>JASWHV010000009.1:77026779-78276779 GCA_030760725.1 Neostapfia colusana
CGCTGCCGGCCACGCCGCTGCCGGGCTCCTCGGCCCCGGCTCGGGTGCTGCCAGCCACGCCACCGCCTCCCTCGACCTCCCCATCGCCGCCTGGCCGTCGGGCCTCGCCGTCGGCCCGGCTGGACCCGTCGCCGGCCAGCTCCGCCCCACTGCTACCTGGCCGCCGGTCCCCGTCGCCGGCGCCACTGGACTCGGCAACCCTGCTGGGCTCGCCGCCGTCCTGGCCGGCCACGCCGTCGCTGCTGGATCCGGGGGACACCCCTCGTCGCACGTCTCCGACGTCGCAACTGCCCTGGCCATCTCCCGTGAGCGGGAACGGGCGCTCGTTCTCGCCTTGGAGCAGGAGCGTGCGTCTGCGGCTGCTCTCACCCGTCAGCCCGAGGAGTCCCCGCTAGTACAGTGGAGTGACACCCATGATTCCCTAGGTGATGGTGCAGCCTATACTACCTACGCGGCCTCTCTTGTCGCTGCTCTACATGCCCAGGCGGCCGGCATACAGAACATCCGGACTCTTGTCCCGCTTGTTCTCAGCTCTGACTTCACTTCCTTCGCTCGTTGGCGCAGCCTGATTCTCCTGACGTTGCGACGTTTTCGGCTAGACGACCACGTCCTGCGGGATGACTCCTCGCTGGATGACTCGTGGATCTGCATGGACAGTCTTGTCCTTGCATGGATCCTTGGCTCGCTCTCTGAGGAGCTTTAGGATATCGTCGCCCAGCAGGGTGGCGGTACAGCTCGTCAGGCCTGGCTGGTCCTCGAGCTTCGGTTCCAGGGGAACCAAGCGATCCGAGCTCTCCACATCCGGGCCCGCTTCGGTACTACTGTCCAGGGTGATCTCTCTATCACTGCATACTGTCGGCAGATGAAGGGTATGGCGGATGCCCTTCGTGACCCTTGAGAGCCCATCTCGGACAATACCCTCATCCTTCAGGTCCTTCAGAGCCTGAACGAGCGCTACACCCACGTTCGCTCGTGGATTCTACGCGAGAAGCCCTTCCCGACCTTTGAGAAGGTCTGGTCGGACCTCGAGCTCGAGGAGATCACCTAGGGCGGCTCCACTGCCTCCTCCCCTGCCTTGGCCTTCTACGGCTCTAGGTCGTCTTCACGCCTTCCTCCACCTGCTGGTTCTGGGGGCCATCCTTCACGTCCACCTGCCACACCAGGAGTCCCTGCTACCTCCGGTGGTGGTGGGAACCGCCGTCGTGGCAGGCGCGGTGGCGTGGTGGAGGGACTGGTGGAGGTGGTACAGCTAGTGCTGGCGGTGGCTCTAGCGGTGCCGGTGCTACTGGTGGCAGGAGTGGTGGTCGGGGTCAGGGTGGTGTGACCTGGCCCACACCCTACAACCCGTGGACTGGCCAGATCTCGATGTGGCCTGGGCCGTCTCCGGGTCTCCCTGCACTTCGCCCACTGCGCCCTCAGCCGGCCTACGTGACCACTCCGGCTTACGGCGGGTCTGTCTACACGGCTGGTGGACAGTGGACCCTGCCCCCTGGCGGACCGGGCTACTCTGCGGCCTGGCCTTCCTCTCTTGCTAACTGGGCTTCGGGGAACCCAGTTCGTCAGCCTGAGCCGTCGGCGACACACCCTGACTCGGCTCAGGCCTGGGACCGCCAGTCACTCGCGTCCTCCTTCAGCACAGTGAGTCTCACACCACCCGACCCTGAGTGGGTTGTGGACTCCGGAGCTTCGTACCACACCACCCCTGACGCTGGTATACTTTCTTCTACCCACCCTTCCCGCCCTTCTTTTCCTTCCTCTATCATTGTTGGGAATGGGTCTGTTCTTCCGGTCACCTCAGTAGGTGACTCGGGTTCGTCGGGTTCTTTTCGTCTTCGTGATGTTCTTGTTGCTCCAGACATCATCCAACATCTTCTTTCTGTTCGTCGGCTTACCACTGAGAACCATGTTTCTATTGAGTTTGATCCTTTTGGTTTGTCTGTGAAGAATCTTACTACCCGGCGTCTTCTTCTCTGCTGTGAGAGCTCAGGGCCCTGTACACGATGCGACTTCTTGCTTCCGCTTCGTCCTTGCCTTTTTACCTGGCTACGACAACTCCTTCGACTACTTGGCATCGTCGGCTTGGCCACCCCGGTGTTGATGTTATGTCGAAGCTGTCTAGTAGTTCAGTGATTTCGTGTACTAGGGGTTCCCATGAGTCTTTATGTCATGCTTGTCAGTTGGGTCGCCATGTTCGGCTTCCTTTTCCACATTCTCACCCATGTGGAGCGCCTTTTTGATCTGATTCACTGTGATCTGTGGACCTCACCTGTTCTCAGTGTTTCTGGCTATAAATGTTATTTGGTGATTGTTGATGATTTTCCCCACTACTCGTGGACTTTTCCCTTGCGACAGAAGTCCGATACGTTCGCTACTCTTTCTCACTTCTTCGCTTGGGTTTCCACCCAGTTTGGGTGCACGATCAGGGCTGTCCAGTGCGATAACTTGCGCAAGTTTGATAACTCCGCGTTTCGTCACTTCTTGTTTTCTCATGGGGTCCAGTTGCGCATGTCTTGCCCTTACACTTCCCCCTAGAATGGCAAGGCTGAGCGCATGATTCGTACCACCAACGATGTCATGCGCTCCCTGATGTTTCAGGCTTCCACTCCTGGTTGCTACTGGGCGGAGGCGCTTCACACCGTTACCTTCCTCATTAATCGCCTTCCTACTAAGGCGATTAGTGCTCCCACCCCTCACTTCGCTCTCTTTGGCACCACCTCTCTTTACGACCACCTTCAAGTTTTTGGGTGTGCGTGCTACCCTAATCTTTCTGCCACCGCCCCTCATAAGCTCGCGCCTCGTTCGACTCGGTGCGTCTTCCTTGGGTACTCCCCCGATCATAAGGGGTACCGGTGTCTCGACCTTACCACTCGCCGTATCTTGGTCTCCCGACACGTCGTGTTCGACGAGTCCTCCTTCCCTTTCGCTGGGTCCTCCTCTGACCCGGTCTCCGAGTTGGATTCTCTTTTTTCCACTGATCCTGAGGCCGCTCCTGTCCAGCGACCTTGTTTTTTACCTTCTGCAGGTCTTCCTTTAGCTGCGCCGGACACGACCACGGTGTCTCAGACACCACCTGTTGTGCCTTCCGCGGCTTCGGCGTTCTTGCCGCCACTGGTCGTTCCTTCGACGGATCTGACGTCATCCGCTGCGCCACGCGCGGCCTTGGCGTCCCCGACGACGTCCGGTGCGCCACGCTCGGCCCCGGTGTCCTCGACGTTGCCCGCCGTGCCACGCGCGGCCCCGACTTCCCCGACGTCAGCCGCACCACGCGCGGCCCCGGTGTCCCCGACGTCGCCCGCCGTGCCACGTGCGGCCCCGGTGTCCCCGACGGCGTCCCCGACGTCGTCCGTCGCACCTCGCGCGGCCTGGACGTCCACGACGGCGTCCCCGACGTCGTCGGCCGCACCACGCGCGGCCCCGGCGTCCCCGACGTCGCCCGCCGTGCCACGTGCGGCCCCGGTGTCCTCGACGGCGTTGCCGACGTCGTCTTTCACGCCTCGCGCAGCCCCGACGTCCACGACGGCGTCCCCGACGTCGTCGGCCGCACCACCCGCGACCCCTGGACCGCGGTACACCGACCCCGTTCTCGTCTATCAGCGACAAGCGCGGGTTGGTGATCGGTCCTCTTCCCGTCCTAAGGATCTGGTGTACCATCCTCTGCTGCTCCACCGAGACCCTCTCACGTTCACCCGATGGTGACTCGACGGGCCGCCGACGTCCTTCGACCTGTCGAGCGCTTCTCCAGGGTCTTTCTATCGTCCTCGACCTCCTCGACGCCTGCCTCGTCACCCATCTCGCCTATCCCCTCTTCTGTCCGTAGCGCCCTCGTCAACCCTCACTGGCGTCGGGCTATGGAAGAAGAGTATGCGGCCCTGCTAGCCAACCGGACCTGGGACTTGGTTCCCCGTCCTGGTCCTGGCAATGTTGTCACGGGCAAGTGGGTGTTCTCGCATAAGAGGAAGGCGGATGGGTCTCTTGAAAGGTACAAGGCACGGTGGGTGCTTCGCGGTTTCACGCAGCGCCCTGGCGTTGACTACAACGAGACTTTCAGCCCGGTGGTGAAGCCGGCGACGGTTCGCACCGTTCCGTCGTTGGCTCTGTCGCGTTCTTGGCCTGTCCACCAGTTGGACGTCAAGAACGCCTTCCTCCACGGGATGTTGACGGAGACGGTCTACTGCAGTCATCCGACAGGGTTCGTTGATTCAGCCCGTCCAGACATGGTCTACCGGCTGAACAAGTCCCTGTACGGGCTAAAGCAGGCGCCTCGGGCTTGGTACAGTCGTTTCGCCTCCTTCCTGGTCTCGCTCGGCTTCGTCGAGGCCAAGTCGGACACTTCGCTCTTCGTCTACAGGCGTGAGGATGACACTGTCTACCTCCTCCTGTACGGGGACGATATTGTCCTCACAGCGTCCAGCCCGGCTCTCCTTCAGCGCACGATCTCCGCCTTGCAGCGCGCGTTCGCGATGAAGGATCTCGGCCAGCTCCACCACTTCCTGGGCGTTGCGGACGAGCACCGCCCGGGTGCTCTGTTCCTCCACCAGCGCCAGTACTGTCTGGATATCCTCGAGCGAGCGGGCATGGTTGATTGCAAGCCGTGCTCCACTCCCGTGGACACCCAGGCGAAGGTGTCTTCGGCCGACGGCGCCCCGGTCGCTGATCCCACCACTTACAGGAGTCTTGCAGGTGCCTACTTCACCGTAACCAGGCCGGACATCTCCTACGCGGTTCAACAGGTGTGCCTCCACATGCATGATCCGCGGGAGCCACATCTCACGGCGGTGAAGCGGATCCTTCGGTACCTACGTGGCACCCACGACTACGGCCTTCTTATGCGGCGCGACTCTGCCTCCGAGCTGGTCGTCTACATCGACGTTGACTAGGCGAGTTGCCCAGACACCCGCCGGTCCACCTCCGTGTAAGGGTCTCAGTTTTTGACACCCATTTGCAGTGTTCATCACCACACCACACACCTCATTTGAGCAAGAATGATGAACACAAATGAAGAGCAAGTAACAATTATCAACATGCTCATTAGAGAACAAACTCACACATTGCAAAAGTGGTATTTCCCACATGTGATATAGATGGGCTGGACATATGAAAACTCCTACACTTTGCTAAGGATGTCCATGCCAAGTTTCACCCAAATTCAAAACCTTTTTGAGGTCATTTTGGGTATAGATAGGAGGAGGGTAGTTTGAAACCATATTCAAATTCAAACTGTTTTCACCCACTGAATTTAAAGGTGGAAGGCATATTCTCACTCAGCACATTTTTGTGAGCTCCCACACCAATTTTCACTCCATTTGGAGTTGATCTTGACATGAGCTAAGGGGGAGAAATTCAAACTTTATTTGAATTTCAAACTGAACTTGTGCTGAAATACATTCAAACCAAACCTCATTTGAACTTTGATCAATTCAAATGGCTCATGGGTGAATAATTTGAATTGCCAAGGGTAGTATAGGGTTCACTGTTTACCACAGCTGTTAGGAGTAAATTTCAGAGGTTAAAAGGAGGGGTGGGCAGACCACATGCGGAAACCGGGACTGCTGCAACCACTGGGCATTCCTGCCTGGAAGTGGGAGGACGTGAGCATGGATTTCGTCGTCGGTTTACCCACCACCTCACAGAAACATGATTCTGTGTGGGTGATCGTCGATCGACTCACCAAAGTTGCCCATTTCATCCCGGTCAACACCAACTACAACGCCAAGAAGTACGCTGAACTGTACATCTCACGGATCCTATGCTTATACGGCGTACCCCGTACCATCATATCGGACCGGGGCACTTTATTTGTATCCCGTTTTTGGGAGCAGCTACACGCTGCCTTGGGGACGAAGCTGATCCGTAGTTCAGCCTACCACCCGCAGACGGATGGACAAACTGAGCGGGTAAATCAGATCCTAGAAGACATGCTACGAGCTTGCGCTATCGACCACGGCAAGAATTGGGATATTCACTTGCCGTTAGCCGAGTTCTCGTACAACAACGGGTACCAAGCCAGCATCAAGATGGCGCCCTACGAGGCGCTATACGGCAGGAAATGCCGCACACCACTGAACTGGTGTGAGTCTGGCGAGAGAGTTACCTTCGGGATTGACCTTGTCAACAACGCGGAAGAAAAGGTTCGATTAATTCAAGCGAACCTAAAAGCCGCTCAATCCCGACAGAAACAGTATGCGGACCGGAGAAGGCGCCCATTACAATTCGAAGTTGGGGATCACGTATATCTACGGGTGTCTCCAATGAAGGGCGTAAACAGATTTGGGGTGAGGGGAAAGTTAGCACCCCGATTCATCGGTCCATTCCAGATTACCGAAAGATGTGGATCGGTGGCATACCGGCTAAAATTACCAGAAGCACTTTCCGGTGTGCACGATGTCTTTCACATTTCCCAGCTGAGGAAGTGTCTCAAGCTATCAACTACCGTTCAGCTGGAAGACATTGAAGAACTGCAACCGGATCTCACCTATCGAGAGGAACCGGTGCAGATTATTGAGGAAAAGGCCCGAACCACACGCAACCGTACGTTGTGGTTCTACAAGGTTTTATGGAGTAATCACTCCATGGACGAAGCGACATGGGAGAGCGAAGAATTCCTTCGCACTAACCACCCCGACTTTCTCACGTCGCATATCCGGTAATTTTCCACCGCCCTCTCTCTCATTTTCACCATATAATCTCGGGACGAGATTCTTTTAAGGGGGGAGGAATGTAAGGGTCTCAGTTTTTGACACCCATTTGCAGTGTTCATCACCACACCACACACCTCATTTGAGCAAGAATGATGAACACAAATGAAGAGCAAGTAACAATTATCAACATGCTCATTAGAGAACAAACTCACACATTGCAAAAGTGGTATTTCCCACATGTGATATAGATGGGCTGGACATATGAAAACTCCTACACTTTGCTAAGGATGTCCATGCCAAGTTTCACCCAAATTCAAAACCTTTTTGAGGTCATTTTGGGTATAGATAGGAGGAGGGCAGTTTGAAACCATATTCAAATTCAAACTGTTTTCACCCACTGAATTTAAAGGTGGAAGGCATATTCTCACTCAGCACATTTTTGTGAGTTCCCACACCAATTTTCACTCCATTTGGAGTTGATCTTGACATGAGCTAAGGGGGAGAAATTCAAACTTTATTTGAATTTCAAACTGAACTTGTGCTGAAATACATTCAAACCAAACCTCATTTGAACTTTGATCAATTCAAATGGCTCATGGGTGAATAATTTGAATTGCCAAGGGTAGTATAGGGTTCACTGTTTACCACAGCTGTTAGGAGTAAATTTCAGAGGTTAAAAGGAGGGGTGGGACCCACATGTCAGCCTCTGCCTCAATACAAACCGACTGAAACACAGTTCAGTCGGTTCCCGGCTGCTGTGTGCGCGCGCCACCGAAGGAGGGCAGCCGGCGCCAGCTCCTGCTGCGCGCCCCAAGCCGGAGACCAGCCGCCGGGCTATTTATTCCCTCCCCGGCGTGCTCCGATCACTCACTCCCCGAGCTGCCGGCATACTCGGCCGTTTTTCCACTGCCATCACCGTCGCTCGAGCTCACGCTTGATCAAGCCGATCACTCGCGAGCACAGCCTCCTCCACAGCAAAACGGCACCAAGGGATCGAGAGCAACCTCCCACACTCCGTGTTGGCCAGAGAGCAAGCTTCCTCGAGCTGTACGAGCCATTTCTCCGGCGAGCCGAACATCGCCGCCGATCGGGCTCCCGTGGACAGCACGGCACAGCCGTTGTCACGTCCTCTTCTCTACACAAGAAAGGTGCGTGATTGTATGTAGATGGAGTAGCCGAAAGCCGTTTGGCGATTGATCAGCCCTCGGCCGAGAATTTCCAAATTTACTCTTGATCAGTTCATAAGAACCGAGCTCACCTTCGGGTGAAATTCGTGCTCTATGCACGAAGGTTGGACAAGCTCGTTACCTAGTAGCTTCTATGCACGCTAGCGCCCACGCTCGAACTGGAATTAGAGAAAACCATCGAGAATCGGCCATGATATGGCTGTTTTCCCCGCCGCCATGGCTGAACACCTCGGCTCACCGTCGAGAGCCTAGTTGCCGGTATTTCTAGCTTCCACCCAGCCCTAGTTCATGTTTCCCATGCCCTACTGATGCTCTCCGACCGATTTCCGGTCGATTTGGTGCACGGGAGAGCGGGACCGACCTCACCGGAACCCTAGCAGGTGCTGTCACCGGTGCGCACAGGTTTCCGGTCATCGCCGGCGGCCGGCGACCCTACCATCGAGTCCAGGGGGTCGGAAAAGGGGCAGGCGGCAAGTTTCGGGCCGGGGGGTGGCCGGGAACTCAGTTCCGGCGAGGGTCGCCGGAGAACGCCGCCGCCGCGCAGTTGGCGCGAGGAGGGAGACGACGCACTGTGTGCGGGGCCCACAAGCCAGAGTTTAAACTTTTCCCCGAATTTCAGTTTTAGTTCAAACTTCAAATCCTTATAACTTTGGCTAGAAAGCTCCAAATTAAGTGAACCAAATTTTGCTGGATTCAGCTCTCTGAGTACTTTCCAAAAAATCAAGTTTCACTCCATGAAATTCCTTATTTCTCCAGAATTACTTCCTCAAAGTTTAAACTGTTAGGAATTTTAACTGGAGAATCCTTTGGAGGAAAATCCTGAAATTTTGCTGAGATGTTCACCAAAATATCCTTGAACTACCATAAAAATTTCAGATCCATTTGAGCTCATTTAGTCCACCTAATGGTGTGATTAGTAAAACTGTTCCAGAGAAAATAGAAAATGTTCAGAAACATTTTTAGAAATTTCTCTGAAATTGTTTAGCTCATATCTTTAGTTAGAGACTTCCAAATTAAGTGAGACCAACTCCATTAGAACCCTCTGAAAATCTAGTTTTCAGAAAGTCATAGTTTGTCTCATGAAAATTCCTAGAACACCCTAAGAGTTACAATTAAGGTCAAGGACATAATTATTTGTGGAGGGCTCAAATGAGCTTTGCTGCAGCTAAAACTTGACCAAGTCTCTGTTTAGGTTGTAACCAAGCCACAGTAAAAGTTTCACAGTCATTAGGTCTATCTAGCAAGGGTTGTAGACTTCACAACGTCCAACTTAATACAAATGCATTAAATTAATACATGTATTGTTTCTATCATATAGTCGCTAAGGTCGAGGAGGAACCCGAAGTCCTAGACTTCGTTACTCCGGAGGAACAGCTAGCCTACGACCAAGAGCAGCAAGGCAAGCTCCGGTTTGCATTAACCTTTTTACAATTTTTTATTGTTTTGAGCACATATATGTTTCCTTTATTCTGTGCATTAGAGTCTTGTTTGAAAATCCAACTGCATGACCAAGAAAACCACGGGTTGGGTTTAGGATTGCAAACCTCGTTAGCCACTGCATTGCTAGGATAGAGTAGGATTCGGTACAAGTCGAGTAGTTGGAACTACTCGCGAGAATAGGCTAGAGGCACATTGCTCGGGTAGAGATAGCACATGATACACATGGCAAGAAAATGAGACCGAGCGGAGAGTAAGGGCAGCAGGACTTTGGGGCCTGTGTGCTGTAGCTCCGCTTGTGTCGATTGAGGACCGAGCCGTGTGCGGGCCTGTTGAACAAGCTAGAACAGTACCGAAGACCTACCGGCTATATGGGAACCGGGAAACTGATGTAACTCGGGTAGCTGGGTATTGAGGCATTGCCCGTCGTTCAGAGGGTAGGTTGAGAGCTCGAGGTGTAAATCGGCTGGCGGCACAGAGATGCGCGTGCAGAGACCTCTTGCTCGGGACGATGGGACCGGTTCAATATTTGGCTAACGGGTGAAAGGTAGTCGCGTACGGCGTCCGTGATGGTTGTTGTAGGCAACATCGAGTACGGGCGTACGTGACGGGTTGTTCGGGTAACCCTGCAGGTGTAAATCGATTATAATCGCCGTCCCTCGCGGTCAGTGAGTACCACTTGTTCACTGTACCGTGACGTAGAAAGAACAGGTTAGTTACATGTTAAAATGTTGCTGATTGAAAGCTGGACATTGATTGTTAATGATATGCTGTAGCTTAGAGCTAATTAAAGTTCTTTTCAACTTTGGGCAAAGTACATGAGAGAAATGCGTTCTTGTTTGATTGCGGATCTCTCATGTGCCTTAGCGTAAGGTTCTCCACAACCTGCTGCTAAAACTTGAAAGTAAGGTTCTACTAATTAGGCGAGTCCTTGCAAATGATTTTTACCTCATGCAACCCATTACCCTCATGTAGAAGTTCCATGTTTAGGTGAGACGGGTCAGACTTGCTGAGCCTTCGTGCTCACTGCTTGTGTTTGAAGCTTTTGCAGGGTTCTATGAGGAAGGGACTCCCGAAGAGGAGACGGAACCCCAGGAGGGGAACCCCGTCGAGTGGGAGTCGTGCACGCCGCAGAGTTAGTGTGCGTGTGTGCTAGCAAGGACACGTTCGAGGGCTGAACGTGCACTTGATGCTTAGTCTACGCCCGCGAGTGTAGACTGAACTTATTTTGATGTAAACATGTTCATAAACTTGTTTATGTAATGAAACTTCCGCTTCCGCTTTGCACCTTTGACGTGTGTTATACGGTGCTGTGCAACGCAGCACCCCTCAGCGTGATCCTGACTTGACAGGACCAATGGGGTCGTGTCACTCCGGCTACGCCGTCTTCCTGGGCGTAACCTCGTCTCCTGGTCCTCGAAGCGGCAACACGTGGTGTCCTGCTCGAGTGCCGAGGCGGAGTACCGCGCCGTGGCTAACGGCGTGGCCGAGTCCTCCTGGCTTCAGCAGCTGCTTCAGGAGCTCCACTCCTCCCTCGCCCGGAGTACGTTGGTTTACTGCGACAACGTCAGCGCCGTCTACCTCTCCACCAACCCGGTGCAGCATCAACGCACGAGGCACGTGGAGATCGATCTTCACTTCGTTCGTGAGCGGGTGGCTCTCGGGGAGGTGCGAGTCCTACATGTTCCGACGTCGTCGCAGTTCGCCGACATCTTCACGAAGGGGCTCCCTTCGACGATGTTCACCGAGTTTCGATCCAGTCTCAACATCTGCCGTGGCTAGATGTTGGGACTACGGGGGGGGGGGGTGTTAGACTGCACTTGTATTAGGATACTATAGGGGCAGTTTAGTCCTTTTGTATTAGGGTTCCTTGGCCCTTAAGTTTGGTTCCTTGGCCCTTAAGTTTTGTACCCATATATATGTATCCCCCTTGACAGCTTATTTGGTTAATGAAATCATTTTCCCACCTCTAATTTTTATAATATAATATATGTCTATGTATGATGTATAACTACGTATAAAATGTCATGTATAACTACGTATGATTATATTTATTCTAAGTTAACTAGTTTGTTCTTGTCGACACCCCGAATTGAATTCTCGTTTTTCTATCGTTTTCGATATATTTTCGTTCCGACTTGTTCGTTTTCGAATAACCGACAAGCTTGGGATAAGGCTTGGTTGTTGTTGTTGTTGCTCGATTTCCCATCCCAACCGTGTCTTTTTCATTTTTATTTTCGTGCCGTTCAAAAAAATATGAAAACAAAATCAATATAGATGTTTTTTCGATCATTTTCGACCGTTTTCATCCCTAAAACTGTTACTGTAATTGTACTCTCGTATGACTTGCAGAACTAATATTTAATTGTTCCCTACAGGTGAAATGGCTGAATAAGCATCTTGGCAAAATTTGGCCTTTTGTTGCAGAAGTAAGTTTAAAGTTTGCTACCTCTTAAGTCAGTTATTTAAAGCACCTTGCTTCTTATAAATCCTATTTTCTAGTAGCTATGCATATAAAAATCTGTATAAAAGGGCAGCCTGCTGCACGTAGCTCCCTCTTGCGCAGGGTCTGACCCACTTTGGGTCTTTTGTAATAAGCCTTCCCCTGCATAGTGATTTTTATTCGTCCCTTTTTTATGATATTTCATCATCTTATTGATTTTATAGTTGATTATGTTATTGTGAGGTCAGCCTAACCTTTGGAATCAGTTTTGGCAGTTTATTTAAATAAAATAATATCTTAGTGTAACTTAAACTTTTCTACCTCTCTAGGCATGTTCAGTTCTCCTGCATGGTTAATCAATACATGCCTATTTCTCTTTCTACTGCAATCTCACACCTTAAGACTTCGTTCTCTTCCAAATAGCATATCAATGTTCATATGCGCTTTATGCTAAACTTACTTTCTTGGTTTTAGGCTGCAACAGCAGTGGTTAAGGAATCTGTTGAACCGCTGCTGGATGATTATCGGCCTCCAGGAATAAAATCGCTGAAATTCAGTAAATTTTCTCTTGGAAACGTGTCGCCAAAGATAGAAGGTCTCCTGTTTATAAATCTCATGCTCTATAGTAATAGTATTGATCTTGTATTTATTCTTCTCTGGTGCATGCTTTCTCCTGAAATTGAATACTGAAATACACACCAGGCAGAAACTAGTTCATTTTAAAATAACTGTAGCAGTAGGCCTGGCGCAGTGGTAGAGTCTCTCCACTTGTGTCCTGGAGGTCCTGGATTCGAATCAGCCTCCTTGCAAAATAAGCAAGGGGAAGGCTGCCTAGAAATTCCCTTCCCCAGACCCCACAACGTGTGGGAGCTTTCAACACTGGGTATGCCCTTTTTAGTAAGCCTAAAATTTTATTTCGAGGACTCGATGGGGGCTGCTTGATATTTTACACAAGATTAAATTTGCTCGGTTGATATTTGGAGCCTCCACACCATAGCATGATTTTTTTTATAATACCCGGTTCTACTTTCTATGGGAGATAGGTTGTCTCAAACTACTTGAGTTGATAAACTCCATTTCCTACAAATGAACTGTATTCAAAAGCATGCCCACAAGTCAGTTTTAAAGCATTTATACTAGATTCAACTGTAAGTGTTAATGAAGAACTTCCATGTGAAACGAGTTCTTGGTTTCTATATTAGTAATATCAAACTAACCTATTTTGTGTTTGTAATATTTATCATCTTGAGTCATGATTATGAACTACATAATGATGACATCGGTATTAGAGGAATAATTGTGGCTGTATTGGATGATTATAATAATGAGGGTACAGGGATGATTATATAGAGGGATTAGGTGAGGGGAAAAGACTAAACTACCCCTAACCTTAATCCTTCACTAATGACTAATATGCCCCCGTGACACAATTACAATGTCTAACACCCCCCGCAGTCACAACATCTAGCCACTACAGATGTTGAGACTAGACCGAAACTCGGAGAACAGCGATGATGGGAGGCCCTTCGTGAAGATGTCGGCAAACTGCGTCGTCGTCGGGACATGGTGTACCGAACCTCGCCGCGTGCAACCCGCTCACGAACAAAATGGAGGTCGATCTCCACATGCTTTGTGCGCTGATGCTGGACCGGGTTGGTGGAGAGGTACACGGCGCTGACGTTGTCGCAGTAGATCAGGGTGCTCCTGATGACGGGAGTGTGGAGCTCCTGAAGCAGCTGCTGAAGCCAGGAGGCCTCAGCCACGCCGTTAGCCACGGCGCGATACTCCGCCTCAGCACTCGAGCGCGACACCACGGGCTGTCGCTTCGAGGACCAGGAGACGAGGTTACCGCCTAGGAAGACGGCGTACCCAGAAGTAGAACGTCGTGTGTCCGGGCAGCCTGCCCAGTTAGCGTCGGTGTACACGACCAGCTCGGAGGCTGCGTATCGTCGAAGGAGGAGGTCGTAGTCGAGGGTACCTCGTAGGTACCGAAGAATCCGCTTCACAGCGGTGAGGTGCGGCTCCCTCGGGTCATGCATGTGGAGGCACACCTGCTGAACCACATACGAGATATCCGGCCTGGTGAAGGTAAGGTACTGAAGAGCACCTGCAAGACTCCTGTAAGCAGTGGGGTCAGAGACAGGTGTCCCGTCGGTAGCGGAGAGCTTTGCCTGAGTATCCACTGGAGTGGAGCACGGCTTGCACTCAGCCATGCCCGCTCGCTGGAGGATATCTAGGCAGTACTGTCGCTGGTGAAGGAATAAGCCGCCTGGTCGGTCCTCGACCGCAATACCCAGGAAGTGGTGGAGACGGCCCAGATCCTTCATAGCGAACTCCTGCTGTAAAGCAGAAATGGTGCGCCGAAGCAAGGCCGGACTAGACGCTGTTAGTACAATGTCATCGACGTACAGTAGAAGGTAAGCAATGTCACTGCCACGTCGATAGATAAACAGCGAAGTGTCCGACTTAGCTTCGACAAACCCCTGTGAGACCAAGAAGGAGGCGAACCGGCTATACCAGGCTCGCAATGCCTGCTTCAGTCCGTACAGTGATTTGTTCAGCTTACAGACCATGTCTCGGTGAGCTGAATCAACAAATCCTGCCGGTTGACTGCAGTACACCGTCTCGGTCAGTGTACCGTGGAGGAATGCATTCTTGACGTCCAACTAGTGGACAAGCCAAGAACCCGAGAGAGCCAGCGACAGAACGGTACGAACCGTCGCCGGCTTTACCACTGGGCTGAAGGTCTCGTCGTAGTCGACTCCAGGGCGCTGAGTGAAACCCCGGAGTACCCACCGAGCCTTGTACCTCTTCAAAGTCCCGTCCGCCTTCTTCTTGTGCGTGAACACCCACTTGCCCGTGACAACATTGCCACGACCGGGACGGGGAACCAGGTCCCAGGTTCGGTTGGCAAGCAGGGCCTTATACTCTTCCTTCATAGCGCGGCGCCAGTGAGGGTCGGCGAGGGCGCTACGCGCGGAAGTAGGTATGGGTGAGATCGAAGAAGAGTCGGTCGGTGGAGATGTCGTCGACAAGAAGGCAGCTCCGGCGAAGCGCTCAACTGGCCGAAGACTCCCGGACACACGTCGAGTCACCATCGGGTGGACGTGACCAGGATCCCTGTGGAGAAGAGGAGGGTTGTACACCGGGCGCTCGAGTACAACAACCTTCTTTCGTCGTGGGTAGACAAGAGCAGGTCTCGGGGCCGCGCGTGGTGCAGCTGGAGCAGGGCCGCCCCCCCGTGCTCGTCGCTGGTAGGCAAGTACGGGGTCGGCGAAGTGAGAAGTCGTCGTCGGTGCTGCTCCTGGTGCGTCTGGAGATGTCGGGCTCGCAGATGACGTCAGGGAAGCTGAGGACGCGCGTGACGCAGAAGTCGACGTAGGGGTCGCCGAGGCCGCACTTGGCGCAGCAGGCGTCGTCGGGGACACCGGGGCCACGCGTGGTGCAATGGGTGATGTCGGGGGTGCTGAGGCTGCGCGTGGCGCAGCTGGTGGCATCAGGGACGCCGGTGCCGCGCGTGGCGTCAGGGACGCCGGGGCCACGCGTGGCGCAGCAAGTGGCGTCAGGGACGCCGGGGCCGCGCGTGGCGCGGCAGGTGGCGTCAGGGACGTCGATGCCACGTAAGGCAGAACAGGTGGCGTGGAAGACGCCGAAGTCATGCGTGGCATAGCGGGTGGGTAACCTGCAAGAGGTAAACGGCAAGGTCGCTGTACAAGAGCTACCTCGCGGTCAGTAGAGAAGAGGGAATCCAACTCAGCGACAGAGTCAGAGGACGGGGTGGAAAAGGGAAACGAAGACTCGTCGAAGACGACGTGTCGGGCGATCAAGATACGACGGGTGGTAGGGTCAAGGCACCTGTACCCCTTATGGTCAGGGGAGTACACAAGGAAAACACACCGAGTCGAGCTTATGGGGAGCCGTGGCAGAGAGGTTCGGGTAGCAAGCGCACCCGAAGACTCGAAGGTGGTCGTAAAGAGGAGTGCCGAACAAAGCGAAGTGAGGGGTGGGAGCACTAATCGGCTTAGTAGGAAGGCGATTAATGAGGTAGGTGGCAGTGTGAAGCGCCTCCGCCCAGTAGCGAGCTTGGGTAGAAGCTTGAAACATCAGGGAGCGCATGACATCGTTGGTGGTCCGAATCATGCGCTCAACCTTGTCGTTCTGGGGGCAGTGTACGGTACGGGCAAGACATGCACAACTGGACACCGCGAGAAAGCAGAAAGTCACGGAACCCAGAGTTGTCAAACTCGCGCCCGTTGTCGCACTGGACCGCACTGATCGTGTGCCCAAACTGGGTGGACACCCAAGCGAAGAAGTGAGAAAGAGTGTCGAACGTATCAGACTTCCGTCGCAAGGGAAAAGTCCACGAATAGTGCGAAAAATCATCAACGACCACCAAGTAATACTTACATCCAGAAACACTAAGAACAGGTGAAGTCCAAAGATCACACTAAATCAAATCAAAGATGTGCTCGACACGAGTGACAGAATGCGGAAAAGGAAGTCGAACATGGCGGCCCAACTGACAAGCATGGCAAGAGACTCATGAGTACCCCGAGTACACGAAATCACTGAACTACCAGACAACTTCGACATCGCATCAACACCGGGGTGACCAAGCCGACGATGCCAAATGGTCGAAGAAGCTGTCGTAGTCAGGGCAAGAGGCGGAGCGGAAGCAGGAAGTCGCATCGTGTATAGGGGACCCGTACTCTCACAGCGAAAGAGAATGTGTCGAGTAGTAAGATCCTTTCACAGTTACACCATAAGGATCGAGCTCAAGGGAAACATGGTTGTTAGTAGTAAAACGGCGAACGGAAAGAAGATGCTGAATGATGTCAGGAGCAACAAGAACATCACGTTGCTGAAACGAATCCGGCGAACCTGAGTCACCTACTGAGGTGACTGGAAGAGCCGACCCATTCCCAACAACGATAGATGAAGGATCAGAGGGACGGGAAGGGTGGTGTGGTACGAGGCACCGGAGTCCACCACCTAGTCAGGGCTAGACGGCGTGAGACCCCGTAGGTAGATCGACGGTGTAGAACGGGTCGCGACATGCCCCGGCAGTGGCGGCGCCGGGAAGGAAGACAACACGCTCGGACCCTCGACGGTCGTGCCAACAGAGTAGGCAACAGCCGATCTAGGTACACCAGCTGACGGCGGCAGAGAACCACCTCCCAGGGCGGCAGCGGGGGCCACCCCGTGCGCCCTGGCTGCTGCAACGGCATCCCATGGTGCAGCGGCGGTGGCGGCGGCCCAGGGAGTGGCTGCTGCGGGCCAGGGGCCGGCGGCGGCTGTGGGCCAGGCGGCGCCGTTGTGGGGGGCTGCAGGACCGGCGGCCCAAGGGGCGGCTGCAGCTGCTGTGGGCCAGGCAGTGGCGCCGTCGTGGGGCGCTGCAGTGGCGACGACGGCGTGCCAGGCGGCAGCAGCGGCTCGAGGAGTGGCAGCGCTGGGGGCTGGATGGGCAGTGGGGGCTGCAGGAGCGCCGGCAGCGCATGGTGGCAGCGGGGCGGCCCCTGCAGCGGCCCAGGGCAGCGGCGCGGCGGCGCTGGCGGCGGCCCAGGGCGGCGGCACCTCGGCGGCTGCCCAGGGCGGTGGCGCTGGCGGCGGCGCCCCGGCTCTGCCCGAAGTCGGGCGGCCCGGGCGCGGATCCGGCGGCAGCCCAGGGCGCTACGGCCCAGGGCGCAGCGGCGCGGACTGGAGGTGTGCCGGAGGCAGCGGCGGCGGTCCCACCAGGCGGCGCGACTGCGTGGGCGGGATGCGCTGCTAGTGGCGGCGGCGGCGCAAGGCCACTGCGGTGGCGGCGGCTGGGTCATTAGGGTTAGGGTTAAGCCCTAATCCTAAGCAATTCCTAGCTGATACCATATTAGAGGAATAATTGTGGCTGTATTGGATGATTTGAATAATGAGGGTACAGGGATGATTATATAGAGGGATTAGGTGAGCGGAAAAGACTAAACTACTCCTAACGCTAATCCATCACTAATGACTAATATGCCTATGTGACACACACACAATTACAATGTCTAACAATCGAATCTTGACTGATTTTGTCTGCTTATTGTGAAGGTATCCGTATTCAAAATCTTAAGCCAGGTCAAATCATAATGGATATTGATTTCCGTTGGGGTGGTGATCCAAGCATAATCCTTGCTGTTGATGCTGTAGTAGCATCACTGCCTATTCAGGTTTTATTTTTTTATCTTCACTTGCAATAAGTTTATGGTATAACATTTCTTGATTTGAAAGCATGATATTTTTTACCAAACAAACTTGCAGCTCAAGGATCTTCAAGTCTATACTGTTATTCGTGTTGTATTTCAACTTTCAGAAGAGATTCCTTGCATTTCTGCTATTGTTGTTGCTCTCCTTGCTGAGGCAAGTATCAACTGGACAATAAGAGTCACTATCTCCTTTCTTTTCAATGTGATGTTTTCCATTTTAGTACACTTATCACACTTCTCTTGTTTTTTTGGAGGGAACATGTACCCTTAATGAGAATGGATTTTTGTACAGGGTGTCCTTTGTCCCCATTAGTTAATTTTGCGTGTTGCAATGTTCTAAGAAATCGTTAAAAAATCATATATGCTGTATGCATAAAATTAAGTGTTGGACTGTACATGTATTAGGGGGCAGTTTAGTCTTTTGTATTAGGGTTACTTGGCCCTTAAGCTGTGTGCCCCTATATATGTACCCTCCTTGACAGCCTGTTAATGAATGAATCATTTTTCCTAATCTAATTTGGTATCATATTTTCTTCTGGGCTTCTCTCCCGATCTCTTTCCTCGGCCGCTGCACCCCCCTCCTCGCGCGTCGCCGCCGCGCTGCCCGCCACCTGGCCGCCGCGCCCCCCCTCCGTCTCGCGCGTCGCCGCCGCGCCGCTGGCTGCGCCGCCCGCCGCCTGGCTACCGCCCCCCTTCTTCTCTGGCGCCGCCACGGGCTTCGGCTTCGGCACTCCCGCGTCCGGCTCCACCGCTACTCCGGCTTCTGCACCGGCTCTAGGGTTTGGGGCCGCCACAGGCTCGTCGCACCCAGCCTGTTCGGTGCCACCGCCGCCACCACAACCCTGAGCCTCTTCAGCGCCACCTCCGCCGCGGCAACCACCCTGACCCTGTTCGGGTCGACTTCATCCGCGGCAACCACCCCGGGCTTGTTCGACGCGACTTCCTCACCGGCCACCACCCTGAGCCTGTTCGGAAGCACCTTCGCCACCGGTGCCGCACCAAATCCGTTCGGCGCCGCCGCCTCTTCCGGTGCATCCACGCCAAGCCTCTTCTCTGCTGCGCCGCCAGGCCGCGCCGCCCTCCTCGCGCGCCGCCGCCGCGCCGCCAGGCCCCAGCTACCTCCTCTCTTCCCCGATGGACTGTGCGCCTCTACCGTCGTACGCTGGCGCCCCTTTGCTGCCACCCACCGGCGCACCCCTGCTGCTGCCCGCTGGCGCACCCGTGCTCCCGCCCGCCGACGCGACCCCGCTGTTGGCCGCCGGCGCTCCTGCAGCCCCCAGCGCTGTCATCCCTCGAGCCGCTGCTGCCGCTTGGCCTGCCGTCGTCGTCTCTGCAGCACCCCACGATGGGGCCGCTACCTGCCCGCAGCAGCTGCAGCCGCCCCTTGGGCCGCTGGTCCTGCAGCCCCCCACAACGGTGCCGCCTAGCCCGCCGCCGTTGCCTCTACAGTGCCCCATGACGGCGCAACTGCTTGGCCCACAGCAGCTGTAGCCGCCCCTTGGGCCGCCGGTCCTGCAGCCCCCCACGAAGGCGCCGCTTGGCCTGCTGCCGCCCTGGGAGGTACTTCTCGGCCGTCATTGGCTGATGTACCTGGATCGGCTGTTGCCTACTCGGTTGGCATCACCGTCGAGGGTCCGAGCGTGTTGACTTCTTTCTCGGCGCCGCCACCGTCGGGGCATGTCGCGACCCGTTCTACACCGTCGATCTACCTGCGGGGTCTCACGCCGTCTGGCCCTGACTGGGTGGTGGACGCCGGTGCCTCGTACCACACTACCCCTGACGTCGGTATCCTCTCCTCTACACGCCCTTCCCGTCCCTCTGATCCTTCATCTATCGTTGTTGGGAATGGGACGGCCCTTCCAGTCACCTCAGTAGGTAACTCGGGTTCGCCGGATTCGTTTCAGCTACGTGATGTTCTTGTTGCTCCTGACATCATTCAACACCTTCTTTCAGTTCGTCGTTTTACTACTGACAACCATGTTTCCCTTGAGTTTGATCCTTATGGTGTAACTGTGAAGGATCTTGCTACTCGACACATTCTCTTTCGTTGTGATAGTACGGGTCCCCTGTACACGATGTGTCTTCCTGCTTCCGCTCCGCCTCTTGCCCTGACTACGATAGCTTCTTCGACCATTTGGCATCGTCGGCTTGGCCACCCTGGTGTTGATGCTATGTCGAAATTGTCTGGTAGTTCAGTGATTTCGTTACTCCGGGTACTCATGAGTCTCTTTGCCATGCTTGTCAGTGGGGTTGCCACGTTCGAATTCCTTTTCCGCATTCTGTCACTCGTGTCGAGCACATCTTTGATTTGATTCACTGTGATCTTTGGACTTCACCTGTTCTCAGTGTTTCTGGATATAAGTATTACTTGGTGGTCGTTGATGATTTTTCGCACTATTCGTGGACTTTTCCCTTGCGACAGAAGTCTGATACATGTGGCACTCTTTCTCACTTCTTCGCTTGGGTGTCCACCCAGTTTGGGCGCACGATCCGTGCGGTCCAGTGCGATAACGGGTGCGAGTTTGACAACTCTGCGTTCTGTGACTTTCTGCTTTCTCGCGATGTTCAGTTGCGCATTTCTTGCCCGTACACTTCCCCCCAGAACGGCAAAGCTGAGCGCATGATTCGGACCACCAACGATGTCATGCGCTCCCTGATGTTTCAGGCTACTACCCCTGCTCGTTACTGGGCGGAGGCACTTCACACCGCCATCTATCTCATTAATCGCCTTCCTACTAAGACGATTAGTGCTCCCACCCCTCACTTCACTTTGCTCGGCACCCCTCCTCTCTACGACCACCTTCGAGTGTTCGGGTGCGCTTGCTACCCTAACCTCTCCGCCACGGCTCCCCATAAGCTTGCGCCTCGCTCGACTCGGTGTGTTTTCCTTGGGTACTCCCCTGACCACAAGGGGTACCGGTGCCTTGACCCTGCCACCCGTCGTATCTTGATCTCCCGACATGTCGTCTTCGACGAGTCTTCCTTTCGCTTTTCCACCTTGTCTTCTGACTCCGTCGCTGAGTTGGATTCCTTCTTCTCCACCGACCCCGAGGCCGCTCCTGTACCGCGACCTTGTCTTTTACCTCTTGCAGGTTACCCTCTCGCTGCGCCACGCGCAACTTCGACGTCTTCCACGCCATCTGCTGTGCCTTACGTGGCACCGACGTCCCTGACGCCACCTGCTGCGCCACGCGCGGCCCCGGCGTCCCTGACGCCACTTGCTGCGCCACGCGCGGCCCCAGTGTCCCCGGCGTCGCACGCTGCGCCACGCGCGGCCCCGACGTCCCTGACGACGCCTACTGCGCCGAGCGTGGTTCCGACGTCTCTGCAGACGCCTGCTGCGCCGAGTGCGGCCTCGGCGTCCCCGACGCCGGCAGTCGCGCCGTGCGCGGCCTCGGCGTCTCCGACTTCGACTAATGCACCGCGCGCGGCTCCTGTGGTGCGGTACGCCGACCCCGCTCTTGTCTATCAGCGACGCGCACGGGTTGGTGCTCTAGCCACTTCCCGCCCCGAGCCTCCGGTGTACCACCCGCCACTGCTCCATCGGGACCCCCGTCACGTTCACCCGATGGTGACCCGACGGGCCGCTGGGGTTCTCCGGCCGGTGGAGCGTTTCTCCGGGGTCGTCCTCTCGTCGTCGACCCCCCCACCGCCTACCTCGTCACCCATCTCGCTTATCCCCTCTTCTGTCCGTAGCGCCCTCGTCGATCCTCACTGGCGTCGGGCTATGGAAGAAGAGTATGCGGCCTTGCTAGCCAACCGGACCTGGGACCTGGTTCCCCGTCCTGGTCGTGGCAATGTTGTCACGGGCAAGTGGGTGTTCACACATAAGAGGAAGGCGATGGGTCTCTTGAGAGGTATAAGGCACGGTGGGTGCTTCGCGGTTTCACGCAGCGTCCCGGCGTCGACTACGACGAGACTTTCAGCCCGGTGGTGAAGCCGACGACGGTTCACACTGTTCTGTCGCTGGCTCTGTCACGTTCTTGGCCTGTCCACCAGCTGGACGTCAAGAACGCCTTCCTCCACGGGACGTTGACGGAGACTGTGTACTGCAGTCAGCCGACATGGTTCGTTGATTCAGCACGTCCAGACATGGTCTGCCGGCTGAACAAGTCCCTGTACGGGCTGAAGCAGGCGCCTCGGGCCTGGTATAGCCGGTTCGCTTCCTTCCTGGCCTCGCTCGGCTTCGTCGAGGCCAAGTCGGACACTTCGCTCTTCGTCTACAGGCGTGAGGATGACACTGTCTACCTCCTCCTGTACGTGGACGATATTGTCCTCATGGCGTCCAGCCCGACTCTTCTTCAGCGCAAGATCTCCGCCCTGCAGCGCGAGTTCGCGATGAAGGATCTCGGCTAGCTCCACCACTTCCTGGGCGTTGCAGTCGAGCACCGCCCTGGTGCTCTGTTCCTCCACCAGCGCTAGTACTGCCTGGATATTCTCGAGCGAGCGGGCATGGCTGATTGCAAGCCGTGCTCCACTCCCGTGGACACCCAGGCGAAGGTGTCTTCGGCCGACGGCGCCCCGGTTGCCGACCCCACCACTTACAGGAGTCTTGCAGGTGCACTGCAGTACCTCACCTTCACCAGGCCGGACATCTCCTACGCGGTTCAGCAGGTGTGTCTTCACATGCATGATCCGCGGGAGCCGCACCTCACGGCGGTGAAGCGGATCCTTCGGTACCTGCGTGGTACCCACGACTACGGCCTTCTTCTACGGTGCGACTCTGCCTACGAGCTGGTTGTCTACACCGACGCTGACTAGGCGGGTTGCCCGGACACCCGCCGGTCCACCTCCGGCTACGCCGTCTTCCTGGGCGGCAACCTCGTCTCCTGGTCCTCGAAGCGGCAGCACGTGGTGTCCCGCTCGAGTGCCGAGGCGGAATACCGTGCCATGGCCAACAGTGTGGCCGAGTCCTCCTGGCTTCAGAAGCTGCTTCAGGAGCTACCCTCCCCCTCGCCCGGAGTACGTTGGTCTACTGCGACAACGTCAGCACCGTCTACCTCTCCACCAACCCGGTGCAGCATCAGCGCACGGAGCACGTAGAGATCGACCTTCACTTCGTTCGTGAGCGGGTGGCTCTCGGGGAGGTGCGAGTCCTGCACGTTCCGACGTCGTCGCAGTTCACCGACATCTTCACCAAGGGACTCCCTTCGACGGTGTTCACCGAGTTTCGGTCCAGTCTCAACATCTGCCGTGGCTAGATGTTGAGACTGCCGGGGGGGGGGTGTTGGACTGTACATGTATTAGGGGGCAGTTTAGTCTTTTGTATTAGGGTTACTTGGCCCTTAAGCTGTGTGCCCCTATATATGTACCCTCCTTGACAGCCTGTTAATGAATGAATCATTTTTCCTAATCTAATTTTAAGTAAACTTGCAATGTGCAAAATTTAGTTTCTGATTCTTCATGTTGTAAAATGTAGGTTAGAGTGCTTTAGGAATTATTTTTCACACTCATGGAGCTTCAATGACTAACGAGAATTGGGGAACGGTTTTATCTGGTGAAGAATGGTCACTGCATGTGTTTCTTTAATCATGATGATAGTGTCAACACTTTTTGAGAACATTTATTAAATGCCTTTCATCTTTTTTTGTGTTCTCTAAAAAATATTCTTCCTTTCATCTTTTTTTTATGTTTTTTCTTCTGCACATCATATTTCTAATATCTAACATGAAAGTGTACTAGCAAGTAGGAGATTTTGAGAATGCGTACCCAGATGGGACAACTGGACAATTCATCTCTTGATGTCAGTATTTAACTAGACATCTTAACTAATTCTCACTTGAAAATTGAAGGTGCCTGCATAGTAGTGTTCATCTATAACATTAGCTTTGATGTACATATCATGTATTAATATTACTGCTCTATGCATGGCCTTGCTGCCAGATTGCTAGCGGCAGCATGTGGAAGTGCGCAACCTTTGCAATGTCTCCTCAAATTGCCTTACTCATTTAGAACCCTTGGAGTTGACATAGCAGCACATGTTAGCCATATTAAATCTCATGAATTCATTTCTTCCGAATGTTTGTGAATTAGTGTGCAGTCTTGAAGATGTTTGATGATAGAAATTTTCGGGAATTATTTTAGAAATCACATTTCAAGGGCCAAATGATTTATATCACGGCGATATCACTTCCCATGTGTTTTTCTTTCTAATGGGGTTCTTTGTGCTTCAGCCTGAGCCAAAAATCCAGTACACCCTGAAGGCAATTGGAGGAAGCCTAACTGCAATTCCTGGACTTTCTGACATGATTGATGTATGATACTTGGACATTATTTTTGAACACCCGTATTCCTTCCAAGAAACTATATATAACTATAACGGCATTCTTATGCCTTTATTTAGGATACTGTCAATTCAATTGTTTCTGATATGCTCCAGTGGCCACACAGGCTAGTTATTCCACTTGTTGTCAATGTTGATACAAGGTGAGATTCCTCAATGTTTTATTTACATGATGTGACATTATTCCATACCTTTTGTAACTTACGGAACAGTATTGGGTATTCCCTAAAAACAGAAAGGCCTGAGTAAGAAAATTATAACATTAGTACGTCAACAGTACAAGCTTTTTAATTGTGCATAAGTCAAAATATATAAAGAAAGAAAGAACATATTACCCTCATTTATTATCAACCCCTAGTGTCGGAGTGTGAGCTGCGACACTCCTCCTGACCTGCTATAGGAGCAGCCCGCGAAGGTTCTTTGTTTGGAGGGGCTTGACGTCCCTAGCGCGATCGAACTCGAGAGAGCGGGTGAACACCGTGATTTACGTGGTTCGGGCTGCCGGAGCGTAATACCATACGTCCACGGGAGTGTATGTTGTATTGCTTGCGCGTATGATTGTGGGAGTTGCAGGGTTGCGAACCCTTTGTTGGGTGGTCACCCTGGTCCATTTATAGTCCAAGGACGGGGTGGTTATAGTGAGGCTTAGGGCCCGACAGGTGGCCTCGAAGCTGTATGAACCCTATACATGATCTAGTGTTTTCACTACCCTAAGTAGAGTAGTCGGTGGGGAGTTAAGTCTCACTGCCTGGCGCGCTAAGCGCCCTTGTCCGTGTGACAGGTGATGATAAAGACGCCGTCTTGTCGCCGCGTCTTCTCACTCTGCTGGGCGGCTATGTGTCGCTGGGCGGCACTGTATCGCTATCACGCCTCGCCACCCTGTCTTGTCACCGTAATAGCGAACGGGCGGAGGATGGAGGCGTGCGCTGTGTGCCGTGCTTTTGGGGAAGGCGCGAGCCTTGAATTCACGACCTGTCAACGCACTTCCTCCTTGACTTCGTTGACCCACGGATCGTGGGGCACGTGGCGGCTCCGGAGCTCTCCTTGGTGGATCTGGAGTCGGGATACACGTGGCAGCCAACGTTTTCAAGGCGTCGCCTAGGTGCCGCCTAGGCGTCCAGGCGCTCCGGCCCGGCCGCCATGGCCGGTCGCCTCGCCTGGCCGGCAGTTGCCGCCGCCGCCATTTCCGCCCTCGCCGTCACAGCAGGGTCGCCGCCGCCGCTGTTGCCGCCCCCGCCGCCGCTGTTGCCGTCCTCGCCGCCGCCGTTGCCGCCCTCGCCGTCGCTCTCTGCCAGCCGCCAGTGGAGGAAGAGAGGGAGTGAGGGAGGAAAGAGTTAGGATTAGGGGTGAGGGCCTGAGGGGTGGTTAGATATATGTGGCCTGATCTGAATCCGACGGTCCTCCTTAATCGGGCCTGTTAGACTCTGTAATTATGTGTGGGTTACAGGGGTAGTTTAGCCTTTAGTGAGGAATTAGGGTTGGGGGTAGTTTAGTCTTTTCCCCTCACCTAATCCCTCGATATAATCATCCCTGTACCCTCATTATTTCTATCATCTAATACAGCCACCATTAGCACTCTAATATGGTATCATTAGCTAGGAATTAATTAGGATTAGGGCTTAACCCTAACCCTAATGGCCCAGCCACCGCTGCAGCCCTGGGCTTGCGATGCCGCCGCCCCTGCGGTGCGCGCCCGCCGTCGGAGCCGCCGCCGCCCCTGCTGGTGCGCCGCCCGCTGCCGGAGCCGCCGCCCCCGCTATTGCGCCGCCTGTCCATGCCACCGCGTCTCGCGCCCACGCCGCCGTGCCGAGGGCCACAGCGCCTTGCGCCGCCGCCTCCGCCCTGGTCCGCGCCTGCTGGTGCCACCGCCGCCAGGGACCACGCCGCCGCGCCCTGGTCCGCCGCGGCCGCTGCTGGACCTCTGCCGCCGCCGCCCGGATTTGGGCTGGATTGGCGGGCGCACGGGGGTGCCGCCGCTTCCTTTGGGAGGGCTGGCGTGGCCGCCACTGCCCCCTGGCCAGCTGCCGCCCCCGCTGCCTCTGGAGCCCCCGGATCTGCCGCCCCCTGGTCCGATGCTGCTGGCGCCGCCTGGCCCGTTGCCTCCTGGTCTGCAGCTGTCGCCGCCGCCGGAGGGGCTGGTGCGCCTACCTCCGTTCCCGGATCTACCGCCCTTCCTATGACTCCGAGGACCGGTCCGGCCGCCGGCGATCTTCTTGTAGGTACCAGTGGCAAACCCACCACCGCTGTCAACTTCATGGCAGGTATCTCCGGCCCACGCGACTCTATCGACGGGAGCACCACGACTAATGTCCTGTCGATTCTGTTTCCAGTCGTCGGTGCCACTGCTGATAATGCAACTTCTTCTTCCTACGACACCGACACGGCGGGCACCTCCGACATCGCAGCAGCACTGGCTGCCTCTCGCGAGCGCGAGTGGGCACTTGCTCTCGCCCAAGAGCAGGAGCGTGCCTCCGTGGCAGCTCTATCCCACCAGCTCGACGAGAGTGCTCACCGACCGATGAGTGCTGCCCACGAGCCTCCCTCGGACGCTGGTACGTACTCGGCTGCACTTGTGGCCGCTCTTCATGCACAGGCCACCAGGATTCAGAACATCCGGACGCTCGTGCCGGTTGTTCTCAGCTCCGAGTCCACTTCATATGCCCGGTGGCGTGACCTGGTGCTCCTCACGCTGAGGCGTTACTTCCTCGACGACCACGTCCTCCAGGACGAAGTGGTGGTCTCCTGGATCAGCATGGACAACTTGATCCTATCCTGGATCCTTGGCTCCTTGACGGAGGAACTATTAGAGGGATAAATCTGGACTGAATGGGATGAATACATCATGAGGGTACAGGGTCCATTATATAGAGGGATTAGGTGAGGGGAAATGACTAAATCACCCCTAACCCTAATCCTTCACTAATGACTAATATGCCCCTGTGACACACACATAATCACAGTGTCTAACACCCCCCCGCAGTCACAACATCTAGCCACTGCAGATGTTGAGACTGGACCGAAACTCGGAGAACAGCGACGACGGGAGGCCCTTCGTGAAGATGTCAGCGAACTGCGTCGTCGTCGGGACATGGTGTACCCGAATCTCGCCGCGTGCAACCCGCTCACGAACAAAGTGGAGGTCGATCTCCACATGTTTTGTGCGCTGATGCTGGACCGGGTTGGTGGAGAGGTACACGGCGCTGACGTTGTCGCAGTAGATGAGGGTGCTCCTGGCGACGGAAGTGTGGAGCTCCTGAAGCAACTGCTGGGAGCCAGGAGGCCTCAGCTACGCCGTTAGCCACGGCGCGATACTCCGCCTCAACACTCGAACGCGACACCACGGGCTGTCGCTTCGAGGACCAGGAGACGAGGTTACCGCCCAGGAAGACGGCATACCCAGAAGTAGAACGTCGTGTGTCCGGGCAGCCAGCCCAGTCAGCGTCGGTGTACACGACCAGCTCGGAGGCCGTGTCACGTCGAAGGAGGAGGCCGTAGTCGAGAGTACCTCGTAGGTACCGAAGAATCCGCTTCACAGCTGTGAGGTGCGGCTCCCTCGGGTCATGCATATGGAGGCACACCTGCTGAACTGCATACGAGATATCCGGCCTGGTGAAGGTGAGGTACTGAAGAGCACCTGCAAGACTCCTGTAAGTAGTGGGGTCAGAGACGGGTGTCCCGTCGGTAGCGGAGAGCTTCGCCTGAGTATCCACTGGAGTGGAGCAAGATTTGCACTCGGTCATGCCCGCTCGCTGGAGGATATCCAGGCAGTACTGTCGCTGGTGAAGGAATAAGCCGCCTGGTCGGTCCTCGACCGCAATGCCCAGGAAGTGGTGAAGACGGCCCAGGTCCTTCATAGCGAACTCCTGCTGTAAAGCAGAAATGGTGCGCCGAAGCAGAGCTGGACTAGACGCTGTTAGTACAATGTCATCGACGTACAGTAGGAGGTAGGCAGTGTCACTGCCACGTCGATAGACAAACAGCGAAGTGTCCGACTTAGCTTTGACGAACCCCTGTGAGACCAAGAAGGAGGCGAACCGGCTATACCAGGCTCGCGGTGCCTGCTTCAATCCGTATAGGGATTTGTTCAGCTTACAGACCATGTCTGGGTGAGCTGAATCAACAAACCCTGCCGGCTGACTGCAGTACACCGTCTCGGTCAGTGTACCGTGGAGGAAGGCATTCTTGACATCCAACTGGTGGACAGGCCAAGAACGTGAGAGAGCCAGCGATAGAACGGTACGAACTGTCGCCGGCTTTACCACCGGGCTGAAGGTCTCGTCGTAGTCGACTCCAGGGCGCTGAGTGAAACCCCGGAGTACCCACCGAGCCTTGTACCTCTCCAAGGTACCGTCCGCCTTCTTCTTGTGCGTGAACACCCACTTGCCCGTGACAACATTGCCACGACCAGGACGGGGAACCAGGTCCTAGGTCCGGTTGGCAAGCAGAGCCTCATACTCTTCCTCCATAGCGCGGCGCCAGTGAGGGTCGGCGAGGGCGCTACGCACGCAAGTAGGTATGGGTGATATCGAAGAAGAGTCAGTCGGTGGAGAAGTAGTCGACGAGAAGGCAGCTCTGGTGAAGCGCTCAACTGGACGAAGACACCCGGATGCACGTCGAGTCACCATCGGGTGAACGTGACCAAGATCCCTGTGGAGAAGAGGAGGGTTGTACACCGGGCGCTCGGGTACAACGACCTTCTCTCGTCTCGGGGCCACACGTGGTGCAGCTGGAGTAGGGCCGCCCCCCCCGTGCTCGTCGCTGGTAGGCAAGTACGGGGTCAGCGAAGCGAGAAGTCGTCGTCGGTGCTGCTCCTGGTGCGTCTGGTGACGTCGGGCTTGCTGCAGGTGATGTCGGGGAAGCTGAGGCCGTGCGTGGCGCAGTAGTCGACGTCGGGGACGCAGAGGCCGCGCTTGGCGCAGTAGGCGTCGTCGGGGACACCGGTGCCGCGCGTGCTGCAGTGGGTGACGTCGGGGGCGCCGAGGCCGCGCGTGACGCAGCCGGTGGCGTCAGGGACGTCGGTGCCGCGCGTGGCGCACCCGGTGGCGTCAGGGACGCCGGTGCCGCGCGTGGCGCAGCAAGTGGCGTCAGGGACGCCGGGGCCACGTAAGGCACAACAGGTGGCGTGGAAGACGCCGAAGTCATGCGTGGCGTAGCGGGTGGGTAACCTGCAAGAGGTAACCGACAAGGTCGCTGTACAGGAGCGGCCTCGGGGTCAGTAGAGAAGAGGGAATCCAACTCAGTGACGGAGTCAGAGGACGGAGTGGAAAAGGGAAAGGAAGACTCGTCGAAGACGACGTGTCGGGAGATCAAGATACGACGTGTGGTGGGGTCAAGGCACCTGTACCCTTTATGGTCAGGGGAGTACCCAAGGAAAACACACTGAATCGAACGAGGCGCAAGCTTATGGGGAGCTGTGGCAGAGAGGTTCGGGTAGCAAGCGCACCCGAAGACCCGAAGATGGTCGTAAAGAGGGTGGGTGCCGAACAAAGCGAAGTGAGGGGTGGGAGCACTAATCGCCTTAGTAGGAAGGCGATTAATGAGGTAGGTGGCAGTGTGAAGCGCCTCCGCCCAGTAGCGAGCAGGGGTAGAAGCCTGAAACATCAGGGAGCGCATGTCATCGTTGGTGGTCCGAATCATGCGCTCAGCCTTGCCGTTCTGGGGGGAAGTGTACGGACATGACATGCGTAACTGAACACCGCGAGAAAGCAGAAAGTCACGGAACGTAGAGTTGTCAAACTCGCGCCCGTTGTCGCACTGGACCGCACGAATCGTGCGCCCAAACTGGGTGGACACCCAAGCGAAGAAGTGAGAAAGAGTACCGAAAGTATCAGACTTCTATCGCAAGGAAAAAGTCCACGAATAGTGCGAAAAATCATCCACGACCACCAAGTAATACTTGCATCCAGAGACACTAAGAACAGGTGAAGTCCAAAGATCACAATGAATCAAATCGAATGTGTGCTCGACACGAGTGACAGAGTGCGGAAAAGAAAGTCGAACATGGCAACCCAACTGACAAGCATGGCAAAGAGACTCATGAGTACCCCGAGTACACGAAATCGCTGAACTACCAGACAACTTCGACATAGCATAAACACCGGGGTGGCCAAGCCGACGATGCCAAATGGTCGAAGATGTTGTCGTAGTCACGGCGAGAGGCGGAGCGGAAGCAGGAAGACGCATCATGTACAGGGGACCCGTACTATCACAGCGAAAAAGAAAGCGTCGAGTAGTAAGATCCTTCACAGTTACACCATAAGGATCAAACTCAAGGGAAACATGGTTGTCAGTAGTAAAACGACGAACGGAAAGAAGATGTTGAATGATGTCAGGGGCAACAAGAACATCACGTAGCTGAAACGAATCCGGCGAACCCGAGTCACCTACTGAGGTGACTGGGAGAGTCGACCCATTCCCAACAACGATAGATGAAGGATCAGAGGGACGGGAAGGGCGGGTAGAGGAGAGGATACCGACGTCAGGGGTGGTGTGGTAGGAGGCACCGGAGTCTACCACCCAGTCAGGGCCAGATGGCGTGAGACCCCGCAGGTAGACCGACGGTGTTGAACGGGTCGCGACATGCCCCGCCCACCGCCGGGAAGGAAGACAACACGCGTGGACCCTCGACGGTCGTGCCAAGCGAGTAGGCAACAGCCGATCCAGGTATACCAGTCGATGTCGGCCGAGGAGCACCTCCCAGAGCGGCGTCCCATGGTGCACTGGCGGCTGCGGGCCAGACGGCGCCGTTGTGGGGGGCTGCAGGGCTGACGGCCCAAGAGGCGTCTACAGCTGCTGCGGGCCAAGCAGCGGCGCTGTCGTGGGGTGCTGCAGAGGCGACGGCGGCGGGCCAGACGGAAGCAGCGAGCTCGGCTCGAGGGGTGGCAGCGCTGGGGGCTGGATGGGCGGTGGGGGCCAGATGTGGCTGTGCGGTGGCCCAGGGTGGTGACGCGGCGGCATCTGGCCAGGGGGCAGTGGCGGCCGCGCCAGCCCTCCCCGAGGCGGCGGCGGGCAGCGTGACTGGGGCACTGGCGGCGGCGGCGCCAGCGGCCCGGCGCGCAGATCTGGCGGCAGCCCAGGGCGCTGTGGCCCAGGGCACAGCTGCACGGGCTGGAGACGCGCCAGCGGCGGCGGCTGCGCCAGGCGGCGCGAAAGCGTGGGCGAGGGGCGCAGCTGTGGCGGTCCCAGCGGGCGGCGTGACTGGGGTGCTGGCGGCGGCGGCGCCAGCGGCGGGCCCGGCCCTGGGCACCGCGGCGTGGTTGGGAGCAGTGGAGGCGAATGGGGCGGCGGCAGCAGCAGCCACCGCGGGCGGCACGGCTGCGCGGAGGCGTGGCGCCTCGGCGGCGGCTGCTGCTCCTGCGGGCGGCGCGCCGGCGAAGGCGGCGGCGGCAGCGGCGGCGCAGGGCCGCTGCAGCGGCGGCGGCTGGGCAGGGCCGCTGTGGAGGGGCTGTGGCGGCGGCGGCACAGCCATCAGCGGCGGCGGCTGGGCAGGGCCGCTGCAGCGGCGGCGCAGGGCCGCTGCAGCGGCGGCGCTGTGGATGGGCTGTGGCGGCGGCGGCACAGCCATCAGGGGAAGAGAATTAGGGTTAAGCCCTAATCCTTGATTACCTAGCTGATACCATATTAGAGGGATAAATCTGGACTGAATGGGATGAATACATCATGAGGGTACAAGGTCCATTATATAGAGGGATTAGGTGAGGGGAAATGACTAAATCACCCCTAACCCTAATCCCTCACTAATGACTAATATGCCCCTGTGACACACACATAATCACAGTGTCTAACAGGAACTACAGGACATCGTCAGGCAGCGCGGTGGCGGCACTGCTCGACGGGCCTGGCTAGTCCTTGAGCCGCGGTTTCTAGGGAACCGCGCGACTCGAGCCCTCCACATCAGCACTCGGTTCCAGAACACCGTCCAAGGTGACCGATCTGTCTCCACCTACTGCCGGGAGATGAAGGGCATGGCGGATGCCCTACGTGACCTTGGTGAGCCGGTCACCGATAGCGCCCTTGTTCTTCGGGTCCTTCAGGGCCTGAATGAGCGCTATTGTCACCTATGGACGTGGCTACTCCGACTGGAGCCACTCCCTACCTTCGAGATGGTATGGTCTGATCTTGAACTTGAGGAGATCACTGCAGGAGGCTCTACTGGCTCCGGGTCTGCCACAATCTTTTATGGCTCTGGGCAGTCCCCTCGTCCACCCGTACCAGCTGCTGGTGGACCACCGTGACGACCACCTTCCACCCCAAACACTCGTGCCAGTATTGGAGGTGGAAATCGTCGCCGTCGAGGCAAGCACGGCGGTCGTGGTGGAGGAAGCAGTGCAGGCGGCACTCCTACACCCACTGCTCTGACTACTGGTGGTAGCGGTGGTATCGGCCGGGGAGGTGCACCCTGGCCCACACCCTACAACCCGTGGACTGGCCAGATCTACATGTGGCCTGGACCGTCTCCGGGTTCTCAGCCTCCACGACCACCACGCCCCCAGTCGGCGTTTGTAGGCACCCTAGGCTACAGTGGACCAGCCTACAGTGCTGGTGGGCCGCCGACTCAGGCCTACGGTGGGCCTGGCTACCCTTCTGGTGGACAGTCAACCTCGACTTACGGAGGCACCGATTATCCTGTTGGGTACTCGGAGCCGTCGGCACCTCTCCAGGAGCCACCGTCGACGTGGGATCGACAGTCGCTGGTTACTTCCTTCAGCACCATGCATCTTACTTCACCAGGTGCCGACTCGGTAGTTGACTCCGGAGCGTCATATCGTACCACTCCTAATCTTGGTATGCTCTTTTCCACCCACCCTCCCAATCCCTCTTTTCCTTCATCTATCGTTGTTGGGAATGGGTCTGTTCTTCCGGTCACCTCAGTAGGTGATTCCGGTCTCCCGGGTTCTTTTCATCTTAAAACATTCTTGTCGCCCCGGATATCATTCAAAACTTGCTTTCTGTCCGTCGTTTTACCACTGACAACAATGTTTCCATTGAGTTTGATTCTTTTGGTTTGTCTGTGAAGGATCTTTCTACCCGACAACCTCTTTTTCGATGTGATAGCTCGGGGCCCCTACACACACTTCGGCTTCCTACTTCCGCTTGTTAGACACTGTGATTATGTGTGTGTCACAGGGGGCATATTAGTCATTACTGATGGATTAGGGTTGGGGTAGTTTAGTCCTTTTTCCCCTCCTAATCTCTCTATATAATAAGACCTGTACCTCAGTATTATTATCATCTAATACAACCACCATTAGCCCTCTAATATGGTATCAGCTAGGAACTAATTAGGATTAGGGCCTAACCCTAACCCTAATGACCTAGGCCCAGCCGCCGCCGCTGCAGCGGCCCTGGGTCGCCGCCGCCGCCGCCTTCGCCGGCGCGCCGCCCGCAGGAGCAGCCGCCGGCCTCGCCGGCGCGCCGCCCGGTGGAGCCGCCGTCGCTGAGGCGCCATGCCTCCGCGCAGCCGTGCCGCCCGCTGTGGCTGCTGCCGCCGCCGCCCCATTCGCCTCCTCTGCTCCCAACCACGCCGCGGCGCCCAGGGCCGGGCCCGCCGCTGGCGCCGCCGCCGCCAGCGCCCCAGTTGCGCCGCCCGCTGGGGCCGCCACCGCCACTGCTGCGCCCCTCGCCCTTGCTTTCGCGCCGCTCGGCGGGGCCGCCGCCGCCGCTGGCGCGTCTCCAGCCCGCGCAGCTGCGCCTTGGGCCGCAGCGCCCTGGGCTGCCGCCAGATCTGCGCGCCGGGCCGCTGGCGCCGCCGCCGCCAGCGCCCCAGTCGCGCTGCCCGCCGCCGCCTCGGGGAGGGCTGGCGTGGCCGCCACTGCCCCCTGGCCAGATGCCTCCGCGTCACCACCCTGGGCCACCGCGCAGCCACATCTGGACCCCACCACCCATCCAGCCCCCATCGCTGCCACCCCTCGAGCCGGGCTCGCTGCTGCCGTCTGGCCCGCCGCCGTCGCCTCTGCAGCACCCCACGACAGCGCCGCTGCTTGGCCCGCAGCAGCTGCAGCCGCCCCTTGGGCCGCCAGCCCTGCAGCCCTCCACAACGGCGCCGCCTGGCCCGCAGCCGCCGCCGGCCCCTGGACCACAGCTGCCACTGCACCATGGGACGCCGCTCTGGGAGGTGCTTTGGGCCGCCATCGACTGGTGTACCTGGATCGGCTGTTGCCTACTCGCTTGGCACGACTGTCGAGGGTCCAAGCGTGTTGTCTTCCTTCCCGACGCCGCCACCGCCAGGGCATTGTCGCGACCAGTTCTACACCGTCGGTCTACCTGCGGGGTCTCACGCCGTCTGGCCCTGACTGGGTCGTGGACTCCGGCGCCTCGTACCACACCACCCCTGACGCCGGTATCCTCTCCTCTACCCGCCCTTCCCGTCCCTCTGATCCTTCATCTATCGTTGTTGGGAATGGGTCCACTCTCCCAGTCACCTCAGTAGGTGACTCGGGTTCGCCAGATTTGTTTCAGCTACGTGATGTTCTTGTTGCTCCTGACATCATTCAATACCTTCTTTCCGTTCGTCGTTTTACTACTGACAACCATGTTTCCCTTGAATTTGATCCTTATGGTGTAACTGTGAAAGATCTTACTACTCGACGCATTCTCTTTCGTTGTGATAGTACGGATCCCCTGTACACGATGCGTCTTCCTGCTTCCGCTCCACCCTTTGCTTTGACTACGACAGCTTCTTCGACAATTTGGCATCGTCGGCTTGGCCACCCCGGTGTTGATGCTATGTCGAAGTTGTCTGGTAGTTCAGTGATATCTTGTACTCGGGGTACTCATGAGTCTCTTTGCCATGCTTGTCAGTTGGGTCGCCACGTTCGACTTCCTTTTTCGCACTCTGTCACTTGTGTCGAGCACATCTTTGATTTGATTCACTGTGATCTTTGGACTTCACCTGTTCTTAGTGTTTCTGGATGCAAGTATTACTTGGTGGTCGTTGATGATTTTTCCCACTATTCGTGGACTTTTTCCTTGCGACAAAGTCTGATACTTTCGGTACTCTTTTTCACTTTTTCGTTTGGGTGTCCACCCAGTTTGGGCGCACGATCCGTGCGGTCCAGTGCGACAACGGGCGCGAGTTTGACAACTCTACGTTCCGTGTCTTTCTGTTTTCTCGTGGTGTTCAGTTGCGCATGTCATGTCCGTACACTTCCCCCCAGAACGGCAAGGCTGATCGCATGATTCGTACCACCAACGATGTCATGCGCTCCCTGATGTTTTAGGCTTCTACCCCTGCTCGCTACTGGGCGGAGGCGCTTCACACTGCCACCTACCTCATTAATCGCCTTCCTACTAAGGCGATTAGTGCTCCCACCCCTCACTTCGCTTTGTTCGGCACCCACCCTCTTTACGACCATCTTCGGGTCTTCGGGTGCGCTTGCTACCCGAACCTCTCTGCCACAACTCCTCATAAACTTGCGCCTCGCTCGACTCAGTGTGTTTTCCTTGGGTACTCCCCTGACCATAAGGGCTACAGGTGCCTTGACCCCCCACCCGTCGTATCTTGATCTCCCGACACGTCGTCTTCGACGAGCCTTCCTTTCCCTTTTCCACCCCGTCCTCTGACTCCGTCGCTGAGTTGGATTCCCTCTTCTCTACTGACCCCGAGGCCGCTCTTGTACAACGACCTTGTCGGTTACCTCTTGCAGGTTACCCACCCGCTACGCCACGCACGACTTCGGCGTCTTACACGCCACCTGCTGTGCCTTACGTGGCCCCGGCGTCTTTGACGCCACTTGCTGCGCCACGCGCGGCACCGGCGTCCCTGACGCCACCGACTGCGCCACGCGCGGCACCGACGTCCCTGACGCCACCGGCTGCGCCACGTGCGGCCTTGGCGCCCACGACGTCACCCACTGCACCACGCGCGGCCCCGGTGTCCCCGACGACGCCTGCTGCGCCAAGCGCGGCCTCTGCGTCCCCGACGTCGACTACTGCGTCACGCACGGCCTCAGCTTCCCCGACATCACCGGGCTCGGCGACTGGTGCCGGCGGCAGCTCTGGTGCCAGAGCAGCCCTAGCGGCCGCGGAAAGGGTTTCCGGCGTTGCTGGAGCTTCAAGGAGGGCCCCCGAGGCGCCTTCGTTGCAAAAGAGGCCTTTGGGTGCGTCCCCAGCTCGAAAGCCGTCGTCGGGGAAGACTCCTGAAGTGGCGTCGGCGGCGAGCACAGGGCGCATCTACAACGTCGAGGTCCTCAGCAGGGAAGGCTCCTGCTACGCTTTTTTCGGCAATGAATACCCTTGAGGTTCCGCCGGCTCCAAAGTCGACGTAGGCGACCTCAACACTGGCGGGGGCGAGTGGCTCGAGCCCTTCGCGTAAGAAGCTCCGCGCTGGGTGGAACCTCCATACCTCTAAGAAGTGAGAGAGAGTAGCAAACGTATCGGACTTCTGTCGCAATGGAAAGGTCCACGAATAATGGGAAAAATCATCAACAATCACCAGATAATATTTGTAGCCAGAAACACTGAGAACAGGTGAGGTCCATAGATCACAGTGAATCAGATAAAAAAGGTGCTCCACATGGGTTACAGAATGTGGAAAAGGAAGCCGAACATGGCGACCCAACTGACAAGCATGGCATAAAGACTCATGAGAATCCCTAGTACACGAGATCACTGAACTACGAAACAGCTTCAACATAACATCAGCACCGGGGTGGCCAAGTCGACGATGCCAAGTAGTCGACGGAGCTGTCGTAGTCAGGCAAAAATGCGAGGCGAAGCGGAAGCAGGAAGTCTCATCGTGTACAGGGGCCATGAGCTCTCACATCGGAGAAGAAGACGCCGGGTAGTAAGATCCTTCATAGACAAACCAAAAGGATCAAACTCGATAGAAACATGGTTGTCAGTGGTAAATCGACGAACAGAAAGAAGGTGCTGAATGATGTCCGGAGCAACAAGAACATCACGAAGACGGAAAGACCCCGACGAACCCGAGTCACCTACTGAGGTGACCGGAAGGACAGACCCATTCCCAACAACGATAGAAGAAGGAAAAGAAGGGTGGGTAGAAGAGCGTATACCAGCGTCGGGGGTGGTGTGGTACGAAGCTCCGGAATCCACAACCCACTCGGGGCTAGGTGGTGTGAGACTCATCGTACTGAAAGAAGACGCAAGTGACTGGCGATCCCAGCCCTGAGTAGGGTCAGAGTGTGGTGCCGACGACTCGGGCCGACCAACTGGGTTCCCCGAAGCCCAGTTGGCTAGAGAGGAGGGCCTAGCAGCAGAGTAGCCTGGTCCACCAGGGGGCAGGGTCCACTGTCCACCAGCAGCATAGACCGGCCCGCCGTAAGTCGGAGTAGTCACGTAAGCCGGCTGAGGACGTGGTGGGCGAATTGCCGGGAGACCCGGGGACGGCCCAGGCCACATCGAGATCTGGCCAGTCCACGGGTTGTAGGGTGTGGGCCAGGTCACATCACCCTGACCCCGACCACCACTACTGCCACCAGTAGTACCAGCACCACCAGGGGTACCACCAACACTGGTCGTACCACCTCCACCAGTCCCTCCACCACGGCCACCACGTCTGCCACGACGGCGGTTCCCACCACCACCGGAGGTAGCAGGGACTCCTGGTGTGGTAGGTGGACGAGGAAGCTGGCCCCCAGAACCAACAGGTGGAGGAGGGCGTGAAGACGACCCTGAGCCGTAGATGGCCGCGGCAGGGGAGGAAGCAGTAGAGCCGCCCTGGGTGATCTCCTCGAGCTCGAGGTCCGACCAGACCTTCTCGAAGGTCGGGAAGGGCTTCTCGCGGAGAATCCACGAGCGAACGTGTGTGTAGCGCTCATTCAGGCCTTGAAGGACCTGAAGAACGAGGGTACTGTCCGGGATGGGATCTCCAAGGTCACGAAGGGCGTCCGCCATACCCTTCATCTGTCGACAATATGCAGTAATGGAGAGATCACCCTGGACAGTGGAACCAAAGCGGGTCCGGATATGGAGAGCTCGGGTCGCTTGGTTCCCCTGGAAGCGAAGCTCGAGGACCTGCCAGGCCTGACGAGCTTTACCTCCACCCTTCTGGGCGACGATATCCTGAAGCTCCTCAGAAAGTGTGCCGAGGATCCATGCAAGGACAAGACTGTCCATGCAGATCCACGAGTCGTCCAGTGGGCAGTCATCTCGCAGCACATGGTCTTCCAGCCGAAAGCGTTGCAACGTCAAGAGAAGCAAGGTGCGCCAACGAGCGAAGGAAGTAGAGTCGGAGCTGAGAACAACCGGGACAAGAGTCCGGATGTTCTGTTTGCCAGCCGCCTGGGCATGTAGAGCAGTGACAAGAGACGCCGAGTAGGTAGTATAAGCAACACCATCTCCTGGAGTATCCTGTGCGTCGCTCCACTGTACGGGCGGAGACTCCTCGAGCTGACGTGTGAGAGAGGCCGCAACAGCACGTTCCTGCTCCAAGGCGAGGACGAGCGCTCGTTCCCGCTCACGGGAGATGGCCAGGGCAGTCGCGACGTCGGAGACGTGCGAAGAGGGCTGTCCCCGGATCCAGCAGGGACAACATGCCCGATGGCGCTCACACCAGGGCCACCGTGGCTTGGCAGCCAGGCGGTACTGGGACAGTGCTGTCCTCCTGCGGGTCCAACCATGCCAGCGGCGAAACCCGGCGGCCAGGCGGCGCTGGGGAGTCCGAGGGACCCGCCTGCGGCTGGGCCGGCCACACCAGAGCTTGGCCCGAGCAGTCCAGCGGCTGTGTGCCCGGGGGAGATGGCATGGAGGCCAGCCGCAGGGCTGGGAGCCCCGGATCTGGCGGCGGCGCCCCCAGAAGAGGTGGCGGGGCAGCCGGCGGCGCCAGACCCGGTGGCGGCCGGCGCAGGGTAGGGGTCGGCGGGGTCAGCGGCGCTGAGCCCAGCAGCGGCCGCGACCGGGCAGAAATCGAGAGGAGGGGGCGGCGGGGCCGGCGCCCGCGGCGGCGGCGCCCGAGTCCGCGGCGGAGGCGGCGCCCGTGGCTGCGGTGGCGGCGGTGCCCGTGGCCGCGGCGGCGGCGGCGCCCGTAGATGCCATCGGGGTGAGATCGGGAGAGGAGAGAGAAAAAGTAATCTGATACCAAATTAGATTAGGAAAGTAATCAATCCATTAACAGCCTGTCAAGGAGATACATATATAGGGGGACACAGCTTAAGGGTTAAGCAACCCTAATACCAAAAGACTAAAATGCCCCTGCCCCCTATACGTACAGTCTAACACTTAGCCGAGGTGGATAGCTCTTTGCCGATGTCCCGAGCTTGTTCCTCTGGGTCCTTAGCAGCGTAAGGACCTAGAGCCCTTCGGGTGCTTCCCTTGTCCCACGACGGGGGGAGACATCTGGTTAGGTGTGAAGCGTCTTGCGCCGCTCGTTATCGGTGCTGGAGTCTGTGTCGGAGTGGCCGTAGACGGATTTCAACGCCCGCTCGACGTCTTGATACTCCATCTCCTGCTCAACGCTGGGCTCAGGTTTGGCCTTTTGTTTGCCCTCCCGCTGGTGTGAAGGTGCGCCGTCTTAACGCGACCGCTGTTGTTGCACCTCACGGAAGCGCTCCGTAAGCTTCTTGATCTCATGGCAGTCGTTGGCGCCGTGACTGTTGGAGTTATGCACCGGGCACCACTGACCGTCGTCGCTGGCAGACGACGGTCTTGGACGCTGTGAGGGGGCCCGACACCCGTTCACGGGGCCGTGCCGCTCGCCTTGGAATCGCATTGGGTGGTGCCGTGTTATGTGACACTCAACAACACACGTTTAAGGAATCATGTATTACATACATGAAAAGCGGAAGCTTACATATGTTCTTTGTAAATAATTTACATCAAATAGCTATAGCGGACTATAATCAGCTCACGTCGAATAACTAATGAGCACTCGAGAAGAGGTACGGCCCGCGGACTCCTCTCGCTAGCAACACGATGACATTGCAGCGGCCGGGTTCTCCATGTATTACATGACTCGGAAGTCTCCGAGTCTCACCGGACAACCTTCTTCATAAGCGTCGATATTATTCTACAAAACCACTCATATAGCAAGCATGAGCACATAATCTCAGCAAGACTTAACCGTCTGTCCGAAGGCATGCAACTCTACATGAAGGTAACTTAGACAATAAACAAGTAAGTTGCATTAAGACTCGCCTACACGTTCATTCTTAACTTTCAGATTTTAGCCATCACAGTGCTGACCTTGCGCCGAGCAATATTGGAAATCCACAATCAAACAAGAAATGCTTCATTTCAATGTTACTTGTCCCAAGGTGGAAAATTAACTTTAATTTGCTCTATCACTACTTCATACATGGTTTTCATGTAATTCCAATTATCGTAGCAGCAAATAAAACTTGCAAATTGTTATCACATAACTAGATTACTACGTTACAACACAGTGAGCAAGTGGTACTCAAATTCGCGAGGGACGGTGATTCAAATCAAACACTGCCCGGATTACTCGACACATACGCCCGCCTCTGAAGACCCAAATCTGGCGTCCTTCATTACGTCGTATATGACAACCTTTCGCAGGACACTCGACTGTAGAATTGGTCGCGCCGTCTCGGGCTCATAGGTCTAACAAGACGATGTGGTATGCCTCCACAATCCAATTAACCTGGTACATCGGTTTCCTGGGTCTCATATAGCAGTAAGCATCCGGTACACAACTCAATAATTGCTCAGCGGGGCTGCACACAAGAACGGTCCTTAACCGACACAGGCAGAGCTACTCGACCAAGACCTCGTCTTGTCGCTGCCTACACTCTCTGCCCGATCTCATCTTTGAAAATATAAACTTTAGTTTGCCTCTTTCAACCATACCCGTGTGATACCGAACTATATCTCGCGAGTAGATTCCAACTACTCTACTTTTACCGGATGTTACAACCTATTTAGCATGACAATATTCTACAACGGGGAACACTATTTTACCCTTGACTCCAAGGTTCATTTTGGTCATGCATTTGGAGTATAAATCATACCTGACCTAATGCACATACAAACTCTAAACCATAGAGTGAACAAAGTAGAAACTTTATAAACAACTTAAATACAAATCGGAGCTTGCCTGTTTTGTAGGTGACTAGTATATAATGTTCAGTTAGTGAAAACCACTTGATGCTTGATAACTCGATCACCGTGTCTTTGAAATCCCACTTCACTTCCTTTACAAGTCCTCACGTATATGCTACACGTTATGAATATGCACAAGTATTTAATTGTAAAGATTTTGCTAACAAGTTCTAATGACAAATTTAAAACTGGAACTCTGTTTAAGAATTTTAAATGACACTGGTGCTAAGGTTTTGGTTTGAGTTAAGCAAAATGATCAAGTGCTAAGTGTTCTCCTCACTTGTGTTTTAATCACCTAACGAGGTTAAACAGAACAGTGATGATCCAGAGCTCCAATGGAGCTGAAAATTTTGATGTGAGTTCCTTGTCATAAGAAAGTCATCTGTACCAAAATTTAGCACCAGAACAATTCTTTAATCAATTAAGCAAAAAAGTATTAATTCTAAAGTAACTCATATGTTCATGTAAAACTGAGTGAACTACAATAATTTCAATTGTAGTTTATAGAGCTTGCATGAAGCATGCATTTTCTTAGGATTTTTGGAGCTAAAAATTGTCCTGAACTGAATTTTCAATTTTTGGAAATTCTCTGAAAAGTTTCTGTATTCATTTGAACACAACAACTTGAACTCTGAATTCTCCTAATCAAATCAACTTCAAATGAGCTGAAATTTTTACAGAAGTTCAATAACATCTTAAAGAATATTCTAGCAAAATTGAAGGATTTTTTAATGAACCAAACTCACTCTAAAATTCTTTTGCTAAAAAGATTTAAAGAATTTTCCAGAATTAAATAATGACTTTTATACAAATTGGGTTGCACATTTGGATAGATCTTTTCAATCTGAATCTAACCCAATTTGAATCACCTAATTTGGAGTTTCCTAGCAAAAGTTATATGGTTCTAAAGTTTAAATTAAATATGTGAATTCAAATAACCCGGAAAAAGTTTAAACCCTGACATCCGAGTCCGGGTGACGTGGCGCCACCAGAGCTACTGACACACGGGGCCACATAGATCCCCTCGCGCAGCCACAGTGGGATCTGGTGCCACAGAAGACCAAATTTTCCCGAAACAGCGACTGACGTGTGGGCCTGCCTCCCGCCTCCCGCACCGGGCCGTCACCGAGCTCGCCGGAGAGCTCGCTAGGAGGGAGTTCCGGTGCCAGAAACTTCCCAAATCTTGCTGCCTCTACGTTATTTCATGCGAGGAACACATTGCCACCCTTGGCGCCGACCGGCAATCACAGGAAATGGCTTCGTGACGGCGACAACCTCTGTGGCAACTCCGGCGACGTCGCGAGGACGTTGTAGTGTCCTAACCTTGCTTCGGTTAGCTCCTACAGCATCGCCACGACCTAGGGAGCAACGTCCAAGGCTCTGATTGCGGGGGACCACCGACCGAACGACGCCCCGGACAGGACCTCGTTGGGTGGTGCCGTGATATGCGGCACCCAACAGCACACGGGTCGAGGAAACACATCACATTACATAAATCATTTGTGGAAGCGTATAAAAGTATTTTACAAATACTTATATCAAAATAAGCTACAACGGAAGACTAGAAATCTCACGACTCATTTCTAACTTAGCAACAAACAAATAGTCCAGCCCGCGGACGTTTCTTACTAGCAACATGAAGACAAACCGCAGCGGCAAGGATGCTCTTGAGTAACCACTCGGAGGTTCCCGAGTCTCATTGGCATCTCTTCTCATAAGCATGAAGTCAATCCTGTAAAACAATTCGGATAACATCCGTGAGTATAACGCTCAACAAGACTTAACCGTCACCCTAGGCATGAAACTCTAAATGAGGTTATGACCATAAAGTAGGATGACATAATGCACAATAAACTCGACTAAATGTGAATCCTTACTTTCAGATATTATTTGCAGCAATTTAAGTAACCTTGGGCACGCCACATCGGGAGTCCACAATCAAACAAGAAACGCTTTATCCCGATGTAATTTGCTCACGACATAAAAGAATCGAGTTTGCACTAGCTATTCATTAAAGATACATCACAAAGATAGTATAAACTTCAAACCAATGTGATTAGTTCCTTTCTCATTCAAGTTCTTACTACGTCACGACTGTGAGAACAAGTATGCTCGGTCCATTTCGCAAGCGACGGTGATTCGAATCAATAACACTCGGACTACACGACACGTAGGCCCGTACTCAACGTTACCTATAGCAACCATCACTAACGTCGTACGTGGCAGCCTTTCCCCCGTTTCACCCCCGTTGAATCGATAAAATCGTCCCGTATAGTAGCCACTCTCATGGTGCACCTACCGACATGAGATGTCATGATAATGTTACCCACATACTGCACACTAGCCGTCTCGTCTGAGGCGACCCGAAAAGGCTCAACGCAAGCATCGCGAGGTACATCGGTTTACTGGATCTCATATAGCCAGCATGAGTCAGGTACACAACTCAAACTTGTTTAACAGGGTTGTATAAGGATCGGTCCTTGACCGACACGGACAAGTCTATAGCACCCAGGCCCCTATGTCCTGCTGCCCCTACAACCTTCCGGTCTCAACTTTAACTTGCTACACATTTTCTGAACCAATCTCGTATGCCCCTGTTGTTCCTGACCATACGAGTAGCATCTCACCACTCGACTTCTACCGAACCTTGCTTAAGCATGTCAGTTCTACACGGTGAAAGACACCTACCCAATACTCCATGGGTTCGTTTGGTCATGCAAGAGGAGTATCAAACAACTAGACCTAATGAACATTTCATATCTTAACCTAATGCACATTCCATGTTTTAACCGACTTTTTCCACAAATTCCAAACTATATGGCTGCATAAGTATTCAAAGTTTTTGGCCACAATCTGTGTGAACTTTGAATTTGGAATCAGATTTTTAAACTATCATGCAAAGAGGTATTTAAATCCTTATTGGTTCAACACCTTCAAATAAAAATGTGACCCTCATTTTGGATGATCATCCATGTATCACTTTGCATGAAGAAAAGTTTTATCAAATCCTATTTTTCACGCCTTTGTCACACATGAATTCAAACCTCGGTTTTATTCATATACATTTTTGGGACTTTTACACTGATCTCGCGAGAAACGTCGTCAAATACGAGTTCACCGTGCGACCTAGGTCAATTTTGGTGAAAACTCGAAAAACTCAAAGAACCGAAGGTTTCCTCGACGGTTCTTCCTAGTTCTTGATCCCACGAACTCGCAAGAACGTCTAGAAATGGTTTGCTAGGTTATGTGATGAGTGGTGCATCGTGTCACATTAAGTTCCCAATTTTCTCCTCGCGGTTCATAGCGCATGTCGGCGGGAAAAGCGAAATTCCGGCGAGCACAATTCGTGACAAGTTGCCGGGTGTTGTGGTGCAGCAAGAGAATGTCTAGGTGAACCTTTTTGCTTTTGAAGCTCGGTGGGAGATGCACTGTGGCGACCGGGCGACGAGTTCTTGTCACGACGGTTTCACACGGCGCTGTGGAGGAAAACGAGCTCGGCATCGGGATTCCCGTGGAGCTAGCTCCTAGTTCTTGCTTCAGGAACGTTGAGGGAGGTCTGGCGACGCTGTGGGGGAGCTTAGCTCGGCGTGCAACAAGGTGGAACAGCCGGCCGGCGGTGGACCGACAGTCTCTTCGCGTGCGGCCGAGTTCTTCATCGAGGGTGATAGGAGGATGAGTCCCGATCTTCGGAGAGGTGGGGTAAACTTGATTGGGCGGAGATCTCGACGTTGATGATCCAATGCTCCGAACGAACGAAACCTCACAATCACTACACCACTGCTCCGTTGGTTATCACCCGTGTCACACGAATGACCTCGCCACGAAGGCTTATCCTTGCAAGCGCAATCAAGAACACAAACAAGAACAGAGAAGTTGCAATCAAAACTGAATTGATCACGAATTTGAGGTCTCACAACTGATGATCGGCGACACTGTTCAATGACAGATTGTAACTAGGCAAAACCCGACCCTAATATGATGACAACTGCTGTATAAAAAGGAGTTTAGGGGTGTGCAAGATCCCTGGACGCAACCCTAATGGGTTTCCACACGATACACGTGCCAACAGCCCAAAAGGCGGTGGCGTAGCACCGGACAGATTCTGGACGCCCACTTGTTTCGCTGATTCCTGTCAACTTAGATGGAATTTTGAGGTGGGGCTGGTTCTATTGGAAGCTTTATGAAATCACGGTTTCAACCATATATAGAACGTCCAAATCCGACTCCGTATGTGTCCGGGACGTCAGTTTTGGTGAAGGCAGCTCCTGGAACCCGAGGTGGAGTCGAAGTCGAGTTGTACTTGGGCTCCTACTTGTTGTGCACGTCATATCTCCTCCTCCTTGACTCCTTGGACTCCTCCCAGCCCTTGCTGGTCCTCTCCATTGTTCCTAATCAATAAAACATGCATGGAAACAAGCGTAAGTTTTGAAAAACAATTGACAAGGTTAGAACGTACCTAGAGATCCAATTGTCATGCATGTGCTCTAGTGATTGGTCCTTGCATTGTATGTAAAGGAGAGATGTCCTCATCAGAGGGCACGCGATAAAGGGTGAGCAGCTGTGGTGAGGCAGTTTGTGTGGGGTGTGCTCCTGGTTGGAGCCGATAAGTGCAAAGAGAACGAGCTGGGTTTCGCTCGGGAGGTGGCGGCGAAGCTGCCTCGGTGGCGCGCTCGCTGTTCCGCAGCTTCGAGTGAAAAACAAAGCACCCCGGTGACTTCATTAGCAAGTCTGAACATCTCAATGACAAATGGGCCCCATTTTCTTTCTCTCTCAAAATATCTCCAATTTGTCACATTGCAAACTTTAGTCATGAAGAGCTCCAATTTGAAAGCCATTTGGAAAATTTGACAATGTGTACTTCAATTTCAAATTTGAATTCAAATTTCAAGGAAATTCAAAGCCTCTTTGACATACAAATCAAAGTACCTCTAAATTTTCTCAAAATTTTCTATCCCACTAATTTGAACCTGAAGAACTTAAATGTGCCATCTGATTTTTGAGTTGGCCAGTGCAAATAGGATTTTGAACCAACAGTTTGAACTCCCTTTTTGGAAATGACCACCTTTTCATTTAAGTGAACAATTTAGTTCAAAACTGAATTTAAAATTCTCTTGCACAAGACAACATTCACATGTTTAGAAAAGTTTTTGCAAGTCCCATTTCTTGAATTTGAACTCAACTTTATTCATCATTTAAGTCTTGCCTTTACAAGTTTTTGAGACTTTTACATTCCTCCCCCTTAAAAAGAATCTCGTCCCGAGATTCACAATTAAGAACAATGTGGGGAGGACGACTATTGGACATAATGCTCTAATAGCTCCGGATGATTGAGATGGAAATACTCCTCGCTTTCCCATGTAGCTTCGTCGGACGTGTGATTCTCCCATAACACTTTGAAAAATCGTAGCGTCCGGTTTCTGGTCTCGTGAGTTTTTTCATCAATTATCCGGGTGGGATGCTCAATATAAGTGAGGTCCGACTTCAAATCTGCTATGCCTCCCGTGAGAATCTCCGTTGGAACTATCAAACACTTCCGCAACTGAGATATGTGGAAGACGTTATGAACTCCGGCTAAGGCTGCCAGTAACTCCAGACGATATGCCACGGGTCCACATCTTTCGATGATGGCGAAGGGACCGATAAAACGCGAAGCTAATTTTCCTTTCACTCCGAATCAGTGAATTGCCTTCTTAGGAGATACGCGGAGATATACGTGGTCTCCAACTTGAAAGTTCAGAGGACGACGTCTGTTATCCGCATGGCTCTTTTATCTGGACTGAGCGGCTTTATGATTTGCTTGAATAAGCCTTACCCGCTCTTCAGCTTCATTTATGAGATCAATCCCGTAAATAACTTTCTCGCCAGATTCACACCAGTTCAAAGGTGTGCGGCACTTCCGGGTGTAGATAGCTTCATACGGTGCCATCTTGATACTCGCTTGATATCCATTGTTATAAGCGAATTCCGCAACGGTAGATGATCGTCCCATCCTTTACCGTGGTGAGTGGCACATGCTCGAAACATATCTTCGAGAACTTGGTTCACGCTCTCCGTTTGCCCATCGGTTTGATGATGATATACCGAGCTTCTAATCAATTTGGTCCCCAGTGAGGCATGTAGCTGCTTCCAGAAACGAGCAACAAACAACGCGCCTCGATCGGAGATGATCGTCCGGGGAACTCCATGTAGACACAATATTCTTGCAATATACAGCTCCGCATACTTCTTGGCATGGAACCCCGTATGTACCGGGATGAAATGCGCTGATTTGGTTAACCGATCAACGATCACCCAAACCGAGTCATGCTTATTAGCCGTGAGAGGTAGTCTAACAATGAAGTCAATACTAATATCCTCTCACTTTTATGCCGGAACGCTTAGCGGTTCCAATGTTCCCGTTTTTTTCATGTGGTCGGCTTTAACTCGCCGACACGTATCACATTCTGATACGTATTTAGCAATATCTCGTTTCATCCGGGTCCATCAAAATTTAGTCTTCAATTCTTGATACATGTTGTTGCTGCCCGGATGAATAGCAAATTTGGACAACTGAGCCTCAACCAAAATTTTCTTCCGCAGTCTCATATCGTGGGGCAACTATCCGGTCCTTGAGCTATACGGTATCTTCATCATCTAACCGGAAACATTTTATTTCCCCGTTCTTCAACCTTCTTTTAATATGAGACATGCCCTTGTCTCGCTTTTGAGCTTTCATAACCTCCTCTTTTAATGTGGGTATGAGAGCTAGATTATGTAGAGCTCCATATGGAACCAAGTAGTGACTCGGTTCTTCCTCTTCTCTCGGCATAATGGTCAGATTATGAATATGAGATTTCCGGCTGAGTGCATCAGCAACCACGTTTGTCTTGCCCGGATGTAGTGATAAGTGAGCAAGGGTCTTTGCATCTTACTCAACTGGTGCAAAGCGTAAGGAAGCTAGCCGAGGAATATAGATTTCGGGTGGATAGTTGGAATGTAGGATCCTTGATGGGGAAGCTACGTGAGTTAGTAGATGTTGCCATTAGGAGACGAGTAAATTTCCTTTGTGTACAAGAGACTAGATGGGCGGGTCAAAAGGCGAGAGAAGTCGAGAATACCGGTTTCAAGCTTTGGTATTCTGATTCGGCTGGGACTAGGAATGACGTAGGTGTTCTAATAGATAAGAGTCTTAAGGATGGAGTAGTGGATGTTCGAATACGAGGGGATAGGATCATCTTAATCAAGATAGTAATTGAGGACATTGTATTGAATGTCATTAGTGCTTATGCCCCATAAGTTGGGCTCAACATGAGTGCTAAGAGACAATTTTGGGAGGACTTGGAGGATATGGTTAGTAGTGTACTGATAACCGAGAAACTCCTCATAGGGGGAGATCTCAATGGTCATGTGGGTGCAACTAGACTAGGATTTGAGGGAGTACATGGAGGTTTTGGATGCGGCGATAGAAGTCAAGAGGGTAAGGACATCCTAGACTTTGCCGTAGTCTATGATCTGTTGATAGCTAACACCCTCTTTAGGAAGAGGCAATCTCACCTAGTGACCTTTAGTAGTGCCCAACACTCTAGCCAGATTGACTTTGTCCTCACTAGGAGAAAGGATAGACGGGAGTGTCTAGATTGTAAGGTGATCCCGGGGGAGTGTGTTGTGACACAACATAAGCTTGTGGTAGCTGACTTTCGCTTCCATACATGCTCTTTGCGGGACAAAGGTGTCAAAATCACAAGAACAAAGTGGTGGAAGTTGAAGGGAGAATAACAAGAATCCTTTAAAAATAGGGTGATCACAGAAGGACCCTGGGCAGAAAATGGAGATGCAGATAGTATGTGGATGAAGATGGCAACTTGCATTAGGAAGGTAGCTAGTGAGGTGTTCGGTGTGACAAAGGGAAAGAAACTTGTAGATAAAGACACTTGGTGGTGGAATGGGGATCTACAAAAGTCCATTAAGGAGAAGGAGTGTTACAAGAGTTGACATAATGATAGAAGCGCAAGCAACATGATTAAGTACAAAGAGGCTAAGAAGAATGCAAAGCGGGCTGTAAGGCAAGAGGACAGGCCTATGATAAGTTATACGAGAGACTAGAGACAAAAGAAGGTGAAAAGGACATATACAAGGTAGCAAAAATCCGCGAGAGAAAGATGAGAGATATCAATCAAGTTAAATGCATCAAAGATGAGACTGACCGCATTCTAGTGAAGGATGAAGAGATTAAGAATAGATGGCGTGATTACTTTAATGGGCTATTCAATGATGGGAATGGGAGCACTATGGTTGAGTTGAATGACTCCTTTGATGACTCCAACAGGCGGTTCGTGTGGAGGATACAAGAGTTTGAGGTTAAGGAGGCCTTAAAAAGGATGAAAGGAGGAAAGGCCCTCGGCCGTGACGATGTCCCTATTGAGGTGTGGAGATGTCTTGGGGACGTGGCAATAGTGTGGCTCACAAAGCTGTTCAACCACATTTTTCGGTCAAACAAGATGCCTGAAGAATGGAGGAAAAGTATATTAGTACCTATCTTCAAAAATAAAGGAGATATTCAAAGTTATACTAATTATCGAGGCATTAAGCTTATGAGTCATACTATGAAGCTTTGGGAGAGAGTGATTGAACACCGCCTGAGGAAAGTGACCAATGTCACTAAAAACCAGTTTGGTTTTATGCTTGGGAGGTCTACAATAGAGGCGATTTTCTTGCTTCGTCAGCTTATGGAGAGATATAGGGAGCAGAAGGACTTGCATATAGTGTTCATTGACTTGGAGAAGGCGTACGACAAGATACCAAGGTCAGCCATGTGGTGGACACTAGAGAAACATAAAGTGCCAACAAAGTACATTACCCTTATCAAGGATATGTACAATAATGTTAGGACAATTGTGCGCGTAAGTGATAGTGAGACTGATGCATTTTCTATCACGGTAGGACTACATCAAGGATCAGCTTTGAGCCCATACATCTTTTCCTTGGTGATGGATGAGGTGTCGAAGGATATACAAGGGGATATCCCTTGGTGTATGCTCTTTGCTGATGATGTAGTGCTGGTAGATGGAACTAGAGATGGTGTTGATAAGAAATTAGAGTTATGGAGACAAACCTTAGAGTCCAAGGGGTTGACTTAGTATGACCAAAAGCGAGTATATGAGGTGTGACTTTAGTGGTGTTGGTCGTGAAGAGGGAAATGTTAGTCTACAAGGACAAATAGTACATAGAAGGGACTCTTTCCGATACTTAGGATCAATGATACAAAACAATGGCGATATTGATGAGGATGTTTGCCACAGGATCAAGGTAGGGTGGATGAAATGGCGACAAGCCTCTGGAATCCTATGTGATAGGAAAGTCCCACAAAAGCTAAAAGGGAAGTTCTATAGGACGGTGATCAGACCTGCGATGCTCTATGGGGCAGAATGTTGGCCAACTAAATGGCAACATGTCCAAGAAATGAGTGTCGCAGAGATGCGCATGCTACGGTGGATGTGCGGGCACACGAGAAGAGACCGAATAAGGAATGAGGCGATTCGAGATAAGGTAGGGGTGGCGCCGATTGAAGAGAAGTTAGTCCAACATCGACTTAGGTGGTTTGGACATATCCAACGGAGACCTCCAGAAGCACCGGTTAACAGGGGGATTTTAAGAGGTAGAGAAAATATTAGGAGGGGTAGAGGACGACCAAGATTGACCTGGGAGGAGGCGGTAAAACGAGATTTGAGAGATTGTAATGTATTCAGAGACTTAGCTCATGATAGGACCGCATGGAAAGTAGCAATCCATGTGCCAGAATCGTAGTCTTGTTTTTTTTTTCTTTTTTCTTTTCTTTTTCTTTTTTCTTTTTCTTTTTGTTAGACTGCATGTATAGGGGGTAGGGGCATTTTAGTCTTTTGGTATTAGGGTTGCTTAACCCTTATGAAAGAAGGCTAATGATGATTGTATTGAGATGATTGAAAAGCTGAGGTACAGGTGTGATTATATAGAGGGATTAGGAGGGGAGAAAAGACTAAACTACCCCTAACCCTAATCCCTCTCTAATGACTAATATACCCCTGTGTCACACCCCTAATTACAGTGTCTAACACCCCCCCGCAGTCACAACATCTAGCCGCTGCAGATGTTGAGACTGGACCGAAACTCGGAGAACAACGATGACGGGAGGCCCTTCGTGAAGATGTCGGCAAACTGCGTCGTCGTCGGGACATGGTGTACCCGAACCTCGCCCCGTGCTACCCGCTCACAAACAAAATGAAGGTCAATCTCCACATGCTTCGTGCGCTGATGCTGGACCGGGTTGGTGGAGAGGTACATGCCGCTGACGTTGTCGCAGTAGATGAGGGTGCTTTTGATGACGGGAGTGTGGAGCTCCTGAAGTAGCTGCTGAAGCCAGGAGGCCTCAGCTACGCCGTTAGCCACGGCGCGATACTCCGCCTCTGCACTCGAGCGCGACACTACGGGCTGTCGCTTCGAGGACCAGGAGACAAGGTTGCCGCCCAGGAAGACGGCGTACCCAGAAGTAGAGCGTCGTGTGTCCGGGCAGCCTGCCCAGTCAGCGTCTGTGTACACGACCAGCTCGGAGGCCGTGTCACGTTGAAGAAGGAGGCCGTAGTCGAGGGTGCCTCGTAGGTACCGAAGAATCCGCTTGACAACGGTGAGATGCGGTTCCCTCGGGTCATGCATGTGGAGGCACACCTGCTGAACCGCATATGAGATATCCGGCCTGGTGAAGGTTAGGTACTGGAGAGCACCTGCAAGACTCCTGTAAGAAGTGGGGTCAGAGACGGGTGTCCCGTCGGTGGCGGAGAGCTTCGCCTGAGTATCCACTGGAGTGGAGCACGGCTTGCAATTAGCCATGCTTGCCCGTTGAAGGATATCCAGACAGTACTGTCGCTGGTGAAGGAATAGGCCGCCTGGTCGGTCCTCGACCGTAATACCCAGGAAGTGGTGGAGACGGCCCAGGTCCTTCATAGCGAACTCCTGCTGTAAGGCAGAAATGGTTCGCTGAAGCAGAGTCGGACTGGATGCTGTTAGTACAATGTTATCGACGTACAGTAAGAGGTAAGCTGTGTCACTGCCCCGTCGATAGACAAACAGCGAAGTGTCCGACTTAGCTTCAACAAACCCCAGCGAGACCAAGAAAGAGGCGAACCGGCTGTACCAGGCTCGCGGTGCCTGCTTCAGTCCGTACAGGGATTTGTTCAGCTTACAGACCATGTCTAGGTGAGCTGAATCTACAAATCCTGCCGGCTGACTGCAGTACACCGTCTCGGTCAGTGTATCGTGGAGGAATGCGTTCTTGACGTCCAACTGGTGGACAGGCCAAGAACGTGAGAAAGCTAGCGACAGTACGGTACGAACTGTCGCCGGCTTCACCACCGGGCTGAAAGTCTCGTCGTAGTCAACTCCAGGGCGCTGAGTGAAGCCCCGGAGTACCCAACGAGCTTTGTATCTCTCCAAGGTGCCATCCGCCTTCTTCTTATGCGTGAATATCCACTTGCCTGTGACAACATTGCCACGACCCGGACGGGGAACCAGGTCCCAGGTCCGGTTGGCAAGCAAGGCCTCATACTCTTCCTCCATAGCGCGGCGCCAGTTAGGGTCGGCGAGGGCGCTACGCACGGAAGTAGGTATGGGCGAGATCGAAGAAGGCTCGGTCGGTGGAGTCGTCGTCGACGAAAAAGCGGTACTATCGAACCGCTCCACTGGTCGAAGACTCCCGGATGCACGTCGAGTTACCATCGGGTGGACGTGACCAGGATCCCTGTGAAGTAGAGGGGGGTTGTACACCGGCCGGTCGGGTACAACCATCTTCTCTCGTCGTGGATAGACGAGAGTGGGTCTCGATGCCGCGCGTGGCGTCGTCGGAGCAGGAGCCTCTCCCCGCGCTCGTCGCTGGTAGACAAGTGCGGGGTCAACAAAACGAGAAGACGTCGTTGGTGCCGCGCGTGGCGCGGCTGGTGGCGTCGTACTCGCTGTAGGTGACGTCGGGGAGGTAGCTGGTGGTGCCGCTGGTGCCGTACGTGGTACAGCTGGAGACGCCGAGGGCTCCTGGGGTACAATAGATGGTGTCGGGGAAGCCGAGGCCGCGTGTGGCGCGGCAGGTGACGTCGGAGGCGTCGATGCCACACGGGGTGCAGCGGGTGACGCCTGAGACATCGATGCCACACGAGGTGCAGCAATCGGTGTCGAGGGCGTCTGGGACGTAGCTCGTGTCGATCCTGCAGAAGAAATAGGCCAAGGCAACTGGGAGGCAGCCTCGGGGTCAGTAGGAAAAAGGGAGTCCAGCTCTGTGGTTGAATCAGAAGAGGTGGTGGAAAAAGGAAAAGATGACTCGTCGAAGACGACGTGCCGAGAGATCAAAAGACGGTGGGTAGTGAGATCTAAGCATCGGTAACCCTTATGATCAACGGAATACCCGAGAAAAACACACCGTGTCGAGCGGGGCGCAAGCTTATGTGGGGCGGTGGCGGAAAGATTAGGGTAGCAAGCGCATCCGAAAACTCGAAGGTGATCATAAAGAGGATTGGTGCCATATAGAGCAAAGTAGGGGGTAGGGGCACGAATCGCTTTGGTGGGAAGACGATTGATCAGAAGTGTGGCGGTATGAAGAGCCTCCACCCAGTATCGGGCTGGAATAGATGCCTGGAACACCAGGGAGCGTATGACATCATTAATGGTGCGAATCATGCGCTCTGCCTTGCCGTTTTGAGGAGAGGTATACGGACAAGACATGCGTAGTTGTACCCCATGTGCGGAGAGAAAATTACGAAACGCAGAGTTATCAAACTCTCGTCCGTTATCGCACTGGACAGCTCGAATGGTACGCCCGAATTGAGTAGAAATCCAAACGAAGAAGTGAGAAAGAGTGACGAAAGTTTCAGACTTCAATCGTAATGGAAAAGTCCAGGAGAAGTGAGAAAAATCATCAATTATCACCAAATAGTAATTAAAACCCGATATACTGGAGATGGGAGAAGTCCACAAATCACAATGTATAAGATCGAATGAGTGCTCAACATGAGTCACAGATGTGGGAAAAGGGAGGCGAATATGGCGACCAAGTTGACAAGCATGACATAGAGAGTCATGTGTACCCCTAGAACACGAGATAACTGAGCTACTGGACAACTTCGACATAGCATCTGCACCAGGGTGGCCAAGCCGGCGATGCCAGATGGTAGATGAAGCTGTCGTAGTCAAAGCAAATGGCGGTGATGCAGCGGAAGTAGGAAGCCGAAGTGTGTATAGGGGCCCCGAGCTATCACATCGGAAAAGAGGTCGCCCGGGTGGAAAAATCCTTCACAGACAAACCAAAAGGATCAAATTCAATGGAAACATTGTTGTCAGTGGTAAAATGGCGAACAGAAAGTAAGTTCTGAATGATATCCGGAGCAACAAGAATGTTTTTAAGCTGGAAAGTACCCGGAAGACCGGAATCACCTACTGAGGTGACCGGAAGAACGGACCCATTTCCAACAACGATAGATGAAGGAAAAGAGGGATTGGGAGGATGGGTGGAAGAGAGTATACCGGAATTAGGAGTGGTATGGTATGATGCTCCGGAATCAACTACCCAGTCGGCACCAGGTGGTGTAAGGTGCATGGTGCCGAAGGAGGAAGCAAGCGACTGTCGATCCCACGTCGACGGTGGCTCCTGAAGGGGTGCCGATGGCTCCGAGTTCCCAACAGGGTAGTCAGTGCCTCCGTAGGTCGGGACTGACTGCCCGCCTGAAGAGTAGCCAGGCCCACTATAGGCCTGAGATGTCGGCCTACTAGCACTGTGGGCTGGTCCACTGTAGCCGGGGGTAGCCGCGAACGCCGGCTGAGGACGCGGTGGTCGTGGAGGCTGAGAACCTGGGGACGGTCCAGGCCACATGTAGATCTGGCCAGTCCACGGGTTGTAGGGTGTGGGCCAGGGTGCACCTCCCTGGCCGGTACCACCACTACTTCCAGTAGTTGAAGTCGTGGGGGTGCTGCCTGCACTGCTGCCACCACGGCCGCCGTTCTTTCCTCGGCGACGACGGTTTCCACCTCCTGTACTGGTAGGAGTAGAAGGTGGACGTGACGGCGGTCCACCAGCTGCTGGTAAGGGTGGACGCGGGGACTGCCCGGAGCCATAGAAAGCTGTGGCAGATCCAGAGCCAGTAGAGCCTCCTGCAGTGATCTCTTCAAGTTCAAGATCAGACCATACCTTCTCGAAGGTAGGTAGTGGCTCCAGTCGAAGTAGCCATGTCCGTAGGTGACAATAGCGCTCGTTCAGGCCCTGAAGGACCCGAAGGACAAGAGCGCTGTCAGTGACCGGCTCCCCAAGGTCACGTAGGGCATCCGCCATGCCCTTCATCTCTCGACAATAGGTGGAGATGGAACGATCCCCCTGGACGGTGTTCTGGAACCGAGTGCTTATGTGGAGGGCTCGAGTCGCACGGTTCCCTAGAAACCGTTGCTCAAGTACTAGCCAGGCCTGTCGAGCAGTACCGCCACCGCGCTGCCTGACGATGTCCTGTAGCTCCTCTGTCAGGGAGCCAAGGATCCAGGATAGTACCAGGCTGTCCATGCTGATCCAGGACACCTGTACTGAAGACTCATCCTGGAGGACGTGGTCATCGAGGCAGTAGCGCCTCATCGTGAGGAGCACCATATCACGCCACCGGGCATATGAGGTGGACTCGGAACTGAGAATAACCGGCACGAGCGTCCGGATGTTCTGAATCCCTGCGGCCTGTGCATGAAGAGCGGCCACAAGCGAAGTCGAGTACGTACCAGCGCCCGAGGGAGGCTCATGGATAGCACTCGTTGATCGGCGAGCACTCTCCTCAAGTTGGTGGGATAGTGATGCCACGGAGGCACGCTCCTGCTCTAGGGCAAGGGCGAGTGCCCGCTCGCGCTCGCGAGAGGCGGCCAGTGCTGCGGCGATGTCAGATGTCTCCGCAGTGTCGGTGCCGTAGGAAGAAGCTGTGTTCTCCATAGTAGTACCGGCGGCTGGGAACGGAATCGGCGGGATCGCCGTGGTGCTCCCGTCGATGTCGAGGCCGGTGGCATCCCGTAGCGCGGAGGTACCTGCCATGAAGGTAACAGCAGTGGCGGGGTTTCTGGAGGTACCGACAAGGGATTCACCGGCGGCTAGACCGGTTCTCGAGAAGGAGGGGGCGGCTGCAGAACCAGCAGCGAGGGGCCTGGGGGCTGTGGCTCCTCCTAGGAAGGCGGCGCCCCCTCCAGAGGCTGTTGTTCCTCCAGTTTCAGCAGTCCAGAGGGTGGCGCCCCTTCCAGTGGGGCTGGCGGACCCCCCAGGGGCGGATGCGGAGCCCCCAGGGGCGGTGGCGGCCCAGGCAAGCCAGGGGGCGGCGCTCCCTCCAGGGGGTCCGGCGGACCCCCCAGGGGCGGAGCACCCAGGGGCGGCGACGGCCCAGACAGGGGCGGTGACGCCCCCCCGTGCGCGCACGGCCCCAGTCCGGGTGGGGCGGCCCGAATCCGGGCGGGGCCGCCCCGATCCAGGGCGCGGCGGCCCCGGATCCGGAGGTGGCGGCGGCGGCGGCCCCTCCCCGTGCCCAGGGTGGTGTGGCGGCGGCTCCGGCCTCCGCGAGCTGTCCTCCAGAGGAGGCAGCGCCCCCCCTGCGTGTGCAGCCCAGATCCGGCGGCTGGCGGCGCCCTGGCGACGGCGGGCGGCGCACCAGGGGCGGCGGCGGTCGGCTGCTCAGGGGCGGCGGCGAGCGGCTGCTCAGGGGCGGCGGTGGTTCTGGCCCAGGGTGGGGTGGCGGCGGCGTGCGCCCAGGGCTGCGGCGGCTGGCCCATTAGGATTAGGGTTAGCCCTAATCCTGATTATTCCTAGCTAATGATACCATGAAAGAAGGCTAATGATGATTGTATTGAGATGATTGAACTCCGCCTATGTTGTAATGACATAGCCGGTCCCAAGCCCGGGTAAAGGAGGAGGGGGTTGTGATAGGCTTGGCGAGCCAACAACTACACTTAGCCATTCTCATGGAAATGAAACCCAATAGAAATTCGTTGGGGCGTAACCCTCTTAGCGACGCGCCATATCGGAACCCGGGTATGGTGTTAAGTGGGCAAGGGCCAGGTCGCCACCGCCTTAGTGGCGCGCCATATCGGAACCCGGATATGGTGTTAAATGAGCAAGGACCGGATCGCCATCACCTTAGTGACGCGCTACATCATCGCCCGGATGTAGTGATAAGTGAGCAAGGGTCTTTGCATCTTACTCGACGGGTGCAAAGCGTAAGGAAGCTAGCCGAGGAACATAGATTTCGGGTGGGTAGTTGGAATGTAGGATCCTTGACGGGGAAGCTACGTGAGTTAGTAGATGTTGCCATTAGGAGACGAGTAAATATCCTTTGTGTACAAGAGACTAGATGGGCGGGTCAAAAGGCGAGAGAAGTCGAGAATACCGGTTTCAAGCTTTGGTATTCTAGTTCGGCTGGGACTAGGAATGGCGTAGGTGTTCTAATAGATAAGAGTCTTAAGGATGGAGTAGTGGATGTTCGAAGACGAGGGGATAGGATCATCTTAATCATGATAGTAATTGGGGACATTGTCTTGAACGTCATTAGTGCTTATGCCCCACAAGTTGGGCTCAACATGAGTGCTAAGAGGCAATTTTGGGAGGACTTGGAGGATAACCGAGAAACTCCTCATAGTGGGAGATCTCAATGGTCATGTGGGTGCAACTAACCTAGGATTTGAGGGAGTACATGGAGGTTTTGGATGCGGCGATAGAAATCAAGAGGGTAAGGACATCCTAGACTTTGCCGTAGCCTATGATCTGTTGATAGCTAACACCCTCTTTAGGAAGAGGCAATCTCACCTAGTGACCTTTAGTAGTGCCCAACACTCTAGCCAGATTGACTTTGTCCTCACTAGGAGAAAGGATAGACGGGAGTGTCTAGATTGTAAGGTGATCCCGGGGGAGTGTGTTGTGACACAACATAAGCTTGTGGTCGCTGACTTTCGCTTCCATACATGTTCTTTGCGGGACAAAGGTGTCAAAATCACAAGAACAAAGTGGTGGAAGTTGAAGGGAGAATCACAAGAATCCTTTAAAAATAGGGTGATCACAGAAGGACCCTGGGCAGAAAATGGAGATGCAGATAGTATGTGGATGAAGATGGCAACTTGCATTAGGAAGGTAGCTAGTGAGGTGTTCGGTGTGACAAAGTGAAAGAAACTTATAGATAAAGACACTTGGTGGTGGAATGAGGATGTACAAAAGGCCATTAAGGAGAAGAAGGAGTGTTACAAGAGTTGGCATAATGATAGAAGCGCAAGCAACATGCTTAAGTACAAAGAGGCTAAGAAGAATGCAAGGCGGGTTGTGAGTAAGACAAGAGGACAAACCTATGATAAGTTATATGAGAGACTAGGGACAAAAGAAGGTGAAAAAGACATATACAAGGTAGCAAAAATCCGCGAGAGAAAGATTAGGGATCTCAATCAAGTTAAATGCATCAAAGATGAGACTGACCGCATTCTAGTGAAGGATGAAGAGATTAAGAATAGATGGCGTGATTACTTTAATGGGCTATTCAATGATGGGAATGAGAGCACTATGGTTGAGTTGGATGACTCCTTTGATGACTCCAACAGGCGGTTCGTGCGGAGGATACAAGAGTTTGAGGTTAAGGAGGCCTTAAAAAGGATGAAAGGAGGAAAGGCCCTCGGCCCTGACGATGTCCCTATTGAGGTGTGGAGATGTCTTGGGGACGTCGCAATAGTATGGCTCACAAAGCTATTCAACCACATTTTTCGGTCAAACAAGATGCCTGAAGAATGGAGGAAAAGTATATTAGTACCTATCTTCAAAAATAAAGGAGATATTCAAAGTTGTACTAATTATCGAGGTATTAAGCTTATGAGTCATACTATGAAGCTTTGGGAGAGAGTGATTGAACATCGCCTGAGGAAAGTGACCAATGTCACTAAAAACCAGTTTGGTTTTATGCCTGGGAGGTCTACAATGGAGGCGATTTTCTTGCTTCGTCAGCTTATGGAGAGATATAGGGAGCAGAAGAAGGACTTGCATATGGTGTTCATCGACTTGGAGAAGGCGTACGACAAGATACCAAGGTCAGTCATGTGGTGGGCACTAGAGAAACATAAAGTGCCAACAAAGTACATTACCCTTATCAAGGATATGTACAATAATGTTAGGACAAGTGTGCGCGTAAGTGATAGTGAGACTGATGCATTTCCTATCACGGTAGGACTACATCAAGGATCAGCTTTGAGCCCATACATCTTTTCCTTGGTCATGGATGAGGTGTCGAAGGATATACAAGGGGATATCCCTTGGTGCATGCTCTTTGCTGATGATGTAGTGCTGGTAGATGAAACTAGAGATGGTGTTGATAAGAAATTAGAGTTATGGAGACAAACCTTAGAGTCCAAGGGGTTTAGACTTAGTAGGACCAAAACCGAGTATATGAGGTGCGACTTTAGTGGTATTGGTCGTGAAGAGGGAAATGTTAGTCTACAAGGACAAATAGTACCTAGAAGGGACTCTTTCCGATACTTAGGATCAATGTTACAAAGCAATGGCGATATTGATGAGGATGTTTGCCACAGGATCAAGGTAGGGTGGATGAAATGGCGACAAGCCTCTGGAATACTATGTGATAGGAAAGTCCCACAAAAGCTAAAAGGGAAGTTCTATAGGACGGTGATCAGACCCGCAATGCTCTATGGGGCGGAATGTTGGCCAACTAAACGGCAACATGTCCAACAAATGAGTGTCGCAGAGATGCGCATGCTACGGTGGATGTGTGGGCACACGAGAAGAGACCGAATAAGGAATGAGACGATTCGTGATAAGGTAGGGGTGGCGCCGATTGAAGAGAAGTTAGTCCAACATCGGCTTAGGTGGTTTGGACATCCAACGGAGACCTCCAGAAGCACCGATTAACAGTGGGATTTTGAGAGGTAGAGAAAATATTAGGAGGGGTAGAGGACGACCAAGGTTGACCTGGGAGGAGGCGGTAAAACGAGATTTGAGAGATTGGAATGTATCCAGAGACTTAGCTCATGATAGGACCGCATGGAAAGTAGCAATTCATGTGCCAGAATCGTAGTTTTGTTTTTTCTTTTTTCTCTTTTTTTCCTTTTTTCTTTTTTTTTCTTTTTTTTCTTTTTTTTCCTTTTTTCTTTTTTTTTTCTTTTTTTCCTTTTTTCTTTTTTTTTCTTTTCTCCTTTTCTTTTCCTTTTTTCTTATTTCTTTTCTCTTTTCTCTCTTTCCTTTTTTTTCCTTTTTTCTTTTTCCTTTTTTTTTCTCTTTTTTTTTCTTTTTTCCTTGTTCTCATATCTCTTCCTCTGTTTTACTTCATTGATATTGGGTTTCATGTCTAGCCGACCCCAACAGGCTTGGGATAAAGGCTTGGTTGTTGTTGTTGTTGTATTGAGATGATTGAAAAGCTGAGGTACAGGTGTGATTATATAGAGGGATTAGGAGGGGAGAAAAGACTAAACTACCCCTAACCCTAATCCCTCTCTAATGACTAATATACCCCTGTGTCACACCCCTAATTACAGTGTCTAACACCTTAAGTTGTATCCCCCTATATACGAAGGGGGGCCTTGGCGCAGCGGTAAAGCTGTTGTCTTGTGACCATGAGGTCACGGGTTCGAGTCCTGGAAACAGCCTCTTGCAGAAATGCAGGGAAAGGCTGCGTACAAAAGACTCAAGTGGGTCGGACCCTTCCCCGGACCCTGCGCAAGCGGGAGCTACATGCACCGGGCTGCCCTTTCTTTATTGACAGGCTGTTAATAGAGATTACTTTTCCCTAATCTAATTTGGTATCAGATTTTTTTTTCTCTCTCCTCACCCGGCCGCCGCGCGAGCGCCCCCCTCTCCTCGCGCCGCCGCGCGCCCCACCTCGCGGCCGCCGCGCGCCCCACCTCACGGCCGCCGCGCGCCCCTCCCTCGCGCCGCCGCGAGCCCCTCCTCGCGTCCGCCGCGCCCCCCCCCCCTCGCACCGCCGCGTGTGCCCTCCTTCCCGATGGCATCTACGAGCTCCTCCGCCGCCGCGGCCACGGGCGCCGCCGCCGCCTCAGCCACCGGCGCCGCCTCCGCCGCGGCCTCAGGTACCGGCACCGCCTCAGCCACCGGCGCCGCCTCCGCCGCCACGGGTACGCCTGCTCCGCCGCCCCCTCCTCTCTGCCCGGTTGCGGCCACTGCTGGGCTCAGGGCCCCTGACCCCGCCGACCCGGCCGCCCTCTTCCCTGCGCCCGCCGCCACCGGGCCTGGCGCCGCTGGTCGTCCTGCCACCTCTCCTAGGGGCGCCGCCGCCAGACCAGGGGCTCCCAGCCCTGCGGCTGCTCTTCGTGTCTTCTCCCTCGGGCACACAGCCGCTGGACTCCTCGGGCCTGGTTCTGGTGTGGCCAGCCCGGCAGCAGGTGGGTCCCTCGGCCTCCCCAGCGCCGCCTGGCCGCCGGGTTTCGCCGCTGGTCCTGCTGTGAGCGCCGCTGGGCATACTGTTCCTGCTGGATCCAGGGGACAGTCCTCTTCGCACGTCTTCGACGTCGCTACTTGCCTTGGCCATCTCCCGTGAGCGGGAACGAGCGCTCGTCCTCGCCTTGGAGCAGGAACGTGCTGCTGCGGCCTCTCTCACACGTCAGCTTGAGGAGTCTCCGCCCGCACAGTGGAGCGACACACAGGATACTCCAGGAGATGGTGCTGCCTATACTACCTACTCGGCGTCTCTCGTCGCTGCTCTACATGCCCAGGCGGCTGGCATACAGAACATCCGGACTCTTGTCCCGGTTGTTCTCAGCTCAGACTCTACATCCTTCGCTCGTTGGCGCAGCTTGCTTCTCCTGACGCTGCGACGCTTTCGGCTGGAAGACCATGTGCTGCGAGATGACTGCCCACTGGACGACTCGTGGATCTGCATGGACAGTCTTGTCCTTGCATGGATCCTCGGCACACTTTCTGAGGAGCTTCAGGATATCGTCGCCCAAAAGGGTGGCGGTACGGCTCATCAGGCCTGGCAGGTACTCGAGCTTCGCTTCCAGGGGAACCAAGCGACCCGAGCTCTCCATATCCGGGCCCGCTTTGGTTCCACTGTCCAGGGTGATCTCTCCATTACTGTATATTGTCGACAGATGAAGGGTATGGCTGACGCCCTTCGTGACCTTGGAGATCCCATCCCGGACAGTACTCTCGTTCTTCAGGTTCTTCAGGGCCTGAATGAGCGCTACACCCACGTTCGCTCATGGATTCTTCGCGAGAAGCCCTTCCCGACCTTCGAGAAGGTCTGGTCGGATCTCGAGCTCGAGGAGATCTCCCAGGGCAGTTCTACTGCTTCTTCCCCTGCCGCGGCTTTCTACGGTTTAGGGTTGTCTTCACGCCCTCCTCCACCTGCTGGTTCTGGGGGCCAGCTTCCTCGTCCACCTACCACACCAGGAGTCCCTGCTACCTCCGGTGGTGGTGGGAACCGTCGTCGAGGCCGGCGTGGTGGCCGTGGTGGAGGGACTGGTGGAGGTGGTACGACCAGTACTGGCGGTACCTCTGGTGGTGCTGATACTACTGGTGGCAGTAGCGGTGGTCGGGGTCAGGGTGGTGTGACCTGGCCCACACCCTACAACCCGTGGACAGGCCAGATCTCGATGTGGCCTGGGCCGTCCCCTGGTCTCCCGGCACTTCGCCCACCACGTCCTCAGCCGGCTTACTTGACTACTCCGACTTTCGGCGGGCCGGTCTACGCTGCTGGTGGACAGTGGACCCGGCCTCCTGGTGGACCAGGCTACTCTGCTGGGCCCTCCTCTCTAGCCAACTAGGCTTCGGGAAACCTAGTTGGTCGGCCCGAGTCGTCGGCACCACACTCTGACCCTGCTCAGGGCTGGGATCGCCAGTCACTTGCGTCTTCTTTCAGTACGATGAGTCTCACACCACCTAGCCCCGAGTGGGTTGTGGACTCCGGAGCTTCGTACCACACCACCCCGACGCTGGTATACTCTCTTCTACCCACCCTTCCCACCCTTCTTTTCCTTCTTCTATCGTTGTTGGGAATGGGTCTGTCCTTCCGGTCACCTCAGTAGGTGATTCGGGTTCGTCGGGGTCTTTCCGTCTTCGTGATGTTCTTGTTGCTCCGGATATCATCCAACATCTTCTTTCTGTTCGACGATTTACCACTGACAACCATGTTTTTATCGAGTTTGATCCTCTTGGTTTGTCTGTGAAGGATCTTACTACCCGGCGTCTTCTTCTCCGATGTGAGAGCTCAGGGCCCCTGTACACGATGAGACTTCCTGCTTCCGCTTCGCCCTCACCTTTTTGCCTGACTACGACAGCTTCGTCGACTACTTGGCATCGTCGACTTGGCCACCCTGGTGCTGAAGTTATGTCGAAGCTGTTTCGTAGTTCAGTGATCTCGTGTACTAGGGATTCTCATGAGTCTTTATGCCATGCTTGTCAGTTGGGTCGCCATGTTCGGCTTCCTTTTCCACATTCTGTAACCCATGTGGAGCACCTTTTTGACCTGATTCACTGTGATCTATGGACCTCACCTGTCCTCAGTGTTTCTGGCTACAAATATTATCTGGTGATTGTTGATGATTTTTCCCATTATTCGTGGACCTTTCCATTGCGACAGAAGTCCGATACGTTTGCTACTCTCTCTCACTTCTTCGCTTGGGTTTCCACACAGTTTGGGTGTATCATCAGGGCTGTCCAGTGCGACAACGGCCGCGAATTTGATAACTCCGCGTTTCGTCACTTCTTGTTTTCCCGCGGGGTCCAGTTGCGCATGTCTTGCCCTTACACTTCTCCCCAGAATGGCAAGGCCGAGCGTATGATTCATATCACCAACGATGTTATGCGCTCCCTGATGTTCCAGTCTTCTATTCCTGCTTGTTACTGGGCAGAGGCCCTTCACACTGCTACCTTCCTCATTAATCGCCTTCCTACAAAGGCGATTAGTGCTCCCACCCCTCACTTCGCCCTTTTTGGTACCACCCCTCTTTATGAGCACCTTCGAGTCTTCGGGTGTGCGTGCTATCCTAATCTTTCTGCTACCGCCCCTCATAAGCTCTCACCTCGTTCGACTCGATGTGTTTTTCTTGGGTACTCCCCCGATCATAAGGGGTACCGGTGTCTAGACCTCACTACTCGTCGTATCTTGGTCTCCCGACACGTCGTATTCGACGAGTCCTCCTTCCCTTTCGCTGGGTCTTCTCCTGATTCGATCTCCGAGTTGGATTCTCTCTTTTCCACTGATCCTATGGCCGCTCCTGTCCAGCGACCGTGTTTTTTTACCCTCTGCAGGTCTTCCTCTAGCTGTGCCAGACACGACCACGATGTCTCAGACGCAACCTGTCGTGCCTCCCGCGGTTCCGGCGGCCTTGCCGCCACTGGCCGTCCCTCCGACGGTCCCGACGTCGTCTGCTGCGCCACGCACGGCTCTAGCGTCTCCGACGACGTCCGCTGCGCCACGCGCGGCTCCAGCGTCTCCGACGACGTCCGCTGCGCCACGTGCGGCCCCTGCGTCTCCGACGACGTCCGCTGTGCCACGCGCGGCCCCAGCGTCTCCGACGACGTCCGTTGCGCCACGCGCGGCCCCAGCGTCTCCGACGTCCTCCGTCACGCTTCACGTGTCTCCGACGCCCCCGACGGTGTCTTCGCCGTCGTCAGCCGTACCACCTGCGGCCCCCGGACCGCGGTACGTCGATCCCGTTCTCGTCTATCATCGACGAGCGCGGATTGGTGGACCGTCCTCTTCGCGCCCTGCGGACCAGGTGTACCACCCTCCGCTGCTTCACCGGGACCCTCGTCACGTTCACCCGATGGTGACTCGACGGGCTGCCGGCGTCCTTCGACCTGTGGAGCGCTTCTCCGGGGTTGTTCTCTCGTCCTCGACCCCTCCGGAGCCTGCCTCGTCACCCATCTCGCCTATCCCCTGTTCTGTCCGTAGCGCCCTCGCCGATCCTCATTGGCGTCGGGCTATGGAAGAAGAGTATGCAACCCTACTTGCCAACCGGACCTGGGACCTGGTTCCCCGTCCTGGTCGTGGCAATGTTGTCACGAGCAAGTGGGTGTTCACGCATAAGCGGAGGGCGGATGGGTCTCTAGAGAGGTACAAGGCACGATGGGTGCTTCCCGGTTTCACGCAGCGTCCCGGCGTCGACTACGATGAGACTTTCAGCCCGGTGGTGAAGCCGGCGACAGTTCGTACCGTTCTGTCGCTGGCTCTGTCGCATTCTTGGCCTGTCCACCAGCTGGACGTCAAGAATGCCTTTCTCCACGGGACGTTGACGGAGACGGTGTACTGTAGTCAGCCGACAGGGTTTGTTGATTCAGCTCGTCCAGACATGGTCTGCCGGCTGAACAAGTCCCTGTACGGGCTGAAGCAGGCACCTCGGGCCTGGTACAGCTGTTTCGCCTCCTTCCTGGTCTCGCTCGGCTTCGTCGAGGCCAAGTCGGACACTTCGCTCTTCATCTACAGGCGTGAGGGTGACACCGTCTACCTCCTCCTGTACGTGGACGATATTGTCCTCACGGCGTCCAGCTCGGCTCTTCTTCAACGCACGATCTGCGCCCTGCAGCGCGAGTTTGCGATGAAGGATCTCGGCCAGCTTCACCACTTCCTGGGCGTTGCGGTCGAGCACCGCCCGGGTGCTCTTTTTCTCCACCAGCGGCAGTACTGCCTGGATATCCTCGAGTGAGCGGGCATGGCTGATTGCAAGCCATGCTCCACTCCCGTGGACACCCTGGCAAAGGTGTCTTCAGCCGACGGCGCTCCGGTAGCCGACCCCACCACTTACAGGAGTCTTGCTGGTGCACTGCAGTATCTCAACTTCACCAGGCCGGACATCTCCTACGCGGTTCAGCAGGTGTGTCTCCACATGCATGATCCGCGGGAGCCCTATCTCACGGCGGTGAAGCGGATCCTTCGGTACATGCGTGGCACTCACGACTACGGTCTTCTTCTGCGGCGCGATTCTGCCTCCGAGCTGGTCGTCTACACCGACGCTGACTGGGCGGGCTGCCCGGACACCTGTCGGTCCACCTCCGGCTATGCCGTCTTCCTGGGCGGCAACCTCGTCTCCTGGTCCTCGAAGCGGCAGCACGTGGTGTCCCGCTCGAGTGCCGAGGCGGAATACCGCGCCGTGGCCAACGTCGTGGCCGAGTCTTCCTGGCTTCAGCAGCTGCTTCAGGAGCTCCACTCTCCCCTCGCCCGGAGTACGTTGGTCTACTGCGACAACGTCAGCGCCGTCTACCTCTCCACCAACCCGGTGCAGCATCAACGCACGAAGCACGTAGAGATCGATCTTCACTTTGTTCATGAGCGGGTGGCTCTCGAGGAGGTGCGAGTCCTGCACGTACCGACGTCGTCGCAGTTCGCCGACATCTTCACCAAGGGACTTCCTTCGACGGTGTTCACCGAGTTTCGGTCCAGTCTCAACATCTGCCGTGGCTAGATGTTGGGACTGCGGGGGGGGGGGGGGGTGTTAGACTGCATGTATAGGGGGTAGGGGCATTTTAGTCTTTTGGTATTAGGGTTGCTTAACCCTTGAGCTGTACCCCCCTATATATGTAACCCATTGACAGGCTGTTAATAGAGATTACTTTTCCCTAATCTAATTCTTTTTTTCTTCTTTTTTTCTTTTTTTCCTTTTTTTTTCTTTTTTCCTTGTTCTTATAACTCTTCCTCTCTTTTACTTCATTGATATTGGGTTTCATGTCTAGCCGACCCCAACAGGCTTGGGATAAAGGCTTGGTTGTTGTTGTTGTAGTCTTTGATCAACTCTAACCATCGCCATTGTCGCATAGTCAACTCTTTTTGAGTGAATATGTACTCCAAGCTTTTGTGGTCGGTGTAGAGATGACTAGATTTTCTAATAGATAGTGTCTCTACATCTTCAAAGCTAGTACCACGGCAGCAAGCTCGAGATCATGAGTTGGATAATGTTGTTCATGACTGTAATTGTCGTGACCCATATGCGACCACGCGTCCTCCTTGCATGAGTACACAACTAAGTCTGATGCCGGACGCATCACAATAAACATCAAAGGGCTTGGTTGTTTCCGGTTGAGCTAAAATCGAGGCTATTGTGAGGTGTTTCACCGACGCTTGAAAAGCTTCCTCCTTGCATGAGTTGGATAATGTTGTTCATGACTCTATAATTGTCGTGACCCATATGCGACCACGCGTCCTCCTTGCATGAGTACACAACTAAGTCTGATGCCAGACGCATCAAAATAAACATCAAAGGGCTTGGTTGTTTCCGGTTGAGCTAAAATCGAGGCTATTGTGAGGTGTTTCACCGACGCTTGAAAAGCTTCCTCACATGGCTTGCTCCAATTATATTTGATGCCCTTTTTCAGTAGCTCCGTCATAGGTTTAGAAATTTCGGAGAAGCTCGCGATGAACCTCCGATAATATCCCGCCAAACCTAAGAAACTACGAACTTCATGGACTGATGTTGGAGGATTTCATTTCAGCACTTGTTCAATCTTGTTTGGATCAACAGCGATGCCTTCCGTTGAAATAATATGTCCAAAAAGTGGCACTTGGTTGATACAGAATTCACATTTACTAAACTTTGCATAGAGGTTGTGATCTCTCAATCGTTGGAGCACAATATGCAAATGTTTAGCGTGTTCCTTCTCAGATTTGGAAAAGACCAAGATATCGTCGATGAATACCACGACGAATTGATCCAACTCTGGCATGAACACCGAGTTTATAAGATACATAAAGTGAACCGGAACATTGGTCAATCCAAATGACCAGACAAGATACTTAGAGGCCATATCTTGTCGAGAATGCTGTTTTCAGCATATCCTCCGCTTGTATCTTGATTTAATGATATCCCGACCTTAAGTCCATCTTGAAGAAGACTTAAGCACCCACTAGTTGATCGAAAAAAATATCAATTTTTGGTAGTGGATATTTGTTCTTTATTGTCACAGCATTTAGCGGTTGATAGTCAACACATAGCCTCAACATCTCATCCTTCTTCCTTACAAATAAAGCCGAGCAACTCCATGATGTTGAACTTGGACGAATAAACCCCTTGTCCATCATCTTTTAGTTGCTCCTTCAGTTCGGCTAATTCATTCGGAGCCATTTTATATGGTCTTCGAGATATCGTCGTGGTTCCTTGTATCAATTCTATTTTGAATCCCACCTCGCGCTCAGGTGGTAAGACTGGAAGATCTTCGGGAAACGCGTCCGGGTATTCACGGACTACCAGAATGTCTTTTAACTTGCAAGCTTCAGCATTACATACTTTCGCGACTTTGGAAACAGGTTTGCCGAGAAACAACGTATGAATCCCGTGAAGTGGAGAGTCCAAATGAACATTTCGGTTCCCGATGTCCAGAACAGCCTTATGGAAAGTTAACCATGATATTCCCAATATGGCATCGATTCCTTGATCTTCGAGAATAATGAGGGTGTATGATAAAATTTTTCACCAAACAAAGTGGTGCTCTAGAAACGACTTCATTAGCTGTGATATGTCTCCCCCTGGCGAATGAATAAGGAAAGAACCCTTTGTGATAATTATGGAAATCTGATCCCGGATCACTAATGAAATTATGTGTTGCACTAGAGTTGAATAGAATGACAACCGGCTTGTCATTTAAGGTGAACCTGCCCGCGAGAACTAGACCTCCCGCGGGCAGATCCTCGACGAACACATAGTTAACAGTTCCCACTTTGGACATGGCTTTTCTTTGCTGTCCAAGATCATTATTTAGAACTGGACCCGCAAACATCATGTTGCTGCTCGGTTCAGTTGCTTCATTGATGATGTGTTCGTTGTCAATTTGAAGGGGAACACCACTCAGTTCAGCTGAGAAATCACCTTGGTCATCTTCAATATCTTGAGGGGAATAATATTCTGGTGCACATTGTTGTTACTGAGGTGCACGAGAAATAAGTTATTGATGCGGTGGAGGTAAATAAAACCTCTGTGGAGTATAAGAGTCGTCATACTCCAAGAATGACTGCTTCTTTTGTGGAACCTCTCGACCGGAAGGTGAACGGATTACTCACCGATACTTTTGGGGCAGATGATTGCATTCATCCTGTGATGAGTCCCCCTCCCTCTTTTCTTTAAGGAAGAGATTGGAATAATACTCCTGAGTGATAGCACAGCTAACAAACTCATCAAAATTTTTTTTTGGCTAACTCGAGCCAACTCAAATCGCAGCCTAGCAGTCAGCCGTCGGTAAAAATGATAACTCTTCATAGCTGGTGATTTCACATAATCAGGAACATATTGAGTTAAGCGATTAAATTCCTTCGCATACTCAATAACACTCATTTCCGCTTGTTTTAAATTCCAGAATTCATCAAGAGTTGTTTCCATTATGCCCGCAGGAACGAAACGAGCACGAAATGCATCCTAGAACTCCGTCCACGTGACATAATGTCCTTCTAGTTTGATAGCAAGGTATTTTGCCCACCAAACTCCAGCAAAGCTTTTGCTGAACCAAACTCACTCTAAAATTTTTTTGTTGAAAAGATTTAATAAATTTTCCAAAATTAAATAATGACTTTCATACAAATTGGGTTGTAAATTTGGATAGATCTTTTCAATCTGAATCTAACCCAATTTGAATCACGCAATTTGGAGTTTCCTAGCAAAACTTATGGGGTTCTAAAGTTTGAATTAAATCTATGAATTCAAATAACCCGGGAAAAGTTTATATTAGAGTAGCAATTGTGGCTGTATTAGATGATCAGAATAATGAGGTACATGGATTATTATATAGAGGGATTAGGTGAGGGAAAAAGACTAAACTACCCCTAATCCTAATCCCTCACTAATGACTAATATGCCCTGTAACACACACATAATTACAGTGTCTAACACCCCCCCCGCAGTCACAACATCTAGCCACTGCAGATGTTGAGACTGGACCGAAACTCGGAGAACAGCGTCGAGTCCGGCTCTGCTTCGGCGCACCATTTCTGCTTTACAGCAGGAGTTCGCTGTGAAGGATCTGGGTCGTCTCCACCACTTCCTGGGCATTGCGGTCGGGGACCGACCAGACGCCTTATTCCTTCACCAGCGACATTACTGCCTGGATATCCTCCAGCGAGTGGGCATGGCTGAGTGCAAGCCGTGCTCCACTCCAGTTGACCCCAAAAGGTTAAGCTAATGGGGAAGGGTGGACAATTCACTTAAATTTCAACACTCCCGCACATGCAGACTCCCTCGAGCCGCAAACGTGGAATAGGAGTCATCTGCAATTTATTTAATAAATCGCGCCCGCCAGGATTTGAACTCGAGACCTCTGGCTCTGATACCATATTAGAGTAGCAATTGTGGCTGTATTAGATGATCAGAATAATGAGGTACAGGGATGATTATATAGAGGGATTAGGTGAGGCAAAAAGACTAAACTACCCCTAATCCTAATCCCTCACTAATGACTAATATGCCCCTGTCGAAGTGTCTGCAGTCAACACTTACCCTGGGCCTGCTCTGGGCAGCCCGCGGAGGTTCTTTTTCGGAGGGGCTAGTCCCCCTGCGTGGGTCTTGCTAGACTGGACGAAGGAAGGAGATGAACACAAGGGTTTTTACGTGGTTCGGGCCGTCGGAGCGTAATACCCTACGTCCACGGTGAGCAGAGGTGCTTGTTGTATTGCTTGGTGCTTAGAACCGGAGTTCTAAGCTTGAGGATGTAGATGAATGTCTGAGCGTTGGGTGGCGAAATGCCCAACTAGAGTATGAGTGTGCCAAGAGGCGAACCCTTTGCAACGTTGTCTACCCGAGCCTTTTATAGTCCAAGGCTCGGGCGACTTACAAAGGGGGGGCCTTAGGATCCAACAGGTGGTCCCGGGGTGATCTCCTGCCATCTACCGTATTTGCATTCACACCGGTAGTTGTCTCTGGCGAGGGCTTCTGAGTCTCCGGCCTGCCGCCCTGCCCACACCGCAAGCTAGGCGTAGTGGTTGATGATGGCAGGGACGGCAGGGGATGTCTTGTCGATGTGTTTATTGGTGTACATCTTCTGACATTGCGTGTCTGTCTTCACTGCGATGCGACTGGGCACAACGGCTTCTGACAGCGGCGTGCTCCGCGTCTCCGCGCCTTGGGAAGGCGCGGGTCTTGAATACCTTGTACGGACAAGGTATGGCGTGTCTTTACTCTTGCTGCCTACTGCGAGGGGGCAGGTAGCGCTGTTCTGCTGGCCACGTGGCGGGCCCGGAGCTCTTCTCTGAGGAGAGGGAGGTCCTGCCCCGCTGGACACGTGAAGCCTTCGGAGCTCTCCCCGTAGAGGGGGGAGGTCCTGCTCTGCTGGCCACGTGGCTGGCTCGGAGCTCTCCTCTGAGGAGAGGGAGGTCCGGCCCCGCTGGACACGTGGAGCCTTCGGAGCTCTCTCCGCGTAGGGGGGAGGTCTGTCTCTGCTGGCCACATGGCGGGCCCAGGGCTCTCCTCTGAGGAGAGGGAGGTCCGGCCCCGCTGGACACGTGGAGCCTTCAGAGCTCTCCCCGTGGAGAGGGGAGGTCCGGCTCAGGTGCCCTAGGAGTTATCCCGTGCGGAGGGGGCGAAGTCCTTAGGCGATTTTGGCCTGTGCGCGGGGGTACCCCATATTGAGTGTACTGACATTGGCCCCGGGCCCATCTCGGGGGAGGATAACGAGCCCGAGATGGGGCATCCATCTCTTCTACCTCGCACACCTTCTCGGAGACTCCCTTTGACCGTTGCTGGAGCACGAACGGTCATGCAATCGTGAGGGCGTGAGCCCTGCTTGATGGCTGCTTTTATTGCGGCGGTTCCCAAGGCTGCCACTACTGCACGTCGCAGCACACGTCGCAGCGCCTTGTCAGGAACCGCCGGGTTCTCCGCCTGGGGGGCTGACTGCCCGGCCCACTGCTTCTGCAGGACGGCTTGGGCTCGCTTGTCATGGACTCTGGGGCTTGGACCTGGGGCGTCTGCCCCTAGCGGCGCATACGAAGCGTTTTGAATCGCTTCTGGGAAGTTTAAAAGAGGATTTCATCTGCATCGCAGGCTTCCTATTGCAAACTTCCCTACGCTTGAGCCCCCCAGAATCCTCTGAGCGCCCAAGCCTTCTTCGTCCTCCAAGCTCTCGCGCTTTCGTCGCCGATGGCTTCCTGCTTGCCTACGCCACGCACCGCCCGGATGAGAGACCTGGGAGCGATGCGCAAGCTGCTGGGATGGCATTTTGAGGAGCAGCGGCGCTGTCTCCGGCGAGGATCTCTCCCCCTACGTCTGGATGCGGAGGAGATTGTCTTCTTCGCGGCCTACGGCTTGGCGGGGTTCCTCCTGCCAATCTCTTCGTTCTTCATGACGCTGCTGGAGACGTACGGTCTCCAGCTTCATCACCTCTCCCCCAACTCCTTCGCAATGGCCGCTGTCTTCGTCCAGTTCTGCGAAATGTTCGTGGGAGTGTGCGCTTCGGTGACTCTCTTCCGCCACTTCTTCGTGAGAACCAGTTGCGCGCCTACTACTTCCAGCATCGCTGCAAGGACCCAAAGGTCTCTGGGTACCTTCTGCCCTTCAGCGCGGCGAGGTGAGAAGGCTGGAGGAACAACTGGGTGATCGTGAAGACTGATGAGCACGATCGCCTCCAGTTGCCGACCGACGCTCCAACCACCGAGCGTAGCTTCTGGGAGGAGAGCCCGGTGCTGGAGCCTGAATACGCGCCAGTCCTGGAGCGGATCCGGTTCCTGGCGGAGCAGGAACTAACGTCCCTGATGGTGCTGGAAAGCTTCTTGTCGCGGCGTCTTGCGCCGTTGCAGCAGGGCAACCGCCCGGCGTGTTACTACACCGGCATCCACGACTGCACCAGGCTGGAGACGGGCTCGGACTCATTCCCTTCTGAGGAAGCTGGGACCGTGAGGGAGTCGTCGTTGAGGAGGTCGCCGCTGACGCGCGAAGCGGGCGAGGCTTGATGCCGAGGAGGCGCTCCTCGACATCGAGAAGAGGGCCGTCGACCGCTTGGACTCCGAGACCCGGCGGCTCTTGCAGGAGACTCGCGAGGCAAATGCCAGTGTCCAGGCCCGCGCCGATGCCAACGAGGAGCTGCGGCTGCAGCTGGCGCGCCGCAAGTGTGCCGTCGCGGACCGGGAGCGCGCCGTGGCGACCAAGGAGAAGAAGGTCGCCGAGAAGCTGGAGGCCGGTGAGGGCGACCAGAAGGCCCGGGCCGGAGAGCTGGAGCTTCGGGAGGCAGCTCTGGCCGAGAGGGAGGAGCAGGCCTCTTTGGAGCGTCAGGCGACGCTGGACCGAGAGCTGGCGGCCGACTTTCGGGCGTCGGAGCTGGAGCGGCTTACCTGGGACCTTGAGCTCCGGGAGAACTCCTTGACAGCCAAGGAGAAAAGGTTTGCCGCGGAAGGACCCGGCGCCCTGCTGAAGGCTTGCCAGGAGGTGGAGAAGCTCCAGGCTTTGCGGTCCGTCGAGGCACGAGCGGTCTGGACCTTCGTCCGCCAGGCGGGATCCGCCTTGGTACCCCTTGGCTTCAACCCCGTGAGTACGAGAGCTTCGGTGCAAGAGGTGGCCGAGGCGCTTCCGGCACTTGAGTCCATCGGCGCCAAGCTGGATAGGCTCGAGGCTGTGATCGCCAACGAGCTCGAGATGGAGGGACGGAGCTTGGCGAAGGAGGTCGTCACGCACGTGCTGGCTTGCTTCTAGAGCTGGGATCTCTCCCTCTCTCTGGAGCCGGTGAGGCAGGGCCCCGTTGTCGAGCGGGAGGAAGCTGCCAGGGCCGGAGTCGGGGACGTGGCCGCCCTCGTAGCGTCTAGGTTCCAGCGGGAGTCCGGGGACCCTTAGGCGTTCGCCCTTGTAGCCGAAGGGCTTTGTATCTTTTGTTTTTGTTTTCTTGAGTCTGTAGTCCAGTTCATGGAGCCTCTGATGAACGAACAGACTTTTGTATTGTGTCAGCGCTTTTATCTTCTTCTTCTTGGCTTGGCCTACCCGAGCCCTTAGCTCCGCAAGGACCTCGGGAGGTCTCCACCGATATCGAAGCTTGCACAGACAACTTCCTCGGGTCCTTGCTGACATAAGGACCCAAGGGGTCTTCGGAGCTCGCCCCGTGAGGACGGGGGGAGGTCCGGCTCTGCTGGCCACGTGGCGGGCCCGGAGCTCTTCTTTGAGGAGAGGGGAGGCCTGGTCCCGCTGGACACGTGGAGCCTTCGGAGCTCGCCCCTACGGCGGGGGCGAGGTCCGGCTCTGCCGGCCACGTGGCGAGCCCGGGGCTATCCTCTGAGGAGAGGGAAGCTCCGGCCCCGCCGGATACGTGGGGCCTTCGGAGCCCGCCCCTGCGGAGGGGGCGGAGTCCGGCTCCTCTGGTCTTGTGTTGGAGTAGTCGGGAGCTCCGGTCCTTGTGGGGTCCCCGTAGTGGCCCCCTGGTAGGTGTGGCCAATTGTTTGGGCGCACCTACCACATTCCTGCGGGGGAGCTAAGGCCAGGAGGTCCTGCACACAAGTAGTGAAATCGTAATTCTCCTCGGGGGCTCTCCCTTCCTTGTCTCTTAGTCTTATTTGGCTTACGGTCCTAGACCGGTATACGGGGTTTGGGCAATTCAGTGCGCCCGACACCGGAGGTCCGGCTCCCTCCGAGGTCAGGGTACGACCGTCCGGCCCCTAGTACTGGACCGTAACGCTGGGGAGGCAGAGTGCACACACTTTGGGTATGGGACTAGGCAGAGTAGGTTGTATTCCCCTAGACCTTCGAAGGGCAGAGTGCGCACGCTTTGTGTACGGAACCAGGCAAAGCAGACTACGCACCTTGGACCCCCCATGCACAACGCAGATTTTTCCTGGAGGTGACCAACTGGCGCCGCAACACCTGACTGTGGGAGGTCCGAGAGGCCCCCTGGCCATCGGCAAGTACCTCAAGCGCGACCGTCTTCGGTAGGATAGCAAATGCCGACTAGGGATGAGAGTGGGAAGGGAGAGCTAAGTGTACGATGAGCATACAGTGTGTTTGATATGGAGGGGTGATCATAGAAATTAATGCATAATTTAAATGCGCACATAAGGAAGAGCTTGGTAGGACAGGGTTCTTTCCATATAAATACCCATAGGAGGAAGGCAGGCTATACATGGAGGCAACGACCCATCCCATTATGAAGGGAAGGAAGATCCTACGCGCTTAGTGTCAGAACCAGGCCAAGATGGACGTAGTCCTGGACCGTCCCCTGGGGCTTAGTTGCTCCGAGCGATGTTCTTGGACTCTATGGGATCTACTAAAGAAAGAAAAAGAATTGTCCTACTACTGCTCTAGGGATAGAACTTACGGAGATGTTCTATGTTCCAAGGGTTCGGGAGCGGGTCCCCATCCTCGGTGGAAAGGCGTACGCACCCGGGGCAGCAAACTTTCGTGACTCGGAAGGGACCTTCCTAGCTAGGGGAGAGTTTGTTGGTCCCTTCGCGAGAAAGTATGCGCCGCCACCAGGTCGCCTTCTTTGAGCTCCCGGACACGCACGGTCCTTTGGTGGTAGCGCCGGACCTCCTGCCGGTACCGTGCGTTGTGGAGCGTTGCTTGTAGTCGAGCCTCGTCGACGAGGTCAATGTCTTCACGCCGGAGCTGGTCCAACGCGGCTTCTCCTTGGGGGACTCGGGACGTCTTCCTCCTGGCTCAGGCCGACAGGAGGTAGACAGGTCCGGACCCTCCCTGGGGGACCCGGGATGTCTTCCTCCATTGGGTCAGATCGACAGGAGGTTGACAGGTCCAGGGCAGCCCCCGGGAGGTGAGGTCGAGGCACGGTGGCGTGCGCTCGGGTGGAGTTGGCCCGGTTCTGCACCGCCAGGGGCTGGTGCTCGGGCTGCTGCAAGTGTTTGGAGCTTCTCCAAGGCTGACACTGCTGCAGTGCGGTCTCCACGGATCTTGAGGACGCCTGTTGGTGTAGGCATCTTCAAGACGAGGTAGCCGTAATGGGTTACCGCCATGAACCGGTACAAGGCTGGCCTGCCGATGATGGCGTTGAAGGGGAGGTCGACCTCCGCCACGTCGAACAGAATGTACTCTGTTCTGTAGTTGGCCGGTGCCCCGAAGGTCACCGGCAGGCTGATGCTGCCATAGGGGACGACTTGCCCCAGCCCTACCCCTGAGAACGGGCTCGCAGGGGCGAGCTTGGCCATCGGGATCTGCAGCTTCTGGAAGGCTGCACGACTGATGAGATTGAGGCCGGCCCCGCCATCCACCAGGACATGGTACATCTTCACATTGGCGATGGTGGGAGCTACCAAGAGCGGTAGCAGTCCGGCCCCAGCCATGTTCTTGGGGCAGTCGGTGGCGTCGAAGGTGATGGGGGTCCCTACCCACTTGAGGTGCGGTGTTGCGCACGGGGTAGGGGCCACCGACGCCACAGCTCGGCCCAGGGTCTTGACTGCGCTCCGGGACGAGGGGTCCGAGGACCCTCCGTAGATGACGTGGAGCGTCTTCTGGCGCTCGTCGTCACTGGAGCTGGAGCCCTCGCGGTGGTGGACCGCTTTCAGGGTGCGTCGGGGCTCCTGGAACTTCATTTGCTGGTCGACGTTGTCCAGAGGGTCGACCTTCTGCTTACCCTCCCTCTAACGGAAAGGAGGGGCGTCCGCGCGCGGTTGCTTCCCCTTGCGGAATCGTTCCGCGAGGTTCTGGATCTCCCGGCACTCAGCAGCAGTATGACTGCTGGTGTTGTGCATGGGGCACGGCTCGCTGTGGGCACCGCCAGGGGCTGGTGACTGTCGCGGCCTCTTGTCGGGGCGTGGCCCCCGAGCTTCGGTGGGCGCTGCAGCAGCAGCAACGGGAGCTTCGGCCGGTGGCTTGATCTTGCCGCCACCCTTCTTTGTCTTCTTGCTGCTCCCATGGGAAGCAGCGCTTGGTCCGAGCTGTCCTCCGGCTTCGGAGAATGGCTGTGAGTGCCAGTTACGCCCTTCCGCTGCTCTGGCGCACTTGTCCGCCAGGCTGAACAACTCCGAGACGTCACACACCTCTCTGGTGGCGAGCTTCTCGAGCATCTTTTTGTCCCTTACACCCTGTCGGAATGCCACCACCATAGAAGCATTTTGGACATGGGGGATGGTGTTCCGTATCTGGGAGAACCGCTGGATGAAGGAGCGCAGCGACTCTCCAGGCTGTTGTCAGATGGCGTGGAGGTCAAGCTCCGTGCCGGGTCGGGTGTAGGAGCTGTCTTAGTTGGCGGTGAACTGTTGGCAGAGCTCTCCCCAGGAGGTTATGGAACCCTGGGGGAGGTTCATGAGCCAAGACCATGCTGGGCCGGTCAAGGCGAGGGGGAAGTAGTTGGACATGACGGCCTCATCCCCTCCTGCAGCAAGGATGGCGGTGGAGTAGCAGAAACTCCGTCGGGTTGACGCTGCCGTCATACTTCTCTGGCAGGTGTGGCCGGAACTTGCGCGGCGACTTTGCGAAGCGAAGGTGTGGCGCCAGGGCCGCACACCCCGCTCCTGTTGCTGCAGGTGTTGGTGTCGTGAACGCTTGGTCCGCTGTTGGCACGGTATACCTCGGCATAGGAAAAGGTGTGCGATAGACCGGGGGCGCCATTTGCAGGGCATATGACTGCTGCATATGCTGCGTGGCGTATGCCTAGGGCAGAGATCGCGTGGTGAATGTCTGCGGCCCAGGGTAAGTCGAGGCGGTCGACATGCTGTCGCCGACCTCGTGGTTGCGACGCCTTTCTCGTCGTCGCTCGATGGTCACGCGGGCATCCTCGCCCAGGTGACGTCGCTCCAACTCCGACCTATGGTCTGTCGATGGGAGCCTGGTGGAGCGGGAGTTTGCCGTCTGCCCGTCAACCGTTGGCGTGCACGACAGCGACACGTCCGGTTGACTGGGGCGTCGTCCCCGCCGAAGCTGAGGGTTGACGGCGGCGACGACGAGATGGTCGACGTCGCGAATCCACTACTGGGTCGCCGCCTAAGGCGCGTCCCCAGCAGGTGAATTGCGTAGAAGCGCTCGTGCTGCAGCTAGTGAACTCCCATGGGTAACACTCGGCGCTGCAGCAGATCTTGGCTTGCTGGAGTCCGCGTTGTTGGAGTTGGCTGCGGACTCCCAGCTTGTCCCGACACACTCCTCCCTGAGTGCGTCGAGACGTATGCCTCGCTGATCATCGTTCGCCGGGAACGAGGGCGAGGAGAGCTTGCCGCGGATGGAAGCTTGGTCATCTTCGTGAGCGAAGACTCGTCGCAAGAGGGAATAAACCCCCTACCTGGCGCGCCAAATGTCGAAGCGTCTGCGGTCGACACTTCCCCCGGGCATGCTCTGGGCAGCCCGCGGAGCTTCTTTTTTGGAGGGGCTAGTCCCCCTGCGTGGGTTTTGCTAGACTGGATGAAGGAAGGAGATGAACACAATGGTTTTTTATGTGGTTCGGGTCGCCGGAGCGTAATACCTACGTCCACGGTGAGTAGAGGTGCTCGTTGTATTCCTTGGTGCTTAGAACCGGAGTTCTAAACTTGAGGATGTAGATGAATGTCTGAGTGTTGGGTGGCGAAATGCCCAACTAGAGTATGACTGTGCAAAGAGCCGAACCCTTTGCAACGTTGCCTACCCGAGCCTTTTATAGTCCAAGGCTCGGGCGGCTTACAAAGGGGGGGCCCCGGGACCCGACAGGTGGTCCCGGGGTGATCTCCTGCCATCTACCGTATCTGCATTCACACTGGTAGTTGTCTGTAGCGAGGGCTTCTGAGTCTCCAGCCTGCCGCCCTGCCCACACCGCAAGCTAGGTGTAGTGGTTGATGATGACAGGGGCGACAGGGGATGTCTTGTCGCTGTGTTTATTGGTGTACATCTTCTGACATTGCGTGCCTGTCTTCACCGCGATACGACTGTGCGCAACGCCTCCTGGCAGGGGCGTGCTCCGCGTCTCCGCGTCTTGGGAAGGCGCGGGTCTTCAATACCGCGCCTTGGGAAGGCGCGGGTCTTGAATACCTTGTACGGGCAGGGCATGGTGCGTCTTTACTCCAGCTGCCTACCGCGCTGGGTAGGCAGCGCTGCTTTGCTGCCATGTGGCGGGCCCGGAGCTCTCCTCCGCGAGGAGGGAGGTCCGGCCCCACAGGACACGTGGAACCTTCGGAGCTCTCCCCGCGGAGGGGGGAGGTCCGGCTCTGCTGGCCACGTGGCGGGCCCGGAGCTCTCCTCTGAGGGGAGGGAGATCCGGCCCCGCTAGACACGTGGAGCCTTCGGAGCTCTCCCCGCGGAGGGTGGAGGTTCGACTCTGCTCGCCACGTGGCGGGCCCGGGGCTCTCCTCTGAGGAGAGGGAGGTCCGGCCCCGCTGGACACGTGGAGGCTTCAGAGCTCTCCCCACGGAGAGGGGTGGTCCGGCTCAGGTGCCCTAGGAGTTTGCCCCTGCGGTGGGGGCGAAGTCCTTAGGCGATTTTGGCCTGTGCGCGGGAGTACCCCATATTGAGGGTACCGCCAGCCCCTGTGACACACACATAATTACAATGTCTAACAGTTTAAACTCTGACATCCGAGTCCGGGTGACGTGGCGCCACTAGAGCTACTGACACACGGGGCCACAGAGATCCCCTCGCGCAGCCACATTGGGATCCGGTGCCACAGAAGATCAAATTTCTCCGAAACATCAACTGACGTGTGGGCCAGCCCCGTCATCTTCTACCTCCCACCTCTTGCGTCGGGCCGCCACCGAGCTCGCCGGGAGGGAGTTCCGGTGTCCGAAACTTCTCAAATCTCGCCGCCTCTATGTTATTTCATGCGAGGAACACATTGCCACCCTTGGCGCCGACCGGCAATCATCGGAAATGGCTTCGCGACGGTGGCAACCTTTGTGGCAACTTCGGCGACGTCGCGAGAACGTTGTAGTGCCCCAAACTTGCTTCGGTTAGCCCCTACAGCATCGCCACGACCTAGGGAGCAACGTCCAAGGCTCTGATCTCGCGAGAAACGTCGGCAAATACGAGTTCACTGTGTGATCTAGGTCAATTTCGGTGAAAACTCGAAGAACCGAAGGTTTCCTCTACGGTTCTTCCTAGTTCTTGATCCCACAAACTCGCACGGACGTCTATAAATAGTTTGCTAGGTTATGTGATGAGTGGTGCATCCTGTCACACTAACTTCCCGATTTTCTCCTCGCGGTTCATACCGCATGTCGGCGGGAAAAGCGAAATTCCGGCGAGCACAGTTCGTGACAAGCTGTCGGGTGTTGCGGTGCAGCAAGAGAAGGTCTAGGCGAACCTTTTTGCTTTTGAAGCTCGGTGGGAGATGCACTATGGTGACCGGGCGACGACTTCTTGTCGCGGCGGTTTCATACGGCGTTGTGGAGGAAAACGAGCTCGACGTCGGGGTTCATGTGGAGCTAGCGCCTGGTTGGTACTTCGGGCACGTTGAGGGAGGTCCGTCGACGTTGTGGGGGAGCTCAGCTCGGCGTGCAACGAGGTAGAACAGCAGGCGGGTGGTGGACCGACATTCTCTTCACGTGCGACCGAGTTCTTCGTTGAGGGCACGCGATAACGGGCGAGCAGCTGCAGTGAGGCGGTTTGTGAGGGGTGTGCTCCCGGTTGGAGCCGATAAGTGCAAAGAGAACGAGCTGAGTTTCGCTCGGGAGGTGGCGGCGAAGCTACCTCGGTGGTGCGCGCGCTGTTCCTCAGCTTCGAGCGAAAAACAGAGGACCCTGGTGACTTCAGTAGCAAGTCTGAACATCTCAATAACAAATGAGCCCCATTTCCTTTCTCTCTCAAAATATCTCCAATTTGTCACATTGCAATTCAGTGAGCTCGAATTTGAAAGCCATTTGGAAAATTTGACAAGGTGTACTTCAGTTTCAAATTTGAATTCAAATGTCAAGGAAATTCAAATCTTTTTTGACTTACAAATCAAAGTACCTCCAAATTTGCTCAAATTTTTCCATCCCACTAATTTGAACCTAAAGAATTTAAATATGCCACTGATTTTTGAGTTGACCACTGCAAATAGGAATTTTGAACCAACAGTTTGAACTCCCTTTTTGGAAATGGCCACCTTTTCATTAAAGTGAACAATTTAGTTCAAAACTGAATTTAAAATCCTCTTGCACAAGACAACATTCATATGTTTAGAAAAGTTTTTGCAAGTCCCATTTATTGAATTTGAACTCAACTTTATTCATCATTCAAGTCTTGCCTTTACAAGTTTTTGATACTTTTACACGCTGATCGGTGCGCGGGGCTCGGCCCCACTTGCCGCTGCAAGAACAGCAGTGGGTGCCCCGGCCAGAGGCTTGTTCTTGCCTCTGGTCTTGTTCTTCTTGCTATTGCGCGGAGCAGCAGCTTCTCCGGCACTCCCTGCCGCGGAGGCAGGTCGTGAGTGCCAGTGTCGGCCTTCCGCCGCCCTGGCGCACTTGTCGACCAGGCTGAAGAGCTCGGAGACGTCCTGGACGTCGTGCGTGGCAAGCTTCTTGAGCATCTTGTCGCGGACGCCTTGCCGGAAGGCGACGACGACGGAGCCGTTGGAGATGCAGGGGATGGTGTTCCTAACCTGGGAGAATCGCTGGATGAAGGATCTCAGCGACTCCCCGTTGCGCTGACGCATGGCGTGGAGGTCGAGCTCGGTGTCGGGGCGCGTGTAGGAACTCACGAAGTTGGCTGTGAATCTCCAACACAACTCTTCCTAAGACGTGATGGAGCCTGGGGGAAGGTTCATGAACTATGACTGGGCAGTGTCAGTCAGTGCCACGGGAAAATAGTTGGCTATGACGGCCTCATCCCCTCCTGCAGCAGGGATGGAGCTGCAGGGCGAAGTGGGGCCGGAACTCGGCGGGGTTGACTGTCCCGTCGTATTTTTCTGGCAAGTGGGACCGGAACTTGGGTGGCCAGACCACCATGCGAAGGTGCAGGGCGAGCGTCATGCAACCTCCTACTGCTCCCAGAGAGGCAGGGGCTTGCAGGGTGTGTCGCGCTGGTACGACGCTCGGGGAGCCATACTCTTCTTCGAGGTTGTGACGCCTCCCTTGGCGTCGCTCGATGGTGGTACCACCATCCTCGCTTGCGTGGCGACGGTTTAGCTCAACTCTGAGGTCGGCTGTGGCCGTCACGCGCGTAGCTTCCGTCCCCCGGGCCATCGTCGGCGTACGCGACTGGGCAAGGGAGGGTTCAGCTCGTTGTCTCTAGGCAGGAGAGTTCATGGCCGCGGCAACGAGGTGGTCGCCGCTGTGCACCATTGATCTGCCGCTTCGGGGGTGGTGCCTTCACTCGGAGGGTTGTAAAGAAGTACGCGTTTTGCTGCTAGCACGCTCTCTGAGCTTGGACGTGGTGGCACTATCGCCACCGTTGGGGTAGTGGGTCGCCATGAAGTAGCGGGTGCTAGCGCCGAGGGCGCTGAGGGGGCGTCGACTGTCCGGTCGCAGGCTTCGCCATACCTCGGCACCGTGGGCGTTGCAGGCATACCGACCGACTGGTCGCCGGCTCGACCAGACCTACCCACCCTGGAGCGGGAGGTGCCTCGTCGTCTCTTGCTTGGAGACGGCGGCGAGTCGAGCGAGAAGTCTCGCTGAGAGGGGTGATGTTCACCATGGTCGCTTAGAGAGCGCAAAAATCCCCCCTACCTGGCACGCCAAATGTCGCAGTATGAGCTGCGACACTCCTCCCGACTTGCTACAGGAGCAACTCGCGGAGGTTCTTTGTTTGTAGGGGCTTGGCGTCCCTAGCGCGATCGAACTCGAGAGAGCGGGTGAACATCGGGATTTACGTGGTTCGGGCCGCCGAAGCGTAATACCCTACGTCCACGGGAGTGTATGCTGTATTGCTTGCGCGTATGAGTGTGGTAGTTACAGGGTTGCAAACTCTTTGTTGGGTGGACACCCCGCTCCTTTTATAGCTCAAGGACGGGGTGGTTACAGTGAGTCTTGGGGCCCGACAGGTGGCCCCGAAGCTGTATCAACGCTATACATGATCTAGTATTTTCACTACCTTGAGTAGAGTAGTCGGTGGGGAGTTAAGTCTTGCCGCCTGGTGAGCTCAGCGCACCAGTCCGTGTGGCAGGTGATGATGAAGACGTCGTCTTGTCGCCGCGTCTTCTCGCTCTGCTGGGCAGCTTTGTGCCGTTGGACGGCATTGTACCGCTGTCATGCCTCGCCACCCTGTTTTATCACCGTAATGACGAACGGGCGGAGGACGGAGCCGTGGGCCATACTTCTAGGGAAGGTGCGAGCTGTGAATGCATGGCCTGACAACGCACTTCCTCCTTGACTTCGTCGACCCACGACGAATCGTGGGGCACGTGGCGGCTCCGGAGCTCTCCTTGGTAGATCTGGAGTCGGCATACATGTGGCAGCTCCTGACCTTGCCTCAGCTGGGAGACTTGGTCCGGGGCCACGGGCACATGTCGGCTCCGGAGCCCTCCTCAACAGGGAGGAGGTTCGGAGCCTACCGACACGTGGCAGCTCTGGACCTCACCTCAGCGGGGAGGCTCGAACCGGGCCCAAGGGCACGTTCGGCTCCGGAGCCCTCCTCAGCAGGGAGGAGGTTCGGAGCCCACCGACACGTGGCAGCTTCGGACCTTGCCTTAGCGGAGAGGCTCGGGTCCGAGCCAAGGACACGTGTCAGCTCCGGAGCCCTCCTCAGCAAGGAGGAGGTTCGGAGCCCACCGACTGGTGGCAGCTCCAGACCTTGCCTCAGCGAAGAGACTTGGTCCAGGGCCAAAGACACGTGTCAGCCCCGGAGCCCTCCTGAGCTTAGGAGGTTCAGAGCTCACTGACACGTGGCAGCTCCAGTCCTCACCTCAGCGGGGAGGCTCGGACCGGAACCAGGGCACATGTGGGTTTCATAGCCCAAGAGCACGTGGCAGCCCCGGGACTGACCTCGGGGCCAAGGGCATGTGGCTACATTGGCGCCCGCCTCAGCGAGGAGGCGGGGCTTGGGCTGTCTTTTTCCCTCCACGCGTGGGTACCCGGTCTGCAGGGTACCGACACCTAGATATTTGCGAGGATAACAATTGATTACCTCTCTCGCCGTCTGCTTGGAAGCAAATCGGTTCATTGCGTATTATTCTAACTGATTGGTTGTAAAATAGAGCGGTTCTGTTAATGGTTAGTGGTGCAGCCAGTGACCAGTGGCCTTGCTGTGAGGGAACTGAGGGAGGAGGCAGAGTTGAACTGTAATTTTGATAATTATTGGGTTCAGTTTACTTTGTTGTGAGAATAAAGGGCCTTTAGTTCTGTAGTTCGGTTTTATTTTTTGATGTTTTGTGAATTTTCATGTCTTGAAAGTGCGTGTCGAATACGTTTTTCCTTGCCTTTCTACTAGCGCAAATATTAATTATTGTGAAATTAATGAACTGACTTGACACAAGTTTACTGGTCGATTTAGTGATAATCTAGATATTTTATAATATACAACAACAACAACAACAAAGCCTTTATCCCAAACACGTTGGGGTAGGTATATTTTATAATATAGTGATGTCAAAATTATAAACCCTTATAAGCATATTCAGATGTGCACAATTACTCGTTTCTTTTTGTCTAAATGGATGTCTAAATTATAAACCCTTCAGATCCCCTTCTGCGTAAACTGACTTCCTTTTTATTTATCCACAGTGATATGGAGCTTAAACCTCAGGGACGACTTTCTGTTACCGTGATAAAAGCAACTTCATTGAAAAACAAGGAGTTGCTTGGTAAATCAGACCCTTATGTGGTTCTGTATGTGCGCCCGATGTTTAAGGTCAAAACAAAAGTCATAGACGACAACTTAAATCCTGAATGGAATGAAATATTTGAACTGATTGTCGAAGACAAAGAAACCCAATCTGTCATTTTTGAGGTAATTCTATGTTTCGTATTGTTCTCTTTTGAAAACTTCCCTTGCATCATGGAAAAGTGCCATTTTCCTCGTCAAAATGGATAGATACCCCAATAAACAAGACAATATGCAAGAACGGGATGCATCAAGGTTGTTAAGGCGTCGCAGCGACGCTTAAGCGCTAAGGCGCCCGCGGATCCTAAGGCGTCCTGTCGCCTTAGAATCCGGCGTAAGGCGACACGCCAGGGGGGAGGGGGGACGCCGCCGGGGGAGGAAGCCAATGGGGGGAGAGGGAGGGCGGCCACACTGACCTGCGCCTGGGGAAGAAGCGCCTGTGGAAGGCTGAGCGCTGGCAGATCCGCGCTGCGGGAGTATGCAGGGAGCCGGCAGTTCCGCGGAGGAGGGTCGGAGGCCGAGCGCCGGCAGATCCGCCGCTGCGGGAGCACGCAGGAAGCCGCCGTGGGGGGGGGGAGGGCAGTTCCGCGGCGAGGATTGGAGGCCGAGCGCCGCTGGTGGAGGTGATCGAAGGCGAAGGTGCGTCTGGGGGTCGGGGGTGGCGGCGCGGGGTATCGGGGGACCGGGGGGGGGGGGCGCATTGTATAGGTGGGGTGGCTGAGGGTTTAGGGTGTGGAGTTGGGCCGTGATTAGGGGGCCTGTGTAGTTGGCCCAGAACCAGTGGGTCTGGATGATGGAATTTAAGCAAGTCTTTCTGTTTTTATTTTTTACAATATACTTGTAATAATATTTTCCTATATTTCTAGATTATTAAGGCGTGGCCTCGCCTTACGCCTTATCGCTTAAAAGATAAAAAGGGGGTAGGTCGCCTTATGTCGCCTTACCGCCTTAATAACTATGGGATGCATGCCTTCAAGTTGCATCCTAGAGGAACATAGATTTAAAGAAACTGGCAGGTTGGCTTGTGTTACCTGGATTGACTTTTTACATTAGTTTCTCTTTTTGTTGGTAGTTCTCTCTGTTCATTTTCAGCCATTTTAACCAGCCCTTTGTACTGATTTGGGCCAACTGCATTTTTGCCCCTGTTTTGGGTGTCAAATATGAATTGGACCTCATTTTTACAACTTTGAACCATCCCCTCTGTTTTCACCCAAGTTACTGCACCATTGTCAAAGCATTAGGCGTGTTCCTTACTGTATTCCCGTAAAAAAAGTTTTAATTTGACATATACTTTTGTCAAAGCCCAAGGTTCATTAAGGTTCCCTTAGATCACATATTAAATGGGGAAAAGCTTCTGTAACACTGCTCCAATAACAATACAATATATCAGATTTGCTATTTTCTATCTTGATACTAATGCCTTTCATATTTTTGTTTGTTAATATCCATATTTTGAATTTGATATCAATACGTTTCACGTTGGTTGTGATTTGCACAGGTTTACGATGAAGACAAACTGCAGCAAGATAAGAAGTTGGGTGTTGCTAAGGTAGCAGTGAACGGTCTTGAACCTGAAAATACCCGCGAAATATCTCTGAAGCTTCTGCATTCAGTAGATCCACTTAAAAATAGGGACACCAAGGATAGAGGCACATTATATCTTAAGGTTAGTATATAGTCTTGTCGTATCATTTTCCTGAGCCTATTGCCTTCAACGCTGATCGTAGAGGTCTTGTGAATTAGAAATACATTTTCACTATATATATATATATATGTCTATATTTTTAAATTCCTTAACATTGGCCACCCAGTTTGGAATATCTTAAAATACCTTTTTGTTATGGCCGTAGCTTTTCAAAATCTGTCTTATTTTGCTTGTATTTTTAAGAGCCGGGAAAACTAGTTTTGTGGATTGCCTTTTGAATGAATGAAATGGCTAATGCATGTATGCCCCTTAAAGCAGCATCTCACAGAAGCCAGTAAAAGCCTCTCCAGGCTTGCGTATAGCTTTTAATCTAATACGATTTGGGCTTTTGGCTTCTAGAAGTTACATGCAGAAGCAGACTGTTTGTTTCGGATTCTGCTTCTGACAAGCAGATGCTGAAACAAATAGGTCCATATTACTACCATCTCGCATATGGTTAGAATTAGATTAGGGAAAAGTAATCTCTATTAACTGTCAATGGGTTACATATATAGGGGGATACAGCTTAAGGGTTAAGCAACCCTAATACCAAAAGACTAAAATGCCCCTACCTCCTATACATGCAGTCTAACACCCCCCCCCCCCGCAGTCCCAACATCTAGCCACGGCAGATGTTGAGACTGGACCGAAACTCGGTGAACACCGTCGAAGGAAGTCCCTTGGTGAAGATGTCGGCGAACTGCGACGACGTCGGTACGTGCAGGACTCGCACCTCCCCGAGAGCCACCCGCTCACGAACAAAGTGAAGATCGATCTCTACGTGCTTCGTGCGCTGATGCTGCACCGGGTTGGTGGAGAGGTAGACGGCGCTGACGTTGTCGCAGTAGACCAACATACTCCGGGCGAGGGGAGAGTGGAGCTCTTGAAGCAGCTGCTGAAGCCAGGAAGACTCGGCCACGCCGTTGGCCACGGCGCGGTATTCCGCCTCGGCACTCGAGCGGGACACCACGTGCTGCCGCTTCAAGGACCAGGAGACGAGGTTGCCGCCCAGGAAGACGGCATAGCCGGAGATGGACCGACGGGTGTCCGGGCAGCCCGCCCAGTCAGCGTCGGTGTAGACGACCAGCTCGGAGGCAGAGTCGCGCCGCAGAAGAAGACCGTAGTCGTGAGTGCCACGCAGGTACCGAAGGATCCGCTTCACCGCCGTGAGATGGGGCTCCCGCGGATCATGCATGTGGAGACACACCTGCTGAACCGCGTAGGAGATGTCCGGCCTGGTGAAGGTGAGATACTGCAGTGCACCAGCAAGACTCCTGTAAGTGGTGGGGTCGGCTACCGGAGCGCCGTCGGCTGAAGACACCTTTGCCTGGGTGTCCACGGGAGTGGAGCATGGCTTGCAATCAGCCATGCCCGCTCGCTCGAGGATATCCAGGCAGTACTGCCGCTGGTGGAGGAACAGAGCACCCGGGCGGTGCTCGACCGCAACGCCCAGGAAGTGGTGAAGCTAGCCGAGATCCTTCATCGCAAACTCGCTCTGCAGGGCGGAGATCGTGCGCTGAAGAAGAGCCGAGCTAGACGCCGTGAGGACAATATCGTCCACGTACAGGAGGAGGTAGACAGTGTCACCCTCACGCCTGTAGATGAAGAGCGAAGTGTCCGACTTGGCCTCGACGAAGCCGAGCGAGACCAGGAAGGAGGCGAAACGGCTGTACCAGGCCCGAGGTGCCTGCTTCAGCCCGTACAGGGACTTGTTTAGCCGGCAAACCATGTCTGGACGAGCTGAATCAACAAACCCTGTCGGTTGACTACAGTACACCATTTCCGTCAACGTCCCGTGGAGAAAGGCATTGTTGACGTCCAGCTGGTGGACAGGCCAAGAACGCGACAGAGCCAGCGACAGAACGGTACGAACTGTCGCCGGCTTCACCACCGGGCTGAAGGTCTCATCGTAGTCGACGCCGGGACGCTGCGTGAAACCGCGAAGCACCCATCGTGCCTTGTACCTCTCTAGAGACCCATCCGCCCTCCGCTTATGCGTGAACACCCACTTGACCGTGACAACATTGCCACGACCAGGACGGGGAACCAGGTCCCAGGTCCGGTTGGCAAGTAGGGATGCATACTCTTCTTCCATAGCCCGACGCCAATGAGGATCGGCGAGGGCGCTACGGACAGAAGAGGGGATAGGCGAGATGGGTGACGAGGCAGGCTCCGGAGGGGTCTGAGGACGAGAGAACGACCTCGGAGAAGCGCTCCACAGGTCGAAGGACGCCGGCAGCCCGTCGAGTCACCATCGGGTGAACGTGACGAGGGTCCCAGTGAAGCAGCGGAGGGTGGTACACCAGGTCCGCAGGGCGCGAAGAGGACGGTCCACCAATCCGCGCTCTTCGATGATAGACGAGAACGGGATCGGCGTACCGCGGTCCGGGGGCCGCAGGTGGTACGGCTGACGACGGCGAAGACACCGTCGTGGGCGTCGGAGACACGTGAGGCGTGACGGAGGACGCCGGAGACGCTGGGGCCGTGCGTGGCGTAGAAGACGTCGTTGGAGATGCAGGGGCCGCGCGTGGCGCAGCGGACGTCGTCGGAGACGCTGGGGCCGCGCGTGGCGCAGCGGACGTCGTCGGAGACGCAGGGGCCGCACGTGTCGCAGAGGACGTCGTCGGAGACGCTGGAGCCAGCAGGACCAGCGGCGCTCACAGCAGGACCAGCGGCGAAACCCGGCGGCCAGGCGGCGTTGGGGAGGCCGAGGGACCCACCTGCTGCCGGGCCGGCCACACTAGAACCAGGCCCGAGGAGTCCAGCGGCTGTGTGCCCGGGGGAGAAGACACGAAAAGCAGCCGCAGGGCTGGGAGCCCCTGATCTGGCGGCGGCGCCCCCAGGAGAGGTGGCGGGACGGCCGGCGGCGCCAGGCCCGGTGGCGGCGGGCGCAGGGAAGAGGGCGGCCGGGTCGGCGGGGTCAGGGGCACTGAGCCCAGCAGTGGCCGCGACCGGGCAGAGAGGAGGGGGCGGCGGAGCCGGCATACCCGCGGAGGCCGCGCCCGAGGTCGCGGCGGAGGCGGCGCTCGTAGATGCCATCGGGAAGGAGGGCACGCGCGGCGGCGCGAGGGGGGGCGCGCGGCGGACGCGAGGTGGGGGGCGCGGCGGCGCGAGGGGGGGCGCGGCGGCTGCGAGGTGGGGTGCGCGGCAGCCGCGAGGTGGGGCACGCGGCAGCGCGAGGAGGGGGGGCGCTCGCGCTGCGGCCGGGTGAGGAGAGAGAAGAAAAAATCTGATACCAAATTAGATTAGGGAAAAGTAATCTCTATTAACAGCCTGTCAATGGGTTACATATATAGGGGATACAGCTTAAGGGTTAAGCAACCCTAATACCAAAAGACTAAAATGCCCCTACCCCCTATACATGCAGTCTAACAGTTAGGAATACTCCCTCTGCCACATATTCTTATATCAAGCCTCCCAAGGTCATTAGATCAGGAGCGAACCAGTACAGATATGTGCAAACAGCATCCCCCATCTTATTATTTGTGTTTAGCCTGGATCTTTTGCAAAAGACCCTGGTCCACACTCCACACCTGTCTCAATTCCCATATTTAACTCCGAGGTGCTGGCTTTAGCATCCTGCTAGTCCTGTCTGCATCGCCCATGACAACCTATGCACGCCTCCATCAATAATATTAGAGGAGAGTCAATAGGATGATTTTTCAGAGGGGTCAAGGTTACAACATATAGAGGGAGGGAAAAAGACTATTAAGCCTCTAACTCTAGTCCCATCCAAAAGATTAAACACCCACTACTCCGATTACTGGTGGTAGCGGTAGTTCCGGCTGGGGAGGTGCACCCTGGCCCACACCCTACAACCCGTGGACTGGCCAGATCTACATGTGGCCTAGCCCGTCTCCGGATTCTCAGCCTCCACGACCACCACGCCCGCAGCCGGCGTTTGTAGCCACCCCGGGCTACGGTGGGCCTGGCTACCCTTCTGGCGGACAGTCAGCCTCGACCTACGGAGGCACCGACTATCCTGTTGGGTACTCGGAGCCCTCGGCACCTCTCCAGGAGCCACCCTCGACGTGGGGTCGACAGTCGCTGGCTTCTTCCTTCAGCACCATGGACCTTACTCCACCAGGTGCCGACTGGGTAGTTGACTCCGGAGTGTCATACCACTCCTAATGTTGGTATACTCTCTTCCACCCACCCTCCCAATCCCTCTTTTTCTTCATCTATTGTTGTTGGGAATGGGTCTGTTCTTCTGGTCACCTCAGTAGGTGATTTCGGTCTCCCGGGTTCTTTTCAGCTTAAAAACATTCTTGTCGCTCCGGATATCATTCAAAACTTGTTTTCTGTCCGTCGTTTTACCACTGACAACAATGTTTTCATTGAGTTTGATCCTTTTGGTTTGTCCATGAAGGATCTTTCTACCCGGTGACCTCTTTTTTGATGTGATAGCTCGGGGCCCCTATACACACATCGACTTTCTGCCGCCGCTGCATCACCGCCTTTTGCTTTGACTACGACAGCTTCATCCACCATTTGGCATCGTCGGCTTGGTCACCCTGGTGCAAGATGCTATGTCGAAGTTGTCCAGTAGTTCTGCTATCTAGTGTTCTAGGGGCACACATGACTCCCTATGTCATGCTTGTCAGCTTGGTCGCCATGTTCGGCTTCCTTTTACCACTTCTGTTACTCATGTTGAGCACGTTTTTGATCTTATACATTGTGATTTGTGGACATCACTCATTACCGTGTATCGGGCTTTAATTATTACTTGGTGATCATTGATGATTTTTCTCACTTTTTCTGGACTTTTCTATTACGATTGAAGTCGGAGACTTTCGTTACTCACTTCTTCGTTGGGATTTCCACTCAGTTTGAGCGCATCATCCGAGCTGTCCAATGTGATAACGAACGCGAGTTTGATAACTCTGCGTTTCGTAATTTTCTCTCCGCACATGGGGTACAGCTACGCATGTCTTATCCGTATACCTCTCCTCAAAATGGCAAGTCAGAGCGCATGATTCGCACCATCAGTAATGTCATGCACTCCCTGATGTTTCAGGCATCTGTTCCAGCCCGATACTGGGCGGAGGCTCTTCATACTGTCACACTTATGATTAATCGCCTCCCTACCAAGGCGATTCGTGCCTCCACCCCCTACTTTGCTCTATATGGCACCGGTCCTCTTTACGATCACATTCGAGTTTTCGGGTGTGCTTGCTACGCTAACCTTTCCGCCACTGCCCCACATAAGCTTGCACCCCGCTCGACACGGTGTGTTTTTCTCGGGTATACTCTTGATTATAAGGGGTACCGGTTCTTAGATCTCACTACTCACCGCCTTTTGATCTCTCGGCACGTACGACGACGAGTCCTCCTTTCCTTTCTCCACCACCTCTTTCGGTTCCACCACAGAGCTGGATTCTCTTTTTCCCACTGACCCCGAGGCTGCTCCCCAGCTGCCTTGGCCTCTTTCTTCTGCATGTTTGACACACGCTACACCTCAGGTGCCTCCGGAGCCACCTGCTGCACCACGTGCGGCACCGACGCCTCGACGTCACCTGCTGCGCCTCGGGTGACCCCTACGTCACCAGCTACGCCACGCGCGACCTCGGCTTCCCTGACGTCACCTGCTGTACCTCGGGTGGCCCGACGTCACCAGCTGCGCCACGCGCGGCATCGACGTCTCCGACGTCACCTACTGCGCCTCGGGTGACCCCTACGTCACCAACTACGCCACGCGCGGCCTCGGCTTCCCCTACGTCATCTACAGCGAGCCCGACGTCACCAGACATACCAGGCGCAGCACCGATGACGACTTCTCGCTTCGCCGACCTCGCACTTGTCTACCAGCGATGAGCGCGAGATGGGACCCCTACTCCAGCTGCGCCATGCGCGGCCTCGAGAGCCACTCCCGTCTACCCACAACGAGAGAAGGTTGTTGTACCCGAGCGCCCGGTGTACAACCCTCTTCTCCACAGGGATCATGGTCACGTCCACCTGATGGTGACTCAACGTGCGTCCGAGAGTCTTCGGCCAATTGAGCGCTTCACCGGATCTGCCTTCTCGTCGACGACATCTCCATTGACCGACTCTTCTTCGATCTCACCCATACCTACTTCCGTGCGTAGTGCCCTCGCCGACCCTCACTGGCGCCGCGCTATGGAGGAAGAGTATGAGGCCCTGCTTGCCAACCGGACCTGGGACCTGGTTCCCCGCCCCGATCGTGGCAATGTTGTCACGGGCAAGTGGGTGTTCACACATAAGAAGGCGGACGGTACCTTGGAGAGGTATAAGGCTCGGTGGGTATTTCGGGGTTTCACTCAGCACCCTGAAGTCGACTACGACGAGACCTTCAGCCTGGTGGTTAAGCCGGCGACGGTTCGTTACCGTCCTGTCGCTGGCTCTCTCACGTTCTTGGCTTGTCCACCAGTTGGACGTCAAGAATGCCTTCCTCCACGGTACACTGACCGAGACGGTGTACTGCAGTCAGCCGACAGGATTTGTTGACTCAGCTCACCCAGACATGGTCTGTAAGCTGAACAAATCACTGTACGGTCTCAAGCAGGCATCGCAAGCCTGGTATAGCCGGTTCGCCTCCTTGGTCTCACAGAGGTTCGTCGAAGCTAAGTCAGACACTTCGCTGTTTGTCTATCGAGGTGGCAGTGACATTGTACTAACAGCGTCTAGTCCGGCTCTGCTTCGGCGCACCATTTCTGCTTTACAGCAGTAGTTCGCTATGAAGGAGCTAGGCCGCCTCCACCACTTCCTTGGTATTGCGGTCGAGGACCGACCAGACGGCTTGTTCCTTCACCAGCGACAGTACTCACTGGATATCCTCTAGCGAGCGGTCATGGCTAAGTGCAAGCCGTGCTCCACTCCAGTGGATACTCAGGCGAAACTCTCTGCTACCGACGGGACACCCGTCACTGACCTTACTGCTTACAGGAGTCTTGCAGGTGCTCTTCAGTACCTCACCTTCACCAGGCCGGATATCTCCTATGCGGTTCAGCAGGTGTGCCTCCACGTGCATGACCCGAGGGAGCCGAACCTCACCGCTGTGAAGCGGATTCTTCGGTACCTACGAGGCACCCTCGACTACGTCTCCTCCTTCGACCTGACGCGGCCTCCGATCTGGTCGTGTACACCGATGCTGACTGGGCAAGCTGCCCGGACACATGCCGATCTACCTCTGGGTACGCCGCCTTACTGGGCGGTAACCTCGTCTCCTAGTCCTCGAAGCGACAACCCCTGGTGTCGTGCTCGAGTGCTGAGGCGGAGTATCGCGTCGTGGCTAACGACGTGGCTGAGGCTTCCTGGCTTCAACAACTGCTTCAGAAGCTCCACACTCCCGTCGCCAGGAGCACCCTAATCTACTGCGACAACGTCAGCGTCGTGTATCTCTCCACTAACCCGGTCCAGCATCAGCGCACAAAGCATGTGGAGATTGACCTCCATTTTGTTCGTGAGCAGGTTGCACGTGACGAGATTCGGGTACACCATGTCCCGACGACGACGCAGTTCTCCGACATCTTTACGAAGGGCCTCCCGTCGTCGCTATTCTCCGATTTTTGATCCAGTCTCAACATCTGCAATGGCTAGATGTTGTGACTGCGGGGGTGTTAGACTCTGTAATTGCGTGGGTGGCACAGGGGTAGTTTAGTCATTAGTGAGGGATTAGGGTTAGGGGTAGTTTAGTCTTTTCCCCTCACTTAATCCCTCTATATAATCATCCATGTACCCTCATTATCTTAATCATCTAATACCTCTATCAGTCCTCTAATAGTCCCTGATAATATTATTGTGATCCTTTAGGTGATGTACCATCCTTTTACAAAGGAAGAGCAGCTTGAAGCCATAGAGATGGAGAAGAAAGCAATAGAGGAGAGGAAGCGGTTGAAGGAGGCCGGGGTAATCGGAAGCACAATGGATGCAATTGGTGGTGCTGCATCACTTGTTGGTTCTGGTGTTGGACTTGTGGGCACTGGCATTGTTGGTGGTGTTGGCCTTGTCGGTTCAGGACTTGGCGCAGGTGCTGGGCTTGTTAGTTCTGGTATTGGTGCAGTGGGCAGTGGCCTTGGTAAAGCAGGGAAGTTCATGGGCAGGACTGTTACAGGGCATTTCAGCATGTCACGCAAGAACGGAAGCAGCTTGACAGCTTCCCAGCCTGATCAACCTTCAGCATAGTATGATGTACAGTGAAAACATAGTTTCAGCTTGTTGAGCTCGTAACAGGAGTGTTCCTTTTTCTGTAAGCATGCGATAACTAGGATTATACACTGTGGGTGCGTTTCAGTATACCTGCATGCACGGGGTTGGTCATATGAACTATGGTTTTCTCTTTGTTGTAGTTTAATGTGGGACATACAAAAATTTATACCATGAACCTGAATTAAATAAGTTTTCACAGATTTTTATATTTCTGTGTTGTTAATTTTCCTTGATCTGATTCTATTCTGATAAGTGAAAAACCACTCGAAGCACCAATATACTTGAAAAATCCTGATTTTGGTTTACCATCGTGCTCTATTGATCCCTGGCATCAAATAACTGAATTATCTTGTTTTTGCAAAGCATAGGAGTACAATAGTTGTGGATATCTGAATCTTGAAAGAAAATTATAGGAGACTTCTGTAGGACCTACTTCTGATATGTGAGGGAGAAGAGTCACATTGTTGTAAGATTGATTTTGTTCTCTTCTTTATACTTATTATTAAAATACGATGAATTGTAAAGTTATCTTTCATGCGCTACTTGATGGTTAGGGGCCACTTTCTTTATAATAGCATAAACGAGATAATCACTTGGCTAAACCTAAGGCCACTTTCTTCATAATAGCATACATGAGATGACCACTTTCTCACCCTTTTAGAATCACACAAATGAGATGATCACTTTTGGAGCCTCTGGAGTAAAACAGACCCCTTTCTCACTTTTGGATAACATGTGAAACTTTTTTGAATACATTGCGCGTGTGAGACCTAAGATTTGAGTACATTGACAAATAGCTTAAAAGTGAGGGTTTAAATGAAAAGCTTTGAGAATTTTTAAGACACTTTCGAACTTCAGTTTGGACTGTTTGAACTTAGTGAATTGTACCACGGGAACCCAGTTCGGATTGTTTGAATTCAACTCACGTCAGCTACGCGTGGCATTCATATCGGCGTGTCCTATCTCTTCTTCTGAAACAACGGAAAGGTAGTTCGGACTGTCCGCTCTGAGCGCTCAGACTGCCTGATCTAAGCGGTCAGACCGTTTGATATCAATGTTGCTTTAGTATTCATTGGTTTGGTTTCACAATTTTGTTTTTCACTTGTTTGGGTGATTTCATTTATGGGAAACTATGCCTGGTATTTACATACTAAGTTTTTGGTAAATATTTTTGGTTTGAAGTATACAACATACTTTTGACTTTTGAAAAAGTTGCTTATATTTTTATATTGAGTTTTGATATGTTTTGCTTAATCATAGTGGATAATATCTTGCTATATTTTGCAACATACTTATGTGAGGTGCTCACGTTGTGGTTTTCAGACTAATGAGAGTCAAGTTGAAAACTTATGCTTAGAAGTGGTTGTTTGTTCATGTGCAGGTGTTACTGATGTCAAGACTTGGCTAGTGATGGCGATCCATTGAACTAGTCTTAGAGAGAAGATGAGGTTCAACAACCAAGTTCAAGACGAATTGTGGTTGAGTTGATCTGAGAGGTCACGACATGTTTGAGTCAAGAACAGTGCATTTGAAGGTATCGTGGACGTTTTGGAAAGTGTTTACACGTGTGCAAGGGATCCATGGACGTGGCAACATTGTTCTAAGGCATGATGAAGAGTTATGGACGAGAAGAAAAGGTCGGAATGGTCCAACCGACTCGATTACGCGCTCAGACTGAAGCCGAGGTGGTTATGGTGCGTTTATGAAAAGTTCAAGTTGGTTATATATGTTAGTATTTCGTGTGAGCCACGAAGTTGAGTTGTTTTAGTAATGTGTGTGACGTTCCTAAGGTGTTTAAAAGTATTAGGATTGCTTCCATCATTTTTGGAAGAGTCTTAAGCAGTTATGGAAAGTTTCGGTTGAATCCATACAGAAGTAGGGAGTACTAGTTGTATTGGAGTTGTCTAACGGGTAATTATATAATCAAGGGGCCAGGGCTCGTGGAGGACACGACTTGCAGCTCTCTCTTGTGGTTTGGTCAATAAAACTCATAATTTGTGAGGAGCTTTTATGCCTTGGTGGTCCGTCTTGTTTGCTTCAAACTTTTCTCAACATGTCTCTGCACAGTCTGACGTTGGATCGGTATTTTGATCATAACTCCCATTTTACAAATCCAATTGCTGTGATTATTTTTGTGTTATCTTCACAACTCAATTATATATCATCTATGAAAATTTCATGATCATTGTTTACATGGTGTTTGAGTTACACGAGTTTCTTTGCAGCGTGCAGACATGTTTTTCACTCACGTAGAACAGATTGACCTTTACTCAGTCTTTTGATCATAACTTAGTTATACTCACTGTTTTCCTGTGATTCTTGTTGCATGTCTTCGTGACTGATTGTCTACAATCATTACTGGTTTTGTCACACAATTTTCTACATCGTATTGATTTTCTATCAAGGGGTTTTTGTTGCTTTCGCATAAAAGTTTTTAATCTATCATTCATCCCCTCTCTGGTAGCTTTTTACGTGTTCTTCAATCCTAGAAATTGGTATCAGATCCACAATGCCCTAATCTCCTTTATTTGCACATGTTTTTGTTAATCAACAATGGAGAAATACTCTAGAAAACCTTGGGTGTTCGATGACATCGATTTTCAGGTTTTGGAAGACTCGTATGGAGGGTTACATATAGGTACAAGGCTTCGCCATATGGAAAAAGATGTACAAGTTCTTCGATGTGCAACCAAACGATCAAGTCAGGGCTGCCAGCATGAAAGATGTAGATAACAACAACAAGGCAAGAAATTTGATCATCGAAAGATTAACTTAAAGCGACTTTGATCATGTTGCACACCTTCGATCTGCATATGGCGTATGAGAAACACCATGTCATTATCATGAAGGATCCAACACTATCAAGGAGGTCAAAGAAGATATGTTCAAGAAAGAGTACATGCGTTTTGAGATGCAACCCAGTGAGTCGATTGATGATTTCTTTACTCGCTTTAATAAAATTCTCAACAACTTGCTTAGTGTTAATGTCAATTATTCTTATGCTGAGAATGCTAGACAATTATTAAGTGCATTAGACATGTCAACTCGAGAGATTAACGTTACATCAATTCGTAAATCCACTGTCATGAATATTACTTTTGATGTGTTGTATTCTAAATTAAAAACTCATGAACCTGATACAATATCACGTAGAAACATCAATAAGTCTCTTGCATTTGTTTCACAACGTGATATGCCTAGTTCTAGCCAAGTTTCATCATGTGGCACACTTACTTTGCTTTCCTCTCTAACTCTTGAATAGATTGAGGAGTTTCTAGAAGAGGACTTGCACTTCTCTCTACTCGGTTCTGAAAAACATTACAAAATATGAGAACCATGAGGAGAGGAAGTACTAGTTCACAAAGATGCTTTGGATGCGGTAAGACAAGACATTTTCATACAGATTGCTTTAACCTTTGAGGTCCTACTCCCCGTGAAAAAAAACAGTTTAAGTTCAAGCCCTTCTCTGGAAACAACAAGAAAAAGAGAAATTCATCAATGCGCAAAGGATGCAGAACTTTCTTTTAGCACTCCAAGAATATAGCTCAAGCGATGTGGACTATGGGAGTGAAGAAGATGAAGACACCTTGGAAAATATGTGCTTTGTGGCGAGCAACTCAAGTTCAAGCATGGAGGAAGCCGAATTAGCAGCGACAATGATGAGGTATGTCTCTTATATGAAGAGTTGTGTGATGCTATTTCTCGTGTCACTACTATACTTAAAAAAAGGATAAAAAACTTAGGAACAGTGCTGCTAAAATTGAATCACTAGAATCTGAAATTAATAGACTAAAATCCTTGATTCCTGGTGATGATTCTTGTTCCTCTTGTGAATTGACATATGAAAAAAATTTCTCCTTGAGAAGTGCGCACACCTCCACACTTGATAAATTTGAACTTGAAATTGAAAAGAACAGAAAGCTTGCTGCATTTAATCAAAATAATATGAAAAATGCTAGCTGTTCTAAAATTGATTTGCATTGTTCTATTTGTGATGATCTTAAAAGGAAATTGCATAATGCTAGGGCACAAATTCTTGCTTTAAAGATGCTTTACATACTCATGAAGTTACGTCTTGTTCTAATTGCAAACTAAAAGCAAAAACTTCATTTGAAAACTGCCCAGACTTGTTCAAGAAACTTGATAATATGCATAGGACACTAGAGCGGTTTTATAGTGGGAATAAGAATCTAAACCTGCTGCTGAATTCATCCGAAACCTGCAATGGTAAAACTGGTTTAGGTTTTTGTCGGAGTGTTTGCTTCGACACTCTCCCCGGCCTGCTACTGGAGCAGCCCACGGAGGTTTTTTGATTGGAGGGGCTTGACGTCTCTAGAGCGATCCGACTCGAGAGAGCGGGTGAACACTAAGGTTTACGTGGTTTGGGCCGCCGGAGCGTAATATCCTACGTCCACGGGAGTGTGATTGTTGTACTGCCTGCGCGTATGAGTATGTGAGGTTGCAGGGCTACGAACCGACCGACCGTTGGACACCTGGTCCTTTTATATTCCAAAACCGGGGTGGTTACAATGTGGCTAGGGGCACGACAGGTGGCCTCGAAGCTGTATGAACCCTATACATGATGTAGGATTTTGCATTCTGTATGAACCCTATTTGTTGCCACGTCTTCTCACTCTACATGGGCGGCTCTGTGCCGTTGGTCGGGACTGTACCGCTGTCACACCTCACCGCCCTGTCTTGTCACCGTAATGGTGAGCGAGCGGAGGACGGAGGTGTGCGCCATGCACCATACTTCTGGGGAAGGCGCGAGCCTTGAGTGCACGGCTTGACATCGCACTTCCTCCTTGACTTTGTCGACTTACAGCCCACGATGGATCGTGCGACACGTGGCAGTTCTGGAGCCATCCTTAGTGAAGAGGAGGCTCAGAGCCTGGGAACACGTGGCAGCTCTAGAACTCACCTCAGCGGGGAGGCTCAGAGCGGAGCCAAGGGCAAGTGTCAGCTCCAGAGCCCTTCTCAGTAGGGAGGAGGTTCAGAGCCCATCGACACGTGGCAGCTCCGGACCTCACCTCAGTGGGGAGGCTCGGACCGGAGCCAAGGGCACGTGTCGGCTCCGGAGCCCTCCTCTACAGGGAGGAGGTTCTGAGCCCACCGACACGTGGCAGCTTCGGATCTCACCTCAGCGGGGATGCTCGGACCGGAGCCAAGGGCACGTGTCGGCTTCGGATCCCTCCTCAGAAGGGAGGAGGTTCAGAGCCACCGACACGTGGCAGTTTCGGACCGCATCTCAGCAGGGAGGCTCGGACCGGAACCAAGGGCACGTGTCGGCTCAAGAGCCCTCCTCAGCAGGGAGGAGGTTCAGAGCCTACCGGCACGTGGCAGCCCCGGAACTCACCTCAGCGGGGAGGCTCGGACCGAAGCCAAGGGCACGTGTAGGCTCCAAAGCCTGAGCGCACGTGGCAGCCCTAGGACTGACCTCGAGGCCAAGGACACGTGGCTACGCTAGTGCCTACCTCGGCAGGGAGGCGGGGCCTGGGCTGTCTTTTTCCCTCCATGCTGGGGTACCCGGTCTGCAGGGTGCCGACACTTTTGATTCTCATGCTCATGCTAAGGCACATCCACCTAAAGTTGTATAGTCACTAGGGAGTGGTCTGATTCAAACAGTTACTAAATAAAAGAGGTGGTTTTTATGTTGGTGTTTGTATTTCTTACATCTACAATTCATCATGACAATGGTTGCCAGCAATTCCTATGACAACTAGGCTAATCTAGGGCCAAAGAAAGATGAGTTCTGCACACTGAAGATACCGCTGTAGCATTTCACCCAAGAGTATTCCCTAGGGTATCGTATTTTTCCAAAGGAATGTGAAGTGCGACAAGATGATGGATAGGATAGGGTGTTCTAGTAGGAAGCCAGATGGATATAAAGGTATATCAAGGGTAGTGTGACACACACTTAATTTACTCCTAAAGGTAAGATAGTCCGAGTGAGATTTAGGCTAAGGTACGGAGTTGTTCCTAATGTGCTTCTAGTATACATATGCATAGACTAATAGCGTACATATGGGTATGCTAGTAGTGAATACTAGGGCTTAGTGGTCCAACATATCGGGCACGTGCTTATCCCTGGTAACATCAGGGCGACTCTCGCCAATAGCATGTGGCATAGCCGAAATGGGGGATTACAATGGCCGAACAGGGCTGTAACCGCCTACCCCTTCATTCGTGGGTCTACGAGGCATCCGACAATACTTAACTATCCAAGCACCACGCTTGCATGCTAAGTAAATACCTTAAGAGTTACAATACAAGTACCATCCTAAGTCAATGACTAACCTAAATATCATTGAACCAATACTGGGACCTGTTTGAGGTAAAAATGATTGTGAGTTTTGCAGGATGCAGTAGCCAAAAAACGAGGTGGAAAGGGCTTTTATCTTGAGAATTCAAGGTGCAGATGGCTTCGACAAGGAACCTACCCAAGACTGGATAAAATACATGCGAGAAGCCTGTTTCACCCCAAAATTCAAGATACAAGCGCCCGGGTTGGGACTCCACCCAAGAAGACCAGATTACTTTGGGGCTGGTAGATAAACCGGCTAAACCGCAAGATAAAAGGCTGAAGGGACTTAGGTGTTCTTGGTAGAGTTTAAAAGTTTATACAAATTAGATGTTATCGTTTCAAGTGTTCTAGAAGGTCTAGCACGACATTTGTTCGTGCATTTAGATAAGATCGAGTCCTAAAGATTAGATAAGTTTAGTTTAAACTTAGAGGATCAAATCTTCGCGGATGTAATCAGGTTCTATATAAAGGAAGTCGTCCGTCGAAACAAGTAGCCAAGCTCGATCAATACAATCAACTTTTCGTTCATCTTTTGTTCTTCTTTCGTTTTCGTAGATCATAGCTTAGATTGTAGCCTCTTTGTTGCTTTGACGAGGAAAGCATCCGACTCTCTCCACGTAAGTGAGACGTACCACGTTCTTGATCAACAAGAACCTCATCCTATCTTGATTGCGGCGAGCTAACACCGAGATTTCTTGAAGTGTAGGTGGCTTAGACCATCTGCTTGCGACTCCATGCTACTGAACCCTCTGTTGCACGAACAAAATTAGCGACTCCACTGGAGACAGACGTCATTCACGTCAACCAGACGCATCTACAACGTGATCGGAACACTTTGGTACCGATCGCATCTAGAGAAGGCATGGCTGACGCATCAAGGAGGAAGGCCGATGGCAAAGCCGTCGATGCGAGCAATATCATCGACGTCCAGCTCGATGATCTTTTGCAAGAGGAATTCTAACACATCCAAAAAGAGGTCGAATGAGAGATCCCGGAGGAAAATATGGCACGGCTTCAAGCCTAGCATGCTTGCATCCACAAAACGCGAGGAGGCATCATCCAGAAGGCCGACACGCGCGAAGCAACAACTCACAAGGTAAACTCACTGATATCACTCGAAAACTCGTGCAACTTGTAGATGTATCGATCACTTCGAAGTACAGCGCTGATCTAGAACAGATGGCATCATCCATAGTTGATAAGCTCAAGAATTCTTTCGATACATTCAAAGCCGATGTAGAGAACAGGATGGATCGGAACCTTCACCGGCAGATCCAATATACAATGCAGCAAATGCAGGATGAGGCAGTAGGCAAACGTGTAGAAGCTAACTCGAGCAGTGCAGCAGGGAACTCAGCTAGCGCTCCACCACCGTGCATGGCATCCGCGTACATGCAAGCCAGGCAGCCTACCGTTAATGTGCAGCAGCCATACTACCAAACGATGGCCTATGGACCTGCCATTCCACCCACAGGGAACGGTGTACCGCTCGGGCAAGTACCTGACGCGTACTTTCCTCCAATACTCCCACAAGTTGCACCTTGCAACTTGCTTGGGCCTCCCATGCAACAGAACCAAGCACCACACGAAGAACTCATGGAACAAGTGACTAGAACACTTAGAGAACTTGGGTTAGCAACCAGAATCACGATCAGGAACTACCGAAAGCCTTACCCTGACCACTATGACAGTGTCCCGTATCCCATAGGCTTTAGGGTGCTAGACTTCACAAATTTAGTGGGGAGGACTCTTAAACAACTCAAGAACACATAGGACAATTCTTGATCTAGTGCAACTACGTGGGAATCACGGATGTTCACTGTATCAGATTATTCCCCTTGTCCCTAACCGGCACGGCCTTTAGCTGGTTTACATCGTTATCACCCAATTCTGTCCTAACATGGCCGTGTCTAGAACAAAAGTTCCATGAGTACTTCTTCACCGGCGAGGTAGAGCTGCGATTGTTCCATCTAAACGGTGTGGCAAAGGCATAATGAACTTGTGGCTGAATACATCAAACAGTTTATGGAAAATGAAAAAATGTTTCATCTTAACCATATTGGAAAAAGATTTGGCTGATCTAGCTTTTTCAAGGCTATTACCTTATCTCAAGGAGAAGATGGATGGCGTCGAGTTTGGGAACATCACCCAGGTACTGCAACGCGCTGTGGCACACAAGAACGGAGCCAAACTGGCTAAGACACACGACCGATTCAAGGAAATCAACCACAGGGACTGAGAGAGGCAACATGTCAACCAACTCGAAGAGGACTCGGCCTGTGATGAGGAGATTGAGGTATGTGTGGCTGAATGGGCTGAAAACTACAAGAACAAGCCTCTGGCTTGCACTCTTTTGAAGCCCAACCCTGAAGAGGAAGGAGGATATGAAGTTCACCTTCGATGTAATGAAGTGGACAAGCTTTTCGATGTGCTCCTACAAAACAAAGTGATCAAGTTGAAGAATGGCCATGTTATCCCTACACCCGAACAGCTGGCCAACGGAAAGTATTGTAAGTGGCACGACTCCTCTCATTCAACTAACGAGTGCAACTTGTTTCGTCGACAGGTGCAATCAGCTTTAAACGATGGCCGGTTGACTCTAGGTGATGGACAATGCATGAATACCTTTTCACACCTAAAATTTGAAGCAATTCGGAAAACATCAAAAAATTCCACAAACATCCAAAGGGGTTAGCCTTTGCTTTTTTACCAAAAATGGCAATTTCCATCAAAACTCACTGTATATTCATTTTTCTCACTCGTGAACCTTCTTTTCTTTGTCCCACACGTGTTACCTTGTCATACCTAAATTTTGAAGTATTTCAGAAAACATCAAATTTTCCAAAAAAAAATCCGAAGGTGTTAGGCTTTGCTTTTTACCGGAAATGGCAGTTTCAATCAAAACTCGCCATAAATTTGTTTTTCTCGTCCGTGAAGCTTCTTTTCTTTGTCAGATACATGTTACTTTGTCATACCCAAACTTTGAAGCATTATGAAAATATAAATTTTTTAAAAATAATCCAAAGGGGTTAGCCTTTGCTTTTTACCAAAAATGGAAATTTTCATCAAACCTCATCGTAAATTTGTTTTTTTGTCCGTGAACCATCTTTTCTTTGTCAGATACGTGTTACCTTGTCATATCTAAATTTTGAAGCATTTCGGAAAACATCATATTTTCCAAAAAGTTTCAAAGTTGTTAGCCTTTGCTTTTTAACAAAAACAGCACTTTCCATCAAAAGTCGCCATAAATTAATTTTTCTCGCTCGTGAAGCTTATTTTCTTTGTCAGATACATGTTATCTTGTCATACCTAAATTTTGAAGCATTCTAAAAAAAAATCAAATTTTCCAAAAAAAATCCAAAGGGGTTAGCCTTCGTTTTTTTATTAAAAACGACAATTTCTATCAAAACTTGCTGTAAATTCGTTTTTCTTGCACGTGAACCTTCTTTTCTTTGTCACGTAAATGTTACCTTGTCATACCTAAATTTTGAAGCATTTCAAAAAACATCAAATTTTCCAAAAAAAATCCAAAGTGGTAAGCCTTTGCTTTTTAACAAAAACGGCAATTTCTATCAAAACTCGTTGTAAATTCATTTTTGTTGCCTGTGAAGTTTTTCTCTTTGTCAGATACATGTGTAAGGGCCTCAGTTTTTGACACACATTTGCAGTGTTCATCACCACACCACACACCTCATTTGAGGCAGGATGATGAACACAAATGAAGAGCAAGTAACAATTATCAACATGCTCATTAGAGAACAAACTCACACATTGCCAAAGTGGTATTTCCCACATGAGATATAAGGGGTTGGACATATGAAAACTCCTACACTTTGCTAAGGATGTCCAGGCCAAGTTTCACCCAAATTCCAAACCTTTTTGAGGTCATGTTGGGTATAATTAGGAAGAGGGCAGTTTGAAACCATATTCAAATTCAAACTGTTTTTATCCCATGAGTTTAAAGTGGGAGGCATATTCTTACTCAGCATATTTTTGTGAGCCCACACACCAAGTTTCACTCCATTTGGAGTTGATCTTGACGTGAACTAAGTGGGGCAAATTCAAACTTCATTTGAATTCAAAACTGCACTTGTGCTGAAATTCACTCAACTAAACCCAATTCGAATCCTATGCAATTCGAATGGCTCAAGGGTGAATAATCTGAACCACCAGGGGTATTATGGGGTTCACTGTTCACTACAGTGATTAGGAGTAAATTTCAGAGGTTAAAACCCCGGGTGAGACCCACATGTCATAGAGGGAAGAAGGAGAAACTTGCAACCAAAGTCAGAGTCTCGGTGGGAAATTCCACCGAGCAGCTGTCGGCTGTGCCACCGAGCAGCTACCGGCGCCACCAGCTGCTTCCCTCTCCGTGCGCTGGCGCCCAGGGCGGCTTGCTCATGCCCCCACGCGACCGGCACCGCCTCAGCCGAGAAGGAGTCGGCCGGCTTTATCTTCTCGCGGGAAAACCCGAGCAGCGGCATTGTTTCTCGCCGCAGCTCTCTGCTCAATCGGGAAAACCAGCAAAACCATCTCCTCCTTCGTTCCTGAGCTGCTAGAAAGCCACCTGAGGTCACGCTCCACCTCCCCAACGCCAGAAACCCCGAGCTCCGACCTCCTTTGCCCGAGAGCGATCGCCACAGCGGCGACTCAATCACAGCCGAGAGTCAGGCGCCCGTGGGCAGCGTTCCACAGGCGTGTTCACGGTCCAGCGAGAGAGGCAACAGGAGCGCGCGACCACCGTGCTGCTCTCCTCCAAACTTGGAAGCCAACCGTGAAGAATCCGCAAAGAATTTCCAGTTTTTGCTCCGGCGACCGTAACCCGAGCTTCCGGTACGGTTTCTTTAAATTCTCGCTCTATGATCTTTCGGAGGTCATCAAATCTTACACATACACGCTGGACTAGCCGGCGATCAAGTTCTTTTCTGCATCGGTAGCGTGAAACTGTCCAGGAGTGACGAATTTCGAGCTCGATCGAGGGCGGCCATGGCGGGCACGATCGGTCACACGGTGCCGACCGACTTGCCGCCATCCCTAAACCCTTTAGACACCTTGTCGAGCTTCCTAGAGGTACATTGATGCTGTAGGACCGTTTGTTCGAGGTGTTGGCGGGTTAGGACCCACGGTCGACAGCGCCGAACCTCGACCGAGGCCGCGGCACGTCGCCGAGCTATTTCCGGTCACCCCCAGCCCGACCTGACACCACCGACGCGTTCCTCGACGTCGACAACCCCCTGGCGGCGAGTTTCAGACCATGGGAGGTCCGGCAGCGGCGAGCCGGCGAGCCCCGAGTCTGCTCCGGCGAGGTCGGCGGCGCGGGCGCGAGAGAACGGCGGAAAGAAGACGAAGCCGGCTGACCCACATGTCAGCGGCTGAAGAATTTAAATCGGGATCGGGTGTGGCCAGGGATCCGCTGTGCTGGCGCGCAAATACCCTGTGAGCTCCGGTGTGCCGGACACCTCCGCGCTCGACACGTGTGGTATCCCCGGTGTGCCGGACACCTCCGCGCTCGACGCGTGTTCCCCCGGGCCCCGAGAGTTTAAATTTTTCCCCGATTTTCAAAATTCTTCCAAAACTTCAAATCCTCATAACTTTGGCTAGAAAGCTCCAAATTGAGTGAACCAAATTTTGCTGGATTCAGCTCTCTGAGTACTTTCCAGCAAATCAAGTTTCACTTCATGAAATTCCTTAATTCTCCAGAATTAAATCCTCAAAGTTTAAACTGTTTGGAATTTTAACTGGAGAATCCTTTTGGAGGAAGATCCTGAAATTTTACTGGGATGTTCACCAAAATATCCCTGAACTACCATAAAAATTTCAGATCCATTGGAGCTCATTTAATCCGCCTAATGGTGTGATTAGAGAAGCGGTTCCAGAGAAAATAGAAAATGTTCAGAAACATTTTCAGGATTTTCTCTGAAATTGTTTAACTCATATCTTTAGCTAGGAACTTCCAAATTAAGTGAGACCAATTCCATTAGAACCCTCTGAAAAGCTAATTTTTAGAAAGGCATAGTTTGTTCCATGGAAATCCTTAGAACACCCTAAAAGCCTTCAATTAAGGTCAAGTACATAATTAATTGTGGAGGGCTCAAATGAGCTTTGCTGCAACTAAAACTTGACCAAGTCTCTGTTTAGGTTGTAACCAAGCCACAATAAAAGTGTCACAGTCATTAGGTCTGTCTAGCAAAGGTTATAGACTTCACAACTTCAAACCTAATACAAATGCATTAAATTAATACATGTATTGTTTCTATCATGTAGTCGCTAAGGTCGAGGAGGAACCTGAAGTCCTAGACTTCGTTACTCTGGAGGAACAGCTAGCCTACGACCAAGAGCAGCAAGGCAAGCTCCGGTTTGCATTAACCTTTATACAAATTTTTATTGTTTTGAGCACATACTTGTTTCCTTTGTTCTGTGCATTAGAGTCTTGTTTGGAAATCCAACTGCATAGCCAAGAAAACCACGAGTTGGGTTTAGGATTGCAAACCCCGTTAGCTACTGCAATGCTAAGGTAGAGTAGGATTCGGTACAAGTCGAGTAGTTGGAACTACTCGCGAGCATAGGCTAGAGGCACTCGACTCGGGTAGAGATAGCACATGATACACATGGCAAGAAAATGAGACCGAGCGGAGAGTAAGGGCAGCAGGACTTTGGGGCCTGTGTGCTATAGCTCCGCTTGTGTCGATTGAGGACCGAGCCGTGTGCGGGTCTGTTGAACAAGCTAGAACAGTACCGAAGACCTACCGGCTATATGGGAACCGGGAAACTGATGTAACCTGGGTAGCTGGGTATTGAGGCATTGCCCATCGTTCAGAGGGTAGGTTGAGAGCTCGAGGTGTAAATCGGCTGGCGGCATAGAGATGCGCGTGCAGAGACCTCTTGCTCGGGACGATGGGACCGGTTCAATATTTGGCTGACGAGTGAAAGGTAGTCGCGTACGGCGTCCGTGATGGTTGTTGTAGGCAACATCGAGTACGGGCGTACGTGACGGGTTGTTCGGGTAACCCTGCAGGTGTAAATCGATTATAATCGCCGTCCCTCGCGGTCAGTGAGTACCACTTGTTCACTGTACCGTGACGTAGAAAGAATAGGCTAGTTACATGTTAAAATGCTGCTGATTGAAAGATGGACTTTGCTTGTTAATGGTTTGTTGTAGTTTAGAGCTAATTAAAGTTCATTTTAACTTTAGGCAAAGTACATGAGAGAAATGCGTTTCTTGTTTGATTGCGGCTCTCTCATGTACCTTAGCGTAAGGTTCTCCACAACCTGCTGCTAAAACTTAAAAGTAAGGTTCTACTAATTACGCGAGTCCTTGCAAATGATTTTTACCTCATGTAACCCATTACCCTCACGTAGAAGTTCCATGTTTAGGTGAGACGGGTCAGACTTGCTGAGCCTTCGTGCTCACTGCTTGTGTTTGAAGCTTTTGCAGGGTTCTATGAGGAAGGGACTCCCGAAGAGGAGACGGAACCCCAGGAGGGAACCCCGTCGAGTGGGAGTCGTGCACGCCGCAGAGTTAGTGTGCGTGTGTGCTAGCAAGGGCACGTTCAAGGGCTGAACGTGCACTTGATGCTTAGTCTACGCCCGCGAGTGCAGACTGAACTTATTTTGATGTAAACATGTTCATAACTTGTTTATGTAATAAAATTTCGCTTCCGCTTTGTACCTTTGACGTGTGTTATACGGTGCTGTGCAACGCAGCACCCCTCAGCGTGATCCTGGCTCGACAGGACCAATGGGGTCGTGTCAGCGTGGTATCAGAGCTCGCTTGAGGTTTAACATAGTACAAAGGTCTTCTTTTTCAAAAATCCAGTGAGGAACGAGTTAGTAGCCCGTATAAGGATGTTATTAGCATATAGAAAGTGGCATATTAACCTATTTGTTATGTCGGAAAATCGTGCATCTCGGGACGTTCATGTCTTGGGGGGTGCACGTAAGCGCTGTCCACCAGTGCGCACAAGCTGAAGGGTGGAGCCCCACGGGTGGCAGGTATCCCGACCCGCTTTGATATCCTCTACGACTCTTCATGTCGTTTGGGGTATTCGAGCAACGTCTGTCCCTGGCGTGCGTGGTGCAACTTGGGAGACCCCGTCACGTGGTCTAAAACGTGAACACGTAACTCAAGGCGTGGTTGGCTTGAGAACATCCGGGCGAGTGATGACGGCCGGGTGTACTAACTGTATGGATTCCGGGCTCGGTGTGCAGCCGAGTCTGATGATTGTTTGAGTTTCTGCAGGTAGCCTGACCACGAAACGGTATACGTGTAGCATCCGTGTGCAAGTGACGTTTAGTGCCACTGAAATAACGAAGCCGGCTAAGTCCGGTATAGGTTTTTCTTTGTGAGGACGTAGTACCGACATGATCTGGTGACGCATCGGCGTCACACACAACTAAATGAACAAAGTCAATTAAAACTTGAAAGTTTTGATCCAAAGTAGTAAAACTTGATGTAACTCCTTCCCTTGAACAGGATATTCAAAGTTAACAAGTTTTCAACTTATAGGTTGTTAAGGACAGAGCACTCTGTTTTTAGCTGAATCAAGGCTGAAGTTAATCAGAGGTTAGAGGTTGAGTTCTTTCGAGGCTGGGGTCGTATGATACATTTCTGGAAATCTTTGGAAGAACTTTACAACATTTCTGTTGAGGTCCAGAGGTGTTTCATCCCTTAACCACTCGAAAAATGCAGTATAGTTGAAACTGTCCAGAAAACAGGACAGAGCAAAGACTCTCTGTAAATTAAGCATAACTTCCTGCATAAAAATCCAAAAATAGAAAATGAGGTAGTTATGGAAAGCTTATGAGATGGGTTACAACTTTGAAACAGAAAGTTTTGTCAGATTAGGAACAGAAGTAACTGGGATTCTTGGATCAAATCAGTACCTAAGGCAGGGAGGTGCTGTCCAATTGTTTCCAGAAATTCTGTTAACTTTGACATCTCATAACCTTTGAACCAGGACAGATCTTAGGCCAAGCAAATACTGGCTGGAAAGCTATTGAAGTTAGCTTCAACTTTGATGTTGAGCTCCAGAATTAGTTTTGCCTTTAACATGGCCTAAATCAGGTTGAAATGGAAACTGGTCAGGGCTGTCATGGGAACAGCAGATCAGCAGTCAAATTTGTTTAAAATTTGAACTATGTTTCCAAGTTTTATGGGTTCAATGACATGTCTTATGTTATAACTCAATGGTTTAATGTTTAAATAAATATTTGACATTTCTCAAATATATTTTTACAGATGGCAGCAGATAAACAGTTAGAGAACGGGTGGGTAGTTTCCCACTGTTCTGACCGTAGCGGCTACCCGGAAGCGTTGTGGCAAATGCTCCAATATTTCGGGTACAATCAGATGCCGCAGTACTTCGCCAAAGAAGATGGAGAAGGGGGGAACAATACGTGGACGATCCATGTCGAGGTTCCTGCAGGACCTACGCCACCCGGTTGGGTGCCATTCACCGTCACGGTGAGAGGAAGACAACCGGAAGGGATGTGGCAAGTGGCAGCCCGTGACACTATGTCACGTTTCTGCCAACTACACGTGCAGGCTATGGAGGGCACTCCATACGCACTCGTTCCGGTGGAGGGACGAGCTCAGCATGTGTGGGAAGAGAGGTACCTGGAGGCAACAGACCCGAGTTGCCCAAGGTACAACCCCGCGGAGGCAAATCTCAGCCTCTAGATGAGGGCGGGAAACGCCGTGATGGACAGCCAAGCTGTTCATACGAAGCATCTCGCCACAAAGCTCAAGGAGAGCACAAGCCGTGGAGATCATTTCGAGAGTGCTCACAGCGCACTCCGCAATGTGCTCCTTCCGATGATCAAGCGACTGAATGAACAACACAATCAGTTGCGTCGTCTGAAGAAGGCAAGGAAGAAGAGCCGTGTTGACATCGCGGCGTTGCAAGAGCTGGTGCAGACCCTAACCCAGCAGAATGAGGACCTTGCTCAAGAGCGGGACGACGCTATTGAGGAAGGACAAGGCTGGGAAGAGGACTACAACCAAGCTATGGACGAGGTGCATGCTTTGCAGGACCTCGTGTCCCTGGTGTTAGGCGTACCAGTGGTCTTGGGTCTTCCAGCAATGGGAGAACCCGGGATGGGAGAAGAGGTGGTAGATCCAGAGCCACCAGCAGAGGTACCGGAGGAGGACGACCCACAGGAGGTCGAGTTCTACTCCGAGTAGGGGGTTACGGTTGCCAAGTAGGGCAGCCAGGGTAGCGTAACCCAACTTTTGTAATCAGTGACATGTCGTGTAGACAGTAGTGTATGTATAGGTAGTGGCGACATGAGCACAACTTCTCGGAGATCCGAGAATAATGTATCTTGTATAAAGTTTATACTTTATCAATATATGTGAATGTTGTGCAAATTAGTCATGTGTCAGTTCAATACCTACTGCTGTTTATGGAATTTTAAGTAAGACATGTGCTAATCGCTGCTGTTTTGAATTTCAGAATGACGCGTACTCGTGCCAACCCGGACGTTGGGGGTACCAGTCAAGGGGGGGGAGACCTCCCAACCACCTCCCGAGGACTCCTCGGGACAACAACAGCAACAGCAGCAACAGCAACAGCAAACACCGCCACCGCCACTGCCGACGGTTACATTGGCCGACATTGTCGCGGCAATGGCGGGTTCACATCAGCAGCACACGGAGCTGCTGCAAACTTTAATTGCGAATACGTCTCGCCCAGAGAGACGTCAGGACCGTGAGGAGCGTCAACAGAGCTCCTACTCTGACTTCCTGGCAACTCATCCCCCGGTATTCTCAAGGGCGGATGAACCACTTGACGCGGACAACTGGCTCCGCGCCATAGAAATGAAGTTCGGGCTGCTCCAAATCAGCGAGCAGCGCAAGACTCAGTTCGCGGTCCAGCAGCTCCAAGGATCCGCGAGCGCGTGGTGGGCCAACTTTTGTGCTTCACAGCCCACCGACCGAGTGATGACCTGGGCGGAGTTCCGGACGGCCTTCAGGGCCTATCATATACCACCAGGTCTGATGAAGAGGAAGACGCAGGAGTTCCTACACCTGCAACAAGGGAGCCGGAACGCGCTGGAATACTCCAGGGCGTTTAACGATCTCGCGCTATATGCGTCGTATCATGCTGATACCGACGAGAAGAGGCGGGACCATTTTTACCAGGGGCTTAACCCTCTCCTGAAGGACAAGTTGGCGATGTTCAATCGCGGCAGCCTCAACGACATCATTGATGCTGCGATTGTTCAGGAGGACTCCGGCAAGGAGTTGGCGGCGGCAGAGCGAAAGTGAAGCGCGCCACAGAGCAGCGCAGAAGGAGGTGGTCCTTCTCAGAAGTTTCGGATGGTGAATCGCCCACCATCAGGTCCACGCTGGCAGCCACCACAGCGGTCGATGCCGTTCCGCAGTCGGCCGTATTCTTCACCGGCATTCCGGCCGGCACTGCCAGCACCACCGCAACAACAACAACAGCAGCGGGCGATGCCGCGTGCGTTTGCACCTCAGCAACGCATGCCGGACTTTCGTCCACCGAGTACTCCACCAGCAGCGGCCACATGTTACAAGTGTGGTCATCCAGGACACTTCGCGAGCAGTTACCCGGAGAGGCAAGGCGGCGGAGTGGCACCACAGTTTCCGGGGAGTAATCAACCCCGGAACCCTACTAATGCGCGGCGGGCAAACCCTAGGCCCGGCACTGTCCACCAACTTGCCATTGAGGACGTGCCGGAGGGCGAGCCAATCCTTGCGGGTATGTTCCAACTCCACCAGCATCCCGCTATAGTACTGTTTGATTCAGGCGCCACGCATAATTTTATTAGCCAAGCTTTCATTGCTAAACACAGGTTGCCAATACTACCCACCGATAGTCCATATTTAATTTGTTCACCGGGGGGAAAGATTTCAGCAAGCGTGATGGTCTCCAAAGCACCATTATGCTTAGCGGGTAGAGTGTACCCCACGTCTCTCATTATCTTAGAGGGACAGAAGGTCGATGTCATCCTAGGGATGTCGTGGTTAACCCGCCACGGCGCTGTTTTAGACACCGTCCTTCGAGTCGTGCACTTAAACTCAGAGGTGCACGGTTCTCACTCATTATTTCTGGACAGTCCAGAAATAAAACTTTCAAGTGTCTATCAGTCCACAACTATCAGATTGGAAGACATTCCAGTGGTCCGAGAGTTCCCTGACGTATTCCCGGATGATTTACCGGGAATGCCACCCGATAGAGAGGTGGAGTTCAAGATTGAACTTGCACCGGGAACCATGCCAATATCCCGAAGGCCGTACAAAATGGCGCGCAAGGAGTTGGCTGAACTGAAGACTCAGCTCACGGACCTTCTGGAGAAGGGTTTTATTAGGCCGAGCTCCTCGCCATGGGGCTGTTCTGCGTTATTTGTCAAGAAGAAGGATGAGACGTTGCGGCTTTGCATGGACTACCATCCATTAAATGTCGTAACCATCAAGAACAAGTACCCGTTGCCACGGATCGACATGTTGTTTGATCAGTTAGTCGAAGCAAAGATCTTTTCCAAGATGGATTTAAGATCCGGGTACCATCAGATTAAGATAAGGGCGGAGGACATTCCAAAGACAGCTTTCTCGACAAGGTACGGACTTTATGAGTACCTGGTCATGTCCTTCGGCCTCACCAATGCTCCAGCTCACTTCATGTACCTAATGAACTCGGTATTCATGCCGGAGCTGGACAAGTTTGTCGTGGTCTTCATCGACGACATCCTGGTATATTCCAAGTCGGAGGGAGATCACAAGAAACATTTGCGTATAGTCTTGCAACGGCTGCGGGACCATAAGTTATACGCAAAATTCAGCAAATGCGAGTTTTGGATATCGCAAGTGCCTTTCCTCGGGCATATCATCTCAGCGGAGGGTATCGCTGTGGACCCGAGCAAGATCACTCAAGTGCTGAATTGGAAATCCCCGAGAACTGTTCACGAGGTACGGAGTTTCCTCGGACTCGCGGGATATTATCGGAGGTTCATTCCGAACTTCTCGAAGATTGCCAAGCCAATGACAGAGCTGCTAAAGAAGGCTACCAAATATGTTTGGAGTCCAGCATGTGAAGCAGCATTCAAGGCTTTAGTCAAGTACCTGACATCAGCACCGGTTTTGGCGCAGCCAGACACAACAAAACCGTTCGATGTGTACTGCGATGCATCCGGCATTGGGCTCGGATGTGTGCTGATGCAAGACCGAAGAGTGGTCGCGTATGGATCACGGCAGCTTAGGAACCATGAGCAGAATTATCCAACTCACGACTTGGAGCTCGCTGCCGTGGTACTTGCACTAAAAATGTGGAGGCACTACCTACTCGGTAACCTCGTACATTTATATACCGACCACAAAAGCCTCAAGTACATATTCACTCAGAAGGAGCTGAACATGAGGCAACGAAGATGGTTAGAACTGATAAAGGATTACGAGATAGAGATCCATTATCATCCGGGCAAGGCAAACGTTGTGGCAGATGCGCTGAGCCGCAAGTCACACGTCAACAATCTGACCATCACACCGTTGGAAGAGAGCGAACCACCACTACGTGTGATTCCATACAGAGCTCTCTACAACCTAGCTTTGATCCCCACCATCCGTGAAGAGATAGCGGCAGCCCAGAAGAATGACAAGGGCATGTCACATTTGCGGAGACGTGTAGATAGTGGGGAGCTGAAATGTTTCCGGAAAGACGGAGACGGCGTCCTATGGTTCAAGGACCGGATCGTCGTACCCCGTAACCCGGAACTACGGAAGAAGATCTTTGATGAGGCTCACTTATCAAAGCTCTCTATTCACCCCGGCAGCAACAAGATGTATCAAGAACTCAGAAGCAAGTTTTGGTGGACACGGATGAAGCGAGAGACTGCAAAATACGTGTCCGAGTGTGATACATGTCGAAGGGTGAAGGCAGACCACATGCGGAAACCGGGACTTCTACAACCACTGGGCGTTCCTGCCTGGAAGTGGGAGGACGTGAGCATGGATTTCATCGTTGGTTTACCCACCATCTTGCAGAAACATGATTCTGTGTGGGTGATCGTCGATCGGCTCACCAAAGTTGCCCATTTCATCCCAGTCAACACAAACTACAACGCCAAGAAGTACGCTGAACTGTACATCTCACGGATCCTATGCTTATACGGCGTACCCCGTACTATCATATCGGATCGGGGCACTTTATTTGTGTCCCGTTTTTGGGAGCAGCTACACGCTGCCTTGGGGACGGAGCTAATCCGTAGTTCAGCATACCACCCGCAGACGGATGGGCAAACGGAGCGGGTAAATCAAATCTTAGAAGACATGCTACGAGCTTGCGCTATCAACCACGGCAAGAATTGGGATGATCACTTGCCGTTAGCCGAGTTCTCGTACAATAATGGGTACCAAGCCAGCATCAAGATGGCGCCCTACGAGGCGCTATACGGAAGAAAATGCCGCACACCATTGAACTGGTGTGAGTCTGGCGAAAGGGTTACCTTCGGGATTGACCTTGTCAACAACGCGGAAGAAAAGGTTCGACTAATTCAAGCGAACCTAAAAGCCGCTCAATCCCGTCAGAAACAATATGCGGACCGGAGAAGGCGCCCATTACAATTCGAAGTTGGAGATCACATATATCTACGGGTGTCTCCAATGAAGGGCGTAAACAGATTTGGGGTGAGAGGAAAGTTGGCACCCCGATTCATCGGTCCATTCCAGATTACCGAAAGATGTGGGTCAGTGGCATACCGGCTGACATTACCAGAAGCACTTTCCGGTGTGCACGACATCTTTCACATTTCACAGCTGAGGAAGTGTCTCAAGCTATCAACTACCATTCAGCTGGAAGACATTGAAGAATTGCAACAGGATCTTACCTATCGGGAGGAACCGGTGCAGATTATTGATGAAAAGGCCCGAATCACACGCAACCGTACGTTGTAGTTCTACAAGGTTCTATGGAGTAATCACTCCATGGACGAAGCGACATGGGAGACCGAAGAATTCCTTCGCACTAACTACCCCGAATTTTTCACGTCGCATATCCGGTAATTTTCCACCGTCCTCTCTCTCATTTTCACCTTATAATCTCGGGACGAGATTCTTTTAAGGGGGGAGGAATGTAAGGGCCTCAGTTTTTGACACACATTTGCAGTGTTCATCACCACACCACACACCTCATTTTGAGGCAGGATGATGAACACAAATGAAGAGCAAGTAACAATTATCAACATGCTCATTAGAGAACAAACTCACACATTGCCAAAGTGGTATTTCCCACATGAGATATAAGGGGGGCTGGACATATGAAAACTCCTACACTTTGCTAAGGATGTCCAGGCCAAGTTTCACCCAAATTCCAAACCTTTTTGAGGTCATGTTGGGTATAATTAGGAAGAGGGCAGTTTGAAACCATATTCAAATTCAAACTGTTTTTATCCCATGAGTTTAAAGTGGGAGGCATATTCTTACTCAGCACATTTTTGTGAGCCCACACACCAAGTTTCACTCCATTTGGAGTTGATCTTGACGTGAACTAAGTGGGGCAAATTCAAACTTCATTTGAATTCAAAACTGCACTTGTGCTGAAATTCACTCAACTAAACCCAATTCGAATCCTATGCAATTCGAATGGCTCAAGGGTGAATAATCTGAACCACCAGGGGTATTATGGGGTTCACTGTTCACTACAGTGATTAGGAGTAAATTTCAGAGGTTAAAACCCCGGGTGAGACCCACATGTCATAGAGGGAAGAAGGAGAAACTTGCAACCAAAGTCAGAGTCTCGGTGGGAAATTCCACCGAGCAGCTGTCGGCTGTGCCACCGAGCAGCTACCGGCGCCACCAGCTGCTTCCATCTCCGCGTGCTGGCGCCCATGGCGGCTTGCTCGCGCCCCCACGTGACCGGCACCGCCTCAGTCGAGCAGGAGTCGGCCCGCTTTATCTTCTCGCGGGCAAACCCGAGCAGCGGCATTGTTTCTCGCCGCAGCTCTCTGCTCAATCGGGAAAACCAGCAAAACCATCTCCTCCTTCGTTCCTGAGCTGCTAGAAAGCCACCTGAGGTCGCGCTCCACCTCCCCAACGCCAGAAACCCCGAGCTCCGACCTCCTTTGCCCGAGAGCGATCGCCACAGCGGCGACTCAATCACAGCCGAGAGTCAGGTGCCCGTGGGCAGCGTTCCACAGGCGTGTTCACGGTCCAGCGAGAGAGGCAACAGGAGTGCGCGACCACCGTGCTGCTCTCCTCCAAACTTGGAAGCCAACCGTAAAGAATCCGCAAAGAATTTCCAGTTTTTGCTCCGGCGACCGTAACCCGAGCTTCCTGTACGGTTTCTTTAAATTCTCGCTCTATGATCTTTCGGAGGTCATCAAATCTTACACATAGACGCTGGACTAGCCGGCGATCAAGTTCTTTTCTGCATCCGTAGCGTGAAACTGTCCAGGAGTGACGAATTTCGAGCTCGATCGAGGGCGGCCATGGCGGGCACGATCGGTCACACGGTGCCGACCGACTTGCCGCCATCCCTAAACCCTTTAGACACCTTGTCGAGCTTCCTAGAGGTACATTGATGCTGTAGGAACGTTTGTTCGAGGTGTTGGCGGGTTAGGACCCACGGTCGACAGCGCCGAACCTCGACCGAGGCCGCGGCACGTCGCCGAGCTATTTCCGGTCACCCCCAGCCCGACCTGACACCACCGACGCGTTCCTCGACGTCGACAACCCCCTGGCGGCGAGTTTCAGACCATGGGAGGTCCGGCAGCGGCGAGCCGGCGAGCCCCGAGTCTGCTCCGGCGAGGTCGGCGGCGCGGGTGCGAGAGAACGGCGGAAAGAAGACGAAGCCGGCTGACCCACGTGTCAGCGGCTGAAGAATTTAAATCGGGATTGGGTGTGGCCAGGGATCCGCTGTGCTGGCGCGCAAATACCCTGTGAGATCCGGTGTGCCGGACACCTCCACGCTCGACACGTGTGGTATCCCCGGTGTGCCGGACACCTCCGCGCTCGACGCGTGTTCCCCCAGGCCCCGAGAGTTTAAACTTTTCCCCGATTTTCAGAATTCTTCCAAAACTTCAAATCCTCATAACTTTGTCTAGAAAGCTCCAAATTGAGTGAACCAAATTTTGCTGGATTCAGCTCTCTGAGTACTTTCCAGCAAATCAAGTTTCACTTCATGAAATTCCTTAATTCTCCAGAATTAAATCCTCAAAGTTTAAACTGTTTGGAATTTTAACTGGAGAATCCTTTTGGAGGAAGATCCTGAAATTTTACTGGGATGTTCACCAAAATATCCCTGAACTACCATAAAAATTTCAGATCCATTGGAGCTCATTTAATCCGCCTAATGGTGTGATTAGAGAAGCGGTTCCAGAGAAAATAGAAAATGTTCAGAAACATTTTCAGGATTTTCTCTGAAATTGTTTAACTCATATCTTTAGCTAGGAACTTCCAAATTAAGTGAGACCAATTCCATTAGAACCCTCTGAAAAGCTAATTTTCAGAAAGGCATAGTTTGTTTCATGGAAATCCATAGAACACCCTAAAAGCCTTCAATTAAGGTCAAGTACATAATTAATTGTGGAGGGCTCAAATGAGCTTTGCTGCAACTAAAACTTGACCAAGTCTCTGTTTAGGTTGTAACCAAGCCACAATAAAAGTGTCACAGTCATTAGGTCTGTCTAGCAAAGGTTATAGACTTCACAACTTCAAACCTAATACAAATGCATTAAATTAATACATGTATTGTTTCTATCATGTAGTCGCTAAGGTCGAGGAGGAACCCGAAGTCCTAGACTTCGTTACTCCGGAGGAACAGCTAGCCTACGATCAAGAGCAGCAAGGCAAGCTCCGGTTTGCATTAACCTTTATACAAATTTTTATTGTTTTGAGCACATACTTGTTTCCTTTGTTCTGTGCATTAGAGTCTTGTTTGGAAATCCAACTGCATAGCCAAGAAAACCACGGGTTGGGTTTAGGATTGCAAACCCCGTTAGCTACTGCAATGCTAAGGTAGAGTAGGATTCGGTACAAGTCGAGTAGTTGGAACTACTCGCGAGCATAGGCTAGAGGCACTCGACTCGGGTAGAGATAGCACATGATACACATGGCAAGAAAATGAGACCGAGCAGAGAGTAAGGGCAGCAGGACTTTGGGGCCTGTGTGCTATAGCTCCGCTTGTGTCGATTGAGGACCGAGCTGTGTGCGGGCCTGTTGAACAAGCTAGAACAGTACCGAAGACCTACCGGCTATATGGGAACTGGGAAACTGATGTAACCCGGGTAGCTGGGTATTGAGGCATTGCCCGTCGTTCAGAGGGTAGGTTGAGAGCTCGAGGTGTAAATCGGCTGGCGGCACAGAGATGCGCGCGCAGAGACCTCTTGCTCGGGACGATGGGACCGGTTCAATATTTGGCTGACGAGTGAAAGGTAGTCGCGTACGGCGTCCGTGATGGTTGTTGTAGGCAACATCGAGTACGGGCGTACGTGACGGGTTGTTCGGGTAACCCTGCAGGTGTAAATCGATTATAATTGCCGTCCCTCGCGGTCAGTGAGTACCACTTGTTCACTGTACCGTGACGTAGAAAGAATAGGCTAGTTACATGTTAAAATGCTGCTGATTGAAAGATGGACTTTGCTTGTTAATGGTTTGTTGTAGTTTAGAGCTAATTAAAGTTCATTTCAACTTTAGGCAAAGTACATGAGAGAAATGCGTTTCTTGTTTGATTGCGGCTCTCTCATGTACCTTAGCGTAAGGTTCTCCACAACCTGCTGCTAAAACTTGAAAGTAAGGTTCTACTAATTAGGCGAGTCCTTGCAAATGATTTTTACCTCATGTAACCCATTACCCTCACGTAGAAGTTCCATGTTTAGGTGAGACGGGTCAGACTTGCTGAGCCTTCGTGCTCACTGCTTGTGTTTGATGCTTTTGCAGGGTTCTATGAGGAAGGGACTCCCGAAGAGGAGACGGAACCCCAGGAGGGGAACCCCGTCGAGTGGGAGTCGTGCACGCCGCAGAGTTAGTGTGCGTGTGTGCTAGCAAGGGCACGTTCAAGGGCTGAACGTGCACTTGATGCTTAGTCTACGCCCGCGAGTGCAGACTGAACTTATTTTGATGTAAACATGTTCATAACTTATTTATGTAATAAAATTTCGCTTCCGCTTTGTACCTTTGACGTGTGTTATACGGTGCTGTGCAACGCAGCACCCCTCAGCGTGATCCTGGCTCGACAGGACCAATGGGATCGTGTCAGCATGTTATCTTGTCATACCTAAATTTTGAAACATTTTGGAAAACATCAAATTTTCCATAAAAATCTAAAGAGGTAGCCTTTGCTTTCTACCAAAAACGGTAATTTCCATCAAAACTCACCGTAAATTTGTTTTTCTTGCTCGTGAATCTTCTTTTCTTAGTCATATATGTGTTACCTTGTCATGCCTAAATTTTGAAGCATTTCATCAAACATCAAAATCTCCAAAAAAATTCAAAGGGGTTAGCCTTTGCTTTTTACCAAAAATAGCAATTTTCATCAAAACTCGTCGTAAATTCGTTTTTGTTACTCGTGAAGCTTTTTATCTATGTCAGATATGTGTTACTATGTCATGCCTAAATTTTGAAGCATTCTAGAAAATATCAAATTTTTCAAAAAAAATTCAAAGGGGTTAGCCTTTGCTGTTTTTCTAAAACAGCAATTTCCATCAAAACTCGTCGTAAATTCGTTTTTCTCGCTCGTGAAGCTTCTTATCTGTGTCAGATACGTGTTTCCTTGTCATGAATAATTTTGAAGCATTTTGGAAAACATCAAAATTTTCAAAAAAAATCAAAGGGGTTTGCCTTTGCTTTTTACCAGAAACGGAAATTTCCATAAAAACATGGCGCACATTTATTTTTCTCGCCCATGAAGATTCTTTTCTTTGCCAGATACGTGTTACCTTGACATACCTTAATTTTGAAGCATTTTGGAAAACATCAAATTTTTCAAGAAATCCAAAGGTGTTAGCCTTTTCTTTTTACAAATAACGGCAATTTCCATCAAACCTCGTTGTAAGTTCTTTTTCTCGCCAGTGAAACTTCTTCTTTGTCAGATACATGTTACCTTGTCATACCTAAATTTTGAAGTATTCCAGAAAACATCAAGTTTCCCAAAAAATCCAAAGGGGTTAGCCTTTGTTTTTTACCAAAAAACGGCAATTTTCATCAAAACTCGTCATAAATTCATTTTTGTCGTCTGTGAAGCTTCTTTTCTTTGTTAGATACGTGTTACCTTGTTATACCTTTGAAGCATTCCGGAAAACATCAAATTTTCCAAAAAAAAAACCAAATGGGCTAGCCTTTGCTTTTTATCAAAAATGACAATTTCCATCAAAACTCACCGTAAATTCATTTTTCTTGTCCATGAAGCTTCTTATCTTTGTCAGATACGTGTTACCTTGTCATGTCTAAATTTTGAAGCATTTCGTAAAACATCAAATTTTCCAAAAAAATCCGAAGGGTTTAGCCTTTGCTTTTTCCCAGAAACTGCAATTTTCATCAAAACTCGTCGTAAATTCGTTTTTCTCGCTCGTGAAACTTCTTATCTGTGTCAGATATGTGTTACCTTGTCATGCCTAAATTCTGAAACATTTTGGAAAACATTAAATTGTCCAAAAAAATCCAAAGGGGTTAGTGTCAGAGTGTGTGAGCTGCGACACTCCTCCCGACCTGCTATGGATGCAGCCTGCGAGGTTCTTTGATCGGAGGGGGCTTGGCGCCCTACGTGACCGGGTTGCAGAGAGTTGATGAACATAGATTTACGCGGTTCGGGCCGCCGGAGCGTAATAACCTACGTCCACGGGAGTGCTCGTTGTATTATTTGCTTGTATGTGCATGAGAGGGTTGTGAATCTGAAATTGGGAACCGAGGATGGTCACCCCGGTCCTTTTATAGTCCAAGGCCGGGGTGGTTACAATGTGGTTTGGGGCCCGACATGTGGCCCTGATCCTAGGCGAACCCTATACATGATCTAGGGTTGGGGGAGTTAAGGCCCTGTTTGGCACGGCTTAAACTTGTTAAAAAAACAGCTTGTCTGAAAAGCTGGTAAACAGCAGCTTAAACTTATATCCTGCTTTTAGTTTATTCTGAGAAACAGCTGAACTAATAAGCTGCTGGAGAAGCTGGCTGTTTGGTACACCCGCAGCTTAAATTTATAAAAAAGTTGGTTCAGAAGCTGTGCCAAACAGGGCCTAAGTATCGCTGCCTGACGCGTTGAGCGCCCCTGTCGATGTGTTAGATGATGATGAAGACGCTATCTTGTCGTCGCGTCTTCTCGCGCTGCTTGGGCAGCTTCATGCTTTTGGGTGGCACTGTACCGCTGTTACGTCATGCCATCCTGTCTTGTCACTGTAATGGCGAACGGGCAGAGGACAGTGGCGTGTGTGGTGCGCCATACTTCTGGGGAAGACGCGAGCCATGAATGGCAGCCTGACGGCGCACTTATATCTTGACTTCGTCGACCCATGACCCACATGAATCGTGGGGCACGTGGCGGCTTCGGAGCACTTATCAATGGGTTTGGAGCCAAGGGACATGTGGCAGCCCCGTACATCACCTTGGCGGGGAGGCTCAGACCAGAGCCCAGGGCACGCGTCAGCTCCGGAGCTCTCCTCAGCAGGGAGGAGGCTCTGAGCCATGAGACACGTGGAAGCTCCGGAACTTACATCAGCGGGGAGGCTCGGACCGGAGCCCAGGCACGTGTCAGCTCCGGAGTTGTCCTCAACAGGGAGGTTGCTCCGAGCCAAGAGACATGTGGCAGCTCTGGACCTCACCTGGGAGGCTCGGACCAGAGCCCATGGCACGTGTCAGCTCCGAAGTTGTCCTCAGTAGGGAGGTGGCTTTGAGCCAAGAGACACGTGGCAGCCTGGAACCTCAGCTCAGCGGGGAGGCTCGGACCGGAGCCCAGGGCATGTGTCAGCTCCGGAGCTGTCCTCAGTAGGGAGGTGGCTCTGAGCCAAGAGACACATGGCAGCTCCTGACCTCGCCTCAGCGGGGAGGCTCAGTCTAGAGACCATGGCACGTGTCAGCTCCGGAGCTGTCGTCAGCAGGGAGGTGGCTCTGAGCCAAGAGACATGTGGCAGCCCGGACCTCACCTCAGCGGGGAGGCTCGGACTGGAGCCCAGGACACGTGTAGGCTCCAGAAATCAAGCACACATGGCAGCCCCAGGGCTGACATCAGGGCCAAGGGCACGTGTCTACGCTAGGGCCAGCCTCAGAAGGGAGGTGGGGGCCTAGGCTGTATTTTACCCTCTACGCGGGGGTACCCGGTCTGCAGGGTACCGACAGTGGCCCCCGGGCCCATCTCGGGGGATGCAACGAGCCCCCAGGTGGGGCCTCCATCTTTCCCGTGTGGTGGTTTTGAACCTGTACTTTGGAAACCGAAGTGTTGGCGAGACTTTTGTGTAGCGGATGAGTGGTTGTACCTGGGAGAAGAAAAGGTTGTACATCCTTGGTGTAGTGGGCGCGTTCACCAGTCGAAGAGGCAACACGTCGTTGGCATAGTGGACACGTGTTTGCTCCTTACTGGTGGGTCGTGGCGACGTGCTCTAGAGGTTGACCCGGGGTATTTACTGCGGCAGCCCTCGGGTCAACCACCACAGTTCCACTGCGCCGCTTTTCTCGGGAACCGCTGGATGTTCCCGAGAAGTTACCTGCCTGCCCCCCAGTCTCTACTGGAAGGACCTGGTCTTTGATAGAGTGGAGAAACAATGAGGGAATTCTGTCTTGAGGTCTTCCACACGCTCCCATGTAGCTTCGGCTTCCGTGTGATGGCTCTATTGTACTTTGCAACAACGGATTACCTAGTTCCTCGTGACTCTTTCCTTTACGTCCAGGATTTTGATGGGGTGTTCCGCGTAGGTCAGATCCTCCTGAAGTTCTAACTCATCCATCAGTACTTGTTCCTTTGGCACTCCTAGGCACTTCTTGAGCTGGTATACGTGAAATGCATCGTGCACGTCGGAGAGGTGCGTTGGCAGCTCTAGTTGATATGCTACCTCTCATTGCTTGCCCAAAATCTTGAATAGCCTGATGTAGCGAGGTGCTAACTTGCCTTTGACATTGAACCATAGTTGGCCTCGGATAGGCGACACCTTAAGATACACGATGTCCCCGACTTCGAAGGTCAAACTCCTTCGTCTACTGTCCGCATAGCCTTTTTGTCATGACTGAGCGGCCTTCAAGTTATCACGTATTGTTTGGACTTGCTTCTTGGCGTCTTGCAGCACTTTGGGTCCAAATACTATGTTTTCTCCTGACTCATTCCAGAACAATGGTGTTCTACACCATCTACCGTATAGTGCCTCGAAAGGTGACATTTTTAAGCTGGCTTGGTAACTATTGTTGTATCAGAATTCAGCATACGGCAAGTTTTTGTCCAAACTACGCCCATGTTTCAAGACGCAAGCTCTCAGCATGTCTTCCGAAATCTGATTTGTCCTCTCGGTTTGCCCGACTGTTTGTGGGTGATACGCGGAGCTGAAATTCAACCGTTTACCCATGGCTTCATGCAGCTTCTTCCAGAACCTAGAGGTAAATTAAGAACCTCAATCTGAAAGTATCCTCTTCAGAACTCCATGACGACACATGATTTGCTCCATATACAGCTCGGCTAATTGTGCCACGGTGTACTTGGTCCTAACAGGAATGAAGTGGGCTGTTTTTGTCAATCGGTCCATGATAACCCAAATAGAGTCGTAGCCGGACTGAGTACATGGCAATCCGATTATGAAATCCATACCGATTTCTTCTCACTTCCACTCGGGTACTTTTAATGGCAGCAATAATCCAGTAGGTGTTTGATGTTGAGCATTCACTCATTGGCATGTTTCGCATAGGGCAACATATTCAGCTATGTCCCTTTTCATGCCATCCCAACAATAGCAAGTTACCAGGTCCTTATACATCTTCATACAGTTGGGATGTATGGAATAAGACGAGTTGTGTACCTCCTTTAGTATCGCGTCACGGATGTGCTTCAACTTTCCGCCCTACAAATCCATCTCGCTCTAATCAGCACTGCAGCAATGCCCTATTATGCAAGCACCCCGTTTTCCTATGCCTCCTGCGCCCCGTCCCAACGTGGGCGCCTATGCTCCAAACCAGTCTCGCCCCAACTTTCCTGTTGTTATAGGCAACAAGGCATGCTTTTCATGTGGAGGGGCGGGACACTTTGCAAATCAGCGCCCCATGAAAGGCCTTGGACAGCCGAGCGATGTACCTAAGCAGAACCCACGGCCGAATGGAGGAGCAATGCAAGGTAACCGTGGACAGCAGAACTATGCTCGTGGCAATGTGAATCACGTCTTCGCTGAGGAAGCACAATAAGATGAGGACGTCGTGATTGGTATGTTTCTTGCTAACTCCAATCCAGCCACTTTTTTTATTCTAGAGCATCGCATTCATTCACCTTATCCAAGTATGTTGCCAAGTATAACCTGCCCATATCCCATATGAAACAAACTATGTTGGTAAATTCTCCCGATATAGATATGAGGACTAATATAGTATGTCTGAAAGTAAGCCTGAAAATAAGGGGGGTAGACTTTCTTGCCAACCTTATCATCTTGAATTCTTAAGGGATTGATATAATACTCGGAATGGACTGGTTAAGCAAGTACAATGGAGTAATTCAGTGTGCCAAGAGGATCGTGCAGTTGACGAGTGAGCACGGTAACCATATCAAGTTTGAGGCAGCCCAACCTGCAACCGAGAAGGCAGTGCTGAACCACATCAAAGAAGTGAAGTTGGAAATCATTCGGGTGGTTCAAGAATATTCAGATGTGTTTTCGGAGGAACTACCAGGTATGCCACCTGACTGGGTCATCGAATATGCCATTGATTTAGTACCTGGAACTGCACCTATACCTAAGAGGTCATATAAGATGCTTGTTAATGAATTAGTGGAGCTCAAGAAGCAAATTCAGGAGCAGCTAGATAAGTATTTTATATGCCCAGGCTCGTCACCGTGGGGAGCCCCCGTGTTCTTCGTAGACAAGAAGGATGGAACCCAAAGGATGTCTGTGGACTATAGGTCTCTCAATGAAGTGATGATCAAGAATAAGTACCCGCGGCCCTGCATAGAGGACTTATTCGATCAAATGAAAGGCGTCGAAATGTTCTTCAAGATTGATCTTCGGTCGGGATACTTTCAGCTGAAGATTAAGCCCTCCGATATACCCAAGATGGCTTTTCGAACACGTTATGGTTCGTATGAATATACCATCATGTCATTTGGGTTGATGAATGCACCTACATACTTTATGTACCTCATGAATAAAGTCTTCATGGAGTACTTGGACAAGTTCGTTGTGGTTTTCATCGATGACATCATGGTTTATTCAAAAACTGAGGAAGAACATGAAGAACACTTCAGATTGACATTGCAGAAACTGCGAGAGCATCAATTATACGCTAAGTTCAGCAAGTGTCAGTTTTGGCTAAAGGAGGTATTATTCTTAAGCCACATCATCTCCGAAGGAGGAGTATCGGTTGACCCCAGAAAAGTGAGGGATGTTTTGAAATGGAACCAACCACAGAATGTGAGGGACATTCAGAGTTTCCATGGGATGGATGGACATTACAGCCGGTTCATCAAGGATTTTTCCAAAATAGCGAAGCCTATGACTGAATTGCTGATGAAAGGGAAACCATTTCAGTGGACACAAGCGTGTCAGGACAGCTTTGAGGAGTTAAAGAAGAGATTAACAACAGCACCAGTTCTGGTATTGCCGGACGTGAGCAAGAGCTTTCATATATATTGTGACGCCTCTGGACAGGGACTCGGATGCATCCTTATGCAAGAAGGCCAAGTGGTAGCATATGCATCTAGGCAATTAAAGAAGCATGAGCTGAATTACCCTACACACGATCTGGAACTTGCAGCCATAGTACACACATTGAATATTTGGAGGCACTACATCCTCGGTCATCGATGTGAGATCTATACGGATCACAAAAGTCTCAAATATATATTCACGCAAACAGATCTGAATTTTGAGGCACCGTCAATGGTTATAGCTCATCAAGGATTATGATGTAGGAATCAACTATCACCCCGGGAAAGCCAATGTAGCAGTGGATGCATTGAGCCAAAAGGGAGCATATCACCAACTCACGGTTCGGGAGCTGCCACCCGAGCTACGTAAGGAGTTTGAACGGTTACATCTCGGGTTCTTAAACGAGATGGAGGTGATAGATCTGAACTCAACACTGGAACAAGAGATACGAGATAGCCAAGCAACGGATGAAGAGGTAAAGGAAATCAAGGAAAGAATCCGACAAGAGATAGATAAGGATTTCAAGGAAGACGAGAATGACACACTTTGTTTAGGGAAAAGGATTTGTGTGCCTAACGTGACCAGTCCATTTCAAGTATTTGTTCAATCCCTTGGGAATCCAAGACGATAAGGTTGGCAAGAAAGTGTACCCCCTTATTTTAAGGCTTACTTTCGGACATACTATATTTGTAGGAGCTAGGATTCAGATTTGAAAGAAGCGATTTCCCAACTATATGCATCAAGGTGTATGAACTAAGCAACTTCTTTTATTAATTTCAGTTTATATGAGGATTTGAACAAGTGACAAGGCATCTCACATCTCTCTACTATGTGTAGATGTGGACATTCGCCGAAGTGTAACACCCTCAATTTCACTACCATGCATTGCATATATTTTTCATGTAGATAAGCATTTAAAAAGAAGAAGAAATAAAGAGAGGAATATAGAAGCAAATAAAATAATAAAAGGAAATAGAAATGGAAAATAATGAAAATAAATAGAAAAGTAAAAGAAAAAAGAAAAAAGTAAAATAGCCAAATTGGGCCACCTCAATTTTTCCCCAATTTCCCCCAAAATTCCTCTCTCCCCTAATTTTCCAAATTTTTTCCTAATTTTCCTGATTTTCCACAAATTCCCCAAAAATTCCATAGGGGGAATTTTCCCCACATTTGGGGGGAATTCCCTCTATTTTTTCCGCACCACTAAGGGGGGGAACCCTAGCCACCCCCCATTGTTGGATTTTTGTGGGCTTTTATTTATCAGTTAATCACAGCCATTGATGAAAATAAATAATAAAATCCCAGCACCTAGCTCCCACCTCTTTTAAAATTAAATCTCAGCCATTGGATATTTGGGTTGCTAAAATCCTAGCCACCTAGCCATTTTCCCCCTTATAAATATAAATCTCCCCCCTTAGCCGCCGCCACCCCTCTCTCTTTTTTCTTGGTCACCACCCTCCCCCCTTGCTGCGAAGTCGCCGCCCCCCCAGCTGGAGTTGGCCGCCGTCGGAGCTCCGTCACGCCTCGCCGTCGCTGGAGAAGAAGCCCCCGATGTTCCGCCCTAGCCGCAGCCTCGTAATTCTCCATAGAAAATCTCTCGCTGCTGCCATTGCAAGGAAGGAGGTCCTGCCGCAAGAGAGGAGGAATAAGTGAGGTAGGTCTTTGTTACCCCTCTTACCACGTCGCCACTGTTTCTACACACCCGTTTTCTTCACCCCCTGCGAGAAGAAAATTCTGTGGGTGAACAGACCATGTTTTGGTCGATTTTTGACGGTGGGATTGATCTACATATGGTGTCAAGATCATAACCACGTACACACTTGATCCCAACAACCTTGATCATAATAAAACCCCATGGAAGCCTACTAATACATGCAAGAACACGTGCAAACTGATTTTTATAAAACTGCACCATAGGAATTGCATTCATTCACCTCATTGCATCTTGAGTAAAGTTTGTGCATGATAAATGATTGCTGTAAATTTTGTATGTGCGTCGTCGTGAGTACAAGGACAAGCTCAAGAGGCCGTCTACGAGGAGCTACAGCACAAAGACTTCGAGACGCTTGAGCAACACGAACAGTGGGGGCAAGAGAAGTGGCCCTTGACCATATTGATCCTATGTTTTCGAAACTGTTTTGCTTGCGAAAACTCGTATGATTGTGTCAACTTGATGGGACACCCTTTTATAGGAGTTTACTAGTTTTGTTAACCATCCTTGTCACCGGAAAAGTTGATGAGTCGGGTATGGTCATTTTCCCTTTTGCGTCGCTTAATTTACGGGATACAGAAGCTGAAATAAAACTTGTTAGCTACTGCACTCATATGAATAAAGATGATGAGAACTTGATGATATTAATGAGCATGGAATCAGGGAGATCTAGGCGAGCTTGGTTCGTGGATGTTGCTGAATGAGATGGTGGTTTGCTTGTCGTAGATCTAAGGACCGGTTCATGCAAGCACATGCCAGGAAAACAGTGCCACCAAAAGGCCAAATATGGGTGCGGCTTAGCTGACCAATTAGGTGTGTTGCTAGCTTTTTATGGACCGTTGGATGGTGCGGAGAATGGGAGTCGAGAGAGACTGCCCTGGGAACTGCATGACACAATAGGGGGCCTGTGGTGGGAGAATGGAGATTCGAGCCTGCCGGTGAAAGCTCAGTGGGTCCGTACATCCTAGTAGCCCCTTTGTAAAGGCTATTTTGTGATCTCTTGGCCATACACCGACGGTTGTGTACTGGTATAATGGAAGTTCTCTCTAGTCGCCGACGGTTGAAGAAATCACAAACTTGTGTGTAAAGTGGTGCCACCTCTGCAGAGTGTAAAACTGTCATGATAGCCGTGCTTCCTGTCACAAGCACCTGGCCAACTTCCATGATTAGAGACAAAACTTGGGATGGTTATTCGAGTATGGTCATTGGGATTGGTTTTGGGACTGTTTTGGGTCATGACAATGAGTATGGTTTCGGTTATATGAAAATGAGATGGTTATGAATATTTATGAGTATGAGATGAACTTGAGAAAGATTATTGGCTGGTTGAGGCTTGATAAATGTTGAATTATGATGAAGGAATGTTGATGAATTACTTGGTTATGATGGGATTAAACTCACCTAGAAAAAGTTGCTGTTTTTACCTTGTTTGTGAAATAAAATTTGCTTGCTGCAATGAACCTCTTTATTCCCTACCTTGTTGTAAGAAACATGTCATACTTTCCCCCCCACTTGCTTAGTACGACATGTACTCATCCTTGCATTCACACATATACATCAGCTACAGGAGAAGAGTACTTCGAGAAACATGTGGAGTACTAGGCGTACGCACTACCGTCAACATGCCTGTGGAGTTGAAGTTGGAGCCTGCTGTCTTAGCCATTTTCCGTTGTCGTTTACAGTCTTCCCCTGCAAGAATAAGTTAGATATTCATGACTGAAACATTGAGTAAATGTAATAAAGTACTCAAACATTATTCGTACGTGGTTATAGTCTGAATTCAGTTTGTGGAATACATGTGTATGTGTGATGAACATCCTGGGCACACATATGCATTTACTTGGTTCATTTTCGGAACCGGGTGTGACAAATTGGCATCAGAGCCACGTTGACCGTAGGACGCAAGCCTAGGTAGAATGGACACTCTAAAACACATAGGAACACCCCTCTAAACTGCTATTTTCAAAAATTGCTTGCTGCTGCACTTTATTTGTCAATTCAGCCACCGCAAAGTGCTATTTTCAGCCATCTTTTCTCTTCTTTTGGACAACAACACTTTTGTTTTCTTGCTTCATAGCTTCTGAAGTTTTGGAGTTATTTTCTTCTTCTCTAAAGTTTCTCATGTCTTATTTATAGATGCCAGTAACTAGGAGCACAGCACGCATAAAGACTCGTCCACCGCCACATGGGAGTGCACTTAACCCCATTGAGATGTCCGATGGACCATATTAGGAGTAGGTGAAGATGGAACCTCATGATGAAGATGAAGTCAGTAGCTCTATGCATGAGGAAGAGGATCCGGAAATGGTGGAACCATTCGGAGAAGACATGGAAGATGATCCACAAGAGCAGCATTGGTACGCACCTCAGGAGGAGTTTCATGCGGGCTTACACCCAACGGAGCCTCATGAAGCTATGTCGGAAGGAGATGAATCCGAAGAGGAGCCATCCCCTGCTGAGGCCGAGAACGAAGGTGATGAAAGGGCCAACTGTTAAGTTCAGGAATTCCGGTCCGACAGGATGGAGGGAGGACACATATCCAAGGAGCTTAAAGAGTTCCTGGATTGCTGCAGCCTATACCCAGAATATCTCCTCAAGAAAGTCCCTCGTCTCGGACATGAAGAGTGAAAGGCTGAGGTAACCATCCTATCTAACAGTAGAGTTTTTGCTCGGCACTTCACACCCACATGGAGAGCTACAAGAACAGAAGCTATTGATGATGCTGCATGGGATGCACTTACGGGACTGTGCTACGCCTTCCGTGAGTAGGTTGAGAACACTACTTTTGAGCTGCACCCATATCAGAAGAGTGGTACAAGGGAGATCATTGGACCCCATGAAGGAACTCTTTCCAACCACAAGCTCCTGACAAGTCTCAGACATTGCTCGTGGAGTTAGGAAACCGCTATGCAAGCGCACAAGAAGAGATCCGTTACCTCCGCAAGAAGCTGTACTTGCTAGAAAAACAAGAGGAGACTCGTGCCAACGCGGGAACAAATTGAGCACCAGCATCATCGATCCCTACATGGACTTCTGACTCACCATGGCGTGTGTCCATGTATGGACCACCCCCACCACACGGCGAGAACAGCACCGGTTCTCACGATTGAGTTTTGGCTTCCCATTGAATAAGCTGTAATAGGAACGTTTAGATCGCAGTAAGTCAAATAACAGCGGTGTGCAGAAATTTTTATGATGATTGCTTGTGTTTGTGTGCTTGGTGTGAGTTGTGGGACGCTTCGGCGAATGTCCACATCCACACATAGTGGAGAGATGTGAGATGCTTCGGCACTTGTTCACATTCTCATATAGGCTGAATTAATAAAAAAGATACTTAGTTCATACACCTTGATGCATATAGTTGGGGAATTAATCTAAATTTCTATTTCCTACTCTACTCTCTCACAGATGGTGAGGGAAAACTCCAACCGCCAACGAAGGAACGCTCATGGTAACAATGAACCACAGGAGGATGGCAATATGGAAGTTTCTGAAAATGCCAACCCTGGGGCTGATGCAAACAACCTTGAACGGTAGATGGCTATGCAGAACCAGCTCATGGAAACTATGATACAAACGTTGGGTCAGCTGCAGGCCAACACCAACAACAATCCTAACCCCATTCCTGCACCCCCACTGCCACCACCGCCAGCTCACAACAGATTGGGAGAGTTCATGAGGACTAGGCCACCTACTTTTGCACAAGCCAATGATCCTATGGAGGCTGATGATTGGCTGAAGTCTATGGAAAAGAAGCTTGCTATTGTTCAGCGCAATGACCGGGAGAAAGTTCTCTTTGCATCACACCAACTTATGGGAGAAACCACTGATTGGTGGAATGCTCTTTGCAATGCTCATGTCAACCAGGAGACTATCACTTGAGCTGAATTCAAGGAGAGTTTCTGGTCTCACTATGTCCCTGCAGGAGTCATGATGCTTAAAGGCAAGAGTTTGAAGGTCTCTGTCAAGGAAGGAAGAGCGTGAATGAGTACATCAAAAATTTCATGCAGCTGTCAAGGTATGCTCCAGACGATGTCAACTCGTATCACAGGAAGAAGTACATGTTCATGAGGGGATTGAACAATGAAATTCAAGTCCAGCTGCTCAACAATAATTATGCAAACTTCAAAAAGCTCGTTGACAAAGATATAGTGGTTGGGAGCAAGATTCGTGAGATTGAACAAGAGGGAAAGAGAAAGATGCCATATCAAGGACAGCCACAAGGGAGCAATGTACGTCCCCATTTCATGCCACCAGCTGCACCACCTTATGGCTCATCGGCTTCTACTTTCCGCTCGGCAAATCCACCTCCCTCTAATCAGCCACCGCAGCAACGTCCTGTTATGCAAGCACCTCATATGCCTATGCCTCCTGCGCCTCGTCCCAACATGGGAGCCTATGCTCAAAACCAGCCTCGCCCCATCATTCCTGCTGTTATGGGCAACAAGGCATGTTTTTCATGAGGAGAGGCCAGACACTTTGCAAGTCAGTGCCCCAAGAAAGGCCTTGGACAGCCGAGCAATGCAACTAAGTAGAATCCACGGCCGAATAGAGGAGCTATGCAAGGTAACCGTGGGCAACAGAACTATGCTCGTGGCAATGTGAATCACGTCTCTGCTGAGGAAGCACAACAAGCTGAGGACGTCGTGATTGGTATGTTTCTCGCCAACTCCAACCCAGCCATTGTTTTATTTGATTCCGGAGCATCACATTCATTCATCTCATCCAAGTATGTTGCCAAGTATAACCTGCCCATATCTCACATGAAACAAACTATGTTGGTTCATTCTCCCGGTGGAGAGATGAGGACTAATATAGTATGTCCGAAAGTAAGACTTAAAATAAGGGGGTAGACTTTCTTGCCAACCTTATTGTCTTGGATTCCCAAGAGATTGACATAATACTTGGAATGGATTGGTTAAGCAAGCACAACAGAACTATTCAATGTGCTCAGAGGATCGTGCAGTTGACGAGTGAGCACGGTACTCGTATTGAGTTTGAGGCAGCCCAACCTACAACCGAGAAGGCAGTGCTGAACCACATCGAAGAAGCGACATTGGAAAGCATTCTGGTGGTTCGAGAATATTCAGATGTGTTCCCGGAAGAACTTCCAGGTATGCCACCTGACCGGGACATTGAATTTGTCATTGATTTAGTACCCGGAACTGCACCTATAGCGAAGAGGCCATATAGGATGCCTTCCAATAAACTAGTGGAGCTCAAGAAGCAAATTCAGGAGCAGCTAGATAAGGGTTTTATACGCCCAAGAACGTCACCATGGGGAGCCCCCGTGCTCTTCCTAGACAAGAAAGATGGGACCAAAAGGATGTATGTGGACTATAGGTCTCTCAATGAGGTGACGATCAAGAATAAATACCCGCTGCCCTGCATAGAGGACCTATTCGATCAAATGAAAGGTGCCCGAATTTTCTTCAAAATTGATCTTCGGTTGGGATACTTCCAGCTGAAGATTAAGCCCTCTGACATACCCAAGATTTTATTTCGAACACGGTATGGTTCCTATGAGTATACCGTTATGTCTTTTGGGTTAACGAGTGCACCCGCATACTTTATGTACCTCATGAATAAGGTCTTCATGGAGTACTTGGACAAATTTGTCGTGGTTTTCATCAACGATATCATGGTGTATTCAAAAAGCAAGGAAGAACATGAAGAACGCTTGAGATTGACGTTACATAAACAGCGAGAGCACCAATTGTATGCTAAGTTCAGCAAGTGTCAGTTTTGGCTAAAGGAGATATCGTTCCTAGGCCACATCATCTCTGACGGAGGAGTATTGGTTGATTCTGAAAAGTGAGAGATGTTTTGAAGTGGAACCAACCGCAGAATGTGAGGGATATTCGGAGTTTCCTTGGGATGGCTGGATACTACCTCCGGTTCATCAAGGATTTCCAAAATAGCGAAGCCTATGACGGAATTGCTGATGAAGGGGGAAACATTTCAGTGGACACAAGCGTGCCAAAACAGCTTTGAGGAGCTAAAGAAGAGATTAACAACAGCGCCGGTTTTGGTATTGCCATACGTGAGCAAGAGTTTTGATATATATTGTGACGCATCAAGACAAGGGCTTGGATGTGTGCTCATGCAAGAAGGCCAAGTGGTAGCCTATGCATCGAGACAATTAAAGAAACATGAGCTGAATTACCCCACACATGACCTGGAACTTGCAGCCGTGCTACATGTCTTGAAGATTTGGAGGCATTACATCCTCGGTCACCGATGTGAGATCTACACGGATCACAAAAGCCTCAAGTATATATTCACGCAAATGGATCTGAATTTGAGGCGACATCGATGGTTGGAACTCATCAAGGATTATGATGTTGGAATCAACTATCACCTCGGAAAGGCCAATGTAGTAGCTGATGCATTGAGATGAAAGGGAGCTTGTCACCAACTCAGGTTCGGGAGCTGCCACCCAATCTGCGTAAGGAGTTTGATCGGTTACATCTCGGTTTCTTGAACGAGATGGAGATGATAGAACTGAACTCAACGCTGGAACAATAAATACAAGATTGCCAAATAACGGATGAGGAAATTGTAAAATCCCCAAAAGTGGTAGCAAGAAAATTCAGCTCAGGTACACTTATGAAAAATGAGGAGAATTAAAACTTTGAATTATAATGGGGTAAGTTCAAAGTGAGGCTTTAGACTTCCCAAAACTTCCAAACATGGAGACCTAAATTCATAACTTGGATCTTCATAGTCCAAATATTCACCCTTCCAAATTTCAGCTCATTTGGAGGAGTTTCAATATTTGTTGGGATTAAAAGGAAGAGCCCTCTAATCTGAATTTCAAATTCAGTTTCAAATTCCAATTCCCTCAATTTGAAAATTGGGTTTCACAAATGTGTTCTCCACCTTTGAATGAGCAGCCTTGCCAAAAATTGGAAATTTTGGAACTGGTTTGCTATATTTTTGAGGCAATACAAAGTGGAGAATTCAAACTCATTTTCAAATTCAAATGATCAAATCACATTCAAATTCTACACCAGAATTCAAACCATTTGAATTATGCAAATTCAAACTTAACTTTGGGATGAGGTAAGGCCTTTAATGCTGAGTTGCTGGGGTAAAAATATCAGTGGTAATTGGATAACAATTTGAGGTGGTGGGACCCACATGTCAGCCACACAGTTTCCTTTTTCCTCTCTGTGTTTCACCTCGGCTGTTCACCGTGCGCCACCGAGCTGCGCTGCTTCCACCGAGCAGCTTGCAATGACTTCCTCCCGAAGGCAGCATCGTGCGTGGTTTATCCAGAGCTAAAGCAGCAGCACGGTGGAGTTTCTTCTCTTCTCCACTGCCTCTGCTCGAGCTCCTCGGAAGAGAAACACAGTGCGCCCCTCTCTGTGCTCGTGGGTCAGCAGCCCTCCACCCCTCCCAGCAGTGGTTGATCGCCCCAGGAGCTGCGCCAGCGACTCCTCAACGTGTTCCACCGCTCCTCAGCTTATCCCCGAGCTCCCCTCGCAGTGCCCGAGCCGTTCTTCACCGGGAGAACACAGAGCACGTCGCCCCTCACTGCTCCTCACGTTCCGGCCGCTCCAACGCCTCTCCTGCACGTCCAGCACCTCCCTAAGGTGCGCCAAGGTGTGTAGATCATGCTACCGCAGTCCCCTTGCCCTTCCCCATCACGGTCTCGCTGGAATTTGGATTTTGGCGCCGGTACACGTGAAGAACCGACCCACACCAAAACTGGAAATTCGTCCAACGCGGTTGATCATCGGTTCTACAATTCAAGCCACATAAACTAGGGATCCTAGCGCCCTCCCACGCCAAAGCACACATCAAACCGTCCACCACAGGCCCCGGGCGACGAGAAATCGCCGGCGGCGGCAAAAACGGGTCGGTCCTCCGGTGAACCCTATGTTCCGGCCATTTGCTGCAAGTTTTAGCCTGCGTTCTATGTTCCCCGATCATTGGTGATGCTTTAGGGCAAGGTAGCTCGTCGGGAGGAGCTTCGGACGCGCCAGAACGCGTTGATGCCGAGCTCCCGAGCCGCCCCACCGGTGCCGGCCTGTTTTCGGCCGCTTTCATGCGTGGAAACCTTGCCCGGCAGCTGCGTCATGTTCCCAGGAGCATGTAGGGCGAAACCGGAGCTAATTTGGTGGAGAAATGAGGGAGAACGAGCCATGCCACGATTTGAACTGATGTGCACGCGCGCCTCTGGCGGGAGGTTGAAGAAGGACCTGACCAGTGGGACCCCCTGTTAAGTCTCTGTGTAGATTTTAAACAGAGAGCTATCACAGTTTGAAAAATTCATAACTTTGTGTAGACAGCTCCAAAAAGGGTGAGACAATTTTTTTCTGAATCCTTAGGAGGAGTACTTTACAGAGGAACAAATTTCATGCTATGAAAATGCCCAGGAATTTCTGTAGAATTGTTTTTAGTAAATCCTTTAGGGATTTATTACAGGAGCAATTCTTTATGAAATATTCCCAAATTTGGGCAGCTAGTACTTTTCATAGTGCCTGACCTCCAGTAAAATTTTTAGGAATTTTGGAGCTTATTTAGAGGGCTTAATCAGTAGGTTATCTCAGGATTAAATAAATTATCTAAAAATCATAGAATTGATTTCCAGAAAATTGGTTCAAACTTCATACCTCCATAACTCTCTGTAGGGATGTCCAAAATTTGTGAAACAAATTTTGTTGGATTTCTCTCAGTCAGTACTCTGCAGAAATGCAAAGAAATTGATCTGAAGATCTCTGGATATTTCTCCAAGATTCATCAAAGTTAAATCTTTGGGAATTTAGTCCAGAATATCTCTGTTATGGAATTTCTTCAAATTTGGCCAGGAAGTTCCTCATGACATTACTGATCTCCAGTAAAAATTTGAGCTTCATTGGAGTTCATTTGCTAGGTCAAATTACCCTCCAAAGTTCAGCCTTTATTTGGAAATTCAAATTTAAACAGAAACTTTTCAGAACTCCTGTTCAACTTCAAAAATTCATATCTCTCTGATGGTAGCTCCAAAAATGGTGAAACAAATTTTGTTAGAACCATGGAGACTTACCCTAATCAGATCTTCCATTTCTAGCTATGTCAAAGCTCCTGATTTGGGCTCAAAATTCAGATAAGCATTGTACTTGTAGGAATTTTAAAGACTACATTATGCAATGACATGTCTCCAAATTTGGCTCAAGTCATCCTTAGAGAGTCTAGTATCCACTGAAAAATTCCCAAAGCCAATTAAGGATCCTAAATAGCAGTAGCTATGAATAGAAGTTCAATTTCTATAAACCTTTAATACTTACACATGTATTTTATTACATTTCATCATAGTGACCGAAGTTGAGGATACGCCGGAGCCTTTGGACGTCCTGCCACCAGAAGCTCACTTCTTCTCTGACTCACAACCAGGCAAGCCCCAGTTTGCACTTAAGTACCTTTTATAAAATTCTTTATTTGTATCACTTATGTCTAGGGTGAATGTTTGCATTAGAGTTAAGGTGTTTGAAACCCCACTTGCACAACCTTTTAAATCCTATGAAGGGTTGGGTAGCTTACAGAGCCGACGAGTAGACAAGGCCCTGCTAATATGCTTAGGACCTCGGTAGAAGTCGAGTAGTTGGAATCTACTCGCGAGGTAAGGTTTATCACACGGTTTGGTCAGAATAGAAAATGGCTTAAGAGTGGTAAAAATGAGACCCAGCAGGGGGGATAGGAAGCAGTGAGCGGAGGTCTCACGTGCGTAGCCCTGTTGGTGTCGATTGAGGACCGAGTCGTGTGCGGGCCTGCTGAACAAGTATCGAACAGTACCGGATGGCATACTGACATAAGCAGGAAACCGATGTAAATGGTTAACCTGGGTGCCGAGGCTTACCCAACCGTAAACAGGAGTGGGTTGAGGGTAGCAAGGTGTAAATCTGCCGGTGGGCACAGTCACGCTCCACGCGGGGACCTCCTACCGTTACGGATGGACCGGTTCGGTGTTTGGGTTGCCTTTGAAAGGTGGTTGCATACAACAGAGTAGGAAGGGGTGTGGAATCACGCTTCTGAAAGTGGGTGTATGCAACGTGTTGTCCGGGTGTCTCCTGATTGCAATCACCGTCCCTCGCGGTTATTTGAGTACCGCTTGTTCACTGTTTCGTGACATAGTAAGAAGTGAAGTAAGCCAGTTGAATCATAATATGCTGTGATGATATATTAATGTTTTAGAAACCATGTATGCTGTAGATGTAGAGCTAATTAAGTTTACTTTCCGCTTTGGGCATCACCATATCGGAGGAAAGCGTTTCTTGTTTGATTGTGGACTTCCGATGTGAGGGCTGCCTAAGGCACATGAATTTGACGCTATAAAACTGAAAGTAAGGATCAACTTATAGGTGTGTCTTTGTCGCAAATTCGTTTTCCTATCATACACCTCCCTGCATGTAGAGTTCCATGCCTAGGTCAGACGGTTAAGCCTTGCTGGGCCATCGTGCTCACGGTTGCAATATTTGAGCTGTATGCAGGTGAGATCTATTTGGAGGGTTCCGAGGATGAGGCGATGCCCCCGTCAGGGTACACGGCCGAGATGGAGCCTTGTACGCCGCCGTGATCTCCGGTTTCGTGCTGCTAGCGTGTAGCGTCCCCGGGCTGGACGGCTGCACTTTTGCATAGTTAGGATGAGAGGCTACTAATGTACATTACTTCCGCTGTCTAGTTATATTTTATAAAAGGCTTCCGCTGTTTTATATCAAATAAAAGTTTGTATTTTGTTCTTTATTCTTTTCGTGTGTGCTGTTGGGTGCCGCATCATACGGCACCACCCTATGCGATCCTGGAGTGGGTGAACCACGGGGTGGTCCCCACAGTCATGGTATCAGAGCCGCATTTGGGAATAGCACGCTCGAAAAGAGCCTATTTTGAAAACTTAGAAGTAGTCGAGTGAGGATTAGTCATTAAGCCCACATAAGGTCTATGATAGTAGTAGTTACTAAGGTGGAAAAGCTAACTTATGTATTATACATTCCGTAACGACGCTCCGACGTCAGGTAAGAGGTAAGGTACGCCACCGCAGGCGGATCAATTGCGGTAACTCCCCATTCGAGTAATAGTATGGTATGGTATACCGTGGCTTGGCACGGTAGTGAATATGAGTCTCTGAACCTCTCAATGGTTCTGAGAGCATATGAAAACGCTGATCTCCAGCGTGCTTTAGGCAAAACTGAGAATACCCCATCGTGTGGTAAGCAACACGATAGTATGCAACTCTTGAACGTTCAATGTTCAAAGGGCCATATGCAGCGCTCGCCATCGGCGTGCCTCAACGGTCATGAGGCAGTAGGTGGTATCCGTTGGGTTGATAAAAATTCCCAACCGTGACGACCCGTTCGCGCTCTACTCGGGTTCCCCGTCGTGTGGTGTGAAAACACGACCATGTACCTTGAGACATGGCTTGATACTCAAGGATGATCCGTATGGCAATGATACGGACCGTATGTTTTTACTATGATATGGAACTGCCTGCAATGTTAAAACCTTTGTGTGCATCATTATTGTGTGTTTTTCTGCAGGTACACTAACCACGTTAGTGCATGACGTGTAGAAATCGTTTGTGAGTGACGACTTTAGTTCCACCATTTGACACGTATATACCGGAATACCGGTTTAGGATTTTTCTTTGGTGAGGAAACGTAGTACCGACTGCATAAAAGTTTATTTTCAAGGAAAAGAGTCACAATGAAGTTTAGAAATTCATTTAGGGGTTAGTAAACTCCTATATTGAACTAAGAGTCAATTGGGAGTATAGATTCAATCTCAAAAGCTTAGGAACAATCTCCCCTGTTTTGGCAGAAACTTTGCTGAACTTCAACAGGGCATAACTTCAGATTGGTTGAACCAATGGAGGTGTGTGATACCATTCTGGAAAGGTTTTGAAGTCCTCTACAATTTTTCTGTAGAGTTCCAGAACAAAATCTCCCTCTAAAGGGATGAAAATCTCAGATGAGTAGGTACTGTCCAAAAACAGGGCAGACCAAATGCTCTCTGGAATTTTCTGTATTTCAACCAAAACACTTAGTTTCACCGTTTGACGTCCAGTGGCTGTTGTAAAACAGCGAGTTGGAGTCGAAGGGTTTATGTATTTGACATATCACTTCGAGTTAGTACATGTTTGGGTGCAATACAATAGCGAGGAATTACGCATGCTAACACACTTAACATCTCGTGGTGACCCCGATGGTCGAAATGAACTTTTAACCCATAAAGTTCAATACTTGGAACTCGATCGTATGACACGGTCCAGGGATGTATATGGTGCATAAAGTTTATACTTTATCCATATGTGTGATTGTTATGCGCATTGTTTATCCCATTCTCGCATTACTATTGTATAGGCTGGATGAGCTAAACCCACATGTGCTGATTGTTTGAATGGTATGAATGCAGAATGGTGCGGACACGTTCAACGCAAGAGGAGGGAGGTCCAAGTCAAGTTCGTGGTGATGAGTCTCCACCTCCAGAGCAGACCACGACGCAGCAGCAACCACCTCCTCCACCGCCAGAACTTCCAAGGAATCTTGTGGAGGTTCTCGCCGCAGTGCTCGGCTCGCGCGACGAGCAAACCGAGTTACTGCGGATGTTGGTGCAGCAGAATGTGTCCCATCAGGGAGGACGCCAAGACAATGGGCAACGCCAGCCCCAACAAAGCTCGTATTCAGAATTCATGGCGACCCATCCACCGGTCTTCACGGAGGCCGAAGAACCTTTGGAGGCGGACAGCTTTATCCGCACTCTGGAGGCGAAGTTCGGGCTGCTACGATGCACCGAACACCAGAAGGCGCTGTATGCAGCGCAACAGCTTCAAGGAGAAGCCGGTACCTGGTGGGCGAACTACACCGCCTCCTTACCGGCTGGCCATGCCGTCACATGGACTGAGTTCCGGGAGGCGTTCCGCGCCTATCACATACCTCCCGGTGTGATGGAAATGAAGCTCCAGGAGTTCCTGGCGCTACGACAAGGCGAGAGGAGTGCTCATGAGTACTCCAGGTTATTCAACCGGCTGGCGCAGTATGCGCCAGGATTTGTGGGCACGGAAGACAACAAGCGCAATGCGTTCTTCCGGGGCCTGAACTCCAAGATGAAGGTCCATCTCGCCCAGAGCAATCGCGGCACATTCAACGACCTAGTTAATGCCGCGATTCTACAGGAGAATGCTCAGCGCGAGCGCGGTTCTGACAAGAGGAAACACAGCGTGCTGACGAGCAGCAGTGGTGGAACGCCACAGAAATACCGCGTGGTATATCGTTCACCATCCGGTCAGAGATGGCAGCCACCGGCGCGACCGCCTCAGTTTCGTGGTCGGCAATATAATGCGTCGGGCTTTCGACCGACGTATCCACCACAGCAACAGCAGCAGCAAAGGATGGTCCCGCGTGCGCCCCATTTTTAACAGCGTGCACCGGGATTCCGTCCTCAAGTCGGCGGGACCCCGACACCTTACACGTGCTATACGTGTGGCCGTGTCGGGCACATTTCGAGGGACTGCCCAGAGCCGCGACAGGGCAGGGGTGCAGCACCATATCAGGGTGCTAATCAGCCCCGCAATCAGCCCAAGAAACCAGCACCAAAACCCGGCAACATCCACCACTTAGCTATCGAAGACGTACCGGAAGGCGAACCCGTCCTCGCGGGTACGTTCTCTTACCTGGATCATCCCGTAGTCATACTTTTTGACTCCGGTGCCACCCATAATTTCATAAGTCAGTCTTATGTTATTAAATATCAACTGCCTATCATTCCCACAAATAATTCATATTTGATATGTTCTCCAGGTGGGAAAATAACAGCTGATAGAATGGTCTATAGAGCACCATTACAGTTGGGTGGGAATCTATATCCGACTTCTCTAATCATGTTAGAGAGTCAAAAACTTGATGTCATTTTAGGAATGTCATGGCTACATCGCCATGGTGCTGTTCTTGACATCATTCCACGTGTGGTTCGTTTAAACTCTCCACTTCATGAACCACATGTTCTTATTCTTGACCGTTTGGTTCAAGAAACCCCAGCCACATATAACACGGAAGCCACGAAACTTGAGGATATTCGTGTGGTCCGTGAATACCCGGATGTCTTTCCGGATGATCTTCCAGGCATGCCACCCGAAAGAGATGTCGAGTTCAAGATTGAACTCGTACCTGGGACGACACCAATCTCACGGAGACCATATAAGATGGCTCCGAATGAGCTGGCTGAACTAAAGGAGCAGCTCAACGATTTGATGAAGAAGGGTTTCATTCGACCGAGTTCCTCGCCATGGGGATGCTCGGCGCTGTTTGTGAAGAAGAAGGATGAAACCTTGAGGTTGTGTGTGGACTACCGACCTCTCAATGCCGTCACCATCAAGAATAAATATCCACTGCCCCGCATCGATATTCTCTTCGATCAACTTGTGGGTGCGAGTGTATTTTCCAAGATGGATCTTCGCTCCGGATATCATCAAATCAAGATCCGAGCGGAGGATATCCCAAAGACGGCCTTCTCGATGAGATATGGGTTGTATGAATACCTCGTCATGTCCTTTGGTCTCACCAACGCCCCGGCACACTTCATGTATCTCATGAACTCAGTGTTCATGCCAGAGTTGGACAAGTTTGTGGTGGTGTTCATAGACGACATCTTGGTTTACTCCAAGACTGAAGAAGAACACGCCAAACACTTGCATATCGTACTTCAGCGATTAAGAGACCATAAGCTTTATGCTAAGTTCAGCAAGTGTGAGTTTTGGATCAGCCAAGTGCCATTCCTTGGTCACATTATTTCTGCAGAAGGCATTGCAGTTGATCCAAGCAAAATTGAACAAGTGCTGAAATGGAAGTCCCCCACATCAGTCCATGAAGTCAGGAGTTTCCTCGGGTTAGCAGGATATTATCGGAGATTCATACCAAATTTCTCCAAGCTTGCTAAGCCGATGACTGAACTGTTGAAAAAGGGGATCAAATATGTTTGGAGCTCAGCATGTGAAGAAGCTTTCCAAGCATTAGTGAAGCATCTTACAACAGCTCCGGTGTTAGCTCAACCGGATACAACCAAGCCCTTTGACGTATATTGTGATGCGTCTGGCATCGGGCTTGGCTGTGTATTGATGCAAGGAGGAAGAGTGGTCGCCTATGGCTCACGTCAACTTCGTAACCACGAGCAGAACTATCCGACTCATGATCTTGAGCTCACTGCTGTGGTATTGGCCTTGAAGATGTGGAGGCACTATTTGCTTGGGAACTTAGTGCACCTCTACACCGACCACAAAAGTCTGAAATATATATTCACTCAAAAGGAGTTGAATATGCGGCAACGGAGATGGCTAGAACTGATCAAAGACTATGAGATCGAGATTCACTACCATCCCGGGAGGGCAAACGTGGTTGCCGATGCCCTAAGCCGCAAATCCCATGTCAACAGTCTGTCCATCACCCCACTTGAAGAGGAGGAGCCGAGTCTGTACTTGGTTCCATATGGGGCATTGTATAATCTTGCTCTCGTCCCTACAATACGAGAGGAGATTATGGAAGCGCAGAAGAAAGACGTGGGAATGTCGCACATTCGGAGAAGGATGAAGAATGGCGAAATGAAATGCTTCCGAAGAGATGATAACGGTACACTATGGTTTAAAGACCGTATAGTGGTACCCCGCGACATGAAGCTTCGGAGGAAAATATTGGACGAAGCTCATTTGTCCAAGTATTCTATTCATCCGGGCAGCAACAAGATGTACCAAGATCTGAAAACAAGGTTTTGGTGGACGCGGATGAAAAGAGAAATTGCAAAGTACGTATCCGAATGTGATACGTGTCGGCGGGTGAAAGCCGACCATATGCGTAAAGCCGGACAGCTGCAACCGTTGAACATTCCGGCGTGGAAGTGGGAGGATATCAGCATGGACTTCATAGTTGGATTACCTCTCACGTCTCACAAACATGACTCGATTTGGGTGATAGTCGATCGACTAACCAAGTCGGCTCATTTCATTCCCGTACATACCAGTTACGTGGCCAAGCAATATGCGGAGCTTTATATTGCAAGAATCTTATGCTTGCACGGTGTTCCCCGCTCCATTATTTCAGATCGCGGTGCGCTGTTTGTCTCTCGGTTTTGGGAACAGCTGCACGCATCATTGGGGACCAAACTGATCTGAAGCTCCGCGTATCACCCACAGACAGATGGTCAAACTGAACGGGTGAATCAAGTGCTTGAAGACATGCTACGCGCTTGTGTCATTCACCACGGCAAGAATTGGGACAATCATTTGCCGTTGGCGGAGTTTTCTTACAACAATGGCTATCAAGCTAGCATCAAGATGGCGCCGTATGAAGCTCTCTACGGCCGGAAATGTCGCACACCTCTCAACTGGTGCGAGTCCGGCGAGCGAGTCATCTACGGCATTGAACTGGTGAATGAAGCTGAAGAACGAGTGCGAGTGATACAAGCCAACCTCAAGGCTGCTCAATCTCGTTAGAAAAGCTATGCGAATAAAAGACGCCGTCCTCTCCACTTCAACATCGGGGACCATGTGTATGTACGTGTGTCTCCGATGAAAGGAGTTCACCGTTTCGGAGTGAAAGGTAAACTTGCACCGCGGTTCATTGGTCCGTTCACCGTTATTGAAAAATGCGGACCCGTGGCCTATCGCCTAGATTTACCGGCGTCGCTTGCAGGCATTCACAACGTCTTCCACATCTCTCAGCTGAGGAAATGCCTCAAACCCTCAGCTGAAATCCGCACTGAAGACATAGAAGTTCTTCAACCGGACCTCACGTACACGGAGTATCCAATCCAGATCATCGATGAAAAGACTTGTGCCACAAGAAACCGGACCTTATGGTTCTACAAGATCTTGTGGAGTAACCATACCGCTGATGAGGCGACATGGGAAAGCGAGGATTATCTACGAGCGTATTATCCGGACTTGCTATCATTATATACCCGGTAAGGTTTGCCCCGCTTTACTTTTCCTTTAGAATCTCGGGACGAGATTCTTTTTAAGGGGGGAGGGATGTAAAATCCCCAAAAGTGGTAGCAAGAAAATTCAGCTCAGGTACACTTATAAAAAATGAGGGGAATTAAAACTTTGAATTATAATGGGGTAAGTTCAAAGTGAGGGTTTAGACTTCCCAAAACTTCCAAACATGGAGATCTAAATTCATAACTTGGATCTTCATAGTCCAAATATTCACCCTTCCAAATTTCAGCTCATTTGGAGGAGTTTCAATATTTGTTGGGATTAAAAGGAAGAGCCCTCTAATCTGAATTTCAAATTCAGTTTCAAATTCCAATTCCCTCAATTTGAAAATTGGGTTTCACAAATGTGTTCTCCACCTTTGAATGAGCAGCCTTGCCAAAAATTGGAAATTTTGGAACTGGTTTGCTATATTTTTGAGGCAATACAAAGTGGAGAATTCAAACTCATTTTCAAATTCAAATGATCAAACCACATTCAAATTCTACACCAGAATTCAAACCATTTGAATTCTGCAAATTCAAACATAACTTTGGGATGAGGTAAGGCCTTTAATGTTGAGTTGCTGGGGTAAAAATATCAGTGGTAATTGGATAACAATTTGAGGTGGTGGGACCCACATGTCAGCCACACAGTTTCCTTTTTCCTCTCTGTGTTTCACCTCGGCTGTTCACCGTGCGCCACCGAGCTGCGCTGCTTCCACCGAGCAGCTTGCAATGACTTCCTGCCGAAGGCAGCATCGTGCGTGGTTTATCCAGAGCTAAAGCAGCAGCACGGTGGAGTTTCTTCTCTTCTCCACTGCCTCTGCTCGAGCTCCTCCGAAGAGAAACACAGTGCGCCCCTCTCTGTGCTCGTGGGTCAGCAGCCCTCCACCCCTCCCAGCAGTGGTTGATCGCCCCAGGAGCTGCGCCAGCGACTCCTCAACGTGTTCCACCGCTCCTCAGCTCATCCCCGAGCTCCCCTCGCAGTGCCCGAGCCGTTCTTCACCGGGAGAACACAGAGCACGTCGCCCCTCACTGCTCCTCACGTTCCGGCCGCTCCGACGCCTCTCCTGCACGTCCAGCACCTCCCTAAGGTGCGCCAAGGTGTGTAGATCATGCTACCGCAGTCCCCTTGCCCTTCCCCATCACGGTCTCGCTGGAATTTGGATTTTGGTGCCGGTACACGTGAAGAACCGACCCACACCAAAACTGGAAATTCGTCCAACGCGGTTGATCATCGGTTCTACAATTCAAGCCACAGAAACTAGGGATCCTAGCGCCCTCCCACGCCAAAGCACACATCAAACCGTCCACCACAGGCCCCAGGCGACGAGAAATCGCCGCCGGCGGCAAAAACGGGTCGGTCCTCCGGTGAAACCTATGTTCCGGCCATTTGCTGCAAGTTTTAGCCTGCGTTCCATGTTCCCCGATCATTGGTGATGCTTTAGGGCAAGGTAGCTCGTCGGGAGAAGCTTCGGACGCGCCAGAACGTGTTGATGCCGAGCTCCCGAGCCGCCCCACCGGTGCCGGCCTGTTTTCGGCCGTTTTCATGCGTGGAAACCTTGCCCGGCAGCTGCGTCATGTTCCCAGGAGCATGTAGGGCGAAACCGGAGCTAATTTGGTGGAGAAATGAGGGAGAACGAGCCATGCCACGATTTGAACTGATGTGCACGCGCGCCTCTGGCGGGAGGTTGAAGAAGGACCTGACCAGTGGGCCCCCCTGTTAAGTCTCTGTGTAGATTTTAAACAGAGAGCTATCACAGTTTGAAAAATTCATAACTTTGTGTAGACAGCTCCAAAAAGGGTGAGACAAATTTTGTCTGAATCCTTAGGAGGAGTACTTTACAGAGGAACAAATTGCATGCTATGAAAATGCCCAGGAATTTCTGTAGAATTGTTTTTAGTAAATCCTTTAGGGATTTATTACAGGAGCAATTCTTTATGAAATATTCCCAAATTTGGGAAGCTAGTCCTTTTCTTAGTGCCTGACCTCCAGTAAAATTTTTAGGATTTTTTGAGCTTATTTAGAGGGCTTAATCAGTAGGTTATCTCAGGATTAAATAAATTATCTAAAAATCATAGAATTGATTTCCAGAAAATTGGTTCAAACTTCATACCTCCATAACTCTCTGTAGGGATGTCCAAAATTTGTGAAACAAATTTTGTTGGATTTCTCTCAGTCAGTACTCTGCAGAAATGCAAAGAAATTGATCTGAAGATCTCTGGATATTTCTCCAAGATTCATCAAAGTTAAATCTTTGGGAATTTAGTCCAGAATATCTCTGTTATGGAATTTCTTCAAATTTGGCCAGGAAGTTCCTCATGACATTAGTGATCTCCAGTAAAAAGTTGAGCTTCATTGGAGTTCATTTGCTAGGTCAAATTACCCTCCAAAGTTCAGCCTTTATTTGGAAATTCAAATTTAAACAGAAACTTTTCAGAACTCCTGTTCAACTTCAAAAATTCATATCTCTCTGATGGTAGCTCCAAAAATGGTGAAACAAATTTTGTTAGAACCATGGAGACTTACCCTAATCAGATCTTCCATTTCTAGCTATGTCAAAGCTCCTGATTTGGGCTCAAAATTCAGATAAGCATTGTACTTGTAGGAATTTTAAAGACTACATTATGCAATGACATGTCTCCAAATTTGGCTCAAGTCATCCTTAGAGAGTCTAGTATCCACTGAAAAATTCCCAAAGCCAATTAAGGATCCTAAATAGCAGTAGCTATGAATAGAAGTTCAATTTCTATAAACCTTTAATACTTACACATGTATTTTATTACATTTCATCATAGTCACCGAAGTTGAGGATACGCCGGAGCCTTTGGACGTCCTGCCACCAGAAGCTCACTTCTTCTCTGACTCACAACCAGGCAAGCCCCGGTTTGCACTTAAGTACCTTTTATAAAATTCTTTATTTGTATCACTTATGTCTAGGGTGAATGTTTGCATTAGAGTTAAGGTGTTTGAAACCCCACTTGCACAACCTTTTAAATCCTATGAAGGGTTGGGTAGCTTACAGAGCCGACGAGTAGACAAGGCCCCGCTAATATGCTTAGGACCTCGGTAGAAGTCGAGTAGTTGGAATCTACTCGCGAGGTAAGGTTTATCACACGGTTTGGTCAGAATAGAAAATGGCTTAAGAGTGGTAAAAATGAGACCCAGCAGGGGGGATAGGAAGCAGTGAGCGGAGGTCTCACGTGCGTAGCCCTGTTGGTGTCGATTGAGGACCGAGTCGTGTGCGGGCCTGCTGAACAAGTATCGAACAGTACCGGATGGCATACTGACATAAGCAGGAAACCGATGTAAATGGTTAACCTGGGTGCCGAGGCTTACCCAACCGTAAACAGGAGTGGGTTGAGGGTAGCAAGGTGTAAATCTGCCGGTGGGCACAGTCACGCTCCACGCGGGGACCTCCTACCCGTTACGGATGGACCGGTTCGGTGTTTGGGTTGCCTTTGAAAGGTGGTTGCATACAACAGAGTAGGAAGGGGTGTGGAATCACGCTTCTGAAAGTGGGTGTATGCAACGTGTTGTCCGGGTGTCTCCTGATTGCAATCACCGTCCCTCGCGGTTATTTGAGTACTGCTTGTTCACTGTTTCGTGACGTAGTAAGAAGTGAAGTAAGCCAGTTGAATGATAATATGCTGTGATGATATATTAATGTTTTAGAAACCATGTATGCTGTAGATGTAGAGCTAATTAAGTTTACTTTCTGCTTTGGGCATCACCACATTGGAGAAAAGCGTTTCTTGTTTGATTGTGGACTTCCGATGTGAGGGCTGCCTAAGGCACATGAATTTGACGCTATAAAACTAAAAGTAAGGATCAACTTATAGGTGTGTCTTTGTCGCAAATTCCTTTTCCTATCATACACCTCCCTGCATGTAGAGCTCCATGCCTAGGTCAGACGGTTAAGCCTTGCTGAGCCATCGTGCTCACGGTTGCAATATTTGAGCTGTATGCAGGTGAGAGCTATGAGGAGGGTTCCGAGGATGAGGCGATGCCCCCGTCAGGGTACACGGCCGAGATGGAGCCCTGTACGCCGCCGTGATCTCCGGTTTCGTGCTGCTAGCGTGTAGCGTCCCCGGGCTGGACGGCTGCACTTTTGCATAGTTAGGATGAGAGGCTACTAATGTACATTACTTCCGCTGTCTAGTTATATTTTGTAAAAGGCTTCCGCTGTTTTATATCAAATAAAAGTTTGTATTTTGTTCTTTATTCTTTTCGTGCGCGCTGTTGGGTGCCGCATCGTACGGCACCACCCTATGCGATCCTGGAGTGGGTGAACCACGGGGTGGTCCCCACAGAAATAAAAGAAATCAAGGAAAGAATCCGACAAGGGACGTGAAGCACATCCGCGATACGATCCTAAAGGAGGCACATGACTCACCTTATTTTCATACACTCCGGCTGTACAAAGATGTACAAGGACCTGAAAACTTGCTATTAGTGGGATGGCATGAAAAGGGACATAGCTGAATATGTTGCCCTATGCGACACATGCCAATGAGTGAAGGCCGAACATCAAAAACCCACTGGATTATTGCAGCCATTGAAAGTACCCGAGTGGAAGTGGGAAGACATTAGTATGGATTTCGTAGTCGGATTGCCACGTACTCAGTTGGGCTACGACTCCATTTGGGTTATCATGGACCGATTGATGAAAACAGCCCATTTAATTCCTGTTAGAACCAAATACACCGTGGCACAATTAGCCGAGCTGTATATGAAACGGATCGTGTGTCGCCACGGAGTTCCAAAGGGGATAGTTTCAGATCGAGGTTCTCAATTTAACTCTAGGTTCTGGAAGAAGCTGCATGAAGCTACGGGTACACGGTTGAATTTCAGCTCCGCATATCACCCGCAAACTGACGGGCAAACTTGAGAGTTAAAATCGCTCGGGAGCTCGGGCAATTCAAGTAAGCAGCACCTCTGAGCAGCAAAACCACACCACCGTAGACCCCTCGACCTCCTCGAGCAATCGCCAAGTGCGTTCGTGCCCTCTACGCCGAGAACATCGAGTTCCCGTGGCGGCCGCCACACAACGGCGACACCCTGCTCCCGTGGACAGCCTCCTCCAGGGCGTTTCACGATCAAGCATGGCCACCCTGGGACAATCAGGAGCTCCCTACAGCTTCCATCCAAAGCTCAGCCCCAGCCGTTGCCGCGCGCCGACGAATTTTGGAGATTTCCTCCGGCCGGTGAAAACTGACCTGCGGGTACGAAACCGTGAAATTCTCGAGTTATATTCAGTTTGATCTTTGCAAATTGCACACACGGGACGTAGACTTGCTTAGCAACAATTTTCCTTTTGGAACCTAGCTAGAAACCCGCTCTGCACGACGTGATCTCGATCTGTCTAACGGCGGTTGTGGTAGAGACCGTCGGGTGCACGGTGAACCCTAAGTTAGAGCCATCCCCGAGCCATCTCCTTTACATGTCGATGATCCCTAGTGTCCGCCGGTGCTTCAGAGCTTGGAACCGAAGCCTAGAAGGCTTAGGGCGCCGGGGCGACGTCGCCGGACTTCGTCCGAACCATTGCGCCGTCGCGGGCTAGTTTGGGGGCCCTGCCAGCTCAAGACAACCCCATCAGTGTGTTCCTCGCGTTGAATTGGGGGCTGGCGGGGAGTTTCATCGACAGAGGTGGCCGGACGACTGATCCCGAAGCTACTCCGACAAGCCCGGCGGCGGGATCGCGCGGGAGCGGGAGGTGGAATAAGACCTCACCGGTCCAAGGCGTCAGTCGCACGGCAACAGTGGGCCGGATACTCTGTGGCGCCGGATCAATTGTGAAAGCGCGGGAAATGACCCTGTGGCCCTGTGTGGCGCGCTCCCAGCAGCAGACACGTGTAACCGTGGTCCCACAGTCAGTTTAAACATTTCCCGGATTTATTCAAATCCCAGATTTTTCCCCAAACCTTAGAAGAGCATAACTTTTGCTAGGAACCTCCAAAATTAGCGATTCAAATTGGGTTAGATTCATATTGACAAACTCTATCCATATATGCAACCCAATCTGTATGAAAGTCTATATTTAATTCTGGAAAATTCTTAAAACTTTTCAGCAAAAGAATTTTAGAGGGAGTTTGGTTTATCCAAAAATCCTCAAATTTTGCCAGAATAATCTTTAGGGTGTTATTAGACTCCTGTAAAAGTTTCAGCTCATTTGGAGTTGAATTGATCAGGGTAATTCAGATTGTAAGTTCCTGTATACAAATGAATACAGAAAACATTTTCAGAGAATTTCCAAAACTTGTAAATTCAGTTCGGGGAAATTCTTAGCTCCAAAAATCCTAGGAAAATTCATGTAGACTCTATGAACTATAATTGAAATTGTGGTTCACTGAGTTTGACATGAACATGGGTGTTACCTCAGAATTAATTCATCTTTGACTGAACACTTAGAGAATTATTCTGAATAAACCACTCCATGAAATGTGCTAACTTTTGGTCCAGAGGACTTTCTTGTGATAAGGAACTCACATGAAAATTCTCAGCTCCATTAGAGCTCTGGATCACCACTGTCATGTGTGATCTCTTAAGGTGATCAACACTTAAGTGGGAAGAAGCACTCAACACTTGATCATGGTGTTAAACCCAACCCAAACCACTAGCACCAGTGTCATTTTAAATTCTTAAACAGAGTTCCAGTTTTAAAACTGTCATTAGATCTTATGAGCAAAAACCTTCAATTAAATACATATGCATGATCATATCGTGTAGCATATACGTGAAGAAGGTGAGAAGGACTTGAAGTGAAGATCAAGGAGGGAGGAAAACAAGTGATCAAGCTCCAAGTGATCATCACTAACTGATTGTAACAGTAGTCACCTGCAAAACAGGCAAGCCCCGGTTTGCATTTGAACCGTTTTATAAAGCATTTTCATTTGTAGAGATCATAGCTTTGCATCGTTGATTGCATTACGTCTAGATGATATTGAAAACCCTACTTGCATGACCAGAAACACCTAAGAGAGAAAGAGTAGAATAGCAACTCCTTGAGGGAATTTGGCTACGCTAATGTTAGTAGGAAAGGTCCGGTAGAAGACGAGTAGTTGGAATCTACTCGCGAGTTTAGGGCTAGTTTACTCGGAACGGGTCCGAATTAGAAAGGATGAGGAAAGTTCACACATAAGAAATGGAGACCGGGCAGGGAGGTTTAGATGCAGCAGGTTGCAGGCCGTGCGTGCATAGCCCTGCCTGTGTCGGTTAAGGCCCGTCCGTGCTTGGCCCTGTTGGACAAGTTTGAGTTGTGTACCGGGCGCATACTGGCTATATGGGACCCAGGAAACCGATGTACCTTGGGAGATCCATAGTGGAACTTTTCCAACTGCCTTAGGCTTTCGGCGTCAGGGTAGCAGGAGGTACCTCGCTCAAGAACATACCACAGTGGGTATGTACCTTGAGGGAGCTTGCGTACTCGGGGCAGTTGGACTGCGTCCAATGTGGAAGATCTTGGGAAAGGTGGCCGCGTACAACGTCAGTCGAGGTTGCTGCCGGCAACTCGGAGTACGGGTGTACGTATCGTGTAGTCCGGGCGTGTATTGATTCGAATCACCGTCGCTCGCGGTTATATGAGCATACTTGCCCACTGCGTCTTGACGTAGTAAGAACTGAACTGGTTATTCTTTTGAACTTGATAAGGCTGTGCTATAACTTGTATTGCAACCATGATTGAATTAGAGATAGGCTCATTAAACTTTACTTTCACTTTGTGCAAGGAGCATCGCAACAAAGCGTTTCTTGTTTGATTGTGGAGTTGCGATGCTTTTCGGCTCAAGGTTTGCACAATGAGGCTTAAAATCTGAAAGTTAAGGACCGACTTTAGGCGAGTCCTTTATGCAAATCTAGCCAACCCAATTGCAACCGTCGTGCATGTAGAGTTTCTTGCTTAGGAGAGATGGGTCAGACTTGCTGAGCCTATGTGCTCACGCTTGCTATATAAGTGGTTTTGCAGGTTAACATCGATGCTGAAAAGAAGGTTGTCCGGTGAGACTCGGAGACTTCCGAGTCATTTAACCCAGGGAGAACCCAGCCGCTGCTGTTGTCTTCGTGTTGCTAGCGAGAGGAGTCCGCGGGCTGGACTTCATCTCGAGTGCTTTTAGTTATTCGACGTGAGATGATATAGATTTCCGCTGTAGTTACTTGATGTAAAGTATTTACAAAGAAAAACTTGTAAGCTTCCGCTATTGTTTTATGTAATACATTGTTCCTCATATGTGTGCTGTTGGGTGCCGCACAACACGGCACCACCCAATGCGATTCCCGGGCGAGTGGCCTGTCTCGATTGACGGGTCTGCCTCAGCTGGTATCAGAGCCGCATTGGTAATAGCACACGGAATGAGGAAGTTATTACGACAAAAATTTAGGTTACGGTGAGGATACGGTACTAGGCCCACATAAGGATTACTATTAGCTTATTATGAAGGTGGTAACCTAACTTATTTGTTATGTTGGAAAATCGTGCATCTCGGGACAATTTATGTCTTGGAGGGTGCACGTAGGCGCTGTCCACCAGTGCGCACAAGCTGAAGGGTGGAGCTCCACGGGTAGCAGGTAACCCGATCCGCTTTAGTATCCTCTACGACTCTTCATGTCGTTTGGGGTATTCGAGCAACGTCTGTCCCAGGAGTGCGTGGTGCAATTTGGGAAACCCCGTCACGTGGTTAGTAACGTGAACACGTAGCTCAAGGCGTGTTTGGCTTGAGAACACCTATGCGAGTGATGACAGACAGGTGTAAGAATTGTATGGATACCGGGTTCGGTGTGCAGCCGGACCTGACGATTGAGTGTGACTTGTGCAGGGTTAACCACGAAATCGTAGTACGAATAGAACACGTTTGCGAGTGATCATTTTAGTGCCACCTAAGATACGTTTATGCCGGTATAATCCGGATAGGATTTTCTTTTGGTGAGGCTACGTAGTACCGACATGCTTCTTACGGTGCATCGACGCCGTACTAAACTTAATAACTTCTTTCCTTGAAGAAATGACTCATGAACTAACTTTCAAATAAAAATGGAAGTTTGAAACAAATATTAGTTACTGAACTCTTATTTTGAGCTAAGATTCAAATGAGAGGAAGACTAGGTTTCAAAGATTTCAAAAACAGAGTGCTCTGTTTTCGGCAGAAATTTTTGCTGGACTTCAACAGAGCATAACTCTGAGTAGCTTGACCCAATTAAGGTGTATGATACAGTTCTGGAAAGCTTCTCAATTACTCTACAACTTATTCGTAGAGCTCCAGAGCAAAATCACACGCTAAATGGGTAGAAAGTTCAGAGGAAGGTAAACTGTCCAGAACCAGGACAGCAACAAAACCTCTCTGGACCCTTCTGTTTTTAAACCATAAGTTTCTATAGAGAAACCCTTAAGAAGCCTATGATACACCATTGGATAGGTTATGAAATGTGCAACATTGTTTTAGTTCAAAGTTTGTTCAGGTTCTTATTGTATTTACATATACAACTATGACAAAATCAGCCATGTAGAAAGGAGGTGCTGGCAAATTTTATCCAGGAATCCTGTCAACTTTGGAAAATAATAACTTTTAATCCAGAGATGATCTGAAGGCATATGAGTACTCATTGGAAAGATACGGAATTTAACTTTAACTTTGGTATTCAACTTGAGTTATGAAAATGCTCTTAACTAGATCAAAATCTGGAGATAGTGCATAAAGGTCTGTCCTGTACAGATGGACTGGATAGCTATGCCTACTAAGGAATTGTGTAAACATAGATTTTGTTACTGCTTTCATAAAGTTTTGACATATACATGTTTCCATTAGTCTCACATACTGCTGAGTTCTTGTTTAACTCTTCTCAACTACATGTTTGCAGTATGGTTCGTACTCGCTCTAGGAGTAGGGCCGGAAGTTCTCGTCGAGGTGGTGATGCTTCTATTCTACCATCGGAACCACCATCCACGGGATGGATGGATCTTATGACCCGAGTCGTCGAGTCTAACCAAGAGAACGGTAGGCTACTCCAAGAAGCAATGCAAGAACACACACGCTTACTCCAAGCTTTGGTACAGCAAGGCGTACTCCAAAACACGCAACAAGTCGTTCCACCTCGGAACGCTTATCTGGATTTCTTGGCGACTCAACCACTAATTTTTACTGAAGCCACCGAACCTGTGGAAGCAGATCAATGGCTTCGTGTCATGGAGTCCAAATTTGGAGTATTCAAGTGTGATGACTACCAGAAAACTAAGTTTGCCGCTCAACAACTCCATGGAGCCGCCGGAAACTGGTGGGTGGATCATATTGCCACCATTCCGGAGGGCCGTCAAGTGACATGGAGAGAGTTTTGTGAAGCCTTTCGTACACGTTACATACCACTAGGTATTGTCAAAGCAAAGCGGGAGGAATTTTTAGGCTTGAAGCAAGGGGACATGAGTGTCCTCGAGTATGTCAGGAGATTTAATCTTTTGGCCCAATATGCTCCCGAGTATGTGGCGAAAGAAGAGGCACGGTGTGACCTATTCTTCCATGGCCTGAGTGCCATATTACGGGAAAAGCTGGCCGTACACAATAACGGCAGTTACACCGACATGGTCGATGCGGCTTTCATTCAAGAGAAGCCGACACTTGAGTGGCAAGCGGAGAAGAGAAAGATGAGTGAGATCAAGCAGGCCAGCACAAGTCATGTGCCTCAGAAGTACCGTTTGGTGTATCAAACGCCATCCGGTGAAAGATGGAGGCCACCTGTACGATCAACTCCTCAGAGATTGATTACTGGTCAAGTTCTACAACTTGCACCACCTCCACTGCCGCAGCATCAGATGGTGGTTTGTGCTCCATCGCTGCAGCCATATGTACCTAGCAGTCCACCGCAAGTCAACGAAGAACCGGAGAGGCATCCGTGTCTTACTTGTGGGCGTAAGGGCCATTATGCTAGGCAATGTTCGGAGGGAATTCAAGGATGCGGGTCATCATATTTACAACAATACGACCCGTACCTTAATCTGCAGATAGGAGGGCAGATAAGGGGCAATATTCACTATACCGTGATTGATGATGTTCCGGAGGGAGAAGCCGCTTTAGCAGGGATGTTTTCTCTGAATCAGCTACCGGTTTTAGTTCTCTTTGATTCCGGTGCCACACACAACTTCATTAGCCAATCTTTTGTGGCTCAACATCAGCTCCGAACCATTTATACAAAGAGGCAATACCTCATATCTTCGCCCGGGGGCAGCAGTACCGCAAGTGAGGTTGTCTCCCGAGGACCTCTTTGTTTGGGGGGTAGAATATACCCTACGACCCTCATTATTCTTGAAGGTCTGAAGATCGACATCATTTTGGGGATGTCGTGGTTGAATTACCACAGAGCGGTTCTTAACATCAGCTCCAGGACCGTTGAGCTCAACTGCCCACAGCACGGTCTTCATATATTAATTCTGGGCGCCAAACGGCAGCAGATTGCCACAGTGAACCACACGGAAGCTGTCAAGATAGAGGACATTCCGGTGGTACGTGAGTATCCGGATGTATTTCCCGAGGATTTACCAGGCATGCCGCCCGAACGAGACGTTGAGTTCAAGATCGAACTTATACCGGGAACCACACCGATATCACGAAGGCCGTACAAGATGGCACCCAATGAACTGGCAGAATTGAAGACACAGCTGAATGAACTAATGAGCAAGGGCTTTATACGACCAAGTTCGTCACCTTGGGGTTGTTCAGCGTTGTTTGTCAAGAAGAAGGACGAAACACTACGGCTTTGTGTTGATTATCGTCCTTTGAACGCCGTTACCATCAAGAACAAGTATCCACTACCTCGCATTGATATGCTCTTCGATCAATTAGTGGGTGCGAAGGTATTTTCGAAGATGGATCTTCGGTCCGGATATCACCAGATTAAAATCCGGGCAGAAGATATTCCGAAGACGACATTCTCAACGAGATACGGGCTGTATGAGTATCTCGTTATGTCTTTTAGTTTGACCAACGCCCCGGCACACTTTATGTACCTGATGAATTCAGTGTTCATGCCGGAGTTGGATAAATTCGTCGTTGTCTTCATCGACGATATCTTGGTGTACTCCAAGTCAGAGGAAGAACATGCTGAACATCTGCATATTGTGCTACAAAGATTGCGAGATCATTAGCTCTATGCAAAGTTCAGCAAGTGTGAATTCTGGATTAATCAAGTACCTTTTCTCGGACACATCATTTCAGCGGAGGGCATCGCTGTAGATCCGAGTAAGATTATCTAAGTGCAGAAATGGGAGTCACCAAAGTCAGTCCGAAGCTTCCTCGGTTTAGCAGGTTACTACCGGAGGTTTATTCCGAGTTTTTCCAAGATTGCTAAACCGATGACGGAATTATTAAAGAAGAATACCAGATTTGTGTGGGGTGCTGCATGTGAACAAGCTTTCAAGACCTTAGTGAGGCATCTCACAACAGCCCCAGTTCTTGCTCAGCCGGATACAACGAAGCCATTCGACGTTCATTGTGATGCATCTGGCATCGATCTTGGCTGTGTGCTGATGCAAGAAAGACGAGTGGTCGCTTATGGATCTCGTCAACTAAGAACTCACGAGCAGCATTATCCAACTCATGATCTTGAGTTAGCTGCCGTGGTCCTTGCTTTGAAGATGTGGAGGCATTACTTGCTCGGAAATCTTGTACACCTCTACACCGACCACAAGAGCTTGAAGTACATCTTCACTCAGAAAGAACTGAACATGAGGCAACGAAGATGGCTAGAGCTCATTAAGGACTATGAACTGGAAATTCATTATCATCCAGGAAAGGCGAATGTGGTCGCCGATGCGCTCAGTCGTAAGGCGCATATCCATCACCTAACTATTGCTGAAATGGATGATGAAGAACCAAGCCTCCGTGTCATCCCGTATGGAGCTCTCTATAATCTCGCTCTCATTCCTACCATCCGAGAGGAGATCATTGAAGCTCAACGGAAAGACAAGGGTATGTCTCACATACGGCGAAGATTAGATAACAGAGAAATGGAGTGCTTCTGGAAGGACGATGAAGGTACTTTGTGGTTCAACGACCGGATTGTAGTGCCCCGGGATATGGGACTACGGAAGAAAATTTTGGATGAAGCTCATCTGTCCAAGTTTTCCATTCATCCGGGTAGTAATAAAATGTACCAAGATCTCCGGAAGAAGTTTTGGTGGACACGTATGAAACGTGAAGTTGCAAAGTACGTTTCAGAGTGTGATACGTGTCGAAGAGTCAAGGCCGACCATATGAAGAAGTCAGGCCTGTTGCAGCCATTGCAAGTACCGGCATGGAAGTGGGAAGATTTGAGTATGGACTTCATCGTCGGGTTGCCAATGACCTCCCACAACCATGATTCGATTTGGGTAATTGTGGACCGATTAACCAAATCAGCACATTTCATCCCTGTGCATACTAGGTACAACGCAAAGCAGTATGCGGAGCTGTACATAGCACGGATCTTGTGCTTACATGGAGTTCCCCGCACCATTGTGTCAGATAGAGGATCGCTGTTCGTAGCCCGTTTTTGGGAACAGCTACATACCTCCTTGGGGACAAAGTTGATTAGAAGCTCTGCATATCACCCTCAAACCGATGGGCAAACTGAGAGGGTGAATCAAATACTAGAGGATATGCTAAGAGCATGTGCCCTCCACCACGGCAAGAGCTGGGATGATCACTTACCACTGGCGGAGTTCTCGTACAACAACGGATATCAGACAAGCATTAAGATGGCACCATATGAAGCTCTATACGGCCGGAAGTGCCGTACACCATTGAATTGGTGCGAATCCGGTGAACGAATAACGTTCGGGGTTGATCTTGTCAATGAAGCCGAAGAGAGAGTTCGGATAATACAAGAGAACCTCAAAGCTGCCCAATCTCGTCAAAAGAGCTACACGGACCAGAGACGTCGACCGCTGCATTTCGAAGTCGGAGAGCACGTGTATCTTCGTGTGTCTCCGATGAAGGGGATTCATCGGTTCGGTGTCAAGGGGAAACTTGCTCCGCGATTTATCGGTCCGTTTACTATCACGGAGAAGTGCGGAACTGTAGCCTACCGGCTGGAACTACCGGCAAGCCTTGCCGGTATTCACGACATATTTCACGTGTCCCAGCTGCGGAAATGTCTTAAGTTTACCGCTGCCATCCGCACTGAAGACATTGACGAGTTGAAGCCGGATCTCACCTATGTCGAGCAACCTGTACAGATTATCAACGAAAAGACCCGGACCACCAGGAACCGGACTTTGAAATTTTACAAAGTCCTGTGAAGTAATCATAACCCGGAAGAGGCGACGTGGGAAACCGACGATTACATCCACAAGAATTATCCGGAGCTTTTGTCATAAACCTTGTAATTACCTCCCACCTTGTTCTTCTTTTGAATCTCGGGACGAGATTTTTAAGGGGGGAGGAATGTAAAGGTCCCAAAATTATGAATACAAAGAAACACTTATTTGCAAAAGTTGGTTTCATATGTATGAAATGTGGGACTTGTTAAAACTTTTCTCCACATGTGATGACACACATGAGGGTTTTTCTTCACACAAGTTCAAATGTTTATTTGAAAACTTGGAACCCAAGAGGGGTCTGAAACAAAGATGGGAAGTTCCCATAGGTGTGAGAAAACAAGAATCAGATTTGGAACAATTGTTCAAACTCAAAATTCAAATGAGAGCAACACTAGGAATTTCCAAACTGTTGTGCTACAAATCTCATTTGCAGCAGCCAAATTTAAAATCAGGTTTCATATTTGAATTCCTTGGGTCCAAATTAGGGGGTGTGCAAAGTTTCATGATTTATGGAAATAAATTGCAACCCATTTTCCAAATTGGACTTTAAATGACAAAGAATTCAAACACTCATTTGAATTTGGATGAAACTTGCCCAATTATCCAAATGCATACCAGATTTGAATTCCCACAATTGAATTCACTCAATATTCAAACTTGGGAGATATTTGGAGGGGGATAAGGAGGGACTGATCAGTGGGTCCCACATGTCATTGAGTGCACTGAATATTGCAAAAGATCTCAGTCCACAGTCTCTGTTTTGCTGTCCTCCCACGCGAAGCCGCCTTCCCTCCGCTCAACACCGAGCTCGGCCGACGCCTCCACCTCCTGCTGGGTTCTTCGCGCTGGAGAGCTGCTGGACGTCGGTGGCTACCGCCTCACCACCTCTTCCGCCTCTTAACCGAAGCCACGGCGCTGTTCTTCTCTCTCTCGCACCGAAAGACAGAAGCGCAGCCGCCCGGCTTCGATCGCTCGGGAGCTCGGGCAATTCAAGTAAGCAGCGCCTCTGAGCAGCAAAACCACACCACCGTAGACCCCTCGACCTCCTCGAGCAATCGCCAAGTGCGTTCGTGCCCTCTACGCCGAGAACATCGAGTTCCCGCGGCGGCCGCCACACAACGGCGACACCCTGCTCCCGTGGACAGCCTCCTCCAGGGCGTTTCACGATCAAGCAAGGACACCCTGGGACACGCAGGAGCTCCCTACAGCTTCCATCCAAAGCTCAGCCCCAGCCGTTGCCGCGCGCCGACGAATTTTGGAGATTTCCTCCGGCCGGTGAAAACTGACCCGCGGGTACGAAACCGTGAAATTCTCGAGTTATATTCAGTTTGATCTTTGCAAATTGCACACACGGGACGTAGACTTGCTTAGCAACAATTTTCCTTTTGGAACCTAGCTAGAAACCCGCTCTGCACGACGTGATCTCGATCTGTCTAACGGCGGTTGTGGTAGAGACCGTCGGGTGCACGGTGAACCCTAAGTTAGAGCCATCCCCGAGCCATCTCCTTTACATGTCGATGATCCCTAGTGTCCGCCGGTGCTTCAGAGCTTGGAACCGAAGCCTAGAAGGCTTAGGGCGACGTCGCCGGACTTCGTCCGAACCATTGCGCCGTCGCGGGCTAGTTTGGGGGCCCTGCCAGCTCAAGACAACCCCATCAGCGTGTTCCTCGTGTTGAATTGGGGGCTGGCAGCAAGTTTCATCGACAGAGGTGGCCGGACGACTTATCCCGAAGCTACTCCGGCGAGCCCGGCGGCGGGATCGCGCGGGAGCGGGAGGTGGAAGAAGACCTCGCCGGCCCCACGCGTCAGTCGCACGGCAACAGTGGGCCGGATACTCTGTGGCGCCGGATCAATTGTGACAGCGCGGGAAATGACCCTGTGGCCCCGTGTGGCGCGCTCCCAGCTGCAGACACGTGTAACCGTGGTCCCACAGTCGGTTTAAACATTTCCCGGATTTATTCAAATCCCAGATTTTTCCCCAAACTTTAGAAGAGCATAACTTTTGCTAGGGACCTCCAAAATTAGCGATTCAAATTGGGTTAGATTCAGATTGACAAACTCTATCCATATATGCAACCCAATCTGTATGAAATTCTTTATTTAGTTCTGGAAAATTCTTTAAAGCTTTTCAGCAAAAGAATTTTAGAGGGAGTTTGGTTTATCCAAAAATCCTCAAATTTTGCCAGAATAATCTTTAGGGTGTTATAAGACTCCTGTAAAAGTGTCAGCTCATTTGGAGTTGAATTGATCAGGGTAATTCAGATTGTAAGTTCCTGTATTCAAATGAATACAGAAAACATTTTCAGAGAATTTCCAAAACATGTAAATTCAGTTCTGGGAAATTCTTAGCTCCAAAAATCCTAGGAAAATTCATGTAGACTCTATGAACTATAATTGAAATTGTGGTTCGCTGAGTTTGACATGAACATGGGTGTTACCTCCGAATTAATTCATCTTTGACTGAACCCTTAGAGAATTATTCTGAATAAACCACTCCATGAAATGTGCTAAATTTTGGTCCAGAGGACTTTCTTGTGACAAGGAACTCACATGAAAATTCTCAGCTCCATTAGAGCTCTGGATCACCACTGTCATGTGTGATCTCTTAAGGTGATCAACACTTAAGTGGGAAGAAGCACTCAACACTTGATCATGGTGTTAAACCCAACCCAAACCACTAGCACCAGTGTCATTTTAAATTCTTAAACAGAGTTCCAGTTTTAAAACTGTAATTAGATCTTATGAGCAAAAGCCTTTCAATTAAATACATATGCATGATCATATCGTGTAGCATATACGTGAAGAAGGTGACAAGGACTTGAAGTGAAGATCAAGGAGGGAGGAAAACAAGTGATCAAGCTCCAAGTGATCATCACTAACTGATTGTAACAGTAGTCACCTGCAAAACAGGCAAGCCCCGGTTTGCATTTGAACCGTTTTATAAAGCATTTTCATTTGTAGAGATCATAGCTTTGCATCGTTGATTGCATTACGTCTAGATGATATTGAAAACCCCACTTGCATGACCAGAAACACCTAAGAGAGAAAGGGTAGAATAGCAACTCCTCGAGGGAATTTGGCTACGCTAATGTTAGTAGGAAAGGTCCGGTAGAAGACGAGTAGTTGGAATCTACTCGCGAGTTTAGGGCTGGTTTACTCGGAACGGGTCCGAATTAGAAAGGATGAGGAAAGTTCACACATAAGAAATGGAGACCGGGCAGGGAGGTTTAGATGCAGAAGGTTGCAGGCCGTGCGTGCATAGCCCTGCCTGTGTCGGTTAAGGCCCGTCCGTGCTTGGCCCTGTTGGACAAGTTTGAGTTGTGTACCGGGCGCATACTGGCTATATGGGACCCAGGAAACCGATGTACCTTGGGAGATCCATAGTGGAACTTTTCCAACTGCCTTAGGCTTTCGGCGTCAGGGTAGCAGGAGGTACCTCGCTCAAGAACATACCTCAGCGGGTATGTACCTTGAGGGAGCTTGCGTACTCGGGGCAGTTGGACTGCGTCCAATGTGGAAGATCTTGGGAAAGGTGGCCGCGTACAACGTCAGTCGAGGTTGCTGTCGGCAACTCGGAGTACGGGTGTACGTGTCGTGTAGTCCGGGCTTGTATTGATTCGAATCACCGTCGCTCGCGGTTATATGAGCATACTTGCCCACTGCGTCTTGACGTAGTAAGAACTGAACTGGTTATTCTTTTGAACTTGATAAGGCTGTGCTATTACTTGTATTGCAACCATGATTGAATTAGAGATAGGCTCATTAAACTTTACTTTCACTTTGTGCAAGGAGCATCACAACAAAGCGTTTCTTGTTTGATTGTGGAGTTGCGATGCTTTTCAGCTCAAGGTTTGCACAATGAGGCTTAAAATCTGAAAGTTAAGGACCGACTTTAGGCGAGTCCTTTATGCAAATCTAGCCAACCCAATTGCAACCGTCGTGCATGTAGAGTTTCTTGCTTAGGAGAGACGGGTCAGACATGCTGAGCCTATGTGCTCACGCTTGCTATATAAGTGGTTTTGCAGGTTAACATCGATGCTGAAAAGAAGGTTGTCCGGTGAGACTCGGAGACTTCCGAGTCATTTAACCCAGGGAGAACCCAGCCGCTGCTGTTGTCTTCGTGTTGCTAGCGAGAGGAGTCCGCGGGCAGGACTTCATCTCGAGTGCTTTTAGTTATTCGACGTGAGATGATATAGACTTCCGCTGTAGTTACTTGATGTAAAGTATTTACAAAGAAAAACTTGTAAGCTTCTGCTATTGTTTTATGTAATACATTGTTCCTCATATGTGTGTTGTTGGGTGCCGCACAACACGGCACGGCCCAATGCGATTCCTGGGCGAGTGGCCTGTCTCGGTTGACGGGTCCGCCTCATATGCGGACAATAGGCAAAGGAGTTTGACATTCAAAGTTGGAGACTTTGTGTACCTTAAGGTGTCGCCTATCCGAGGCCGACGACGGTTCAACATCAAAGGCAACTTAGCACCTCACTACATCGGGCCATTCAAGATTCTGAGCAAACGAGGAGAGGTAGCCTATCAACTAGAGCTGCCAACGCACCTTTCCGACGTGCACAATGTATTTCACGTATCCCAACTCAAGAAGTGCCTAAGAGTACCAGAAGAACAAGTACCGATGGATGAACTAGAACTTCAAGAGGATCTGACCTACGCTGAACACCCCATCAAAATCTTAGACGTAAAGGAAAGGGTCACGAGAAACAAAGTAATCCGTTGGTGCAAGGTACAATGGAGCCATCACACGGAAGCCGAAACTACATGGGAACGTGAGGAAGATCTCAAGGCGGAATTCCCTCATCTTTTTTCCACTCTACCGAATCTCGAGGGCGAGATTTATTTTAAGGGGGGTAGGTTTGTAACACCCTCAATTTCACTACCATGCATTACATACATTTTTCATGTACAGAAGCATCTAAAAAGAAGAAGAAATAAAGAGAGGAATATAGAAGCAAATAAAATAATATAAGGAAATAGAAATGGAAAATAATAAAAATAAATAGAAAAGTAAAAGAAATAAAAAAGAAAAATAAATAAAATAATGAAATTGGGCCACCCCAATTTTCCCCCAAATTCCCTAATTTTCCCCCAAATTCCCCTCTCCCCTAATTTTCCAAAATTTTCCCAATTTTCCTAATTTCCCCAAATTACGCAAAATTTTCCCAACATTTGGGGGGAATTCCCCCCTATTTTGGTCGCACCACTAGGGGGGAACCCTAATGGGCCCCACCCCTTTGCCGCAGCCCACTAAGGGGGGGACCCTTGTAACATCCCAAAAATTGTAAACCCAAATTTCAAACCAATTGGACGTGATGCATGTTGAAGAAAATTTCAAATTCCAACTGAATTCAAATTTAAGCAAAAACAGAAAAGAAAAAGGGAAATGGCCACTGGACCGAAACCCACCGCAGCAGCCCAGCCGGCCCACGCTGTTTCCCCCCCTCTCCTCTCACTGCCGCGTGACCTACCCTGTCGGCGCTGTCTTCCTCCTCCCAACCGCCTCCCCCTTTCCCGCCTTCGAACACCGTGCGCCCACCCCCTTTGAATCGTGCGCATACACCCCACGATCTCCGGTCCCGTTCGGTTCAGCATGACCCCAGCCGACCCCGCTGCCCCCTCGTCCATTTAAAAGCAGAGACCCCCATCTGTTTCCTCTCCGATCGGCCGAATCCGAAACGAGGTGAGAACCGCCACCCACTGCCACTCTCTTCCGAACTTCCCCCGTTCCCCTCGTTCTAACGTGTCCGCAGTGCTTGTCTGCCCCCAGGGAAGCTCGTCTCCGAAGAAACTCCGAGGAAGATCGACCCCGTTGCTCTCCCTACGAAGATCACCTTCGGTCACCGCTCCTCGCCGTCGTCAAGCCCCTTCCGACCCCTTCTGGTTCACGAAAACCCCACGGGTGAGCTCCCCTATCACCCCTCTATCGAATTCTATCGGAAAAGCCGAGTGTTAGCGCGTGTAGGCAAAGATCGGCGACCTCGCCGGCGAGATCGCGCCTCTGCTGCCGTGCGCCGCCGCGCCCACGGGCGGGCTCCGGCCGGGAGCGACGTGGCCCCTGTGGGTCGTCTATTTTAAATAGTGCGGCGTATGACAGAAACCCCCCGTACCCCTTCGCGTTATAATCTCGGTCCTCCGTTTTAAATCCGATGGCTCACATCCATCCCGCGTTATAACGCCGGAGATCTTACGCGCTACCCCCTGGGGTGCTGGGAAAAGAAGAGCTAGCCCCCAAGTTCTTCTGTTCTACCCCCTGAGCTCTCGGGAAATTAGGCAAACACGTGTATAATGCTGATTTAGCCCCTGATCAAACTAAAAATTAGGAAAACCTCTCTGTTTTGTATAGGTAGACCCTTGAAAATTTAGAAAATAAGAAATTGGACCCCACAGTAGTATGGATTTGCACATCAGCCCCTGTGGAATATCAATTTCAGGAATTTGAACATGTGAATGGAATTTGAATTCAAATTAGTTATGCAAACACATGTGCAATTACAATTTAAATTTTTCTAGCACCTGGAAAATATTTAGAATGATTTGAGGACTGATTTTAGGCTGCAAAGGAAATCTGAAAAAGGGTTATTTAATTTTGTTATTGCTGAAAATTCATTTTAAGCTTGAAATAATTATGAAATATATGTAAAAATGTATCTAAATTGATCCCAGCAAACAGGAAGCCAATAGATATTTGGTTGGGCATTTTAAGCAAAATTTATTCTGTGTAGGTGATATATTTTGCTGTTTTAGTGCTGAAATTCACTTTTAGGCATAGAAAATAAATCCGAAAATATAGAAAATAGGTAGACATAATTAGTAAATGGCATATGAGGTCCTTAAAATAAAAACTTCAAGATTAAGATTGTGTAGGAGACCTGAAAATCAGTTTGGAGTTGGAATATACATTTTTGTGCAAGTTAGTAGCTAAGAAGGGTAATATTTAATATAGGAATTGGTTCAAATTGAAAACCTAGGTTACGTGTGCACTTAGGAACCTGAATATCAAATTTAGAAATAATATATATGTTTAAAAGTGCATGCATGCATAGAAGCAACCTATCTAGGGTAAAAACAAAACTTAAATATGTGTATGAATTTCATGTGTATGTATGTGTGGTTTGCATGAGTGTAGATGTGGACTATTGCTTATGGAATGTTATTTCTTTTGCTATGTGCATGTTGATATGAGTGGAACCAGCCCCAGAGCCGGTTCTCACCTTCCAAGACCAAGACTTTCCATTCCCGGAGCAGCAGGAAGAAGGCAAGTGTCCTTGACCACTTTTATCCTATACTAGGATGTGTAGTTAGAATTATTTGCATTGTCAATTGAAATATGGTACCTATGCTAGGAAGTTTCCCTAGAATTTCATTATCTTGTCTCCTTGTAGCCTTGGGTTGGGAGTTATTTTATTATGTCAATTATTTATGCTACTCATTCTTAGCCATGTTTAGAATGAAACAAATGGGACATGAGGTCATCTCTTCGATTTATTACCCTTGAGTGAAATATTATGAACTATGTAGAGGTAGGGATCTAGGCAAGTTGGATGCTTTGGTTGGTGCTGCGTGCATGAGACTCGGGTTTGTGTTTAGTGCTTGCCTGGATCCTAAGGACCGGTTCATAGAGCATGTAACCTAGCTTTACCGTACCAACCACATGCTGAGATGGGGCAGCTTGGCCAAATAATTAGGTTCATTTCCGACGTAGTATGGGTGTTTGGATGGTGCGGGGAATAGGTGTCAGCTGGACTACTCTAGGAACCGCAAAGCTCAAGAGGGGGCCACTGCAGCGGGGGTTGGAGCCTCCTGATGCTGTTAGGGGTGAAACCTCAGTGGGCCCACACTCATCGGGAATCCCTTTGTAAAAGTCTTGTAGTGATCTCCTGGCTACACACCTCGGAAGTGTGAACGTGGTTCACGGCCACTGGCATAATGGAGGTTTTCTTGTGCACCCGGCAACGGGGGATGAAATCACTACATGTGGGTATAGTGGTACAAACTCTGCAGAGTCAAAAACTATCATGACAGCCATGCTCACGGTCAAGAGCGGCTTGGACTTATTCATGCTTAGATGATGAGGAATGGTGGTGTTGAGGATGTTAAGCGGGGAGCTTAACAACGGAATTGGGTGTATGGGGTTGGGCCACTCCACTTGCATAGTAATGTAGGTGCTAAATAAACTAAGGAGATAGGTAGTAATTGTGTAGTGCTTAAACCATGTGTCCATCCTTTCCTTGCTCTAGCCATGCATGACATAACTTTCCCACACTTGCTGAGTACCAACGGTACTCAAGCTTGCTTTTCGTTGGTTTTAAATTGCTGCCCAGGCCAAGGAAATGATGTGGTGTACAACAATCAAGACTTTGGACCCGAAGAAGTACAACGGAGAAATGAAGTGCTTCCGGAAGGACGAGGATGATACCTTGTGGTTCAACAACCGAATTGTAGTACCCCGGGATATGGGACTACGGAAGAAAATTTTGGACGAAGCTCATTTGTCCAAGTTTTCCATTCATCCGGGCAGTAATAAAATGTACCAAGATCTCCGGAGGAAGTTTTGGTGGACACGTATGAAACATGAAGTTGCAAAGTACGTTTCAGAGTGTGATACGTGTCGAAGAGTCAAGGCCGACCATGTGAAGAAGTCAGGCCTGTTGCAGCCATTGCAAGTACCGGCATGGAAGTGGGAAGACTTGAGTATGGACTTCATCGTCGTGTTGCCGATGACCTCCCACAACCATGATTCGATCTGGGTAATCATGGACCGGTTAACCAAATCAGCACACTTCATCCCGGTGCATACTAGGTATAATGCAAAGCAGTGTGCAGAGCTGTACATAGCATGGATCTTGTGCTTACACGGAGTTCCCCGCACCATTGTGTCAGATAGAGGGTCGCTGTTCGTAGCCCGTTTCTGGGAACAGCTACACGCATCCTTGGGGACGAAGTTGATTAGGAGCTCTGCGTATCACCCTCAAACCGATGGGCAAACTGAGAGGGTGAACCAAATACTGGAAGATATGCTAAGAGCATGTGCCATCCAACACGGTAAGAGCTGGGATAATCACTTACCGCTGGCGGAGTTCTCCTACAACAACGGATATCAGACGAGCATCAAAATGGCACCATATGAAGCTCTATACGACCAGAAGTGCCGTACACCCTTGAATTGGTGTGAGTCCGGTGAACGAGTTACATTTGGGGTTGATCTTGTCAATGAAGCCGAAGAGAGAGTTCGGATAATAAAAGAGAACCTCAAAGCTGCCCAATCTCGTCAAAAGAGCTACGCGGATCAGAGGCATCGACCGCTGCATTTCGAAGTCGGAGAGCACGTGTATCTTCGTCTGTCTTCGATGGAAGGGATTCGTCGGTTCGGTGTCAAGGGGAAACTTGCTCCCCGATTCATCGATCCGTTTGCTATAACGAGAAGTGTGGAAACGTAGCCTACCGGCAAACCTTGCCGGTATTCACGACATATTTCACGTGTCCCAGCTGCGGAAGTGTCTCAAGTTTACTGCTGCCATCCGCACTGAAGACATTGACGAGTTGAAGCCGGATCTCACCTACGTCGAGCAACCTATTCAGATTATCGACGAAAATACCCGGATCACCCGGAACGGGACTTTGAAATTTTACAAAGTCCTGTGGAGTAATCATACCCCGGAAGAGGCGACGTGGGAAACCGAAGATTACATCCACAAGAACTATCCAGAGCTTTTGTCATAAACTTGTAATTACCTCCCATCTCGTTCTTCTTTTGAATCTCGGGACGAGATTCCTATTAAGGGGGGAGGAATGTAAAGGTCCCAAAAATATGAATACAAAGAGACTCTGGTTTGCAAAAGTTTGTTTCATATGAGTGAAATTTGGGACTTGTTAAAACTTTTCCCCACAGGTGATGACACACATGAGGGTTTTCTTCACACAAGTTCAAATGTTTATTTGAAAACTTGGAACCCTAGAGGGCTCTAGAACCAAGATGGGAAGTTCCCATAGGTGTGGGAAAACAAAAATCAGATTTGGAACAACTTGTTCAAACTCAAAATTCAAATGAGAGCAACACTAGGAATTTCAAAACTGTTGTGCTACAAATCTCATTTGAAGCAGCCAAATTAAAAATCAGATTTCATATTTGAATTCCTTGGGTCCAAATTAGGGGTGTGCAAAGTTTCATGATTTATGGAAATGATTTGCAACCCATTTTCCAAAATGGACTTTAAATAACAAAGAATTCAAACACCCATTTGAATTTGGATGAAACTTGCCCAATTATCCAAATGCATACCAGATTTGAATTCCCACCATTGAATTCCATCCATATTCAAACTTGGGAGATATTTTAAAAGGGATAAGGAGGGACTGAACAGTGGGACCCACATGTCATTGAGGAAGCTGAAAAATTGCAAAAGATCTTCAGAGAGTGGTCTCTGTTTGCTTTCTTCAGTCGGCACTCGACACAGAGGGGCGCTTCTCTCCGGGCGACACCGAGGGTCAGACGGAAGCCACCTCCTGCTGGATTTTTATCGTGCTGGAGGGCTGCCTCGGCGTCTATACCCTCTCCCGACCTCCCGTTCGCCTTATCACCGAGACACCGCAGCTCCTTCCTCCTCGCGCAAGAAAAACAGACCGAGCGCTGCCGCCGAGCTCTCGGTCGATCGGCCATCACCTAGCCCGCGTGAGGACTTCAGCTAAGCAGCAAAACCACACCGCAGAAACCCCCACGACCTCCTCGTGCCCTCACCGAGAGAGTTCGTGCTCTCCACACCGAGATAACCCGGCTTCGGCGGCGGCCGTCACACAACCGAGAGAAGGCGCTCCCGTGGACAGCCTCCTCCAGAGCGTGTCACGGCCAAGCAAGGCCACTGTGGGACGCGCGAGATCTCCCTGCAGCTTCCATCCGAAGCGCAGCGCGTGTCTTCGCCTCTCGCCGATGAATTTCGGGATTCCGCTATGACCGGTGCAATCGGACCCGCGGGTATGAATTCGTAAAATTCTCGCGTTATATTCGTTTTGAGCATTGAAAATTGCACACACGGGACGTAGACTTGCTTAGCAACCATTTCCCTTTTGAAACCTAGCTAGAAACACGCTCTGCACGACGTATTTTCGATCTTCCCAACAGCGATTTTGGTGGAACCCGTCGGGCACACGGTGAACACTAATTTAGAGCCGTTTCCGAGCTGTTTCATTTCCATGTCGATGTTCCCTAGTGTCTGCCAGTGCTCTAGAGCTTGGAAACCGAAGCTTGGAAGACTTAGGGCGTCGGGGCGACGTCGCCGGACTTCATCCGAACCGTTGCGCCATCGCGGGCTAGTTTGGGGGCCCTGCCAGCTCGGGAAAGCCACACCAGCACGCTCCTCACGTTGAATTAGGGGCTAGCGGCGAGTTTGATCAGTTGAGATGGCCGGACGACCGAATCCAAAGCTGCTCCGGCGAGCCCGGCGGCGGTATCGCGCGGGAGCGCGAGGTTGAAGACGGCCTCGCCGGTCTCGCCTGTCAGCGACTCGGGAGAGAGGGGCCGGATACACTGTGGCGTAGGATCAAATGCGACAGTGCGGGAAACAACCCTGTGACCCCGTGTGGCACTCTCTCGGCAGCAGACATGTGTACCCTGGTCCCACCGTCAGTTTAAACTTTTCCCCGGATTTATTCAAATTCCAGATTTTCCCCAAACTTTAGAAGAGCATAACTTTTGCTAGGAACCTCCAAATTTTGTGATTCAAATTGGGTTAGATTCAGGTTGACAAACTCTATCCAAATATACAACCCAATTTGTATGAAAGTCTTTATTTAATTCTAGAAAATTCTTTAAAGCCTTTCAGAAAAAGAACTTTAGAGGGAGTTTGGTTTATCCAAAAATCCTCAAATTTTGCCAGAATATTCCTAAGGTATTCTTAGACTCCTGTAAAAGTTTCAGCTCAATTGGAGTTGATTTGGTCAGGATAAATCAGATTGTAAGATCCTGTATTCAAATGAATACAGAAACATTTTCATATAATTTCCAAAACTTGTAAATTCAGTCCTGGGCAATTCTTAGCTCCAAAAACCCTAGGAAAATTCATGTAGACTCTATGAACTATAATTGAAATTGTGGTTCACTGAGTTTGACATGAACATGGGTGTTACCTCAGAATTAATTCATCTTTGGTTAAACACGTAGAGAATTGTTCTGAATAAACCACTCCATGAAGAGTGCTAAATTTTGATCCAGAGGACTATCTTGTGACAATGAACTCACATAAAAATTCCCAGATCAATTGGAGCCCTGGATCACCACTGTTATGTGTAACCTCTTAAGGAGATCAACACTTAAGTGGGAGAAGCACTCAACGTTTGATCATAGGGTTTAAACCCAACCTAAACCACTAGCACCAGTGTCATTTTAAATTCTTAAACAGAGTTCCAGTTTTAGAACTGTCATTAGGTCTTATTAGAAAAAGCTTTTCTATTAAATACATATGCATGATTCTATCGTGTAGCATATACGTGAAGAAGGGAGAAGGACTTCAAGTGAAGATCAAGAAGGAAGGGAAGGCAAGTGATCAAGCTCCAAGTGATCGTCACTAACTGATTGTAACCTTAGTCACCTGCAAAACAGGCAAGCCCCGATTTGCATTTGAACAGTTTTACAAAGCATTTTCATTTGTAGAGATCATAGCTTTGCATCGTTGATTGCATTAGGTCTAGTTGATATTGAAAACCCCACTTGCATGACCAGAAATACCTAAGAGAGAAAGGGTAGATTAGCACCTCCTCGAGTGGATTTGGCTACACTAAATGTTAGTAGGAAAGGTCCGGTAGAAGTCGAGTAGTTGGAAGCTACTCGCGAGTTTAGGGTGGGTTTACTCGGAACGGGTCCGAATTAGAAAAGATGAGGAAAGTTCACACATAAGAAATGGAGACCGGGCAGGGAGGTTTAGATGCAGCAGGTTGCAGGTCGTGCGTGCATAGCCCTGCCTGTGTCGGTTAAGGCCCGTCCGTGCTTGGCCCTGTTGGACAAGTTTGAGTTGTGTACCGGGCACATACTGGCTATATGGGACCCAGGAAACCGATGTACCTTGGGAGATCCATAGTGGAACTTTTCCAACTGCCTTAGGCTTTCGGCGTCAGGGTAGCAGGAGGTAACTCGCTTAAGAACATACCACTGCGGGTATGTACCTTGAGGGAGCTTGCGTACTAGGGGCAGTTGGACTGCGTCCAATGTGGAAGATCTTGGGAAAGGTGGCCGCGTACAACGTCAGTCGAGGTTGCTGCTGGCAACTCGGAGTACGGGTGTACGTGTCATGTAGTCTGGGCGTGTACTGATTCGAATCACCGTCGCTCGAGGTCATATGAGCATACTTGCCCACTGCGTCTTGACGTAGTAACAACTGGAACTGGTTATCTTTTAAACTTGATAAGGCTGTGCTGTAACCTGTATTGCAACCCTGATTGAATTAGAGATAGGCTCATTAAACTTTACTTTCACTTTGTGCAAGGAGCATCGCAACAAAGCGTTTCTTGTTTGATTGTGGAATTGCGATGCTTTTCAGCTCAAGGTCTGTACAATGAGGCTTAAAAATCTGAAAGTTAAGGATCAATTTTAGGCGATTCCTTTATGCAAATCTAGCCAACCCAATTGCAACCGTCGTGCATGTAGAGTTTCTTGCCTAGGAGAGACGGGTCAGACTTGCTGAGCCTATGTGCTCACGCTTGCTATATAAGTGGTTTTGCAGGTTAACATCGATGCTAAGAAGAAGGTTGTCCGGTGAGACTCGGAGACTTCCGAGTCATGTAACACATGGAGAACCCAGCCGCTGCTGTTGTCTTCGTTTTGCTAGCGAGAGGAGTCCGTGGGCTGGACTTCATCTCGAGTGCTCTTAGTTATTCGACGTGAGTTGTTATAGACTTCCGCTGTATCTATTTGATGTAAATTATTTACAAAGAAAAATTTGTAAGCTTCCGCTATTGTTTTATGTAATACGTTGTTCCTTGTATGTGTGCTGTTGGGTGCCGCACAACACGGCACCACCCAATGCGAGTCCCAGGCGAGTGGCCTGTCTCAAGGGGGCCCGTGGGTGGGAGAATGGAGATTCGAGCCTGCCGGTGAAACCTCAGTGGGTCCGTACATCCTAGTAGCCCCTTTGTAAAGGCTATTTTGTGATCTCTTGGCCATACACCGACGGTTGTGTACTGGTATAATTGAGGTTCTCTCTAGTCGCCGATGGGTCACGGAATCACAAACTTGTGGGTAAAGTGGTGCCGCCTCTGCAGAGTGTAAAACCATCATGATAGCTGTGCTTACGGTCAAAAGCACCTGGCCAACTTCCATGATTAGAGGCAAAACTTGGGATGGTTATTCGGATATGGTAATTGGGATTGGTTTTGGGACTGTTTTGGGTCATGACAATGAGTTTGGTTTCGGTTATATGAAAATGAGATGGTTATGAATACTTATGATTATGAGATGAACTTGAGAAAGATTATTGGCTGGTTGAGGCTTGATAAATGTTGAATTATGATGAAGGAATGTTGATGAATTACTTGGTTATGATGGGATTAAACTCACCTAGAAATAGTTGCTGTTTTTACCTTGTTTGTGAAATAAAATTTGCTTGCTGCAATGAACCTCTTTATTCCCTACCTTGCTGTAAGCTACATGTCATACTTTTCCCGCACATGCTGAGTACGACATGTACTCACCCTTGCATTCCCATATATACATCAGCTACAGGAGAAGAGTACTTCGAGGAACATGTGGAGTACTAGGCGTGCGCACTACCGTCAACATGCCTGTGGAGTTGAAGTTGGAGCCTGCTGTCTTAGCCATTTTCCGCTGTCTTTTAGAGTCTTCCGCTGCAAGAATAAGTTAGATATTCATGAGTGAGACATTGAGTCAATGTAATAAAGTACTTAAACATTATTCGTACATGGTTATATTCTGAATTCAGTTTGTGGAATACATGTGTATGTGTGATGAAAAATCTGGCACACATATGCATTCACTTGGTTCATTTTCGGAACCGGGTGTCACACGAAGCGTCCCACAACTAACACCAAGCACACAAACACAAGCAATCATCATGAAAATTCAGCACACCACTCTTATTTCAGACTACTATGATCTAAGCTTTCCTATTACGACTTTACTCAATGGAGAACCTAGACTTAATCGTGAGAACCGGTATTGTTCTCACCATGTGACGGGGGTGGTCCATACATGGGCACACGCCAAGGTGAGTCGGCAGTCCATGTAGGGATAGATGATGCTGGTGCTCCATTTGTTCCCGCGTTGGCACAAGACTTCTCTTGTTTTTTCAGCAAGTACAGCTTCTTGCGGAGGTAGCGGATCTCTTCTTGTGCGCTTGCATAGCGGTTTCCTAACTCCACGAGCAACCTCTGAGACTTGTCAGCAGCTTGTGGATCAGAAAAAGCTCCTCCATGGGTTCCAATGATCTCCCTTGTACCACTCTTCCGATACGGGTGCAGCTCAAAGGTAGTGTTCTCAAGCTGCTCACGGAAGACCTAGCACCATCTGGTGAGTGTGTCCCATGCAGCATTATCAACAGCTTCTGCCCTTGCAGCTCTCCATGTGGGTTTGAAGTGCCGTGTGACAACCCTACCGTTAGATAGGATGGTTACCTCAGCCTTCCACTCCTCACGTTTGAGATGAGGGACTTTCTTGAGGAGATACTCCGGGTATAAGATGCAGCAATCAAGCAACTCTCTAAGCTCCCGGGATATGTGTCCTCCCTCCATCCCGTCAGACAGGAATTCTTGAACTGAATGGATGGCCCTTCATCTCCTTCCAACATAGCTTCAAGAGGCTCCGCTGGGTGTAAGCCCGCATGAAATTCCTCCCGAGGTGCGTACCAATGCTGTTCTTCTTGTGGATCATCTTTCTTGTCATCTTCGATTGGTTCCACCTCTTCTGGGTCTTCTTCCTCATGCATAGAGCTAGTTACTTCATCTTCATCATGAGGTTCCATATTCACTTCCTCACAATATGGTCCATCGGACACCTCAATAGGGTTAAGTGCACTCCCGAGGGGTGGTGGACGAGTTCTCATGCGTGTTGTGCTCCTAGTGGACGGCATCTATAAATAAGACATGAGAAAATTTAGAGAAGAAGGAAATAACTAAAAAATTTCAGAAGCTATGAAGCAAGAAAAACAGGAGGTATGGCTGTCCAAAAGAAAATAAGAAAGAGAGGCTGAAAATAGCACTTTGCGGTGGCTGAGTTGACAAATAAAGTGCAGCAACAAGCAAATTTCTAAAATAGCAGTTTAGAGGGGTGTGCCTATGTTTTTAGAGTGTTCATTCTACCTAGGCTTGTGTCCTACAGTCAACGTGGCTCTGATGCCAATATGTGACACCTGGTTCCGAAAATGAACCGAGTGAATGCGCATGTGTACCCAGGATATTTATCACACATACACATCTTTATCACAAACTAAATTTAGAATATAACCATGTATGAATAGTGTCTAAGTACCTTATTACAATAACTCAATGACTGAATCATGAATGTCTAACTCATTCAGCAGCGGAAGGCACTAAACGACAGCAGAAAATCACTAAAGACGATGGGGCTCCACTCTGACTCCACAGGCATGTTGACGGTAGTGCGCACGCCTAGTACTCCACCTGTTCCTCGAAGTATTCTTCTCCTGTAGCTGATATATATATGATAATGCAAGGGTGAGTACATGTCATACTCAGCAAGTACGGGAAAGTATGACATGTAGCTTACAACAAGGTAGGAAATAAACAGTTTCATTGCAGGAAGCGAGTTTTATTTCACGAACATGACAAACAGCAACTATCTCTAGGTGAGTTAAATCCCAATATAACCAAGTAATTCATCATCATTTCATTCATCATAATTCATCATTTAGCAAGCCTCAACCAGCCAATACTCTTTCTCAAGTTCATCTCATACTCATAAATTCTCATGACCATCTCATTTTCATAGAACCGAAACCAAACTCATTGTCATGACCCAAAACAGTCCCAAAACCAGTCCCTAAAAACAAACCTGAATAATCGTCCCAATTTTTGCCTCTAATCATGGAAGTTAGCCAGGTGCTTGTAACCGGAAGCACAACTATCATGATAGTTTTACGATCTACAGAGGTGGTACACTTTACCCACATGTTTGTGATTTCGTCACCCGTTGGCGACTAGAGAAACCTCCATTATACCACTACACAACCGTCGGTATATGGCCAAGAGATCACAAAGTAGCCTTTACAAAGGGGCTACTAGAATGTACAGACCCACTGAGGTTTTGCCGGCAGGCTTGAATCTCCATTCTCCCACCCACGGGTCCCGTCGTGTGCCATGCTATTCCCAGGGCAGTCCTCCTCGACTCCCATTCCCCGCGCCATCCAATGGTACATAACAAGCTAGCAACACACCTAATTAATCAGCTAAGTCGCACCCATATTTAGCCTTGTGGTGGCACTGTTTTCCTGGCATGTTCTCGCATGAACCAGTCCTTAGATCTACGCTGTGGAAGTGTATTAAATTTACCGCTTCTGTCCGCACCGAAGAAATCAACGAATGGAAGTCGGATCTTACCTACACCGAGCGACCGGTTCAGATTATGGATGAAAAGACCCGGATCACCCGGAACCAGATGACAAAATTTTACAAGGTGCTGTGGAGTAATCATACCACGGAAGAGGCAACGTGGGAAAGTGAAGATTACCTCCGCACAAATTATCCGGAGCTCATGTCATCATACAGTTTGTAATTACCTCTCCTGTCTTGTTCTTCTTTTGTAATCTCGGGACGAAATTCTTTTAAGGGGGGAGGAATGTAAAGGTCCCAAAATTTTTTAGTACAATCGAACTAAAGCTTGAACACAATTTGGTGTCATGTGTATGAAAATTAGGACTTGTTTAAACTTTCCACATGTGATGATACACATGAGTGTCCCACCACACTAGCAAAGGATCATTGGAGTGCTTGGGGACAAAGTTAATTTAAAACCCATGTGTAAGTTTTCAGGTGCAAGATAAAGTGGAAATTCACCTTTTGAACTCAATTGGTTCAATTCAAATTTCGAATGAGGGCAACAAAATAGAAATGCAAACTGTTGTGTTAAAAATCCCATTTGCTGCAGCTAAACTAAAAATCAGGTTTCATATTTGAATTCCTCGGGTCCAAATTAGTCTGGATGCAAAGTTTCATGAATTTTTGGAGGTACTCTGCTAGCCATTTAAAAGAGGACTCTAAATTGCATGAGAATTCAAATTTAAATTTGAATTTGGATGGAACATGATCAATTATCCCAATGAGGTTCAGGTTTAAACTCTACACAATTGAATTTGGTTATTTGCCAAAAATTGAGATCTTTTAGAGGATAAGAGGGGGCTGACTTGTGGGACCCACCTGTCATTGGTACACAATGACTTGCACCCGAAGGCTATCTGTTCAGTGTCGAGCACAGACTGAAGAAACTTCTCCAAGCGCCACCGAGGCTCACGCGACGGCCACCTCCTGCTTCTTGCAACGAGCTGGCGACCTACTCATGGGTGCAACATCTCACAGCGTGCTCTTCTCGCTCACAAACCGAGCTACTCCCGGTTTGCTTCCTCCTCTCGAGCAAAAACAGCAGCTCAGAACAATTCATTGATGCCGCTGGAAATCGATCGGGAAAACCAGCCAAAGCTTGCGCACACCTCCTCTTCAAGCTGCAAAATTGCACTGGGGGATCCTCTTCTACCTCCTCGGTGCAACAACCGAACGATCTTTGGCCTCTACTACCGGGCGCGCAGCTTCTTTGCGGCGGCCGAACGCAACTGACAAATTGGGCGCACGTGGACAGGACAACCCAGCGGTTTTCATGCCCAAGCAAGGACGCTCAGAGGGGCGCTAGACCACAGTGATGCTCCTCCCCAACCGGTTGATCAAGCTGTGGATGACCGAGCTCTAATTCGTGAATTTTGCTCCGGCGTGCATAAATAGACGTTCCGGTACGGGACCTTCAAATTCGTTCTCAATTTTCACTCTTAGGCCACCAAATCTTGCACACAGGAGGAAGAGTAGTCTTCGACCAAATTTCCTTTCCAAACCTAGCTTGAAACTGGCGAGAGGCGGCTGATTTTGAGGTTTCCCGAGTGCTCCCATGTCGGCACGATGCGGGCGCATGGTGAGAACCCCTTTGGAGGTGCTTCCGAGCTCAGTTGCTTACTTGCCAATCTACCCTAGAACCCACTGGTGCTGTAGCGCCATTTTCCCGAGCTTTTGGCGGGCTAGGACGACCAGCCGATGACGCCGAACCTCTCCCAAGGCCGCCACACGTCGCTGGCCTAATTCCGGCCACATTAGCCTGAGCAAACATCACCAACGGATTCCTCACCTTCCAAAACCCCCGGGCGGCGATCCTCCGGGCTAGAGGTGGTCGGGAACGGGGGGCCGGCGAGGCACCGCCTTGGTCCGGCAAGGGGAAGCCGCGCGCGCGTGAGAGGGAGGCGGAGGAGGAAGAAAGGTGCTGGCCCACACGTCAGTGACCAAAAATTTAAAAATTGGAACAGTTGTGGCTCTCTGATCAGCTGTGGCTACACGCGAGGAACTCAGTAGCCCCATGTGTCCTCGTATCTCAGTGGCTGCAGTTTAAAACCATGGGCCCAAGTCCATTTCCAATAGAAATTTAATTCCAGATTTAGCCACAAGTTTAGAAATTCATAACATGGTGTAGGAAACTCCAAATTGAGTGATTCAACTTGGGGTGGATTCAGTTTGCAAAGATCTATCCAAATACGAACCCCCACTTGCATGAAAGTCAATAATAAATTCTGGAAAATTCTTTGAAATTTTTAGGAAAAATAATTATTGAGGGAGTTTGGTTCATCCAAGAATCCTCAAATTTTGCAAGAATATCATTTAGGAAATTATTGAACTTCATGCAAAGTTTCATCTCATATGGAATTAAATTGAGTAGGAATTTCCAGAATATAACCTGCATGTGTTCAAAATAGTACAGAAACTTTTTCTGAAAAAGTTCCCACTTTGAAAAATCCAGGCATGCTCTATGAGCTATACTTGAAATTGTAGTTCACTTGATTGGGCATGAAAATGCACATAAATGTAGAATTAGTTCTTTTTAAGCATAACTTCTTAAGGAATTGTTCTGGAGAAACTACTCAAGTAAAAGTCATGAATTTTGGACCAAAGTACTTTCTTGTTACCAGGAACTCACATGTAAAATTTCAGCTAAAGTCGAGCCTTAGAACTCCCTGTATTGGTTTTCCTTTCTTATATAGGTGAGAAAAACATAAGAGTCTTGTGGGAATTATGTGGGACACAATTTCTTTCCACTTTAGCTGCAATTTGGCAAGATAAGCCCCTGTGTAGCATAGGAATTCCTGTAAAAATTTAAGAGTCCTTGGAGTTAGGTTCTCCAGTTTTCTTCAGATTAGTTCGACTCATTTCATATGTTCATTAGATACTTAGCTATGTTATAACTAAACTCCTAAGGCAAATTTAGTTAACCATTGATTTTCTTTGCAAAACAGGGGCAACAAAGCCATTCTTAGTATTTCCACACAGCCTCTGTTCTTAAGAAGTTTAAGTCTTTAATTATCCGAATTTCATTATAGCAACTTATGCATATACATGTCAATAGTGTTCACGACGAAGGACTTCGATGGAGTCATCCCTTGAGCTGTGGATCATTTGAGCAAATTCAGGAGGATCAAGGGGTAGAAGATCACTAACTGATTATATATATAATACTTCCCTGCAAAACAGGCTAGCTCCGGTTTGCATTTAACAGATTTTAAGTTTTTACTTTGGAATCACTTGTTGGTTAGGATATGAAGTGTGCATTAGGTCTAGATGATTTGATACTCCTCTTGCATGACTAGAAAAACCCATGGAGTATTGGGTAGATGTCTTTACATCGAGTACAACTGCCATGCTTAAGTAGGACTTGGTAGAAGTCTAGTGGTTGGATGCTACTCGCATGAATAGGAGAAAAAGGGGCACACGGGATTGGTCATGAAATTTGATAGCAAGTTGAAGTTGAGACCGGGCAGGGTGTAGGAGCAACAGAACATAGGGGCCTGGGTGCGTGAGACCTGTCCGTGTCGGTCAAGGACCGATCCGTGTGCATCCCTGTTGAGCAAGTTTGAGTTGTGTACCGGACTCATGCTGACTATATGGAACCCAGTAAACTGATGTACCTCGGGAAGCTTGTGTTGGGACTTTTACGGTCGCCTCAGGCGGACGGCCAGTGTGCAGTATGTGGGTAACATTCTCATGACATCTCATGTTGGTAGGTGCACCATGAGGGTGGTACTGTACGGGACGATCGGATCGATTCGACGTAGTTGAAACGGGGGAAAGGCTGCCACGTACGATGTCAGGGATGGTTGCTGTAGGCAACATTGAGTATGGGCGTACTTGTCGTGTAGCCCGAGTGTTTTTGATTCGAATCACCGTCGCTCGCGGTAGTGAGCATACTTGTTCTCACAGTCATGACGTAGTAAGAACTTGCATGAGGTAAGAACTAATCACTATGGTTTGAAGTTGATACTAGCATTGTGATGTTACTTTGTATTTGTATGAATAGACTAGAGCAAACTCGATTCATTTCAACCGTGAGCAATTTACATCGGTGGAAAGCGTTTCTTGTTTGATTGTGGACTCCCGATGTGGCGTGTCCAAGGTTACTTTTAATCTGCTGCTAATAAGACCTGAGAATAAGGATCCACTTTTAGGCGAGATCTTTATGCAAATTGCTATCCTACTTTATGTCTTTACCCTCATGTAGAGTTTCATGATTAGATTTGACGGTTAAGTCTTGCTGAGCTTTATGCTCACGGATACTATACTAGTTGTTTTGCAGGTATTGACTCTATGCTATGAGTATGGTTGTCCGATGAGACTCGGAACCCTCCGAGTGAATACTCATGAGCGACCTTGCCGCTGCTGAATTGATTCGTGTTGCTAGTGGGAAACGTCCGCGGGCGGGACGGTTTCTCTGTTGCTGTTTTATATATGAGTCGTGAGTGTTATAATCTTCCGCTGTAGTATTTGAGGTAAAGTATTTGTAAGTTAATTTTTGTATGCTTCCGCAAATGATTTTCCTTTACTCGTGTGATGTTGGGTGCCGCATCGCATGGCACCACCCAATACGATTCGCGGGTGAGCGTGCACGGACCCGAGATCAGGCCGGGGCGCCCTCACAAAGGGAAGCTTTGGATGTGCATCGACTACACCACTCTCAATAAGGCATGCCCAAAGGATCCTTTTCCTCTCCCCCGCGTAGACCAAATAGTAGATTCTACATCAGCATGTGATCTACTGTGTTTCCTAGACGCTTACTCAGGTTTCCACCAAATACCTATATCTAGAGAAGATGAAGAGCATACTGCCTTCATAATAGTAGATGGTCTATCTTGTTATGTATCCATGCCTTATGTTCTTAAGAATGCTCTTCTCACTTTTGTATGTGCCATGCATAAAACAATTGGGAACCTCATTCTTGACCTAGTCCCATACCTCTCTAGGAAGACGGATCGGAACCCTCTGGGAGGGTCCGGACCATCCAGCGTCCAGTCTACTACATCAGCGAGGTCCTCCACGATGCCAAGACAAGATATCTAGAGGCGCACAAGCTGCTCTACGCAGTCCTCGTTGCGTCAAGGAAGCTGCACCACTACTTCCAAGCTCACAAGATCTCAGTGGTCACTTCATACCCACTGAAAGTCATGCTCCACAGCCCCAACACAACTGGGAAGGTGGCGAAGTGGGCTGCCAAGCTGGCGGAGTTTGAGGTCGACTTCTTGCCGCACCATGCGGTGAAGAACCAGGCACTAGCTGACTTCATGTCTGAGTGGACACCACCGCCATTTCTCCTAGGAGGCCAAGACATCGATGAGGCCGAGCCCAGAGCTCCGGTCTTCACTGGGCTTCACTGGACACTCTTCTTCGATGGCTCCTCATGCAAGCAAGGTGCCAGAGCGGGCATACTTCTCCTCACCCCGACTGGGGAGCAGTTCAAGTACATGGTGCGGCTTGACTTCATGGCAACCAACAACATGGCGGAGTATAAGGCTCTCATCTTTGTGTTAAAGACCACACTGTCCATCAGCGTCCAGCAGTTGTTGGTCAATAATGATTCTCAGCTGATCATCAAGAAAGTCAAGGGAGAGTGCTTCTGCAATGATCCTCAGCTTGCAGCCTACCTCCTCCAAGTGCAGAAGCTAGAAAAAGAGTTCCAAGTCTTGGACCTGTGCCATGTCCCTCACGCCAATAACACAATCACCAACGATCTGTCAACGAAGACTTCCACCTGGGCTCCGGTGCCTGAGGGAGTCTTCGATAGGAAGTTGCTGTGACCTACAGCCTGGCCTGCCAAACCAGGCAAAGCGGGCGAGATCAGCACCTCGAAGCTGGCGGTCCCGGCAGCCCTGCTACCATGGAGCCCACCAAGGATTGTAAGCGTCACCGAGGACTTCGTGCAACCCGATGCTCAATATCCAGAAGCTCAAGTAGGTCCCTACGCATGGATCACGGAGGTCCGGGACTACTTGAAAGACAATATTCTTCCTGATGAATATGTATCTTCTGAACGGATTTTGTTGGATAAGAGATACACGCTGGTAGAGGGGGATCTCTACCGGCGTGGCGCCCAATGGCATCCTATTGCGGTGCATAACCCGGAGGAGGCCTGCGACTTGGTCGCAGAGATCCATAGAGGCGAGTGTGGGAACCATGCATCTTCTCGCATGCTGGTCGGTAAAGCCTTCCGGCATGGATTCTACTAGCTGACAGCTCTCCAGGATGTCGTCGAGCTGGTCTATAGATGCAAGGCATGCCAGTTTGACGCCAAGCAGATCCACACACCGGCGCGGACGCTGCAGATGATCCCACTCTCATGGCCCTTCACTGTGTGGGGGCTGGACATCCTTGGGCCCTTCCCCAGATTCATCGGAGGGTACCTGTACCTCTACGTCGCTGTAGACAAGTTCACCAGATCGCCGGAAGCAGCCCCTATAGTGACAATCAACAAGCAGTCAACACTCAAGTTCATCAAGTCAATCATCTGCCAGTTCGGGGTCCCGAACAGAATCATCACAGACAACGGGAGTTAGTTCACAAGTGCAGTGTTTCAAGAGTACTGCGAAGACCTCGGCATCCAACTCTGCTATGCATCTGTCGCTCACCAAGAGAGCAATGGACAAGTAGAGGGGGCCAATGCTGAGATACTCAGGGGACTCAATACGTGCACCTACAACTGCATGAAGAAGCACGGTGCCAATTGGGTAGACAAGCTTCCGTGCACACTGTGGTCTAGCCAGTAGTCCCTCACCCGAGCGACAGGGGAAACACCCTTCTTCCTGGTGTATCGGGTTGAGGTTTTCCTCCCCCCAGAGATCACCATGGGCTCCCCCTGTGTCCAGGCATTTGACGAAGCCACGCAGGACCATCTCCGGCGTGAAGACATCGACCATGTCGACGAGCAAAGGTGGCAAGCAGCTGCTCGAAATGCACGGTACCGCCAGGCGCTCCGGCGCTATCACCAGCGGTTTATGCGGAGTAGACAGCTCAAGGTGGGCGACCTGGTGCTCCGGCGTATTCTTTCTCATGAAGGGGTGAACAAACTCTCCCCCTTCTGGGAGTGGTCCCTTCCGAGTAACACAAGTATGCCACCTCGGGTGCGTCCGCTTGGCCATGGAGGATGGGGTACCTCTACCCAATCCATGGAGCATAGAGCACCTCCGTAAATTCTATACTTAGCCAAAGGTAGGACTCTTTTTTCTCTGTTAGGGTGTCATAGATTATAGGAGCAGCGCTAGGAACAGCTAAGCTCCAGAGGAGTCCTGCTACTCTTGTCATATGGAGCGGGACACAGCCTTCTTGTAATGCCTGCCTCCTCCTATGAATAAACCTGGTCCAAGAAAAATTAGTTTACCCTGCATGTTCCTACCCCCATTTACAGTTTATGCTTACTCATGCATATCAACTGTCTTATGGCACGTCTGGGGTTCGTTCTATCTACTTGTTCCAAGTCTCATGGCGCTGGAAGGTCCCTTCGCTGAAAGGTTAACGCCCGTGAGAGGTTCAGGGCGTACAGCCTGCTTATCCTGGTTCCGTACCGTAAGCCTGTGCGCTCTGCCTCCCCAGTGCTACAACTGAGTACTTGGGGGCCGGATGGCACACACTTACGGACAGGGGAATAACCGAACCCCGTGCATCGCCTTTTTCATTTTCGTGCTTACTTTCCATACCGCTCCGGCCATATGGCCAATCATTTTTCCTTGTGCTTACCCATAGTGGGAGATGTGCTATCCTTCTCCAGGCGGGTCCGCTTGATGTACCTGTGGTGTACCCGGGGTCCTTCGGTTATTTCCTTTTTCGGGGGCCCTATGGCGCCGAATGGTCCCTCCCCCAAAAGGCCAATGCCAGCGGGAGGTCCAGAGTGTGTAGAATGCTTAGCCTAGTTCTGTACCCTAAGCATGCACACTTTGCCTCTCCAGCGCCACGGCTGAGTATCGGGGGTCCGAACGGCTCATACTCTCACACTGAATTACTCAAGCCCGCAACTCGGCTAAGGACTGTAAGCCACAGCAAAACTAGGAGCAGGGAATTGTGACCAGTGAGCATGACTACTCCTTTTCTCTGCATGTATGTGCATGTCCGAACAGGTCCTAGCATCCCGGACATCCCAGGGGGTCAGCCGCTGATGTCCTTCCTCAACCGTCTGCTTGGTAGGTGCGCCCCAACCTAAGGGCCACACCTACTAGGGGGCCAGCACGGTGAACTACGCGGGCAGGACGTCTGGGCCGCAACAGCAACAAGCAGGGATCCAGAGCTCCGACTACGACAAGCCATCAACACCGGGGTCCTTACGCTGCTAAGGACCCGGGGAGACTTGCTAACAACACGGCCAGAGCTTCCTCGGGTCCTTACGCTGCTAAGGATCTGGGGAGTGTGGCGGACCGGGATCCGCTCATCCAGGATCGCAGAGGGTGGTGCCGCACGATGCGACACCCGACAGCACACGTCATAAGAACACAATATATTACATGGGAAAACAACTGAACTTTACAAACAGGTACAATACTCAGTTACAAACTATTGTCTTTATTACACAGCGGAAGTCTACTTTTCTACACTCACGCCCGCCTATCTAGCAAAAGTCGGTTGCACAGCCCTAGGGCAACCCACACTAGCTGCACGTCTCAGCTCAGCGCGGCGTGTACGGCTCCCACTCAGCCGTGGTCCCCGGCGAAGGGTAACCCTCGCCGGTGGACTCGTACTCCGAGTCCGTGGGTGGCTCCTCACCTGAAAAACACTTAAGCAGCAACCGTGAGCACGATGGCTCAACAAGACTTAACCGACTCACCTAAGCATGGAACTCTACATGAGGGATACAATGAACATAGGAGAGTAACAATGCATCAATGGACACGCATACAAGTTCATCCTTAGTTCATCTTTTAGCCACAAGTAACAGTTCGGAAATCTGAAATTTAGTAAGAAATATTTGTTGGCACACATGTAGCAATGCAATTATATCATAACAGCAGTATTGAATCATAACATTCCATAATTTATCTACGCTATGACGCAGTGAACAAGCGGTACTCATCACCGCGAGGGACGGCGAATCGACTCGATATACACCTGCAGGGAAACCCAAAGAGCACGTCACGTACGCCCACCCATGGAGCTGCATAGCATGCTCACTCGATGTCGTACGGGACAACCTTTCACCCAACAGCCCAAACGTCGAACCGGTCGCACCGAAACGAGCAGGAGGTTTCCCACACGGAGCATCTCTCTATGCCCGTTGGCAGATTTCCACCTTGCTGCCCTCAACCTACACCTATAAATCGGTGTGCTATGCCTCGACGCCCGGAAGTTTAGGCTACATCGGTTTATCGGGGCCCATATATCCGATATGCCTTCGGTACGTTCAATACTTGTTCAGCAGGGCCGCACACGGATCGGTCCTCAATCAACACGGGCAGGGGTGCGCACACAAGACTTCCTCTTGCTGCGCCCTAGCCCCTGCCTAGTCTCATTTTCATTACTAAAGTGATCTCACATCACTCAACCGAACCCATGTGTCCCAAGCCTATCTCGCGAGTAGATTCCAACTACTCGACTTGTACCGAAGTCCTATGACTCATTAAGCATATCCTGTCTACTCGAGGTCTTAGACACTACCCTCACTCTTTTAGGAACCTTTGGTTATGCAAGTGGGGTTCCATCCATCCTACACCTAATGCACATTTATACTTCATACTAGACATGTGAACAAAGTAAAACTTTATAAAAGAGCTTAATGCAAACCGGGGCTTGCCTTGTTGCTGCTGGTCAGGGGTTAGTTCTTCTTCCGGAAGTAGGAAGTCGAGTACCTCCGGATCTTCCTCGCCTTCAGCGACTACACGTTAATGAGATACTACATGTCAATTTAACTGCAATGCATGAACTTGAATATTTAATTACTAATAACTCTAGCTAGCCCTCCCCTTTGGTTCTGAAATTTTTATGGTGGCTTGGTAGGGTCCTAACCAGAGTCTCGACCATGTTTCATTTGAAACAAAGTTCCTTTGAACCTTGTACAAATAAAAGCCCAGTTGGTCAATATTTGAGCCTCTAAGTAATTCCAGGGGTTTTCATGGCTCCAACCATTACTTTCTGGAAACTAGAAGTCAAGATGGTTCTTATGGCATTGGTTTCATGTCATTTGAAGAATTCTACTGAAAGTTATGCCCTAGTTAAGATTTGAGAAAATCTGAAAAATGTTTCTGTACATTTTTCTATTTTCTCAGGGCAGTTCTCTTAATCACCTAATTAGGGGGACTAAAGGAACTTGGATGAGTATGAAAATTTTACTGTGACTCCAGGATTTTCCAATGAACCTCTCAGCCAAAATCCAGCATTTTTCATAGAGTAATTCACCAGATAAAATTCCCCACAGTTTAAAATTTAGGGATTTAATTCTGGAAAACTATTAAGTTTCATGAGCTGAAATTGGTCTTGCTGGGAAGTACTCAGAATCCTGAGTTCAGCAAAATTTGGTTCACTGAATTTGGAGCTTCCTACACAAAGTTATGAATTTCTAAAGTTTGACCTGATCCCTGAATTATTTTCCCACAGAGAATCACCTCCCGCGCTAAACCAGAGGCTGACAGCGGGGCCCGCCCGTTTAAATTGAACTAACCGCGCGCTCGCGCGCGATTAGCTCAGGGATGACAGGTGGGTCCGCGCCCTTCGTGTACCTCCCGACGCCGCCGCCCCGAGCCGCCGGAGCTCCGGTGAGGTCGGCGTTCCCGGCGATCTAGCTCGCCGGCGCCGACAAGACTCGCCGCCCCCACGTAACCTCGGGTGCTGAACACGCTGGACATCATGTCGCCGCCGGCTAACCACCGTAGCTCGCCGGCGATGAGCCCTATGCCTCTGTGCTACCTCGGCAACGTGTTCCCGCCCTTCTGACCATCTCCTGCGCGCGCTAATCGCGTCGCCACACTCAGGGGAACCTCGGGAAGCTCGACATGATCTCCATCGGGCCTTAAACGGCCGGCAATCCAGACCTCACCGGCGACCCCCTCCTCCGCCACACTGTTCTATGGTGAACTTAGGATTCCGGCGGTGATTTCATTCTGGTTTTCGATCGAGAGGGGTCGCCAGAACCTCTAGATGCTCTCTCACTGCTCCGTTTGACCTCCCACCCACCAAGCTTCCCGAATTTCTCCTAAACCTAATCGGGTCCCGAAATGAGCTCCCCGCCCTAAACTGGAAAATTCTCTGCGCACAAAGGTCGAACCTTGGAGCGGTTTGCGTGGTGGTCTTGAGGATGAGCTAGCGCTTCACTTTCCTATGGAGGTCAAGGCCGGAAGATGATCACAGCTTGGGTGGCACACGATCGGAGCTCGGGCCACTAGGCTGCTGGTTGCGGGACTCACGAAAAACAGAAACTCGCCGGCGGTCTCAGGCCTTTTATAGGCCCCTGAGGCCAGTGGAGAGTGTGACACCTGCTGTGCCACCTCCTACGCCGAAGCAGGAGCTGGCCGGCCGAGGTGGTCCGGCGCCGACGCTGGCCGCAGCTGGCGAGCGCGCTCGGTAGAGGAAGTCGGCTGAGGAGACTTCTGTGCTAAGTCTGCTGACCAGTGGGCCTCCCCTCTAATTCCATTTTTAATTTTTTCAATTCTGTTGTGCCAAAATATACCCAGCTACTCACAATTTAATGTGAGACTTAGTCACCAAGTCTTAGTTTGAATTTGAATTCTCAAATTTGAACTGTGTTTGGCTAAATTTGCTGCATGTTTAAACTGAAATTCAAATTCAGTTTTGAATTCTTGCAAATTTAGCTCTTGACAAGATGAACTCCAATAAAAAAAGGGCATACCCAGTGCTGAAAGCTCCCACACGTTGTGGGGTCTGGGAAAGGGAATTTCTAGGCAGCCTTCCCCTTGCTTATTTTGCAAGGAGGCTGATTCGATCCCAGGACCTCCAGGACACAAGTGTAGAGACACAGTAGTAGAGTCTCTCCACTTGTGTCCTGGAGGTCCAATGAGGATGAAAATTGGTGGGCCTACTCAGAAAAATGTGCTGAGTTTGAATATGAAGCTAACTTTTGAATGTGAGTGATGAAAGTTGCTGCAATTTGAATTTACATTCAAATAGGCCTCTTATTCAAATACCTCCAAAAGTGCCTCAAAAAGTGTTGGATTTACATGAAACTTGGACTGAACTTTCCCAAGACTTTTTAAGTTCTAAGGGTGAGCTCAACCTCTCATGTTCATGTGTAAAAATCCCACTTTGTGAAAGTGAAGGCTTTCCCCTCTAATCACTCTTTTGATGGAGGTTACTTGCTCTTCACAATATTTCCTAAGATATCCACAACAAAAATGTGGTGTTGTGAGGTGAAGAAAAGTTTTTGTAAGTCTGATTTCTTGGGCTTTTACATCCCCCCCCTTAAAAGAATCTCGTCCCGAGATTACAAAAGAAGAGATAGCGATGTAATAGGGACTTACCCGTGCTGAGATGCCATGAACTCCGGGTAATTTGAGCGAAGGAATTCCTCACTCTCCCACGTCGCTTGTTCGGCGGTGTGGTTGCTCCAGAGTATTTTGTAGAACCACGAAGTTCTGGCTTTCTCATCAAGAATTGCCACCGTATATTCATCATATGTCAAGTCCGGTTGCAACTCGCCGATGTCTTCGGTAGTAACAGCAGCGGTATGTTTCAGACATTTTCTCAGCTGGGAGACATGGAAAATGTCATGGACACCAGCAAGAGATGCCAGTAGCTCCAATCTATACGCTGCTGGTCCACACTTCTCGGTGATAACATAGGGTCCAATGAAACGGGGATCGAGCTTCCCCTTCACACCGAACCGGTGCACGCCCTTCATCGGAGACACGCGGAGGTACACGTGTTCACCGACGTCAAAGTGCAACGGTCTACGCCTCTTATCAGCGTAGCTCTTCTGTCGGGATTGAGCGGCCTTCAGGTTGGCTTGAATCATCCGAACGCGCTCTTCAGCGTCGTTCACCACATCAACCCCGAATGTGACCCTTTCACCGGACTGACACCAGTTTAATGGGGTGCGGCATTTTCGACCGTAGAGAGCTTCGTAGGGTGCCATCTTGATACTCGCCTGATAGCCATTGTTGTACGAGAATTCCGCCAACGGTAGGTGATCATCCCAGTTACTACCGTGGTGGATGGCACATGCTCTCAACATGTCTTCTAATACTTGGTTCACCCTCTCTGTTTGCCCATCTGTTTGAGGGTGATAGGTGGAGCTCCGGATCAGCTTAGTACCCAATGCAGCGTGTAGCTGCTCCCAAAAGCGAGATACAAATAATGCACCTCGATCCGAGACGATGGTCTTGGGTACCCTGTATAAGCACAAAATCTTTGCTATGTACAGCTCCGCATATTTGCCGGCATTGTAACGTGTATTCACCGGGATGAAGTGAGCCGTCTTGGTTAACTGATCAATGATTAGTCATGTTTGTTGGAAGTTAGGGGCAATCCCACAATGAAATCCATGCTCACATCTTCCCATTTCTATGCCGGGATCTTCAGGGGTTGCAGCAGCCCTGATTTCTTCATGTGATCCGCTTTCACTCGTCGGCACGTATCGCACTCGGATGCGTACTTCACTACCTCCCGCTTCATCCGTGTCCACCAAAATTTCTTTTTCAAATCTTGGTACATTTTGTTGCTGCCCGGATGAATGGAGTACTTGGACAAGTGAGCTTCCTTGAGGATTTTCTTCCTCAGCTCCATATCCCGGGGTACGACTATGCGGTCATTGAACCACAGCGTCCCCTCATCATCTTTCCGAAAACATTTGATCTCTCCATTGTCTATCCTTCTCCGGAGATGTGCCATGCCTTTATCCTCTTTCTGAGCTGCAATGATGTCCTCCCTAATAGTAGGGATGAGGGAAAGGTTGTAAAGCGATCCATAAGGAACCAAGTATAAACTCGGCTCTTCCTCCTCCACCGGTGTAATGGTGAGGTGATGGACATGTGACTTCCGACTCAGCGCGTCGGCAACAACATTCGCCTTGCCGGGGTGGTAATGAATTTCATCTTCATAGTCCTTGATTAATTCTAACCACCTCCTTTGCCTCATGTTCAGCTCCTTCTGAGTGAAAATGTATTTCAAGCTCTTGTGGTCGGTGTAGAGATGCACCAGATTCCCCAGGAGATAGTGCCTCCACATTTTCAGCGCCAAAACCACTGCAGCAAGCTCAAGATCATGAGTCGGATAGTGCTTCTCATGGTTCCGAAGTTGGCGTGAGCCATATGCGACCACACGTCCTTCCGGCATCAACACGCAGCCAGGCCCAATACCAGATGCGTCACAATACACGTCGAAGGGCTTTGTTGTATCCGGCTGAGCTAAGACCGGGGCTGTGGTGAGATGCTTCACCAATGTTTGGAATGCTCCTTCACACGCCGTGTTCCAAACATATTTCGTCCCCTTCTTCAGCAATTCTGTCATCGGTTTAGCGAGCTTGGAGAAGCTTGGAATGAATCTCCGGTAGTATCCCGCTAACCCGAGGAAGCTTCTGACTTCATGGACTGAAGTGGGAGCTTTCCATTTCAGCACTTGCTCTATTTTGCTTGGGTCAACCGCAATGCCTTCAGCTGAGATGATATGTCCCAAGAATGGCACTTGGCTGATCCAAAACTCGCATTTACTGAACTTGGCGGGCGTAGAGCTTGTGGTCTCGCAATCATTGAAGAATGATCCGCAAGTGTTCGGCTTCTGTCTTGGAGTAAACAAAGATATCGTAGATGAACACTACCACGAACTTGTCCAGCTCCGGCATAAACACCGAGTTCATGAGATACATGAAATGTGCTGGAGCGTTTGTGAGACCAAAGGACATGACGAGATATTCATATAATCCATATCTCGTTGAAAAGGCCGTCTTCGGAATATCCTCCGCCCGGATCTTTATCTGATGATATCCAGAGCGAAGGTCCATCTTGGAAAACACACTTGCACCCACAAGTTGATCAAACAATATGTCGATGCAGGGCAGTGGGTACTTATTCTTGATGGTGACGGCGTTGAGCGGCCTGTAGTCCACACACAGCCTTAAGGTTTCATCCTTCTTCTTTACGAACAGCGCCGAGCATCCCCAAGGCGAGGAACTCGGCCTAATGAAACCTTTGCTCAACAAATCATTGAGCTGTTCTTTCAGTTCAGCCAGCTCATTTGGAGCCATTTTGTATGGTCTCCGGAATATGGGCGTAGTCCCGGGTGCAAGTTCAATCTTGAACTCGACATCCCGCTCAGGTGGCATACCCGGAAGATCATCCGGGAACACGTCGGGGTACTCCCAGACTACAGGGATGTCCTCTAACTTGAGCGCTTCAGCATTATTAATTGCTGAAATTTCCCAGACTGGCGTGTCTAACACCATGGAATGTGGACGGTGAAATGGAGAGTTTAAATGAACCGTCCGTGTCCGAGTCTCCAGGACAGAGCCATGGTATTGTAGCCATGACGTTCCTAAGATTGCATCAATCTTTTGCCACATAAGGATTATCAAAGTGGTGGGATATAGTTTCCCACCTAAGCACAAAGGTGCCTTTGGGATCATCATATTTGCTGAGATCTTCCCTCCCGGTGAGCAGATCATATAGGTGCAGTCGGTTGGGAAGACTTACATTTGATGCTTAGCCACATAGGATGCACTTATAAAGCTGTGGGTTGCACCAGAATCAAAAAGTATGATGATGGCTTGATTGTTGAGAGTAAACGTACCCGCCAGCACGTTATCTCCCTCTGGGGCGTCCTCATTGTCGAGGTTGCGAACGCCCCCAGTCCGCTGACCAACCTTCTTGACTGGAGGTCGGCCTCGAGCACCGCCCTGGAACTGGGCTTGCCCGCTGCTCTGCTGCCCCTGGGGACAGTCCTTCGCGAAGTGGCCCACCTGGCCACACGTGAAGCAAGTGAAACGGGGCGGTCCCCCGCTGATCGGTGGACGGAAACCCGTGGCGCGTTGTGGCGGTGGAAACGCCCGGGGTGCCGTCTGCTGCTGCTGTCTTGGTGGTGGCATCGGCGGACGGAACGGAGGTGACTGAAATGAACGTCCCCCGAACCGCTGAGGTCGCGCCGGTGGATGCCACTGCTGCCCGGATGGCATCCGATACACCATCGGGTACTTCTGGGGAGCGCCACTCCCACCGCTGGGTGGAGCGCTGCGCTTCCGCTGCTCAGCGGCCAACTCCCGCTGAGCGTCCTCTTGCATGATCGCGGCATTGACTAGGTCATTGAAAGTGCCACGATTCCACTGAACAAAATGTGTCTTCATTTCGGGGTGTAACCCCCGATAGAAATGTTCCCGCTTCTTCTCTTCAGTGGAGATGTAGTCTGACGCATATTGCGCCAAATGGTTGAAGGCACAGGAGTAGTCGTGGGCACTCCTCCCGCCCTGCTTCAGTTCCAAAAATTCTTGGAACTTCCTCTTCATGATCCAGGGAGGAATGTGATAGGCGCGGAACGCCTCCCGGAACTCTTCCCACTCCACGGCATGGCCAGCCGGACGTGAGGCGACATAGTTCGCCCACCACGCACCAGCGGCACCGTGGAGTTGCTGTGCTGCAAACAAAGTCTTCTGCCGCTCCGTGCATCGGAGCAGCCAGAACTTGGACTCGATGGTCCGCAGCCAGTTGTCCGCCTCCAGTGGTTCTTCAGCTTCTGTGAACACTGGAGGGTGCGTACTCATGAAATCCGAGTACGACACTTCACGGGGCTCACGAGGCCCTCTGTATTGACGCCCCCCCCCCGTCTGGGACGTTTTCTGCACGATCATGCGGATCAGGTCGGTCTGCTCCTCACGATCACCCACCAGTGCCGCTATCACATCCGCTAGAGTAAGCGGAGGCGGCGGTGGTGGCTGCTGCTGCGAGGTGCTGTCGTGGGCCGGTGGCTGGGAGTCATCGCCTCCCTGTTGGCTAGAGCCACCAACCTCGTGCGTGGTCCTAGTGCGAACCATCTGCAACCATACGACAATAAACATCAGTCCCGCAACATACTTCAATGCATTCAACGAAATAGGCGTAAAAACATAATGACAATAAATTCATGCGATACATCTCGTACGTAGATAATGTAATAACTTTGCAAAAGCTACACCATTACCAGACCAAATACAAACTAGTTTAATCCAACTTGATGAACCTCCCCTTTGGAAGCTCACCATAACTAGGTTTGGTCACTACGAGGCATTACTATCGTGTTGTCATCACGTATACTACCCTTTTATCTTCAATACGACACAAACATGGTCTCTAGTAAAAGAAACTTGAGTGAGACCTATACTCAAATCTTTCACTAGTTGAAGATAACCTCTCATGAGTATGTTCCACCCCATTGGGAGTACTCAAACCCCCTCTAGGGTACAACAATTTCTAAAATGAGTTCAACTGTCATTCCTCTGCCAGAATGACCAGTTTCTACATATTCCAGATTATGATCTGGTTCTAGGAATTTTCATGACTCAAGCTGAATACCAAAGTTAAAGTTAACTTCAGTATCTTTTCAACGAGTACTTATTTGCCCTCAGATCAGCTCTGGTTAAAAAGTTATGTCCATTCAAAATCAGCAGAATTTCTGGAAGAATTTTAACAGCAGCTTCCTGGGGAAGTTGCTGTTTTCAACTCTGATTCCCACTGAATTCTGTGCTGAAATTTCAGAAACTTTGAATTGCAAAGATGTTACACATATTCTACCCTTTCTAAAAATGTATCATATGAAAATTTTAGATTTTTCTACTGTACGTTATGTTTGAGAAACAGAACAGTCCAGAGAGTGTTTAACCCTGTCCTGGTTCTGGACAGTTTACATTCCTCTGGGATTTAAGCCATTTTAAGGTGAGTTTCAGCTCTGGAAATCTACAAAAAAATTGCAGAGTACTAACATACCTTTCCATAACTATATACCACACCTCCTTGGGCTAAAATACCTGTGAGTTGTGCTCTGTTGAAGTTCAGCAAATTTGCTGCCCAAAACAGAGCACTCTGTTTTTCAGTCTTTGAGAACTACACTAATCACCCTCAAATTTTCCTGCCCAACCAGGACCTAAATGTTGAACCTAGGGATTTTAATTCCTTGTTATCATTCTTTTCATGCATATGCCTACAATATCTCGGTACTACGTACCTCACAAAAGAAAATCCTAACCGGATTATACCGGCATATACGTCTCAAGTGTGGCACTAAACGGTCTCTCGCACACGTTTGCTACACGGATACATACGTGGTTAGTACCTGCAGAAGACCACACAATAATGGTGCACTCAATGGTTGTTCATTTCAGGCAGGACCATATTTAAAAGTAAATACAAACGCCCGTATCATTGCCATACGGCCGTCTTTGAGTTAGGTCACGTCTCAAGGTACGTGATCGTGTTTCAACACCACACGACGGGGAACCCGAGTATGTCATGAACGGGTCGTCACGGTTGGGAATGTTATCAGCCCAAAAGATACCACCTACTGCCCTGCAGGGCACGCCGATGGCAAGCGCTGTGTATGTCCCCCTGGGCTACTTCCAGACGAACACACTCTCGCGTTACTGACCACGCGATGGGGTCTCCACTTACTTGCCTAATGCACGCTAGGGATCAGCGTTTCATATGAACTCAGGAACATGAAGAGTCCAAGAGTTTCATATTGACGTCCCACACCAAGCTGTGAGACCTATCCCGAAACCATGTTCCTCGTCAGGGGAGCTAACCGAAATTGAACCGCTTTCGATGGCGTTCCTTACCATTCTTACCAGAGCGTAGGTGCGTTGTTACATAATTAAAATTCCGAATTATAACACATAGGTTAGTCTTTGCCACTTTAAGTAACTATGCTAGTATAGTCCTTACTTGGGCAACTACCGGATCCTAACCGTAAACCTAAATTTTCCCGTAATACAGTCCTTAAGTACTGTGCCATCCCCAATGCAGCTCTGATACCAGGCTGTGGCGGACCGGGATCCGCTCATCCAGGATCGCAGAGGGTGGTGCCGCACGATGCGACACCCGACAGAACACGTCATAAGAACACAATATATTACATGGGAAAACAACTGAACTGTACAAACAGGTACAATACTCAGTTACAAACTATTGTCTTTATTACACAGCGGAAGTCTACTTTTCTACACTCACGCCCGCCTATCTAGCAAAAGTCGGTTGCCCAGCCCTAGGGCAACCCACACTAGCTGCACGTCTCAGCTCAGCGCGGCGTGTACGGCTCCCACTCAGCCGTGGTCCCCGACTAAGGGTAACCCTCGCCGGTGGACTCGTACTTCAAGTCCTTGGGTGGCTCCTCACCTGAAAAACACTTAAGCAGCAACCGTGAGCACGATGGCTCAACAAGACTTAACCGACTCACCTAAGCATGGAACTCTACATGAGGGATACAATGAACATAGGAGAGTAACAATGCATCAATGGACACACCTACAAGTTCATCCTTAGTTCATCTTTTAGCCACAAGTTAACAGTTCGGAAATCTGAAATTTAGTAAGCAATATTTGTTGGCACACATGTAGCAATGCAATTATATCATAACAGCAGTATTGAATCATAACATTCCATAATTTATCTACGCTACGACGCAGTGAACAAGCGGTACTCGTCACCGCGAGGGACGGCGAATCGACTCGATATACACCTGCAGGGAAACCCAAAGAGCACGTCACGTACACCCACCCGTGGAGCTGCACAGCACGCTCACTCGATGTCGTACGGGAAAACCTTTCACCCAACAGCCCAAACGTCAAACCGGTCGCACCGAAACGAGCAGGAGGTTCCCCACACGGAGCATCTCTCTATGCCCGTTGGCAGATTTCCACCTTGCTGCCCTCAACCTACACCTATAAATTGGTGTGCTATGCCTCGATGCCTGGAGGTTTAGGCTACATCGGTTTATCAAGGCCCATATATCTGATATGCCTTCGGTACGTTCAATACTTGTTCAGCAGGGCCGCACACGGATCGGTCCTCAATCGACACGGGCAGGGCTGCGCACACAAGACTTCCTCTTGCTGTGCCCTAGCCCTGCCTAGTCTCATTTTCATTACTAAAGTGATCTCACATCACTCAACCGAACCCGTGTGTCCCAAACCTATCTCGCGAGTAGATTCCAACTACTCGACTTGTACCGAAGTTCTATGACTCATTAAGCATAGCCTGTCTACTCGAGGTCTTAGACACTACCCTCACTCTTTTAGGAACCTTTGGTTATGCAAGTGGGGTTCCATCCATCCTACACCTAATGCACATTTATACTTCATACTAGACATGTGAACAAAGTAAAACTTTATAAAAGAGCTTAATTCAAACCGGGGCTTGCCTTGTTGCTGCTGGTCAGGGGTTAGTTCTTCTTCCGGAAGTAGGAAGTCGAGTACCTCCGGATCTTCCTCGCCTTCAGCGACTAAACGTTAATGAGATACTACATGTCAATTTAACTGCAATGCATGAACTTGAATATTTAATTACTAATAACTCTAGCTAGCCCTCCCCTTTGGTTCTGAAATTTTTATGGTGGCTTGGTAGGGTCCTAATCAGAGTCTCGACCAAGTTTCATTTGAAACAAAGTGTAAGGGCCTCAGTTTTGACACCTACTTGAAGTGTTCATCACCACACCACACACCTCATTTGAGGAAAGATGATGAACACAAATGAAGAGCAAGTAACCACCATCAACATGCTCATTAGAGAACAAACTCACATATTGCAAAAGTGGTATTTCCCACATGTGATATAGGTGGGCTGGACATATGAAAACTCCTACACATTGCTAAGGATGTTCATGCCAAGTTTCACCCAAATTCAAAACCTTTTTGAGGTCATTTTGGGTATAGCTAGAAAGAGGGCAGTTTGAAACCATATTCAAATTCAAACTGTTTTTATCCCATGAATTCAAAAGTGGGAGGCATATTCTTATTCAGCACCTTTTTGTGAGCTCACACACCAATTTTCACTCCATTTGGAGTTGATCTTGACATGAGCTAAGTGGGACAAATTCAAACTTTATTTCAATTCAAAACTGAATTGGTGCTGAAATTCATTCAAACCAAACCCAATTTGAATTCTACTCAATTCAAATGGCTCATGGGTGAATAATTTGAATACCCAGGGTTATTTTGGGGCTCACTGTTTACAACAGTGATTAGGAATGAATTTCAGAGGTTAAAACACCGGGTGGGACCCACATGTCAGCCACTGAAGCAAAAGAAACCGACTGTGAACTCAGCTCAGGTAACCCGCGCGCTGCAGCTGCCGCCACGGCGAAGAAACGGCGAAGCCACCAGCTGCTTGCCGATCTCAGCCGCGGAACCGACTCCCTGGGTCTTTATCTACCCGCCCGAGCGGTCACCGGCGCCTTCCATCGCTGCCTCGTCGCACTTCCACCCAAAACGCCGAAACACCTCGCCGCCCGAGTGAACCTTCGGTTCCTCATCGCCCGGCCAATCCAGTGACCCTCCCGGCGATCTGAGACCAGCACCGGGTGCGCCAAGCCATCTTCAACACCTTCGCATCGGTTCCAGACCCTGCGCGGTCTTCCCCGAGCTCCACCGCGGCGATCTTGTCTCTGCTGGTTCAGCTCGAGCCGCCGCTGCGGGAACCGTCCTTCCGGCTACCACAGCCCACCGTTCACGGAGATGTGAACAGCAAAGAGGTTCGCCTCCAACCCCTCTTTCATTTCCGCAAGCTCCGGCGGCATGACAAGCACTGCTCTGGCCGGAATTTCATATTTTCGCGACGGTGTGCAAAAGTGAGGTCGGTACTGATCCGAGAAATTCGTAAGCCACACTGCATCACTCATCCTCTTGTGGAGAGGATCACTTCTAGTAGCCCGTGCGGATCCATAGGAGCAAGAACCACGAAGAACCGTGGAGGGAAACCGCTGTTCTTCGAGTTTTAGTAGAAATCCCGATTTCCGGTCTAGGTCACACGGTGACAGCCCAGCACAGCCCTTCCCGAGCTCCGTAGAGCTCATGTCGACCTTTCCTATGGTCCACTGATGCTCGACGACCCTTAGCTTGATCGGGGGAGGTGCTAGGGAGGGTGGACAACGCGACCGAAGTTCTTCCTAGGTTGCGGCTCGTCGCTGACCAGGTGGCGGCCGTTGTCATGACGAGCTGACCCCAGAATCCTGTTCCCCGAGTGGAAGTAGGTAGGGGCGGCCAGAATCGTGAAGTTTGGAGCTTTACAGAAGCCGGTGGCGAGCTCTCCGGCGAGGTTCCCCGGTGGCAGAGCGAGGGCGTCAGGAGGTTGAAGAAGGGGGTGGACCCCAGCTGTCAGCGACCGATATTTTAAATTGGGATCGGGGTGTGGCCGGGATCGGGTGTGCTGGCGCGTAAAGACCCTGTGGGCTGCAGTGTGCGGTCGTCTCGGCGTGCGACGCGTGTCCCCGGGGCCCACTTGCGAGTTTAAACTTTTCCCCGATTTTCAGAATTCTTCCACACTTCAAATCCTCATAACTTTGGCTAGAAAGCTCCAAATCGAGTGAACCAAATTTTGTTGGATTCAGATCTCTGAGCACTTTCCAGCAAATCAAGTTTCACTTCATGAAAACCCTTATTTCTCCAGAATTAATTCCTCAAATTTAAACTGTTTGGAATTTTAACTGGAGAATCCTTTGGAGGAAAATCCTGAAATTTTGCTGGGATGTTCACCAAAATATCCCTGAACTACCATAGAAATTTCAGACCCATTTGAGCTCATTTGATCCACCTAATGGTGTGATTAGTGAAACTGTTCCAGAAAATTAGAAAATGTTCAGAAACATTTTCAGAATTTCCCCTGGAATTGTTTAGCTCATATCTTTAGCTAGGAACCTTCATATTAAGTGAGACCAACTCCATTAGAACCCTCTGGAAATCTAGTTTTCAGAAAGTCATAGTTGCTTTCATGGAAATCCTTAGGACACCCTAAAAGCCTTCAATTAAGGTCAAGTACATAATTAATTGTGGAGGGCTCAAATGAGCTTTGCTGCAACTAATACTTGACCAAGTCTCTGTTTAGGTTGTAACCAAGCTACAGTAAAAGTTTCACAGTCATTGGGCTTGTTTAGTAAGAGTTATAGACTTCACAGGTTTAAAAGTTAATACAACTGCATTTAAGTTAATACATATGTTCTTCTATCATGTAGTCGCTAAGGTCGAGGAGGAACCCGAAGTCCTAGACTTCGTTACTCCGGAGGAACAACTAGCCTACGACCAAGAGCAGCAAGGCAAGCTCCGGTTTGCATTAACCTTTTTACAGATGTTTATTATTTTGAGCACATCTTTGAATATATGATTCTTTGCATTAGAGTCTTGGGTGGAAACCCAACTGCATAGCCAAGAAAACCAGGGGTTGGGTTTAGGATGGCAGACCCCGTTAGCTACTGCAATGCTAAGATAGAGTAGGATTCGGTACAAGTTGAGTAGTTGGAACTACTCGCGAGCATAGGCTAGAGGCACTCGACTCGGGTAGTGATAGCACATGAAACACATGGCAAGAAAATGAGACCAAGCGGAGGGTAAGGGCAGCAGGACTATGGGGCCTGTGTGCTGTAGCTCCGCTTGCATCGATTGAGGACCGAGCCGTGTGCGGGCCTGTTGAACAAGCTAGAACAGTACCGGAGACCTACCGGCTATATGGGAACCGGGAAACCGATGTAACTCGGGTAGCTGGGTATTGAGGCATTGCCCGTCGTTCAGAGGGTAGGTTGAGAGCTTGAGGTGTAAATCGGCTGGCGGCACGGAGATGCGCGTGCAGAGACCTCTTGCTCGGGACGATGGGACCGGTTCAATATTTGGCTGACGGGCGAAAGGTGGTTGCGTACGGTGTCCGTGATGGTTGTTGTAGGCAACATCGAGTACGGGCGTACGTGACGGGTTGTTCGGGTAACCCTGCAGGTGTAAATCGATTATAATCGCCGTCCCTCGCGGTCAGTGAGTAACACTTGTTCACTGTACTGTGACGTAGAAAGAACTTGCTAGTCACATGATAAAATGTTGCTGATTGAATGATGGACATTGATTGTTAATGATATGCTGTAGTTTTAGAGCTAACTAAAGTTCCTTTCAACTTTGGGCAAAGTACATGAGAGAAATGCGTTTCTTGTTTGATTGCGGCTCTCTCATGTGCCTTAGCGTGAGGTTCTCCACAACCTGGTGCTAAAACTTGAAAGTAAGGTTCTACTAATTAGGCGAGTCCTTGCAAATGATTTTTACCTCATGTAACCCATTACCCCTCATGTAGAAGTTCCATGTTTAGGTGAGACGAGTCAGACTTGCTGAGCCTTCATGCTCACTGCTTGTGTTTGAAGCTTTTGCAGGGTTCTATGAGAAAGGGACTCCCGAAGAGGAGACAGAACCCCAGGAGGGGAACCCCGTCAAGTGGGAGTCGTGCACGCCGCAGAGTTAGTGTGCGTGTGTGCTAGCAAGGACACGTTCAAGGGATGAACGTGGACTTGATGCGTAGTCTACGCCCGCGAGTGTAGACTGGAACTATTTTGATGTAAACATGTTCATAAACTTGTTTATGTAATAAAATTTCGCTTCTGCTTTATACCTTTGACGTGTGTTATCCGGTGCTGTGCAACGCAGCACCCCTCAGCGTGATCCTGTCTCGACAAGACCGTGGGGTCGTGTCACAAAGTTCCTTTGAACCTTGTACAAATAAAAGCCCATTTGGTCAATATTTGAGCCTCTAAGTAATTCCAGGGGTTTTCATGGCTCCAACCATTACTTTCTGGAAACTAGAAGTCAAGATGGTTCTTATGGCATTGGTTTCATGTCATTTGAAGAATTCTACTGAAAGTTATGCCCTAATTAAGATTTGAGAAAATCTGTGTAGGATCGAAGAGCACGTGAAAAGCTACCAGAGGGGGGTGAATGGTAGATTAAAACTTTTCGCCTCAGCAAAAAATCAATCGGTTAAAGAAACCGTGTGTGCAAGTGTTTTCAAATGTGTTCAACCGTGACAAATCAAGTAGAGAGGTAGAGAATCAAGTCACGGATCTAATGCAACAAGGATTACTTGAAAACACGAAGTAAAACTTGACATACGATCAAAACATTAAACGAAGATCAATCTGTTCTACCCGATATAAAACAGATCTGCAACTCTGCAAAAAACTCGTGTATCTCAAAAACTACAGATCCGAAGCTCGTGAAAATTTCACAGGTGATAGATAATTGAGTTGTGAAGACAACCCAAAAAGAATCACGTCAATCGGATCTGTAAAACTCGAGTTATGAACGAAACACCGAAGCAACGTCGGTCTGTCCAGAAACTTGGCGAGAAAGACTTGACGAAAAACAAGTCGGACGAACAAGGCACAAAAGCTCCTCGAAACTATGAACTTTATTCAATAGAAACACAAGAGGAACAGACCAAAGGTCTCTACCCACGAGAGCTCTGGACTCCCTTGCTTTTATAGCCAGCCCTCAGGCTAAACAATCCAATCTAGGACTCCTACTCCTAATTGGACTCGTATCCTAACTTACCATAACTGCTCAGGACTCTCCTATTTGCAGATAGAAGCAATTGTGAGACTTCCAAACACCTTAGGAACGTCCTAAACATTCCTAAAACAACTCAACTTCGTGCCTAGCACGAAATCCTATCATAACCAACTCAAATCTTCCATATTTGAGCCATATCCGACTCAGCCTCAGCCTGAGTACGCAATCCAGCCGGTTGGACCTTTCCGACCAATTCTTTACGTCCACTTCTCTTCATCACGCCTTGGAACAATGTTGCCACGTCCATGGACTCCTTGCACACGTGCAAACACCTTCCAACGACATACACGCAACCTTCATATGCACTGCCCTTGATCCAAACATGCTGCGCGACCTCCCGATCAACTCAACCACAACTCCTCCCGAACTTGGTTGTTGGAACCTCATCTCCTCCCTGAGACTAGTCCAAGGATCCCGTCACCAGCCATGTCTTGAACTCAAGCAACACCTGCACATGAATAAACAACCAATTCTTCCGAGCACAAGTCCTCGACTTGACTCACGTTAGTTCGAAAACCACAACACCTTACATGAGCACGTCACATAAGCATGTTGCAAACCATATCAAATGATAACAGCCATAACCACCAAAACACACCAAAAACTTAGCAAATTAATACTAAGCAAACCTTCCCATAAAAGCAAGTTTGAAACATTGCGAGTTAAAAGCAAAAACAAGACGCTGCAGTTCTACGAGTTGAACTTCACGGGAGCTCCCTAAAAACAAGCTCCGGACCTCACAGAAGCTCTCCGGACCTTGCAGGAGCTCTCCGGACCTTGCGTCGGACCTTGCCAACACTTGGCGGACCTAACAAAGAACTTGTCGGACCTTGCCACAGAAGAATGATTTGGCAATATTCAAAACATTGAATGTTAATGCTAACTTTTATCCTAATTGCCAATGTATTCAGCACACATAGGTCTCACAATCTGAAAAATGTTTCTGTACATTTTTCTATTTTCTCAGGGCAGTTCTCTTAATCACCCAATTAGGGGGGCTAGATGAACTTGGATGAGTCTGAAAATTTTACTGTGACTCCAGGATTTTCCAATGAACCTCTCAGCCAAAATCCAGCATTTTTCAAAAAGTAATTCTCCAGATAAAATTCCCCACAGTTTAAATTTAGGGATTTAATTCTGGAAAACTATTAAGTTTCATGAGCTGAAATAGGTCTTGCTGGAAAGTACTCAGAATCCTGAGTTCAGCAAAATTTGGTTCACTGAATTTGGAGCTTCCTACACAAAGTTATGAATTTCTAAAGTTTGAGCTGATCCCTGAATTTTTTTCCCACAGAGAATCACCTCCCGCGCTAAACCAGAGGCTGACAGCGGGGCCCGCCCGTTTAAATTGTACTAACCGCACGCTCGCGCGCGATTAGCACAGGGGCTGACAGGTGGGGCCGCGCCCTTCATCTACCTCCCGACGCCGCCGCCCCGAGCCGCCGGAGCTCCGGCGAGGTCGGCGTTCCCGGCGATCTAGCTCACCGGCGCCGACAAGACTCGCCGCCCCCATGTAACCTCGGTGCTGAACATGCTGGACATCATGTCGCCGCCGGTTAACCACCGTGGCTCGCCGGCGACGAGCCCTATGCCTCTGTGCTATCTCGGCAACGTGTTCCCGCCCTTCTGACCATCTCCTGCGCGCGCTAATCGCGTCACCACACTCAGGGGAACCTCGGGAAGCTCGACATGATCTCCATCGGGCCTTAAATGCCTGGCAACCCAGACCTCACCGGCGACCCCCTCCTCCGCCACACTGTTCTATGGTGAACTTAGGGTTCCGGCGGTGATTTCCTTCCGGTTTTCGATCGAGAGGGGTCGCCAGATCCTCTAGATGCTCTCTCACAGCTCCGTTCGACCTCCCACCCACCAAGCTTCCCGAATTTCTCCTAAACCTAATCGGGTCCCGAAATGAGCTCCCCGCCATAAACTGGAAAATTCTCCGCGCACAAAGGTCGAACCTTGGAGCGGTTTACGCGGTGGTCTTGAGGACGAGCTAGCGCTTCACTTTCCTATGGAGATCAAGGCCGGAAGATGATCACAGCTTGGGTGGCACAGGATCGGAGCTCGGGCGACTAGGCTGCTGGTTGCGGGACTCGCAAAAAACAGCAACTCGTCGGCGGTCTCGGGCCTTTTATAGGCCCCTGAGGCCAGTGGAGAGTGTGACACCTTCTGTGCCACCTCCTACGCCGAAGCAGGATCTGGCCGGCCGAGGTGGTCCGGCGCCGACGCTGGCCGCAGCTGGCGAGCGCGCTCGGTAGAGGAAGTCGGCTGAGGAGACTTCTGTGGTAAGTCTACTGACCAGTGGGCCTCCCCTCTAATTCCATTTTTAATTTTTTCAATTCCGTTGTGCCAAAATATCCCCAGCTACTCACAATTTAATGTGAGACTTAGTAACCAAGTCTTAGTTTGAATTTGAATTCTAAAATTTTAACTGTGTTTGGCTAAATTTGCTGCATGTTTAAACTGAAATTCAAATTCAGTTTTGAATTCTTGCAAATTTAGCTCTTTACAAGATGAACTCCAATGAGGATGAAAATTGGTGGGCCTATTCAGAAAAATGTGCTGAGCTTGAATATGAAGCTAACTTTTGAATTTGAGTGATGAAAGTTGCTGCAATTTGAATTTACATTCAAATAGGCCTCTTATTCAAATACCTCTAAAAGTGCCTCAAAAAGTGTTGGATTTACATGAAACTTGGACTGAACTTCCACAAGACTTTTTAAGTTCTAGGGGTGACCTCAACCTCTCATGTTCATGTGTAAAAATCCCACTTTGTGAAAGTGAAGGCTTTCCCCTCTAATCACTCTTTTGATGGAGGTTACTTGCTCTTCACAATATTTTCTAAGATATCCACAACAAAAGCTGTGGTGTTGTGAGGTGAAGAAAAGTTTTTGTAAGTCTCTTTTCTTGGGCTTTTACAGGGAGACAAGCTCACAACATTGGTGAAGAACTAGCCACCTTGGCCAAGTTGTTCCGGGCCCTTGTGCTGCCAAGGACTCGAAGACACACATCAACAACACAAGAAATAAAGACTTCAACAAACAAGTTTTTATTCCAATTCAAGGACTGGCAGACATACAAGACAGGCAGGAGCCCTAGATGCCTACTGGCATTGGAACCTAGCAGCTACGAGCTTGGCGGTGTCCTCCACAGTGGACCTGGCCGCCTCCATCGTCTTTGCAACAGGACCCTGCACCATCGGCTTGAGGGAGACGTTGCGGTCCCAGCTCCGGAAGCATGTGATCACGAGCTCCGTCACCTGCTGAGCCAGGGCCTTGCCCTCAGCCTCCAGCTCCTCCCCGACGACGCTCTCCAGTGCCAGCAGCTTGGCTCCGGCCGAGTCCAGCGCAGGGAGCACTTGGCTCACCTCTGCACTGGACCGCCTGAGAGCAAAGGGCTGAACCCAAAGGACTCCAACGCCATCTCCATGCGACTGATGAAGTCCCAGACTTTCTCTGCCTCGAAGGCGTGGGAAGCCCAGAGCTCCTCCACTGTCTTAGCGGTGGCGGCCAGCTCCTGGGCCAGGTCTTGGCTCGCCAGCTCCTTCTCCCTGTCTACCAGCTCCTCCTTGGCAGCCAGCTCCGCAGCACAGCGCTCCAGGGAGGCCTCCTTGGATGAGGCGGCGAGCTCGCGCTCGCGGACGTCCTGGAGCTGCTTTCCCAAGCGCTCCCACTCCCCCGCATGGACTGCCTCGCGGATAGTGAGGTCCCTCTCCTTCGCCTGCAGCTCCTTCTCCTGTCGTACGAGGATCTCCCATGAATCCAAAAGAGCTTCGGTGCAAGCATCGGCTGCGGCGTGGAGTTTCCTTGCTTTGGCCAAGAGGTCCTGAGCATCCTGTTGAGCCTCCCGACTGTGGCCCGCTCCCAGGGCGAGGGTCTCCTGCATCATCTCCAGACGCTCCATCTTCGCCCTCACCTTATCCTTGGCAGACTGGGTCCACTCTTTCAGCAGCTCGCCCCAGTCTCTGAGGCGATCCCGCTCTGCCCACAGCTCGGCCCACTCCCAGCCAAGTGCCTCCTGCACCTGTTCCAGGGCGGAGTATGCCACCTTAATGGCATTGGGGGAGTGGAACTGCCTCCGGCATCTGCAAAAGAGGGACCTTCACAGCCTCCACGGGCTCTTCATCCTCCGGCGGAGCAGCCACTACACCAGCCTGCGGAGTAGAAGGAGGTGGACCAGCAGGTTGTCTTGGAGCAGCCGCGCCGCCACCAGGGACGTCTGTGTCTGTCGGCCGGCTGGTCTCGGGAGCCCGAGAGTCTGCGTCCTGGGCTGGTTCAGGCGCTGGCTCCTGTGCTTGCACCGATGCTGAGCCTCCAGAACCCCCAGCGGCAAAGGGGCTCTAGCCCCTGGGCTGCTGTGAAGGAGGAGTCGTGCTCTGTGGTGAGGCCCTAAAAGAAAGGAGCTGAAGCCAATCACACAAACAGAAAATCAACAAGACTGCAACCTATCGTAAGGCCTGCGTCGTACCTGGGTGCCTGGCAGTTCCAGGAGGTGCGAAGCTTCTTGTGCAGGGGGCTGGAACCACTCGCCCCCACCGGCTTCGGTGGCTGAGATGCGTCAGGAGTCTTCCACACTGCCAGCCTCGGGGCCAGAGGCGCATCAGGTTCTGGGGCTGCCCCTGTTGGCTTCAGAGCCAGTGGCGCCTCAGGAGCCTTCTTCGCTTCTGGAGGTGTGTCAAGAGCCTTCCTCACCATCGGCTTCAGAGCCAGAGGCACGTCGGAAGCCTTCTTCGCTGCCGGCGGCGAGTCAGGAGCCTTCTTCGCTGCTGGCAGCACATCATGGGCCTTCTTCGCACTCGCCAGAGCTGCTCCGACTGCAGCACTCCCAGAGCTGTCACCAAGACCGGCCGGCGAGCCCAACATGGGACTGTGCGCATCTTGAGGCCCCTCCGCTCTGGGCTTCGAGACGAAGCTCCCGTTGGGGCAAATCAGCCTTATCTTCGGCTGCTTGCTCCACTGCGCGGCGTCCTTGAACGGTGAGCGAGGGCGCGCCATGGGTGCAGGTCCGCCAGTCGGCACCTGCTCCTCCCCCTTGTTGAGGAACGGGCCCGGCACAGGCATCGCCTTGTTGCTGGCTCTGCTAACTCCGGAAATCTGCATGCCACGAGAAGCGTCCCTGACCTGCCGAACAGCAAAATCGATGTCTTACAGCGTCAGCAGCTCCTTCAGCAACTTCGACCTCGCCGCCTGGTTAAGGCAGACCGGCAAGCAGCTTGCCGAAGGGTTGATGGAGTCGTCGGAGGTCGGGTCTAAGGACAGCTTCAGCAACATGATGCTCAGCATACCACTATCGGGGACGATCCAAGGCCGCGCTCCAGCTGGGTGAGATTGTTCTCCCTGGTGTACAACCAGGCAAGCCAGGTGCGCTGCTGGAGGGGAGCGATGCGGCGCGACAGAAAGTTGGCCAAGAGCATCAGCAACGTCAGGCCCTCCTGCACCGAGAACTTTATACTCTCCAGCACTGGCTTCTAAGCTTCCTGCAGGTCGGGCACCTCATCCCCGACGGGACCCTCGCTGACTGGAGGCTCGCTTGGCAGCTCCAGGCGATCGTGGACATCCATCTGGGCGATCACCCAGTCCTCACCTCCAGCAGCATCAGCAGGAATGAGGCCGCCGGGAGTGCGAACACGGCCAGCATGTAGGAGGTGAAGAGGACGACCTCGCTGGGCTAACGGCCGGAGAGAAGGTCGTCCTGTGGTGGATCTTTCCGTCAAACTCAGACGACTGCCAGCCGAGCAGACGCCTTACGTGCCCATGTTCTTCATCAGTCCGAACACGGGAGGAGCGAAGACTGGTCACCATTGGAGCAAGCGGTGGCTGGATCTGCTTGGAAGCGGAAGTTTTGAGCACGAAGGTGGAAGACGGAGAGCACAAGGCACGATGAGGCAAGTAAGGAAACAATCGCCTTCCACTGCAAAGTTTCCTTTACTACTCCTGCGACCCTTGGTAGGGTGTCGTGCGCAGCGCCTGAGTTATCACCGCCCGCGCTACCCGCACCTCCAATGATGGGTGGGACCCAGGACTGCCTGTCAGACACTGGGGGCCAGGCGGGCTTGGCTCTAGAAAGAGGCTCGGGCAGTTCCCGAGAAAAGCGGCGTGGCGGAACTGCAGCGGTCGTCCCAAGAGCTGCCGCAGTCAATGCCCGGAAACCGCCCCTCTAGCACGTCACCACGACCCTCCAGTCAAGCATGGCCATGTGTCCACTACGCCAGGGGTGTGCTGCTGGTTCCACTGTCGAGTACGCCCACTACACCAAGGACAAGCTGCCGTTTCTACTTCCAGGTACAGCCACTCGCCGACTATGCAGGGGTTGTGCTGCCACTTCAACCACCATGGTGCAAGTTCAAAGCAACCACGCGGGAAGGAAAGATGGAGGCCTCGCCTGCGGGATCGTTGCTTCACCCAAGGTAGGCCCAGGGTCCACTGTCGGTACCCTGCAGACCAGGTACCCCCGCGTGGAGACTTGAAGAGGGTCGAGACCCCGCCTCCCTGCAGAGGCGGGCTCTGACACCGACACATGCCCTTGGCCCCAGACCTGGCCTCCTCACTGAGGCAAGGTGCGATGCTGCCATGTGTCCCCAGGATCCGGGCCAGACCTCCCCTCTGAGGAGGGCTCCGTAGCTGCCACGTGTCCTTGTCCCCAGATTTGGCCTCCCCGCTGAGGCGCGGTCCAGCGCTGCCACGTGTCCCCAAGCTCCGGGCCGAAACTCTCCGCTGAGGAAGGCTCCGTAGCTGCCACATGTCCTTGGCCCTGACCTGGCCTCCCCGCTGAGGCGAGGTCCGGTGCTGCCATGTGTCCCCGGGCTGCGGTCCAAATCTCCCCGCTGAGGATATCTCCAGAGCTGCCACGTGTCCTTGGCACCAGACCTGGCCTCCCCGCTGAGGCGAAGTCCAGTGCTGCCATGTGTTCCCGGGCTGCAGACCTAACCTCCCCGAAGAGGAGGGCTCCGGAGCCATCACGTGTCCCACAACTAGTCATGGGCTGTGGGCCTCTCGTGTCAAGGAAGACGTGTGCCGTCCAGACGCGCATTCAAGACTCGCGTGTTCTCCAGAAGCATGGCGCACAGTGCACGCCACCGCCCACTCGTGGCCGTCATTACCGTGACAGGACAAGGCGGTATGGCGTGGCAACGGCACAGTGCTGCACAGCTGACCAAGTAGGACGCAGCGACAATATGGGGCCTTCACCCGCCATCATCAACCGCTACTCGGACAGAGGCACCCGGCGTGTCAGACGGTGCACCTTAACTACGTCGACAGCGACACTACATGTAGCTGTAAATACCCTAGACCATGTATAGGGTACGGACAGCCACGGGGCCACCTGTCGGGATCTGGGCTACAATGTAAGTGCCCCGGCCTTGAGCTATAAAAGGACCAGGGTAGCATCTGGGAAAGGGGTTCGAAACCCAACTCACTCTCACACATGCAAGCTCAGGCAATACAACACACACTCCCGTGGACTTTGAGTTTTACGCTCCGGCAGCCCGAACCATGTAAATCTCTATGTTCATCTTGTCTCTCAAGCTCGATCGATCTAGCAACGTTAGCCCCTACAAACAACGAACCTCCGCGGACTGCTCCAGTAGTGGTATCGGGGGAAGTGTCGCATATTACACTTCGATAGTCGGGATAGTTCCAGCTGAATATTAAACCCTCAGACATACCAAAGACAACTTTTCGAACACAGTATGGTTTGTATGAGTACACCATCATGACATTTGGGTTGACAAATGCGCCTGTGTACATTATGTACCTCATGAATAAGGTCTTCATGGAGTACTTGGACAAGTTCGTCATAGTGTTCATCGATGATATTAGGGTCTATTCCAGAAGCGAGGAAGAACATGAGGAAAACTTGAGACTGACATTGCAGAAACTACGAGAGCATCAATTGTATGCCAAGTTCAGCAAGTGTAAATTCTGGTTAAGGGATATATCGTTCTTAGGCCACATTATCTCCGAAGGAGTAGTATCGGTTGATCCCGGAAAAGTGAGGGACATTCAGAGTTTCCTTGGGATTGCTGGATATTATCACCGATTCATCAAGGACGTCTCCAAGATAGCGAAGCCCATTACTAAATTGCTAATGAAAGGGAAGGCATTTCAGTGGACACAAGCTTGTCAAGACAGCTATGAGGAGTTAAAGAAGACATTCACGACAGCACCGGTGCTGGTATTGCCGGACGTGAGCAAGAGCTTCGATATTTATTGTGATGCCTCAAGACATGGACTTGGATGTGTGTTTATGCAAGAAGGCCAAGTGGTAGCCTACACATAGAGGCAACTGAAGAAATATGAGCTGAACTACCCTACGCATGATCAAGAACTCGCAGCTGTTGTACACGCCTTGAATATTTAGACGCACTACATCCTTGGTCACCGATGTGAAATTTATACGAATCAGAAAAGTCTCAAGTATATATTCACGCAAACAAATCTGAATTTGAGGCAACATCGATGGTTGGAACTCCTCAAGGATTGTGATGTAGGAATCAACTATCACCCCGGGAAAGCTATTGTAGCAGCGGACACTTTGAGCCAAAAGGGAGCATGTCACCAACTAACGGTTCCGGAGCTGTGACCCAAGCTACTTATGGAGTTTGAACGGTTACATCTCGGGTTCGTAAATGAGATGGAGGTGATAGACCTAACGTTAGAACAAGAGATACGAGAAAGTCAGTCAACGGATCAGGAGATAAAGGAAATCGAGGAAAGAATCCGACAAGAGATAGAGAAGGATTTTAAGGAAGATGAGAATGGCACGCTTTGGTTAGAAAAAGGATTTGTGTACCTAACGAAGCACATCCGCGATGTGATACTAAAGGAGGCACATGACTCGCCCTATTCCATTCATCCCGTCTGTACGAAGATGTATAAGGACTTGAAAACTTGTTATTGGTTGGATGGCATGAAAAGGGACATAGCTGAATACGTTGCCCTATGTGACACATGCCAACGAGTGAAAGCTGAGCATCGGAGACCAGCTGGGTTATTGCAGCCGTTGGAAGTACCCGAGTGGAAGTGGGAAGAAATCGCTATGGATTTTATAGTCGGATTGCCATGTACTCAGTCCCGTTACGACTCTATTTGGGTTATCATGGACCAATTGACGAAATCAGCTCACTTTATCCCTGTTATGACCAGGTACACCATGGTGCAGTTAGCCGAGCTGTATATGGAGAATAGTATGTCGTCATGGAGTTCCTAAGAGAATAGTTTCTGACCGAGGTTATCAATTTACATCTAGGTTCTGGAATAAAATGTATGAAGCTATGGGTACACGGTTGAATTTCAGCTCCGCGTATCACCCACAGACCGACGGACAAACCGAGAGGACGAATCAGATATTGGAGGGCATGTTGAGAGCTTACGATTTGAAACATGGGCGTAGTTGGGCAAGAGCTTGCCGTATGCGGAATTCTCGTACAACAATAGTTACCAAGCCAGACTTCAAAAATGTCACCTTTCGAGACATTATATGTAGAAGGCGTAGGACACCCCTGTTCTGGGATGAGACGGGAGAAAATCAAGTGTTTGGACCCAAAGTGTTACAGGACACCGAGAAGCGAGTTCAAGTAAATCGTGAAAACATGAATGCCACTCAGTCACGTCAGAAAGGCTATGTGGACAATAGGTGAAGGAGTTTGACCTTCGAAGTCGGAGACTTTGTTTATCTCAAGGTGTCGCCTATCCGAGGCCAACAAAGGTTTAATGTCAACGGCAATCTAACACCTCGCTACATAGGACCATTCAAGATTTTAGGCAAGCAAGGAGAGGTAGCATATCATCTAGAGCTGTCGGCGCATCTCTCCAACGTACATGACGTGTTTCATGTGTCTCAGATCAAGAAATGTCTAAGAGTGCCGGAAGAACAAGTACCAATGGACGAGTTAGAACTCTAGGAGGACATGACCTATGCGGAACACCCTATCAAAATCCTGGATATGAAGGAAAGAGTAATGAGGAACAAGATAATCCGTTGGTGCAAGGTACAATGGAGTCATCATACGGAAGTCCAAGCTATGTGGGAGCGTGAAGAAGACCAAGACGGAATTCTCTCATCTTTTCTCCACTCTATCAAATCTCCAGGGCGAGATTCATTTTAAGGGGGATAGGTTTGTAACACCCTCATATTCATCATCATGCATTGCATCCATTCTCAGGTAGAGAATCATTTAAAAAGAAGAACAAAGGAGATAAAGGAATATATGTACGGAACCAATAAATAAATGAAAAAAACAAAAACATAAGAAAAAAAGAAAAAAACCTAGCCGCCCCCTTGGGGATGTGACACGACCCCATTGGTCTTGTTGAGCCAGGATCACGCTGAGGTGTGCTGCGTTGCACAGCACCGTATAACACACGTCAAAGGTACAAAGTGGAAGCGAAATTTTATTACATAAACAGGTTTATGAACATGTTTACATCAAAATAGGTTCAGTCTACACTCGCGGGCGTAGACTAAGCATCAAGTGCACGTTCAGCCCTCGAACGTGTCCTTGCTAGCACACACGCACACTAACTCTGCGGCGTGCACGACTCCCACTCGACGGGGTTCCCCTCCTGGGGTTCCGTCTCCTCTTCGGGAGTCCCTTCCTCATAGAACCCTGCAAAAGCTTCAAACACAAGCAGTGAGCACGAAGGCTCAGCATGTCTGACCCGTCTCACCTAAACATGGAACTTCTACATGAGGGTAATGGGTCACATGAGGTAAAAATCAGTTGCAAGGACTCGCCTAATTAGTAGAACCTTACTTTCAAGTTTTAGCAGCAGGTTATGGAGAACCTTACGCTAAGGCACATGAGAGAGCCGCAATCAAACAAGAAACGCATTTCTCTCATGTACTTTGCCCAAAGTTGAAAAGAACTTTAGTTAGCTCTAAGCTACAGCATACCATTAACAATCAATGTCCAGCTTTCAATCAGCAACATTTTAACATTTGACTAGCCTGTTCTTTCTACGTCACGGTACAGTGAACAAGTGTTACTCACTGACCGCGAGGGACGGTGATTATAATCGATTTACACCTGCAGGGTTACCCGAACAACCCGTCACGTACGCCCGTACTCGATGTTGTCTACAACAACCATCACGGACGCCGTACGCGACTACCTTTCACCCGTTAGCCAAATGTTGAACCGGTCCAATCGTCCCGAGCAAGAGGTCTCTGCACGCGCATCTCAGTGCCACCAGCCGATTTACACCTCGAGCTCTCAACCTACCCTCTGAACGACCAGCTATGCCTCAACACCCAGCTACCCGAGTTACATCAGTTTCCCGGTTCCCATATAGCCGGTAGGTCTTCGGTACTGTTCTAGCTTGTTCAACAGTCCCGCACACGGCTCGGTCCTCAATCGACACAAGTGGAGCTACAGCACACAGGCCCCGAAGTCCTGCTGCCCTTAACCTCCGCTTGGTCTCATTTTCTTGCCATGTGTTTCATGTGCTATCACTACCCGAGTCGAGTGCCTCTAGCCTATGCTCGCGAGTAGTTCCAACTACTCGACTTGTACCGAATCTTACTCTATCTTAGCAATGCAGTGGCTAACGAGGTTTTCAATCCTAACACCAACCCATGGTTTTCTTGGCTATGCAGTTGGGTTTCCAATCAAGACTCTAATGCAAAGAATCACAACAATATTCAAAGATGTGCTCAAAACAATAAACATTTGTAAAAAGGTTAATGCAAACCGGAGCTTGCCTTGCTGCTCTTGGTCATAGGCTAGCTGTTCCTCCGGAGTAACGAAGTCTAGGACTTCGGGTTCCTCCTCGACCTTAGCGACTACATGATAGAAACAATACATGTATTAATTTAATGCATTTGTATTAATTTTGAAGTTGTAAAGTCTATAACCTTTGCTAGACAGACCGAATGACTGTGAAACTTCGATTGCGGATTTGTTACAACCTAAACAGAGACTTGGTCAAGTTTTAGTTGCAGCAAAGCTCATTTGAGCCCTCCACAATTAATCATGTCCTTGACCTTAATTGGAACTCTTAGGGTGTTCTAAAGATTTTCACGAAACAAACTATGACTTTCTGAAAACTAGATTTTCAGAGGGTTCTAATGGAATTGGTCTCACTTGATTTGGAAGTTCCTAGCTAAAGATATGAGCTAAACAATTTCAGAGAAAATTCTGAAAATGTTTCTGAACATTTTCTATTTTCTCTGGAACCGCTTCTCTAATCACACCATTAGGCAGATTAAATGAGCTCAAATGGATCGGAAATTTTTATGGTAGTTCAGGGATATTTTGGTGAACATCCCAGCAAAATTTCAGGATTTTTCTCCAAAGGATCCTCCAGTTAAAATTCCTAACAGTTTAAACTTTGAGGAATTAACTGTGGAGAAAATAAGGAGTTTCGTGAAGTGAAACTTGATTTTCTGGAAAGCACTCAGAGAGCTGAATCCAGCAAAATTTGGTTCACTCAATTTGGAGCTTTCTAGCCAAAGTTATGATGATTTGAAGTTTGGAAGAATTCTGAAAATCGGGGAAAAGTTTAAACCCTCGGGCCCGTGGGGACACGTGTCGAGCGCGGAGGTGTCCGGCACACCGGAGATACCACACGTGTCGAGCGCGGGGGTGTCCGGCACACCGGAGCTCACAGGTTATTTGTGCGCCAGCACAGCCGATCCCCGGCCACATCCGATCCCGATTTAAATTCTTCAGCCGCTGACACGTGGGCCAGCCGGCTTCTTCTTCCTCTCGCCGTTCTCTCGTGCCCGCGCCGCCGACCTCGCCGGAGCAGACTCGGAGCTCACCGGCTCGCCGCTGCCGGACCTCCCATGGGCTGAAACTCGCCGCCAGGTGTCAGGTCGGGCTGGGGGTGACCGGAAATAGCTCGGCGACGGGCCGCGGCCTCGGTTGAGGTTCGGCACCGTCGACCGTGGTTTCTAAACCCGCCAACACCTCGAACAAACGGTCCTACAGCATCAGTGTACCTCTAGGAAACTCGACAAGGTGTCAAAAGGGTTCAGGGATGGCGGCAAGTCGATCGGCACCGTGTGACCGATCGTGTCCGCCATGACCGCCCTTGATCGAGCTCAAAATTCATTACTCCTAGACAGTTTTACGCCACGGATGCAGAAAAGAACTTGATCGCCGGCTAGTCCAGCGTCTATGTGCAGGATTTGATGACCTCCGAAAGATCATAGAGCGTGAATTTAAAGAAACCGTACCGGAAGCTCAGTTTAAGGTTGCCGGAGCAAAAACTGAGAATTCGCCGGCGAGAGTTCACAGCGTGGCTTGAGCTTCAGGTGGAAGCAGTGTGGAGTCCGTGCGCTCCTGTTGCCGCCCTTGCTCGGCCGTGGAAGTGGTTGCAGCGTGCTGCCCGCGTGAGACCGATCGCCGTCCTTCAGCTAAACTGCGGCGGTCGTCGTTGGTCACGGGAACAGGGGCCGAAACCCGGTGGTCCAGGCGTTGGGAGGGTGGTGCGCGACCTCCGGTGGCTGTCTAGCAGCTTAGGAACGAAGGAGATTGTTTTGCTGGTTTTCCCGATTGAGCAGAGAGCTGCGGCGAGAAACAATGCCGCTGCTCGGGTTTGCCCGCGAGAAGATAAAGCCGGCCGACTCCTGCTCAGTGGAGGCAGTGCCGGTCGCATGGGGGCGCGAGCAAGCCGCCCTGGGCGCCAGCGCGCGGAGAGGGAAGCAGCTGGTGGCGCCGGTAGCTGCTCGGTGGCACAGCCGATAACTGCTCGGTGGAATTTCCCACCGAGACTCTGACTTTGGTTGCAAGTTTCTCCTTCTTCCCTCTATGACATGTGGGTCCCACCTGGGGTTTTAACCTCTGAAATTTACTCCTAATCACTGTAGTGAACAGTGAACCCCATAATACCCCTGGTGGTTCAGATTATTCACCCTTGAGCCATTCGAATTGCATAGGATTCGAATTGGGTTTGGTTTGAGTGAATTTCAGCACAAGTGCAGTTTTGAATTCAAATGAAGTTTGAATTTGCCCCACTTAGTTCACGTCAAGATCAACTCCAAATGGAGTGAAACTTGGTGTGTGGGCTCACAAAAATGTGCTGAGTAAGAATATGCCTCCCACTTTAAATTCATGGGATAAAAACAGTTTGAATTTGAATATGGTTTCAAACTGCCCTCTTTCTAACTATACCCAAAATGTCCTCAAAAGGTTTGGAATTTGGGTGAAACTTGGCATGGACATCCTTAGTAAAGTGTAGGAGTTTTCATATGTCCAGCCCATATATATCACATATGGGAAATACCACTTTTGCAATATGTGAGTTTGTTTTCTATTCAGCATGTTGATAATTGTTACTTGCTCTTCATTTGTGTTCATGATCCTTCCTCAAATGAGGTGTGTGGTGTGGTGATGAACACTGCAAATGTGTGTCAAAAACTGAGGCCCTTACATTCCTCCCCCCTTAAAAGAATCTCGTCCCGAGATTATAAGGTGAAAATGAGAGAGAGGAAGGTGGAAAATTACCGGATATGCGACGTGAAAAATTCGGGGTAGTTAGTGCGAAGGAATTCTTCGCTCTCCCATGTCGCTTCGTCCATGGAGTGATTACTCCATAGAACCTTGTAGAACCACAACGTACGGTTGCGTGTGGTTCGGGCCTTTTCATCAATAATCTGCACCGGTTCCTCCCGATAGGTGAGATCCGGTTGCAGTTCTTCAATATCCTCCAGCTGAACGGTAGTTGATAGCTTAAGACACTTCCTCAGCTGGGAAATGTGAAAGACGTCGTGCACACCGGAAAGTGCTTCTGGTAATTTCAACCGGTATGCCACTGACCCACATCTTTCGGTAATCTGGAATGGACCGATGAATCGGGGTGCCAACTTTCCTCTCACCCTAAATCTGTTTACGCCCTTCATTGGAGATACCCGTAGATATACGTGCTCTCCAATTTCGAATTGTAATGGGCGCCTTCTCCGGTCCGCATATTGTTTCTGACGGGATTGAGCGGCTTTTAGGTTCGCTTGAATCAGTCGAACCTTTTCTTCCGCGTTGTTGACAAGGTCAATCCCGAAGGTAACCCTTTCACCAGACTCACACCAGTTCAATGGTGTGCGGCATTTCCTACCATATAGCGCCTCGTAAGGTGCCATCTTGATGCTGGCTTGGTACCCATTATTGTACGAGAACTCGGCTAACAGCAAGTGATCATCCCAATTCTTGCCATGGTTGATAGCGCAAGCTCGTAACATGTCTTCTAAGATTTGATTTACCCGCTCCGTTTGCCCATCCGTATGCGGGTGGTATGCTGAACTACGGATCAGCTTCGTCCCCAAGGCAGCGTGCAGCTGCTCCCAAAAACGGGACACAAATAAAGTGCCCCGATCCGAAATGATAGTACGGGGTACGCCGTACAAGCATAGGATCCGTGAGATGTACAGTTCAGCGTACTTCTTGGCGTTGTAGTTGGTGTTGACCGGGATGAAATGGGCAACTTTGTTGAGCCGATCGACGATAACCCACACAGAATCATGTTTCTGCAAGGTGGTCGGTAAACCGACGATGAAGTCCATGCTCACATCCTCCCACTTCCAGGCAGGAATGCCCAGTGGTTGCAGCAGTCCCGGTTTCCGCATATGATCTGCCTTCACCCTTCGACATGTATCACACTCGGACACGTATTTTGCAACCTCGCGCTTCATCCGTGTCCACCAAAACTTTCTTCTGAGTTCTTGATACATTTTGTTGCTGCCGGGGTGAATAGAAAACTTTGATAAGTGAGCCTCATCAAAGATTTTCTTCCGTAATTCCTAGTTACGGGGTACGACGATCCGGTCCTTGAACCATAGGACGCCGTCTCTGTCCTTCCGGAAACATTTCAACTCTCCACTATCTACACGTCTCCGCAAATGTGACATGCCCTTGTCATTCTTCTGGGCTGCCGCTATCTATTCACGGATGGTGGGGATTAAAGCTAGGTTGTAGAGAGCTCCGTGTGGAATCACATGTAGTGGTGGTTCGCTCTCTTCCAACGGTGTGATGGTCAGATTATTGACGTGTGACTTGCGGCTCAGCGCATCTGCCACTATGTTTGCCTTGCCCGCATGATAATGGATCTCTATTTCGTAATCCTTTATCAGTTTAACCATCTTCATTGCCTCATGTTCAGCTCCTTCTGAGTGAATATGTACTTGAGGCTTTTGTGGTCGGTATATAAATGTATGAGGTTACCGAGTAGGTAGTGCCTCCACATTTTTAGTGCAAGTACCACGGCAGCGAGCTCCAAGTCGTGAGTTGGATAAATTTGCTCATGGTTTCTAAGCTGCCGTGATCCATACGTGACCACTCTTCGGTCTTGTATCAGCACACATCCGAGCCCAATGCCGGATGCATCGCAGTACACATCGAACGGTTTTGTTGTGTCTGGCTGCGCCAAAACCGGTGCTGATGTCAGGTTCTTGACTAAAGCCTTGAATGATGCTTCACATGTTGGACTCCAAACATATTTGGTAGCCTTCTTCAGCAGCTCTGTCATTGGCTTGGCAATCTTCGAGAAGTTCGGAATGAACCCCCGATAATACCCGCGAGTCCGAGGAAACTCCGTACCTCGTGAACAGTTCTCGGGGATTTCCAATTCAGCACTTGAGTGATCTTGCTCGGGTCCACAGCGATACCCTCCGCTGAGATGATATGCCCGAGGAAAGGCACTTGCGATATCCAAAACTCGCATTTGCTGAATTTTGCGTATAACTTGTGATCCCGCAGCCGTTGCAAGACTATACGCAGATGTTTCTTGTGATCTTCCTCCGACTTGGAATATACCAGGATGTCGTCGATGAAGACCACGACAAACTTGTCCAGCTCCGGCATGAATACCGAGTTCATCAAGTACATGAAATGAGCTGGAGCATTGGTGAGGCCGAAGGACATGACCAGGTACTCATAAAGTCCGTACCTCGTCGAGAAAGCCGTCTTCGGAATGTCCTCAGCCCTTATCTTAATCTGATGGTACCCGGATCTTAAATCCATCTTGGAAAAGATCTTTGCTTCGACCAACTGATCAAACAACATGTCGATCCGTGGCAACGGGTACTTGTTCTTGATGGTTACGGCATTTAATGGACGGTAGTCCACGCAAAGCCGCAACGTCTCGTCCTTCTTCTTGACAAATAATGCCGAACAGCGCCATGGCGAGGAGCTCGGCCTAATGAAACCCTTCTCCAGAAGGTCCGTGAGCTGAGTCTTCAGTTCAGCCAACTCCTTGGGCGCCATCTTGTACGGCCTTCGGGATATTGGCATGGTTCCTGGTGCAAGTTCAATCTTGAACTCCACCTCTCTATTGGGTGGCATCCCCGGTAAATCATCCGGGAATACGTCAGGGAACTCTTGTACCACTGGAATATCTTCCAATCTGATGGTTGTGTCTTGATAGACACTTGGAAGTTTTATTTATGGACTGTCCAGAAATAACGAGTGAGACTCGTGCACTTTTGAGTTCAGGTGCACGACTCGGAGGACGGTGTCTAAAACATCGCCGTGGCGGGTTAACCACGACATCCCTAAGAAGACATCGACCTTTTGTCCCTCTAAGATTATGAGAGACGTAGGGTAAACTCTACCCTCTAAGCACAATGGCGCTTTTGGGACCATCATGCTTGCTGAAATTTTCCCACCCGGTGAACAGATCACATAAGGACTATCGGTGGGTAGTATTTGCAAGCTACATTTATCGATGAAAGCTTGGCTAATGAAGCTATGCGTGGCGCCTGAATCAAATAGTACTATAGCGGGATGCTGGTGGGGTTGGAACATACCCGCAAGGATTGGCTCGCCCTCCGGCACGTCCTCAATGGCAAGCTGGTGGACGGTGCCTGGCCTAGGGTTTGCCCGCCGCGCATTAGTAGGGTTCCGGGGTTGATTCCTCCCCGGAAACTGTGGTGCCACTCCGCCGCCTTGCCTCTCTGGGCAACTGCTCGCGAAGTGTCCTGGACGACCACACTTGTAACATGTGGCCGCTGCTGGTGGAGTGCTCGGTGGACGAAAGCCCGGCATGCGTTCCTGAGGTGCAAACGCACGCGGCATCGCCCGCTGCTGTTGTTGTTGTTGCGGTGGTGCTGGCAGTGCCGGCCTGAATGCCGGTGAAGAGTACGGCCGACTGCGAAACGGCATCGACCGCTGTGGTGGCTGCCAGCGTGGACCCGATGGTGGGCGATTCACCATACGAAACTTCTGAGAAGGACCGCCTCCTTCTCCGCTGCTCTGCGGCGCGCTTCGCTTTTGCTCTGCCGCCGCCAACTCCTTGCCGGAGTCCTCCTGAACAATCGCAGCATCAATGATGTCGTTGAGGCTGCCGCGATTGAACATCGCCAACTTGTCCTTCAGGAGCGGGTTAAGCCCCTGGTAAAAATGGTCTCGCCGCTTCTCGTCTGTATCTGCGTGATACGACGCGTAGAGCGCGAGATCGTTGAACGCTCTGGAGTATTCCAGCGCGTTCCGGCTCCCTTGCTGCAGGTGTAAGAACTCCTGCATCTTCCTCTTCATTAAACCTCGTGGTATATGATAGTCCCTGAAGGCCATCCGGAACTCCGTCCAGGTCATCACTCGGTCGGTGGGTTGTGAAGCACAGAAGTTGGCCCACCACGCGCTTGCGGATCCTTGGAGCTGCTGGACCGCGAACTGAGTCTTGCGCTGCTCGCTGAGCTGGAGCAGCCCGAACTTCATCTCTATGGTGCGGAGCCAGTTGTCCGCGTCAAGTGGTTCATCCGCCCTTGAGAATACTGGGAGATGAGTTGCCAGGAAGTTGGAGTAGGAGCCCTGTTGACGCTCCTCACGGTCTGGACGTCTCTCTGGGCGAGACGTATTCGCAATTAAAGTTTGCAGCAGCTCCGTGTGCTGCTGATGTGAACCCGCCATTGCCGCGACTATGTCAGCCAATGTAACTGTTGGCAGTGGCGGTGGCGGTGTTTGCTGATGCTGTTGCTGCTGCTGCCCCGAGGAGTCCTCGGGAGGTGGTTGGGAGGTCTCTCCCCCTTGGCTAGTACCTCCAACATCAGGGTTGGCACGAGTACGCGTCATTCTGAAATTCAACACAGCAGCAATTAGCACATGTATTACTTAAAATTCCATAAGCAACAGTAGGTATGGAAGTGACACATGATTAATTTGCACAACATTCACATATATTGATAAAGCATAAACTTTATACAAGATACATTATTCTCGGGTCTCTGAGAAGTCGTGTTCATGTTGTCACTACCTGTACATACGCTACTGCCTACACGACATGTCACCGATTACAAAAGTTGGGTTACACTACCCTAGCTGCCCTACTTGGCAACCGTAACCCCCTACTCGGAGTAGAACTCGACCTCCTGTGGGTCGTCCTCCTCCGGTACCTCTGCTGGTGGCTCTGGATCTACCACCTCTTCTCCCATTCCGGGTTCTCCCATTGCTGGAAGACCCAAGACCACCGGTACGCCTAACACCGGAGGTACGAGGTCCTGCAATGCATGCACCTCGTCCATAGCCTGGTTGTAGTCCTCTTCCCAGCCTTGTCCTTCCTCGATAGCGTCGTCCCGCTCTTGAGCAAGGTCATCATTCTGCTGGGTTAGGGTCTGCACCAGATCTTGTAACGCCGCGATGTCGACACGGCTTTTTCTCTTCGCCTTCTTCAGACGATGCAACTGATTGTGCTGTTCATTCAGTCGCTTGATCGTTGGAAGGAGCACATTGCGGAGTGCACTGTGAGCACTCTCGAAATGATCTCCACGGCTTGTGCTCTCCTTGAGCTTTGTGGCGAGATGCTCCGTATGAACAGCTTGGCTGTCCATCACGGCGTTTCCCGCCCTCATCTGGAGGCTGAGATTTGCCTCCTCGGGGTTGTACCTTGGGCAACTCGGGTCCGTTGCTTCCAGGTACCTCTCTTCCCACACATGCTGAGCTCGTCCCTCCACCGGAACGAGTGCGTATGGAGTGCCCTCCATAGCCTGCACGTGTAGTTGGCAGAAACGTGACATAGTGTCACGGGCTGCCACTTGCCACATCCCTTCCGGTTGTCTTCCTCTCACCGTGACGGTGAATGGCACCCAACCGGGTGGCGTAGGTCCTGCAGGAACCTCGACATGGATCGTCCACGTCTTGTTCCCCTCTTCGCCTTCTTCCTTGGCGAAGTACTGTGGCATCTGATTGTACCTGAAATATTGGAGCATTTGCCACAATGCTTCCGGGTAGCCGCTACGGTCAGAGCAGTGGGAAACCACCCCCGTTCTCCAACTGTTTATCTGCTGTCATCTGTAAAAATATATTTGAGAAATGTCAAATATTTATTTAAACAGTAAACCATTGAGTTATAACATAAGACATGTCATTGAACCTACAAAACTTGGAAACATAGTTCAAATTTTAAACAAATTTGACTGCTGATCTGCTGTTCCCATGACAGCCCTGACCAGTTTCCATATCAACCAGATTTAGGCCATGTTAAAGGCAAAACCAGTTCTGGAGCTCAACATCAAAGTTAAAACTAACTTCAATAGCTTTCCAGAAAGTGTTTTCTTGGCCTAAGATCTGTCCTGGTTCAAAAGTTATGAGATGTCAAAGTTAACAGAATTTCTGGAAACAATTGGGCAGCACCTCCCTGCCTTAGGTACTGATTTGATCCAAGAATCCCAGTTACTTCTGTCCCTAATCTGACAAAACTTTCTGTTACAAAGTTGTAACCTATCTCATAAGCTTTCCATAACTACCACATTTTCTATTTTTGGATTTTTATGAAGGAAGTTATGCTTAATTTACAGAGAGTCTTTACTCTGTCCTGTTTTCTGGACAGTTTCAACTCTACTGCATTTTTCGAGTGGTTAAGGGATGAAACACCTCTGGACCTCAACAGAAGAGTTGTAAAGCTCTTCCAAAGCTTTCCAGAAATGTATCATACGACCCCAATTTCGAAAGAACTCAACCTCTAACCTCTGATTAACTTCAGTCTTGATTCAGCTGAAAACAGAGTGCTCTGTCCTTAACAACCTATAAGTTGAAAACTTGTTAACTTCGAATATCTTGTTCAAGGGAAGGAGTTACATCAAATTTCACTACTATGGATCAAAACTTTCAAGTTTTTAAATGAATTTGTTCGTTTAGTTGGGTGTGACGTCGATGCGTCACCAGATTATGTCGGTACTACGTCCTCACAAGGAAAAACCTATACCGGACCTAGCCGGCTTCGTTAGTTCAGTGGCACTACTCATCACTCGCACACGGATGCTACACGTCTACCGTTTCGTGGTCAGGCTACCTGCAGAAACTCAAACAATCATCAGACTCGGCTGCACACCGAGCCCGGAATCCATACAGTTCGTACACCCGGCCGTCATCACTCGCCCGGATGTTCTCAAGCCAACCATGCCTTGAGTTACGTGTTCACGTTTCAGACCACGTGACGGGGTCTCCCATGTTGCACCACGCACGCCAGGGATAGACGTTGCTCGAATACCCCAAGCGACAAGAAGAGTCGTAGAGGATACTAAAGCGGGTTGGGTTACCTGCCACCCGTGGGGCTCCACCCTTCAGCTTGTGCGCACTGGTGGACAGCGCTTACGTGCACCCCCCAAGACATGAACGTCCCGAGATGCACGATTTTCCGACATAACACATAGGTTAATATGCCACTTTCTATATGCTAATAACATCCTTATACGGGCTACTAACTCGTTCCTCACTGGATTTTTGAAAAAGAAGACCTTTGTACTGTGCTAAACCTCAAGCGAGCTCTGATAGCAACGCTGACACGACCCCATTGGTCTTGTCGAGCCAGGATCACGCTGAGGGGTGCTGCGTTGCACAGCACCGTATAACACACGTCAAAGGTACAAAGCGGAAGCGAAATTTTATTACATAAACAGGTTTATGAACATGTTTACATCAAAATAGGTTCAGTCTACACTCGCGGGCGTAGACTAAGCATCAAGTGCATGTTCAGCCCTCGAACGTGTCCTTGCTAGCACACACGCACACTAACTCTGCGGCGTGCACGACTCCCACTCGACGGGGTTCCCCTCCTGGGGTTCCATCTCCTCTTCGGGAGTCCCTTCCTCATAGAACCCTGCAAAAGCTTCAAACACAAGCAGTGAGCACGAAGGCTCAGCAAGTCTGACCCGTCTCACCTAAACATGGAACTTCTACATGAGGGTAATGGGTTACATGAGGTAAAAATCAGTTGCAAGGACTCGCCTAATTAGTAGAACCTTACTTTCAAGTTTTAGCAGCAGGTTATGGAGAAACTTACGCTAAGGCACATGAGAGAGCCGCAATCAAACAAGAAACGCATTTCTCTCATGTACTTTGCCCAAAGTTGAAAAGAACTTTAGTTAGCTCTAAGCTACAGCATATCATTAACAATCAATTTCCAGCTTTCAATTAGCAACATTTTAACATGTGACTAGCCTGTTCTTTCTACGTCACGGTACAGTGAACAAGTGGTACTCACTGACCGCGAGGGACGGCGATTATAATCGATTTACACCTGCAGGGTTACCCGAACAACCCGTCACGTACGCCCGTACTCGATGTTGCCTACAACAACCATCACGGACGCCGTACGCGACTACCTTTCACCCGTTAGCCAAATGTTGAACCGGTCCAATCATCCCGAGCAAGAGGTCTCTGCACGCGCATCTCAGTGCCGCCAGCCGATTTACACCTCGAGCTCTCAACCTACCCTCTGAACGACCAGCTATGCCTCAACACCCAGCTACCCGAGTTACATCAGTTTCCTGGTTCCCATATAGCCGGTAGGTCTTCGGTACTGTTCTAGCTTGTTCAACAGGCCCGCACACGGCTCGGTCCTCAATCGACACAAGTGGAGCTACAGCACACAGGCCCCGAAGTCCTGCTGCCCTTAACCTCCGCTTGGTCTCATTTTCTTGCCATGTGTTTCATGTGCTATCACTACCCGAGTCGAGTGCCTCTAGCCTATGCTCGCGAGTAGTTCCAACTACTTGACTTGTACCGAATCCTACTCTATCTTAGCAATGCAGTGGCTAACGAGGTTTTCAATCCTAACACCAACCCATGGTTTTCTTGGCTATGCAGTTGGGTTTCCAATCAAGACTCTAATGCAAAGAATCACAACAATATTCAAAGATGTGCTCAAAACAATAAACATTTGTAAAAAGGTTAATGCAAACCGGAGCTTGCCTTGCTGCTCTTGGTCGTAGGCTAGCTGTTCCTCCAGAGTAACGAAGTCTAGGACTTCGGGTTCCTCCTCGACCTTAGCGACTACATGATAGAAACAATACATGTATTAATTTAATGCATTTGTATTAAGTTTGAAGTTGTAAAGTCTATAACCTTTGCTAGACAGACCTAATGACTGTGAAACTTTGATTGCGGATTGGTTACAACCTAAACAGAGACTTGGTCAAGTTTTAGTTGCAGCAAAGCTCATTTGAGCCCTCCACAATTAATCATGTCCTTGACCTTAATTGGAACTCTTAGGGTGTTCTAAGGATTTTCATGAAACAAACTATGACTTTCTGAAAACTAGATTTTCAGAGGGTTCTAATGGAATTGGTCTCACTTAATTTGGAAGTTCCTAGCTAAAGATATGAGCTAAACAATTTCAGAGAAAATTCTGAAAATGTTTCTGAACATTTTCTATTTTCTCTGGAACCGCTTCTCTAATCACACCATTAGGCGGATTAAATGAGCTCAAATGGATCGGAAATTTTTATGGTAGTTCAGGGATATTTTGGTGAACAACCCAGCAAAATTTCAGGATTTTTCTCCAAAGGATCCTCCAGTTAAAATTCCTAACAGTTTAAACTTTGAGGAATTAACTCTGGAGAAAATAAGGAGTTTCGTGAAGTGAAACTTGATTTGCTGGAAAGCACTCAGAGAGCTGAATCCAGCAAAATTTGGTTCACTCAATTTGGAGCTTTCTAGCCAAAGTTATGATGATTTGAAGTTTGGAAGAATTCTGAAAATCGGGGAAAAGTTTAAACCCTCGGGCCCATGGGGACACGTGTCGAGCGCGGAGGTGTCCGGCACACCGGAGATACCACACGTGTCGAGCGCAGAGGTGTCCGGCACACCGGAGCTCACAGGTTATTTGTGCGCCAGCACAGCCGATCCCCGGCCATATCCGATCCCGATTTAAATTCTTCAGCCGCTGACACGTGGGCCAGCCGGCTTCTTCTTCCTCTCGCCGTTCTCTCGCGCCCGCGCCGCCGACCTTGCCGGAGCAGACTTGGAGCTCACCGGCTCGCCGCTGCCGGACCTCCCATGGGCTGAAACTCGCCGCCAGGGGGTTGTCGACGTCGAGGAACACGTCGGTGGTGTCAGGTCGGGCTGGGGGTGACCGGAAATAGCTCGGCGACGGGCCGTGGCCTCGGTTGAGGTTCGGCACCGTCAACCGTGGTTTCTAAACCCGCCAACACCTCGAACAAACGGTCCTACAGCATCAGTGTACCTCTAGGAAACTCGACAAGGTGTCAAAAGGGTTCAGGGATGGCGGCAAGTCGATCGGCACCGTGTGACCGATCGTGTCCGCCATGACCGCCCTTGATCGAGCTCGAAATTCGTTACTCCTAGACAGTTTTACGCCACGGATGCAGAAAAGAACTTGATCGCCGGCTAGTCCAGCGTCTATGTGCAGGATTTGATGACCTCCGAAAGATCATAGAGCGTGAATTTAAAGAAACCGTACCGGAAGCTCAGTTTAAGGTTGCCGGAGCAAAAACTGAGAATTCGCTGGCGAGAGTTCACGGCGTGGCTTGAGCTTCAGGTGGAAGCAGTGTGGAGTCCGTGCGCTCCTGTTGCCGCCCTTGCTCGGCTGTGGAAGTGGTTGCAGCGTGCTGCCCGCGTGAGACCGATCGCCGTCCTTCAGCTAAACTGCGGCGGTCGTCGTTGGTCACGGGAACAGGGGCCGAAACCCGGTGGTCCAGCCGTTGGGAGGGTGGTGCGCGACCTCCGGTGGCTGTCTAGCAGCTTAGGAACGAAGGAGATTGTTTTGCTGGTTTTCCCGATTGAGCAGAGAGCTGCGGCGAGAAACAATGCCGCTGCTTGGGTTTGCCCGCGAGAAGATAAAGCCGGCCGACTCCTGCTCAGTGGAGGCGGTGCCGGTCGCAAGGGGGCGCGAGCAAGCCGCCCTGGGCGCCAGCGCGCGGAGAGGGAAGCAGCTGGTGGCGCCGGTAGCTGCTCGGTGGCACAGCCGACAACTGCTCGGTGGAATTTCCCACCGAGACTCTGACTTTGGTTGCAAGTTTCTCCTTCTTCCCTCTATGACATGTGGGTCCCACCCGGGGTTTTGACCTCTGAAATAATCACTGTAGTGAACAGTGAACCCCATAATACCCCTGGTGGTTCAGATTATTCACCCTTGAGCCATTCGAATTGCATAGGATTCGAATTGGGTTTGGTTTGAGTGAATTTCAGCACAAGTGCAGTTTTGAATTCAAATGAAGTTTGAATTTGCCCCACTTAGTTCACGTCAAGATCAACTCCAAATGGAGTGAAACTTGGTGTGTGGGCTCACAAAAATGTGCTGAGTAAGAATATGCCTCCCACTTTTAAATTCATGGGATAAAAACAGTTTGAATTTGAATATGGTTTCAAACTGCCCTCTTTCTAACTATACCCAAAATGTCCTCAAAAGGTTTGGAATTTGGGTGAAACTTGGCATGGACATCCTTAGTAAAGTGTAGGAGTTTTCATATGTCCAGCCCATCTATATCACATATGGGAAATACCACTTTTGCAACATGTGAGTTTGTTTTCTAATGAGCATGTTGATAATTGTTACTTGCTCTTCATTTGTGTTCATGATCCTTCCTCAAATGAGGTGTGTGGTGTGGTGATGAACACTGCAAATGTGTGTCAAAAACTGAGGCCCTTACAGGATGTTCCCTCTGGCTGCCCTCCCCCCTTAGGGGATTTTTCCCCTGATCGCCGGCCCCCTAGGGATTTTCTCCCCTTTCTTCCAATCCGATTTGTAGCCCCCTAAGATTTAATCCCAGCCCTTGATCAATTTATGTTGCTGAAATCCTAGCCCCCTTGGCTGCACCTTCCCCCTATAAATAAAACCCCCTCTCCCCCTGGCCGCTGCACACCTGCCCCAAGAGAACCCCCTGGCCGCTGCACCGCCCTGCCCAAAAAAACCCCCTGGGTGCCCTGCTGCCCTGCCCTGGCCGCCACTCTGGTGCCCTACCCCGGCCGCCGCCCTGCTGGCCACAACCCTACCCTGCTGTGCCCCTGCCAGGAGAAGAAAACCCCAGCGCCCACACTGATCACAAGAGAGGCGTTAGCTGCTGCCACTGCAAGGAGAAGACCAGCCGCAGAGGAGAAGAAGAGGAGGAAGAGAGGCAGGAGCCGTCGTCCTTCGTGCAACATTGCTGCTGTCGTCTCCAACCCCGCTGCATCACACCTTACGACTAGAAGCTACTGCACATAAGTAGATCACTCTCCGGTCTAGGTCTTGACGGTGGAAATTGATCTACTACCTGATCTAAAACCCTAGCCGCACCAAATTGATTTTCAGCAGCACTAATCATCACAAAACCCCATTGAAACCTAGCCAAACTCGCATGGGCATATGTAAACTGAGTGGTGCAGGTTGCATTGTACGATTGCATGCATCCACATCATCATATCTTGAGTAATATGTGTGCATCATATTGATTGGATGTGTTGTCTTGTATGTACTTGATTGTGAGTAGAAGGACACACTCAAGAGGCCGTCTATGAGGACCTCCAGCACCAAAACTTTGAAGAGCAAGAGCAGCACAACCCGTGAGAGCAGGGAAAATGCCCCTTGACCGTATTGATCCTATGTTTTTGAACTGTTTTGCTTGTGAAAACTGCATGCTCATGTCAATATGATGGGAAACCCTTTTAGAAGGAGTTTACTAGCATTGTATGCCACTCGTTATCGCCGGGAACATGTTGAGTCGGGTATGGTGTTGTTTTCTCTTTTGCACCGCAAAGTTCACGGGATTTCGGGAAAACTGAAATAAACTTTGTTTAATTGCTGTACTGTAACACCCTCAAATTTACTACCATGCATTGCATACATTTTTCATGTAGAGAAGCATTTAAAAAGAAGAAGAAAATAAAGGAAGGAATATAGTAACAAATAAATTAATAAAAGGAAATAAAATATGAAATAATAAAAATAAATAGAAAATAAAAAAGAAAAAGAAAAAGCAAAAGAAAATAATATAATATAATAAATAAAAATAGCCGAACTTGGACGCCCCCTAATTTTCCCCCAAAATCTCCCAAATTCCCCCCTAAATCCCCTCCCCCTTAATTCCCCCCTAAATTTTCCCTAAAATTCACCCTAGGAAATTTTTCCCCAATTTTGGGGGAATTTCGGCCGCACCACCTATGGGGGAAACCCTAGCCGGCCCCCTCCCCTTTGGCCGCACCACCTAAGGGGGGAAACCCTAGCCGCCCCCGCACTTTTATTTTTTATTTTCTTTTTCCCCCAAATAATATCAACCCTTTGTGGAAAATAAATAATTAAATCACAGCCCCAAGCTCCCACCTCTTCTCAAATTAAATGTCAGCCCTTGGATAAATGAATTGCTAAAATCCTACCCCCTAGCTATTTTCTCCCCCTTATAAATAAAAACCTCCCCCTAGCCGCCACCCCAGCCCCATAATTCCTGTTCGCCACCCCTCTCTCTGCTGCCAAGCCTTGGTCGCCGCCCCTGCTGAGGTTTGGCCGCCGTCGAAGCTCCGCCACGCCTCGCCGTCGCCGGAGAAGAAGCCCCCGACATCCTACCCTAGCCGCAGCTTCACCATTCTCAAAAGGAAAGCCCCAGCTGCTTCCATTGCAAGGAAAAGGGTCCTCCCGCAAGGAGGAGATGAGGAAAAAGCGAGGTAGGTCTCCGTTACCCCTCTTACCACGTCGCTGCTGTTTCTACGCACCCATTTTCTCCACCCCCTGCAATCAGAAATTTCTGCATGTGGGCAGACCATGTTTCGGTCAAGTTTTGACAGTGGAATTGATCTACAAATTGAGTCAAGATCATAACCACGTCCACACTTGATTCCAGCAGTCTTGTTCATCATAAACCCCGTGGAAGCTTAATAAAAATGCAAGAACATGTGCAAATTGATAATTATAAACTGCACCATAGGAATTGCATTCATCTACCTCATTGCATCTTGAGTAAAGTCTGTGGATGATAATTGATTGCTGTGATATTTGTATGTGCATGGTCATGAGTAGAAGGAAACCATCAAGAGGCCGTCTACGAGGAACTACATCACCAAGACATTGAGACTCTTGAGCAACACAAACCGCGGGACTAGTTTTTGGGACTGTTTTGAGTCATGACAATGAGTTTGGTTTTGGTTCTATGAAAATGAGATGGTCATGAGTATTTATGAGTATGAGATGAAGTTGAGAAAGAGTACTGACTGGTTGAGACTTGAATAATGATGAATTATGATGGTATGGAACATGAGGGATGATGAATTACATGGTTATGTTGGGAATTAACTCACCTAGAGATAGTTGTTGTTTTTATCATGTTTGTGAAATAAAATTTGCTTGCTGCAATGAAACCATTTATTTCCTACCTTGTTGTAAGCTACATGTCATACTTTCCCGCACTTGCTGAGTACAACATGTACTCACCCTTGCATTCCCACATATATATCAGCTACAGGAGAAGAATACTTTGAGGAACAGGTGGAGTACTAGTCCTGCGCACTACCGTCAACATGCCTGTGGAGTTGGAGTGGAGCACCTTCGTCTTTAGTGATTTTCCACTATCGTTTAGAGTCTTCCGCTGCTGAATAAGTTAGACATTCATGGTTGAGTCATTGAGTTATTGTAATAAGGTACTTAAACACTATTTGTATGTGGTTATATTCTAAATTCAGTTTGTGGTAAAATTGTGTATGTGTGATGAACATCCTGGGCACACATATGCATTCGCTTGGTTCAATTTCGGAACCGGGTGTCACAAATTGGCATCAGAGCCACGTTGACCGTAGGACGCAAGCCTAGGTAGAATGGACACTCTAAAACACATAGGAACACCCCTTTAAAACTGCTATTTTCAAAAATTTCTTGCTGCTGCACTTTACTTGTCAATTAAGCCAACGCAAAGTGCTATTTTCAGCCTCTGTTTCGTATTTTCTTTTGGACAGCCATACCTCCTGTTTTTCTTGCTTCATAGCTTCTGAAATTTTGGAGTTATTTCTTTCTTCTCTAAATTTTCTCATGTCTTAATTATATATGCCAGTCACTAGGAGCACAGCACGCATGGGAACTCGTCCACCACCACTTGGGAGTGCACTTAACCCCATTGAGGTGTCGGATGGACCATATTGGGAGGAGGTGAAGATGGAACCTCATGATGAAGATGAAATCAGTAGCTCTATACATGAGGAAGAAGATACGGAAGAGGTGGAATCGATTTAAGACAACATGGAAGATGATCCACAAGAAGAACAACATTGGTACGCACCTCAAGAGGATTTTCATGCGGGTTTACACCCAGCAGAGCCTCATGAAACTATGTCGGAAGGAGATGAATCCGAAGAGGCGCCACCCCCTGCTGAGGCCGAGAATGAAAGTAATGAACGGGCCAACCGTTCAGTTCAAGAATTCTGGTCCGACAGGATGAAGGGAGGACACATATCCAAGGAGCTTAGAGAGTTCCTTGATTGCTGCAGCTTATACCCAGAGTACCTCCTCAAGATAGTCCCTCGTCTCAGACATGAAGAGTGGAAGGCTGAAGTAACCATCCTATCTAATGGTAGTGTTGTCACATGACACTTCGCACCCGCATGGAGAGCCACAAGGGCAGAAGCTATTGATGATGCTGCATGGGATGCACTCACAAGACTGTGCTACGCCTCCCTTGAGAAGCTTGAGAACACTACCTTTGAGCTGCACCCGTATCGGAAGAGTGGTACAAAGGAGATCATTGGACCCCATGGAGGAGCTCTTTCCAACCCACAAGCTTCTGACAAGTCTCAGAGGTTGCTCGTGGAGTTTGGAAAACGCTATGCAAGAGCACAAGAAGAGATCCCGCTACCTCTGCAAGAAGCTGTACTTGCTGGAAAAACAGGAGAAGACTCGTGCCAACATGGGAACAAATGGAGCATCAGCGTCATCTACCCCTACATGGATTGCGGACTCACCTTGGCGTGTGCCTATGTATGGACCACCCCCGTCACACGGCAAGAACAGCACGTTCTCATGATTAAGTCTAGGTTTCCAATTGAATAATGTTGTAATAAGAACGCTTAGATCGTAGTAGGCTGAAATAAGATTGGTCTGCTGATTTTCATGATGATTGCTTGTGTTTGCATGTTCGGTGTGAGTTGGGGAAGCTTCGGTGAATGTCCACATCCACACATAGTAGAGAGGTGTGAGATGCTTTGACACTTGTTCACATCGTCATATAGGCTGAAATTAATAAAAGAAGTTGCTTAGTTCATACACCTTGATGCTAATAGTTGGGGGATCAATCTGAATTTCTATTTCCTACTATACTCTCTCACATATGGCATGGGTAAATTCCAACCGCCACAGGAGCAATGCTCGTGGTAACAACGAACCACATGAGTATGGCAATATGGAAGTTCCTGAAGATGTCAACCTCGGGGCTGATGCAAGCAACCTCGAACATTTGATGGCTATGCAGAACCAGCTCATGCAAACTATGATACAAACAATGGGACAGCTGCAGGACAACAACAACAACAACCCTAACTCCGTTCCTGCACCCCCACTGCCGCCACCGCCACCATTGCCGGCTCACAACTGATTGGGAGAATTCATGAGGACTAGGCCACCTACCTTTGCACAAGCTAATGATCCTATGGAGGCCGATGATTGGCTGATGTCTATGGAAAAGAAGCTTGCTATTGTTCAACACAGTGATCGGGAGAAGGTTCTCTTCGCATCACACCAGCTGATGCGAGCAGCCGCTGATTGGTGGGACGCTCTTTGCAATGCTCATGTCAATCAGGAGACAATCACTTGGGCTGAATTCAAGGAGAGTTTCCGCTCTCACTACGTCCCTGAAGGAGTCATTATGCTTAAAAGGCAAGAGTTTGAAGGTCTCCATCAAGGGAGGAAGAGCGTGAACGAGTACCTCAACAAGTTCACGCTGTTGTCAAGGTATGCTTCAAAAAATGTCAACTCGGATCATAGAAAGCAGTACTTGATCATTAGAGGATCGAACAATAGAATTCAATTTCAGCTGCTCAATAATGATTATGCAAACTTCCAGAAGCTCGTTGACAAAGCCATAGTGGTAGAGAGCAAGATCCATGAGATTGAACAAGAAGGCAAGAGGAAGATGCCATATCAAGGACAGCCACAATGAAGTAACTTACGTCCCCACGTCATGCCACCAGATGCACCATACTATGGCTCGTCTGCTTCTACTTTTCATCCTTCAAATCCACCTCGCTCTATTCAGCCACCGCAGCAACACCCTATTATCCAAGCATTCCGTTTGCCTATGCCTCCTGCGCCCCGTCCCAACACGGGCGCCTATGCTCAAAACCAGCCTCGCCCCAACTTTCCTGCTGTTATGGGCAACAAGGCATGCTTTTCATGCGGAGAGGCAGGACACTTTGCGAATCAGTGCCCCAAGAAAGGCCTTGGACAGCTGTAAGACCATCAAAATTACTACCATGCATTGCATACATTTTTCATGTAGAGAAGCATTTAAAATGAAGAGGAAAATAAAGAGGAGAATATGGAAGCAAATAAAATAAAAAGGAATAAAAACAGACAATAATGAAAAAGAAATAAAAATTAAAATAAAAAAATAAATAAAACAGCTCAATCTGGCCACCCCTAATTTTTGCCCAAATTCATCTCTCCCCTAATTTCCCTATTTTTTCCTGATTTTCCTGATTTTCCCAAAATTACCCAAAATTCCCCTAGGCAATTTTTCCCCACATTTGGGGGGGGGGGGGTGTTCCCCCAATTTGGCCACACCACTTAGGGGGGCAAAACCCTAGTGGGCCCCCTCCCCCTTGGCCGCAGCCTATAAGGGGGGAACCCTAGGCGCCCCCTTTGTTTTTTTGTGGGCTTTTATTTTCCCAATTAATATCAGCCATTGGTGGAAAATAAATAATAAAATCCCAGCCCCTTGCTCCCACATCTTTTAAAATTAAATCTCAGCCCTTGAATAATTGTGTTGCTAAAATCCTAGCCTCCCTAGCTCTTTTCCCCTCTTATAAACAAACCCCCCGCCCCTTAGCGGCCACCCCAGCCCCAAAACCCCCTGGCTGCCGCCCTCCCCTGCTGCCAAGCTCAGGTCACCGCCCCTGCTGGATTTTGGCCGCCGTCAAAGCTCCATCACGCCTCACCGTTGCCGGAGAAGAATCCCCCAATGTTCTGCCCTAGCCGCAGCCTCACCAATCTCCATAGAAAATACCACGTCGCCGCTGTTTCTAGGCACCCGTTTCCCCACCCCCTGCGAGCAGAAATTTCTGTGTGTGGACAGACCATGTTTTGGTCAATTTTTTACGGTGGAATTGATCTACAAATTATGTCAAGACCATAACCACGTCCACACTTGATCCCAGTAGCCTTGTTCATCACTAAACCCCATGGAAGCCTACTAAAACTTGCAAGAACACGTGCAAACGGATTTTTATAAACTGCACCATAGGAATTGCATTCATCCACCCCCATTGCATCTTCAGTAAAGTTTGTGCATGATAATTGATTGCTGTAATCTTTCTATGTGCATGGTCGTGAGTAGAAGGACACGCTCAAGAGGCTGTCTATGAGAAACTACAACACCAAGACTTCCAGACGCTTGAGCAACACGAACCACGGGAGCAAGGTAAGTACCCCTTGACCATATTGATCCCATGTTTTTGAAACTGTTTTTCTTGCGAAAACTTGTATGTAACACCCTCAAATTCATTCCATGCATTGCATACATTTTTTATGTAGAGAAACATTATAAAAGAAGTAGAATGTGAGAAAGAACTATAGAAATTGAGAAAGAACTATGGAAATGGAGAAAGAACTATAGAAATGGAGAAACAACCATAGAAATGGTGGAAGGAACCATAGAAATGGAGAAAGAACCATGGAAATGGAGGAAGGAACCATAGAAATGGAGGAAAAACCACAGAAATGGTGAAGGGAATATAGAAATGGAGAATGGGGCATAGAAATGGAGAAGGGGAATGTAGAAATGGAGAATGGGACATAGAAATGGACAGGGGAATGTAGAAATGGAGAATGGGACATTGAAATGGAGAGGGAAATGTAGAAATGGGGAATGGGACATAGAAATGGAGAGGGGAATGTAGAAATGGAGCAAGTGACATAGAAATGGTGAGGAATGGGAAAAAGATAGCTGAAATAAGCCATTCCCAAATTTTCCCCAAAATTTCCAAATTACCCAATTCCACAAAAGGGGAATTTTCCCCACATTTGGGGGGATAAAATCGCCAAGGCTGCCGCACCTAACTGAAAAGATAAGTTTGTTGAGATCCAAAGTTGAGTTGGACTCTTATTTGAGCTCCAATTGGAGTAGGACTCATCTTTTCCCCCTTATAAATATAAACCCCACCCCCTTGGCCGACTCCTCTCTATTTTGGACGTCCTCCCCTTGATTCCAAGCCCCCTTCCTTGCTGCCAAGTCGCAAAGTCCCCCGCCCCTTCTGGAATTTGGCGCCATCGAGCCCGTCGAGCCCCGCCGTCGCCGGAGAAGAAGCCCGACGATCTGTCCTACCAAAATCTTCCATAGAAAAATCTCCCAGCACCCTTGTTAATCATAAAACACCATGAAAGCCCATTAAAACATGCAAAAACACGTACAAACTGGATTAATGAAACTGCACTATAGGATTTGCATTCATCTACCCCATTGCATCTTGAGTAAAGTTTGTGCATGATGTTTGATTGCTGTAAATTTTGTATGTGCATGATCGTGAGTAGAAGAACAAGCTCAAGAGGTCATCTACGAGGAACTACAGCACCAAGACTTCGAGACACTCGAACAACAAGAACCACGGGAGCAAGGGAAGTGCCCCTTGACCATATTGATCCCATGTTTTGAAACTGTTTTGTTTGCGAAAAATCATATGCTTGAGTCAACTTGATGGGACACCCTTTTATAGGAGTTTACTAGTTTTGTTAACCATCCTTGTCACCGGGAAAGTAGATGAGTCGGGTATGGTGGTTTTTCCTTTTTGCTTCGCTTAGTCTACGGGATACGGGAAGCTGAAATAAAACATGTCGAGCTACTGCACTCATATGAATAGTAATGATGAGATCTTGATGATGATAATGAGCATGGAATTGGGGGAGATCTAGGCAAGCTTGGTTCATGAATGTTGCTGGATGAGATGGTGGTGCTTGCCGTAGATCTAAAGACCAATTCATGCGAGAATATGCCAGGAAAACAGCCACCACAAGGCCAAGTATGGGTGCGGCTTAGCTTATTAATTAGGTGTGTTGCTAGCTTGTCATGGACCGTGGATGGTGCAGGGAATGGGAGTCGAGAGAGGACTTGACACGACCCCATTGGTCCTGTCGAGCCAGGATCACGCTGAGGGGTGCTGCGTTGCACAGCACCGGATAACACAAGTCAAAGGTACAAAGCGGAAGCGAAAATTTTATTACATAAACAAGTCTATGAACATGTTTACAGCAAAATAAGTTCGGTCTACACTCGCGGGCGTAGACTAAGCATCAAGTCCACATTCAGCCCTCGAACGTGTCCTTGCTAGCACACACGCACACTAACTCTGCGGCGTGCACGACTCCCACTCGACGGGGTTCCCCTCCCGGAGTTCCGTCTCCTCTTCGGGAGTCCCTTCCTCATAGAACCCTGCAAAAGCTTCAAACACAAGCAGTGAGCACGAAGGCTCAGCAAGTCTGACCCGTCTCACCTAAACATGGAACTTCTACATGAGGGTAATGGGTTACATGAGTTAAAAATCAGTTGCAAGGACTCACCTAATTAGTAGAACCTTACTTTCAAGTTTTAGCAGCAGGTTGTGGAGAACCTTACGCTAAGGCACATGAGAGAGCCGCAATCAAACAAGAAACGCATTTCTCTCATGTACTTTGCCCAAAGTTGAAAAGAACTTTAGTTAGCTCTAAGCTACAGCATATCATTAACAATCAATGTCCAGCTTTCAATCAGCAACATTTTAACATGTGACTAGCCTGTTCTTTCTACGTCACGGTACAGTGAACAAGTGGTACTCACTGACCGCGAGGGACGGCGATTATAATCGATTTACACCTGCAGGGTTACCCGAACAACCCGTCACGTACGCCCGTACTCGTTGCCTACAACAACCATCACGGACGCCGTATGCGACTACCTTTCACCCGTTAGCCAAATGTTGAACCGGTCCAATCGTCTCGAGCAAGAGGTCTCTGCACGCGCATCTCAGTGCCGCCAGCCGATTTACACCTCGAGCTCTCAACCTACCCTCTGAACGACCAGCTATGCCTCAACACCCAGCTACCCGAGTTACATCAGTTTCCCGGTTCCCATATAGCCGGTAGGTCTTCGGTACTGTTCTAGCTTGTTCAACAGGCCCGCACACGGCTCGGTCCTCAATCGACACAAGCGGAGCTACAGCACACAGGCCCCAAAGTCCTGCTGCCCTTACCCTCCGCTTGGTCTCATTTTCTTGCCATGTGTTTCATTTGCTATCACTACCCGAGTCAAGTGCGTCTAGCCTATGCTCGCGAGTAGTTCCAACTACTCGACTTGTACCGAATCCTACTCTATCCTAGCAATGCAGTAGCTAGCGGGGTTTGCAATCCTAAACCCAACCCATGGTTTTCTTGGCTATGCAGTTGGATTTCCACACAAGACTCTAATGCAAAGACTCACAACAATATTCAAAGATGTGCTCAAAACAATAAACATTTGTAAAAAGGTTAATGCAAACCGGAGCTTGCCTTGCTGCTCTTGGTCGTAGGCTAGCTGTTCCTCCGGAGTTACGAAGTCTAGGACTTCGGGTTCCTTCTCGACCTTAGCGACTACATGATAGAAGGAATACATGTATCAATTTATATGCATTTGTATTAACTTTGAAGTTGTGAAGTCTATAACCCATGCTAGACAGACCTAATGACTGTGAAACTTTTACTGTGGCTTGGTTACAACTTAAACAGAGACTTGGTCAAGTTTTAATTGCAGCAAAGCTCATTTGAGCCCTCCACAGTTAATTATGTCCTTGACATTAATTGGAACTCTTAGGGTGTTCTAGAAATTTTCATGAAACAAACTATGACTTTCTGAAAACTAGATTTTCAGAGGGTTCTAATGGAGTTGGTCTCACTTAATTTGGAAGTTCCTAACTAAAGATATGAGCTAAACAATTTCAGAGGAAATCCTGAAAATGTTTCTGAACATCTTCTATTTTCTCTGGAACAGTTTCACTAATCACATCATTAGGTGGATTAAATGAGCTCCAATGGGTCTGAAATTTTTATGGTAATTCAAGTATATTTTGGTGAACATCCTAGCAAAAGTTCAGAATCTTCCTATAAAGGATTCTCCTGTTAAAATTCCAAACAGTTTAAACTTTGAGGAATTAATTCTGGAGGGTTAAGGATTTTAATGAAGTGAAACTTGATTTGCTGGAAAGTACTCAGAGAGCTGAATCCAGCAAAATTTGGTTCACTCGATTTGGAGCTTTCTAGCCAAAGTTATGAGGATTTGAAATTTGGAAGAATTCTGAAAATCAGGAAAAAGTTTAAATCCTCGGGGCCCGTGGGGACACGTGTCGAGCGCCGAGGTGTCCGGCCCACCGGGGATACCACACGTGTCGAGCGCGGAGGTGTCCGGCACACCGGAGCTCGCAGGGTATTTGCACGTCAGCACAGCCGATCCCCGGCCACACCCGATCCCGATTTAAATTCTTCAGCCGCTGACACGTGGGCCAGCCGGCTTCTTCTTCCTCCCGCCGTTCTCTCGCGCCCGCGCCGCCGACCTCGTCGGAGCAGACTCGGGGCTCGCCGGCTCGCCGCTGCCGGACCTCCCATGGTCTGAAACTCGCCGCCAGGGGGTTGTCGACGTCGAGGAACACGTCGGTGGTGTCAGGTCGGGCTAGGGGTGACCGGAACTAGCCCGGCGACGTACCGCGGCCCCTGTGGAGGTTCGGCACCGTGGACCGTGGGTTCTAACCCGCCAACACCTCGAACAAACGGTCCGACAGCATCAGTGTACCTCTAGGAAGCTCGCCAAGGTGTCTAAAGGGTTTAGGGATGGCGGCAAGTCGGTCGGCACCGTGTGACCGATCGTGCCCGCCATGGCCGCCCTCGATCGAGCTCGGAATTCGTTACTCCTAGACAGTTTTACACCACGGATGTAGAAAAGAACTTGATCGCCGGCTAGTCCAGCGTCTATGTGCAGGATTGGATGACCTCCGAAAGATCATAGAGCGAGAATTTAAAGAAACCGTACCAGAAGCTCGGGTTACGGTCGCCGGAGCAGAAACTGGAAATTCTTTGCGGATTCTTCACGGTTGGCTTCTAAGCTTGGATGAGAGCAGCACGGTGGTCGCGCGCTCCTGTTGCCTCTCTCGCTGGACCGTGAACACGCCTGTGGAACGCTGCCCACGGGCGCCTGACTCTCGGCTGTGATTGAGTTGCCGCTGTGGCGATCGCTCTCGGGCAAAGGAGGTCGGAGCTCGGGGTTTCTGGCGTTGGGGAGGTGGAGTGCGACCTCAGGTGGCTTTCTAGCAGCTCAGGAACGAAGGAGGAGATGATTTTGCTGATTTTCCCGATTGAGCAGAGAGCTGCGGCAAGAAACAATGCCGCTGCTCGGGTTTGCCCGCGAGAAGATAAAGCCAGCCGACTCCTGCTCGGCTGAGGCGGTGCCGGTCGCGTGGGGGCGCGAGCAAGCCGCCCTGGGCGCCAGCTCGCGGAGAGGGAAGCAGCTGGTGGCGCCTGGTAGCTTCTCGGTGGCACAGCCGACAGCTGCTCGGTGGAATTTCCCACCGAGACTCTGACTTTGGGTGAAAGTTTCTCCTTCTTCCCTCTATGACATGTGGGTCCCACTTGGGGTTTTAACCTCTGGAATTTACTCCTAATCACTGTAGTAAACAGTGAGCCCCATAATACCCCTGGTGATTCAAATTATTCATCCATGAGCCATTTGAATTGAGTAGAACTCAAATTGGGTTTGGTTTGAGTGAATTTCAGCACAAGTCTGGTTTGGAATTCAAATAAAGTTTGAATTCGTCCTACTTAGCTCACGTCAAGATCAAATCAAATGGAGTGAAACTTGGTGTGTGGGCTCACAAAAATGTGCTGAGTAAGAATATGCCTCCCACTTTTAAATTCATGGGATAAAAACAGTTTGAATTTGAATATGGTTTCAAACTGTCCTCTTTCTAGCTATACCCAAAATGACCTCAAAAAGGTTTGGGATTTGGGTGAAACTTGGCATGGACATCCTTAGCAATGTGTAGGAGTTTTCATATGTCCAGCCCCCTTATATCACATGTGTGAAATACCACTTTGGCAATGTGTGAGTTTGTTCTCTAATGAGCATGTTGATAATTGTTACTTGCTCTTCATTTGTGTTCATCATCCTTCCTCAAATGAGGTGTGTGGTGTGGTGATGAACACTGCAAATGTGAGTCAAAAACTGAGGCCCTTACATTCCTCCCCCCTTAAAAGAATCTCGTCCCGAGATTATAAGGTGAAAATGAGAGAGAGGACGGTGGAAAATTACCGGATATGCGACGTGAAAAATTCGGGGTAGTTAGTGCGAAGGAATTCTTCGCTCTCCCATGTCGCTTCGTCCATGGAGTGATTACTCCATAGAACCTTGTAGAACCACAACATAGGTTGCGTGTGGTTCGCGCCTTTTCATCAATAATCTGCACCGGTTCCTCCCGATATGTGAGATCCAGTTGCAGTTCTTCAATGTCTTCCAGCTGAACGGTAGTTGATAGCTTAAGACACTTCCTCAGCTGGGAAATGTGAAAGACGTCGTGCACACCGGAAAGTGCTTCTGGTAATTTCAGCCGGTATGCCACTGGTCCACATCTTTCGGTAATCTGGAATGGACCGATGAATTGGGGTGCTAACTTTCCTCTCACCCCAAATCTGTTTACGCCCTTCATTGGAGACACCCGTAGGTATACGTGATCTCCAACTTCGAATTGTAATGGGCGCCTTCTCCGGTCCGCATACTGTTTCTGACGGGATTGAGCGGCTTTTAGGTTCGCTTGAATTAGTTGAACCTTTTCTTCCGCGTTGTTGACAAGGTCAATCCCGAAGATAACCCTTTCGTCAGATTCACACCAATTCAGTGGTGTGCGGCATTTCCGCCCGTATAGCGCCTCGTAAGGTGCCATCTTGATGCTGGCTTGGTACCCATTATTGTACGAGAACTCGGCTAACGGCAAGTGATCATCCCAATTCTTGACGTGGTTGATAGCGCAAGCTCGTAGCATGTCTTCTAAAATCTGATTTACCCGCTCGGTTTGTCCATCCGTCTGCGGGTGGTATGCTGAACTACGGATCAGCTTCGTCCCCAAGGCAGCGTGCAGCTGCTCCCAGAAACGGGACACAAATAAAGTGCCCCGATCCGATATGATAGTACGGGGTACGCCGTACAAGCATAGGATCCGTGAGATGTACAGTTCAGCGTACTTCTTGGCGTTGTAGTTGGTGTTGGCCGGGATGAAATGGGCAACTTTGGTGAGCCGATCGACGATCACCCACACAGAATCATGTTTCTGCAAGGTGGTGGGTAAACCGACGATGAAGTCCATGCTCACATCCTCCCACTTCCAGGCAGGAATGCCCAGTGGTTGCAACAGTCCTGGTTTCCGCATGTGGTCTGCCTTCACCCTTCGACATGTATCACACTCGGACACGTATTTTGCAGTCTCACGCTTCATCCGTGTCCACCAAAACTTGCTTCTGAGTTCTTGATACATTTTGTTGCTGCCGGGGTGAATAGAAAACTTTGATAAGTGAGCCTCATCAAAGATTTTCTTCCGTAACTCCGGGTTTTGGGGTACGACGATCCGGTCCTTGAACCATTGGACGCCGTATCCGTCCTTCCGGAAACATTTCAGCTCCCCACTGTCTACACGTCTCCGTAAATGTGACATGCCCTTGTCATTCTTCTGGGCTGCCGCTATCTCTTCACGGATGGTGGGGATCAAAGCTAGGTTGTAGAGAGCTCCGTATGGAATCACATGTAGTGGTGGTTCGCTCTCTTCCAACGGTGTGATGGTCAGATTGTTGACGTGTGACTTACGGCTCAGCGCATCTGCCACTACATTTGCCTTGCCCGGATGATAATGGATCTCTATCTCGTAATCCTTTATCAGTTCTAACCATCTTCGTTGCCTCATGTTCAGCTCCTTCTGAGTGAATATGTACTTGAGGCTTTTGTGGTCGGTGTATAAATGTACGAGGTTACCGAGTAGGTTGTGCCTCCACATTTTCAGTGCAAGTACCACGGCAGCGAGCTCCAAGTCGTGAGTTGGATAATTTTGCTCATGGTTTCTAAGCTGCCGTGATCCATACGCGACCACTCTTCGGTCTTGCATCAGCACACATCCGAGCCCAATGCCGGATGCATCACAGTACACATCGAACGGTTTTGTGGTGTCTGGCTGCGCCAAAACCGGTGCTGATGTCAGGTGCTTGACTAAAGCCTTGAATGCTGCTTCACATGCTGGACTCCAAACATATTTGGTAGCCTTCTTCAGCAGCTCTGTAATTGGCTTGGCAATCTTCGAGAAGTTCGTAATGAACCTCCGATAATATCCCGCGAGTCCGAGGAAACTCCGTACCTCGTGAACAGTTCTCGGGGATTTCCAATTCAGCACTTGCGTGATCTTGCTCGGGTCCACAGCGACACCCTCCGCTGAGATGATATGCCCGAGGAAAGGAACTTGCGATATCCAAAACTCGCATTTGCTGAACTTTGCGTATAACTTGTGATCCCGCAGCTGTTGCAAGACTATACGCAGATGTTTCTTGTGATCTTCCTCCGACTTGGAATATACCAGGATGTCGTCGATGAAGACCACGACAAACTTGTCCAGCTCCGGCATGAATACCGAGTTCATTAAGTACATGAAGTGAGCTGGAGCATTGGTGAGGCCGCAGGACACGACCAGGTACTCATAAAGTCCGTACCTCGTCGAGAAAGCCGTCTTCAGAATGTCCTCAGCCCTTATCTTAATCTGACGGTACCCGGATCTTAAATCCATCTTGGAAAAGATCTTTGCTTCGACCAACTGATCAAACAACATGTCGATCCGTGGCAACGGGTAATTGTTCTTGATGGTTACGGCATTTAATGGACGATAGTCCACGCAAAGCCACAACGTCTCATCCTTCTTCTTGACAAATAATGCCGAACAACCCCATGGCGAGGAGCTCGGCCTAATAAAACCCTTCTCCAGAAGGTCCGTGAGCTGAGTCTTCAGTTCAGCCAACTCCTTGGGCGCCATCTTGTACGGCCTTCGGGATATCGGCATGGTTCCCGGTGCGAGTTCAATCTTGAACTCCACCTCTCTATAAGGCGGTATCCCCGGCAAATCGTCCGGGAATACATCAGGGAACTCTCGGACCACTGGAATATCCTCCAATCTGATGGTTGTGGCCTGATAGACACTTGGAAGTATTATTTCTGGACTGTCCAGAAATAATGAGTGAGACTCGTGCACTTCTGAGTTCAAGTGCATGACTCAGAGGACGGTGTCTAAAACAGCGCCGTGGCGGTTTAACCACGACATCCCTAAGATGACATCGACCTTTTGTCCCTCTAAGATTATGAGAGACGTAGGGTAAACTCTACCCTCAAAGCACAATGGCGCTTTTGGGACCATCATGCTTGCTGAAATTTTCCCACCCGGTGAAAAGATCACATAAGGACTATCGGTGGGTAGTATTTGCAAGCTATATTTATCAATGAAAGCTTGGCTAATGAAGCTATGCGTGGCGCCTGAATCAAATAGTACTATAGCGGGATGCTGGTGGAGTTGGAACATACCCGCAAGGATTGGCTCGCCCTCCGGCACGTCATCAATGGCAAGCTGGTGGACGATGCCGGGCCTAGGGTTTGCCCGCCGCGCATTAGTAGGGTTCTGGGGTTGATTCCTCCCCGGAAACTGTGGTGCCACTCCGCCGCCTTGCCTCTCCGGGCAACTGCTCGCAAAGTGCCCTGGACGACCACACTTGTAACATGTGGCCGCTGCTGGTGGAGTGCTCGGTGGACGAAAGCCCGGCATGCGTTGCTGAGGTGCAAACGCACGCGGCATCGCCCGCTGCTGTTGTTGTTGTTGAGGTGGTGCTGGCAGTGCTGGCCGGAATGCCGGTGAAGAGTACGGCCGACTGCGGAACGGCATCGACCGCTATGGTGGCTGCCAGCGTGGTCCTGATGGTGGGCGATTCACCATCCGAAACTTCTGAGAAAGACCGCCTCCTTCTCCGCTGCTCTGCGGCGCGCTTCGCTTTCGCTCTGCCGCCGCCAACTCCTTGCCGGAGTCCTCCTGAACAATCGCAGCATCAATGATGTCGTTGAGGCTGCCGCAATTGAACATCGCCAACTTGTCCTTCAGGAGCGGGTTAAGACCCTGGTAAAAATGGTCCCGCCGCTTCTCGTCGGTATCAGCATGATACGACGCATATAGCGCGAGATCGTTAAACGCCCTGGAGTATTCCAGCGCGTTCCGGCTCCCTTGTTGCAGGTGTAAGAACTCCTGCGTCTTCCTCTTCATCAGACCTGGCGGTATATGATAGGCACTGAAGGCCGTCCGGAACTCCGCCCAGGTCATCACTCGGTCGGTGGGCTGCGAAGCACAAAAGTTGGCCCACCACGCGCTCGCGGATCCTTGGAGCTGCTGGACCGCGAACTGAGTCTTGCGCTGCTCGTTGATTTGGAGCAGCCCGAACTTCATCTCTATGGCGCGGAGCCAGTTGTCCGCGTCAAGTGGTTCATCCGCCCTTGAGAATACAGGGGGATGAGTCGCCAGGAAGTCGGAGTAGGAGCTCTGTTGGCGCTCCTCACGATCTTGACGTCTCTCTGGGCGAGACGTATTGGCAATGAGAGTCTGCAGCAACTCTGTGTGCTGCTGATGCGAGCCCGCCATTGCCGCGACAATGTCGGCCAATGTAACCGTTGGCAGTGGCGGTGGCGGTGTTTGCTGTTGTTGCTGCTGCTGCTGTCCTTAACATCCTATAAGTTGAAAACTTGTTAACTTTGAATATCCTGTTCAAGGGAAGGAGTTACATCAAGTTTTACTACTTTGGATCAAAACCTTCAAGTTTTTAAATGAAGTTGCTCATTTAATGGGGTGTGACGTCGATGCATCACCAGATTATGTCGGTACTACGTCCTCACCAAGAAAAACCTATACCGGACTTAGCCGGCTTCGTTAGTTCAGTGGCACTACTCGTCACTCGCACACAGATGCTACACGTCTACCGTTTCGTGGTCGGGCTACCTGTAGAAACCCAAACAATCATCAGACTCGGCTGCACACCGAGCCCGGAATCCATACAGTTCGTACACCCGGCCGTCATCACTCGCCCGGATGTTCTCAAGCCAACCACGCCTTGAGTTACGTGTTCATGTTTCAGACCACGTGACGGGGTCTCCCATGTTGCAGCACGCACGCCAGGGACAGACGTTGCTCGAATACCCCAAACGACATGAAGAGTCGTAGAGGATACTAAAGCGGGTCGGGTTACCTGCCACCCGTGGGGCTCCACCCTTCAGCTTGTGCGCACTGGTGGACAGCGCTTACGTGTACCCCCCAAGACATAAACATCCCGAGATACACGATTTTCCGACATAACAAATAGGTTAATATGCCACTTTCTATATGCTAATAACATCCTTATACGGGCTACTAACTCGTTCCTCACTGAATTTTTGAAAAAAAAAAGACCTTTGTACTGTGTTAAACCTCAAGCGAGCTCTGATACCAACGCTGACACGACCCCATTGGTCCTGTCGAGCCAGGATCACGCCGATGGGTGCTGCGTTGCACAGCACAGGATAACACACGTCAAAGGTACAAAGCAGAAGCGAAAATTTTATTACATAAACAAGTCTATGAACATGTTTACAGCAAAATAAGTTCGGTCTACACTCGCGGGCGTAGACTAAGCATCAAGTGCACGTTCAGCCCTCGAACGTGTCCTTGCTAGCACACACGCACACTAACTGTGCGGCGTGCACGACTCCCACTCGACGGGGTTCCCCTCCTGGGGTTCCGTCTCCTCTTCGGGAGTCCCTTCCTCATAGAACCCTGCAAAAGCTTCAAACACAAGCAGTGAGCACGAAGGCTCAACAAGTCTGACCCGTCTCACCTAAACATGGAACTTCTACATGAGGGTAATGGGTTACATGAGGTAAAAATCAGTTGCAAGGACTCGCCTAATTAGTAGAACTTTACTTTCAAGTTTTAGCAGCAGGTTGTGGAGAACCTTACGCTAAGGCAAATGAGAGAGCCGCAATCAAACAAGAAACGCATTTCTCTCATGTACTTTGCCCAAAGTTGAAAAGAACTTTAGTTAGCTCTAAGCTACAGCATAACATTAACAATCAATGTCCAGCTTTCAATCAGCAACATTTTAACATGTGACTAGCCTGTTCTTTCTACGTCATGGTACAGTGAACAAGTGGTACTCACTGACCGCGAGGGACAGCGATTATAATCGATTTACACCTGCAGGGTTACCCGAACAACCCGTCACGTACGCCCGTACTCGATGTTTCCTACAACAACCATCACGGACGCCGTACGCGACTACCTTTCACCCGTTAGCCAAATGTTGAACCGGTCCAATCGTCCCGAGCAAGAGGTCTCTGCACGCGCATCTCAGTGCCGCCAGCCAATTTACACCTCAAGCTCTCAACCTACCCTCTGAACGACCAGCTATGCCTCAACACCCAGCTACCCGAGTTACATCAGTTTCCCGGTTCCCATATAGCCGGTAGGTCTTCGGTACTGTTCTAGCTTGTTCAACAGGCCCGCACACGGCTCGGTCGTCAATCGACACAAGCGGAGCTACAGCACACAGGCCCCAAAGTCCTGCTGCCCTTACCCTCCGCTTGGTCTCATTTTCTTGCCATGTGTTTCATTTGCTATCACTACCCGAGTTGAGTGCCTCTAGCCTATGCTCGCGAGTAGTTCCAACTACTCCACTTGTACCGAATCCTACTCTATCCTAGCAATGCAGTAGCTAGCGGGGTTTGCAATCCTAAACCCAACCCATGGTTTTCTTGGCTATGCAGTTGGATTTCCACACAAGACTCTAATGCAAAGACTCACAACAATATTCAAAGATGTGCTCAAAACAATAAACATTTGTAAAAAGGTTAATGCAAACTGGAGCTTGCCTTGCTGATCTTGGTCGTAGGCTAGCTGTTCCTCCGGAGTTACGAAGTCTAGGACTTCGGGTTCCTCCTCGACCTTAGCGACTACATGATAAAAGGAATACATGTATCAATTTATATGCATTTGTATTAACTTTGAAGTTGTGAAGTCTATAACCCTTGCTAGACAGACCTAATGACTGTGGAACTTTTACTGTGGCTTGGTTACAACCTAAACAGAGACTTGGTCAAATTTTAATTGCAGCAAAGCTCATTTGAGCCCTCCACAATTAATTATGTCCTTGACCTTAATTGGAACTCTTAGGGTGTTCTAGAAATTTTCATGAAACAAACTATGACTTTCTGAAAACTAGATTTTCAGAGGGTTCTAATGGAGTTGGTCTCACTTAATTTGAAAGTTCCTAACTAAAGATATGAGCTAAACAATTTCAGAGGAAATCCTGAAAATGTTTCTGAACATTTTCTATTTTCTCTGGAACAGTTTCACTAATCACATCATTAGGTGGATTAAATTAGCTCTAATGGGTCTGAAATTTTTATGGTAATTCAAGGATATTTTGGTGAACATCCTAGCAAAATTTCAGAATTTTCCTCCAAAGGATTCTCCAGTTAAAATTCCAAACAATTTAAACTTTGAGAAATTAATTCTGGAGGGTTAAGGATTTTCATGAAGTGAAACTTGATTTGCTGAAAAGTACTCAGAGAGCTGAATCCAGCAAAATTTGGTTCACTCGATTTGGAGCTTTCTAGCCAAAGTTATGAGGATTTGAAGTTTGGAAGAATTCTGAAAATCGGGAAAAAGTTTAAATCCTCGGGGCCCGTGGGGACACGTGTCGAGCGTGGAGGTGTCCGGCCCACCGGGGATACCACACGTGTCGAGCGTGGAGGTGTCCGGCACACTGGAGCTCGCAGGGTATTTGTGCGCCAGCACAGCCGATCCCCGGCCACACCCGATCCCGATTTAAATTCTTCAGCCGCTGACACGTGGGCCAGCCGGCTTCTTCTTCCTCCCGCCGTTCTCTCGCGCCCGCGCCGCCGACCTCGTCGGAGCAGACTCGGGGCTCGCCGGCTCACCGCTGCCGGACCTCCCATGGTCTGAAACTCGCCGCCAGGGGGTTGTCGATGTCGAGGAACACGTCGGTGGTGTCAGGTCGGGCTGGGGGTGACCGGAACTAGCCCGGCGACGTACCACGGCCCCGGTGGAGGTTCGGCACCGTCGACCGTGGGTTCTAACCCGCCAACACCTCGAACAAACGGTCCTACAGCATCAGTGTACCTCTAGGAAGCTCGCCAAGGTGTCTAAAGGGTTTAGGGATGGCGGCAAGTCGGTCGGCACTGTGTGACCGATCGTGCCCGCCATGGCCGCCCTCGATCGAACTCGGAATTCGTTACTCCTAGACAGTTTTACACCACGGATGCAGAAAAGAACTTGATCGCCGGCTAGTCCAGCGTCTATGTGCAGGATTGGATGACCTCCGAAAGATCATAGAGCGAGAATTTAAAGAAACCGTACCGGAAGCTCGGGTTACGGTCGCCGGAGCAGAAACTGGAAATTCTTTGCGGATTCTTCACGGTTGGCTTCTAAGCTTGGATGAGAGCAGCACGGTGGTCTCGCGCTCCTGTTGCCTCTCTCGCTGGACCGTGAACACGCCTGTGGAACGCTGCCCACGGGTGCCTGACTCTCGGCTGTGATTGAGTCGCCGCTGTGGCGATCGCTCTCGGGCAAAGGAGGTCGGATCTCGGGGTTTCTGGCGTTGGGGAGGTGGAGTGCGACCTCAGGTGGCTTTCTAGCAGCTTAGGAACGAAGGAGGAGATGGTTTTGCTGGTTTTCCCGATTGAGCAGAGAGCTGCGGCGAGAAACAATGCCGCTGCTCGGGTTTGCCCGCGAGAAGATAAAGCCGGCCGACTCCTGCTCGGCTGAGGCGGTGCCGGTGGCGTGGGGGCGCGAGCAAGCCGCCCTGGGCGCCAGCACGCGGAGAGGGAAGCAGCTGGTGGCGCCGGTAGCTGCTCGGTGGAATTTCCCACCGAGACTCTGACTTTAGGTGAAAGTTTCTCCTTCTTCCCTCTATGACATGTGGGTCCCACTCGAGGTTTTAACCTCTGGAATTTACTCCTAATCACTGTAGTAAACAGTGAGCCCCATAATACCCCTGGTGATTCAAATTATTCACCCATGAGCCATTTGAATTGAGTAGAACTCAAATTGGGTTTGGTTTCAGTGAATTTCAGCACAAGTCTGGTTTGGAATTCAAATAAAGTTTGAATTCGTTCTACTTAGCTCACGTCAAGATCAACTCCAAATGGAGTGAAACTTGGTGTGTGGGCTCACAAAAATGTGCTGAGTAAGAATATGCCTCCCACTTTTAAATTCATGGGATAAAATAGTTTGAATTTGAATATGGTTTCAAACTGTCCTCTTTCTAGCTATACCCAAAATGACCTCAAAAAGGTTTGGGATTTGGGTGAAACTTGGCATGGACATCCTTAGCAATGTGTAGGAGTTTTCATATGTCCAGCCCCCTTATATCACATGTGTGAAATACCACTTTGGCAATGTGTGAGTTTGTTCTCTAATGAGCATGTTGATAATTGTTACTTGCTTTTCAATTGTGTTCATCATCCTTCCTCAAATGAGGTGTGTGGTGTGGTGATGAACACTGCAAATGTGTGTCAAAAACTGAGGCCCTTACAGGACTGTCCTGGGAACTTCATGGCACAAGAGGGGGCCAGTGGGTGGGAGAATGGTGATTCGAGCCTGCCGGTGAAACCTCAGTGAGTCCATACATCTAGTACCCCCTTTGTAAAGGCTATTTTGTGATCTCTTGGCCATACACCGACGGTTGTGTACTGGTATAATGGAGGTTCTGCAGTCGCCGACGGGTGACGAAATCACGAACTTGTGGGTAAAGTGGTGCCACCTCTGCAGAGTGTAAAACTATCATGATAGCTGTGCTTCCGGTCACAAGCACCTGGCAAACTTCCATGATTAGAGGGAAAACTTGGGATGGTTATTCGGTATGGTTATGGTATGGTCATTGGGAATGGTTTTGGGACTGTTTTAAGTCATGACAATGAGTTTGGCTTTGGTTATATGAGTATCAGATGGTTATGAATATTATTAGCATGAGATGAAGTTGAAAAACATTAATGGCTGGTTGAGACATGATAAGTGGTGAATTATGATGAAGTTATGTTGCTGTTATAACATGGTTATGATGGGATTAAACCCACTTAGAAATAGTTGCTGTTTTTATCATGTTTGTGAAATAAAATTTGCTTGCTGCAATGAGCCTTTTTATTCCTACCTTGTTGTAAACTACATGCCATATTTTTCCCGCACATGCTGAGTACGACATGTACTCACCCTTGCATTATCACATAAATATGAGAAATAGGAGAAGAGTACTTCGAGGACCATGTGGGGTACTAGGCGTGCGGACTACCGTCAACATGCCTGTGGAGTTGAAGATGGAGTCTGCTGCTATTTAGTTATTTCCGATGTCGTTTAGAGACTTCCGCTGCAAGAATAAGTTAGAGATTCATGAGTGATACTTTGAGTCATTGTAATAAAGTACTTAAACACTATTTATTCGTGGTTATATTCTGAATTCAGTTTGTAGGTTACATGTGTATGTGTGATGAACATCCTGGGCACACATATGCATTCACCTGGTTCTATTTTCAGAACCGGGTGTCACAGATTGGTATCAGAGCCACGTTGACCGTAGGACGCAAGCCTAGGTAGAATGGACACTCTACAACACATAGGAACACCTCTCTAAACTGCTATTTTCGAAAATTGCTTGCTGCTGGACTTTACTTGTCAATTCAGCCACCGCAAAGTGCTATTTTCAGCCCCTCTTTTTCTCTTCTTTTGGACAGCAACACTTTTGCTTTCTTGCTTCATAGATTCTGAAGTTTTGGAGTTATTTCTTCCTTTTCTAAAGTTTCTCATGTCTTATTTAAAGATGCTGGTGATTAGGAGCACAGAACGCATAAGAACTCGTCCACCACCACGTGGGAGTGCACTTAATCCCATTGAGGTGTCCGATGGACCATATTGGTAGGAGGTGAAGATGGAACCTCATGATGAAGAGGAAGTCAACAGCTCTATGCATGAGGAAGAGGACCCAGAAGAGGTGGAACCATTTGAAGACGATATGGAGGATGATCCACAAGAACGGCATTGGTACGCACCTCAGGAGGAGTTTCACGTGGGCTTACACCCCGTGGAGCCTCATGAAGCTATGTCGGGAGGAGATGAACCCGAGGAGGAGCCACCCCTTGCTGAGACCAATAATGAAGGTGATGAATGGGCCAACCATTCAGTTCAAGAATTTCGGTCCAACGGAATGGAAGGAGGACACATATCTAGGGAGCTCAAAGAATTTCTGGATTGCTGCAGCCTATACCCGGAATATCTTCTCAAGAAAGTCCCTCGTCTCGGACATGAAGAGTGGAAGGCTGACGTAACCATCCTATCTAATGGTAGGGTTGTGTGAAACCCTCATTTTTGGGTTCTGCATGTATTCATGTTTCATGTATAAAAACATTTTTAAAATATATACAAACAGAAAAGAAATAAAAAAGATAGCAAAAAAGAGCCAATTCCAGTTCACAGAGAGCGCCAAAGACAATTTTCGCGGCCCGCTGGCCACGTGGCGTGTTTGGAGCTCATCCCTGCGGAGTGGGGAGAGGTCCGCCGCTAAAACTGGCTACGTGGCAGGCTCGGGGCTCATCTCCGCAAAAGGGGAGAGATCCGACCCTGTGGGACACGTGTTGGCCCTGGAGCTAGCCTCTGCGGAAGAAGCAAAAGCAGTTCTGCAGGACACATGTCACCTTCAGAGCTAGACACCACGGAAATCAGAGAACCCATCGCGCGGGATTTGTGTCGATCTCAGAGATCACCCCCGAGAAGTCCGGTTCTATTGGACACGTGTCGCCACCGGAGCTTATCTCCAGGAGGTCCGTCACTGTTGGACACGTGTTTATCTCGGAGCTCGTCTCTGAGGAAAAAGGAAAGTCCAGCGCTACTTGACGCGTGGCATTCACGGAGCTCACCTCCATGGAAAGGGAGGTCCGGAATGGATACGTGGTACACCCGGAGCTACCTCCGGAGAGAGGAAAGGTCCGGCACTGACACGTGGCTTGCGCGGAGCCACCTCCGAATAGAGAGGAGGTCCCGACCGCTAGGATACGTGGCGCACGCGGAGCTCACCTCCAAAGGAGAAGGGAGGTCTCGCTCGCTTGACACACGGCACAACCGGAGCTCATCTCTGCGGAGAAGGAAATACCAGGTCCCGATGGACACGTGGAGCTTCTGGAGCTCATCACCGCGGAGGTAATGAGTTCTGCAGCGGTTTTTGGATTCTGTACGCGTAGAAATACCGGTACGGAGGAGAAACCGACCTGAATTCCACAATGTTACCGCACCAAATCAACTAAAGATAAGTTGTCAATATTCAATGATAATCTGAATAGAACTCTTATTCGAAGTCCAATCAGATCAGGACTCTTCTTCTCCCGATTATAAATAGAACCTAGAATCCTTGGCCGAAACCATGAACTTCTTTTCCAACTCCTGAGCCGACGACTTAGAGCCCTAGCCCAACTCGCCGAGTAAGCCATCGCCGGAGTTCAGCGAGGAAGATCGCCGGAAGAGAGCCCCAACGATCTGACTGATCAGAGAAGGACCCCGAGACCAAGAAGAACGTAAGGTAGGTCTCGAATACCACCTTACGACATCGTTGTGTTTTCTTTGCATCTGTTTTTCGATTCCTTTCGAACAGAAGCTTTCTCGTGGACAGATCACTTGTTGATCGGGTTGATCTAAAGACAAGGTCATCGCCACGTCCACATCTGATCCGAACACCTCTGTTCATCATAAAAACATGCAAGAACACGTACAAACCAACCTAATAAAACTAAACTGCATTATAGGATAGCATGCATATGCATCATCGCATCTAGTTAAAGTTTGTGCATGATATTGATTGCTGTGGATCTTGTATGTGTGTGATCCTAAATAGCAGGACAAGATCAGGGAGCTGTCTACAACGAGCTGCAACAACAAGGTTTCGAGATCCAAGAGCAACCGGAACCGCAAGAACAAGGCAAGTGCTCCTTGACCATATTGATCCTATGTTTTGGGAAAAACTGTTTTGTTTTGCGAAAAGGTGTGTGTGCTGAGTCAAACATGATGGGAAACCATCTTATAGGAGTTTACTAGCTTTGGTTAAACCACCCTTGTCGCCAGGGAAGTTTATGAGTCGGGTATGGTTTTTACTTTTAAGCTTCACTGAGTCCATGGGATTGGGAAGCGAGATAGATGTGTCTAGCTAACTGCACTCGTAATGATAATGAGAAACTATTGTTGTTAATGAACATGGATCGGAGGGAGATCTAGGCAAGACTGGGTTTGTGAATGAGGTAGCATGAGATGGTGGTTTACTTGCCGTAGATCTAAGGACCGGTTCATGTGAGCACATGCCAGGATAACAGTGCCACCACAAGGCCAAGTATGAGTGCGGCTTAGCTGACTAATTAGTTAAGTTGCTAGGTTGTTATGGACCGTGGAAGGTGCGGGGAATGGGAGTCGAGTGAGGACTGCGCTGGGAACTGCATGGCACAAGAGGGGGCCCGTGGGTGGGAGAATTGGAGATTCTAGCCTGCCGGTGAAACCTTAGTGAGTCCATACATCTAGTAACCCCTTTGTAAAGGCTATTTTGTGATCTCTTGGCCATACACCGACGGTTGTGTACTGGTATAATGGAGGTTCTGCAGTCGCCGACGGGTGACGAAATCACAAACTTGTGGGTAAAGAGGTGCAAACTCTGTAGAGTCTAAAACTATCATGATAGCCGAGCTTACGGTCATGAGCGCCTGGCCAACTTCCATGATTAGTTGGGATGGTTATTGGATATGGTGATTGGGATGGTTATTGATTTGGTTATGGTTTGGTTTTGGGACTGTTGAGTCCGGGTGATAAGATGGGTTGCATGACTGTTGAGTCATCACAACAAGGTTGGTCTCGGTGGGAGACGAAGTTGTTTTATGAGATGAAATGGTAGCGAATACGAGATGGTATTCGTGAGATGGTAGCGAATACGAGGAGGTATTCATGAGCAAGAATGAGGTTGATTGATGACTGGTTATGAACATAATGGAGGTATGATTGGTATTTTAATACATGTTGGGATTACATTCACTTAAAGATCAGTTGCTGTTTTATCATGGTTTTGATAAATAACTTTGCTTTCTGCAATGAGCCTTTTTATACCTACCTTGTTGTGAGCTACGTATCATATTTTCCCGCACTTGCTGAGTACATCATTGTACTCAAACTTGCATTATTATTTCATCATCAGCAACAGGAGAAGATTACTATGAAGACCAAGGGGAGCATTAGGCGTGTGATCTGTTCTCAACCTTGCCCGTGGGGATGGAGTAGAGATGGAGTCATTGCTGCCTAGAATTGCTTCCGCATTAGTTAAATTGCTTCCACTTTAGAATAAAGACTTCCGCTGCATAGAAATAAGACTTCCGCTGTGAGCGTGAGTCCAAGACTCATGAGACATTGTATAAACTCTGTTATTCGTGGTAATATATAATCTGAATTCAGTTTGTGGAACATATGTGTATGTGTGATGAACATCCTGGGCACACATATACATTAGTTCTCGGTTCTATGGTTTTCCACAGAATTGAGGGCATCACAGATTGGTATCAGAGCCGCGGTTGATGGAGGGTTACACGCCTAAATAGGAAACACAGATTGGTATCAAAAGCCACGGATGACGGTAGGTTACACACCTAGATAGATCACAGATTGGTATCCGACACAGATTGGTAGCTAAGCCACGCTGACCCAAGGATGCTTAGATTGGCCTTGAAACTACCTTGACATAGGATACAAGCCTAGGAGAAGCCATAGTTAGATCACAGATTTGACATCACCCTAAGCCATATAGGACTCCCATTGAACAAGCCTTGAATAGGAGTTGTGTGAGCCCTTGTGATGATTGTTTGTGAATTGTGTGGTTTGTGTGAGTCGTGGGACGTCTCAAAACGTTGTTCATATCCACACATAATTAGAAAGAGGTGTGAGATGCTTCGGCACTTGTTCACATCCCCATACGGGCTAATATATATAGTCCAACCCACCTTGATGCATATAGTTGAGGGGATCTACCTAACCTTCTAACCTTCTATTCTATTTCGATCTCTCTCACAGATGGTGAGAGGAAACGCCGGCCAAAGGAACGTCCGTGACAACCAAAGAGGATGGCCACGATGAAGTTCCTGTTAACCCCAGAGCTGGTGAGAACCACCTGGAACGGTTGATGGCCATGCAGAAACAACTTATGCAAACCATGATCCAAACTTTGGGTCAGTTGCAGGCCAACAACAACAACCCCGTTCCAGCACCACCGCCACCACCACCACCGGCTCATAATAGGCTGGGAGAGTTCATGAGGACTCGACCACCCACCTTTGCTCAAGCTAACGACCCCATGGAGGCCGACGACTGGTTGAAATCCATGGAGAAGAAGCTTGCCATAGTGCAGTGCAATGACCGAGAGAAGGTTCTTTTTGCGTCGCACCAACTTATGGGAGCTGCCGCTGACTGGTGGGATGCCCTATGCAACGCTCATGTCGACCCGGAGACGATCACTTGGACTGAGTTTAAGGAGAGTTTCCGCTCTCATTACATCCCTGCTGGTGTAATGATGCTCAAGAGACATGAGTTTGAATGTCTCTGCCAAGGACAGAGAAGCGTGAATGAGTATCTCAACAAGTTCATGCAACTGTCTCGGTATGCCCCCGAAGATGTCAACTCAGACCAGAGGAAGCAATACCTGTTCATGAGAGGGTTGAACAATGAGATCCAGGTTCAGCTCCTCAACAATGACTACGCAAGCTTTCAGAAGCTGGTTAACAAGGCTATAGTGGTTGAAAGCAAGATCCGAGAGATCGAGCGAGAGTGCAAGAGGAAGATGCCATACCAGCCTCAAGGGAGCAACGTACGACCTCGGTACATGCCCCTAGCTGCACCGCAGTATGGATCGACCACTCCTGCATACCGCCCTAGTCAGCCACCACAGCAACGACCCGTTGCACCAGCACCTCGTGTGCCCATGCCTTCTGTGCCCCGACCTAACATGGGCGCCCCTGTTCAAAACCCCCGCCCCAACGTACCTGCTGCCGTAGGCAACAGGGCATGCTTTGCATGCGGGGAAACAGGACACTTCGTGAACCAGTGCCCGAGGAGAGGCCCTGGACAGCAAGGCAACGTGCCCAAACAGAACCCGCACGGAGGGGACAATCAGGGAAACCGTGGACAGCGGAACTATGCTCGCGGCAACGTGAACCATGTCTCTGCTGAGGAAGCACAACAGGCTGAGGACGTCGCAATTGGTATGTTCCTTGCCAATTCCAACCCAGCCACCATCTTATTTGATTCTGGAGCATCACATTCCTTCATATCATCCAAGTATGTTGCCAAGCATAATCTACCCACAACACACTTGAAATATACTATGTTGGTTAATTCTCCCGGTGGAGAGATGAAGACTAATATAGTATGTCCGAAAGTAAACCTTAATTTAAGGGGGGTAGACTTCCTTGCCAACCTCATTGTCTTGGATTCCCAAGGGCTTGACATAATACTCGGAATGGATTGGCTATGTAAGCACAACGGAGTAATCCAATGTGCCGAAAGAAGTGTGCAGTTAACAAATGAGCACGACATCCGTGTCGAGTTTGAGTCAGGCCAACACACCACTGAGAAGGCAATCTTGAACTACGTCGAAGGAGCAACATTGGACAGCATTCCGGTGGTTCAAGAATTCACGGACGTGTTTCCAGAGGAGCTTCCAGGTATGCCACCTGACCGGGACATTGAGTTTTCCATTGATTTGGTACCCGGAACTGCACCCATAGCGAAGAGACCCTATAGGATGCCCGTCAATGAACTAATAGAACTCAAGAAGCAAATTCAGGAGCAGTTGGAGAAGGGTTTTATACATCCAAGCTCGTCACCATGGGGAGCTCCTGTGCTCTTCGTAGACAAGAAGGATGGGACTGAAAGGATGTGCGTGGACTATAGGTGTCTCAACGAGGTGACAATCAAGAACAAATACCTTCTTCTCCGTATAGAGGACCTATTCGACCAAATGAAAGGAGCCCGAGTGTTCTCCAAGATTGATTTTCGGTCGGGATATTTCCAGCTGAAGATTAAGCCCTCCGTTATACCCAAGACTGCCTTTCGAACACGGTATGGTTCGTATGAATATACCGTCATGTCTTTTGGGTTAACAAATGCACCCGCATACTTCATGTACCACATGAACAAGGTCTTCATGGAGTACTTGGATAAGTTCGTCGTAGTTTTCATAGACGACATTATGGTGTATTCAAAAAGTGAGGAGGAGCATGAAGAACATTTGAAATTGACCTTGCAGAAAATGCGTGAGCATCAATTGTATGCCAAGCTAAACAAGTGTCAATTTTGGCTAAAGGAAATATCGTTCCTAGGCCACATTATCTCCGAAGAAGGGGTATCGGTTGATCCCGGAAAAGTGAGAGATGTTCTGAAGTGGGACCAACCGCAAAACGTGAGGGATATTCGGAGTTTTCTTGGGATGGCTGGACACTACCAATGCTTCATTAAGGACTTCTCTGAGATAGCAAAGCCTATGACGGAGTTGCTAACGAAGGGAAAAGCCTTTCAATGGACACCAGCATGCCAAGGAAGTTTTGAGGAACTCAAGAAAAGGCTAACCACAGCGCCGATTTTGGTATTGCCGGACGTAAGCAAGAGCTTTGACATATATTGTAACGCCTCCAGACAAGGGCTCAGATGTGTGCTCATGCAAGAAGGACAAGTGGTAGCCTATGCCTCAAGACAATTAAAGAAGCACAAGCTTAATTATCCTACACATGACTTGGAGCTAGCAGCAGTAGTGCATGCATTGAAGATTTGGAGACATTATATCCTTGGTCATCGATGTGAGATCTATACGGATCATAAAAGCCTCAAGTACATATTTACACAAATGGACTTGAATTTGAGGCAACGTCGATGGTTGGAACTCATCAAGGATTACGATGTTGGAATCAACTACCACCCTGGGAAGGCCAATGTAGTAGCTGATGCATTGAGCCGAAAAAGGGAGCATGTCACCAACTCACGGTTCGGGAGCTACCACCCGAGCTACGTAAGGAGTTTGAACGGTTACACCTCGGATTCTTGAACAACATGGAAATTATGGAGATCCACTCTTTATTGGAGCAAGAGATAAGAGATGGCCAAGCAATGGATGAGGAGATCAAGGAGATCAAGGAAAGGATCCGACAAGGAATACAGAAGGATTTCAAAGAAGATGAGAAGGGTACACTTTGGCTAGGAAAAAGGATTTGTGTGCCTAACGTGAAGCACCTCCACAACATGATATTGAAGGAGGCACATGATTCACCCTATTCCATACATCCCGGAAGTACCAAAATGTACAAGGACTTGAAGACTTGTTACTGGTGGGATGGTATGAAAAGGGATATAGCCGAATACGTTGCCCTATGCGACACATGCCAACGGGTGAAGGCCGAACATCAAAGACCCGCTGGATTGTTGCAACCTTTGAAGGTACCAGAGTGGAAGTGGGAGGACATTAGTATGGATTTCATTGTCGGATGGCCACGTACTCAGTCGGGTTACGACTCCATCTGGGTTATCATGGACCGATTGGCGAGCCCATTTTCTCCCTATAAGGGCCAAGTACAACGTTGCACAATTAGCCGAGTTGTACATGGAGCAGATCGTTTGCCGTCATGGAGTCCCGAGGAGGATAGTCTCAGATCGAGGTTCTCAGTTTACCTCTAGATTCTGGAGGAAGCTGCAGAAAGCTATGGGTACACGACTGGATTTTAGCTCCGCCTATCACCCACAAACCGATGGGCAAACCGAAAGGACAAACCAAATTTTGGAGGACATGTTGAGAGCTTGCACCTTGAAACATTGGCGTAGTTGGGATAGGAGTTTACCGTACGCCAAATTCTCCTATAACAACAGCTATCAAGCTAGCTTGAAGATGTCGCCTTTCAAAGCATTATATGGTAGACGGTGTAGAACGCCGCTGTTCTGGAACGAAACCGGAGAGAACCAGGTGTTTGGACTCGAAGTGCTACAAGAAGCTGAAAGGCAAGTTCAAACGATACGGGAGAACTTAAAGGCTGCTCAGTCACGACAGAAAGGCTATGCGGACAATAGGCGAAGGAAGTTGACCTTCGAAGTATGAGACTTCATATACCTTAAGGTGTCGCCTATCCGTGGCCAACGATGTTTCAACGTCAAAGACAAGCTAGCATCTCGCTACATCAGATCATTTAAGATTTTGGACAAGCGACGAGAAGTAGCCTATCAACTAGAGCTTCCAACATATCTCTCTGACGTACATGACGTGTTTCATGTATCCCAGCTCAAGAAGTGCTTGAGAGTACCGGAGGAGCGAGTACCAATGGAAGAGCTTGAACTTCAAAAGGACCTGACTTATACGGAGCACCCTGTCCGAAATTTGGACATAAAGGAAAGGGTCACAAGGAACAAAGTGATCCCATGGTGCAGGGTACAACGGAGCCATCACACCAAAGCTGAAGCCACATGGGAGCGTGAAGAAGACATCAAGGCAGCATTTCTTCATCTATTCTCTACTAACAAATCTCGAGGGTGAGATTCAATTTAAGGGGGTAGATTTGTGACACCCTCATTTTTGGGTTCTGCATGTATTCATGTTTCATGTAGAAAAACATTTTTAAAATATATAGAAACAGAAAATAAATAAAAAAAGATAGCCAAAAAGAGCCAATTCCAGTTCACAGAGAGCGACGAAGACAATTTCCACGGCCCGCTGGCCACATGGCATGTTCGGAACTCTTATTCGAAGTCCAATCAGATCAGGACTCTTCTTCTCTCGATTATAAATAGAACCCAGAACCCTTGACCAAAACCACGAACTTCTTTTCCATCTCGTGAGCCAACAACTTAGAGCCCTAGCTCACCTCGCCGAGTAAGCCATCGCCGGAGTTCAGCGAGGAAGATCGCCGGAAGAGAGCCCCAACGATCTGTATGATCAGAGAAGGACCCCGAGACCAAGAAGAACGTAAGGTAGGACTCCAATACCACCTTACAACATTGTTGTGTTTTCTTTGCATCTGTTCTTCGATTCCTTTCGAACAGAAGCTTTCTCGTGGACAGATCACTTGTTGATCGGGTTGATCTAAAGACAAGGTCATCGCCACGTCCACATCTGATCCGAACACCTCTGTTCATCATAAAACCATGCAAGAACACGTACAAATCGACCTAATAAAACTAAACTGCATTATAGGATAGCATGCATATGCATCATCGCATCTAGTTAAAGTTTGTGCATGATATTGATTGCTGTGGATCTTGTATGTGCGTGATCCTGAATAGCAGGACAAGCTCAGGGAGCTGTCTACGACAAGCTGCAACAACAAGGTTTCGAGATCCAAGAGCAACCGGAACTGTAAGAACAAGGCAAGTGCTCCTTGACCATATTGATCCTATGTTTTGGGAAAAACTGTTTTTTTTTGTTGCGAAAAGGTGTGTGTGCTGAGTCAAACATGATGGGAAACCCTTTTATAGGAGTTTACTAGCTTTGGTTAAACCACCCTTGTCGCAAGGGAAGTTTATGAGTTGGGTATGGTTTTTACTTTTAAGCTTCGCTGAGTCCATGGGATTGGGAAGCGAGATAGATGTGTCTAGCTAACTGCACTCGTAATGATAATGAGAAACTAATGTTGTTAATGAACATGGATCGGAGGGAGACCTAGGCAAGACTGGGTTTGTGAATCAGGTAGCATGAGATGGTGGTTTACTTGCTGTAGATCTAAGGACCGGTTCATGCGAGCACATGCCAGAAAATAGCGCCATCACAAGGCCAAATATCGGTGCGGCTTAGCTGACTAATTAGGTGTGTTGCTACCTTTTTATGGATCATTGGATGGTGCAGGGAATGGGAGTTGAGGAGGACTGCCCTAGGAACTGCATGACACAAGAGGGCGCCCGTGGGTGGGAGAATGGAGATTCGAGTCTACAGGTGAAACCTCAGTGGGTCTGTACATCCTAGTAGCCCCTTTGTCAAGGCTTTTTTGTGATCTCTTGGTCATACACCGATGGTTGTGTACTGGTATAATGGAGGTTCTTTCTAGTCGCCGACAGGTGACGAAATCACGAACTTGTGGGTAAAGTGGTGCCACCTCCGCAGAGTGTAAAACATCATGATAGCCGCACTTCCAGTCAAAAGCACCTGGCCAACTTCCATGATTAGAGGCAAAACTTGGGATGGTTATTTGGTTATGGTCATTGGGATTGGTTTTGGGACTGTTTTTGGTCATGACAATGAGTTTGATTTCGGCTATATGAAAATGAGATGGTTATGAATATTTATGAGTATGAGATGAACTTGAGAAAGATTATTCGCTGGTCGAGGCTTGCTAAATGGTGAATTGTGATGAAGGAATATTGATGAATTACTTGGTTATGATGAGATTTAACTCACCTAGAAATAGTTGCTGTTTTTACCATGTTTGTGAAATAAAATTTGCTTGCTGCAGTGAACCTCTTTATTCCCTACCTTGTTGTAAGCTACATGTCATACTTTTCCCGCACTTGCTGAGTACGACATGTACTCACCCTTGCATTTCCCACATATACATCAGCTACAGGAGAAGAGTACTTCGAGGAACAGGTGGAGTACTAGGCGTGCGCACTACTGTCAACATGCCTGGGGAGTTGAAGTTGGTGCCCACTATCTTAGTCATTTTTCGCTGTCGTTAGAGTCTTCCGCTGCAAGAATAAGTTAGATAATCATGAGTAAGACAATGAGTCATTGTAATAAGGTACTTGAACACTATTTGTGTGTTGTTATATTCTGAATTCAGATTGTGATAAAGCTGTATGTTTGATGAACATCCTGGGCACACATGCATTCATTTGGTTCATTTTCGGAACTGGGTGTCACAACAGCTGAGCAATGCACCTAAGCAGAACAAAAGGCCGAATGGAGGAGCATGCAAGGTAACCGTGGACAGTAGAACTATGCTCGTGGCAATGTGAATCACGTCTCTGTTGAGGAAGCACAACAAGCTGAGGACGTCGTGATTGGTATGTTTCTCGCCAACTCCAACACTGCCACTGTTCTATTTGATTCCAGAGCATCGGATTCATTCATCTCATTCAAGTATTTTGTTAAGTATAACCTGCCCATATCCCATATGAAACAAACTATGTTGGTAAATTCTCCCGTTGGAGAGATGAGGACTAACATAGTATGTCCGAAAGTAAGCCTGAAAATAAGGGGGTAGACTTTCTTGCCAACCTTATCATCTTGGATTCCCAAGGGATTGATATAATACTTGGAATGGACTGGTTAAGCAAGTACAATGGAGTGATTCAATGTGCTAAGAGGATCGTGCAGTTGACGAGTGAGCACGGTAATCGTATCGAGTTTGAGGCAGCCGAACCTGCAACCAAGAAGGCAATTGTAACACCCTCAAATTCATTTCCATGCATGCATACATTTTTCATAGAGAAACATTTTTAAAAGAAGTAGAAATGGAGACAGAATCATAAAAATTGTGGGTAATGAGAAAAAGATAGCTTAAATGGGCCAATTCCAATTTGCCGAGGTGCGCTGTCGACACTTCCTCCGGCCCGCGGGACACGTGGCGCTTTCGAAGCTCGCCCCTGCAAAGGGGTGAGGTCCGGCACTGCTGGCCATGTGGCAGGCTCGGAGCTCGCCTCTGAAGAGAGGGGAGATCAGACCTCGTGGGACACGTGTCGTCCTCGGAGCTCGCCTCGGAGGAGAGGCGAGGCCCATCCCCGCGGGACACGTGGCACCTTCAGAGCTCATCCCTGCGGAAGGGATGAGGTCCGGCTCCACTAGACATGTGTCACCCTCGGAGCTCACCTCCACGGAGAGGGGAGGTCCGGCACCGCTGGAAACGTGTCGCCCTCGGAGCTCGTCCCTGCGGAGAGGGAGGTCCAGCACCGCTAGACACGTGTCGCCCTTGGAGCTCACCCCTGCAGAAGGGATGAGGTCCGGCCTCGTGGGACACTTGGCGCTCTCGGAGCTCTCCTCTAAGGAGAGGGGAGGTCCGGCCCTGCTGGACACTTGGCGCCCTCAGAGCTCACCTCTAAGGAGGAGGGAGGCTCGGCCTGCTGGACACGTGGCAGGCCCGGGGCTCACCTCTGAGGAGAAGGGAGGTACGATCCCGCTGGACGCGTGGCGTCCTCGGAGCTCGCCCCTGCGGAGGGAGCGAGGATCGGCTCTGCTGGCCACGTGGCAGGCCCGGAGCTCGCCTCTGAGGAGAGGAGAGGCCTGGCCCCCGCCAGACACATGGCACCTCCGGAGCTCACCACTGTGGAGATGCGAGGTCCTTAGGCAGTTTTTCTCTTGTGCGCGGGAGTACCCGGTACTGAGGGTACCGACACAATTTCTCCCGCATTGCTGTTGCACCAAATCAATTGGAGATAAGTTTGTTAAGATCCAAAACAAATTGAATAGGACTCTTACTTGAGCTCCAATCGGAGTAGGACTCCTCTTTTCCCCTTATAAATAGAACCCGAAAACCCCCTTGGCCGTAACTCCTTCCCTTTTTCACCCTCCCAAGTCGACGACTTGGAGACCCTAGCCCCCAACTCGCCGAGTTGGACACACACAACCCCCCTCGCCGGAGTTCAGTCGCCAGTGAGCCCCCGCTGATGCCATTGCTAGGAGGAAGACCTTGCCACCAAAAGGAAGTGAGGTAGGTCTTCGTTGCCATCTTATGACATCTTCACTGTTTCTGCACATCCGTTTTCTTCGCTTCCTTCGAACTGAAACTTTTACGTGTGGATAGATCGTGTTTTGATCGGTTTTTAACGGTGGAATTGATCTAGATCTTGAGTCAAGATCATCACCACGTCCACACTTGATCCCTACACCCTTGTTCATCATAAAAACCCATGAAATCCCATTAAAACATGCAAGAACACATACAAACTGGTTTAATAAAACAGCACCATAGGATTGGGATTCATCTACACTATTGCATCTTGAGTAGAGTTGTGCATGATGTTTGATTGCTGTAAATTTTGTATGTGTGTGGTCGTGAGTAAAAGGACAAGCTCAGGAAGCCATCTACAAAGAACTACAGCGCCAAGACTTCGAGATGCTTGAGTAACAAGAGCCACGGGAGTAAGGCAAGTGCCCCTTGACCATATTGATCCCATGTTCTGAAACTGTTTTGTTTGCAAAAACGTGTATGCTTGAGTCAACTTGATGGGACGCCCTTTTATAGGAGTTTACTAGTTTTGTTAACCATCCTTGTTGCCGGGAAAGTTGATGAGTCGGGTATGGTCATTTTTTCTTTTTGCTTCGCTTAATCCACGGGATACGGGAAGCTGATTAAAACATGGTTAGCTACTGCACTCATATGAATAATGATAATGATAACTTGATGATGATAATGAGCATGGAATCGGGGGAGATCTAGGCAATCTTGGTTCATGGATGTTGCTGAAAGAGATGGTGGTTTACTTGCCGTAGATCTATGGACCGGTTAATGCCAGCACATGCCGGGAAAACAGTGCCACCACAAGGCCAAATATGGGTGCGGCTTAGCTGACTAATTAGGTGTGTTGCTAGCCTGTTATGGACCATGGATGGCGCGGTGAATGGGAGTCGAGAAAGGACTGCCATGGGAACTGCATGGCACAAGAGGGGGCCCGTGGGTGGGAGAATGGTGATTCGAGCCTGCCGGTGAAACCTTAGTGAGTCCATACATCTAGTAGCCCCTTTTGTAAAGGCTATTTTGTGATCTCTTGGCCATACACCGACAGTTGTGTACTGGTATAATGGAGGTTCTTCAGTCGCCGACAGGTGACAAAATCACAAACTTTTGGGTAAAGTGGTGCCACGTCTGCAGAGTGTAAAACTATCATGATAGCCGTGCTTACGGTCACAAGCGCCTGGCCAACTCACATGATTAGAGGGAAAACTTGGGATGGTTATTCGGTATGGTTATGGTATGGTCATTGGGATTGGTTTTGGGACTGTTTCGAGTCATGAAAATGAGTTTGGTTTGGTCATATGAATATGAGATGGATATGAATATTTATGAGTATGAGAAAGATTATTGGCTGGTTGAGACATGATAAATGGTGAATTATGATGGAGGAATGTTGCAGATATAACATGGTTATGATGGATTAAACTCACATAGAAATAGTTGCTGTTTTTATTATGTTTGTGAAATAAAATTTGCTTGCTGCAATGAGCCTTTTTATTTCCTACCTTGTTGTAAGCTACACGTCATACTTTTCCCGCACTTGCTGAGTACGACATGTACTCACCCTTGCATTATCACATAAACATCAGTAACAGGAGAAGAGTACTTCGAGGACCATGTGGAGTACTAGGCGTGCGGACTACCGTCAACATGCCTGTGGAGTTGAAGATGGAGCCGCTGCTATTTAGTTATTTCCGCTGTCATTTCGAGTCTTCCGCTGCAAGAATAAGATAGACAATCATGAGTGAGACAATTAGTCGATGTAATAAAGTACTTAAACACTATTTATTCATGGTTATATTCTGAATTCAGTTTGTGGATTACATGTGTATGTGTGATGAACATCCTGGGCACACATATGCATTAACTCGGTTCCGTGTTTTTCGGGACCGGGTGCCACAGCAATGCTGAACCACATCGAAGTAGTGACATTGGAAAGCATTCCGGTGGTTCAAGAATATTCGGATTTTTTCCGGATGAACTTCCAGGTATGCCACCAGACCCGGACATCGAATTTTCCATTGATTTAGTACCCGGAAAAGCACCTATAGCTAAGAGGCCATATAGAATGCCTGCTAATGAATTAGTGGAGCTCGAGAAGCAAATTCAAGAGCAGCTATATAAGGGTATTATACGCCCTAGCTCGTCACCGTGGGGAGCCCCCATGCTCTTCGTAGACAAGAAAGATGGAACCCAAAGGATGTGTGTGGACTATAGGTCTCTTAATGATGTGACGATCAGGAATAAGTACCCGCTGCCCTGCATAGAGGACCTATTCGGTCAAATGAAAGGCGCCAGAATTTTCTCCAAGATTGATCTTCGGTCGGGATACTTCCAGCTGAAGATTAAGCCCTCCGATACACCCAAGACGGCTTTTTGAACACGGTATGGTTCGTATGAATATACCGTCATGTCATTTGGGTTGACGAATGCACCTACATACTTTATGTACCTCATGAATAAGGTCTTCGTGGAGTACTTGGACAAGTTCGTCGTGGTTTTCATCGACGACATCATGGTGTATTCAAAAAGCATCAATTGTATGCTGAGTTCAGCAAGTGTCAGTTTTGGCTAAAGAAGATATCATTCTTAGGCCACATCATCTCCGAAGGAGGAGTATCGGTTGATCTCGGAAAAGTGAGATGTTTTGAAGTGGAACCAACCGCAGAATGTGAGGGGCATTCGGAGATTCCTTGGGATGGCTGGATACTACCACCGATTCATCAAGGATTTCTCCAAAATAGCGAAGCCTATGACTGAATTGCTGATGAAAGGGAAAGAATTACAGTGGACACAAGTGTGTCAAGACAGCTTTGAGGAGTTAAAGAAGATATTAACAACAACACCGGTTTTGGTATTGCCGGACGTGAGCAAGAGCTTCGATATATATTGTGATGCCTCAAGACAAGGACTTGGATGTGTCCTTGTGCACGAAGGCCAAGTGGTGGCCTATGCATCGAGGCAACTAAAGAAACATGAGCTGAATTACCCTATGCTTGATCTGGAACTTGCAGCGGTAGTACACGCATTGAAGATTTGGAGGCATTACATCCTTGGTCACCGATGTGAGATCTATACGGATCACAAAAGCCTCAAGTATATATTCATGCAAACGGAACTGAATTTGAGGCAACGTCAATGATTGGAACTCATCAAAGATTATGAAGTAGGGATACACTATCAACCCGGGAAGGCCAATGTAGTAGCGGATGCATTGAGCCGAAAGGGAGCATGTCACCAACTCACGGTTCGGGAGCTTCCACCCGAGCTACATAAGGAGTTTTAACGGTTACATCTCGGGTTCTTGAACGAGATGGAGGTGATAGAACTGAACTCAACACTGGAACAAGAGATACGAGATGGTCAAGCGACGGATGAGGAGATAAAGGAAATCAAGGAAAGAATCTGACAAGGGATAGAGAAGGATTTCAAAGAAGACGATAATGGCACGCTTTGGTTCAGGAAAAGGATTTGTGTACCTAACGTGAAGCACATCCGTGACACAATATTTAAGGAGGCGCATGACTCACCTTATTCCATATATCCCAGCTGTACGAAGATGTATAAGGACCTGAAAACATGCTATTGGTGGGATGGCATGAAAAGGGATATCGCTGAATACGTTGCCCTATGCGACACGTGCCAACGGGTGAAGGCCGAACATCAAAGACCCGTTGGTTTATTGCAGCCACAGAAAGTACCCGTGTGGAAGTGGGAAGAAATCGGTATGGATTTCATAATCGGATTGCCACATACTCAGTCGGGCTACGACTCTATTTGGGTTATCGTGGACCGATTGAGAAAATCAGCCCACTTTATTCCTGTTAGGACCAAGTACACCGTGGCACAATTAGCCGAGCTGTATATGGAGCAAATCGTGTGTCGTCATGGAGTTCCGAAGAGGATAGTTTCAGATCGAGGTTCTCAATTTACATCTAGGTTCTGGAAGAAGCTGCATGAAGCTATGGGTACACGCTTGAATTTCAGCTCCGCATATGACCCACAAACCGACGGGCAAAGTGAGTGGACAAATCAGATTTTGGAACACATGCTGAGAGCTTGCACCTTGAAACATGGGCGTGGTTGGGACAAGAGCTTGCCGTATGCTGAATTCTCATACAACAACAATTACCAAGCTAGCTTGAAAATGTCACCTTTTGAGGCACTATAGGTAGACGTTGTAGAAAACCCCTGTTCTGGAATGAGACCGGAGAAAGCCAAGCATTTTGGACCTGAAGTGCTGCAAGATGCCGAGAAGCAAGTCCAAACAATACGTGAAAACTTTAAGGCCGCTCAGTCACGACAAAAGGGCTATGCGGACAACAGGCAAAGGAGTTTGAACTTCGAAGTTGGAGACTTCGTGTATCTTAAGGTGTCGCCTATCCGAGGCCAATGACAGTTCAACGTTAAAGGCAAGTTAGTACCTCGCTACATCGGTCCATTCAAGATTTTGGGCAAGTGAGGAGAGGTAGCCTATCAACTAGAGCTGCCAACGCACCTTTCCGACGTGCATGATGTATTTCACGTATCCCAGCTCAAGAAGTGCCTAAGAGTGCCCGAAGAACAAGTACCAATGGATGAGCTACAACTTCAGGAGGATCTGACCTACGCAGAACACCCCATAGAAGTCTTGGACATAAAGGAAAGAGTCACAAGAAACAAGGTAATCCGATGGTGCAAAATGCAATGGAGTCATCACAAGGAAGCCAAGGCTACATGGGAGAGTAAGGAAGACCTCAAGATGGCCTCATCTTTTCTCCACTCTATCGAATCTCGAGGGTGGGATTCATTTTAAGGGGGGTAGGTTTGTAACATGTCACACCCGGTTTTTCCGAAGAACAACCAAGTGAATATCACATGTATGCCAGGATCATTTTCTCATACATGTGATGACAAATAGTGAAGCATCAATTATTACAAGGCAGGTGTCGAATATAAATACGTCCTACATAACAAATGTCTCGATGGACAAAAATAAGTTCATCACAAGTAAATAAACTAGCAGCGGAATATTAATCTTGATGGCTCCGTCACAGGCGTTGCCCGGGGGTCTCCATGAACCTAGAAACCTTCTTCGGGTCCAAAATCTTGGTCATTATACACCACCTCATTATCTTGACCTGAGCAGCAATATAAACCAACAAATATGCAAGGTTGAGTACCAATGGTACTCAGCAAGTGTGGGAAAATGATGTCATGCATGGCTAGAACAAGGGGAGGTTGAACTCATTGTTAAAGCACTACGCAATTAATACCTACCACCTTAGCTTATTAAGCACCTACATTACTACACAGGTGAAATGGTCCCAATCTCCCATCCCATCATCATAATCAAATAACCATAACATCATTTCCAATGTTAAGCTCCCCGCTTAACATCCACAACTTCCAAAACCATCAATCCTCTAATCATGAATAAGTCCAAGCCGCTCTTGACCGTGAGCACGGCTGTCATGACAGTTTTGACTCTCCAGAGTTTGTACCACTGTACCCACATGTAGTGATTTCATCCCCCGTTGCCGGGTGGACTAAAAGAACCTCCATTATGCCAGTGGCTACGAACCACATTCACACTTCCCAGGTGTGTAGCCAGGAGATCACTACGAAGCCTTTACAAAGGGATTCCCGACGAGCGTGGGCCCACTGAGGTTTCACCCCTAACAGCATACAAGAGGCTCCAACCCCGCTGCAGTGGCCCCCTCTTGAGCCTTGCGGTTCATATGGTAGTCCAGCTGACACCTATTCCCCGCACCATCCAACACACCCATACTACGCCGGGGATACACCTAATTAATTGGCCAAGCTGCCCCATCTCAGCATGTGGTTGGCACGGTAAAGCCAAGTTACATGCTCCATGAACCGGTCCTTAGGATCCAGGCAAGTACTAAACACAAACCCGAGTCTCGTGCACCCAGCACACAACCAAAACATCCAACTTGCCTTGATCCCTACCTCTACATAACTCACAATATCTCATTCAAGAGTATGGTAAAATAAACTGATGATCTCATATCCCAAATATCCCATTCTAAGCATGGCTAAGCATATGCATAATAATAAATGACATGATAAAATAAATTCCCACCCAAGCTACAAGGAAACAAGGTAATGCAATTCTAGGGAAACTTCCTAGCATGGGTTTCATATTTCATTTGACAATGCAAATAATTCTATCTACACATCCTAGCATAGGATCAAAGTGGTCAAGGACACTTGCCTCCTTCCTGCTGCTCTTGAAATGGGTAGTCCTGATCTTGGAAAGGAATAACTTGCTCTTGAGCAGGTTCTACATCATACCATCACACATAGCAAAAGAAAAACAACAATCCATAAGACATAGTTCACACTTCCACTTCATACAAACCACACATTCACATGTAAGAAAGCCATTCACAACTTCTATGTGTTGTGTTTACTCTATGTGTGTTGACCTTTGGCTTACATGCACTTTTAATCATGTGTATATGATTCCTACTTTTGTATTCACATTTATGCTTGCATACTTTATATATGAGTTTCCAATTTAAATAAATTCCTTATATTCAATTACTACACCTTTTAGCTACCAAGTATGCATGAAAGGTATTTTCCTTCTCCATATGTGTCTTCAGAATTTCTACCAACCCTAAACTGAATTCTTTGGATTTTAGAAACTCCATTTATCATTTACTAGTTGTAATATTTTCAGATTTATTTCCTATGCCTAAATGTGAACTTTATTATGAAAATAACAAGACACATCATCTAAACAGAATAGGTTCTGATCTAAAATATTTAATAACATATTTTTGACCTTTTCCTCTGATGTAAACTATTTTACATTTATTTTCCTAATTTTCAGAACTATTCTTCACTTAAAAATGTGTCCCTATAACTAATAAATGTGAATAATAAATTAAACAGATTCATTTCAGCCAAAAATCTATTTTTATCTCACTCCAAAGTTTTCTAAGTACTGAGAAAGTTTTTAATTTAAATTTGACAATATGTTTGTCCCACTTTTTTAAATTTTAAATACTAGCCACATATTCAATTTCCTAAATTTAATATCAAACAGAGTTAAAAAGGTAAACTCACCACACTACAGGGTCTATAATATTATTTTAACAATTTTCAGGGGTCTAGCTACACATAACAGAGGAGTTTTTCCTAATTTTTATTAAGTCCAGGGGCTAAAACTGATTTTTAAATGAATTTACATGATTTTCTGAAGTTCCAGGGGCTAGATCAGAAGTTTCCAGGGCTAGCTCTTATTTCCTGAGAACCCCAGGGGGTAGCACGTAAGATTTCCAGTGTTTATAACGCGGGGCTGATGTGGACCGTCCGATTAAAAACAGACGGCTGAGATTATAACGTCGAACGGTACGCGGGAATTTAAACTCTACCGTGCGATTTAAAATAAAAGGCGCACAAGCGGCCACGTCGCTCTGATCGAGCGCGGGCGGCGCTGCCCGGCAGCGCACGGCGGCGGGAGGCAGCGATCTCGCCGGAGAGTTTCGGATCTTCGTCAATTCTTCCTAAAACTGTGATTTTATGGCATAGATCGGTGGAGGGGAGGTCGGGGATCTCACCTCGGGGGTTTTCTTGAGCTCGGAGGTCCTGGAAGGCGGTCGGCGACGAGGTCCGAGGTGAATTCACGGCGAGGCTCGTCGGCGCTGTGTTTGAACCGCAAACCACCGAGTTTTCTGCACCTGCGAGGTTCCCCGGAGGCGGTGGATCAAGTCCAGCGAGTTAGATCGGAATTTCCGAGCATAGATCGGCCAGAATTCGCCGGAGGGGCTCGGGTTCTCACTGGAGTAAAAACGGCGGATCGCGTGGGAAAAACAGAACGAGGCCGGGGTTTTTATAGATGGGGGAGGGCAGTGGGTTTGTTTAGATCGAGTGGGAGTCCTCCGGAACCAGAATTCGGCTGGAAATCCGGTCGGTTGCGATCGCGCGCGCGCGGGTGAACAGTCCGAGTTTTGGACGATCGGGGGTTAGGGATGACAGGTGGGTCCCACCTGTCTGAGAGAGAGAGCGCGGGCGCGTGGCTGCGGGCTGGCGCGGGGGCAGGGTGGGCCGGCTGGTGGGTTTCGGCCCACTGGCCGGTTTTTTTTCTGTTTTCCTTTTTCTTTTTCTTTTTCTTTTCTGTTTTGAGTTTAATTTGAATTCCAGTTTGAATTTGAATTTTTGCAACACATGCAACACTTCCAAAAATTTTTAAACTCCCCTCTGAACAGGATTTTGGGGTGTCACAGCTCTACCCCCCTTAAAATAAATCTCGTCCTCGAGATTGGTGGTTCTAAGAAAACAATTCCGGAAATTGTGCCTTAAGCTCATCTTCTCGCTCCCAGGTGGCTTCCTCTTCTGAGTGATGCTTCCACTGCACCTTGCACATCCGGATTCTTTTATTTCTGGTGAGGCGTTCCATTGTCTCCAAAATCTTGTATGGTTGCTCGGCATAAGACAAATCCTCAGCTACGTCCACTTCATTCATGGGTTTTTAACACCTCTTCAGGCGTCCTCAGGCATTTCTTGAGTTGTGACACATGGAATACATTGTGCACATCCGATAGGCGAGCCGGTAATTCCAGTTGATACGCCACTTCGCCTTTCCTCTCCAGAACTTGAAAGGGTCCGATGTATCGAGGTGACAACTTCCCTTTCACCTTGAACTGACGAAGTCCTCGGATAGGGGACACCTTGAGATAGACATAGTCTCCCACGTTGAAAACGAGCTCTCTTCTTCGTACATCGGCATAGCTCTTTTGGCGTGTCTGTGCTATCCTCAAGTTGTTGCGAATTTCCCTCACCTTCGGCTCGGCTTCTTGGAGTACTTCTGGACCAAACACTTTACTTTCCCCTGTTTGGTTTCAAAATAGGGGAGTTCTGCACTTCCTCCCGTACAAAGCTTCAAACGGTGACATCTTCATACTAGCTTGATAGCTGTTGTTATAGGAGAATTCCGCATACGGTAAGTTCTTGTCCCAACTCCGATTGTTTTTGAGTGCACATGCCCTCAGCATATCTTCAAGGATCTGATTGGTTCTTTCCGTCTGCCCGTCAGTTTGGGGATGATAGGCAGAGCTGAAATTCATATGGGTTCCCATGGTTTCATGCAATTTTTTTCCAAAACCTTGAGGTGAACTGCGTCCCTCGATCCGACACAATCTTCTTTGGCACTCCATGGTAACACACGATCCTTGACATGTACAATTCTGCCAATTTGGATCCGCTGTAGCTTTCTTTCACGGGGATGAAATGAGCTACCTTGGTTAGCCTGTCAATGATGACCCTTATTGAATCATATCCTGATTGGGTCCTAGGCAATCCCACTATGAAATCCATACCGATTTCTTCCCATTTCCATTCAGGCACTTTGAGTGGTTGCAATAATCCCGCGGGTCGTTGATGTTCTGCTTTCACCAACTGACATGTGTCACATAAGGCAACATGTTCCGCGACATCTCGCTTCATGCCATACCACCAATACCTGCTCTTGAGGTCCTGGTACATCTTCGTACTCCCAGGATGAATGGAATAGTCGGAATCGTGAGCCTCCTTCAAAATTAATTCACGGATCTCCTTTACTTCAGGCACACAGATCCTTTTCCCGTGCCACACCGTAGCTTGTTCATCCTCTCTGAAACCAGGAGCTTTATTTTCCTTGATGAGTTGCCTGATTTCTTGTATCTTCTCGTCGTTCTTTTGACCATTGTGTATGTCTTGCTCTAGTGTGGAGTCCACTTCCATGGCGATGGCTTCACCACTATTCACAAGGCATAGATTGAGCCTTATAACCTCGTCCTTCAATTCTGCAGGCATGTCCTTTAAGCTCAACTTATTGACTTGCACTTTCCGACTTAAAGCATCGGCCACGACGTTTGCTTTCCCAGGATGATAGTTGATGCCCACATCAAAGTCATTGATTAGCTCTAACCATCTCCTTTGTCTGAGGTTGAGATCTGGCTGTGTGAAAATGTACTTCAGACTCTTATGATCTCTGTCCTCTTCCCCATCAAATAGTGTCGCCAAATTTTCAACGCGTGTACCACTGCGGCTAGTTCTAGGTCATGTGTAGGATAGTTGTTCTCGTGCTTCCGGAGTTGTCGGGATGCATAAGCCACGACATGCCCTTCTTGCATGAGAACACATCCCAACCCGTTTCTAGAGGCATCGCAGTACACCGTGAAATTCTTCTGCATATCTAGCATAACCAACACTGGGGCTGTTGTCAATCTTTTCTTTAGCTCCTGAAAACTCGTCTCGCACTGTGGCGTCCATGTGAATGTGATTCCCTTCTCCAACAGTTTGGTGAGGGGTCTCGAGATCTTAGAGAATCCCTCAATAAACCGTCAATAGTATCCAGCCAATCCCAAAAAGCTTCGAACTTCCCCGACATTTTCGGGGGTCTTCCACTTCTGTATATCATCGATTTTGGCAGGATCCATGGAGATTCCTCCCTCCGAGATTATATGTCCTAAGAAGGGAACTCTCTTCAGCCAAAACTCACACTTGCTCAACTTGGCATATAGTTGGTGTTCTCTCAGCCTTTGCAACACCAACCTTAGATGTTTCTCATGTTCTTCTTCATCTTTGGAGAAGACGAGAATGTCATCTATGAAAACCACCACAAATTTGTCCAGATATTCCATGAATACCTTGTTCATGAGATACATGAAGTACGCCGGGGCATTAGTTAGCCCGAAAGGCATGACAGTGTATTCATACAATCCGTACCGAGATACGAAAGCTGTCTTTGGAATATCAGATTGCCTTATCTTGAGTTGGTGGTATCCCGACCTGAGATCAATTTTCGAGAACACACAAGCTCCCCTCAACTGATCAAACAAGTCTTCAATGCAGGGGTAATGGGTACTTGTTCTTGATGGTTACCTCATTCAAGGCATGGTAATCCACGCATAACCTTTGGGTTCCGTCCTTCTTGGGCACAAATATCACTGGAGCTCCCCAAGGTGAGGAACTAGGACGAATATACCCCTTCTCCATCAATTCTCTCAAATGATCCTTGAGTTCTTCCAGCTGCTTGGAGTCCATCCGATAAGGTCTCTTGTATATCGGGGTTGTTCCAGGCACTAGCTCAATTGCGAATTCCGCTTCACGATCAGGAGGCATACCTGGCAATTCCTCCGGAAAACATCTGGATATTCCCTGATGGTCCTGATCTCCTCAACTTTCACCTCAACTTGATTTAATTTAGTGTCCCTCCTAGGCTCGTGTATTGTTATGAACTTTACTCTTGTGCCACTAGGGTGAGTTAGTTCCACCGTTCTGGTCGAACCAAGGATGATTCCTTTATGTTTGGTCAACCAATCCATACCCAAAATAATATCTATCCCTTGTGAATCTATCACTATGAGGTTAGCAGTAAATACTACCCCATTAATGTCTAGGTTCACTTTGGGACACACTTGTCTTGTCCTTATTCCTCCACCTGGAGAGTTTACGGCTAGCATATGGTTCATTTGTGTTGTTGCTAGGTCATGCTTCTTAACAAACCCTTGAGCAATGAACGAGTGGGTAGCACCAGAATCAAACAGCAGGGTTGCAATGTGTAAATTTGCAGGAAACTTACCAACTACCACGTCGGGTGCCTCTTGTGCTTCCTCCATAGTGACGTGGTTCACCCGTCCTCTCATTACATTCTGCTGTTGTGGCTGTGTGGGCTTCTTCTTTGGCCACTTATGGGCGTAGTGCCCCACTTCACCACAGCTAAAAAATTGCACCCCAACCTTAGGTGTCTGGCCTTTGTTGTCTTGGGGTTGGTTTGGAGGTCCTTGCACTGCTGGTTGAGGTGGATATGCGGGGCGAGGCTGCTGTACAAACTGACGTTGCGGCTGTGCTGGTGCTGCCGGAGGCCTGTAGTTCGGGTTGTACCCTCTTGGTGCTGAGTAGGGTACCGCAGCATGGTTCGTCTGCCCTGCAGGTTGCTGCATCAGACGTGGGCGGGTGTTGCTCCTTGAGGCTTGATGTGACGACCCGGCCTTCCTCTTATTCTCATTTTCCAAGGCTTTCAGCTTCCTTTCTACCACAAACGCTCTGTCCACCATCTTTTGGAAGCTTTCATACTCATTTGAGGACATTGCACACTGCATTTCTGCGGTAAGTCCTTCCACGAAACAATCTTGTTTCTGCTCATCAGTCTCTATGTCTCGTGGGGCATAATGGGATAGTTGAGTAAATTTAGTGAGGTATTCCCTCACCATCATGTTTCCCTGCTGCAGTCCCAAGAACTCCTTCCTCTTGTTTTTGAGTTCACCTCTTGGGATGTAATGGTTGCGGAAGCTACGCTTGAACTCTTCCCAACTGATGTTCTCAGGGTCATGATGGGCGGCCACGTAGGCGGTCCACCAATCAGCAGCAGGTCCATGCAATTGATGAGAGGCAAACAGCACCCTCTCGTACCCTTGGCACTGTATGATTCTCATCTTGCTCTCAATGGTCTTAAGCCAATCATCTTCCTCCAGAGGTTCAGCAGCACTTGCAAATTTTGGAGGCTGAGTTCCTAGAAACTCACTCAACCTTGGTTGGCGGGGTGCAGCTTGTGGAGGTGGAACTTGATGCAAGTTGGCCACCACTTGAGTCAAGTTCTGGATGAGCTGATTTTGATTCTCCAGCATTTGGTGGAGGGGATCAACTCCTTCACGGCGACCACCCCTGTCCTGGCCTCTAGAAAGATGAGGGTTGGAGGCCTCATCGTTGTTGTTGGCGGGGTTGGCAGCACGTCCTTTTCCTCTTCCGGCCATCTGGCATGATCAACCAATGTTAATTTAAAGCATTACGTATCATCTTACTACTTTCACTTGTTTGTACTTTGAAGTGTTGAGGCTTTGTTATACTTTTCTGAGGGTTCATATCTCACACAAAAATAAATGCAATATTATTTCATGTGGGTTCACACACCAAAGCAAAACAATCTGGAGACGAGGCTGTGGACAATTGCTCATGGCTTCCACAACTCACGTCACACACCAATCATTAACACACCATTAACTAAGATAACTGTGGGACGCGCCCGCGGCCCGGGAATCGCAGTGGGTGGTGCCGTGCGATGCGGCACCCAATAGCATGCACGAAAAGACGATAAGAACATAACGACACCATTTTTGTTACTCAAGATAATTTCTTTTACAACATAATGTACACACGCAGCGGAAATTTAAATTTGCTGGACAAACTACTCACTCTCGACCCTAACTACGACGAAGAGAAGTCGTTCAGCCCGTGAACGCTTCCTACTAGCTTCACCAAAGAAAAGCAGCGGCTAGGTTTCCGATGAGTTGAACAAACCGTGAGGTTCATCGTCTCACCGAACAACCATCTTCATAGCAGGCATCCTGCTACCTGCAAAAACAACTCAGAAGCAACCGTGAGCACTAAGGCTCAACAAGACTTACCCGTCACTCCTAAACATGCAACTCTACATGCAGGGGTAGTGAAAGAGTAGGCATAGGAATTTGCAAAATGCATCTTGACTAAACTTGATCCTTATATTCAGATTCTTATAGCCTTCATTTTAGTGGTCCTCACGCCTCACAACATCGGAAGTCCACAATCAAACAAGAAACGCTTATCCCGATGTTGCTAGCCTAAGGTGGAAATGAAATTTAGTTGGCTCTATAACTACTTCAGTCAAGGTTCCAATACAGTGATTTATCCACAAACAACAAGTTAAGAGACTTAGTTCATGTTCTTACTAAGTCACGGCGCAGTGGGCAAGTATGCTCAATCCTCTTCCGCGAGCGACGGTGATTCGAATCAATAACAACCCGGAATACACGACACATACACCCGCCTCGAAAGACTCTCTCAAGAGCTCTTTCTTACGTTGTATGCAGCAACCTTTCACACGACACCCCGACATAGAAAAACGCTTCGCGCCGAGCAGGATGGTCCTCTACGCGGACACGTCGAAGTTGCCCGCTAAAGGATTTACACCTCCCGCCTTCTCAACGCCATTCCCACGCGAAGGATGAGTTTCCATATCACGGTCCATCGTGTTACATCGGTTTCATGGGTCCCATACCCCACTATATATCCGGTACAGCTCAATCTTGTCCAGCAGGGCCGCATACATACGGTCCTTAACCGACACGGACGGGGCTACAACCAACCTCCACATTTGCCTTACCATCCCGGTCCAGGCCAAATGTGGTCTCAAGCATTGTCACACCCATCGCAGGTCGAGACCAACCTTGAGCGCTCCATCCTACAGGAACATCCCCGTCCCCATCTCATATTCATGAGGGTGCTCTTATCATTTATCTCTCGCGAGTAACTTCATTACTCGAACTTTCTCGCGAGTAGCTTTTTACTACTCGACTTCTACCGAGCTAGCTACAACATTAGCCTAGCATCTACAACGAGGCAAAACCTACACTAAACCTTCTAATGAGGGATGTAATAGGCATGCAAGTGGGTTTCAATCATCCTAGACATAATGCACTCAAGTCTAATAAACATGATGTGATGTAAAGCAAAATTTAAAACGGTAACGATATGCAAACCGGGGCTTGCCTTGCTCAACGGTTTTTGTTAGAAGCTAGAAGTTAGTCTTCCTCCGGAGAATCCGCCAAACTCGTCACGAGATGGAGATCCTCGCTGTAGAGTCGGATCCTCGTCGAACGTCGACGTCACGTGAGCTATCATATTGCAATGCACATATATTTCAAAAGCAATTTAGAAACTGTTTCAAACTGTTGTTCAAGTTAACTCACGCACATGAGAGATAAACAACAGCAAGGTTTCTGTTGTTGGATCTAAACTTTAGAGAAGACGAAAGCTAGGGTTAAAGGAGATACTAATAATCACCATGTGATTAAGTCCATTATATGAACACTTAAACCTAAAATATGGTAGCTCAAGTTCCAGAGGTCCAATGAAGCTGAGAATTTAACCACAGCCTCTATGGAAGGTGTTCAGGCAGTGTGCAAAAATTGAGCTCATGAAATGGCTTCATGTGGGCACAACAAATCCTTATGTGGTTTTCACTAATCTGCCTTTACCCCCTAGATATTAAGCTTTCCTATGCTGGAAAGTAGACTTTTTGTGAAGTACAAAATGTCCTGAGTCCATAGGAATTGGTTTTACCATTTTTGGAGTTTCCTACGTGGATATATGGATTTTTCAAAGAATGGTGAAAAGCTGAAATTGTCTCTGTTTATTTTCCTATTTTTCAGAGACATAAGGAATGAACACATTATTTGACCAAGCAAATTAGGTCCAATGCCTCTGAAATTTTTACTGGAGTTCAAGGAATTTTGGAAGGATGTCCTGTCAAAATTTGGGAATTTGCCAATAAACAGAACTCCTGTAAAAATTCAGACAAAATTTTTATTAAATAAATTAATGAGCCAAATCCAGGGATTTTCATAAACATTGGCCTGCACCCCTGGATAGTACTCTTTGAGAGGAATCCAACAAAATTTGTTTCACAATTTTTGGACATTCCTACACAAAGTTATGGCTCTCCAAAGTTTCAACTAGAGTGGGAAAATCTGGAAAATGTTTAAATGCTGACAGTGGGTCCCACCTGTCATCCCTAACCTCCAGCCACGCGCCAAAACAGAGCAGTGGCGGCTGCCTCCGGTGAGGTCGCCGGAAATGAGCTTCCCGGCCACCTCCGGACCCCCTGCTGGCCGCCCCCCCATTTTCCACCCTGCTGAACTCATTGGTGAGGTCGCCGGCGGCCAAAACTCGCCGGAAAGCAGTGCGCACCGGCCACAGCTAACCCTAGGGCTCCGGCGAGGTCGTGTGCAGTGATTTCTCCATGAAAATGTGGGTTCTTGGGCTCTATAGCACCGTGGGGAATCCCTCATCACCGGCATGAGCTCAAATCTGCCCAAAAATGGCTGCAAATAGGGACTCATCGGCGACCTAGGGCAAAATTCGGTGCCAGCCCGAAATTCTCGAAGAACAGCCCCAATTCTTGATGATTTTTGATGGGTTTTGATCCTAGAGGGGCGTTGGAGAGTCTAGAACATGTTTCCAGCTCGGCACAAGTGATGGTGGACTGAACACGACGAATTTTGAAGAATTGTGGGACTCGGTTCTATGAATACAGTTGCAGTAAACACAGAAATTCTTGCTCTGTAGTGCACGAAAAAGGGAGGGGTTTTCACCGGAGTGTAGAGCAGTCTGGGGCGCCTCTTTTTCGTGTAGAACGTCGGGCACGAGGATGACCGTAGAGCTCGGTTGCTGGAGAACAGAGGAGCACACGGGCAGCTGTGTTCTTCACGGGGCACTCCACCGAAGCTGAGGCAGAACAGGGAGAAGGCAAAGTGGCTCTGTCTCTCTTCTGTGCAGAGATTAGGCCGGCTAAAAGATCAAGTGAGCAGGAGCTGGTGCTGGCAAGGAACCTCCCCGAGCTGCTGTCGCACGTGCTCACCCGTGACTGAGTCGGTTCACTCCAGTGTGTGTATGACATGTGGGGTCCACACCCCCTCTCACTCTTATCCTCCCCCAATTCGGTTTAAAATAGCAAATGAGCTCCAAATTTGATAAAATTTGGAGGATAGGCCAAAAGAATTATGAGGAACTCAAATCTGAAATCAGATTTTTAAATTGAGTTTGTTTGGTTCAAAATTCAAATTCAAGTTTAAATTTAAACGTGCCCTCATTTAATCCTCGGAATAAATAGTATATGAAACCAAAAATTCTCCAAATTTGAAACTTAGGCTCTTGAATACATGAGAAATGCATCTATGCTCTCACATAGAGGCCTTTGTACAATCTGAATAGGAATCCTTTCAAAAGAATTCGAATTGCATTTAAATTTCCTCCACTCTACTCATAGAGAAGGTGCACATGAGTTAGAGTTTTAGGAGTGTAATTATTTCCCCTAGGTTAACATGTGTTGAGCATGGGCTAGAGAATTTTTTTAACTCCCTCACATGTCCATTTATGTGTTCATCATTTCATGTGACACAATTATAGTCTTTTATCGCCTTAACTTTGTTTCATATGTTGAAATAAAACTTTAACAAAGTTAGGGCTGTTACATTCCTCCCCCCTTAAAAGAATCTCGTCCCGAGATTACAAAAAGAAAGAAGAAGGGAGAATGACTACTGGACATATGGTACAAACAAGTCGGGAAAATTTAAACGGAGAAATTCCTCGCTTTCCCACGTAGCTTCATCAGCGGTGTGGTTGCTCCACAAGACTTTGTAAAATCGCAATGTCCGATTTCTTGTGGCGCGAGTCTTTTCGTCAATAATTTGTATCGGATACTCAGAATAAGTGAGATCCGGTTGAAGATCCTCAATGTTCTCCATATGAACTGCGGTTGGGTACTTAAGACATTTCCGCAGCTGAGAGACGTGGAAAACATTGTGAATACACGAAAGTGACGCCGGTAGCTCCAGATGATAGGCCACGGGTCCGCATATCTCGGTGACAGCAAACGGCCCGATGAATCGCGGAGCAAGCTTTCCCTTCACTCCGAAACGATGAACCCCTTTCATCGGAGAGACACGAAGGTAAACGTGGTCCCCGATGTCGAAGTGAAGAGGTCGACGTCGTTTGTCTGCATAACTCTTCTGCCGAGATTGAGCAGCCTTTAAATTGGCTTGAATCACTCGCACTCGTTCCTCGGCTTCATTCACCAGATCAATCCCGTAGACCACTCTCTCGCCGGACTCACACCAATTTAGTGGTGTGCGGCACTTCCGGCCATAAAGAGCTTCGTACGGGGCCATCTTGATGCTGGATTGATAACCGTTATTATATGAGAATTCTGCTAACGGTAGATGGTCATCCCAATTCTTCCCATGATTGATGACACATGCCCGTAGCATATCCTCCAGAATCTGATTTATCCTCTCCGTTTGACCATCAGTTTGCGGATGATACGCTGAACTCCGAATTAACTTGGTTCCCAAGGAAGCATGCAGTTGCTCCCAAAATCTGGATACGAACAACGCACCCCGATCAGACACGATGGTGCGGGGAACCCCGTGTAAACACACGATTCTTGATATGAACAGCTCCGCATACTTCTTCGCCACATATTTTGTATGGACTGGAATAAAATGTGCTGTCTTGGTCAAACGATCGACGATTACCCAAATAGAATCATGCTTGTTGCTGGTCATGGGTAAACCGACGATGAAGTCCATGCTTATGTCTTCCCACTTCCATGCTGGAACCTTCAGCGGTTGAAGTGGTCCGGCTTTCCTCATATGGTCGGCTTTAACCCGCCGACACGTATCACACTCGGATACGTACTTCGCAATCTCTCTTTTCATCCGTGTCCACCAGAACTTAGATTTCAAGTCCTGGTACATTTTATTGCTTCCTGGATGAATGGAGTACTTGGATAAATGTGCTTCATCCAGTATCTTCCTCCGCAATTTCATATTCTGGGGTACAACTATGCGGTTGTTAAACCATAGAGTACCCTCTTCATCCTTGCGGAACATCTTCAATTCACCGCTGTCCACTCTCCTCCGGATATGAGACATACCTCTGTCTCTCTTCTGAGCCTCTACAATCTCATCTCGGATTGTAGGAGTAAGAGCGAGGTTGAACAGCGATCCGTAGGGAACTAAGCGCAGGCTTGGTTCTCCTTCTTCATGTGCAGCCATGGCTAAATGGTGAACGTGGGCTTTCCGACTAAGTGCGTCGGCAACCACATTCGCTTTGCCCGGATGGTAATGAATTTCAAGTTCATAGTCCTTGATCAATTCTAGCCATCTTCGCTGCCTCATATTCAGTTCCTTCTGTGTGAAGATGTACTTCAAGCTTTTGTGGTCAGTGTAGAGATGTACTAGATTGCCTAGTAGATAATGTCTCCACATTTTCAATGCTAAGACCACTGCAGCTAGTTCAAGGTCGTGCGTCGGGTAATTCTGCTCATGACCCCTGAGTTGTCGGGATCCATACGCGACCACACGTCCTTCTTGCATCAACACACAACCCAAACCGATGCCGGATGCATCACAATAAACATCAAACGGCTTCGTAGTGTCCGGCTGGGCCAAAACTGGAGCTGTAGTGAGATACTTCACTAAAGTTTGAAAAGCTTGTTCGCATGAATTGCTCCAATCATACTTGGTGATTTTCTTCAACAGCTCCGTCATAGGTTTGGCGACTTTGGAGAAGTTTGGAATGAATCTCCGGTAGTAACCCGCTAAACCTAGGAAACTCCTCACTTCATGAACAGATGTTGGAGATTTCCAATTCAGCACTTGCTCGATTTTACTTGGGTCCACAGCGATGCCTTCCGCTGAAATAATATGCCCAAGAAATGGCACTTTGCTGATTCAAAACTCACATTTACTGAACTTTGCATAAAGTTTGTGATCCCTCAAGCGTTGGAGTACAACACGCAAATGTTCAGCATGTTCTTCTTCTGACTTTGAATAGACCAAGATGTCGTCGATGAAAACCACGATGAACTTATCTAACTCCGGCATGAACACAGAGTTCATGAGATACATAAAATGAGCCGGAGCATTGGTCAACCCAAAGGACATGACAAGATATTCATAAAGACCATATCTTGTCGAGAATGCCGTCTTAGGTACGTCTTCTGCCCGAATTTTTATCTGGTGATACCCGGACCGAAGATCCATCTTGGAAAATACCTTAGCACCCACTAGTTGATCGAACAAAATATCGATGCGTGGTAGTGGATACTTATTCTTGATAGTGACAGCATTCAGTGGACGATAATCTACGCATAGTCTTAAAGTCTCGTCCTTCTTCTTCACGAAGAGTGCGGAACAGCCCCAAGGTGATGAACTTGGGCGTATAAAACCTTTGTCCATGAGGTCATTAAGCTGCTCCTTCAATTCTGCTAGCTCCTTCGGTGCCATTTTATATGGTCGCCGAGAAATAGGTGTTGTTCCCGGTGCTAGTTCAATCTTGAACTCTACATCACGTTCGGGCGGCATGCCCGGCAAGTCTTCGGGAAACACATCTGGATATTCACATACCACTGGAATATCCTCAAGTTTAGGAGCTTCAATCTGATGCACTGCTGCAATTTGTTGTGATGGATCCACAAGATTCAATGTGTTGCAACCGTGTATTGGGGAATTTAGTTGGACAGTTCGAGAGCTGATGTCAAAGATAGCTCCATAATGTGTCAACCATGACATCCCCAAGATAATATCAATCCTTTGGCCTTTGAGTATGATAAGGCTCGCAGGATAGATGTTTCCACCCAAACATAACGGTGCCCGAGAGACCATCTCACCTGTTGATATCTTGCCTCCGGGTGAGCTGATATGAAATGGATGCTTAACTGTGCTAAATGGAAGATTATTCTTCAGCACATAGTCTCTGCTAATAAAATTGTGGGTGGCTCCGGAATCAAACAAAATGAAAGTGGGCTGTTCATGTAAAGTGAACATGCCCGCCAAAACTGGTTCGCCTTTAGCAATATCCTCAATAGCAGTGTAATTAACCCTGCCAGCTTTTGAACGATTCTTCTGTGAAGGTTCACGGTGCTGATCTGAGCATTGCTGAGACAACACACGAGTGTGACTCTGCTCAGCACCACGATGGTTTCGTGTTGTAGAAATCCTCTGCTCTCTACTAACACGAGGTGGAGATAATTCGTGCGTAGCTGGTTGCGGTAGGGTTGCACGAATAATTTCTGTCCGCTGCTGTTGAGGTGGTGGCTCATACGTGATCAACTCCAGCCGTGGTTGTGAGAGTTGCACCACAGGCTGAATTTGTTGCCTAACTGGCGAGTAATACCGCACTCGATAGTTCGGACGAACCTCTATGTCACCATCCGGCGGTATACTTCTTTTCAGTTCCGCTTCACAACGAAGATGCATGTCTTCCTTAATGATAGCGGCATTTACCAACTCATTGTAAATACCGTTATTGAACAAGGTCACTTGTTCCTTAAGTTCGACATTCAAGCCTCGGAAGAAATACTCGCACTTCAACGCTTCCGAGTCAACCATATGAGTTGCGTATTGCATCAAGTCTTCAAACTCCTTGAAGTACTCGTACGCACTCCTTTCCCCTTGCTTTAACTCCAGAAAATCTTGATACTTTGTTCGTAGAATTCCCGAACAAACGTGACGTGACCGGAAAACATTCCGGAATTCATCCCACGTCACTCGATGACCTTCTGGAAGAGTAGCGATGTACTCCGCCCACCAAGCTCCAGCAGCTCCGTGGAGTTGTTGAGCGGCAAATAGAGTCTTCTGATATTCATCGCACTCAAGCGTATCGAACTTGGCTTCAATACATTGGAGCCAATGAGCCGACTCCAACGGTTCTTTCGCTTCCGAGAAAACCGGTGGTTGTCTTGCTAGAAAATCCAGATAAGTGCTTGGCGGAGGATTTTGCTGTAGTGTCTCCTGTCGTATGCTTTGTCGCACCAACAGATCCAGAGACTCAGCCATCTTTGCCAAGATTTCCGCCAATCCGGTTGATGATGTCGGCACTTCTTGTCGTGGCTTATTACTTTCGCCGTGACTCGACTCACCAACCTCACTCCTGGAATGAGCACGATCCATGCTGCAAGAGTGAGCAATTTACGGTTAAAATTCAAAGTTTAAACTCAACTTGAATTGAAAACATAACCGTAAAAGCATCACATCAATATTGCAGCATTACACAAGCTAACTAGGGTTTGACAATTCTGAAATCTATCAAATGTGAGCAAGTTTGTCCAAACCCTTAATTCCAACAGTAGGACAAACTGAGAATTAACTCAAGAACATGTTATGGAGCTTAGAGAAGTCTGAAACATCCCTGTCCACAACAAGTCTTAAGTTACATAGGCAATAAGCACTACTCTGTTCCGAATGACCAATTGGTCTTAACCCCAGAATTTGAATATGAAAATGGCAATTTCATGTCTCAAGTTGAATATTAAAGTTATAGTTAACTTCAATATCTTTCCAACGAGTATTCATTTGCCTTCATATATGTTCTGGATCAAAGATTGTGATATTTCAAAGTTAACAGAAATCTGGAACAACTTTGACAGCACTTCCTTTGAAAGTGGCTGTTTTGTCCGCAAGATTTCATAAAATTAAACTCCAATTCTGGAGAAACTTTGAACTATGAAGTCATAGCATATATCACAAGCTTTCCAACGGTGTATTACTTGACCCTTAGAAGATTTTCTACAAAAGGTTATGGTCGAAATACAAAAATTTCCAGAGAGCAATTTGTGCCTGCCCTGGTTTTGGACAGTTCACACTCATCTGAGAATTTCATCCATTTGGAGGGTGATTCTGGTCTGGAGTTCTAATGAAGAGTTGTAGAATACTTCAATAGCTTTCCAGAAATGTATCACTCACCTCCATTAGTTCAACTAAACAAAAGTTATGTCCTGTTTAACTTCAGAAAAAAAATTTTTTTGCTGAAAACAGGGGAGGTTATTCCTAAGTCTTTGTGAATGAATCTATACTCCCAATTGACTCTTAGTTCAATATAGGAGTTCATTAACCCCTAATAGAATCCTAGACTCCAAATTTACTCTTTTTATTTTCAAACCTTCTTTTTCTTGCAGTTCAAAACACATCACGGTACTACGTTGCCTCACCAAATTAAAATCCTACCCGGCTTTATACCGGCTTATACGTCTCAAGTGGTGGCACTAAAACGATCACTCACAAACGTTTTCTACACGACATGTTCTAACGTGGTTAAGGTACCTGCAGAAAATCACTCAATAATGATGCACACATTGGTTTATCATTTCAGGCAGGTCCATATCATAGTAAAAACATACGCCCCGTATCATTGCCATACGGGCCGTCCTTGAGTCAAGCCACGTCTCAAGGTACATGATCGGGTTATTCACCACCCGACGGGGGCTCCACACCTTTGCACTAAAGCACACCGGTGGAACAGTGCTTTTGTAAGCCTCATAGGACATGAGGAGTCCTAGAGAACATACTTCGTGTTACACACCACACGATGGGGTCTCCTCCTCTTGCCCCTGGGTTTGCGCACTGGAGGCTAGTGCCATTCATATGTCTCTAAGACATGAAGAGTCTTAGAAAACATATTCACTTCCCGTCCATTGCTGAACGGGACATCCCACACTACTTTCCTCGTATGGGTGAGCTAACCGAAATTGATCCGCTTTCGGTGGCGTTCCTTACCATTCTTACCTCCACGTAGGTGCGTCGTTACTGAATGGAAATACTGAAGAGTAACACACTGTTAGCTTGCCACCTTAAGTAACTATGCTAATAATACTCCTTATGTTGGCATACTATACGTTCCTCACTCGTATACTCCTAAGTTTTCAAAAATAGACCCTTTTCATGCGTGCTATTCCCAACCTGGCTCTGATACCACGACTGTGGGACGCGCCCGCGGCCCGGGAATCGCAGTGGGTGGTGCCGTGCGATGCGGCACCCAATAGCATGCACGAAAAGACGATAAGAACATAACGACACCATTTTTGTTACTCAAGATAATTTCTTTTACAACATAATGTACACACGCAGCGGAAATTTAAATTTGCTGGACAAACTACTCACTCTCGACCCTAACTACGCCGAAGAGAAGTCGTTCAGCCCGTGAACGCTTCCTACTAGCTTCACCAAAGAAAGGCAGCGGCTAGGTTTCCGATGAGTTGAACAAACCGTGAGGTTCATCGTCTCACCGAACAACCATCTTCATAGCAGGCATCCTGCTACCTGCAAAAACAACTCAGAAGCAACCGTGAGCACTAAGGCTCAACAAGACTTACCCGTCACTCCTAAACATGCAACTCTACATGCAGGGGTAGTGAAAGAGTAGGCATAGGAATTTGCAAAATGCATCTTGACTAAACTTGATCCTTATATTCAGATTCTTATAGCCTTCATTTTAGTGGTCCTCACGCCTCACAACATCGGAAGTCCACAATCAAACAAGAAACGCTTATCCCGATGTTGCTAGCCTAAGGTGGAAATGAAATTTAGTTGGCTCTATAACTACTTCAGTCAAGGTTCCAATACAGTGATTTATCCACAAACAACAAGTTAAGAGACTTAGTTCATGTTCTTACTAAGTCACGGCGCAGTGGGCAAGTATGCTCAATCCTCTTCCGCGAGCGACGGTGATTCGAATCAATAACAACCCGGAATACACGACACATACACCCGCCTCGAAAGACTCTCTCAAGAGCTCTTTCTTACGTTGTATGCAGCAACCTTTCACACAACACCCCGACATAGAAAAACGCTTCGCGCCGAGCAGGATGGTCCTCTACGCGGACACGTCGAAGTTGCCCGCTAAAGGATTTACACCTCCCGCCTTCTCAACGCCATTCCCACGCGAAGGATGAGTTTCCATATCACGGTCCATCGTGTTACATCGGTTTCATGGGTCCCATACCCCACTATATATCCGGTACAGCTCAATCTTGTCCAGCAGGGCCGCATACATACGGTCCTTAACCGACACGGACGGGGCTACAACCAACCTCCACATTTGCCTTACCATCCCGGTCCAGGCCAAATGTGGTCTCAAGCATTGTCACACCCATCGCAGGTCGAGACCAACCTTGAGCGCTCCATCCTACAGGAACATCCCCGTCCCCATCTCATATTCATGAGGGTGCTCTTATCATTTATCTCTCGCGAGTAACTTCATTACTCGAACTTTCTCGCGAGTAGCTTTTTACTACTCGACTTCTACCGAGCTAGCTACAACATTAGCCTAGCATCTACAATGAGGCAAAACCTACACTAAACCTTCTAATGAGGGATGTAATAGGCATGCAAGTGGGTTTCAATCATCCTAGACATAATGCACTCAAGTCTAATAAACATGATGTGATGTAAAGCAAAATTTAAAACGGTAACGATATGCAAACCGGGGCTTGCCTTGCTCAACGGTTTTTGTTAGAAGCTAGAAGTTAGTCTTCCTCCGGAGAATCCGCCAAACTCGTCACGAGATGGAGATCCTCGCTGTAGAGTCGGATCCTCGTCGAACGTCGACGTCACGTGAGCTATCATATTGCAATGCACATATATTTCAAAAGCAATTTAGAAACTGTTTCAAACTGTTGTTCAAGTTAACTCACGCACATGAGAGATAAACAACAGCAAGGTTTCTGTTGTTGGATCTAAACTTTAGAGAAGACGAAAGCTAGGGTTAAAGGAGATACTAATAATCACCATGTGATTAAGTCCATTATATGAACACTTAAACCTAAAATATGGTAGCTCAAGTTCCAGAGGTCCAATGAAGCTGAGAATTTAACCACAGCCTCTATGGAAGGTGTTCAGGCAGTGTGCAAAAATTGAGCTCATGAAATGGCTTCATGTGGGCACAACAAATCCTTATGTGGTTTTCACTAATCTGCCTTTACCCCCTAGATATTAAGCTTTCCTATGCTGGAAAGTAGACTTTTTGTGAAGTACAAAATGTCCTGAGTCCATAGGAATTGGTTTTACCATTTTTGGAGTTTCCTACGTGGATATATGGATTTTTCAAAGAATGGTGAAAAGCTGAAATTGTCTCTGTTTATTTTCCTATTTTTCAGAGACATAAGGAATGAACACATTATTTGACCAAGCAAATTAGGTCCAATGCCTCTGAAATTTTTACTGGAGTTCAAGGAATTTTGGAAGGATGTCCTGTCAAAATTTGGGAATTTTCCAATAAACAGAACTCCTGTAAAAATTCAGACAAGATTTTTCTTAAATAAATTAATGAGCCAAATCCAGGGATTTTCATAAACATTGGCCTGCACCCCTGGATAGTACTCTTTGAGAGGAATCCAACAAAATTTGTTTCACATATTTTGGACATTCCTACACAAAGTTATGGCTCTCCAAAGTTTGAACTAGAGTGGGAAAATCTGGAAAATGTTTAAATGCTGACAGTGGGTCCCACCTGTCATCCCTAACCTCCAGCCACGCGCCAAAACAGAGCAGTGGCGGCTGCCTCCGGTGAGGTCGCCGGAAATGAGCTTCCCGGCCACCTCCGGACCCCCTGCTGGCCGCCCCCCATTTTCCACCCTGCTGAACTCATTGGTGAGGTCGCCGGCGGCCAAAACTCGCCGGAAAGCAGTGCGCACCGGCCACAGCTAACCCTAGGGCTCCGGCGAGGTCGTGTGCAGTGATTTCTCCATGAAAATGTGGGTTCTTGGGCTCTATAGCACCGTGGGGGATCCCTCATCACCGGCATGAGCTCAAATCTGCCCAAAAATGGCTGCAAATAGGGACTCATCGGCGACCTAGGGCAAAATTCCGTGCCAGCCCGAAATTCTCGAAGAACAGCCCCAATTCTTGATGATTTTTGATGGGTTTTGATCCTAGAGGGGCGTTGGAGAGTCTAGAACATGTTTCCATCTCGGCACAAGTGATGGTGGACTGAACACGACGAATTTTGAAGAATTGTGGGACTCGGTTCTATGAATACAGTTGCAGTAAACACAGAAATTCTTGCTCTGTAGTGCACGAAAAAGGGAGGGGTTTTCACCGGAGTGTAGAGCAGTCTGGGGCGCCTCTTTTTCGTGTAGAACGTCGGGCACGAGGATGACCGTAGAGCTCGGTTGCTGGAGAACAGAGGAGCACACGGGCAGCTGTGTTCTTCACGGGGCACTCCACCGAAGCTGAGGCAGAACAGGGAGAAGGCAAAGTGGCTCTGTCTCTCTTCTGTGCAGAGATTAGGCCGGCTAAAAGATCAAGTGAGCAGGAGCTGGTGCTGGCAAGGAACCTCCCCGAGCTGCTGTCGCACGTGCTCACCCGTGACTGAGTCGGTTCACTCCAGTGTGTGTATGACATGTGGGGTCCACACCCCCTCTCACTCTTATCCTCCCCCAATTCGGTTTAAAATAGCAAATGAGCTCCAAATTTGATAAAATTTGGAGGATAGGCCAAAAGAATTATGAGGAACTCAAATCTGAAATCAGATTTTTAAATTGAGTTTGTTTGGTTCAAAATTCAAATTCAAGTTTAAATTTAAACGTGCCCTCATTTAATCCTCGGAATAAATAGTATATGAAACCAAAAATTCTCCAAATTTGAAACTTAGGCTCTTGAATACATGAGAAATGCATCTATGCTCTCACATAGAGGCCTTTGTACAATCTGAATAGGAATCCTTTCAAAAGAATTCGAATTGCATTTAAATTTCCTCCACTCTACTCATAGAGAAGGTGCACATGAGTTAGAGTTTTAGGAGTGTAATTATTTCCCCTAGGTTAACATGTGTTGAGCATGGGCTAGAGAATTTTTTTAACTCCCTCACATGTCCATTTATGTGTTCATCATTTCATGTGACACAATTATAGTCTTTTATCGCCTTAACTTTGTTTCATATGTTGAAATAAAACTTTAACAAAGTTAGGGCTGTTACAATAACGACTCGACTACTCGACATCCTGCTAAACTAAGGGAAGGACTCTACACTACTCGTATTCACTGAGCTGGCTCCTCGGTGTCTTCCTCATCATTGCGGCTGCCTTCTGACTCTGCTTTGGGTGGGGAAGCTGCTGGTGGAGAAGTGCGACGACGCCTAATCGCCCGGCGATCTGGGGAGTCAGGAGTCCATGTATCATTCACGGTGACACACAGTTCATTCCCATCTCCTCTTTCTCTCGCCCTTAAGCAGGCTCGCAGCAACGCCTCCGTTTCCTTCAGGGTCCCCTGAACATCCTGAAGTTCTTGCTGACACTCCTGCAGTCGAGTGCTGAGCATAGCATCATCCTCCAAGCACAAGTCCATGTGCTCATGGGAAGTCCCTTGCTGCACTGGCGGGTCCTTATACTCCGTTGTACCACTCTCACGCTGGAGGACATACATGTACTCAGTCCTGTCCAGGTGGCGACGATAGATGTGACTCTGGCAGGTGATGGCCTCCCAGGTGACATCCTTCTCCGCATCGACCTGTGTTGCTCGACAAGCTGGAGAGCGTTGGATCTTGAGCAGCTGATTTTCATGGATAATCCTCATTTCTGAACTCCATTCTTCCCGCTTCTCCCGGATGGTCTGGTGGAGCTATAGTGTATGATTAGCTTGCCCGTATTGCCGGCGGCTTCGAGCATACGTCAAAGACGGCGCAACAAGCCTCCTACTGCCAATCCGTAGGAAAGGTACGTCACCGGATGGCTCTCCTCTCTTTCGGCAAGGGCAACTACGGGAACTCTCCCTCCTGTGGACTTGCGAGCGGTGCGAATCATGCGAACCATCTAAAACAAAAAGCATTTAAACTTAGGTTAGTTAAACTTTTAAACAAAATCCTATTTTGAATGAAAGTTGGGGTAAGATGAAGAAAGTGACTCCATTAAATAACACTTTTCAACACACACCTTGTAAAATAGTTTTTAAGAAAATAGGGCCCTTAAATACGTCCATTTCTACCTAGGTCCACGTTCCTACGGGCTACCTTGGCTCTGATACCACTTCTGTCACACCCGGTTTTTCCGAAGAACAACCAAGTGAATATCACATGTATGCCAGGATCATTTTCTCATACATGTGATGACAAATAGTGAAGCATCAATTATTACAAGCCATGTGTCGAATATAAATACGTCCTACATAACAAATGTCTCGATGGACAAAAATAAGTTCATCACAAGTAAATAAACTAGCAGCGGAATATTAATCTTGATGACTCCGTCACAGGCGTTGCCCGGGGGTCTCCATGAACCTAGAAACCTTCTTCGGGTCCAAAATCTTGGTCATTATACACCACCTCATTATCTTGACATAAGCAGCAATATAAACCAACAAATATGCAAGGTTGAGTACCAATGGTAGTCAGCAAGTGTGGGAAAATGATGTCATGCATGGCTAGAACAAGGGGAGGTTGAACTCATGGTTAAAGCACTACGCAATTAATACCTACCACCTTAGCTTATTAAGCACCTACATTACTACACAGGTGAAATGGTCCCAACCTCTCATCCCATCATCATAATCAAATAACCATAACATCATTTCCAATGTTAAGCTCCCCGCTTAACATCCACAACTTCCAAAACCATCAATCCTCTAATCATGAATAAGTCCAAGCCGCTCTTGACCGTGAGCACGGCTGTCATGACAGTTTTGACTCTGCAGAGTTTGTACCACTGTACCCACATGTAGTGATTTCATCCCCTGTTCCCGGGTGGACTAAAAGAACCTCCATTATGCCAGTGGCTACGAACCACATTCACACTTCCCAGGTGTGTAGCCAGGAGATCACTACGAAGCCTTTACAAAGGGATTCCCGACGAGCGTGGGCTCACTGAGGTTTCACCCCTAACAGCATACAAGAGGCTCCAACCCCGCTGCAGTGGCCCCCTCTTGAGCCTTGCGGTTCATATGGTAGTCCAGCTGACACCTATTCCCCGCACCATCCAACACACCCATACTACGCCGGGGATACACCTAATTAATTGGCCAAGCTGCCCCATCTCAGCATGTGGTTGGCACGGTAAAGCCAGGTTACATGCTCCATGAACCTGTCCTTAGGATCCAGGCAAGTACTAAACACAAACCCGAGTCTCATGCACCCAGCACACAACCAAAATATCCAACTTGCCTTGATCCCTACCTCTACATAACTCACAATATCTCATTCAAGAGTATGGTAAAATAAACTGATGATCTCCTATCCCAAATATCCCATTGTAAGCATGGCTAAGCATATGCATAATAATAAATGACATGATAAAATAAATTCCCACCCAAGCTACAAGGAAACAAGGTAATGCAATTCTAGGGAAACTTCCTAGCATGGGTTTCATATTTAATTTGACAATGCAAATAATTCTATCTACACATCCTAGCATAGGATCAAAGTGGTCAAGGACGCTTGCCTCCTTCCTGCTGCTCTTGAAATGGGTAGTCCTGATCTTGGAAAGGAATAACTTGCTCTTGAGCAGGTTCTACATCATACCATCACACATAGCAAAAGAAAAACAATAATCCATAAGACATAGTTCACACTTCCACTTCATACAAACCACACATTCACATGTAACAAAGCCATTCACAACTTCTATGTGTTGTGTTTACTCTATGTGTGTTGACCTTTGGCTTACATGCACTTTTAATCATGTGTATATGATTCCTACTTTTGTATTCACATTTATGCTTGCATACTTTATATATGAGTTTCCAATTTAAATAAATTCCTTATATTCAATTACTACACCTTTTAGCTACCAAGTATGCATGAAAGGTATTTTCCTTCTCCATATGTGTCTTCAGAATTTCTACCAACCCTAAACTGAATTCTTTGGATTTTAGAAACTCCATTTATCATTTACTAGTTGCTATATTTTCATATTTATTTCCTATGCCTAAATGTGAACTTTATTATGAAAATAACAAGACACATCATCTAAACAGAATAGGTTCTGATCTAAAATATTTAATAACATATTTTTGACCTTTTCCTCTGATGTAAACTATTTACATTTATTTTCCTAATTTTCAGAACTATTCTTCACTTAAAAATGTGTCCCTATAACTAATAAATGTGAATAATAAATTAAACAGATTCATTTCAGCCAAAAATCTATTTTTATCTCACTCCAAAGTTTTCTAAGTACTGAGAAAGTTTTTAATTTAAATTTGACAATATGTTTGTCCCACTTTTTTAAATTTTAAATACTAGCCACATATTCAATTTCCTAAATTTAATATCAAACAGGGTTAAAAAGGTAAACTCACCCCACTACAGGGTCTATAATATTATTTTAACAATTTTCGGGGGTCTAGCTACACATAACAGAGGAGTTTTTCCTAATTTTTATTAAGTCCAGGGGCTAAAACTGATTTTTAAATGAATTTACATGATTTTCTGAAGTTCCAGGGGCTAGATCAGAAGTTTCCAGGGCTAGCTCTTATTTCCTGAGAACCCCACGGGGTAGCACGTAAGATTTCCAGTGTTTATAACGCGGGGCTGACGTGGACCGTCCGATTTAAAACAGACGGCTGAGATTATAACGTCGAACCGGTACGCGGGGATTTAAACTCTACCGTGCGATTTAAAATAAACGGCGCACAAGCGGCCACGTCGCTTTGATCGAGCGCGGGCGGTGCTGCCCGGCAGCGCACGGCGGCGGGAGGCAGCGATCTCGCCGGAGAGTTTCAGATCTTCGTCAATTCTTCCTAAAACTGTGATTTTATGGCATAGATCGGTGGAGGGGAGGTCGGGGATCTCACCTCGGGGGTTTTCTTGAGCTCGGAGGTCCTGGAAGGCGGTCGGCGACGAGGTCCGAGGTGAATTCACGGCGAGGCTCGTCGGCGCTGTGTTTGAATCGCAAACCACCGAGTTTTCTGCACCTGCGAGGTTCCCCGGAGGCGGTGGATCAAGTCCAGCGAGTTAGATCGGAATTTCCGAGCGTAGATCGGCCAGAATTCGCCGGAGGGGCTCGGGTTCTCACCGGAGTAAAAACGGCGGATCGCGTGGGAAAAACAGAACGAGGCCGGGGTTTTTATAGACGGGGGAGGGTGGTCGGTTTGTTTAGATTGAGTGGGAGTCCTCCGGAACCAGAATTCGGCCGGAAATCCGGTCGGTTGCGATCGCGCGCGCGCGGGTGAACAGTCCGAGTTTCGGACGATCGGGGGTTAGGGATGACAGGTGGGTCCCACCTGTCTGAGAGAGAGAGCGCGGGCGCGCGGCTGCGGGCTGGCGCGGGTGCAGGGTGGGCCGGCTGGTGGGTTTCGGCCCACTGGCCGGTTTTTTTTTCTGTTTTCCTTTTTCTTTTTCTATTTCTTTTCTGTTTTGAGTTTAATTTGAATTCCAGTTTGAATTTGAATTTTTGCAACACATGCAACACTTCCAAAAATTTTTAAACTCCCCTCTAAACAGGATTTTGGGGTGTCACATAACACCCTCAAATTTTCCATGTAGAGAAGCATTTAAAAAGAAGAAGAAAATAAAGGAACGAATATAGGAACAAATAAATTAATAAAAGGACGACAACAACAACAACAACAACAACAACCAAGCCTTTATCCCAATTCTGTTGGGGTCGGCTAGACATGAAACCCAATATCAATGAAGTAAAAGAGAGGAAGAGATATAAGAACAAGGAAAAAAGAAAAAAAAGGAAAAAAATAAAAAAAGAAAAAAAAAAAGAGAAAAGGAAAAAGAAAAGAAAAGGAAAAAAGAGAAAAGAGAAAAGAAAAAAGAAAAAAGAAAAAACAAGACTACGATTCTGGCACATGAATTGCTACTTTCCATGCGGTCCTATCATGAGCTAAGTCTCTGGATACATTCAATCTCTCAAATCTCGTTTTACCGCCTCCTCCCAGGTCAACCTTGGTCGTCCTCTACCCCTCCTAATATTTTCTCTACCTCTTAAAATCCCACTGTTAACCGATGCTTCTGGAGGTCTCCGTTGGATATGTCCAAAGCACCGATGTTGGACTAACTTCTCTTCAATCGGCGCCACCTCTACCTTATCACGAATCGCCTCATTCCTTATTCGGTCTCTTCTCGTGTGCCCGCACATCCACCGTAGCATGCGCATCTCTGCGACACTCATTTGTTGGACATGTTGCCGTTTAGTTGGCCAACATTCCGCCCCATAGAGCATCGCGGGTCTGATCACCGTCCTATAGAACTTCCCTTTTAGCTTTTGTGGGACATTCCTATCACATAGGATTCCAGAGGCTTGTCGCCATTTCATCCACCCTACCTTGATCCTGTGGCAAAAAAAATAAGAATAAAAGCAAAAGAAAAGATATAATAAATAAAAATATCCAAACCTGGCCGCCCCCTAATTTTTCCTAAAATCTCCCACATACCCCCCTAAATCCCCCTAATTTCCCCATAAATTTCCCTAAAATTCCCCCTAGGGAAATTTTCCCCAAATTTTGGGCAAATTTCGGCCACAGCACCTAGGGGGTAAACCCAAGCTTCCCCCTTTTATTTTTTTGGATTTTCTTTTCCCCCCAAATAATCTCAGCCCTTGGGGGAAAATAAATAATTAAATCACTGATCCTAGCTCCCACCTCTTCTCAAATTAAATTTCAGCCATTGGATAAATTAGTTGCTAAAATCCCAACCCCCTAGCTATTTTCTCCCCTTATAAATAAAACCCTCCCCTTTGCCGCCACCCCAGCCCCATAATTCCTGGTTGCCGCGCCTGTGTCTGTTGCCAAGCCTTGGTTGCCGGCCCTGCTGAGGTTTGGCCGCCGTCGAAGCTCCGCCACGCCTCGCCGTCACGGGAGAAGAAGCCCCCGACATCCTGCCCTAGCCGCAGCTTCACCATTCTCCAAAGGAAAGCCCCAGCTGCTGCCATTGCAAGGAAAAGGTTCCTTCCACAAGGAGGAGAGGAGGAAGAAGCGAGGTAGATCTACGTTACCCCTCTTACCATGTAGCCGCTGTTTCTACGCACCCGTTTTCTCCACCCCCTGCGAGCAGAAATTTCTGCATGTGGGCAGACCATGTTTCAGTCAAGTTTTGACGGTGGAATCGATCTACAAATTGAGTCAAGATCATAACCACGTCCACACTTGATTCCAGCAGCCTTGTTCATCATAAAACCCTGTGGAAACTTACTAAAACTTGCAAGAACATGTGCAAATTGATAATTATAAACTGCACCATAGGAATTGCATTCATCTACCTCGTTGCATCTTGAGTAAAGTTTGTGCATGATAATTGATTTCTGTGATGTTTGTATGTGCGTGGTCATGAGTAGGACACGCTCAAGAGGCCGTCTACGAGGAACTACAGCACCAAGACTTTGAGACGCTTGAGCAACACGAACCGTGGGAGCAAGGCAAGTGCCCCTTGGCCATATTGAACCTAAGTTTTGAAACTGTTTTGTTTGTAAAAATTGCATGCTCGTGTCAACTTGATGGGAAACCCTTTTATAGGAGTTTACTAGATTTGTTAGCCACCCCTGTCACCAGTAAAATTGTTGAGTCGGGTATCGTCGTTTTCCTTTTTGCTTCTCTTAATTTAGGGGATACGGGAAAACTGAAATAAAACATAGTTAGCTACTGCACTCATAAGATTAAAGAACATGAGAACATGGTGACGTTAATGAGCATGGAATCGGGGAGATCTAGATAAGGTTGGTTCATGGATTTTGCTGAATGAGATGGTTGTTTGCTTGCCGTAGATCTAAGGACCGGTTCATGCGAGCACATGCCAGGAAAACAGTGCCACCACAAGGCCAAATATGGGTGCGGCTTAGCTTACTAATTAGGTGTGTTGCTAGCTTGTTATGGTCCATTGGATGGCGCAGGGAATGTGAGTCGAGGAGGACTGCCCTAGGAACTGCATGACACAAGAGGGGGCCCGTGGGTGGGAGAACGGAGATTCAAGTTTGCCGGCGAAACCTCAGTGGGTCCGTACATTCTAGTAGCCCCATTGTAAAGGATATTTTGTGATCTCTTGGCCATACACCAACGTTTGTGTAGTGGCATCATGGAGATTTCTCTAGTCGCTGACGGGTGACAAAATCACGAACTTGTGGGTAAAGTGGTGCCACCTCTGCAGAGAATAAAACTATCATGATAGTCGTGCTTCCAGTTAGAAGCACCTGGCTAACTTCTATGATTAGAGGCAAAACTTGGGATGGTTATTCAGGTATGGTCTTTGGGACTGGTTTTTGGGACTGTTTTGAGTCATGACAATGAGTTTTGTTTCAGTTCCATGAAAATGAGATGGTCGTGAGTATTTATGAGTATGAGATGAACTTGAGAAAGAGTATTGGCTGGTTGAAACTTGATTAATGATGAATTATGATGGTATGGAACATGAGGGATGATGAATTACTTGGTTATGTTGGGAATTAGCTCACCTAGAGATAGTTGCTGTTTTTATCATGTTTGTGAAATAAAATTTGCTTGCTGCAATGAAACCATTTATTTCCTACCTTGTTGTAAGCTACATGTCATACTTCCGCGCACTTGCTGAGTACGACATGTACTCACCCTTGCATTCCCACATATATATCAGCTACAGGAGAAGAATACTTTGAGGAACAGGTGGAGTACTAGGCCTGTGCACTACCGTCAACATGCCTGTGGAGTAGGAGTGGAGCCCCATCGTCTTTAGTGATTTTCTGCTGTCGTTTAGAGTCTTCCGCTGCTGAATAAGTTAGACATTCATGGTTGAGTCATTGAGTTATTGTAATAAGGTACTTAAACACTATTCATATGTGGTTATAATCTGAATTCAGTTTGTGATAAAGATATGTATGTGTGATGAACATCCTGGGCACACATATACATTGACTTGGTTCAATTTCGGAACCCGGTGTCACATGTACTCACAAAGATTAAATATGATGAGAAAATGATGATGTTTAATAAGCATGGAGTTGGGGAGATCTAGGCAAGCTTGACTTGTGGTTATGTTGAATGAGATGGTGGTTTGCTTGCCTTAGATCTAAGGACCGGTTCATGCGAGAATATGCTAGGAAAATAGTGCCACCACAAGGCCAAATATGCGTGCGGCTTAGCTGACTATAGATCTGTTGCTAGTTTGTTATGGACCATCAGATGACGTGTGAAATGGGAGTCAAGGATGGACTGCCCTGTGAACTGCATGGCTCACGAGGGGGCCTGTGGGTGGGACAATGGAGATTCAAGCCTGCCAGTGAAACCTCAGTGGGTCTGTACATCCTAGTAGCCCCTTTGTAAAGGCTATTCTGTAATCTCTTGGCCACACACTGACAGTTCTGTAGTGGTATGATGGAGGTTTCTCTAGACGCCGATAGGTTATGAAATCACGAACTTGTGGGTTAAGTGGTGCCACCTCTGCAGAGTGTAAAACTATCATGATAGACGTGCTTCCGGTTACAAGCACCTGGCTAACTTCCATGATTAAGGCAAAACATGGGATGGTTATTCGGGTATGGTTATGGTATTGTCATTCAGGACTAGTTTTGGTTATTTTTATGAGATTGGATTTGGTCATGTGATTCTATGTTGATGATGAGCACATGTAAATTGAGATGAGCTTGAGTATGAGTATTGGCTGGTTAAGACTTGATAAATGATGAAGTATGATGGTATTGAAGATGAGGGATGATGAATTACTTGGTTATTATGGGATTTAACTCACCTAGACATTGTAGGCTGTTTTCTTGTGATTGCGAAATAAAATTTACTTGCTGCAATTAACCTTTGTTCCAACCTTGTTTAAGCTACATGTCATATTCTTCCCGCACTTGCTGAGTACGACATGTACTCACACTTGCATTCCCCACAATAACTCAGCTACAGGAGAGGAATACTTCGAAGAGCAGGAGGAGTACTAGGCATGCGCACTACAGTCAACTGCCTGTGGAGTCGGAGTTGGAGCCCTGCTGTCTTCAGTTTTCTTTCCGCTGCTGTTTAGAGTCTTCCGCTGCATAATAAATTAGATACTCATTATTGAGGCATTGAACTATGTAACATCCCAAAAATTGTAAAACTCAAATTACAAGCAAATGAATGTAATGCATGTTGAAGAAATATTCAAATTCAAATTGGAATTTGAATTTGAAGGCAGAATAGAAAAAGAAAAAGGGAAAACAAAAAGAAAAAGAGCAACTGGGCCGAAACCCACCAAACCGGCAATACGGCCCACGTTCTTTCCCGCTCTCCTTCCTGCTGACAAGCCGAGCCCACGTGTCATCACCTTCCCCCGCCCCCCCACCCAACCGTCACACATTTCCCGTGCCCGATCGCACGCCGCCGGCCGAATTCCCCGCTCGCAACCGACTGATCCGCCCCCACGAGCGCCAGTTCCGCACACACGTACCCAATCCGGGACTCCAGGCCGATTTAAACTCCCGCAAACCCCCTCTGCTCTCCACCTTGCTCGCAAACTTCCACCACCGGTGAGCACCGCCGCCCAACCTTCAAATTCCCCTCGGCACAACGCCGTTCTGGTCCATCTAACCGGTTCTACTTCATCGCAGCATCGAGCACTAGCCGGTGACGCCCACTCTGGAACGATTTTCTGCCGAGGCAACCGACGTCGTCGAGCTCCGGTGAGGTCTAGCCGCCGGTCATCTCTGAAGTCACCGAATTTCCACGACCCGACCCTTTCTGACCCTCGGCACACCCTCTGCTAACCACAGGGAAGCCTCACAACCGGAGAACTCGAAGGATCGCCGATACAAACTGCTTCTCCATTAAGCACCGAGGAGCTCCGCCGCCCGTCGCCGTCGTAGAGCCGATTCAAATCCTTCCGGGCCCAAGAAAATGCCTAGGTGAGCTTCCCCTACACCGTCGCAGCCGATCCGTGCAGAAAGATGTGAGTTCTAGCGCACAGCGATGAAAACCGAGGCGGCATCGGCGAGATCGCCGCCCCCTGGCACCGCGCGCCGCCGCGCGCGCGGGCTGGCTCCGGCCAGGGCGACGTGGCCCTCTGTGGCCCGTTCGTTTTAAATCGTGCGGTCCCGAATAGATTTAACCCGTACCCCTTCGTGTTATAATCTCAGCCGTTCATTTAAAATCCAACGGCCCACATCAGCCCCGCATTATAAAGGCCAGGAATCTTATGCGCTACCCCCTGGGTTTGTTAGAAAAGAATAGCTAGCCCCTAAAACCTTCTGATCTAGCCCCTAAAACCTTCTGATCTAGCCCCTGGACTCTCAGAAATTTATGTAAATGCATTTAAAAATCAGTTTTAGCCCCTGGACTTAATGAAAATTAGGAAAACCCCTCTGTTTTGCACACTTAGACCCCTGAAAATTTAGAAAATAAGAAATTGGACCCCACTGCAGTGTGGATTTGCACATCAGCCCCTGAGGATTACAAATTTCAGGAAATTGAACATGTGAATAGAATTTAAATTCAAATAAGTAATTCAAACATTTATGTAATTATAATTCAGATCCTTTTTGCACCTGGAAAAGAGTTAGAACAAATTGAGGACTGATTTTAGGCTGCAAGGAAAATTTGACTAAGGGTTATTTATTTTTATTATTGCTGAAAATTCATTTTTAGGCTAGGAATAATTCTGAAAAATAGGTAAAAATAAATTTACATTGATCCCATCAGAGAGGAAGTCAAAAGATATTTTGTTGGACATTTTAGATCAAAATATATTCTGTGTAGGTTATATATTTTGCTATTTTAGTATTAAAGTTCACTTTTAGGTATGGAAAATAAATCTGAAAATATAGCAAAATAGTTATACATAATTAGTAAATGTCATATGAGGCCCAAAAATCAAAACTTCAGGTTTAAGATAATGTAGAAGACCTGAAAACCATTTTGGAGTGGGAATATACATTTTATACAAGTTGGAAAGTAAGAAGGGTAATATTCAATGTAGGAAATAGTTCAAATTGAAAACCTAGAGTTACGTTATACTTGGAAATCTGAATAATCAAAGCTAGAAATAATATGAATGTTTAAAGGTGCGTGCATGCATAGGAGCAACCTATCTAGAGTGAACACAAAACTTAATTATGTGTATGACTTTAGTGTGCATGTATGTATGACTTGCATGAGTGTATGTGTTGATGGTTTCTTATGGAATGTTGTTTTCTTTTGCTATATGTGTTGGCATGATTAGAACCAGCCCCAGAGCCGGTTCTCACCTTCCAAGACCAAGACTTCCCATTTCCGGAGCAGCAGGAAGAAGGCAAGTGTCCTTGAGCACTTTGATCCTATACTAGGATGTATAGTTAGAGGTTAACTGCATTGTCAATTTGGAATATGATACCCATGTTAGGAAGTTTCCCTAGATTTTTATTATCTTGCTTCCTTGTAGCCTGGGTTGGGAGTTATTTTATTATGTCATTCATTTATACTACTCGTGCTTAGCCATGCTTAGAATGGGATATGAAATCATCACCTTGATTATTTTACCCTTGAATGGATTATTATGAATTATGTAGAGATAGGGATCTAGGCAAGTTGGATGCTTGGTTGGTGTCGTGTGCATGAGACACGGGTTTGTGTTTAGTGCTTGCCTGGATCCTAAGGACCGGTTCATGGAGCATGTAACCTAGATTTACCATGCCAACCACATGCTGAGATGGGGCAGCTTGGCCAATTAATTAGGTGTATCCTCGGCGTAGTATGGGTGTTTGGATGGTGCAGGGAATAGGTGTCAGCTGGACTACCATATGAACCGCAAGGCTCAAGAGGGGGCCACTGCAGCTTGGAGCCTCCTGGATGCTGTTAGGGGTGAAACCTCAGTGGCCCACACTCGTCGGGAATCCCTTTGTAAAGGCCTCGTAGTGATCTCCTGGCTACACACCTCGGAAGTGTGAACGTGGTTCGCGGCCACTGGCATAATGGAGCTTTTTCTAGTCAACCCGACAAAGGGGGATGAAATCACTACATGTGGGTACAGTGGTGCAAACTCTACAGAGTCAAAACTGTCATGACAGCCGTGCTCACGGTCAAGAGCGGCTTGGACTTATTCATGATTAGAGGATGATGAATTGCGAAGTGGAGGATGTTAAGCGGGAAGCTTAACAATGGAAATGAAGTTATGGTTATTTGATATTGAGGATGGGTTAGGGGAGTGGGACCATTTCACTTATGTAGTAATGTAGGTGCTTAATAAGCTAAGGTGATAGGTATTAATTGCGTAGTGCTTTAACTATGAGTTCAACCTTTCCTTGTTCTAGCATGCATGACATTTATTTCCCACACTTGCTGAGTACCAATGGTACTCAAGCTTGCTTTTCCGTTGGTTTTAAATTGCTGCTCAAACCAGGGGAATGATGTGGTGTACAACGACCAAGACTTCGAACCCGAAGAAGGATTTTAGGTTCACGGAGTCCCCCAGGCAACACCTGTGATGGATCCCAAAATACTTATCTTCCGCTGTTTGTTTATTTACATTATTGTGAACATATTATCATCCTGCGAGACGCTATGTAAGACTTATTTATATTCGAACACTTGGCTTGTAATATAATGATACTTCACTATTTGTCATCACATGTATGAGAAAATGATCCTAGCATGCACGTGGGAGTTACTCGGGTGTTCTGCGGAAAAACCGGGTGTGACAGAAGTGGTATCAGAGCCAAGTTGACGTAGGAACGTGGACCTAGGTAGAAATGGACGTATTTAAGGACCTTATGTTCTTAAAAACTATTTTACAAAAGGTGTGGGGTAAAAGTGTTAATTAATGTTCTTCCTTTATTTTATTTGTTCATCTTGCCTCAACTTTTATTCAAAATACAGTATTTATTTGATTATTGTCTAACTTGATTTTAAATGTTTATGTTTTAGATGGTTCGCATGGTCCGCACCGCTCGCAAGTCCACTGGAGGGAGAGTTCCTATAGCTGCACTTGCCTTGAGAGAGGAGAACCGCCCTGTGACGTACCACTCCTACGGATTGGCAGTAGGAGGTTTGTTGCGTCGTCTTCGACGTATGCTCCACACCGCCGGCAATGTAGGCAAGCTGATCATACACTACAGCTCCACCAAGACCGTACGTGAAAGGCTGGAAGAATGGAGCTCAGAGATGAGGATCATCCATGACACCAAGCTGCTTAAGATCCACCGCTCCCCAGCTTGTCGGGCGACTCAGGCCGATGCTGAGAAGGATGTCACCTGGGAGGCCATCACCTGCCAGAGTTACATCAACCGTGGCCACCTGGACAGGACTGAGTACATGTATGTCCTCCAGCGTGAGAGTGGCACCGCGGAGTATAAGTACCCGCCGGTGCAACAGGGGACTTCCCATGATCACATTGACATGTGCTTGGAGGATGCCGCTATGCTCAGCACTCGACTGCAGGAGTGCCAGCAGGAGCTTCAGGATGTCCGTGACACCCTGAAGGAGACTGAGGCATTGCTTCGCGCCAGCTTGAGGGCGAGGGAGAGAGGAGATAGGAACGAACTGTGTGTCACGGAGAACGACACATGGACTCCTAACTCCCCAGACCGCCGAGCGAACAAGCGTCGCCGCACTTCTCCACCAGTAGCTTCCCCACCTAGAGCGGAGTCAGAGGGCAGCCGCAATGATGAGGAAGACCCCGACGAGCCAGCTCAGTGATACGAGTCGTTTAGAGTCATTTCCCTTATTTCAGCATGTTATCGAGTAGTCGAGTCAAGAACCTATCTATTTGCTTGTTAATGTTTGGTGTGTGACGTGAGTTGTGGGAGCCATGGGCACTTTTCCACAACCTCGTCTTTATGATTGCATTTGCTTTTGTGTGTGAAACCTTATGAATCAATAGTTGCATTTGTTTTCGTATGAGACATGGTGCCCAAGAATCTATGTGAGATTTTCAGAAATTGTCTAAATTTTAATGTCTCAAATGTTTAATTTTATACAAGCAATGTGGGAAATTAATGCGTAATGATTAAGTTGACATTTGGTTAATCGTAATAGATGGCCGGAAGAGGAAGAGGTTGTGGTGCCAACCCCAACAACAAGAACAACAACAATGAGGCTTCCAATCCTCACCTTCCTGGATGGCAAGGCAGGGGTGGTCGCCGAGGAGGAGCTGATCCTATCTACCAAATGATCGACAATCAAAATCAGCTCATCCAGAATTTGATTCAAGTGGTGACCAACCTATACCAAGCTCCACCCCCAACGGCTGCACCACGTCAACCAAGGTTGAGTGAGTTTCTAGGAACTCAACCCCCGAAGTTTACAAGTGCTGCTAAACACCTAGAGGCAGATGATTGGCTCAAGACCATGAAGAAAAGATGAGGATCATACAATGCCAAGGATATGAGAGGGTACTGTTTGCCTCTCATCAATTGAATGGACCCGCTGCTGATTGGTGGACCGCTTATGTGGCAGCCTACCACGACCCCGAGAACATAATTTGGGAGGAATTCAAGCGCAGCTTCCGCAACCACTACATACCAAGGGGAGAACTCAAGAACAAGAGGAAGGAGTTTCTTGGGCTGCAACAAGGCAACATGACGGTGAGGGAGTACCTCACCAAGTTCACCCAACTGTCCCACTATGCACCACGGGACATTGAAACTGATGAGCAGAAACAGGACTGCTTTGTGGAAGGGCTCACCATGGAAATGCAATGTGCAATGTCCTCCAACGAATACGAAAGTTTCCAAAAGATGGTGGACAGGGCATTTATTGTGGAAAGGAAGATGAAGGCCTTGGAGAATGAACACAAGAGGAAGGTGGGATGGTCACATCAAGCGTCAAGCAGCAACACACGCCCACGTCTTATGCAGCAACCTGCAGGGCAGATGAGCCGTGCTGTGGTACCCTACTCAGCACCGAGAGGTTACAACCCGAACTTCAGGCCTCCATCAGCACCAGTACAGCCGCAGCGTCAGTTTATGCAGCAACCACGCCCCGCTTACCAACCTCAACCAGCAGGACAAGGGCCACAGAACCTACCCCAAGACAACAAGGGTCAGGCACCTAAGCCTGGGGTGCAATGCTTTAACTGCGGTGAAGTGGGGCACTACGCTCATAAGTGCCCAAAGAAGAAGCCAATGCAGCCACAACAGCAGAACAAGATGCGAGGACGGGTGAACCACAGGACCATGGAAGAAGCACAGGAGGCACCTGATGTGGTGATTGGTAAGTTCCCTGCAAATTTACACATTGCAACCATTTTGTTCGATTCTGGTGCTACCCACTCGTTCATTGCTCAAGGATTTGTTAAGAAGCATGATCTAGCCACAACACAAATGAATCATACATTAGCAGTGAACTCTCCAGGGGGAGAATAAGAACAAGACAAGTGTGACCCAAAGTGAACCTAGACATTAATGGGGTAGTATTTACTGCAAACCTCATAGTGATAAACTCACAAGGGATAGATGTTATTTTGGGTATGGATTGGTTGACCAAGCATAAAGGAATTATCCATTGTTTGACTAGAACGGTGGAGCTAACCCACACTAGTGGCACCAAAGTAAAATTTGTAGTCGTCCAAGAACCTAGAAGGGACATTAAACTCAATTAAGTGGACGTGGAATTGGAAGCAATAAGTTTCATCAAGGAATATCTGGATGTTTTCCCTGAGGAGTTGTTAGGTATGCCCCCAGATCATGAAGTGGAGTTCGCGATTGAACTAATGCCTAGAACAGCCCCAATATACAAGAGGCCTTACCTGATGGACTCTAAACAACTAGAAGAACTCAAAGAACATATCCAGGAATTGACAGAAACAGGGTACATTCACCCTAGTTCCTCGCCATGGGGAGCTCCAGTGATATTTGTGCCCAAGAAGGATGGAACCCAAAGGCTATGCATAGACTACCGTGCGTTGAATGAGGTAACCATCAAGAACAAGTATCCGTTACCTCGCATTGAAGACCTATTTGATCAGTTGAGAGGGGCTTGTGTATTCTCAAAAATTGATCTCAGATCGGGATATCACCAACTGAAGATAAGACCAACCGACATTCCCAAGAATGTCGTTCGGGCTAACTAATGCCCCGGCGTACTTCATGTATCTCATGAACAAGGTATTCATGGAGTATTTGGACAAATTTGTGGTGGTTTTCATTGATGACATTCTCATCTTCTCCAAAGATGAAGAAGAACATGAGGAGCATCTAAGACTGGTATTACAAAAATTGAGAGAACACCAACTATATGCCAAGCTAAGCAAATGTGAGTTCTGGCTGAAGAGAGTCGCCTTTCTAGGACATATAATCTCGGAAGGTGGAATATCCGTAGATCCCACCAAGATCGGGGATGTGCAGAAGTGGAAGACCCTGAGAATGTCGGGGAGATCTGGAGTTTCTTAGGCTTGGCTAGATACTACCGGCGATTTATTGAAGGGTTCTCTAAGATCTCAAGACCCCTCACCAAACTGCTAGAGAAGGGAATCACATTCACGTGGACTCCAGATGTGAGGCAAGCTTCCAAGAGCTGAAGAAAAGATTGACAACAACCCTAGTGCTAGTTATGCCAGACATGCAGAAAAAAATTTCAGTGTATTGTGATGCTTCTGGACACGGATTGGGATGTGTTCTCATGCAAGAGGGGCATGTCGTTGCCTATTCATCCAGGCAGCTCCGAAAACACGAGAAGAACTATCCTACGCATGACCTAGAGCTAGCCGCAGTGGTCCACGCATTGAAGCTTTGAAGGCATTACTTGATGGGAAAGAGGACCGAGATATATACAGATCATAAGAGCTTAAAGTACTTTTTCACACAGCCAGATCTCAACCTCAGACAAAGGAGATGGTTAGAGCTAATCAACGACTTTGATGTGGGTATCAACTATCATCCTGGGAAAGTGAACGTCGTGGCAGATGCTTGAAGCCGGAAGGTGCATATCAACATGTTGAGCTTAAATGACACGCCTACGGAATTGAAGGAGGAAATTGCAAAACTCAATCTATGTCTGGTGAATAGTGGTGAGGCCATCGCCATGGAAGTGGACTCCACATTAGAGCAAGACATACGCAACAGTCATAAGAATGATGAGAAAATACAAGAAATCAGAGAACTCATCAAAGAAAATAAAGCTTTGGGGTTTAGAGAAGATGAACAAGGTACGGTGTGGCATGGGAAAAGAATCTGTGTGCCTGAGGTAAAGGAGATCCATGAGCTAATTCTGAGGGAGGCTCATGATTCCGACTACTCCATCGATCCTGGAAGTACGAAGATGTATCATGACCTCAAGAGCAGATATTGGTGGTATGGCATGAAGCGAGATGTCGCGGAACATGTTGCTCTATGTGACACATGTCAGTTGGTGAAAGCAGAACACCAACGACCCGCGGGACTGTTGCAACCACTCAAAGTGTCCGAATGGAAATGGGAAGAAATAGGTATGGACTTCATAGTGGGACTGCCTAGGACCCAATCGGGATATGATTCGATATGGGTCATAATCGACAGGCTGACTAAGGTAGCCCATCTCATCCCCGTGAAAGAAAGCTACAGCGGGTCTAAATTGGCAGAACTGTACATGTCAAGAATCGTGTGTTTCCATGGAGTGCCGAAGAAGATAGTGTCAGATCGAGGAACACAATTCACCTCAAGGTTCTGGCAGAAGTTACATGAGACCATGGCGACTCATTTGAATTTCAGCTCTGCGTACCATCCACAGACTGACAAGCAGACCGAAAGGATCAATCAAATCCTTGAGGATATGTTGAGAGCTTGCGCACTCAAGAACAATAGGAGTTGGGATAAGAACTTACCGTATGCGGAGTTCTCATATAACAACAGCTACCAGGCTAGTATCAAGATGTCATCATTTGAAGCGTTGTATGGGAGGAAGTGCAGCACCCCATTGTTTTGGAATCAAACTGGGGAAAGCAAAGTATTTTGGCCAGAGGTGCTACAAGAAGCTGAGTTGAAAGTGAGGGAAATCCGCAACAACTTGAAAATAGTCCAGACCCGACAGAAGAGCTACGCCGATATACGGAGAAGAGAGCTCACTTTCAATATAGGGGACTACGTCTATCTCAAGGTGTCTCCTATCCGAGGGCTTCGATGGTTCAAAGTGAAAGGGAAGTTATCTCCTCGGTACATCAGACCCTTCTAGATTCTAGAGAGGAAAGGCGAAGTTGCATATCAGTTGGAATTACCGGCCCGCCTATCAGATGTGCACGATGTATTCCATGTGTCGCAACTCAAGAAATGCTTAAGAACACCCGAAGAGAGGTTACCCATGAATGAGGTGGACGTCCAAGAAGACCTTTCGTATGCCGAACAGCCGGTCAAGGTTCTGGAGACGATGGAACGCATCATAAGGAATAAAAGAATCCGAATGTGCAAAGTGCAGTGGAAGCACCACTCAGAAGCAGAAGCCACATGGGAGCGAGAAGACGAACTCAAGGCACAGTTTCAGGATTTATTCCCCTAGGGTCACCCATCTCGAGGGCGAGATTTCTTTTAAGGGGGTTAGAGTTGTAACATCCCAAAAATGTAAAACTCAAATTACAAGCAATTGAACGTAATGCATGTTGAGGAAATATTCAAATTCAAATTGGAATTCGAATTTGAAGGCAGAACAGAAAAAAAAAGGGAAAAAAAAAGAAAAAGACCAACTGGGCCGAAACCCACCAAACCGGCCAGTCGGCCCACGTTCTTTCCCGCTCTCCTTCCCGCTGACAAGCCGGGCCCGCATGTCATCACCTTCCCCTGCCCCCCAACCGTCACGCATTTCCAGCGCCCGGTCGCACGCCGCCGACCGAATTCCCCGCTCGCAACCGACTGATCCCCCCCCCCACGAGCCCCAGTTCCGCACGCACGTACCCACCCCGGGACTCCAGGCCGATTTAAACTCCCGTAAACCCCCTCTGCTCTCCACCTTGCTCGCAAACTTCCGCAACCAGTGAGCACCGCCGCCCAACCATTGAATTCCCCTCGGCACAACGCCGTTCTGGTCCATCTAATCGGTTCTACTTTGTCGCAGCATCGAGCACTAACCGGTGACGCCCACTCTAGAATGATTTGCTGCCGAGGAAACTGACGTCGTCGAGCTCCGGTGAGGTCTAGCCGTCAGTCATCTCTGAAGTCACCGAATTTCAACGACCCGACCCTTTCTGACCCTCGGTACACCCTCTGCTAACCACTGGGAAGCCTCACGACCGGAGAACTCGAAGGATCGCCGACCCAAACCGCTTCTCCATCGAGCACCGAGGAGCTCCGCCATTAGTCGCCGTCGCAGAGCCGATTCCAACCCTTCCTGGCCCAAGAAAATCCCTAGGTGAGCTTCCCCTACACCTCCGCAGCCGATCCGTGCAGAAAGATGTGAGTTCTAGCGCACAGTGACGAAAACCGAGGCGGCACCGGCGAGATCGCCGCCCTCGGCACCGCGCGCCGCCGCGCGCGCGGGCTGGCTCCGGCCAGGGCGACGTGGCCCTCTGTGGCCCATCCGTTTTAAATCGTGCGGTCCCGAATAGATTTAACCCGTACCCCTTCGCGTTATAATCTCAGCTATTCATTTAAAAGCCAACGGCCCACATCAGCCCCGCGTTATAAAGGCTGGGAATCTTACATGCTACCCCCTGGGTTCGTTAGAAAAAATAGCTAGCCCCTGAAACCTTCTGATCTCGGCCCTGGACTCTCGGAAATTTATGTAAATGCATTAAAAATCTGTTTCAGCCTCTGGACTTAATAAAAATTAGGAAAACCCCTCTGTTTTGCACACTTAGACCCCTAAAAATTTGGAAAATAAGAAATTGGACCCCACTGCAGTGTGGATTTCCACATAAGCCCCTGAGGATTACCAATTTCAGGAAATTGAACATGTGAATAGAATTTAAATTCAAATAAGTAATTCAAACATTTATGTAATTATAATTCAGATCCTTTTTGCACCTGGAAAAGAGTTAGAACAAATTGAGGACTGATTTTAGGCTGCAAGGAAAATTTTACTAAGGGTTATTTATTTTTATTATTGCTGAAAATTCATTTTTAGGCTAGGAATAATTCTGCAGAGTCAAAACTGTCATGACAGCTGTGCTCACGGTCAAGAGCGTCTTGGACTTATTCGTGATTAGAGGATGATGAATTGGGAAGTGGAGGATGTTAAGCGGGAAGCTTAACAATGGAAATGAAGTTATGGTTATTTGATATTGAGGATGCGTTAGGGGAGTGGGACCATTTCACTTATGTAGTAATGTAGGTGCTTAATAAGCTAAGGTGATAGGTATTAATTGCGTAGTGCTTTAACTATGAGTTCGACCTTTCCTTGTTCTAGCCTGCATGACATTCATTTCCCACACTTGCTGAGTACCAACGGTACTCAAGCATGCTTTTCTGTTGGTTTTAAATTGCTGCTCAGGCCAAGGGAATGACGTAGTGTACAACGACCAAGACTTCGGACCTGAAGAAGGATTTTAGGTTCACGGAGTCCACCGGGCAACGCCTGTGATGGAGCCCAAAAGACTTATCTTCCGCTGTTTGTTTATTTACATTATTGTGAACATATTATCGTCCTTCGATACGCTATGTAAGACTTATTTATATTTGAACACTTGGCTTGTAATATAATGATACTTCACTATTTGTCATCACATGTATGAGAAAATGATCCTGGCATACATGTGGGAGTTACTCGGGTGTTCTGCGGAAAAACCGTGTGTGACAAACTATTGTAATAAAGCACTTAAGCATTATTTTGTATCGTGATTAAGTTCTGAATTCAGTTTGTGATGTACTTTTGTATGTGTGATGAACATCCTGGGCACACATACGCATAACTAGGTTCATTTTTGGAACCAGATGTCTCAGCACAATAGCAGGAATACTCGTTCACGACATCCTCATAGCGGAAGGGTTCACCGTGAGTTGGGTTACTGTCCTAGACGATCGAATCGATGCAGCATAGGTGAATCTTAGGAAAGGTGGCCACATACGACAGAAATGGAGTGTGCTCTGAGCAACTCCGAGTATGGGCGTACCTGTCGTGCAATCCGAATGTTTACTGATTGCAATCACCGTCACTCACGGTCGTATGAGTATACTTGGACACTGAGTCTTGGCGTAGTAATAAGTGAATGTTCATTACTGTAATTTGACTCTTATTGATTCATAATTGAATGGCAACCTTGTATGAAGTAGTGTAGAGCAAACAAAAGTTTATTTCCCCATTAGGCAAGCAACATCGTGATGAAGTGTTTCTTGTTTGATTGTGAATTTGTGATGTTCCACATAAGGGTATTAATCTGCTGCTATACATCTGAAAATAAGGTACAACTTGTAGGTGAGTCTTTTATGCAAAGCTTCCAGCATCGATGAGGTAGATGTATCATGCATATAGACTTTCGTGGTTAGACGTGACGGATAAGTCTTGCTGAGCCTCTGTGCTCACCCTTGCTTTATTAGTTATTGCTGCAGGTAATTTATATATGATTGCCGAGTAGGATTTCATGGTTGAACCTTCACCCCATTCGGGGTGTATGGCTGAATGGAACCCAATATGCCGCTATGTTTTCTTCGGTGTTTCTAGTGTGAGTCGTCCGTGGGCTGGACGGATCACTGTTGCTTAGCTTAGACTTGAGATCGAGAGTGTAATCTTTTCTTCAGCTGTAGTTTACTTTGAAAGTAAATCTATTTGTAAACTGAACTTGCAATTTATGCAAGAATGTTATGTAATATGGATTCCTTTGTATGTGTGCTGTTAGGTGTCGCATATCACGGCACCACCCAGTGCAATTCCTGGAATGTGTGGGACCCAGTCCCGAAAATGCCAATTACTGGGGCAAAATCTGGACTAAGTACAAACTTGTCAGTTCTGAGCAGTAAGTGAACAGTTGCACTCATTTGAGAAATTGTTGTACCTATGGGTGTTTTATTACCTCCATTGCATAAGACATACACATGAATTTATTATCTTCAATTAGTGGTGGATTTGAGTATTTTACCTACTAAAACTCTTTTCACCAATGACCATGTTTGTGTCATATTGAAGATAAAAGTGTAGTATACGTGATGACGAAGTGATATTAATGTCTCGTAGTGACCAAACATAGTCTAGATGAACTTCCAAAGAGAAGGTCCATCAATTTGGAATTCACTATTTTGTACTTGGTTTGGTAATGGTGTAGCTTGTACAAAGTTATTGCATTATCCATGTATGAGATGTATCGCATTTCTATTGTCATTATGTCGTACTACTGTTTTATGGACTGAATGAGGTTTAGGCTGTGTGCCTGATTTTCTTGTCATTATGGTTGCAGAATGGTTCGTACTTGATCCACGAACGAGGTTGGTGGATCAAGTCAGCAGGGAGGTGATGACTCCTAGCAGCCCGTCTATGACAACACCCTGCAGCAGCAACCACCGCCTCCACCTCCACTTACATTGGTGGATGTGGTCGCGGTGCTGGTTGGCTCACGTGAGAAGCAGACCGAACTGCTCCGCATGTTGATCCAGAATACGTCCGAGGCAGGGACGCGTCAAGATGTGGGGCCTCACCAGCCTCACAACAGCATGTACTCTGATTTTCTTAGTATGCACCCTCCGGTGTTCATCGAGGCGGATGAACCACTGGAGGCGGATAATTGGCTGCGAACCATCGAGTCCAAATTCGAGCTGCTCCAATGTACCGAGCTGCAGAAGACTCTATTCGCAGTGCAGCGATTGCACGGTGCCACTGGTGCACGGTGGGCAAACCATCTTGCCTCACTACCTGCTGGCCATGCCGTGTCATGGAAGGACTTCCGAGAGGCATTCTGCGCTTATCATATAATTCCCGGTATCATGAAGAGGAAATTCCAAGAATTCTTGGAATTGAAGCAAGGTGGGAGGAGTGCTCATGAGTACTCTCGGGTCTTCAACAGTCTGGCACAATATGCGTCCGATTACATCTCCACGGAGGAGAAGAAGCATGCACATTTCTACGGGGTTTGAATCCCGAGATGAAGGCTCATTTAGCGCAATTCAATCGCGGCACCTTCAACGACATTGTCAATGCCACGATTGTCCAGGAAGATGCTCAGCCTGAGCTCGTTTCTGATAAGAGGAAACTGAGTGCTCCGCAGAGCAGCGGGGGTGGAGCTCCCCAGAAGTACCACACGGTGTATCGGTCACCATCTGGTCAGCGGTGGCAACCACCGTCACGACAGCCGCAGTTTGGTGGTCGTTCATCCAATCCACCACCATTCCGACCACTGATGCTACTACCGCGACCGAGTTCCCCACCATGGAGATGCTCAGCGCTATTCATGAAGAAGAAGGATGAAACCTTGAGGTTGTGTGTTGATTACCGACCGCTCAACACCATCACTATCAAGAATAAATATCCACTTTCCTGCAATGATATGTTGTTCGATCAACTAGTGGGGGCAAAATACCTTTTCGAAGATGGATCTTCGCTCTAGATACCACCAAATAAAAAACCGGGCGGAGGATATTCTGAAGACGGCATTTTCGACGAGATATGGATTATCTGAATACCTTCTCATGTATTTTGGTCTCACAAATGCCCCGGCACACTTTATGTATCTTATGAACTCGGTTTTCATGTCGAGTTGGGTAAGATTGTTGTGGTGTTCATTGATGACATATTGGTTTATTCCAAGTCAGAGGAAGAACATGCCAAACACTTGCATATCATGCTTCAACAATTGCGGAACCATAATCTCTATGCCAAGTTCAGCAAATGCGAGTTTTGGATCAGCCAAGCACCATTTTTGGAACATATTATTTCAGTGGAAGACATTGCTGTTGATCCAACAAAAATTGAGCAAGTGCTGAAATGGAAGTCCCCTAAGTCTGTACACGAAGTCTGCAACTTCTTTGGTTTAGTTGGATATTATCGGAGATTCATTTCGAGCTTTTCAAAGATTGCTAAACCAATGACCGAGCTGCTGAAGAAGGGGATTAAGTATGTTTGGAATGCAGCATGCGAAGAAGCTTTCCAAACATTAGTGAAGCATCTCACAACAGCCCCAATTCTAGCTCAGCCGGATACGACCAAACTGTTTGACGTGTATTGTGATGCATCTGGTATTGAGATTGGATGCGTGTTAATGCAAGAAGGACATGTGGTCGCGTATGGGTCACGTCAACTTCGGAACCACGAGCAACACTACACGACTCATGATCTTGAGCTCGCTGCCATGGTATTGGCATTGAAGATGTGGAGACACTATCTACTCGTGAACTTAGTGCATCTCTACACCGACCACAAGAGTTTGAAGTATATCTTCACTCAAAAAGAGCTGAATATGAGGGAAAGAAGGTGGTTAGAACTGATCAAAGACTATAACATTGAAATTCATTACCACCCCGGCAAGGAAAATGTGGTTGCCGACACGCTGAGTCAGAAATCACATATCCATAACCTCACTATTACATCGATGGAAGAGGAATAACCGAGTTTGTACTTGGTTCCATATGGATATTTATACAACCTCGGCTCTTCCAACCATCAGAGAAGACATTATTGCAGCTTAGAAGTTAGATAAAGGTATGTCACATCTCCGGAAACGAGTGGACAGTGGTGAGATCAAATGTTTCAGGAAAGATGAAGATGGTAAGCTATGGTTAAATGACCGTATAGTCGTACGCCGGGATATGGAGTAAAGGAATAAAATTTTAGATGAAGCTCACTTGTCAAAGTTTTACTTTCATCCGAGCAGCAAAAAAATGTACCAGGATTTGAAGAGTAAATTTTGGTGGACACGGATGAAGCAGGAAATTGCAAAGTACATATCCGAATATGATACGTGTAGGCGAGTAAAGGCGGATCATATGAGGAAATCAGGGCTGCTATAGCCCCTGAAAATTCCATCATAGAAGTTGGAAGATGTGAGGACTTCATTGTCGGATTGCCTATGACCTTTCATAAGCATGATTCCATTTGGGCAATCATTGACCGGTTAACCTAGTCAGCTCACTTCATTCCGGTTCATATCAATTACCATGCCAACAAGTATGTGGAGTTGTATATTGCAAGGATTCTGTGGTTACACGTAGTGCCCAAGACAATAACTTCAGATTGCAGTGCCCTGTTCGTGGTTCATTTCTTGGAGCAGCTGCACGCTTCATTGGGTACAAAGCTGATTAGAAGCTCCGCATATCACCCACAAACAGATGGACAAACTGAAAGGGTGAATCAAGTGTTGGAAGATGTGTTGAGGGCGTGTGCCATCCACCACGGTAACAATTGAGTTAATCACTTACCATTACCGGAATTCTCGTATAACAATGGATACAAGGAAGTATCAAGATGGCACCATATGAGCCTCTCTATGGCCGAAAATGTAGCACACCATTGAAATGATCCGCCTGCGGTGGCGTACCTTACCTCTTACCTGACGTCGGAGCGTCGTTACAGAATGTATAACAAGTATGTTAGCATTTCCACCATAATATCTACTACTATCATAAACTTTATGTGGGCATAATCACTAATCCTCACTCGGCTACTTCTAAATTTTCAAAATAGGCTCTTTTCGAGCATGCTATTCCCAATGCGGCTCTGATACCACGCCTATGGGGACCACCCCGTGGTTCACCCACTCCGGTATCGCAGAGGGTGGTGCTGTGCGATGCGGCACCCAACAGCACACAAGAAAAGATTAAGAACAACATACAAAATTTTATTTGATATAAAAACAGAGGAAGTCTTTTACGAAACTTAATTATATAGTGGAAGTCTTATTAACAGCTAAACTCTCAGCCTAACTATGCAAAAGTGCAGCCGTCCAGCCCGGGGACGCTACACACTAGCAACATAGAACCGGAGATCACGGCGGCATGCAGGGCTCCAGCTCGGCCGTGTACCCCGACGGGGGCATCGCCTCGTCCTCGGAACCTTCCTCATAACTCTCACCTGCACACAGCTCAAATATTGCAACCGTGAGCATGATGGCTCAGCAAGGCTTCACCGACAACCCTAGTCATGGAACTCTACATGCAGGGATGTATAATATAGGAAAAATACTTTGCAATAAAGACATGCCTACATGTTAATCCTTACTTTCAGTTTCATAGCAGCAGTTTAATGAGTCTTAGGCAGCCCTCACATCGGAAGTCCACAATCAAACAAGAATTTCTTTCCTTCGATGTGGTGATGCCCAAAGTCGAAGATAAGCTTAATTAGATCTACAACTACAGCATACATGGTTTCAAGACATTAATAGTTCAATGCAGCATATTGATTTGACTTATTTCACTTCTAACTACGTCACAGCACAGTTGTCACACCCGGTTTGTCCCGAAGAACAACCTAGTGAATATCACATGTATGCCAGGGTCATTCTCTCATACATGTGATGACAAATAGTGAAGCATCATTTATTACAAGCCAAGTGTTCGAATATAAATAAGTCTTACATAGCATAAGTCTCGATGGACGATAAAATGTTCATAACATGTAAATAAAGCAGCAGCGGAATATGAATCTTGTGGGCTTCGTCACAGGCGTTGCCCGGGGGGACTCCGTGAACCTAGAAACCTTCTTCGGGTCCAAAGTCTTGGTCATTGAATATCACATCATCCCTTTGACCTGAGCAGCAATTTAAACCAACAGAAATGCAAGTTTGAGTACCGTTGGTACTCAGCAAGTGTGGGAAAGTTATGTCATGCATGGCTAGAGCAAGGAGAGGTTGGGCTCATGGTTAAGCACTACGCGATTAATACCTATCACCTTAGCTTATTAAGCACCTACATTACTACACAGGTGAAATGGTCCCAATCCCTCAACCCATCATCAATATCAAGTAAACATAGTCTCATTTTCAATGTTAAGCTTCCCTCTTAACATCCTCAACTTCCCAATCCATCATTCTCTAATCATGAATAAGTCCAAGCCGCTCTTGACCGTGAGCACGGCTGTCATGACAGTTTTGACTCTGCAGAGTTTCCACCACTGTACCCACATGTAGTGATTTCATCCTCCGTTGCCGGGTGGACTAAAAGAACCTCCATTATGCCATTGGCCGCGAACCACATTCACACTTCCCAGTTGTGTAGCCAGGAGATCACTACGAGGCCTTTACAAAGGGATTCCCGACGAGCGTGGGCCCACTGAGGTTTCACCCCTAACAGCATAAAAGAGTCTCCAACCCCGCTGCAGTGGCCCCCTCTTGAGCCTTGCGGTTCATATGGTAGTCCAGCTGACACCTATACCCGCACCATCCAAACACCCATACTATGCCGGGGATACACCTAATTAATTGGCCAAGCTGCCCCATCTCAGCATGTGGTTGGCACGGTAAAGCCAGGTTACATGCTCCATGAACCAGTCCTTAGGATCCAGGCAAGTACTAAACACAAACCCGAGTCTCATGCACACAGCACCAACCAAATCATCCAACTTGCCTCGATCCCTACCTCTACATAACTCATAATATGTCATTCAAGAGTATGGTAAATAAGTTGATGATATCATATCCCACTTATCCCATTCTAAGCATGGCTAAGCATAAGTATGTAAATAAATGATATAATCAAATAATTCCAAACCCAAGCTAAGAGCAAACAGGATAATGCAATTCTAGGGAAACTTCCTAGCATAGGTATCATATTCCAATTTGACCATGCAATTAAATTCTAACTACACATCCTAGTATAGGATCAAAGTGGTCAAGGACACTTGCCTTCTTCCTGCTGCTCTGGGAATGGAAAGTCTTGGTCTTGGAAGGGGAGACTTGCTCTGGGGCAGGTTCTACTCATGCCAATACACATAGCAAAAGAAAACAACAATACATAAGCCATAGTTCACACTTTCACTCATGCAAACCACACATACATACATATGAAAGTCATTCACATGTTTAGGTGTTGTGGTTACCCTAGATGTGTTGATTTTTGACCTACATGCACTTTTAAACATATATATATTATTTCTAACTTTTGTATTCAGATTTCTAGTTGCACACTATATATTAATTTCCCATTTGAACAAATTCTCTATATTTAATTAATACACTCCTTAGCCACAAAATTTGCATGAAAGAAAGTTTCCTACTTCAAATAGGTTTTCAGATCTTCTTCAAAATCTCAATTTGAAGTTTTTGAAAATAAATACCTCATTTAATATTTTCAAATTTTGTATACTTATTTCCTATATTTTCAGATTTATTTTCTAGTCCTAAAAGTAAATTTCAATATTAAAATAGTAAGACATATCATCTAAACAGAATAGGTTCTGATCTAAAATGTTCAATAAAATATTTTTGAACTTCCTCTCTGATGTGAAACAATTTAAATTTATTTTACCAGTTTTTAGAATTATTTCCTAGCCTAAAATGTGTCTCTAGAGATAATAAAAATGAGCAACACTTAGGCAGATTTCATTTCAGCCTAAAATCTATTTTTCACTCATTCTAAAGGTTTTCCAAGTGCTAGGAGAGTTTAAATTTATATTTGCACATGTGTTTGCATCACCATTTAAATTTAAATCCTAGTCACATGTTCAAATTTCTGAATTTAATATCCTATAGGGTCTAAAAGGCAAATCCACCCTACTGCAGGGTTTAATTTACTATTTCCTAAATTTTCAGGGGCCTAATTACACATAACAGAGAGGTTTTACTAATTTTTATTAAGTCCATGGGCTAAAATTGATTTTTAAATGAATTTACATGAATATCTGAAGGTCCAGGGGCTAGATCAGAAGTTTCCGAGGCTAGCTCGTGTTTTCCGAGATCCCCAGGGGGCAGCGCGTAAGATTCCCGGTCTTTATAACGCGGGGCCAACGTGGTCCGTCCGATTTAAAACAGACGGCTGAGATTATAACGCGAAGCGGTACGGGTTAGATCTAATAGGAACCGCACGATTTAAAATGGACGGGCCTCAGGTGGCCACGTCGCCCTAGCCGTTCGCGGGCGGCGCTGCCCGGCGGCGCGCGGCGGCGGGAGGCGGCGATCTCACCGGAGAACTTCGGGTTTTCATCTATACTCCCCAAAACTTGGATTTCTTGGCATAGAACGAAAGAGGGGAGGTAGGGGACCTCACCTCGGGGTTTTTCTTGAGCTCGGAGGCCCTGGAAGGCGGTCGGCGACGAGGTCCGAGGTGAAAGCGCGGCGGTGCTCGCCGGAGCTGTGTCTAGAGCGCGAAACACCGGGTTTCCTTCACCTGCGAGACTCCCCGGAGGCGGTGGAAAATGATCAGCACGTTAGATCAGGAAATTCGAGCGAGGATCGAAGGAAAACGGCGGTGGAAGCTTCGGTTCTCACCGGGAGGAAAAACAGCCGATCGGGAAGGGAAAAAGGGCGATCGTCGGCGTTTAAATGAGCGAGGGAGGGCGGCGGGGTCTGTTGAGATCGCGCTGGGGTGCCCGGGACCGAGAATCGGGGCTGGGAGCGTGGGGTTCGGGAGGGAGGTTGTGATCGGGCGCGAGAGAGAGACGGGATGGTTGGGGGCGCGGGGGGGAAAGGGATGACATGCAGGCCCCGCATGTCAGAGAGAGGGAGAGAGGGAGGGGGCGTGTGGGTTTTGGGCCGGCTGAGCGGGTTTCGGCCCACTGGCCGATTTTTTTCTTTTTCTTTTTCTTTTTCCTTTTCCTTTTTCTGTTTTGATTCAAATTTAAATTCCAGTTTAAATTTGAATTGCTACACCACATGCAATACGTCCAAAAATTTTTAATTTCTCCTCTTTAGCAGGTTTTTGGGTGTTACAGCTCTACCCCCTTTAAAAGAAATCTCGTCCTCGAGATTGGTGATTCTAGGAAAACAAATCTGAAAACTGTGCCTTATGCTCGTCTTCTCGCTCCCATGCGGCTTCTGCTTCCGAGTGATGCTTCCACTGCACCTTGCACATTAGGATTCTTTTATTTCTTGTGAGGCGTTCCATTGTTTCCAAAATCTTGACCGGTTGTTCGGCATAAGAAAGATCCTCTCTTACATCCACCTCATTCATGGGTAACCTTTCTTCGGGCGTTCTTAAACATTTCTTGAGCTGTGACACATGGAATACATCGTGCACATCTGATAGGCGACCCGGTAGTTCTAGTTGATATGCCACTTCGCCTTTCCTCTCCAGAATCTTAAAGGGTCCAATGTATCGAGGTTATAATTTCCCTTTCACCTTGAACCGACGAAGTCCTCGGATAGGGGACACCTTGAGATAGACATAGTCCCCCACGTTGAAAATAAGCTCTCTTCTCCGTACATCGGCATAACTCTTTTGTTGGGTCTGTGCTATCCTCAAATTGTTGCGAATTTCCCTCACTTTCGCCTCGGCTTCTTGTAGTACCTCGGGCCCAAACACTTTACTTTCCCCTGTTTGGTTCCAAAATAGTGGAGTTCTGCACTTCCTCCCATACAAAGCCTCAAATGGTGACATCTTCATACTGGCCTGATAGCTGTTGTTGTAGGAGAACTCCGCATACGGTAAGTTCTTATCCCAGCTCCTATTGTTCTTGAGTGCACAAGCTCTCAGCATATCCCCAAGGATTTGATTGGTTCTTTCCGTCTACCAGTCAGTCTGGGGGTGATAGGCAGAACTAAAATTCAGATGAGTTCCCATGGTTTCATGTAACTTCTGCCAGAACCTTGAGGTGAACTGTGTCCCTCGATCTGACACTATCTTCTTTGGCACTCCATGAAAACACATGATCCTTGACATGTACAATTCCGCCAATTTGGATCCGCTGTAGCTTTCTTTCACGGGGATGAATGAGCTACCTTGGTTAGCCTATCGATGATGACCCATATCGAATCATATCCCGATTGGGTCCTAGGTAGTCCCACTATGAAATCCATACCGATTTCTTCCTATTTCCATTCAGGCACTTTGAGTGGTTGCAATAGTCCCGCGGGTCGTTGATGTTCTGCTTTCACCAACTGACATGTGTCACATAGGGCAACATGTTCCGCGACATCTCGCTTCATGCCATACCACCAATATCTGCTCTTGAGGTCATGATACATCTTCGTACTCCCAGGGTGAATGGAATAGTCAAAGTCATGAGCCTCCTTCAAAATCAATTCACGGATCTCCTTCACCTCAGGCACACAGATTCTTTTCCCATGCCACACCGTACCTTGTTCATCCTCTCTGAACCCAGGGGCTTTATTTTCTTTGATGAGTTCTCTAATCTCTTGTATCTTCTCTTCATTCTTCCGACCGTTGCGTATGTCTTGCTCTAATGTGAAGTCCACTTCCATGGCGATGGTCTCACCACTATTCACCACACATAGATTGAGTTTTGCAATCTCTTCCTTCAATTCTGTAGGCATGTTCTTTAAGCTCAACATGTTGACCTGCACCTTCCGGCATAAAGCATCCGCCACGACGTTCGCTTTCCCAGGATGATAGTTGATGCCCACATCAAAGTCGTTGATTAGCTCTAACCATCTCCTTTGTCTGAGGTTGAGATCTGGCTGTGTGAAAATGTACTTTAAGCTCTTATGATCCATATATATCTCTGTCCTCTTCCCCATCAAGTAATGCCGCCAGATCTTCAATGCGTGTACCACTGCGGCTAGCTCTAGGTCATGTGTAGGATAGTTCTTCTCGTGTTTTCGGAGCTGCCGGGATGCGTAGGCCACGACATGCCCCTCTTGCATGAGAACACATCCCAACCCGTGTCCAGATGCATCGCAGTACACCAAAAAATTCTTCTGCATATCCGGCATAACTAGCACTGGGGCTGTTGTCAATCTTTTCTTCAATTCTTGAAAACTCGTCTCGCACTGCGGTGTCCATGTGAATGTTATTCCCTTCTCTAACAATTTGGTGAGGGGTCTCGAGATCTTGGAGAAACCGTCAATAAACCGTCGATAATACCCAGCCAATCCTAAGAAGCTTCGAACTTCCCCGATATATTCATGGGTCTTCCACTTCTGCACATCCTCGATTTTGGCGGGGTCTACCGAGATTCCTCCCTCCGAGATTATATGTCCTAAGAAGGGAACTCTCTTCAGCCAAAATTCACACTTGCTCAGCTTGGCATATAGTTGGTGTTCTCTCAATTTCTGCAACACCAATCTTAAGTGTCCCTCATGTTCTTCTTCATCTTTAGAGAAGACGAGAATGTCATCAATGAAAACCACCACAAATTTGTCCAGATATTCCATGAATACCTTGTTCATGAGATACATGAAGTATGCCGGGGCATTAGTTAGCCCGAACGGCATGACGGTGTATTCATACAGCCTGTACCGAGATACGAAAGCTGTCTTTGGAATGTCAGTTTGCCTTATCTTCAGTTGGAGGTATCCTGACCCGAGGTCAATTTTTTAGAACACACAAGCTCCCCTCAGCTGATCAAATAAGTCTTCAATGCGGGGTAATGGGTATTTGTTCTTGATGGTTACTTCATTTAACGCACGGTAGTCTACGCATAACCTTTGTGTTCCATCCTTCTTGGGCACAAATATCACTGGAGCTCCCCATGGTGAGGAATTAGGACGAATATACCCCTTCTCTATCAATTCTCTTATATGCTCCTTGAGCTCTTCCAGCTGTTTGGAGTCCATCCGATAAGGCCTCTTGTATATTGGGGCTGTTCCAGGCACTAACTCAATCGCGAATTCCACCTCACGATCGGGAGGCATACCTGGCAACTCCTCCGGAAAACGTCTGGATATTCCTTGATAATCCTTATCTCTCCCACTTCCACCTCAACTTTATTGAGTTTAATGTCCCTCCTAGGCTCTTACACGGCTATGAACTTCACTTTTGTGCCACTAGTGAGAGTTAGTTCCACCGTTCTGGTCGAACAGTGGATGACACTTTTGTGTTTTGGTCAACCAATCCATACCCAAAATAATATCTATCCCTTGGGAGTCTATAACAATGAGGTTTGCAGTAAATACTACCCCATTAATGTCTAGATTCACCTTGGGGCACACTTGTCTTGTTCTTATTTCTCCCCCTGGAGAGTTCACTGCTAACATATGGTTCATTTGTGTTATTGCTAGATCATGCTTCTTAACAAACCCTTGAGCAATGAACGTGTGGGTAGCACCAGAATCGAACAATAGGGTTGCAATGTGTAAATTTGCAGGAAACTTACCAATTACCACGTCAGGTGCCTCTTGTGCTTCCTTCATGGTCACGTGGTTCACCCGTCCTCACATCACGTTCTGCTGCTGTGGCTGCATGGGCTTCTTCTTTGGGCACCTATGGGCGTAGTGCCCCACTTCACCACAGTTTAAGCATTGCACCCCAACTTTAGGTGCCTGGCCTTTGTTATCTTGGGGTTGGTTCTGTGGCCCTTGTCCTGCTGGTCGAGGTTGATATGTGGGGCGAGGCTGCTGCACAAACTGACGCTGCGGCTGTGCTGGTGCTGATGGAGGCCTGAAGTACGGGTTGTACCCTCTCGGTGCTGAGTAGGGTACCACAGCACGGCTCGCCGGCCCTGTGGGTTGCTGCATCAGACGTGGACGTGTGTTGCTACTTGAGGCTTGGTGTGACGATCCCGCCTTCCTCTTGTTTTCATTCTCCAAGGCCTTCAGCTTCTTCTCCACGACAAATGCTCTGTCTACCATCTTTTGGAAGCTTTCATACTCGTTAGAGGACATTGCACATTGCATCTCCATGGTAAGTCCCTCCACAAAACAGTCTTGTTTCTGCTCATCCGTTTCGATGTCCCGTGGTGCATAACGGGATAGTTGGGTGAATTTGGTGAGGTGTTCCCTCACAGTCATGTTGCCTTGCTGCAGTCCCAAGAACTCCTTTCTCTTGTTCTTGAGTTCACCCCTTGGTATGTAGTGGTTGCAGAAATTGCGCTTGAACTCTTCCCAAGTGATGTTCTCGGGGTCGTGATGGGCTGCCACATAAGCGGTCCACCAATCAGCAGCAGGTCCGTGCAATTGGTGAGAGGCAAACAGCACCCTCTCATACCATTGGCATTGTATGATGCTCATCTTGCTCTCTATGGTCTTTAACCAGTCATCTGCCTCCAGAGGTTCAGCAGCACTTGCAAACTTTGGGGGTTGAGTCCCCAGAAACTCACTCAACCTTGGTTGGCATGGTGCAGCTTGTAGGGGTGGAGCTTGGTGCAAGTTGGCCACCACTTGAGTTAGACTCTGGATGAGATGATTCTGATTTTCGATCATTTGAGAGATAGGATCAGCTCCTTCACGGCGATCACCCCTGTCTTGTCCTCTAGAAAGATGAGGGTTGCCGGCCTCATCGTTGTTGTTGTTGGGGTTGGCACCACGACCCTTTCCTCTTCCAGCCATCTATCATGATTAACCAAATGTTAACTTAAAGCATTATGTATTAACTTCCCAATTTGCTTGTTTAAACTTAAACTTTTGAGGCCTTAATATTTAAACATTTTCTGAAGGTTTCACGTAGATTTTTGGGAGTCACGTCTCACGCGAAAATAAATGCACTCTTGATTCGTAGGGGTTCACACATCAAAGCAAAGCAACCTAAAGACGAGGTTGTGGACAAATGCCCATGGCTTCCACAACTCACGTCACACACCAAACATTAACACACAAATAAATAGGGTATTGACTCGACTACTCGATAACCTGCTGAAATAAGGGAAATGACTCTAAACAACTCGTATCACTGAGCTGGCTCTTCGGGGTCTTCCTCATTATTATGGCTGCCCTATGATTCCGCTTTAGGTGGGGAAGTTGCTGGTGTAGGAGTGCGGCGACGCTTGCTCGCCCGACGGTCTGGGGAGTCATGATTCCACATGTCATTTACGGTGACACACAGTTCATTCCCATCTCCTTTTTATCTCGCCCTCAAGTTGGCGTGAAGCAACACCTCAGTCTCCTTCAGGGTGTCACGAACATCCTGAAGCTCCTGCTGGCACTCCTGCAGTCGAGTGCTGAACATAGCAGCATCCTCCAAGCACATGTCCATGTGCTCATGGGAAGTCCCCTGCTGCACTGGCGGATACTTGTACTCCGCGGTCCCACTCTCACGCTAGAGGACATACATGTACTCAGTCCTGTCCAGGTGGTGACGGTAGATGTAACTCTGGCAGGTGATGGCCTCCCAGGTGACATCCTTCTCAGCATCGGCCTGAGTCACCAGACAAGCTGGAGAGCGCTGGATCTTGAGCAGCTGATTTTCATGGATAATCCTCATCTCTGAGCTCCATTCTTCCCGCTTCTCACGGATGGTCCTGGTGGAGCTGTAGTGTATGATCAGCTTGCCCACATTGCCGGCGGCGTGGAGCATATGCCGAAGACGGCGCAACAAGCCTCCTACTGCCAACCCGTAGGAGTGGTACGTCACCGGACGGTTCTCCTCTCTCAAGGCAAGGGCAACTACAGGAGCTCTCCCTCCGGTGGACTTGCGAGCAGTGCAGATCATGCAAACCATCTAAAATATAAAGCATTTAAAATTAAGTTAGATAAGAGTTAAATAAAAATTGTATTTTGAATAAAAGTTGGGGCAAGATGAATAAAGTGACCCCATGAAATAACACTTTCAACCCACATCTTTGTAAAATAGTTTTTAAAAAAATAGGGTCCTTAAATATGTCCATTTCTACCTAGGTCCACGTTCCTACGGGCAACCTTGGCTCTGATACAACTTCTGTCACACCCGGTTTGTCCCAAAGAACAACCTAGTGAATATCACATGTATGCCAGGATCATTCTCTCATACATGTGATGACAAATAGTGAAGCATCATTTATTACAAGCCAAGTGTTCGAATATAAATAAGTCTTACATAGCATAAGTCTCGATGGACGATAAAATGTTCATAACATGTAAATAAAGCAGCAGCGGAATATAAATCTTGTGGGCTTCGTCACAGGCGTTGCCCGGGGGACTCCGTGAACCTAGAAACCTTCTTCGGGTCCAAAGTCTTGGTCATTGAATACTACATCATCCCTTTGACCTGAGCAGCAATTTAAACCAACAGAAATGCAAGTTTGAGTACCGTTGGTACTCAGCAAGTGTGGGAAAGTTATGTCATGCATGGCTAGAGCAAGGAGAGGTTGGACTCATGGTTAAGCACTACGCAATTAATACCTATCACCTTAGCTTATTAAGCACCTACATTACTACACAGGTGAAATGGTCCCAATCCCTCAACCCATCATCAATATCAAGTAAACATAGTCTCATTTTCAATGTTAAACTTCCAGCTTAACATCCTCAACTTCCCAATCCATCATTCTCTAATCATGAATAAGTCCAAGCCGCTCTTGACCGTGAGCACGGCTGTCATGACAGTTTTGACTCTGCAGAGTTTGCACCACTGTACCCACATGTAGTGATTTCATCCCCTGTTGCCGGGTGGACTAAAAGAACCTCCATTATGCTAGTGGCCGCGAACCACATTCACACTTCCCAGGTGTGTAGCCAGGAGATCACTACAAGGCCTTTATAAAGGGATTCCCGACGAGTGTGGGCCCACTGAGGTTTCACCCCTAACAGCATACAAGAGGCTCCAACCCCACTGCAGTGGCCCCCTCTTGAGCCTTGTGTTTCATAGGGTAGTCCAGCTGACACCTATTCCCCGCACCATCCAAACACCCATACTACGCCGGGGATACACCTTAATTGGCCAAGCTGCCCCATCTCAGCATGTGGTTGGCACGGTAAAGCCAGGTTACATGCTCCATGAACCGGTCCTTAGGATCTAGGCATGTACTAAACACAAACCCGAGTCTCGTGCACACAGCACCAACCAAATCATCCAACTTGCCTCGATCCCTACCTCTACATAACTCATAATATCTCATTCAAGAGTAAGGTAAATAAGTTGATGATATCATATCCCACTTATCCCATTCTAAGCATGGCTAAGCATAAGTATGTAAATAAATGATATAATCAAATAAATCCCAACCCAAGATACAAGGAAACAGGATAATGCAATTCTAGGGAAACTTGCTAGCATAGGTATCATATTCCAATTTGACCATGCAATTAAATTCTAACTACACATCCTAGTATAGGATCAAAGTGGTCAAGGACACTTGCCTTCTTCCTGCTGCTCTGGGAATGGAAAGTCTTGGTCTTGGAAGGGGAGAACTTGCTCTGGGGCAGGTTCTACTCATGCCAATACACATAGCAAAAGAAAACAACAATCCATAAGCCATAGTTCACACTTTCACTCCTGCAAACCACACATACATACATATGAAAGTCATTCACATGTTTAGGTGTTGTGGTTGCCCTAGATGTGTTGATTTTTGACCTACATGCACTTTTAGACATATATATTATTTCTAACTTTTGTATTCAGATTTCTAGTTGCACACTATATATTAATTTCCCATTTGAACAAATTCTCTATATTTAATTAATACACTCCTTAGCCACAAAATTTGCATGAAAGAAAGTTTTCTACTTCAAATAGGTTTTCAGATCTTCTTCAAAATCTCAATTTGAAGTTTTTGAAAATAAAGACCTCATTTAATATTTTCAAATTTTGTATACTTATTTTCCTATATTTTCAGATTTATTTTCTATGCCTAAAAGTAAATTTCAATATTAGAATAGTAAGACATATCATCTAAACAGAATAGGTTCTGATCTAAAATGTTCAATAAAATATTTTTAAACTTCTTCTCTGATGTGAAACAATTTAAATTTATTTTACCAGTTTTTAGAATTATTTCCTAGCCTAAAATGTGTCTCTAGAGATAATAAAATGAGCAACACTTAGGCAGATTTCATTTCAGCCTAAAATCTATTTTTAACTCATTCTAAAGGTTTTCCAAGTGTTAGGAGAGTTTAAACTTATATTTGCACATGTGTTTGCATCACCATTTAAATTTAAATCCTAGTCACATGTTCAAATTTCTGAATTTAATATCCTATAGGGTCTAAAAGGCAAATCCACCCTACTGCAGGGTTTAATTTACTATTTCCTGAATTCTCAGGGGCCTAATTACACATAACAGAGAGGTTTCCTAATTTTTATTAAGTCCAGGGGCTAAAACTGATTTTTAAATGAATTTACATGCATTTCTGAAGGTCCAGGGGCTAGATTAGAAGTTTCTGGGGCTAGCTCGTGTTTTCCGAGATCCCCAGGGGGTAGCGCGTAAGATTCCCGGTCTTTATAACGTGGGGCCGACGTGGACCGTCTGATTTAAAACAGACGGCTGAGATTATAACGCGAAGCGGTACGGGTTAGATCTAATAGGAACCGCACGATTTAAAATGGACGGGTCTCAGGGGGCCACGTCGCCCTGGCCGTGCGCGGGCGGCGCTGCCCGGTGGCGCGCGGCGGTGGGAGGCGGCGATCTCGCCGGAGAACTTCGGGTTTTCGTCTATACTCTCCAAAACTTGGATTTCTTGGCATAGAACGAAAGAGGGGAGGTAGGGGACCTCACCTCGGTGTTTTTCTTGAGCTCGGAGGCCCTGGAAGGCGGTCGGCGACGAGGTCCGAGGGTGAAAGCGCGGCGGTGCTCGCCGGAGCTGTGTCTAGAACGCGAAACACCGGGTTTCCTTCACCTGCGAGACTCCCCGGATGTGGTGGAACATGATCAGCACGTTAGATCAGGAAATTCGAGCGAGGATCGAAGGAAAACGGCGGTGGAAGCTTCGGTTCTCACCGGGAAGAAAAACAGCCGATCAGGAAGGGAAAAGTGGCGATCGTCGGCGTTTAAATGGGCGAGGGAGGGCGGCGGGGTCTGTTGAGATCGCGCTGGGGTGCCCGGGACCGATTATCGGGGCTGGGAGCGCGGGGTTCGGGAGGGCGGTTGTGATCGGGCGTGAGAGAGAGACGGGGTGGTTGGGGGCGCGCGGGGGAAAGGGATGGCATGCGGGCCCCGCGCGTCAGAGAGAGGGAGAGAGGGAGGAGGCGTGTGGGTTTTGGGCCGGCTGAGCGGGTTTCAGCCCACTGGCGGTTTTTTTATTTTTATTTTTCTTTTCCCTTTTCCTTTTTCTGTTTTGATTCAAATTTAAATTCCAGTTTGAATTTGAATTGCTACACCACATGCAATACGTCCAAAATTTTTTAAATTCTCCTCTTTAGCAGGTTTTGGGGTGTTGCAACAGTGAACAAGCGGTACTCAAATAACCACGAGGGATGGTGATTGCAATCAGGAGACACCCGGATAACACGTCACATACACCCACTTTCAGAAGTGTGGTGCTTCACACCTTCCTATTCTGTTGTATGCAACAACCTTTCAAAGGCAACCCAAGTGCTGAACCGGTCGATCCATAATGAGCAGGAGGTCCCCGCGTGGAGCGTGTCTATGCCCACCGGAAGATTTACACCTTGCTACCTTCAACCCACTCCTATAAAGAGGTTGGGTAAGCCTCGACACCCAGGTTAACCAATTACATCGGTTTCCTGGTTCCCATATGCCAGTATGCATCCGGTACTGTTCGATACTTGTCCAGCAGGGCCGCACACGGCTCGGTCCTCAATCGACACCAACAGGGCTACGCACGTGAGACCTCCGCTCACTGCATCCTATCCCCCCTGCTGGGTCTCAGTTTCACAATCGTAAGCCATTATCTACCTCTTTCCATATCGTGTGAATAAATACCTATCTTGCGAGTAGATTCCAACCACTCGATTACTACAGAGATCCTAAGAACATTAGCATGGCATTCTCTACTCACTGAGTTTGTAAACTACCCAACCATCCATGGGATTTAAAGTTTATGCAAGTGGGGTTTCAATCACCCTAACTCTAATGCAAGCATTTCACCCTAAACATAAGTGATACGAATGAAAACTTTGTAAAAGTACTTAAATGCAAACTGGGGCTTGCCTGGTTGCGAGTTAAATGGAAAGTCAGCGTCTGATGGGAGGACGTCCAAGGGCTCCGGCGTATCCTAAACTTCGGTCACTATATGAGATGTAACAAAATATATGCATCAGTGCTAAGGAATTATAAGAAGTAAACTTCTATTCATAGCTACTGCTATTGAGGTTCCTTAATTGGCTTTGGGATTTTTCCAGTGGATACTAGACTCTCTAAGGAAGATCTGAGCAAAATTTGGAGAAATTTCATTGCACCTTGTGTTCTCTAAAATTCCTACAAGTACAAGGCTTCTCTGAATTTTGAACCCAAATATGCAGTTTTAACATGTCTAACAGGGGAAGATCTAATTAGGGTAAGTCTCCATGGTTCTAACAAAATTTGTTTCACCATTTTTGGAGCTACCAACAGAGCCATATCCACCACAGCAGTCTCCCACTTCGAAAGTCAACTTCCTTCGCCTATTGTCCGCATAGCCTTTCTGTCGTGACTGAGCAGCCTTTAAGTTCTCCCGTACCGTTTGGACTTGCTCTTCGACTTCTTGTAGCACTTCAGATCCAAACACCTGGTTTTCTCCGTTCTCGTTCCAAAACAGTGGCGTTCTACACCGTCTACCATATAATGCTTCGAAAGGCGACATCTTCAAACTAGCTTGATAGCTGTTCTTATAGGAGAATTCGGCATACGGTAAACTCCTATCCCAACTACGCCCATGTTTCAAGGTGCAAGCTCTCAACATGTCCTCCAAAATTTGGTTTGTCCTTTCAGTTTGCCCATCCGTTTGTGGGTGATAGGCGGAGCTAAAATCCAGTCGTGTACCGATGGCTTTCTGCAGCTTCCTCCAGAATCTAGAGGTAAACTGAGAACCTCGATCTGAGACTATCCTCCTCGGAACTCCATGACGGCACACGATCTGCTCCATGTACAACTCTGCCAATTGTGCAACGTTGTAACTGGCCTTTACAGGGAGAAAATGGGCGGTTTTCGTCAATCGGTCCACGATGACCCAGATGGAGTCGTGTCCCGACTGAGTACGTGGCAATCCGACGATGAAATCCATACTGATGTCTTCCCACTTCCATTCGGGTATTTTCAAAGGTTGCAACAGTCCAGCGGGTTTCTGATGTTCGGCCTTCACCCGTTGGCATGTGTCATATAGGGCAACGTATTCGGCTATATCCCTCTTCATACCATCCCACCAATAACAAGTTTTCAAGTCCTTGTACATTTTGGTGCTTCCGGGATGTATGGAATAGGGGGAATCATGTGCCTCCTTCAATATCATGTCGCGGAGATGTCTTATGTTCGGCACACAAATCCTTTTTCCTAGCCAAAGCGTACCCTTTTCATCCTCCTTGAAATCCTTCTCTATTCCTCGTCGGATTCTTTCCTTGATTTCCTTGATCTCCTCGTCCGTTGCTTGGCCCTCTCTTATTTCTTGCTCCAATGAGGAGTGGATCTCCATTATTTCTAGGTTATTCAAGAATCCGAGGTGTAACCGTTCGAACTACTTACGTAGTTCGGGTGGTAGCTCCCGAACCGTGAGTTGGTGACATGCTCCCTTTCTGCTTAATGCGTCAACTACTACATTGGCCTTCCCGGGGTGGTAGTTGATTCCAACATCATAATCCTTGATAAGCTCTAACCATCGACGTTGCCTCAAATTCAAGTCCGTTTGTGTAAATATGTACTTGAGGCTTTTAGGATCTGTATAGATCTCACATCGATGACCAAGGATATAATGTCTCCAAATCTTTAATGCATGCACCACTGCTGCTAGCTCCAAGTCATGCGTAGGATAATTAAGCTCGTGCTTCTTTAGTTGCCGTGAGGCATAGGCTACCACTTGTCCTTCCTGCATGAGCACACATCCGAGCCCTTGTCTGGATGCGTCACAATATATGTCAAAGCTCTTGCTTACGTCTGGTAATACCAGAACTGGTGTTGTGGTTAGCCTTTTCTTGAGTTCCTCAAAACTTTCTTGGCAGGCTGGTGTCCATTGAAAGACCTTTCCCTTCATTAGCAACTCCGTCATAGGTTTTGCTACCCTAGAGAAGTCTTTAATTAAGCGCCGATAGTATCCTGCCATCCCAAGGAAACTCCGAATATCCCTCACGCTCTTCGGTTGGTCCCACTTCAGAACATCTCTCACCTTTACAGGATCAACCGATACCCCTTCCTTGGAGATAATGTGGCCTCGGAAAGATATTTCTTTTAGCCAAAATTGACACTTGTTGATCTTGGCATACAATTGATGCTCACGCAACTTCTGCAGGGTCAATCTCAGATGTTCTTCATGCTCCTCCTCACTTTTTGAATACACCATAATGCCGTCGATGAAAACCACGACGAACTTGTCCAAGTACTCCATGAAAACCTTGTTCATAAGGTACCTGAAGTATGCGGGTGCGTTTGTCAACCCAGATGACATAACGGTATATTCATACGAACCATACCGTGTCTGAAAGGTTGTCTTAGGTATATCGAAGGGCTTAATCTTCAGCTGGAAATATCCCGACCGAAGATCAATATTGGAGAACACTTGGGCTCCTTTCATTTGGTCGAACAGGTCCTCTATACGGGGCAGAGGGTATTTGTTCTTGATGGTTACCTCGTTGAGAGACCTATAATCCACGCACATCCTTTGGGTTCCATCCTTCTTGTCTACCAAGAGCACCGGAGCTCCCCATGGTGATGAGCTTGGACGGATAAAACCCTTTTCCAACTGTTCTTGAATTTGCTTCTTGAGTTCAACTAGCTCATTGACGGGCATCCTATAGGGTCTCTTGGCTATGGGTGCAGTTCTGGGTACCAAATCAATGGCAAACTCAATGTCCCGGTCAGGTGGCATACCTGGAAGCTCTTCCGGGAACACGTCCGAAAACTCTTGAACCACCGGAATACTGTCCAATGCTACTCCTTCAATGTGGTTCAGATTTGCCCCTTCAGTGGTTTGCTGGGCTGACTCAAACTCGACACGAATACCGTGCTCGTTTGTCAACTGCACGCTCCTTTCAGCACATTGGATTATTCCATTGTGCTTGCTTAGCCAATCCATTCCGAGTATGATGTCAATCCCTTGGGAGTCCAAGACAATAAAGTTGGCAAGGAAGTCTACCCCCCTTATTTTAAGACTTACTTTAGGACATACTATATTAGTCCTCATTTCTCCTCCGGGAGAATTAACTAACATAGCACATTCTAAGTGGAATACGGGTTGATGATGTTTGGCAACGTATTTGGATGATATGAAGGAATGCGATGCTCCAGAATCAAATAAGATGGTGGCTGGGTTGGAGTTGGCAAGGAACATACCAATTACGACGTCCTCAGCCTGTTGTGCTTCCTCGGCAGTGACATGGTTCACGTGGCCGCGAGCATAGTTCTGCTGTCCACGGTTCCCTTCATTGTCTCCTCCGTTCGGTCGCGGGTTCTGCTTGGGCACGTTACCTTGCTGTCCAGGGCCTCTCCTCGGGCACTGGTTCGCGAAGTGTCCTTCTTCCCCGCATGCAAAGCATGCCCTGTTGCCTCTGGCAGCAGGTACGTTGAGGCGGGGTTTTGAACAGGGGCGCCATTGTTAGGTTGGGGCGCAGGAGGCATGGGCACGCGAGGTGCCGGTGCAACGAATTGTTGCTGTGGTGGCCGACCAGGGCGGTACGCAGGAGTGGTTGATCCATACTGCGGTGCAGGGGGCATGTACCTGGGTCATACGTTGCTCCCTTTGGGCTGGTATGGCATCTTCCTCTTGCACTCTCGCTCGATCTCTCGGATCTTGTTTTCAGCCACTATGGCCTTGTCAACCAGCTTCAGGAAGCTTTCGTAGTCATTGTTGAGGAGCTGAACCTGGATCTCATTGTTCAACCCTCTCATGAACAGGTACTGCTTCCTCTGATCTGAGTTGACATCTTCGGGGGCATACCGCGACAGTTGTATGAACTTGTTGAGATATTCATTCACACTTTTCTGCCCTTGGCGGAGACCTTCGAACTCCTGCCTTTTGATCATCATTACACCAGCAGGGATGTAGTGAGAGCGGAAACTTTCCTTGAACTCAGTCCAAGTGATTGTCTCCAGGTTGGCATGAGCGTTGCTCAAGGCATCCCACCAGTCAGCAACGGCTCCCATAAGTTGGTGCAACGCGAAGAGAACTTTCTCTCGGTCATTGCACTGAACAATGGCAAGCTTTTTCTCCACGGATTTTAACCAATCATCGGCCTCCATGGGATCACTAGCTTGAGCAAAGGTGGGCGGTTGAGTCCTCATGAACTCTCCAAACCTGTTATGAGCCGGCGGTGGTGGTGGCGGCGGTGCCGGAACGGGGTTTTGGTTGGCCTGCAACTGACCCAAAGTTTGGATCATGGTTTGCATAAGCTGGTTTTGCATGGCCATCAACCTTTCCAGATGGTTTTCGCCAGCTCCTGGGTTAGCAGGAACTTCATCATGGTCATTCTCCTGGACGTTTCTTCGGCCAGCGTTTCCTCTCACCATCTGTGAGAGAGATCGAAATAGAATAGGGTGTTAGAAGGTTAGGTAGATTCCCTCCAACTATATGCATCAAGGTGAGTTGGACTATGTATATATTAGCCCATATGAGGATGTGAGCAAGTGCCGAGACATCTCACACCTCTTTCTTCTTACGTGTGGATATGGACAACGTTTTGAGACGTCCCACAACTCACACTAAGCACACAATCACAAATAATCATCACAAGGGCCCACACAACTCCTATTCAAGGATGGTTTCCTATGTCAAGGTGGGTTTTAAAGGCCAGTCTAAGCTATTCATCCTAGGACGCTTGTGACTCCTATTTAGGGGTGTAACCCGTGGCTCTATTATCTATCTAAGGTTTCTATCTAGGCGTGTAACCTACTGTCAACCCGTGGCTCTGATACCAATCTGTGACGCCCTCAATTCTGTGGAAAACCACGGAACCGAGAACTAATGCATATGTGTGCCCAGGATGTTCATGACACATACACATACGTTCCACAAACTGAATTTAGATTATATATTACCACAAATAACAGAGTTTATTACAATACCTCGTGAGTCTTGCGCTCATGTTCACAGCGGAAGTCTTATTGCTATGTAGCGGAAGTCTTTATTCTAATGTGGAAGTAATTCAACTAATGCGGAAGCAAATCTAAGCAGAAGTGGCTCCATCTCTACTCCCTCCACAGGCAAGGTTGAGATTAGATCACACGCCATAATGCTCCACATGGTCTTCATAGTAGGCTTCTCTTGCTGCTGATGATGAAGTAATAATGCAAGTTTGAGTACAATGATGTACTCAGCAAGTGCGGGAAAACACATGATATGCAGCTCATAAACAAGGTAGGTATAAAAAGGCTCATTTGCAGAAAAGCAGATTTATAAAACCATGATAAAACAGCAACTTAACTTTAGATGAATGTAATCCCAGCATGAATTAAATTACCAACATACCTCCATGTCTTTCCGTGTTTCATCCAAACATTAACCAACCTTTATTCACACTCACGAATACCTCCTCGTATTCGCTACCATCTCACGAATACCTTCCCGTATTCGCTACCATCTCATTTCATAAAATCACCTCGTCTCACACCGAGACCCATCTCATGTCATGACCCAACAGTCATGCAACCATCTCATCACCCGGACTCAACAGTCCCAAACCATAACCATAACCAAACCAATAACCATAACAAAAAACCTTCCCTTTAACCATCCCAACTAATCATGGCAGTTTAGCCAGGTGCTCGTGACCGTAAGCTCGGCTATCATGATAGTTTTAGACTCCGCAGAGTTTGCACCTCTTTACCCACAAGTTTGTGATTTCGTCACCCGTCGGCGACTGCAGAACCTCCATTATACCAGTACACGACCATCGGTGTATGGTCAAGAGATCACAAAATAGCCTTTACAAAGGGGTTACTAGATGTATGGACTCACTAAAGTTTCACCGGCAGGCTAGAATCTCCAATTCTCCCACCCACGGGCCCCCTCTTGTGCCATGCAGTTCCCAGGGCAGTCCTCACTCGACTCCCATTCCCCGTGCCTTCCACAGTCCATAACACTCTAGCAACTTACCTAATTACTCAGCTAAGCCGCACCCATACTTGGCCTTGTGGTGGCACTGTTATCCTGGCATGTGCATGCATGAACCGGTCATTAGATCTGTGGCAAGTAAACCACCATCTCATGCTACCTCATTCACAAACCCAGTCTTGCCTAGATCTCCCTCTGATCCATGTCCATTATTAACATCAGTTTCTCATTATCATTAAGAGTGCAGTTAGCTAGACACATCTATCTCGCTTCCCAATCCCATAGACTCAGCGAAGCATAAAGCAAAAACCATACCCGACTCATAAACTTCCCAGGCGACAAGGGTGGTTTAACCAAAACTAGTAAACTCCTATAAAAGGGTTTCCCATCATGTTTGACTCAGTACGCACACCTTTTCGCAAAACAAAATAGTTTTTCCCAAAACATAGGATCAATATGGTCATGGAGCACTTGCCTTGTTCTTGCGGTTCCGGTTGTTCTTGAATCTCAAAACCTGGTTGCTGCAGTTCGTCGTAGACAGCTCCCTGAGATTGTCCTGCTAGGTAGGATCACGTCAATACAAGATTCACAGCAATCAATATCATGCACAAACCTTAAACTAGATGCGATGATGCATATGCAGGTTATCCTATGATTTTTATTAGATTGGTGTGTTCTTGCATGGCTTGCATGGACAGAGGAGTTCGGATCAAAGGTGGACGTGACAATGATCTGGTCTTTAGACCAATCTGATCATCAAGTGATGTGTCCACGAGAAGGCTTCTGTTCGAAAGGAATCAAAGAACAGATGCAAGGGAAATACAATAATGCCGTAAGGTGGTGTCAGAGTCCTACCTCACGCCCTTCTGGGTTTTCGAGGTCCTCCTCAGACCGCTCGGTTCTCCTCCGATGATCTCCCTTGTTGCGCTTCGTCGATGGCTTTCTCGGCGAGTTAGGGCTAGGGCTCTAAGTCGTCGGCTCAGGATTTGGAAAAAGAAGTCTGTGGTTTCGGCCAGAGGTCTTGGGTTCTATTTATAATCAGGAAGAGAAGAGTCCTAATCTGATTGTATCCCGAATAAGAGTCTTATTCAGATTGTCGTTGGATCCTATCATCTTATCTTTAGTTGATTTGGTGCGGTAACGTTGTGGAATTCAGGTTGGTTTCCTTTACGTACCGGTATTCTTACTCGTATAGCTGCTCCAGAACTCGTTACCTTCGCGGCGATGAGCTCCGGAGGCTCCACGTGTCCTTCCAGGGCCTGGTATCTCCTTCTCCGCAGAGATGAGCTCCGGTTGTGCCACGTGTCAATCGACCGAGACCTCCCCCCTGTTTTGGAGTTGAGCTCCGCGCACGCCACGCGTTGGCGCCGGTCTTTTCCTCTCTTCTTTCTTCAGGGACATGCTCCGAGGTCGACACGTGTCTAGTAGCGAACAGACCTCCCGGAGATAAGCTCCGGTGGCGACACATGTCCGATAGATCCGGTCCTCTCGGAGGTGGGCTCCGAGATCGACACGTATCCCACGCGACTGGTCCTCTGACTTCCGCGAGGACTAGCTCCGAGGATGACACGTGTCCTGCGGAAATGCCTTTGCTTCCTCCGCAGAGGCTAGCTCCGTGTCCAACACGTGTCCCACAGAATTGGACCTCTCCCCTTTGTGGAGACGAGCCACGAGCCTGCCACATAGTCAGTTTGGCGGCGGCCTCTCCCCACTTCGCAGGGATGAGCTCCGAACACGCCATGTGGCCAGCGGTCGTGGTGAGTTGTCTTCGGCGCTTTCTGAGAGCTGGATTCGGCTCTCATTGGCTATTCCTTTTGATATTTTTCTCTGTTCCTTCTTCTCTTAAAATGTTTCCTCTTCATAAAATATGAACATATGCTGACACCCGAGATGAGGGTGTCACATCCTAGCAATGGCAGCAGTGAGGAATTTTTCTAGGGAAAATTAGGGCAGGACAGATCGTCGGCTCTTTTCCGGCGACTACGAGGCGTGACGGGGCTCGTCGGCGGGGCTCGACGACAGGGCTCGACGACGGGGCTCGCCAGCGGGTATCAAGGGCGGGGCTCGACGGCGGGACTCGTCGGTGCGGCTCACCGGCGGGGCTCACCGGCGGCTGAACTCCGGCGGGGGGGGGGGGGGGGGGGCAACTCGGTTACTTGGGGGCTAGGACCACCAAGTCGCCGACTTGGGGGCGGGGAGGGGAAGGGGGGGCTGCGGACAGGGGGGTTTGGATTCTATTTATAAGGGGGGGGGGAGGGGGAGAATTCTGATCCAATTGGAGCAAAATCCTAACAAACTTTTCCTCAAATAATTTGGTGTGGCAGCAATGTGGGGAAAATTCCCCTTTTTGGGGAATCGGGGAATTTGGAGATTTTGGGGAAATTTGGGGAAATTGAAATTGGCTCATTTCAGCTATCTTTTTCCCATTCCTCAACATTTCTATGTCACTTACTCCATTTCTACATTCCCCTCTCCATTTCTATGTCTCACTCTCCATTTCTACATTCCCCTCTCCATTTCTATGTCCCATTTCTCCATTTCTATATGCCCTTCTCCATTTCTATGGTTCCTCCCTCCATTTCTATGGTTCTTTCTCCATTTCTATAGTTCTTTCTCCATTTCTATGACTTCATTCTCCATTTCTATGGTTCTTTCTCCATTTCTATAGTTCTTTCTCCATTTCTACTTCTTTTATAATGCTTCTCTACATGAAAAATGTGTGCAATGCATAGGAATGAATTTTGACGGTGTTACATTTTAGAAATGAAAGAGAACATAACGATAATATATACCTGTGTTCCAATGGGAAGAGGCTATGGAGGCACCATCTAGTGCTTCAACCATGTCTTCCATTCTATCCTCGTTACCATCGTGTGACGCCCCGGTTCTGTGGAAAAACCACGGAACTTAGACTGATGCATATGTGTGGCCAGGATGTTCATCACCCATACAAATATAATCCATAAACTGAATTCAGAATATATGTAACCACGAATGAATAGATTCAAGTACTTTATTACATCAATCTTTATTGCAGCGGAAGTCTTATCTTAGCAGCGGAAGTCTTATTCTAGCAGCGGAAGTCTTCTAAACTATAGCGGAAGCAAACTAAGCAGCAGCAGCGGCTCCATCTCTACTCCACAGGTAAGGTTGAGGGTAGATTACACGCCTAATACTCTACGTGGTTTTCATAGTACTCCTCTCCTGTTGCTGATGATGTATGATAATGCAAGGGTGAGTACATGACGTACTCAGCAAGTGCGGAAAGTATGACATGTAGCTTACAACAAGGTAGGTATAAAAAGGTTCATTGCATAAAAGCAAAGTTTATTTCACAAATCATGATAAAAACAGCAACTAGCTTTAAGTGAATGTAATCCCAACATGTATTTAAATATCAACATACCTCCATCATGATTCACCACTTTTCATATCTCATCCGAACATTTATCTTTCTCAACTTTTCACATGCTCATAAATACCATCTCGTATTCACTACCATCTCATCTCATATTTAATTCCATCTCATAACCGAGATCAAATCTCATTGCCATGACTCAACAGTCATGTAACCAATCTCATTACCCGGACTCAACAGTCCCAAAAACCAAATCCAAAGACCAAACCATCACCAAACCAATAACCAAACCAAATACCATCCCTATAACCAACCCATCTAATCATGTGGGTTGTACAGGCGCTTGTGACTGTAAGCTCGGCTATCATGATAGTTTTATACTCTGCAGAGGTGGCACCACTTTACCCACAAGTTTGTGATTTCGTCACCCGTCGGCGACTGCAGAACCTCGTTTATACCAGAACACAACCATCGGTGTATGGCCAAGAGATCACAAAATAGCCTTTACAAAGGGGCTACTAGATGTATGGACTCACTAACGCTTCACCATAAGGCTAGAATCTCCAATTCTCCCACCTACAGGCCCCCTCTTGTGCCATGTAGTTCCCAGGGCAGTCCTCACTCGACATCCATGTAAGGATCGAAACGCCCAAGAGGGGGGGGTGAATTGGGCTTTTTAAAATTTTAGAGCAATTTAAAACTTTAATGGTTGAAGCCCAATTCCCTATGCAAACTAACTATGCAAGCAAGAGAGTTAAGTGCGGAATAGTAAAAGCGTAATAGTAAGGGGTGAGGAGAGAAATGCAAACTCCCGCGGAGACTCGGAGACACGGCGATTTTTCCCGTGGTTCGGTAAGATCACAAAAATCTTCCTACGTCCACGTTGTGGCACCCACCAAAGGGTATAGCCACTCCCAAGTCACCAAGACGAGGGAATCCACTATCTTTCTCCGTTCGCCTTCTCCGGCAAGGTGGAGCTCAAGCCTTGTACAACGGTGATCCTTCGGGCTTCCACAAACACCTTGGTAAGCTCCGGAGTGATCTCTTCTTCCTCCAACGTTTACAAGGTGAGAGAAGTCACCAAGACACTCTCTCTCACTAGCCTAGAGATTCCAATCACCAAGAATGGACGCACACAAGCTTCTCTCTAGCTAGATATAACCTATAGTTGGAGTACAAGAGGTTTTGAAGTGTGGAAGTGGTAGCTCTTGGTCTTGAATGCTTGAGAATGTGTACAGAGGCTCTGGTGATCAAGACTTGTCGAAATGGCCGGTTGGAGGGGTATTTATAGCCAGCCCACACGAGATAGCCGTTGGAAAAGTGGGCAGACTTTTTCAGTGAACATCGGATCCTCCGATGCACCCCTTTATATGAGCATCGGTCGATTTCCAAATTAGCTGATGTCACGTGTCAGATGTGACCGTTGGATATAACCGTTGGATCTTTTAATCGACCGATGTTACTTTAACTCATCATCGGATGATCCGGTGAGTTGATCTTCAGAATTGGTTCAGAAATAATGTTTCGGTTGAAATTGACCGATGTTCACTTACTTTATCATCGGATGATCCGGTGAGTTGATCTTCAGAATTACTCATAAATTATCCTTCTGTTGAAATCAACCGATGTGCCACTTCCTTCACATCGGATGATCCGGTGTGTACTGGGCTCTGAGGTCTTCTTCTTCTGCCAACTCAAATTCGACCGATGTAGTCATTTTGCAAGACATCGGATGATCCGGTGAATGCAACTTGTTAGCTTCGAGTTGTTTTGAGTTGATCTTTTAGAATCTTCTTGAGTGACCTCTTTGACACTTGTTTGAAATGATATTACGATGAAGTGTAAGCTTCTTGTGTTGCCAATTTTGATAAAATAGAGTCGTTGTATGAGTTCTTCATTTAGTTTTCATGAGTATCGAATAACCCCTTAGAATGGATCGTTGAGGGGTCTCCATTTGTATCCAATGAGCAGTAGATGGTGTGAATAGATAGTTCATTTAATGTTTGATGTGATGTACGTGAAACCTCGCATCCACAAACTCATTAGTAATAACGAACGGTTGTCATTAATCACCGAAACCATATCTCACGGGGGCCTAGATGCTTTCAATCTCCCCCTTTTTGGTGATTGATGACAACACAATGAGTAGAGTATAGAATAAATGAAATTAAAATGCAATGCTCAAAGAGAAATATAACAAGTACAAATTGCAGCACAAGTGGCTTGAAGGCTCAAATAATAATCAATAAAGCGTAAGAGCACAGAGTAGCACCCGGAGTACAGTAATAGCAAATAATAATAACAGGCAATATCAAATAAAGTAACAATCTCCAATAAAGTAGCAAAAGGGATATACACTCCCCCTAGAACCAAGTACTCCCCCTAGAACTAAGCTAACCTCCCCCTGACTCTAACTCTTCTCCCCCTTTGGCATCAAGACACCAAAAAGGAAAGTCGAGTGACTACGACTCAGGCGCGCTCCTGGCGATGGTGAAGCGGTCGGCGTCGACGGTGCTGTCGCCAGAGCTGCTGGAGGTGGAGGTCGCTGGTGCTGGAGCTAGAGCGGGAGGAGCTGCTGTGGGGGCTGGAGCTGGAGCTGGAGCGGCTGGGGGATCCGCTGAGACTGCTGGCGCCGGTGGAGGTACTGCCGGAAGAGGTGAGGACTGGAGCGACGTCGGTGGCAGTACTGGAGCTGGTGCCAGTGGGGGTGCACCTGGAGCCTGACTGAGTCCCAAGTGCTGAGGTGGAAGAGCCACTCCAGTCTGCTGGTAGAGGTTGGTGACCAACCCCAGGATGCCCAACAGCATCTGCTGAGTCTGCTGCTGCTGGTCCAGAGTGCGTCGCGTCATCTGGTCGAAAAGGTTGGTGAACCTGTCGGTGTCCTCTCGCCTCTGACGGGCGATCTCCAGCTGCATCTCCTGCTGCTGCCTCTGAAGCTGCTCCTGTCGAGCTGCTTGCAGCTCCTGCTGCTGAGCCATCCGCTGAAGTATGGCAGTGAGCTCTGACGGCTGAGTCACCTGAGCCTCTGACACTGGAGGAGGTGTAGGTGGTGGAGCAGCTGAGCCTCCTGCCTCTGTGTCGTGCTGCCTCGGTGAGGGAGGAGCAGGAGGGAAGTACTTCTCGACACTGTCACTAGTGTCGCTATCCGACCATACATGCTGTAGGTCTCCTCCCTGAGCCTCTGCCTGTGCCAGCTCTGCGTCCTCCTGAGTCAGCTCTGCCCAGTCCTCCTCTGACAGTCTGGCTCGAACCTCACGCTCGACGGGGCGTCCAAGGCGGCGGTCTCCCGGAGTGGGGACTCGGTAGTGGCTGAACCGGGTCACGTGCATCTCCGTCAGCTGAGAGACTCCTGGAGTGTCCTCTGGAACTAGCTGGTGAAGAAGGTGACAGATCCAGTGACCAAAGACCAGCTGTCGTAGCATCCCAACTCCGTCGGTGATCACGTCCTCCATCTCGCAGATCAGAATGTCTACTATGTCGAACTCCATCCCGTTCATCACATAGAACAGGATGGTCTGCTGAAGGCTCGTGAAACCCTCCAAGTAGCCGGACCTCGGTAGCAGGGTACGCCTGAGGACGTGGTGAACTGTCCGAGCTGCTGGGGTGAGAAGCGCTGGCACCCTCGGCTGGTCAGGTGTGAACGGCTGTGTGAACAGACCTCTGATCTCCTCGAAGGGCGGTGCCACTCCTCCAGTCAGTGGCCTCCTCGGCGGATCTGCGTCTCCGTAGACTATCTGGTGCAGGCACGTAGTGGAGAGCTCCACACCAAGCAGTCTGCCCAACAGGTCTCGAGATACGTCGTGGATTCGCCCCATGAACATGAAGTGAATCGAGCGACGACCCTCAGAGACGTAGAGTGTCGCGTAGAACACCCTAACCCACTCCTCGATGTAAGCACTCCTCGGGTGTGAGAGCAAGTCCGCCAGTCCTCTGTATCTCTCAAACAGGGGCCTGATCCCGTGTCCTGCTGCTACTGCAAGCTGATCCCAGTCAATGCTGTTATGCTGAAATAGCTTGTGACCCCGACGCCTGTAAGTCTCGTACAGGGACGCCTGTGTCAGGGTCCAGAAGCGGGAGTCCACTCGAGCGTCCCTAGGCCGTGGGAACCACTCCTCGATCAACGCTGACCATCTGAGCTTCTTTAGTTGCCTTGCCTTCATCTTCCTGTAGTCAGTGAGTCTGACCTCTTCGGCAACTCGGACTGCTGTGTCCATCAGGTGGATGGCCCTTTCGGCCTCTCTGTCCTCGGCGCGGTCAGCTGCAGAGGGGCGCCGACTCGCCGTAGGAGTCTGTCCACCTCCACGAGTCCTCGGGGTGCGCCGGCGGATGAGAGGCGACACCTCGGTCTCCTCCTCGTCGGAGCCCTCGGGAGGCACCGGCTGGATCGGAGGCTGCTCCTGCCTCTGCCGGGACTCGCGGATCCGTAAGGAACCGCGATGGCCGCGCTCACGCTCCTCGGCGGCGCGAGCGGCCAACTCCGCACGACGCGCATCCTTGGACATCTTTTGCTTCTTCGCGGCGGGCTCCTCAATAGCCTTCCCTTTTCCTCTGCGATCGCGACCCATTTCAGCGACGAATGGCGAAGCTCGGCGAGGGAGACGCGGTGGAGGAGGGAACTGTGGCGGCGCGGTGGAACGGTGGCGGCGCTCGCGAGAGAGGCGGTGGCGGCGACTGGAGGTGGCGTGCGTGGGAGAGATGGCGGCGGCGGCTGCTGGGAGCCAGCGCGGCGGCTGGAAGGCGGCGCGGCGGCTGGGAGGCGGCGCGGCGGCTGGGAGGCGGCGCGCGGGGAGAGGTGGTGACGGCGGCGGCGCCTGAAGGTGGTGGCGGCGCTTGGAGGCGGCGGCGGCGCCTGGAGGCGGCGGCGGCGGCTGGGGCGGTGGCGAGGACGTCAGGCGGCGCCGGAGGTCGGGGAAAGAAGGAAAGAAAACGAGCGGCGGCCAACCCCCCCTTTTTAAACTGTTCGGGCAAACCCTAGCCGCGCATAACACACCAGATGGACCGATGATCATCGGAGGATGCATCGGTCGAGTTCAACAGAGAGTTGTTCCAAAAACTCTCTTTGAACACGGGATGGACCGACGTTGAGGTGGTGATCATCGGTCGATTTCTGCAGGGCACCAGAAAAACTGAACACCGGATGCTCCGATGTCTTCTGAAATGAACTCATCGGTTGATTTGTGACATCTGACTTGAACTGAAGCACCAATTGATCCGATGATCTGCTGGCCCTGGCATCGGATAATCCGATGACTACAGAAAACCTAAGACTGCCCATATGTGTCCTTGGACTTAAACACACAAAGATAAGGATGGGTCCTCGAACTTTTTGGGCAACTCCTAACCTCTAATATAAGGATTTAAATATAGTGCCACATATTGGCTAAGCCCTTAAGCAAAGAGAACACACAAGGTTAGGAGTGAAACCATGAAAATGTAAGGGCCATGCTTTGTGAGCTAGAGTATAGAAAACTTCTATCTCCTTAAAGCATGTACCTTTAGAATTTTGCTCTATCCACATTATATGAGTTGAGATATTGCATTTTGAACAGGTCTCCTTCTCATGATGTGGGTTCCCCTTTGTGACAATCTACCGTATGCAATGCCAAACAAAATAATGCAAGATATTGAATGAGTGCAAGTCTATATGGCAGGAATCATGCAAGGCGTAATGTAAATCTATCTTGCCAAGTTTAAACCTGCCAAAGGCTTCCTCAGGAAAAGCTATTTCTAGCTTACCCCTATCCTTTGGGAGTTAGACAAGACCTATTTGATATGCAACCTTACATGAACATGGCAACTTACATGACGTTAGATGCATCTAGCACATTTAATTCACTTCTTAGTCTAGAAAAAGTTTTCTCATCAAGTGGTTTAGTGAAGATATCCGCCAATTGTTCTTCAGACCTAACACCTTGCAAAGAGATGTCTCCTTTAGCCTCATGGTCCCGTAAGAAGTGATGGCGAATATCTATGTGCTTAGTGTGGGAGTGTTGAACGGGGTTTCTAGCTATCTTAACCGCACTTTCATTGTCACAAAGGAGAGGCACACAATCAAATTTAATTCCAAAGTCCAAAAGGGTTTGCTTCATATATAGAATTTGGGCACAACATGCACCAGCCGCTATATACTCTGCCTCCGCGGTGGACAAAGCCACGGAGTTTTGCTTTTTGCTCGACCAAGATACTAGGGAACGCCCACGTAAGTGGCACCCACCGGAGGTACTCTTGCGATCCACACGGCATCCGGCAAAGTCCGAATCCGAGTAACCCAAGAGATAAAAACTAGCGTTCTTGGGGTACCACAAACCTACACTTGGGGTATGCTTGAGATACCTAAGTATCCTAAAGACCGCCTTACGATGCGATTCTTTAGGTGCCGCTTGAAAGCGAGCACACAAGCACACACTAAACATGATATCGGGCCTAGATGCGGTAAGATATAATAATGAACCAATCATGGAACGGTAATGAGATTGATCAATAGGTTTACCGTCCATGTCCGCGTCGAGATGACAATTTGTTGCCATTGGAGTACTTCTTGAGCTGCAATCTTCCATTTCAAACTTCTTCAAGAGGTCTTTGGTGTACTTTTCTTGGTAGATGAAAGTCCCCTCTTGAAGTTGCTTGATTTGAAATCCTAGGAAGAAATTGAGTTCTCCAATCATTGACATCTCGAACTCCCTAGACATCATGGTGCCAAACTCAAGGCTAAGAGATTTGTTAGTTGAGCCAAAAATAATGTCATCAACGTAAATTTGACAAAGAAATAAATCCCCGTTGATGTCCTTGGTGAAAAGTGTGGTGTCCACCCTCCCGATCTTGAATCCTTGCATGACTAGGAAATCCCTTAGACGTTCATACCATGCCCTAGGTGCTTGCTTGAGCCCGTAGAGCGCCTTGTGTAACCTATACACATGGTTAGGATTCCTCGGATCTTCAAACCCGGGAGGTTGCTCAACGAAAACAAGCTCGTTAATATAACCATTGAGGAAGGCACTTTTCACATCCATTTGATAAAGCATAATATTGTGATGTGAAGCAAAGGCAAGGAGTATGCGAATAGCTTATAACCGTGCGACCGGGGCAAATGTCTCTCCAAAATCTAGTCCTTCAACTTGTGAAAAACCCTTGGCCACAAGCCTTGCCTTGTTGCGGACCACCACGCCATTCTCGTCTTGCTTGTTGCGGTACACCCACTTTGTTCCGATAACGTTCTTGTTCTTAGGTCGCTCCTCCAATACCCAAACTTCATTTCGGGTGAAGTTGTTGAGTTCTTCTTGCATATCCATCACCCAATTGGGATCTTGGAGTGCTTCCTCAATATTTGTGGGTTCTACACACGAAACAAAAGAGTAGTGCTCACAAAATGAAGCAACATGGCGAGAACGAGTACTTACTCACCGTGACGGACTTCCGATGATTTGATCCATCGGATGTGCCTTGGAGATGCGCCCATGCCTCATAAGAGGTTGTGAGGCACTTGGTGGTGGTGAGGCATCTTGCTCGTCTTGTGGTTGGACTGGACCTTGGACTTCTTCTTCTTCTTGGTGTTGTGTGGCATGTGAATCTTGCATTGGTAATGGATCATTTTTCTCTTCTTCTTCATCAATTTGAGGCGCCATGGAGGTGTTGATGTTGGAACTTGAGGCTCCCCCTTGATCATGGCTCTCCCCAACTTCGGGCTTGATGTCTCCTATGGTCATGTTCTTCATAGCTTCTCGTAGAGGCTCATCATCTATATCATCATGACCAAAACTCTCCTCTTGGGAGCCATTAGTCTCATCAAACTCAACATCACAACTTTCTTCAACTAACCCGGAGGTTTGGTTGAATACTCGATATGCTTTTGAGTTTGACGCATAACCTAGAAAGATACCAACATCACACCTTCTTTCAAACTTACCGAGCCTTTTCTTGCGGTAGATGTAGCACTTGCACCCGAAGACTCGGAAGTAGGAGATGTTGGGCTTTCTCCCAATGAGGAGCTCATATGGGGTTTTTTGAAGTAGTCGATGAAGGTAGACCCTATTTGCGGCATGGCACGCCGTGTTGATTGCTTCGACCCAAAACTTCTCTGACGTGCCATAGTCATCAAGCATTGCTCTTGCAAGGGTGATGAGAGTCTTGTTCTTCCTTTCAACGACACCATTTTGTTGAGGGGTGTATGTGGCCGAAAACTCGTGCTTCACGCCTTCACGATCACACCACTCCCCAATGTTGTAGTTCTTGAACTCGGTGCCGTTGTCACTCCGGACCTTGATGATAGGAAGTTGAAATTCCCTTTGCGCTCGTTTAGCGAAGGTCTTGAAGATTTCCGGAGTTTCACCCTTGTCACCTAGAAACAATGTCCAAGCATAGCGAGAGTAGTCATCAACAATGACAAGACAATAGAGGTTACCGCCAAGGCTTTGGTATGTGGACGGTCCGAAGAGGTCCATGTGAAGTAGTTCAAGTGGCTTGGAGGTTGACACCATTGTCTTCATCGGATGGTGTGAGGCAACTTGCTTCCCGGCTTGACATGCGCTACAAAGCTTGTTCTTTTCGAATGTGACATCCTTCACGCCGGTCACCATCCCAAGTTTGAATGACTTCTTGAGCTTGCTCATCCCATTGTGAGCAATGCGCCGATGCCATAGCCATCCCAAACTTGTCTTGGTGAAAAGACAAGTGGTCAAGCTAGCATCCTTGTTGGAGAAGTCCACCAAGTAAAGATGTCCATGCCGAAAGCCTTTGAATATTAGTTCTTTGCTTAATTCACTAGTCACCACAACACCATTCTTATCAAATGTGCATGTTAGTCCAAGATCACATAATTGTGCAATAGAAAGTAAATTAAAACTAAGAGACTTAACGTAAAGCACATTAGAGATAGACAAATCATGAGAAGTAGCAATTTTACCCAAACCAATTACCTTCCCCTTTGAGTTATCACCAAAGGTGACTTGTTCATGATTGCCGGGGTTTTCTATGGAGGTGAACATACCATCATTGCCGGTCATATGTTGAGTGCACCAACTATCGAGTACCCAATGCTTTCCTCCGGCTTTGTAGTTCACCTACACACATGAAGTTAGTTTTTGAGTTTAGGAACCCAAGCCAACTTAGGTCCTTGTATGTGTGATACAAGTGTTTTTGGAACCCAAAGTTGCTTGGGGAGCTTCCCCTTCATGCCCTTGATGTCTTTGCCGATGAACCTTGCCTTCACTTTTCCACCTACTTTGCTCAATAGATAGTGATAATCATTGAACGTAGATTTGTAGTTAGGAGGCAATTTGGGAGAAGGACGGTTGGGAAGAGGACACTCCCTCGTGTGATGTCCGGTGACCTCACAATGTTGGCATATGACCCAACTTCCTTGATGAAGCTTGTCCTAAGCTCCGGTGAGGGCACCTTTCCTTTGTTGGGTACCGGGAAGGATCCAAGTCCTCTCTTGTTGAAGCTTTACGCTTGTTGGTAGAGGATTTCCTTGTGCTTGTCCTCCCCCTTAGAGAGTCTTGCCACACTAGTGTGAAGACTTTCAATTTCGTCCATTAGCTCCTTCTCCCTAGGGCTTGCTTTCAAAGGCAAAGACTTATCCAAAATATTAGTGGCATGTGAATTAGGTGATATTTTGCCATCAAGGGTTTCTTTCTTTGTGTTTTTCACTTTAAGTTCAATCGCTTCATAAGCAAGGTTAAGCACTTCATGTTCTTGAACCAACTCATTGTGCTTTGCCAAGAGTGCTAAGTTAGCTAAGTCAAGCTCATGATACTTAAGCTTGATTTGAGCATTCTCCTCCTCGGTTTGCTTAACATTTGATTTGAGCGTGTCATGCTCTTTAAGTATGGTTACATACTTGTCATGCAAATCGAGGTTGGCACTTTCAAGCTTAGCTCGAGCTAGCTCAAGAGCCTTAACCTTAGCCTTTTCCCTTTTTATAATGGCATGATATTCATTAATCATAGATGCTAATTCATCGGGTGAAAGCTCATCATCATCATCGCTAGATTCTTCACATACCTTTGAGTTACCTTTCGCCATTAGGCACATAGGAGGTGGACGAAGAGGTGAGTCATCCTTGTTGACGACGGCGAGGCCCGCCAAGTTTTCTTCATCTTCACTATCTTTGTCGCTTGACTCTTCATCCGTGATCCACTCATTGGCTTCACACATGAAGACCTTTTGAGGCCCTCTTCTCTTCTTTGGAAAAAGCTTGGTTTTCTTGCCTTTGTCAAATTTCTTCTTTCCAAAAGAACGCTTGGGCTTAACCTCATCTTCATCATCACTTTCTTCTAGCTTGTAATGCTTCCCATTTTCCTTCCTTTTGTCCGGTCTTGGACAATCATATGATATGTGGCCTAGATCACCACAATTGTAGCACGTCTTGTTTTCATCTTTTCTTGGCAAGAAGGCTTTCTTTTTGGGATCAAAAGAGTATCCCTTCTTTGCAATCGTGGAGTTGAGGCGTGAGAATTTCCTCATCATCAAAGCAAGTTCATCATCATCATCTTCGCTTGTTTCTTGCTCTTCTTCACTTGAGCTAGGCTCAACCACTTTCTTCTTCTTGGAAGTTGTCTTCTTGGTTGAAGCCTTGAGAGCAATGGTTTTTGATGATGACTCCTCCATCATTCCAAGTACGCTCATCTCATGAGCATGGATTTCTCCAATGAGCTCCGAAACTTCCATGTTGTCTAGTGACTCCTTTTGGAGCATTGAATTGATAATGTTGTACTTGGGCTTGGGTAGAAGCATGAGGATCTTGCGATCGATAAGTCCCTTGCCAAGAGAAGCAATGTCAAGTGCGTTAATTTCCTCAATGAGCACATTTAAACGAGAAAACATTTGGTTAACGTTCTCATGAGGAAACATCTTAAATTCATCATATTTTGATTTAAGCATGTGATATTTGAGTTCTTTAACCCGAGATGAGCCCTCATGTATTTCAATTAGACATGCCCAAATTTCACACGCTTTTTCCTTACTAGCAATCCTAGCAAAGACATCTTGACTAATGCATTCATATATGGCATTTCTAGCCTTAGCATCCCATTTTAGTTGGTCACCAACATAGTCAAGATTTCCAAACCCCGCATGGGTCGCTTCCCACACTTCGGGAGCAATTGCCTCAAGGTAAGCGCGTATGCGTGCTTTCCAATAAGCAAAATTCTTGCCCTCGAAGATAGGAACCGAACCCCCATTCTTGGCCATTTTCGCTCTCTAGCGGTGAAGCTAGAATGATCCAATGAGCAACCTTGCTCTGATACCAATTGTAAGGATCGAAACGCCCAAGAGGGGGGGGGGTGAATTGGGCTTTTTAAAATTTTAGAGCAATTTAAAACTTTAATGGTTGAAGCCCAATTCCCTATGCAAACTAACTACGCAAGCAAGAGAGTTAAGTGCGGAATAGTAAAAGCGTAATAGTAAGGGGTGAGGAGAGAAATGCAAACTCCCGCGGAGACTCGGAGACATGGCGATTTTTCCCGTGGTTCGGTAAGATCACAAAAATCTTCCTACGTCCACGTTGTGGCACCCACCAAAGGGTATAGCCACTCCCAAGTCACCAAGACGAGGGAATCCACTATCTTTCTCCGTTCGCCTTCTCCGGCAAGGTGGAGCTCAAGCCTTGTACAACGGTGATCCTCCGGGCTTCCACAAACACCTTGGTAAGCTCCGGAGTGATCTCTTCTTCCTCCAACGTTTACAAGGTGAGAGAAGTCACCAAGACACTCTCTCTCACTAGCCTAGAGATTCCAATCACCAAGAATGGACGCACACAAGCTTCTCTCTAGCTAGATATAACCTATAGTTGGAGTACAAGAGGTTTTGAAGTGTGGAAGTGGTAGCTCTTGGTCTTGAATGCATGAGAATGTGTAGAGAGGCTCTGGTGATCAAGACTTGTCGAAATGGCCGGTTGGAGGGGTATTTATAGCCAGCCCACACGAGATAGCCGTTGGAAAAGTGGGCAGACTTTTTCAGTGAACATCGGATCCTCCGATGCACCCCTTTATATGAGCATCGGTCGATTTCCAAATTAGCTGATGTCACGTGTCAGATGTGACCGTTGGATATAACCGTTGGATCTTTTAATCGACCGATGTTACTTTAACTCATCATCGGATGATCCGGTGAGTTGATCTTCAGAATTGGTTCAGAAATAATGTTTCGGTTGAAATTGACCGATGTTCACTTACTTTATCATCGGATGATCCGGTGAGTTGATCTTCAGAATTACTCATAAATTATCCTTCTGTTGAAATCAACCGATGTGCCACTTCCTTCACATCGGATGATCCGGTGTGTACTGGGCTCTGAGGTCTTCTTCTTCTGCCAACTCAAATTCGACCGATGTAGTCATTTTGCAAGACATCGGATGATCCGGTGAATGCAACTTGTTAGCTTCGAGTTGTTTTGAGTTGATCTTTTAGAATCTTCTTGAGTGACCTCTTTGACACTTGTTTGAAATGATATTACGATGAAGTGTAAGCTTCTTGTGTTGCCAATTTTGATAAAATAGAGTCGTTGTATGAGTTCTTCATTTAGTTTTCATGAGTATCGAATAACCCCTTAGAATGGATCGTTGAGGGGTCTCCATTTGTATCCAATGAGCAGTAGATGGTGTGAATAGATAGTTCATTTAATGTTTGATGTGATGTACGTGAAACCTCGCATCCACAAACTCATTAGTAATAACGAACGGTTGTCATTAATCACCGAAACCATATCTCACGGGGGCCTAGATGCTTTCAATCCATTCCCCCCGCCTTCCACGGTCCATAACAATCTAGCAACTTACCTAATTAGTCAGCTAAGCCGCACCCATATTTGGCTTTGTGGGGGCACTGTATTCCTGGCATGGCTCGCATGAACCGATCCTTAGATCTACGGCAAGTAAACCACCATCTCATTCTACCTCATCCACAAACCAAGCATGCCTAGATCTCCCCCGATTCATGTTCATTATCAACATCAAGTTCTCATTATCTTTATTCGTATGAGTGCAGTAGCTAGACACCTTCTATCGCTTCCCATATCCCGTTGACTCAGCGAAGCATAAAAGAAAAACAAACGACCATACCCGACTCATAAACTTTCCCGACGACAAGGGTGGTTAACAAAACTAGTAAACTCCTATAATATATTTCCCATCAAGTTGACTCAAGCACACACACACCTTTTCGCAAACAAAACAGTTTCAGAAACATGGGATCAATATGATCAAGGGGCACTTGCCTTGTTCCTGTGGCTCCTGTTGCTCTTCGATCTCGAAGTCTTGTTGTTGTAGCTCGTCGTATATAGCTCCCTGAGTATGACGCCCTCAATTCTGTGGAAAAACCACGGAACCGAGAACTAATGCATATGTGTGCCCAGGATATTCCTCACACATACACATATGTTCCACAAACTGAATTCAGATTATATATTACCACGAATAACAGAGTTTATTACAATATCTCATGAGTCTTGGACTCATGCTCACAGCGGAAGTCTTTATTTCTTGATACGACCCCACGGTCTTGTCGAGCCAGGATCACGCTGAGGGGTGCTGCGTTGCACAGCACCGAATAACACACATCAAAGGTACAAAGCGGAAACAAAACTTTTATTACATAAAGTAGTTTATGAACATTTTTACATCCAAATATGTCCAGTCTACACTCACGGGTGTAGACTACGCATCAAGTTCACGTTCAGCCCGTGAACGTGTTCTTGCTAGCACGCACGCACACTAACACGGCGGCATGCACGACTCCCACTCGACGGGATTCCCCTCTTGGGGTTCCGCCTCCTCTTCGGGAGTCCCTTCCTCATAGGACCCTGCAAAAGCTTCAAACACAAGCAGTGAGCACGAAGGCTCAGCAAGACTGACCCGTCTCTCCTAAACATGGAACTTCTACATGAGGGATGATAGGTGCATGAGATAAAACAAATTGCAAAGAACTCGCCTAATTAGTGGGACCTTACTTTCAAGTTTGTAACACCCCAAAACCTGCTAAAGAGCGGAATTTAAAAATTTCTGGACGTATTGCATGTGGTGCAGAAATTCAAATTCAAACGGGAATTTAGATTTGAATCAAACCAGAAAAAGAAAAAAAATAAAAAGAAAACCGAAACCAGCCAGTGGGCCGAAACCCGCCAGCCGGCCCAAGACCCTGCGCCAGACAGCCCAACCCGCGCCCCCTCTCTCCCTCTCTCTGACGTGTGGGGCCCGCCGTCATCTTCTTCCCCCGCGCGCCCAACCGACCCCGGACTCTCTCTCTCTCGCGCCCGATCAAAACCAACCCCCGGAACCCATGCTCCCACACCCGATTTCTGGTCCTGGACGCCCCAACGTGATCTCAACAGACCGCCGCCCTCCCTCGTCCATTTAAATGCCGAAATCCACCCATTTTTCCTCCCCGATCGGCCGTTTTTCTCTCCGGTGAGAACCGAAGCTTCTACCGCCGATTTCCTTCGATCCTTGCTCAAATTTCCTGATCTAACGTGCTGATCACGTTCCACCGCCGCCGGGGAGCCCTGCAGGTGAAGGAAACGACGTGTCTTGCGCCCCAACTGCCACTTCGACGTGCACCGAAGACCATCGCCGTTGAAACTCGCCGCCGACCGACTTCCAGAGCCTCCGAGTGCAGGAAAACCCCTCGGTGAGCATCCCCTAACCCTCCGCAGCCGATCCGTGCAAAAAGATGCGAGTTCTAGCGTGTAGCAGCCAAAACCGAGGCTGCGCCGGCGAGATCGCCACCCCCGCCGCCGCGCGGGCGGGCTGGCTCCTGTCAGGGCGACGTGGCCCCTTGAGGGTCGTCTATTTTAAATTGCACGGTAGAAATTGAATCGATGTGTACCGCTTCGGCAATCTAATCAGAGCCGTCTGTTTAAAATCTAATGGCCCACGTCAGCCCCGTGTTATAAAGGCCGGGATTCTTACGCGCTACCCCCTGGGGATCTCGGTAAACACGAGCTAGCCCCGGAAATTTCTGATCTAGCCCCTGGACCTTCAGAAATTCATGTAAATTCATTTAAAAAATAGTTTTAGCCTCTGGACTTAATAAAAATTAGGAAAACCCCTCTGTTAGGTGTAATTAGGCCCCTGAAAATTTAGGAAATAGTAAATTAAACCCTGCAGTAGGGTGAATTTACCTTTTAGACCCTATAGCATATTAAATTTAGAAATTTGAACATGTGAATAGGATTTAACTTTAAATGGTGATGCAAACATATGTGCCAATATAAATTTAAACTCTCCTAGCACTTGGAAAACTTTAGAATGAGTTAAAAATAGATTTTAGGCTGAAATGAAATCTGCCTACGTGTTGCTCACTTTTATTATTTCTAGAAACACATTTTTAGGCAAGGAAATAATTCCGAAAATTGGTAAAATAAATTTAAATTTGGTCACATCAGAGAGGAAGTTCAAAAATATATTATTGAATATTTTAGATCAGAACCTATTCTGTTTAGATGATATGTCTTACTATTCTAATATTGAAATTTACTTTTAGGCATAGAAAATAAATCTGAAAATATACAAAATTTGAAAATATTAAATGAGATCTTTACTTTCAAAAACTTCAAATTGAGGTCTTGAAGAAGATCTGAAAACCTATTTGAAGTAGGAAACTTTCTTTCATGCAAATTTTGTGGCTAAGGAGTGCATTAATTAAATATAGAGAATTTGTTCAAATTGGAAATTCATATATTGTGTGCAAATAGAAATCTGAATACAAAAGTTAGAAATAATATTTATATGTTTAAAAGTGCATGTAGGCCAAAAATCACCACATCTAGGGTAACCACAACACTTAGAAATATGAAGGACTTTAATATGTATGTATGTTTGGTTAGCATGAGTGAAAGTGTGAACTATGGCTTATGGATTGTTGTTTTCTTTTTCTATGTGTATTGGCATGAGTAGAACCTTCCCCAGAGCAAGTTCTCCCCTTCCAAGACCAAAACTTTCCATTCCCAGAGCAGCAGGAAGAAGGCAAGTGTACTTGACCACTTTGATCCTATAATAGGATGTGTAGATAGAATTATTTACATTGTCAATTGAAACATGAAACCCATGCTAGGAAGTTTCCCTAGAATTGCATTACCTTGTTTCCTTGTAGCTTGGGATGGGATCTATTTTATCATGTCATTTATTTATATGCTTATGCTTAGCCATGCTTAGAATGGGATAATTGGGATATGAGATCATCAATTCATTTACCTTACTCTTGAATCAGATATTATGAGTTATGTAGAGGTAGGGATCGAGGCAATTTTGATGATTTGGTTGGTGCTGGGTGCACGAGACTCGGGTTTGTGTTTAGTACTTGCCCGGATCCTAAGGACCGGTTCATGGAGCATGTAACCTGGCTTTACCGTGCCAACCACATGCTGAGATGGGGCAGCTTGGCCAATTAAATAGGTGTATCCCCGGCGTAGTATTGGTGTGTTGGATGTTGCGGGGAATAGGTGTCAACTGGACTACCATATGAACCGCAAGGCTCAAGAGGGGGCCACTGCAGCGGGGTTGGAGCCTCTTGTATGCTGTTAGGGGTGAAACCTCAGTGGGCCCATGCTCATCGGGAATCCCTTTGTAAAGGCTTCGTAGTGATCTCCTGGCTACACACTTGGCAAGTGTGAATGTGGTTCGCGGCCGCTGGCATAATGGAGGTTCTTTTAGTCCACCCGGCAACGGGGGATGAAATTACTACATGTGAGTACAGTGGTGCAAACTATGCAGAGTCAAAACTGTCATGACAGCCGTGCTCACGGTCAAGAGCGGCTTGGACTTATTCATGATTAGAGGACGATGAATTGGGAAGTTGTGAATGTTAAGCGGGAAGCTTAACATTGAGATGAGACTATGTTTACTTGATAATGATGATAGGTTGAGGGATTGGGATCCAATTCACCTGTGTAGTAATTGTAGGTGCTTAATAAGCTAAGGTGATAGGTAATAATTGCGAAGTGCTTTAACCATGAGTTCAACCTCTCCTTGCTCTAGCCATGCATGACATAACTTTCCCACACTTGCTGAGCACCCACGGTACTCAAACTTGCTTTTCTGTTGGTTTATATTGCTGCTCAGGTCAAGAGAATGATGTGGTGTTTAATGACCAATACTTTGGTCCCGAGGAAGGATTCTAGGTTCACGAAGTCCCCCGGGCAACGCCTGTGACGGAGCCCACAAGATTTATATTCTACTGCTGTTTTATTTACATGTTATGAACTTATTATCGTCCATCGAGACGTATGCTTTGTAAGACATATTTATATTCGACACCTGGCTTGTAATAAATGATGCTTCACTATTTGTCATCACATGTATGAGAGAATGATCCTGGCATACATGTGATATTCACTCAGTTGTTCTTTGGAACAAACCGGGTGTGACAGAAGTGGTATCAGAGCCAAGGTGCCCGTAGGAACGTGGACCTAGATAGAAATGGACGTATTTAAGGAACCTATTTTCTTAAAAACTATTTTACAAAGGTGTGGGTTGAAAGGGTTATTTAATGGGGTCACTTTATTCACCTTGCCCCAATTTTTATTCAAAATACGATTTTTAAATTTTATCTAACTTGATTTTTAAATGCTTTATGTTTTAGATGGTTCGCATGATCCGCACCGCCCGCAAGTCCACCAGAGGGAGAGTTCCTGTAGTTGCCCTTGCCTTGAGAGAGGATAACTGTCCGGTGACGTACCACTCCTACGGGTTAACAGTAGGAGGCTTGTTGCGCCGTCTTCGGCGTATGCTCCACGCCGCCGGCAATATGGGCAAGCTGATCATACACTACAGCTCCACCAGGACCATCCGTGAGAAGCGGGAAGAATGGAGCTCAGAGATGAGGATTATCCATGAAAATCAGCTGCTCAAGATCCACCACTCTCCAGCTTGTCAGGCGACTCAGGCCGATGCTCAGAAGGATGTCACCTAGGAGGCCATCACCTGCCAGAGTTACATCAACCGTCACCACCTAGACAGGACTGAGTACATGTATGTCCTCCAGCGTGAGAGTGGCACCACGGAGTACAAGTACCCGCCAGTGCAGCAGGGGACTTCCCGTGAGCACATGGACATGTGCTTGGAGGATGCTGCTATGCTTAGCACTCGACTGCAGGAGTGCCAGCAGGAGCTTCAGGGTGTTCGTGACACCCTGAAGGAGACCGAGGCGTTGCTTCGCGCCAGCTTGAGGGCAAGAGAAAGAGGAGATGGGAATGAACTGTGTGTCACCGTAAATGACACATGGACTCCTGACTCCCTAGACTGCCGGGCGAGCAGGCGTCGCCGCACCTCTCCACCAGCAGCTTCCCCACCTAAAGCGGAATCAGAGGGCAGCCGCAATAATGAGGAAGACCCCGAGGAGCCAGCTCAGTGATACGAGTAGTTTAGAGTCATTTCCCTTATTTCAGCAGGTTATCGAGTAGTCAAGTCAATATCTTATTTATTTGTGTGTTAATGTTTGATGTGTGACGTGAGTTGTGGAAGCCATGGGCATTTGTCCACAACCTCGTCTTTAGGTTGCTTTGCTTTGGTGTGGGAACCCTTATGAATCAATAATGCATTTTATTTTCACGTGAGACGTGACGCCCAAATATCTACGTGAGATCTTCAGAAAATGTTTAAATATTAAGGCCTCCATCAGCACCAGCACAGCCGCAGCGTCAGTTTGTGCAGCAGCCTCGCCCCACATATCAACCTCGACCAGAAGGACAAGGGCCACAGAACCAACCCCAAGACAACAAAGGCCAGGCACCTAAGGTTGGGGTGCAATGCTTCAACTGTGGTGAAGTGGGGCACTACGCCCACAAGTGCCCAAAGAAGAAGCTCATGCAACCACTGTCACACCCGGTTTCTCCGAAGAACAACCGAGTGAATATCACATGTATGCCAGGATCATTTTCTCACACATGTGATGACAAATAGTGAAGCATCATTTATTACAAGCCATGTGTCGAATATAAGTAAGTCTTACATAGCATATGTCTCGATGGACGATAATAAGTTCATAACAAGTAAACAAAATAGCAGCGGAATATAATTCTTGTGGGCTCCGTCACAGGCGTTGCCCGGGGGACTCCGTTAACCTAGAATCCTTCTTCGGGTCCGAAGTCTTGGTCATTGAACACCACATCATCCCCTTGACATGAGCAGCAATTTAAACCAACAAATATGCAAGTTTGAGTACCATGGGTACTCAGCAAGTGTGGGAAAGTTATGTCATGCATGGATAGAGCAAGGGGAGGTTGAACTCATGGTTAAAGCACTATGCAATTAATACCTATCACCTTAGCTTATTAAGCACCTACATTACTACACAGGTGAAATGGTCCCAATCTCCCAACCCATCGTCATAATCAAATAACCATAACATCATTTCAAATGTTAAGCTCCCCGCTTAACATCCACAACTTCCAAAGTCATCATCCTCTAATCATGAATAAGTCCAAGCCGCTCTCGACCGTGAGCACGGCTGTCATGACAGCTTTGACTCTGCAGAGTTTGCACCACTGTACCCACATGTAGTGATTTCATCCCCCATTGCCGGGTGGACTAAAAGAACCTCCATTATGCCAGTGGCCACGAACCACATTCACACTTCCCAGGTGTGTAGCCAGGAGATCACTACGAAGCCTTTACAAAGGGATTCCCGACGAGCGTGGGCCCACTGAGGTTTCACCCCTAACAGCATACAAGAGGCTCCAACCCCGCTGCAGTGGCCCCCTCTTGAGCCTTGCGGTTCATATGGTAGTCCAGCTGACACCTACTCCCCGCACCATCCAACACACCCATTCTACGCCGGGGATACACCTAATTAATTGGCCAAGCTGCCACATCTCAGCATGTGGTTGGCACGGTAAAGCCAGGTTACATGCTCCATGAACCGGTCCTTAGGATCCAGGCAAGTACTAAACACAAACCCGAGTCTCGTGCACCCAGCACCAAACAAATCATCCAACTTGCCTCGATCCCTACCTCTACATAACTCATAATGTCTCATTCAAGAGTAAGGCAAACAAGTTAATGATATCATATCCCACTTATCCCATTCTAAGCATGGCTAAGCAGAAGTAATATGAATGAATGACATAATAAAGCAAATCCCAACCCAAGTTACAAGGAAATCAAGGTAATGCAATTCTAGGGAAACTTCCTAGCATGGGTTTCATATTTCAATTGACAATGCAAATAATTCTATCTACACATCCTAGTATAGGAACAAAGTGGTCAAGGACACTTGCCTTCTTCCTGCTGCTCTGGGAATGGATAGTCCTGATCTTGGAAGGGAAGAACTTGCTCTGGGGCAGGTTCTACTCATGCCAACACACATAGCAAAAGAAAACAACAATCCATAAGACATATTTTACACTTTCACTTCATACAAACCACACATTCACACCTATGAAAGTCATTCACATTTCTAAGTGTTGTGGTTACTCTATGTGTGTTGATTCTTGGGCTTACATGCACTTTTAAACATGTGTATATCATTTCTAACTTTTGTATTCAGATTTCTGTTTGCACACTATATATGAATTTCCAATTTGAACAAATTCCTTATATTCAATTGATACACTTCTTAGCTACCAAGTATGCATGGAAGGTATTTTCCTACTCCAAATGGGTTTTCAGATCTTCTACCAAATCCTAAACTGAAATCTTTGGATTTGGAAACTTCATTTATCATTTTCTAGTTATGCATACCTATTTTCCTATATTTTCCATATTTATTTTCTATGCCTAAAAGTGAGTTTTAATATTAAATAGTAGGGCATATCTTCTAAACAGAATAGGTTCTGATCTAAAATATTAAATAATATATTTTGGAACTTCTCCTCTGATGTGAACTAATTTAAATTTATTTTACTAATTTTAAGAATTATTTCCTAACCTAAGATTGTGTCCCTATAACTAATAAATGTGAACAATCAATTAAACAGATTCATTTCAGCTTAAAATCTACTTTTAACTCATTCTAAAGTTTTCCAAGTGCTAGGAGAGTTTAAATTTGAATTTACAATGTGTTTGTCTCACCTTTTAAATTTTAAATCCTAATCACATATTCAAATTCCTAAATTTAATATTATATAGGGTTAAAAAGGTAAACTCACCCCACTACAGGGTCTATTATATTATTTCATAAATTTCCAGGGGTCTAGCTACACATAACAGAGGGGTTTTCCTAATTTTTATTAAGTCCAGGGGCTAAAACTGATTTTTAAATGGATTTACATGAATTTCTAAAGTTCCAGGGGCTAGATCAGAAGTTTCAGGGGCTAGCTCGTATTTTCCGAGATCCCCAGGGGGTAGCGCGTAATAATCCCGGCCTTTATAATGCGGGGCTGATGTGGACCGTCCGATTTAAATCAGACGGCTCAGATTAGATCGCCGAACCGGTACGCGCGGGTTTTAATTCTACCATGCGATTTAAAATAGATGACGCATAAGCGGCCACGTCGCTCTGACCGTGCGCGGGCAGCGCTGCCCGGCAGCGCGCCGCAGCAGGAGGCGGCGATCTCGCCGGAGAACTTCGGATCTTCGTCTATACCTCCTAAAACTGAGATTTCATGGCATAGATCGGTAGAGGGGGGGTTGGGGATCTCACCTCGGGGTTTTTCTTGAGCTCGGAGGTCCTGGAAGGCGGTCGGCGTCGAGGTCCGAGGTGGAACCGCTGCGGTGCTCGTCGGAGCTGTGCCTAGAGCGCAAACCACCGAGTTTTCTGCACCAGCGTGATTCCCCGGAGGCGGTGGAACATGATCGGCGCGTTAGATCGGAAAATCTGAGCAGAGATCGAGAGAAATAGGTGATCGGAGCTTCGGTTCTCACCGGGAGGAAAAACAGCTGATCGGGTGGGGAAAACGGGGCGATGCCGGCGTTTATATAGACGGGGGAGGGCGGTGTGTCGGTTGTGATCGAGTTTGAGTTGTCCGGGACCATAATTCGGCTGGGGTCGCGGGTTTCCGGGGGTAGTTTTGATTCGGGAGAGAGAGGAGTCCCGGGACCGGCCGAGCGCGCGCGCGAGGAGGAAGACGACGGCGGGCCCCATGTGTCAGTGAGAGGGAAAAGGGGCGCGCGGCTGCGGGCTGGCGCGGGGGTATGGTGAGCCGGCTGGTGGGTTTCGGCCCACTGGCCGGGGTTTTGTTTTTTTTTTCTTTTTCTTTTTCTCTTCTGTTTTGAGTTGAATTTGAATTCCAATTTGAATTTGAATTTCTGCACCACATGCAATACGTCCAAAATTTTTAAATTCCCCTCTTAACAGGTTTTGGGGTGTTACAGCTCTACCCCCCTAAAAAAATCTCGTCCTCGAGATTGGTGGTTCTAGGAAAACAATTCCAGAAACTGTGCCTTAAGCTCGTCTTCGCTCCCATGTTGCTTCCTCTTCCGAGTGATGCTTCCACTATACCTTGCACATCTGAATTCTTTTATTTCTTGTGAGGCGTTCCATTGTCTCCAAAATCTTGAATGGTTGCTCGGCATAAGACAGATCCTCAGCTACGTCAATCTCATTCATGGGTAACATCTCTTCAGGCGTCCTCAGACATTTCTTGAGCTGTGACACATGGAATACGACATGCACATCTGATAGGCGAGCCGGCAGTTCTAGTTGACATGCCACTTCACCTTTCCTCTCCAGAACTTGAAAGGGTCCGATGTATCGAGGTGATAACTTCCCTTTCACCTTGAACCGACGAAGTCCTCGGATAGGGGACACCTTGAGGTATACATAGTCCCCCACGTTGAAAACGAGCTCTCTTCTTCGTACATCGGCATAGCTCTTTTGTCGTGTCTGTGCTATTCTCAAGTTGTTGCGGATTTCGCTCACTTTCGCCTCGGCTTCTTGTAGTACCTCGGGCCCAAACACTTTACTTTCCCATGTTTGGTACCAAAATAGTGGAGTTCTGCACTTCCTCCCATACAAAGCATCAAATGATGACATCTTCATACTAGCCTGATAGCTGTTGTTATAGGAGAACTACGCATACGGTAAGTTCTTATCCCAACTCCGATTGTTTTTGAGTGCACATGCTCTCAGCATATCCTCAAGGATCCGATTGGTTCTTTCCATCTGCCCGTCGGTTTGGGGATGATAGGCAGAACTAAAATTCAGATTAGTTCCCATGGTTTCATGCAACTTCTGCCAGAACCTTGAGGTGAACTGCGTCCCTCGATCTGGCACTATCTTCTTTGGTACTCCATGGGAACACAAGATCTTTGACATGTACAATTCTGCCAATTTGGATCCGTTGTAGCTTTCTTTCAAGGGGATGAAATGAGCTACCTTGGTTAGCCTGTCGATGATGACCCATATCGAATCATATCCTGATTAGGTCCTGGGTAGTCCCACTATGAAATCGATACCGATTTCTTCCCATTTCCATTTAGGCATTTTGAGTGGTTGCAATAATCCCGCGGGTCGTTGATGTTCTGCTTTCACAACTGACATGTGTCACACAGGGCAACATGTTCCGCGACATCTCGCTTTATGCCATACCACCAATACCTGCTCTTGAGGTCCTGGTACATCTTCGTACTCCCAGGATGAATGGAATAGTCGGAATCATGAGCCTCCTTCAAAATCAATTCACGGATCTCCTTTACTTCAGGCACACAGATTCTTTTCCAGTGCCACACCGTACCTTGTTCATCCTCTCTGAAACTAGGGGCTTTATTTTCCTTGATGAGTTCCCTAATCTCTTGTATCTTCTCATCATTCTTTTGACCATTGCGTATGTCTTGCTCTAATGTGGAGTCCACTTCCATGGCGATGGCTTCACCACTATTCACCAAGCATAGGTTGAGTTTTATAACCTCTTCCTTCAATTCTGTAGGCAGGTCCTTCAAGCTCAACCTATTGACCTGCACTTTCCGTCTTAGAGCATCTGCCACGAGTTCGCTTTCCCAGGATGATAGTTGATGCCCACATCAAAGTCGTTGATTAGCTCTAACCATCTCCTTTGTCTTATGTTGAGATCTGGCTGTGTGAAAATGTACTTTAAGCTCTTATGATCCGTATATATCTCTGTCCTCTTCCCCATCAAGTAGTGCCGCAAAATTTTCAACGCGTGTACCACTGCGGCTAGTTCTAGGTCATGTGTAGGATAGTTCTTCTCGTGTTTCCGGAGCTGCCGGGATGCATAAGCCACGACATTTCTCTCTTGCATGAGAACACATCCCAACCCGTTTCCATAGGCATCACAGTACACCGAAAAGTTCTTCTGCATATCTGGCATAACTAGCACTGGGGTTGTTGTCAATCTTTTCTTCAGTTCCTGAAAACTCGTCTCGCACTGCGGCGTCCATGTGAAAGGGATTCCCTTCTCCAACAGTTTGGTGAGGGGTCTCGAGATCTTGGAGAAACCCTCAATAAACCGTCGATAATACCCAGCCAAACCTAAGAAGCTTCGAACTTCCCCTACATTCTCAGGGGTCTTCCACTTCTGTACATCCTCGATCTTGGCGGGATCTATGGAGATTCCTCCCTCCGAGATTATATGTCCTAAGAAAGAAACTCTCTTCAGCCAAAACTCACACTTGCTAAACTTGGCATATAGTTGGTGTTCTCTCAGCTTCTGCAACACCAACCTTAGATGTTTCTCATGTTCTTCTTCATCTTTGGAGAAGACGAGAATGTCATCTATGAAAACCACCACAAATTTGTCCAGATATTCCATGAATACCTTGTTCATAAGATACATGAAGTATGCCGGGGCATTAGTTAGCCCGAAAGGCATGACGGTGTATTCATACAATCCGTACCGAGATACGAAAGCTGTCTTTGAAATATCAGTTTGCCTTATCGTAAGTTGGTGGTATCCCGACCTGAGATCAATTTTCGAGAACACACAAGCTCCCCTCAACTGATCAAACAAGTCTTCAATGCGGGGTAATGGGTACTTGTTCTTGATGGTTACTTCATTCAAGGCACGGTAGTCTACGCATAACCTTTGGGTTCCGTCCTTCTTGGGCACAAATATCACTGGAGCTCCCCATGGTGAGGAACTAGGATGAGTACCCCTTCCCAGTCAATTCTCTTAAATGATCCTTGAGTTCTCCCAGCTGCTTGGAGTCCATCCGATAAGGTCTCTTGTATATTGGAGCTGTTCCAGGCACTAGCTCAATCGAGAATTCCACTTCACGATCGGGAGGCATACCTGGCAACTCCTCCGGAAAAACGTTTGGATATTCCCTGATAATCCTGATCTCCTCCACTTTCACCTCAACTTGATTTAATTTAATGTCCCTCCTAGGCTCTTGTATTGTTATGAACTTTACTCTTGTGCCACTAGGGTGAGTTAGTTCCACCGTTCTGGTCGAACAATAGATGATTCCGTTATGTTTGGTCAACCAATCCATGCCCAAAATAATATCTATCCCTTGTGAATCTATCACTATGAGGTTGGCAGTAAATACTACCCCATTAATGTCTAGATTCACCTTGGGACATACTTGTCTTGTCCTTATTTCTCCTCCTGGAGAGTTTACTGCTAGCGTATGGTTCATTTGTGTTGTTGCTAAATCATGCTTCTTAACAAACCCTTGGGCAATGAACGAGTGGGTAGCACCAGAATCGAACAACAGGGTTGCAATGTGTAAATTGGCAGGAAACTTACCAACTACAACATCAAGTGCCTCTTGCGCTTCCTCCATGGTCACGTGGTTCACCCGTCCTCGCATCACATTCTGCTGTTGCGGCTGCACGGGCTTCTTCTTTGGGCACTTATGGGCTTAGTGCCCCACTTCACCACAGTTAAAGCATTGTACCCCAACCTTAGGTGCCTGGCCTTTGTTGTCTTGGGGTTGGTTTGGGGGTCCTTGTACTGCTGGTCGAGGTTGATATGTGGGGTGAGGCTGCTGTACAAACTGACGTTGTGGCTGTGCTGGTGCTGACGGAGGCCTGAAGTTCGGGTTGTACCCTCTCGGTGCTGAGTTGGGTACCGCAGCACGGCTCGTCTGCCCTGCGGGTTGCTGCATCAGACGTGGGCGGGTGTTGCTACACGAGGCTTGGTGTGACCATCCCACCTTACTCTTGTTTTCATTTTCCAAGGCCATCAGCTTCCTTTCTACAACAAATGCCCTGTCCACCATCTTTTGGAAACTTTCATACTCGTTGGAGGACATTGCACATTGCATTTCCGCTGTAAGTCCTTCCACAAAGCAGTCCTGTTTCTGCTCATCAGTCTCTATGTCCCGTGGTGCATAACGGGATAATTGGGTGAATTTAGTGTGGTATTCCCTCACAGTCATGTTTCCTTGCTGCAGTCCCAAGAACTCCTTTCTCTTGTTTTTGAGTTCACCCCGTGGTATGTAATGGTTGCGGAAACTGCGCTTGAACTCTTCCCAAGTGATGTTCTCGGGGTCATGATGGGCTGCCACGTAAGCGGTCCACCAATCAGCAGCAGGACCATGCAATTGGTGAGAGGCAAACAACACCCTCTCATACCCTTGGCATTGTATGATCCTCATCTTGCTCTCAATGGTCTTTAGCCAGTCATCTGCCTCCAGAGGTTCAGCAGCACTTGCAAACTTTGGAGGTTGAGTCCCTAGAAACTCACTCAACCTTGGTTGGCGTGGCGCAGCTTGTGGAGGTGGAGCTTGGTGCAAGTTGGCCACCAATTGAGTCAGGCTCTGGATGAGCTGATTCTGATTTTCAAGCATTTGGTGGATGGGATCAACTCCTTCCCGACGACCACCCCTGGCTTGCCCTCCGGAAAGGTGAGGGTTGCCGGCGTCATCGTTGTTGTTGGCGGGGTTGGCACCACGACCCTTTCCTCTTCCGGCCATCTATCATGATCAACCAAATGCCAATTTGAAGCATTACATATTAACTTCCCAATTTGCTTGTTTAAACTTTAAAATTTTGAGACCTTATTTCATTAATATTTTCTGAGGATTTCCTGTCTTGCGCGAACATAAATGCACTCTTAATTCATATGGGTTCACACACCAAGGCAAAGCAACCTGAAGACGAGGTTGTGGACAAACGCCCATGGCTTCCACAACTCACGTCACACACCAAGCATTAACACACCATTAACTAAGGTAACAACTCGACTACTCGACATCTGCTAAACTAAGGGAAAGGACTCTACATGACTCGTATCACTGAGCTAGCTCCTCGGGATCTTCCTTATTATTGCGGCTGCCCTCTAACTCCGCTTTGGGTGGGGAAGCTGCTGTTGGAGAAGTGCGGCGACGCCTGCTCGCCCGGCGATCTGGGGAGTCAGGAGTACATGTGTCAATCATGATGACACACAGTTCATTCCCATCTCCTCTTTCTCTCGCCCTCAAGCTGGCTCGAAGCAACGCCTCAGTCTCCTTCAGGGTGTCACGAACATCCTGAAGCTCCTGCTGACATTCCTGCAGTCGAGTGCTGAGCATAGCAGCATCCTCCAAGCACAGGTCCATGTGCTCATGGGAAGTCCCCTGCTGCACTGGCGGGTACTTGTACTCCATCGTACCACTCTCACGCTGGAGAACATACATGTACTCAGTCCTGTCCAGGTGGCGACGATAGATGTGACTCTGGCAGGTGATTGCCTCCCAGTTGACATCCTTCTCCGCATCGACCTGTGTCGCTCGGCAAGCTGGAGAGCGGTGGACCTTGAGCAGCTGATTTTCGTGGATAATCCTCATTTCTGAACTCCATTCTTCCTGCTTCTCACGGATGGTTCGGGTGGAGCTGTAGTGTATGATTAGCTTGCCCGTATTGCCGGCGGCTTGGAGCATGTGTTGAAGACGGTGCAACAAGCCTCCTACTGCCAATCCATAGGAGAGATACGTCACCGGATGGTTCTCCTCTCCCAGGGCAAGGGCAACTACGGGAACTCTCCCTCCAGTGGACTTGCGGGCGGTGCGGATCATGCGAACCATCTAAAACATAAAGCATTTAAAATTTATGTTAGATAAGATTTTAAACAAAAATCCTATTTTGAATAAAAGTTGGGTAAGATGAAGAAAGTGACCCCATTAAATAACACTTTTCAACCCACACCTTTGTAAAAATAGTTTTTAAGAAAATAGGGTCCTTAAATACGTCCATTTCTACCTAGGTCCACATTCCTACGGGCAACCTTGGCTCTGATACCACTTCTGTCACACCCGGTTCCTCTGAAGAACAACAGAGTGAATATCACATGTATGCCAGGATCATTTTCTCACACATGTGATGACAAATAGTGAAGCATCATTTATTACAAGCCAGGTGTCGAATATAAATAAGTCTTACATAGCATATGTCTCGATGGACGATAATAAGTTCATAACAAGTAAATAAAATAGCAGCGGAATATTATTCTTGTGGGCTCCGTCACAAGCGTTGCCCGGGGAACACCATGAACCTAGAATCCTTCTTCGGGTCCGAAGTCATGGTCATTAAACACCACATCATCCCCTTGACCTGAGCAGCAATTTAAACCAACAAATATGCAAGTTTGAGTACCATGGGTACTCAGCAAGTGTGGGAAAGTTATGTCATGCATGGCTAGATCAAGGAGAGGTTGAACTCATGGTTAAAGCACTACGTAATTAATACCTATCACCTTAGCTTATTAAGCACCTACATTACTACACAGGTGAAATGGTCCCAATCTCCCAACCCATCGTCATAATCAAATAACCATAACATCATTTCAAATGTTAAGCTCCCCGCTTAACATCCACAACTTCCAAAGTCATCATCCTCTAATCATGAATAAGTCCAAGCCGCTCTTGACCGTGAGCACGGCTGTGCTGACAGTTTTGACTCTGCAGAGTTTGCACCACTGTACCCACATGTAGTGATTTCATTCCCCGTTGCCGGGTGGACTAAAAGAATCTCCATTATGCCAGTGGCCACGAACCACATTCACACTTCCCAGGTGTGTAGCCAGGAGATCACTACGAATCCTTTACAAAGGGATTCCCGACGAGCGTGGGCCCACTAAGGTTTCACCCCTAACAGCATACAAGAGGCTCCAACCCCGCTGTAGTGGCCCCCTCTTGAGCCTTGCGGTTCATATGGTAGTCCAGCTGACACCTACTCTCCGCACCATCCAACACACCCATTCTACGCCGGGGATACACCTAATTAATTGGCCAAGCTGCCCCATCTCAGCATGTGGTTGGCACGGTAAAGCCAGGTTACATGCTCCATGAACCGGTCCTTAGGATCCAGGCAAGTACTAAACACAAACCCGAGTCTCGTGCACCCAGCACCAACCAAATCATCCAACTTGCCTCAATCCCTACCTCTACATAACTCATAATGTCTCATTCAAGAGTAAGGTAAACAAGTTGATGATATCATATCCCACTTATCCCATTCTATTCATGGCTAAGCAGAAGTAATATGAATGAATGACATAATAAAGCAAATCCCAACCCAAGTTACAAGGAAAACAAAGTAATGCAATTCTAGGGAAACTTCCTAGCATGGGTTTCATATTTCAATTGACAATGCAAATAATTCTATCTACACATCCTAGTATAGGAACAAAGTGGTCAAGGACACTTGCCTTCTTCCTGCTGCTCTGGGAATGGATAGTCCTGATCTTGGAAGGGAAGAACTTGCTCTGGGGCAGGTTCTACTCATGCCAACAAACATAGCAAAAGAAAACAACAATCCATAAGACATAGTTCACACTTTCACTTCATACAAACCACACATTCACACCTATGAAAGTCATTCACATTTCTAAGTGTTGTGGTTACTCTATGTGTGTTGATTCTTGGGCTTACATGCACTTTTAAACATGTGTATATCATTTCTAACTTTTGTATTCAGATTTCTGTTTGCACACTATATATGAATTTCCAATTTGAACAAATTCCTTATATTCAATTGATACACTTCTTAGCTACCAAGTATGCATGGAAGGTATTTTCCTACTCCAAATGGGTTTTCAGATCTTCTATCAAATCCTAAACTGAAATCTTTGGATTTGGAAACTTCATTTATCATTTTCTAGTTATGCATACCTATTTTCCTATATTTTCGAGATTTATTTTCTATGCCTAAAAGTGAGTTTTAATATTAAATAGTAGGGCATATCATCTAAACAGAATAAGTTCTGATCTAAAATATTAAATAATATATTTTGGAACTTCTCCTCTGATGTGAACTAATTTAAATTTATTTTACTAATTTTCAGAATTATTTCCTAACCTAAGATTGTGTCCCTATAACTAATAAATGTGAACAATCAATTAAACAGATTCATTTCAGCTTAAAATCTACTTTTAACTCATTTTAAAGTTTTCCAAGTGCTAGGAGAGTTTAAATTTGAATTTACAATGTGCTTGTCTCACCTTTTAAATTTTAAATCCTAATCACATATTCAAATTCCAAAATTTAATATTATATAGGGTTAAAAAGGTAAACTCACCCCACTACAGGGTCTATTATATTATTTCATAAATTTCCAGGGGTCTAGCTACACATAACATAGGGTTTTCCTAATTTTTATTAAGTCCAGGGGCTAAAACTGATTTTTAAATGAATTTACATGAATTTCTGAAGTTCCAGGGGCTAGATCAGAAGTTTCCGGGGCTAGCTCGTATTTTCCGAGATCCCCAGGGGGTAGCGCGTAAGAATCCCGGCCTTTATAATGTGGGGCTGATGTGGACCGTCTGATTTAAAACAGACGGCTCAGATTAGATCGCCGAACCGGTACGCGCGGGTTTTAATTCTACCGTGCGATTTAAAATAGACGGCGCATAAGCGGCCACGTCGCTCTGACCGTGCGCGGGCGGCGCTGCCCAGCGGCGCGCGGCGGTGGGAGGCGGCGATCTCGCCGGAGAACTTCGGATCTTCATCTATACCTCCTAAAACTGGGATTTCATGGCACAGATCGGTAGAGGGGAGGTCGGGGATCTCACCTCGGGATTTTTCTTGAGCTCGGAGGTCCTCGAAGGCGGTCGGCGTCGAGGTCCGAGGTGGAACCGCTGTGGTGCTCATCGGAGCTGTGCCTAGAGCGCAAACCACCGAGTTTTCTGCACCTGCGTGATTCCCCGGAGGTGGTGGAACACGATCGGCGCGTTAGATCGGAAGATCTGAGTAGAGATCGAGAGAAATCGGTGATCGGAGCTTCGGTTCTCACCGGGAGGAAAAACAGCTGATCGGGTGGGGAAAATGGGGCGATGTCGGCGTTTATATAGATGGGGGATGGCGGTGTGTCGGTTGTGATCGAGTTTGAGTTGTCCGAGACCAGAATTCGGCTGGGGTCGCGGGTTTCCAGGGGTAGTTTTGATTCGTGAGAGAGAGGAGTCCTGGGACCGGCCGAGCGCGCGCGCGAGGAGGAAGACCACAGCGGGCCCCGCGTGTCAGTGAGAGGGAAAATGGGCGCGCGGCTGCGGGCTGGCTTGGGGTATGTTGGGCCGGCTGGTGGGTTTCGGCCCACTGGCCGGGGTTTTTTTCTTTTTCTTTTTCTTTTCTGTTTTGAGTTCAATTTGAATTCCTATTTGAATTTGAATTTCTGCACCACATGCAATACGTCCAAAATTTTTAAATTCCCCTCTTAACAGGTTTTGGGGTGTTACAACCACAACCGCAGAATGTGATGCGAGGACGGGTGAACCACATGACCATGGAGGAAGCGCAAGAGGCACCTGACGTGGTGATTGGTAAGTTTCCTGCCAATTTACACACTGCAACCCTATTGTTCGATTCTGGTGCTACCCACTCGTTCATTGCTCAAGGGTTTGTTAAGATGCATGACCTAGCAACAACACAAATGAACCATATGTTAGCAGTGAAGTCTCCAGGGGGAGAAATAAGGACAAGACAAGTGTGTCTGTGACACCCTCATCTCGGGTGTCAGCATATGTTCATGTTTATGAAGAAGAAGAACATTTTTAGAAAAGAGGGAACAGAAACAAGTATCAAAAGGATAGCCAGTAAAGCTTTTTGAGAGCACCGAAGGCAACTTCCACGGCCAGCAGATCACGTGGCGTGTTCAGAGCGCATCCCCAAGAAATTGGGAGAGGTCCGCCGCTAAACTAGCTACGTGGCAGGCTCGGGGGTCACCTCCGCAATTGGAAAGAGGCCCGACCCTGTGGGACACGTGCTGCCCGCGGAGCTAGCCTCTGCGGAAGAAGCAAAGGCATTTTTTTAGGACACGTGTCATCCTCGGAGCTAGTCGTCACGGAAATAAGAGGACCCGTCGCGCAGGATACGTGTCAATCACGGAGCTCATCTCAGAGAAGTCCGGGTCTATCGAACACGTGTCGCCACCGGAGCTTATCTCCTGTAGGTCCGTCGCTGCTAGACACGTATCGACCTCGGGGCATGTCCCTGAGGGAAGAAGAGGGGGGAGACCGACAACCACACGTGGCGTGCGCGGAGCTCACCTCCGAAGAAGAGGGGGGTCTCGATCGATTGACACGCGGCACAACCGGAGCTCGTCTCTGCGGAACGAGGAGATACCAGGCCCGGAGGACACGTGGAGCTTCTGGAGCTCATCATCACGGAGGTAACGAGTTCTGGAGCGGCTGTTACGCTTAAGGACACCGGTACGCAACAGAAACCGATCTAAATTCCACAATGTTACCGAAGATAAGACGTCAGGATCTAACAAAGATCTGAATAAGACTCTTATTTGGGATCCAATCAGATTAGGACTCTTCTCTTCCCGATTATAAATAGAGCCCAAAAACTCTGGCCGAAACCACGAGCTTCTCTTTCAAATCCTGAGCCGACGACTTGGAGCCCTAGCCCTAACTCACCGAGCGAAACATCGCCGAAGCACAACAAGGGAGATCATCGGAGGAGAACCAAGCGGTCTGAGGAGGACCCCGAAGACAAGAAGAGCGTGAGGTAGGACTTCAATACCACCTTACGACATCATTGTGTTCATCTCTTTGCATCTGTTCTTCGATTCCTTTCGAACAGAAGCATTTTCGTGGGCAGATCACTTGATGATCAGTTTGATCTAAAAGACAAGATCATCGCCACGTCCACCTTTGATCCGAACACCCCTGACCATGCAAGCCATGCAAGAGCACATCAATCTAATAAAACTAATCATAGGATAGCATGCATGTGCATCATCGCATCTAGTTTAGGGTTTGAGCATGATATTGATTGCTGTGAATTTGTATGCACGTGAATCCTACATAGCAGGACAAACTCAAGAAGCTGTCTGCGACGAGCTGCAGCAACAAGATTTCGAGAATCAAGAACAACCGGAACCGCAAGAACAAGGCAAGTGCTCCTTGACCATGTTGATCCTATGTTTTGGGTAAAACTATTTTGTTTTGCGAAAAAGTGTGTGTGCTGAGTCAAACATGATGGGAAACCCTTTTATAGGAGTTTACTAGTTTTGATTAAACCACCCTTGTCGCCTGGGAAGTTTATGAGTCGGGTATGGTTTTTGCTTTATGCTTCGCTGAGTCTCTGGGATCGGGAAGCGAGATAGATGTGTCTAGCTAACTGCACTTGTACTGATAATAAGTAACTGATGAGGTTAATGAAGATGGATCGGTGGGAGATCTAGGCAAGCCTGGGTTTGTGAATGAGGTAGCATGAGATGGTGGTTTTACTTGCCGTAGATCTAAGGACCGGTTCATGCATGCACATGCCAGGATAACAGTGCCACCACAAGGCCAAGTATGGCTGCGGCTTAGCTGAGTAATTAGGTAAGTTGCTAGGGTGTTATGTACTGTGGAAGGCGCGGGGAATGGGAGTCGAGTGAGGACTGCCCTGGGAACTGCATGGCACAAGAGGGGGCCCGTGGGTGGGAGAATTGGAGATTCTAGCCTGCCGGTGAAACCTTAGTGAGTCCATACATCTAGTAACCCCTTTGTAAAGGCTATTTTGTGATCTCTTGACCATACACCGACGGCTGTGTACTGGTAAAATGGAGGTTCTGCAGTCGCCGACGGGTGACGAAATCACAAACTTGTGGGTAAAGAGGTACAAACTCTGCAGAGTTGTTAAAACTATCATGATAGCCGAGCTTACGGTCACGAGCACCTGGCTAAACTGCCATGATTAGTTGGGAATGGTTTTTGGGATGGTTATTGGAATGGTTATTGGGAAGGTTCTTGGTTATGGTTATTGGTTATGGTTTGGTTTGGGACTGTGGAGTCCGGGAGATGAGATGGTTGCATGACTGATGGGTCATGACATGAGATTGGTCTCGGTGCGAGACGAGATTGTTTTATAAGGTGAGATGGTAGCAAATACGAGGAGGTATTCGTGGGTATGAATAAAAGATTGGTTAATGTTCGGATGGAACACGGGAAGTGATGGAGGTATGTTGGTAATTTAATACATGTTGGGATTACATTTAAACTTAAGTTGTTGTTTTATCATGGTTTTACAGAACTGCTTTTCTGCAAATAAACCTTTTATGCCTACCTTGTTTATGAGCTGCATATCATGTGTTTTCCCGCACTTGCTGAGTACATCATTGTACTCAAACTTGCATTGTTATTTCTTCATCAACAGCAAGAGAAGACTACTATGAAGACCGAGTAGAACATTATGGCGTGTGATCTGTTCTCAACCTTGCCTGTGGAGGGAGTAGAGATGGAGCCACTTCTGCTTAGTTTTGCTTCCGCATTAGTTTTTGCTTCCGCATTTAAATAAGGACTTCCGCTGCATAGAAATAAGACTTCCGCTGTAAGCATGAGTCCAAGACTCATAAGATATTGTAATAAACCCTGTTATTCGTGGTAATATAAAATCTGAATTCAGTTTGTGGAATGTCACACCCGGTTTTTCCGAAGAAACAACCAAGTGAATATCATATGTATGCCAAGATCATTTTCTCATACATGTGATGACAAATAGTGAAGCATCATTTATTACAAGCCAGGTGTCGAATGTAAATAAGTCTTACATCGCAAATGTCTCAATGGACACTAATGCTTCATCACAAGTAAATAAACTAGCAGCGGAATATTATTCTTTTAGGGCTCCATCACAGGCGTTGCCCGGGGGTCTCCATGAACCTAGAAACCTTCTTCGGGTCCAAAGTCTTGGTCATTATACACCACCTCATTATCTTGACCTGAGCAGCAATATAAACCAACAAAAATGCAAGGTTGAGTACCAATGGTACTCAGCAAATGTGGGAAAATTATATCATGCATGGCTAGTACAAGGAGAGATTGAACTCATGGTTAAAGCACTACGCAATTAATACCTATCACCTTAGCTTATTAAGCACCTACATTACTACACAGGTGAAATGGTCCCAATCTCCCATCCCATCATCATAATCTAATAACCATAACATCATTTCCAATGTTAAGCTCCCTGCTTAACATCCACAACTTCCAAAAAAACCATCACTCCTCTAATCATGAATAAGTCCAGGCCGCTCTTAACCGTGAGCACGGCTGTCAAGACAGTTTTGACTCTGCAGAGTTTGTACCACTGTACCCACATGTAGTGATTTCATCCCCCGTTGCCGGGTGGACTAAAAGAACCTCCATTATGCCAGTGGCTACGATCCACATTCACACTTCCCAGGTGTGCAGCCAGGAGATCACTACGAAGCCTTTACAAAGGGATTCCCGACGAGTGTGGGCCCACTGAGGTTTCACCCCTAACAGCATACAAGAGGCTCCAACCCCGCTGCAGTGGCCCCCTCTTGAGCCTTGCGGTTCATATGGTAGTCCAGCTGACACCTACTCCCCGCACCATCCAACACACCCATACTACGCCGGGGATACACCTAATTAATTGGCCAAGCTGCCCCATCTCAGCATGTGGTTGGCACTGTAAAGCCGGGTTACATGCTCTATGAACCGGTCCTTAGGATCCAGGCAAGTACTAAACACAAACCCGAGTCTCGTGCACCCAGCACCAACCAAATCATCCAACTTGCCTTGATCCCTACCTCTACATAACTCATAACATCTCATTCAAGAGTATGGTAAATAAACTGATGATCTCATATCCCAATTATCCCATTCTAAGCATGGCTAAGCACAAGTATATGAATAAATGACATGATAAAGTAAATCCCAACCCATGCTACAAGGAAACAAGATAAGGCAATTCTAGGGAAACTTCCTATCATGGGTTTCATATTTCAATTGACAATGCAAATAATTCTATCTATACATCCTAGCATAGGATCAAAGTGGTCAAGGACACTTGCCTCCTTCTTGCTGCTCTTGAAATGGGTAGTCCTGGTCTTGGAAAGGAATAACTTGCTCTTGAGCAGGTTCTACATCACACCATCACACATAGCAAAATAAAAACAACAATCCATAAGACATAGTTCACGCTTCTACTTTATACAAACCACACATTCACATTTATGAAAGTCCTTCACCATTATATGTGTGGTGGTTACTTTATGTGTGTTGAGTTGTGGCTTGCATGCACTTTTAATCATGTGTATATGATTCCTACTTTTGTGTTCACATTTATACTTACATACTATATATATGAGTTTCCAATAAATTTCTTATATTCAACTACTACACCCTTTCACTACTAAATATGCATGAAAAGTATTTTTCTTCTCCATATGTGCCTTCATAATTTCTACCAACCCTAAACTGAACTCTTTGGATTTTTAAAAACTCCATTTATCATTTACTAGTTGCTATATTTTCAGATTTATATTCCTATGCATAATTGTGTACTTTATTATGAAATTAGTAATACTCATCATCTAAATAGAATAGGTTCTGGTCCTAAATAATTTAATAACATATTTTGACCTTTGCCTCTGATGTAAACTATTTCATAATTATTTTACCTATTTTCTATAACTATTCTTTACTTAAAAATATGTCCCTAAATGTGAATAATAAATTAAACAGATTCAATTCTGTCCAAAATATGTTTTTATCTCACTCCAAAATTTTCTAAACACTGAGAAAGTCTTTAACTTAATTTTGACAATATGTTTGTCCCACTTTTTAATTTTTAAACACTAGTTACATTTTCAATTTTCTAAATTAAATACTAAACAGGGTAAAAAAAATAAACTCACCCCATTACAGGGTCTATAATATTATTTTCAGAATTTCCAGGGGTCTAGCTACACTTATCAGAGGTGTTTTTCCTAATTTTTATTAAGTCCAGGGGCTAAAACTGATTTTTAAATGAATTTACATGATTTTCTGGAGTTCTAGGGGCTAGATCTAAAGTTTCTGGGGCTAGCTCTTAATTCCCGAGAACCCCAGGGGGTAGCTCGTAAGAATTCCAGTCTTTATAATGCGGGGCTGACGTGGACCGTCCGATTTTAAACCGACGGCTGAGATTATAACATCGAACCGGTACGCGGGGATTTAAACCCTACCGTGCGATTTAAAATAAATGGCGCACAAGCGGCCACGTCGCTCTGATCGAGCGCGGGCGGCGCTGCCGGCGGCGCACGGCGGCGGGAAGCGGCGATCTCGCCGGAAAGTTTCGGATCCTCGAGAATTCTGCCTAGAACTGTGATCTTATGGCATAGATCGGTAGAGGGGAGGTCAGGGATCTCACCTCGGGGGTTTTCTTGAGCTCGGGGGTACTGGAAAGTGATCGGCGGCGAGGTCCGAGGCAAAACCACGGCGAAGCTCGTCGGCGCTGTGTTTACACCGTAAGTCTCCGAGTTTTCTGCACCTGCAAAGCTCCCCGGAGGCGGTGGATCAAGACCAGCGAGTTAGATCAGAGTTTCCGAGCTTAGATCGGCCAGAATTCACCGGCGAAGTCTCGGTGCTCACCGGAGTAAAAATCGGCGATCGCGTGGGAAAAACCGATCGGGGCTGGGGTTTTTATAGCCGGGGGAGGGCGGTGGGTCAGTTGTGATCGAGTTTGAGTCTTCTAGGACCGGAATTCGGGCTGAGGGACGCGGTATTCCGATCGGTTAAGATCGCGCGCACGCGGGAGAGAGTCCGGGGTCGGCGCGAGCGAGGTTGGGGATGACAGGTGGGTCCCACCTGTCTGTGTGAGAGAGCGCGGGCGCGCGCGTCTGCGGGCTGGCGCGGGGGAAACTGGGCCGGCTGGCGGGTTTCGGCCCACTGGCCGGTTTTTTTCCGTTTTCTCTTTTTCTTTTTCCATTTCTTTTCTGATTTGAGTTTAATTTGAATTCCAGTTTGAATTTGAATTTTTGCAAAACATGCAACACGTCCAAAAATTTTTAAATTCCCCTCTGAACATGGTTTAGTGTTTTGAATCAAAATTTTGGGGTGTTACAGCTCTACCCCCCTTAAAAGAAATCTCGTCCTCGAGATTGGTGTTTCTAAGAAAACAATTCCGGAAATTGTGCCTTGAGCTCATCTTCCCGTTCCCAGGTGGCTTCCTCTTCTGAGTGATGCTTCCACTGCACCTTGCACATCCGGATTCTTTTATTTCTGGTGAGGCGTTCCATTGTCTCCAAAATCTTGTATGGTTGCTCGGCATAAGACAAATCTTCAGCTACATCCACTTCATTCATGGGTAACACCTCTTCAGGCGTCCTCAGGCATTTCTTGAGTTGTGACACATGGAATACATCGTGCACGTCCGATAGATGAACCGGTAACTCTAGTTGGTACGCCACTTCGCCTTTTCTTTCCAAAACTTGAAAGGGTCCGATGTATCGAGGTGACAACTTCCCTTTCACCTTGAACCGACGAAGTCCTCTGATAGGGGACACCTTGAGATAAACATAGTCTCCCACGTTGAAAACGAGCTCTCTTCTTCGTACATCAGCATAACTCTTCTGGCGTGTTTGTGCTATCCTCAAGTTGTTGCGAATCTCCCTCACCTTCGCCTCGGCTTCTTGTAGCACTTCTGGACCAAACACTTTACTTTCTCCTGTTTGGTTCCAAAATAGGGGAGTTCTGCACTTCCTTCCATACAAAGCTTCAAACGGTGACATCTTCATACTAGCTTGATAGCTGTTGTTATAGGAAAACTCCGCATACGGTAAGTTCTTGTCCCAACTCCTATTGTTTTTGAGTGCACATGCCCTTAACATATCTTCAAGGATCTGATTGGTTCTCTCCGTCTGCCCGTCAGTTTGGGGATGATAGGCAGAGCTGAAGTTCAGATGGGTTCCCATGGTTTCATACAACTTCTGCCAAAACCTCGAGGTGAACTGTGTCCCTCGGTCCGACACTATCTTCTTTGGCACTCCATGGTAACACACAATCCTTGACATGTACAATTCTGCCAATTTGGATCCGCTGTAGCTTTCTTTCACAGGGATGAAATGAGCTACCTTGGTCAGCCTATCAATAATGACCCATATTGAATCATACCCGGATTGGGTCCTAGGCAATCCCACGACAAAATCCATGCTGATTTCTTCCCACTTCCATTCAGGCACTTTGAGTGGTTGCAATAATCCCGCAGGTCGTTGATGTTCTGCTTTAACCAACTGACATGTGTCACATAGGGCAACATGTTCCGCGACATCTCGCTTTATGCCATACCACCAATACCTGCTTTTGAGGTCCTGGTACATCTTCGTACTCCCAGGATGAATGGAATAGTCAGAATCATGAGCCTCCTTTAAAATCAATTCACGGATCTCCTTTACTTCTGGCACACAGATTCTTTTCCCGTGCCACACCGTTCCTTGTTCATCCTCTCTAAAACCAGGAGCTTTATTTTCCTTGATAAGCTGTCTGATCTCTTGTATCTTCTCATCATTCTTTTGGCCCTCGCGTATGTCTCGCTCGAGTGTGGAGTCCACTTCCATGGCGATGGCTTCACCACTATTTACTAGACATAGATTGAGCCTTATAACCTCGTCCTTTAATTCTGCAGGCATGTCCTTCAAGCTCAACTTATTGACCTGCACTTTCCGACTCAAGGCATCGGCCACGACGTTTGCTTTCCCGGGATGATAGTTGATGCCTATATCAAAGTCATTGATTAGCTCTAACCATCTCCTTTGTCTGAGGTTGAGATCTGGCTGTGTGAATATGTACTTCAAACTCTTATGATCCGTATATATCTCTGTCCTCTTCCCCATCAAATAGTGCCGCCAAATTTTCAACGCGTGTACCACTGCGGCTAGTTCTAGGTCATGTGTAGGATAGTTCTTCTCGTGCTTCCGAAGCTGCCGGGATGCATATGCCACGACATGTCCTTCTTGCATGAGAACACATCCCAACCCATTTCCAGAGGCATCGCAGTATACTGTGAAATTCTTCTGCATATCTGGCATAACCAACACTGGGGCTGTTGTCAATCTCTTCTTTAGCTCCTGAAAGCTCGTATCGCACTGTGGCGTCCAGGTGAATGTGATTCCCTTTTCCAACAGTTTGGTGAGAGGTCTCGAGATCTTGGAGAATCCCTCAATAAACTGTCGATAGTATCCAGCCAATCCCAAAAAGCTTCGAACTTCCCCGACATTTTCAGGGGTCTTCCACTTCTGGATATCCTCGATTTTGGCGGGATCTACGAAGATTCCTCCCTCCGAGATTATATGTCCTAAAAAGGGAACTCTCTTTAGCCAAAACTCATACTTGCTCAACTTGGCATATAGTTGGTGTTCTCTCAGCCTCTGCAACACCAACCTTAGATGTTTCTCATGTTCTTCTTCATCTTTGGAGAAGACGAGAATATCATCTATGAAAACCACCAAAAATTTGTCCAGATATTCCATGAATACCTTGTTCATGAGGTACATGAAATATGCCGGAGCATTGGTTAGCCCGAAAGGCATGACAGTGTATTCATACAGTCCGTACCGAGATACGAAAGCTGTCTTGGGAATATCAGATTGTCTTATCTTGAGTTGGTGGTATCCCGACCTGAGATCAATTTTCGAGAACACACAAGCTCCCCTCAACTGATCAAACAAGTCTTCAATGCGAGGCAATGGGTACTTGTTCTTGATGGTTACCTCATTCAAAGCACGGTAATCCACGCATAACCTTTGGGTCCCGTCTTTCTTGGGCACAAATATCACCGGAGCTCCCCATGGTGAGGAACTAGGGCGAATATACCCCTTCTCCGTCAATTCTCTCAAATGATCCTTGAGCTCTTCTAGCTGCTTGGAGTCCATTCGATAAGGTCTCTTGTATATCGGGGCTGTTCCCGGTACTAGCTCAATTGCGAATTCCACGTCACGGTCGGGAGGCATACCTGGCAACTCCTCCAGAAAAACATCTGGATATTCCCTGATAGTCCTGATTTCCTCAACTTTCACCTCCACTTGATTTAATTTAATGTCCCTCCTAGGCTCGTGTATCGTTATGAACTTTACTCTTGTGCGACTGGGGTGAGTTAGTTCCACCGTTCTGGTCGAACAATGGATGATTCCTTTATGTTTGGTCAACCAATCCATACCCAAAATAATATCTATCCCTTATGAATCTATCACTATGAGGTTAGCCGTAAATACTACCCCATTAATGTCTAGGTTCACTTTGGGACACACTTGTCTTGTCCTTATTTCTCCACCTGGAGAGTTTACCGCTAGCATATGGTTCATTTGTGTGGTTGCTAGGTCATGCTTCTTAACAAACCCTTGAGCAATGAACGAGTGGGTAGCACCAGAATCAAACAGCAGAGTTGCAAGGTGTAAATTGGCAGGAAACTTACCAACTACCATGTCGGGTGCCTCTTGTGCTTCCTCCATAGTGACATGGTTCACCCGTCCTCTCATTACATTCTGCTGTTGTGGCGGCGCAGGCTTCTTCTTTGGGCATTTATGGGCGTAGTGCCCCACTTCACCACAGCTGAAACATTGCACCCCAATCTTAGATGTCTGGCCCTTGTTGTCTTGGGGTTGGTTTGGGGGTCCTTGCACTGCTGGTCGAGGTGGATATGCGGGGCGAGGCTGCTGCACAAACTGACGTTGCGGCTGTGCTGGTGCTGCGGGAGGCCTGTAGTTTGGGTTGTACCCTCTTGGTGCTGAATAGGGTACCGCAGCATGGCTCGTCTGCCCCGTAGGTTGCTGCATCATACGTGGGCGGGTGTTGCTCCCTGAGGCTTGATGTGACCACCCAGCCTTCCTCTTATTCTCATTTTCCAGGGCCTTTAGCTTCCTTTCTACCACAAACGCTCGGTCCACCATCTTTTGGAAGCTTTCATACTCATTGGAGGACATTGCACACTGCATCTCTGCGGTAAGTCCTTCCACGAAACAATCTTGTTTCTGCTCATCAGTCTCTATGTCTCGTGGAGCATAACGGGATAGTTGAGTAAATTTAGTGAGGTATTCCCTCACCGTCATGTTTCCCTGCTGCAGTCCCAAAAACTCCTTCCTCTTGTTTTTGAGTTCACCTCTTGGGATGTAATGGTTGCGGAAGCTACGCTTGAACTCTTCCCAAGTGATGTTCTCAGGGTCATGATGGGCGGCCACGTAGGCGGTCCACCAATCAGCAGCAGGTCCATGCAATTGATGAGAGGCAAACAGCACCCTCTCATACCCTTGGCATTGTATTATCCTCATCTTACTTTCAATGGTCTTCAGCCAATCATCTGCCTCCAGAGGTTCAGCAGCACTTGCAAACTTTGGAGGTTGAGTTCCTAGAAACTCACTCAACCTTGGTTGGCGTGGTGCAGCTTGTGTAGGTGGAACTTGATGCAAGTTGGCCGCCACTTGAGTCAAGTTCTGGATGAGCTGATTTTGATTCTCCAGCATTTGGTGGAGAGGATCAACTTCTTCACGGCGACCACCCCGGTCCTGGCCTCCAGAAAGATGAGGGTTGCATGCCTCATCATTGTTGTTGGCGGGGTTGGCAGCACGTCCTTTTCCTCTTCCGGCCATCTGGCAGAATCAACAAATGTTAATTTGATACCATTTAGTATCATCTTACTACTTTCGTTTGTTGGTACTTTGAGGTGTTGAGGCTTTGTTAAAATTTTACGAGGGTTCATATCTCACACCAAATAAATGCACTATTATTTCCTGTGGGTTCACACACCAAAGAAAAACAATCTGAAGACGAGGCTGTGGACAATTGCTCATGGCTTCCACAACTCACGTCACACACCAAGCATTATCACACCATTAACTACGTAACGACTCGACTACTCGACCTCTTGCTAGCTAGGGGAAAGACTCTACACTACTCGTCCTCTTGAGCTGGCTCCTCGGGATCTTCCTCCTCATTTCGGCTACCTTCTGACTCTGCTTTGGGTGGGGAGGCTGCTGGTGGAGAAGTGCGACGACGCCTGATTGCTCGGCGATCCGGGGAGTCAGGAGTCCATGTATCATTCACGGTGACGCACAGTTCATTCCCATCTCCTCTTTCTCTCGCCTTTAAGCAAGCTCGCAGCAACGCCTCCGTGTCCTTCAGGGTGTCTCGGACATCCTGAAGCTCTTGTTGACACTCCTGCAGTCGAGTGCTGAGCATAGCCGCATCCTCCAAGCACAAGTCCATGTGCTCATGGGAAGTCCCTTGCTGCACTGGTGGGTATTAGTACTCCGTGGTACCACTCTCACGTTGGAGGACATACATGTACTCAGTTTTGTCCAAGTGGCGACGATAGATGTGACTCTGGCAGGTGATGGCCTCACAGGTGACATCTTTCAACGCATCGACCTGTGTTGCTCTACTAGCTGGAGAATGGTGGATCTTCAGCAGCTGATTCTCGTGTATAATCCTCATCTCCGAACTCCATTCTTCCCTCTTCTCACGGATGGTCCCGGTGGAGTTATAGTGGATGATGAGCTTGCCCGTATTGCCGGCGGCTTCGAGCATACGCCGAAGACGGCGCAATAAGCCTCCTACTGCCAATCCGTAGGAAAGGTACGTCACCGGACGGCTTTCCTCTCTTTCGGCAAGGGCAACTACGGGAACTCTCCCTCCTGTGGACTTACGAGCGGTGCGAATCATGCGAACCATCTAAAACAAAAGAATTTAAAATTAGGTTAGATAAATTCTCAAACAAAAATCCTATTTTGAATGAAAGTTGGGGTAAGATGAAGAAAATGACTCCTTTAATAACACTTTTCAACCCACACCTTGGAAAATAGTTTTTTTAAGAAAATAGGGACCTTAAATACGTCCATTTCTACCTAGGTCCACGTTCCTACGGGCAACCTTGGCTCTGATACCACCTCTGTCACACCCGGTTTTTCCGAAGAAACAACCAAGTGAATATCACATGTATGCCAAGATCATTTTCTCATACATGTGATGACAAATAGTGAAGCATCATTTATTACAAGCCAGGTGTCGAATGTAAATAAGTCTTACATCGCAAATGTCTCAATGGACACTAATGCTTCATCACAAGTAAATAAACTAGCAGCGGAATATTATTCTTTTAGGGCTCCATCACAGGCGTTGCCCGCGGGTCTCCATGAACCTAGAAACCTTCTTCGGGTACAAAGTCTTGGTCATTATACACCACCTCATTATCTTGACCTAAGCAGCAATATAAACCAACAAAAATACAAGGTTGAGTACCAATGGTACTCAGCAAGTGTGGGAAAATTATATCATGCATGGCTAGAACAAGGAGAGATTGAACTCATGGTTAAAGCACTACGCAATTAATACCTATCACCTTAGCTTATTAAGCACCTACATTACTACACAGGTGAAATGGTCCCAATCTCCCATCCCATCATCATAATCTAATAATCATAACATCATTTCCAATGTTAAGCTCCCTGCTTAACATCCACAACTTCCAAAAAAAACCATCACTCCTCTAATCATGAATAAGTCCAGGCCGCTCTTAACCGTGAGCACGGCTGTCAAGACAGTTTTGACTCTGCAGAGTTTGTACCACCGTACCCACATGTAGTGATTTCATCCCCCGTTGCCAGGTGGACTAAAAGAACCTCCATTATGCCAGTGGCTACGATCCACATTCACACTTCCCAGGTGTGCAGCCAGGAGATCACTACGAAGCCTTTACAAAGGGATTCCCGACGAGCGTGGGCCCACTGAGGTTTCACCCCTAACAGCATACAAGAGGCTCCAACCCCGCTGCAGTGGCCCCCTCTTGAGCCTTGCGGTTCATATGGTAGTCCAGCTGACACCTACTCCCCGCACCATCCAACACACCCATACTACGCCGGGGATACACCTAATTAATTGGCCAAGCTGCCCCATCTCAGCATGTGGTTGGCACTGTAAAGCCGGGTTACATGCTCTATGAACCGGTCCATAGGATCCAGGCAAGTACTAAACACAAACCCGAGTCTCGTGCACCCAGCACCAACCAAATCATCCAACTTGCCTTGATTCCTACCTCTACATAACTCATAACATCTCATTCAAGAGTATGGTAAATAAACTGATGATCTCATATCCCAATTATCCCATTCTAAGCATGGCTAAGCACAAGTATATGAATAAATGACATGATAAAGTAAATCCCAACCCATGCTACAAGGAAACAAGATAAGGCAATTCTAGGGAAACTTCCTATCATGGGTTTCATATTTCAATTGACAATGCAAATAATTCTATCTACACATCCTAGCATAGGATCAAAGTGGTCAAGGACACTTGCCTCCTTCTTGCTGCTCTTGAAATGGGTAGTCCTGGTCTTGGAAAGGAATAACTTGCTCTTGAGCAGGTTCTACATCACACCATCACACATAGCAAAATAAAAACAACAATCCATAAGACATAGTTCACGCTTCTACTTTATACAAACCACACATTCACATTTATGAAAGTCCTTCACCATTATATGTGTGGTCGTTACTTTATGTGTGTTGAGTTGTGGATTGCATGCACTTTTAATCATGTGTATATGATTCCTACTTTTGTGTTCACATTTATACTTACATACTATATATATGAGTTTCCAATAAATTTCTTATATTCAACTACTACACCCTTTCACTACTAAATATGCATGAAAAGTATTTTTCTTCTCCATATGTGCCTTCATAATTTCTACCAACCCTAAACTGAACTCTTTGGATTTTTAAAAACTCCATTTATCATTTACTAGTTGCTATATTTTCAGATTTATATTCCTATGCATAATTGTGTACTTTATTATGAAATTAGTAATACTCATCATCTAAATAGAATAGGTTCTGGTCCTAAATAATTTAATAACATATTTTGACCTTTGCCTCTGATGTAAACTATTTCATAATTATTTTACCTATTTTCTATAACTATTCTTTACTTAAAAATATGTCCCTAAATGTGAATAATAAATTAAACAGATTCAATTCTGTCCAAAATATGTTTTTATCTCACTCCAAAATTTTCTAAACACTGAGAAAGTCTTTAACTTAATTTTGACAATATGTTTGTCCCACTTTTTATTTTTTAAACACTAGTTACATTTTCAATTTTCTAAATTAAATACTAAACAGGGTAAAAAAATAAACTCACCCCATTACAGGGTCTATAATATTATTTTCAGAATTTCCAGGGGTCTAGCTACACTTATCAGAGGTGTTTTTCCTAATTTTTATTAAGTCCAGGGGCTAAAACTGATTTTTAAATGAATTTACATGATTTTCTGGAGTTCCAGGGGCTAGATCTAAAGTTTCCGGGGCTAGCTCTTAATTCCCGAGAACCCCAGGGGGTAGCTCGTAAGAATTCCAGTCTTTATAATGCGGGGCTGACGTGGACCGTCCGATTTTAAACCGACGGCTGAGATTATAACATCGAACCGGTACGCGGGGATTTAAACCCTACCGTGCGATTTAAAATAAACGGCGCACAAGCGGCCACGTCGCTCTGATCGAGCGCGGGCGGCGCTGTCGGCGGCGCACGGCGGCGGAAAGCGGCGATCTCGCCGGAAAGTTTCGGATCCTCGAGAATTCTGCCTAGAACTGTGATCTTATGGCATAGATCGGTAGAGGGGAGGTCAGGGATCTCACCTCGGGGGTTTTCTTGAGCTCGGGTGTCCTGGAAAGTGATCGGCGGCGAGGTCCGAGGCAAAACCACGGCGAAGCTCGTCGGCGCTGTGTTTACACCGTAAGTCTCTGAGTTTTCTGCACCTGCAAAGCTCCCCGGAGGCGGTGGATCAAGACCAGCGAGTTAGATCAGAGTTTCCGAGCTTAGATCGGCCAGAATTCACCGGCGAAGTCTCGGTGCTCACCGGAGTAAAAATCGGCGATCGCGTGGGAAAAACTGATCGGGGCTGGGGTTTTTATAGCCGGGGGAGGGCGGTGGGTCAGTTGTGATCGAGTTTGAGTCTTCTGGGACCGGAATTCGGGCTGAGGGACGCGGTATTCCGATCGGTTAAGATCGCGCGCACGCGGGAGAGAGTCCGGGGTCGGCGCGAGCGAGGTTGGGGATGACAGGTGGGTCCCACCTGTCTGTGTGAGAGAGCGCGGGCGCGCGTGGCTGCGGGCTGGCGCGGGGGAAACTGGGCCGGCTGGCGGGTTTCGGCCCACTGGCCGGTTTTTTTTCCGTTTTCTCTTTTTCTTTTTCCATTTCTTTTCTGATTTGAGTTTAATTTGAATTCCAGTTTGAATTTAATTTTTTGCAAAACATGCAACACATCCAAAAATTTTTAAATTCCCCTCTGAACATGGTTTAGTGTTTTGAATCAAAATTTTGGGGTGTTACATGGAACGTATGTGTATGTGTGATGAACATCCTGGGCACACATATGCATTAGTTCTCGGTTCCGTGATTTTTCCCACCGAATTGAGGGCGTCACAGATTGGTATCAGAGCCACGGGTTGACAGTAGGTTACACGCCTAGACAGAAACCTTAGAGTGATATTAGGGCCACGGGTTAACAACAAGTTACACCCTAAATAGGAGTCACGGGTAGCTAAGTCACGCTGACCAAAGGAAGCATCCTAAGGCGAATAGCCTAGATTGACCTTTAAAACCACCTTGACATAGGAAACCATCCTTGAATAGGAGTTGAGTGAGCCCTTGTAATGATTATTTGTAAATAAGTGCTTAGTGTGAGTTGTGGGACATCTCGACAACGTTGCCCATATTCACACGTAAGAAGAAAGAGGAGTGAAATGCTTCGGCATTTGATCACATCCTCATAAAGACTAATATATATAGTCCAACTCCCCTTGATGCATATAGTTGAAAGGACCGATCTAACCTTCTAACCTTCTATTCTATTTCGATCTCTCTCATAGATGGTGAGAGGAAACGCCAGCCGAAGGAACGTCCAGGAAGATGACCACGAGGAAGTTCCTGCTAACCCCGGAGCTGGCGAAAACAACCTAGAAAGGTTGATGGCCATGCAAAACCAGCTTATGCAAACCATGATCCAAACTTTGGGTCAGTTGCAGGCCAACCAACACCCCGTTCCGGCACCACCGCCACCACCACCGCCGGCTCATAACAGGTTGGGAGAGTTCATGAGAACTCGACCACCCACCTTTGCTCAAGCAAGCGATCCAATGGAGGCCGATGATTGGTTGAAATCCATGGAGAAGAAGCTTGCCATTGTTCAGTGCAACGACCGAGAGAAGGTTCTCTTTGCGTCGCACCAACTGATGGGAGCAGCTGCTGACTGGTGGGATGCCTTGAGCAACGCCCATGCCAACCAGGAGACAATCACTTGGACTGAGTTCAAGGAAGGTTTCCGCTCCCACTATATCCCTGTTGGCGTAATGATGCTCATGAGGCAGGAGTTTGAAGGTCTCCGCCAAGGACAGAAAAGCGTGAATGAATATCTCAACAAGTTCATACAACTGTCCCGGTACGCCCCCGAAGATGTCAACTCAGATCAGAGGAAGCAGTACCTGTTCATGAGAGGGTTGAACAATGAGATCCAAGTTCAGCTCCTCAACAATGACTACGTAAGCTTCCAGAAGCTGGTTGATAAGGCTATTGTGGTGGAAAACAAGATCCGAGAGATCGAGCGCGAGTGCAAAAGGGAGATGCCATACCAGCCCCAAGGGAGCAACATACGACCTAGGTACATGCCGCCTGCACCGCAGTATGGATCGACCACTCCTACGTACCGCCCTGGTCAGCCACCATAGCAACGGCTCGTTGCACCGGCACCTCGTGTGCCCATGCCTCCTGCGCCCCGGCCTAACAATGGCGCTCATGTTCAAAACCCCCGCCCCAACGTACCTGCTGCCATAGGCAACAGGGCATGCTTTGCATGCGGGGAAGTAGGCCACTTCGCTAACCAGTGCCCGAAGAGAGGCCCTGGGCAGCAAGGAAACGTGCCCAAGCAGAACCAGCGACCAAACGGAGGAGACAACCAAGGGAACCGTGGACCGCAGAACTATGCTCGTGGCCGCGTTAACCATGTCACTGCTGAGGAAGCACAACAGGCTGAGGACGTCGCAATTGGTATGTTCCTTGCCAACTCCACCCCAGCCACCATTTTATTTGATTCTGGAGCATCACATTCCTTCATATCATCCAAATATGTTGACAAACATCATCTACCCGTATCCCACTTAGAATGTGCTATGTTGGTTAATTCTCCCGGAGGAGAAATGAGGACTAGTATAGTATGTCCTAAGGTAAGCCTTAAAATAAGGGGGGTAGACTTCCTTGCCAACCTTATTGTCTTGGACTCCCACGGAATTGACATCATACTCGGAATGGACTGGTTAAGCAAGCACAATGGAGTAATCCAATGCGCTGAGAGAAGCGTGCAATTGACAAATGAACACGGTATCCGTGTCGAGTTTGAGTCAGCCCAGCAAGCAACCGAACGGGCGGATTTGAACCATGTTGAAGGAGTAGCATTGGACAACATTCCAGTGGTTCAGGAATTTTCGGACGTGTTCCCGGAAGAACTTCCAGGTATGCCACCTGACCGGGACATTATGTTTGCCATAGATTTGGTACCTGGAACTGCACCCATAGCTAAGAGACCATATAGAATGCCCGTCAACGAGTTAGTTGAACTCAAGAAGCAAATTCAAGAACAGTTGAAGAAGGGTTTTATCCGTCCAAGTTCATCACCATGGGGAGCCCCGGTACTTTTCGTGGACAAGAAGGACGGAACCCAAAGAATGTGCGTGGACTACAGGTCTCTCAACAAGGTAACAATCAAGAATAAATACCCTCTGCCCCGTATAGATGACCTGTTCGATCAAATGAAAGGAGCCCAAGTGTTCTCCAAGATTGATCTTCGGTTGGGATATTTCCAGCTGAAGATTAAGCCCTCTGATATACCTAAGACAGCCTTTTGGGACGCGGTATGGTTCATATGAATATACCGTGATGTCTTTTGGATTGACGAATGCACCCGCATACTTCATGTACCTTATGAATAAGGTTTTCATGGAGTACTTGGACAAGTTCGTCGTAGTTTTCATCGACGACATTATGGTGTATTCAAAAGGTAAGGAGGAGCATGAAGAACATCTGAGATTGACCTTGCAGAAGTTGCGCGAGCATCAGTTGTATGCCAAGCTTAACAAGTGTCAATTTTGGCTAAGGGAAATATCCTTCCTAGGCCACATCATCTCCAAGGAAGGGGTATCGGTTGATCCTGGAAAGGTGAGAGATATTTTGAAGTGGGACCAACCGAGGAGCGTGAGGGATATTCGGAGTTTCCTTGGGATGGCAGGATACTATCGGCGCTTCATTAAAGACTTCTCTAAGATAGCAAAACCCATGACGGAGTTGCTAATGAAGGGAAAGGTCTTTCAATGGACACAAGCCTGCCAAGAAAGTTTTGAGGAACTCAAGAAAAGGTTAACCACAGCACCAGTTCTGGTATTGCCAGACGTAAGCAAGAGCTTCGACATATATTGTGACGCATCCAGACAAGGGCTCGGATGTGTGCTCATGCAGGAAGGGCAAGTGGTAGCCTATGCCTCACGACAATTAAAGAAGCATGAGCTTAACTATCCTACTCATGACTTGGAGTTAGCAGCAGTGGTGCATGCATTGAAGATTTGGAGACATTATATCCTTGGTCATCGATGTGAGATCTATACGGATCATAAAAGCCTCAAGTACATATTTACACAAACGGACTTGAATTTAAGGCAACGTCAATGGTTAGAACTCATCAAGGATTATGATGTAGGAATCAACTACCATCCCGGGAAGGCCAATGTAGTAGCTGACGCATTGAGCAGAAAGGGAGCATGCCACCTACTCACGGTTCGGGAGCTACCACCCGAACTACGTAAGGAGTTCGAACGATTACACCTCGGATTCTTGAATAACATGGAAATAATGGAGATCTCCTCATTGGAGCAAGAAATAAGAAAGGGCCAAGCAACGGACGAGGGGATCAAGGAGATCAAGGAAAGAATTCGACAAGGGATAGAGAAGGATTTCAAGGAGGATGAAAAGGGTACGCTTTGGCTAGGAAAAAGGATTTGTGTGCCAAACCTAAGACACCATCGCGACAGGATATTAAGGGAGGCACATGATTCACCCTATTCCATACATCCAGGGAGCACCAAAATGTACAAGGACTTGAAAACTTGCTATTGGTGGGATGGTATGAAGAGGGATATAGCCGAATACGTTGCCCTATGCGACACATGCCAACGGGTAAAAGCCGAACATCAAAAACCCGCTGGATTGTTGCAACCTTTGAAAATACCTGAATGGAAATGGGAGGACATCAGTATGGACTTTATTGTCGGATTGCCAAGAACTCAGTCAGGATACGACTCCATCTGGGTCATTGTGGACCGGTTGACGAAAACTGGCCATTTTCTTCCGGTAAAGACCAGTTACAACGTTACACAGTTGGCAGAGTTGTACATGGAGCAGATCGTGTGCCGTCATGGAGTTCCGAAGAGGATAGTCTCAGATCGAGGTTCTCAGTTTACCTCTAGATTCTGGAGGAAGCTGCAGAAAGCCATGGGTACACGACTGGATTTTAGCTCCGCCTATCACCCACAAACAGATGGGCAAACCGAGAGGACGAACCAAATTTTGGAGGACATGCTGAGAGCTTGCGCCTTGAAACGTGGGCGTAGTTGGGATAGGAGTTTACCGTATGCCGAGTTCTCCTATAACAAAAGCTATCAAACTAGCTTGAAGATGTCGCCTTTCGAAGCCTTATATGGCAGACGGTGTAGAACGCCGCTGTTCTGGAGCGAGACCGGAGAGAACCAGGTGTTTGGACCCGAAGTACTACAAGAGGCTGAAAAGCAAGTCCAAACGATACGGGAAAACTTAAAGGCTGCTCAGTCACGACAGAAAGGCTATGCGGACGATAGGCGTAGGAAGTTGACCTTTGAAGTAGGAGACTTCGTATACCTTAAGGTATCGCCTATCCGAGGCCAATGACGTTTCAACGTCAAAGGCAAGCTAGCACCTCGCTACATCGGACCCTTTAAGATTTTGGGCAAGCGAGGAGAAGTAGCCTATCAACTAGAGCTCCCAAACCACCTCTCCGACGTACATGACGTGTTTCATGTATCCCAGCTCAAGAAGTGCTTGAGAGTACCAGAGGAACAAGTGTCAATGGGAGAACTTGAACATCAAGAGGACCTGACTTACGCAGAACACCCTGTCCGAATGTTGGACGTAAAGGAAAGGGTCACCCGAAACAAGGTGATTCGATGGTGCAAGGTACAATGGAGCCATCACACTGAAGCTGAAGCCACATGGGAGCGAGAAGAGGATATCAAGGCAGAATTTCCCCACCTATTTTCTACAAACGAATCTCGAGGACGAGATTCAATTTAAGGGGGGTAGATTTGTGACACCCTCATCTCGGGTGTCAGCATATGTTCATGTTTATGAAGAAGAAGAACATTTTTAGAAAAGAGGGAACAGAAACAAGTATCAAAAGGATAGCCAGTAAAGCTTTCTGAGAGCATCGAAGGCAACTTCCACGGCCAGCAGATCACGTGGCGTGTTCAGAGCGCATCCCCGAGAAATTGGGAGAGGTCCGCCGCTAAACTAGCTACGTGGCAGGCTCGGGGGTCACCTCCGCAATTGGAAAGAGGCCCGACCCTGTGGGACACGTGCTGCCCGTGGAGCTAGCCTCTGCGGAAGAAGCAAAGGCATTTTTTAGGACACGTGTCATCCTCGGAGCTAGTCCTCACGGAAATAAGAGGACCCGTCGCGCGGGATACGTGTCAATCACGGAGCTCATCTCAGAGAAGTCCGGGTCTATCGAACACGTGTCGCCACCGGAGCTTATCTCCTGGAGGTCCGTCGCTGCTAGACACGTATCGACCTCGGGGCATGTCCCTGAGGGAAGAAGAGGGGGGAGACCGACACCCACACGTGGCGTGCGCGGAGCTCACCTCCGAAGAAGAGGGGGGTCTCGATCGATTGACACGCGGCACAACCGGAGCTCGTCTCTGCGGAACGAGGAGATACCAGGCCCGGAGGATACGTGGAGCTTCTGGAGCTCATCATCACGGAGGTAACGATTTCTGGAGCGGCTGTTACGCGTAAGGACACCGGTACGCAACAGAAACCGATCTAAACTCCACAATGTTACCAAAGATAAGACGTCAGGATCTAACAAAGATCTGAATAAGACTCTTATTCGGGATCCAATCAGATTAGGACTCTTCTCTTCCCGATTATAAATAGAGCCCAAAACCTCTGGCCGAAACCACGAGCTTCTCTTTCAAATCCTGAGCCGACGACTTGGAGCCCTAGCCCTAACTCGCCGAGCGAAACATCGCCGAAGCACAACAAGGGAGATCATCGGAGGAGATCCAAGCGGCCTGAGGAGGACCCCGAATACAAGAAGAGCGTGAGGTAGGACTTCAATACCACCTTACGACATCACTGTGTTCATCTCTTTGCATCTGTTCTTCGATTCCTTTCGAACAAAAGCGTTTTCATGGGCAGATCACTTGATGATAAGTTTGATCTAAAAGACAAGATCATCGCCACGTCCACCTTTGATCCGAACACCCCTGACCATGCAAGCCATGCAAGAGCACATCAATCTAATAAAACTAATCATAGGATAGCATGCATGTGCATCATCGCATCTAGTTTAGGGTTTGAGCATGATATTGATTGCTGTGAATTTGTATGCACGTGAATCCTACATAGCAGGACAAACTCAAGAAGCTGTCTGCGACGAGCTGCAGCAACAAGATTTTGAGAATCAAGAACAACCGGAACCGCAAGAACAAGGCAAGTGCTCCTTGACCATGTTGATCCTATGTTTTGGGTAAAACTATTTTGTTTTGCGAAAAAGTGTGTGTGCTGAGTCAAACATGATGGGAAACCCTTTTATAGGAGTTTACTAGTTTTGATTAAACCACCCTTGTCGCCTGAGAAGTTTATGAGTCGGGTATGGTTTTTGCTTTATGCTTCGCTGAGTCTCTGGGATCGGGAAGCGAGATAGATGTGTCTAGCTAACTGCACTTGTATTGATAATAAGTAACTGATGAGGTTAATGAACATGGATCGGAGGGAGATCTAGGCAAGCCTGGGTTTGTGAATGAGGTAGCATGAGATGGTGGTTTTACTTGCCGTAGATCTAAGGACCGGTTCATGCATGCACATGTCAGGATAACAGTGCCACCACAAGGCCAAGTATGGCTGCGGCTTAGCTGAGTAATTAGGTAAGTTGCTAGGGTGTTATGGACTGTGGAAGGCGTGGGGAATGGGAGTCGAGTGAGGACTGCCCTGGGAACTGCATGGCACAAGAGGGGGCCCGTGGGTGGGAGAACTGGAGATTCTAGCCTGCTGGTGAAACCTTAGTGAGTCCATACATCTAGTAACCCCTTTGTAAAGGCTATTTTGTGATCTCTTGACCATACACCGACGGCTGTGTACTGGTAAAATGGAGGTTCTGCAGTCGCCGACGGGTGACAAAATCACAAACTTGTGGGTAAAGAGGTACAAACTCTGCCGAGTTGTTAAAACTATCATGATAGCCGAGCTTACGGTCACGAGCACCTGGCTAAACTGCCATGATTAGTTGGGAATGGTTTTTGGGATGGTTATTGGAATGGTTATTGGGAAGGTTCTTGGTTATGGTTATTGGTTATGGTTTGGTTTGGGACTGTCGAGTCCGGGAGATGAGATGGTTGCATGACTGATAGGTCATGACATGAGATTGGTCTCGGTGCGAGACGAGATTGTTTTATAAGGTGAGATGGTAGCGAATACGAGGAGGTATTCGTGGGTATGAATAAAAGATTGTTTAATGTTCGGATGGAACACGGGAAGTGATGGATGTATGTTGGTAATTTAATACATGTTGGGATTACATTTAAACTTAAGTTGTTGTTTTATCATGGTTTTACAGAACTGCTTTTCTGCAAATAAACCTTTTATGCCTACCTTGTTTATGAGCTGCATATCATGTGTTTTCCCGCACTTGCTGAGTACATCATTGTACTCAAACTTGCATTGTTATTTCTTCATCAACAGCAAGAGAAGACTACTATGAAGACCGAGTAGAACATTATGGCGTGTGATCTGTTCTCAACCTTGCCTGTGGAGGGAGTAGAGATGGAGCCACTTCTGCTTAGTTTTGCTTCCGCATTAGTTTTTGCTTCCGCATTTAAATAAGGACTTCCGCTGCATAGAAATAAGACTTCCGCTGTAAGCATGAGTCCATGACTCATAAGATATTGTAATAAACCCTGTTATTCGTGGTAATATAAAATCTGAATTCAGTTTGTGGAACGTATGTGTATGTGTGATGAACATCCTGGGCACACATATGCATTAGTTCTCGGTTCCGTGGTTTTTCCCACAGAATTGAGGGCGTCACAGTGTCCCAAGGTGAATCTGGACATTAATGAGGTAGTATTTACTGCAAACCTCATAGTGATATTCTCATAAGGGATAGATATTATTTTGGGTATGGATTGGTTGACCAAACATAAAGGAATCATCCATTGTTCGACAAGAACGGTGGAACTAACTCACCCTAGTGGCACAAAAGTGAAGTTCATAGCCGTACCAGAACCTAGGAGGGACCTTAAACTCAATCAAGTTGAGGTGGAAGTGGAAGAGATCAGGATTATCAGGGAATATCCAGACGTTTTTCCGGAGGAGTTGCCAGGTATGCCCCCCGATCGTGAAGTAGAATTCGCGATTGAACTAGTGCCTGGAACAGCCCCAATATACAAGAGGCCTTATCGGATGGACTCCAAACAGCTGGAAGAACTCAAGGAGCATATAAGAGTATTGACAGCGATGGGGTATATTCGTCCTGGTTCCTCACCATGGGGAGCTCCAGTGATATTTGTACCCAAGAAGGACGGAACCCAAAGGTTATGCGTAGACTACCGTGTGTTGAATGATGTAACCATCAAGAACAAGTACCCCTTACCCCGCATTGAAGACCTATTTGACCAGCTGAGAGGAGCTTGTGTGTTCTCAAAAATTGACCTCAGGTCGGGATACCACCAACTGAAGATAAGGCAAACTGACATTCCAAAGACAGGTTTCATATCTTTGTACGGGCTGTATGAATACACCATCATGCCGTTCGGGCTAACTAATGCCCATCATATTTCATGTACCTCATGAACAAGGTATTCATGGAATATCTGGATAAATTTGTGGTGGTTTTCTTTGATGACATTCTCGTCTTTTCCAAAGATGAAGAACATGAGGGACACTTACGATTGGTGTTGCAAAAGTTGAGAGAACACCAACTATATGCCAAGCTGAGCAAGTGTGAATTTTGGCTGAAGAGAGTTCCCTTCTTAGGACATATAATCTCGGAGGGAGGAATCTCGGTAGACCCCGCCAAAATTGAGGATGCGCAGAAGTGGAAGACCCCTGAAAGTGTCGGGGAAGTTCGAAGTTTCTTAGGATTGGCTGGGTATTATCGACGGTTCATTGAGGGTTTCTCCAAGATCTCGAGACCGCTCACCAAATTGTTAGAGAAGGGAATCACATTCACATGGACACCGGAGTGTGAGACAAGTTTTCAGGAATTGAAGAAAAGTTTGACAACAGCCCCAGTGCTAGTTATGCCGGATATGCAGAAGATTTTTTCGGTGTACTGTGATGCCTCTGGGCACGGGTTGGGATGTGTTCTCATGCAAGAGGGGCATGTTGTGGCTTATGCGTCCCGGCAGCTCTGGAAACACGAGAAGACCTATCCTACGCATGACCTAGAGCTAGCCGCAGTGGTACACGCATTGAAGATTTGGCGGCATTACTTGATGGGGAAGAGGACAGAGATATATACGGATCATAAGAGCTTAAAGTACATTTTCAGACAGCCAGATCTGAACCTCAGACAAAGGAGATGGTTAGAGCTAATCAACAACTTTCATGTGGGCATCAACTATCATCCTGGGAAAGCGAACGTCATGGCAGATGCTTTAAGCCGGAAGGTGCAGGTCAATAGGTTGAGCTTAAAGGACATGCCTACAGAATTGAAGGAAGAGGTTGTAAAACTGAATCTACGTCTGGTGAATAGTGACACGACCCCATTGGTCCTGTCGAGCCAGGATCACGCTGAGGGGTGCTGCGTTGCACAGCACCGTATAACACACGTCAAAGGTGCAAAGCGGAAGCGGAAGTTTTATTACATAAACAAGTTTATGAACATGTTTACATCAAAATAAGTTCAGTATACACTCGCGGGCGTAGACTAAGCATCAAGTGCACGTTCAGCCCTCGAACATGTCCTTGCTAGCACACACGCACACTAACTCTGCGGCGTGCACGACTCCCACTCGACGGGGTTCCCCTCCTGGGGTTCCGTCTCCTCTTCGGGAGTCCCTTCCTCATAGAACCCTGCAAAAGCTTCAAACACAAGCAGTGAGCACGAAGGCTCAGCAAGTCTGACCCGTCTCACCTAAACATGGAACTTCTACATGAGGGTAATGGGTTGCATGAGGTAAAAATCATTTGCAAGGACTCGCCTAATTAGTAGAACCTTACTTTCAAGTTTTAGCAGCAGGTTGTGGAGAACCTTACACTAAGGTACATGAGAGAGCCGCAATCAAACAAGAAACGCATTTCTCTCATGTACTTTGCCCAAAGTTGAAAGGAACTTTAATTAGCTCTAAGCTACAGCATATCATTAACAATCACTGTCCAGCTTTCAATCAGCAACATTTTATCATGTAACTAGCCTGTTCTTTCTACGTCACGGTACAGTGAACAAGTGGTACTCACTGACCGTGAGGGATGGCGATTATAATCGATTTACACCTGCAGGGTTACCCGAACAACCCGTCACGTACGCCCGTACTCGATGTTGCCTACAACAACCATCACGGACGCCGTACGCGACTACCTTTCACCCGTTAGCTAAATATTGAACCGGTCCCATCGTCCCGAGCAAGAGGTCTCTGCACGCGCATCTCCGTGCCGCCAGCCGATTTACACCTCGAGCTCTCAACCTACCCTCTGAACGACGGGCAATGCCTCAATACCCAGCTACCCGAGTTACATCGGTTTCCCGGTTCCCATATAGCCGGTAGGTCTTCGGTACTATTCTAGCTTGTTCAACAGGCCCGCACACGGCTCGGTCCTCAATCAACACAAGCGGAGCTACAGCACACAGGCCCCAAAGTCCTGCTGCCCTTACCCTCCGCTCGGTCTCATTTTCTTGCCATGTGTATCATGTGCTATCTCTACCCGAGCGATGTGCCACTAGCCTATTCTCGCGAGTAGTTCCAACTACTCAACTTGTACCGAATCCTACTCTATCCTAGCAATGCAGTGGCTAACGGGGTTTGCAATCCTAAACCCAACCCAAGGTTTTCTTGGCTATGCAGTGGGGTTTCCAAACAAGACTCTAATGCATAGGATAAAGGAAACAAGTATGTGCTCAAAACAATAAAAATTTGAAAAATGGTTAATGCAAACCGGGGCTTGCCTTGCTGCTCTTGGTCGTAGGCTAGCTGTTCCTCCGGAGTAACGAAGTCTAGGACTTCGGGTTCCTCCTCGACCTTAGCGACTACATGATATAAGAAACATATGTATCAATTTAAATGCATTTGTATTAACTTTGAAGTTGTGAAGTCTATAACCTTTGCTAGATAGACCTAATGACTGTGAAACTTTTACTGTGGCTTGGTTACAACCTAAACAGAGACTTGGTCAAGTTTTAGTTGCAGCAAAGCTCATTTGAGCCCTCCACAAATAATTATGTCCTTGACCTTAATTGGAACTCTTAGGGTGTTCTAGGAATTTTCATGAGACAAACTATGACTTTCTGAAAACTAGATTTTCAGAGGGTTCTAATGGAGTTGGTCTCACTCAACTTGGAAGTCTCTAACTAAAGATATGAGCTAAACAATTTCAGAGAAAATTCTGAAAATGTTTCTGAACATTTTCTATTTTCTCTGGAACAGTTTCACTAATCACACCATTAGGTGGACTAAATGAGCTCAAATAGATCTGAAATTTTTATGGTAGTTCAAGGATATTTTGGTGAACATCTCAGCAAAATTTCAGGATTTTCCTCCAAAGGATTCTCCAGTTAAAATTCCTAACAGTTTAAACTTTAAGGAATTAATTCTGGAGAAATAAGGAATTTCATGAAGTGAAACTTGATTTTCTGGAAAGTACTCAGAGAGCTGAATCCAGCAAAATTTGGTTCACTCAATTTGGAGCTTTCTAGCCAAAGTTATAAGGATTTGAAGTTTGAACTGAAACTGAAATTCGGGGAAAAAGTTTAAACTCTGGCTCGTGGGCCCCGCACACAGTGCGTCGTCTCCCTCCTCGCGCCAACTGCGCGGCGGCGGCGTTCTCCGGCGACCTTCACCGGAACTGAGTTCCCGGCCACCCCCCGGCCCGAAACTTGCCGCCTGCCCCTTTACTGACCCCCTGGACTCGATGGTGGGGTCGCCGGCCGCCGGCGATGACCGGAAACCCGTGCGCACCGATGACAGCACCTGCTAGGGTTCCGGTGAGGTCGGTCCCGCTCTCCCGTGCACCAAATCGACCGGAAACCGGTCGGAGAGCATCAGTAGAGCATGGGAAACCCGAACCAGGGCTGGGTGGAAGCTAGAAACGCCGGCAACTAGGCTCTCGACGGTGAGCCGAGGTGTTCAGCCATGGCGGCGGGGAAAACAGCCATAACATGGCCGAATCTCGATGGTTTTCTCTAATTCCAGTTCGAGCGTGGGCGCTATCGTGCGTAGAAGCTACTCGGTAACGAGCTCGTCCAACCCTCGTGCATAGAGCACGAATTTCACCCGAAGGTGAGCTCGGTCCTTATGAACTGATCAAGAGTAAATTTGGAAATTCTCGGCCGAGGGTTGATCAATCGCCAAACGGCTTTCGGCTACTCCATCCACATACAATCACGCACCTTTCTTGTGTAGAGAAGAGGACGTGACAACGGTCGTGCCGTGCTGTCCACGGGAGCCCGATCGGCGGCGATGTTCGGCTCGCCGGAGAAATGGCTCGTACAGCTCGAGGACGCTTGCTCACTGGCCAACACGGAGTCTAGGAGGTTGCTCAAGATCTCTTGGTGCCGTTTTGCTGTGGAGGAGGCTGTGCTCGCGAGTGATCGGGCTTGATCAAGCGTGAGCTCGAGCGGCGGCGATGGCAGTGGAAGAACAGGTCGTGCACGTCGGCAGCTCGGGGAATGGGCGACTGAAGCACGCCGGGGAGGGAATAAATAGCCCGGCGGCTGATCTCCGGCTTGGGGCGCGCAGCAAGAGCTGGCGCCGGCTGCCCCCCCCCCCCCCCCTCAGTGGCGCGCGCACACTGCACCCGGGAACCGACTGAACTGTGTTTCAGTCGGTTTGTGTTGAGGTAGAGGCTGACATGTGGGTCCCACCCCCCATTTTAACCTCTGAAATTTACTCCTAATCACTGTTGTAAACAGTGAACCCCATACTACCCTTGGCAATTCAAATTATTCACCTATGAGCCATTTGAATTGATCAAAGTTCAAATGAGGTTTGGTTTGAATGAATTTCAGCACAAGTTCAGTTTGAAATTCAAATAAAGTTTGAATTTCTCCCCCTTAGCTCATGTCAAGATCAACTCCAAATGGAGTGAAAATTGGTGTGTGAGCTCACAAAAATGTGCTGAGTAAGAATATACCCCCACTCTTAAATTCATTGGATAAAAACAGTTTGAATTTGAATATGGTTTCAAACTGCCCTCTTCCTAACTATACCCAAACTGACCTCAAAAAGGTTTTGAATTTGGGTGAAACTTGGCATGGACATCCTTAGTAAAGTGTAGGAGTTTTCATATGTCCAGCCCATCTATATCACATGTGGGAAATACCACTTTTGCAATGTGTAAGTTTGTTCTCTAATGAGCATGTTGATAATTGTTACTTGCTCTTCATTTGTGTTCATCATTCTTCCTCAAATGAGGTGTGTGGTGTGGTGATGAACACTGCAAATGTGTGTCAAAAACTGAGGCCCTTACATTCCTCCCCCCTTAAAAGAATCTCGTCCCGAGATTATAAGGTGAAAATGAGAGAGAGGACGGTGGAAAATTACCGGATATGCGACGTGAAAAAGTCGGGGTAGTTAGTGCGAAGGAATTCTTCGCTCTCCCATGTCGCTTCGTCCATGGAGTGATTACTCCATAGAACCTTGTAGAACCACAACGTACGGTTGCGTGTGGTTCGGGCCTTTTCATCAATAATATGCACCGGTTCCTCCCGATAGGTGAGATCCGGTTGCAGTTCTTCAATGTCTTCCAGCTGAACGGTAGTTGATAGCTTGAGACACTTCCTCAGCTGGGAAATATGAAAGACGTCGTGCACACCGGAAAGTGCTTCTGGTAATTTCAGCAGGTATGCCACCGATCCACATCTTTCGGAAATCTGGAATGGACCGATGAAGCGGGGTGCTAACTTTCCCCTCACCCCAAATCTATTTACACCCTTCATTGGAGACACCCGTAGATATACGTGGTCCCCAACTTCGAATTGTAATGGGCGCCTTCTCCGGTCCGCATACTGTTTCTGACGGGATTGAGCGGCTTTTAGGTTCACTTGAATTAGTCGAACCTTTTCTTCCGCGTTGTTGACAAGATCAATCCCGAAGGTAACGCTTTCGCCAGACTCACACCAGTTCAATGGTGTGCGGCATTTTCTTCCGTATAGCGCCTCGTAGGGCGCCATCTTGATGCTGCCTTGGTACCCATTGTTGTACGAGAACTCGGCTAACGGCAAGTGATCATCCCAATTCTTGCCGTGGTTGATGGAGCAAGCTCGTAGCACGTCTTCTAGGATTTGATTTACCCGCTCGGTTTGCCCATCCGTCTGCGGGTGGTAGGCTGAACTACGGATCAGCTTCGTCCCCAAGGCAGCGTGTAGCTGCTCCCAAAAACGGGACACAAATAAAGTGCCCCGGTCCGATATGATGGTACGGGGTACGCCGTATAAGCATAGGATCCGTGAGATGTACAGTTCAGCGTACTTCTTGGCGTTGTAGTTGGTGTTGACCGGGATGAAATGGGCAACTTTGGTGAGCCGATCGACGATCACCCACACAGAATCATGTTTCTGTAAGGTGGTGGGTAAACCGACGACGAAATCCATGCTCACGTCCTCCCACTTCCAGGCAGGAATGCCCAGTGGTTGCAGCAGTCCCGGTTTCCGCATGTGGTCTGCCTTCACCCTTCGACATGTATCACACACGGACACGTATTTTGCAGTCTCCCGCTTCATCCGTGTCCACCAAAATTTGCTTCTGAGTTCTTGATACATTTTGTTGCTGCCGGGGTGAATAGAAAACTTTGATAAGTGAGCCTCATCAAAGATTTTCTTCCGTAACTCCGGGTTTCGGGGTACGACAATCCGGTCCTTGAACCATAGGACGCCGTCTCTGTCCTTCCGGAAACATTTCAACTCCCCACTGTCTATACGTCTCCGCAAATGTGACATGCCCTTGTCATTCTTCTGGGCTGCCGCTATCTCTTCACGGATGGTGGGGATCAAAGCTAAGTTGTAGAGAGCTCCGTGGGGAATCACACGTAGTGGTGGTTCGCTCTCTTCCAATGGTGTGATGGTCAGATTATTGACGTGTGACTTGCGGCTCAGCGCATCTGCCACGACGTTTGCCTTACCCGGATGATAATGGATCTCTATCTCGTAATCCTTTATCAGTTCTAACCATCTTCATTGCCTCATGTTTAACTCCTTCTGAGTGAATATGTACTTGAGGCTTTTGTGGTCGGTATACAAATGTACGAGGTTACCGAGTAGGTAGTGCCTCCACATCTTCAGTGCAAGTACCACGGCAGCGAGCTCCAAATCGTGAGTTGGATAATTCTGCTCATGGTTCCTAAGCTGCCGTGATCCATACGCGACCACTCTTCGGTCTTGCATCAGCACACATCCGAGCCCAATGCCGGATGCATCGCAGTACACATCGAACGGTTTTGTTGTGTCTGGCTGTGCCAAAACCGGTGCTGATGTCAGGTGCTTGACTAAAGCCTTGAATGCTGCTTCACATGTTGGACTCCAAACATATTTGGTAGCCTTCTTCAGCAGCTCTGTCATTGGCTTGGCAATCTTCGAGAAGTTCGGAATGAACCTCCGATAATATCCCGCGAGTCCGAGGAAACTCCGTACCTCATGAACCGTTCTCGGGGATTTCCAATTCAGCACTTGCGTGATCTTGCTCGGGTCCACAGCGATACCCTCCGCTGAGATGATGTGCCCGAGGAAAGGCACTTGCGATATCCAAAACTCGCATTTGCTGAATTTTGCGTATAACTTGTGATCCCGCAGCCGTTGCAAGACTATACGCAGATATTTCTTGTGATCTTCCTCCGACTTGGAATATACCAGGATGTCGTCGATGAAGACCACGACAAACTTGTCCAGCTCCGGCATGAACACCGAGTTCATTAAGTACATGAAGTGAGCTGGAGCATTGGTGAGGCCGAAGGACATGACCAGGTACTTATAAAGTCCATACCTTGTCGAGAAAGCTGTCTTTGGAATGTCCTCTGCCCTTATCTTAATCTGATGGTACCCGGATCTTAAATCCATCTTGGAAAAGATCTTTGCTTCAACCAACTGATCAAACAACATGTCGATCCGTGGCAACGGGTACTTGTTCTTGATAGTTACGGCATTTAATGGACGGTAGTCCACGCAAAGCCGCAACGTTTCATCCTTTTTCTTGACAAATAATGCCGAACAGCCCCATGGCGAGGAGCTCGGCCTAATAAAACCCTTCTCCAGAAGGTCCGTGAGCTGAGTCTTCAGTTCAGCCAACTCCTTGGGCGCCATCTTGTACGGCCTTGGGATATTGGCATGGTTCCCGGTGCAAGTTCAATCTTGAACTCCACCTCTCTATCGGGTGGCATCCACGGCAAATCGTCCGGGAATACATCAGGGAACTCTCGGACCACTGGAATGTCTTCCAATCTGATGGTGGTGGCTTGATAGACACTTGGAAGTTTTATTTCTGGACTGTCCAGAAATAATGAGTGAGACTCGTGCACTTCTGAGTTTAAGTGCACGACTCGAAGGACGGTGTCTAAAACAGCGCCGTGGCGGGTTAACCACGACATCCCTAGGATGACATCGACCTTTTGTCCCTCTAAGATAATGAGAGACGTGGGGTACGCTCTACCCGCTAAGCATAATGGTGCTTTGGAGACCATTACGCTTGCTGAAATCTTCCCACCCGGTGAACAAATTAAATATGGACTATCGGTGGGTAATATTGGCAAACTGTGTTTAGCAATGAAAGCTTGGCTAATAAAATTATGCGTGGCGCCCGAATCAAACAGTACTATAGCGGGATGCTGGTGGAGTTGGAACATACCCGCAAGGATTGGCTCGCCCTCCGGCATGTCCTCAATGGCAAGCTGGTGGACAGTGCCGGGCCTAGGGTTTGCCCGCCGCGCATTAGTAGGGTTCCGGGGTTGATTCCTCCCCGGAAACTGTGGTGCCACTCCGCCGCCTTGCCTCTCCGGGCAACTGCTCGCGAAGTGTCCTGGACGACCACACTTGTAACATGTGGCCGCTGCTGGTGGAGTACTTGGTGGACGAAAGCCCGGCATGCGTTGCTGAGGGGCAAACGCACGCGGCATCGCCCGCTGCTGTTGTTGTTGTTGCGGTGGTGCTGGCAGTGCCGGCCGGAATGCCGGTGACGAGTACGGCCGACTGCGGAACGGCATCGACCGCTGTGGTGGTTGCCAGCGTGGGCCTGATGGTGAGCGATTCACCATCCGAAACTTCTGAGAAGGACCGCCTCCTTCTCCGCTGCTCTGCGGCGCGCTTCGCTTTCGCTCTGCCGCCGCCAACTCCTTGCCGGAGTCCTCCTGAACAATCGCAGCATCAATGATGTCGTTGAGGCTGCCGCGATTGAACATCGCCAACTTGTCCTACAGGAGCGGGTTAAGCCCCTGGTAAAAATGGTCTCGCCGCTTCTCGTCTGTATCCGCGTGATACGACGCGTAGAGCGCGAGATCGTTGAACGCCCTGGAGTATTCCAGCGCGTTCCGGCTCCCTTGTTGCAGGTGTAGGAACTCCTGCGTCTTCCTCTTCATCAAACCGGGCGGTATATGATAGGCCCTGAAGGCCGTCCGGAACTCCGCCCAGGTCATCACTCGGTCGGTGGGCTGGGAAGCACAGAAGTTGGCCCACCACGCGCTCGCGGATCCTTGGAGCTGCTGTACCGCGAACTGAGTCTTGCGCTGCTCGCTGATTTGGAGCAGCCCGAACTTCATCTCTATGGCGCGGAGCCAGTTGTCCGCGTCAAGTGGTTCATCCGCCCTTGAGAATACAGGGGGATGAGTCGCCAGGAAGTCGGAGTAGGAGCTCTGTTGGCGCTCCTCACGATCTTGACGTCTCTCCGGGCGAGACGTATTGGATATGAGGGTCTGCAGCAACTCTGTGTGCTGCTGATGCGAGCCCGCCATTGCCGCGACAATGTCAGCCAATGTAACCGTTGGCAGTGGCGGTGGCGGTGTTTGCGGTTTCTGTTGCTGCTGCTGTCCCAAGGAGTCCTCGGGAGGTGGTTGGGAGGTCTCTCCCCCTTGACTGGTACCCCCAACGTCTGGGTTGGCACGAGTACGCGTCATTCTGAAATTCAAAACAGCAGCAATTAGCACATGTCTTACTAAAAATTCCATACGCAACAGTAGGTATTGATGTGACACATGATCAATTTGCACAACATTCACATATATTGATAAAGCATAAACTTTATACAAGATACATTATTCTCGGGTCTCCGAGAAGTCGTGCTCATGTCGTCACTACCTATACATACGCTACTGTCTATACGACATGTCACTGATTACAAAAGTTCAGTTACGCTACCCTAGCTGCCCTACTTGGCAACCGTAACCCCCTACTCGGAGTAGATCTCGACCTCCTGTGGGTCGTCCTCCTCCGGTACCTCTACTGGTGGCTCTGGGTCTACCACCTCTTCTCCCATCCCGGGTTCTCCCATTGCTGGAAGACCCAAGACCACCGGTATGCCTAACACCGGGGGCACGAGGTCCTGCAATGCATGCACCTCGTCCATAGCCTGGTTGTAGTCCTCTTCCCAGCCTTGTCCTTCCTCAATAGTGTCGTCCCGCTCTTGAGCAAGGTCCTCATTCTGCTGGGTTAGGGTCTGCACCAGCTCTTGCAATGCCGCGATGTCAACACGGCTCTTCTTCTTTGCCTTCTTCAGACGACGCAACTGATTGTGTTGTTCATTCAGTCGCTTGATCGTCGGAAGGAGCACATTGCGGAGTGCGCTGTGAGCACCCTCGAAATGATCTCCACGGCTTGTGCTCTCCTTGAGCTTGGTGGCGAGACGCTCCGTATGAACAGCTTGGCTGTCCATCACAGCGTTTCCCGCCCTCATTTGGAGGCTGAGATTTGCCCCCGCGAGGTTGTACCTTGGGCAACTCGGGTCTGTTGCCTCCAGGTACCTCTCTTCCCACACATGCTGAGCTCGTCCCTCCACCGGAATGAGTGCGTATGGAGTGCCCTCCATAGCCTGCACGTGTAGTTGGCAGAAACGTGACATAGTGTCACGGGCTGCCACTTGCCACATCCCTTCCGGTTGTCTTCCTCTCACCGTGACGGTGAATGGCACCCAACCGGGTGGCGTAGGTCCGGCAGGAACCTCGACATGGATCGTCCACGTCTTGTTCCCCTCTTCGCCTTCTTCCTTGGCGAAGTATTGCGGCATCTGGTTGTACCCGAAATATTGGAGCATTTGCCACAATGCTTCCAGGTAGCCGCTACGGTCAGAACAGTGGGAAACCACCCACCCGTTCTCCAACCGTTTATCTGCTGCCATCTGTAAAAATATATTTGAGAAATGTCAAATATTTATTTAAACAGTAAACCATGGAGTTATAACATAAGACATGTCATTGAACCCATAAAACTTGGAAACATAGTTCAAATTTTAAACAAATTTGACTGCTGATCTGCTGTTCCCATGACAGCCCTGACCAGTTTCCATTTCAACCTGATTTAGGCCATGTTAACAGCAAAACTAATTCTGGATCTCAGTATCAAAGTTAAATCTAACTTCAATATCTTTCCAGAAAGTGTTTGCTTGGCCTCAAATCTGTCCTGGTTCAAAAGTTATGTGATGTCAAAGTTAACAGAATTTCTGGAATCAATTGGACAGCACCTCCCTGCTTTAGGTACTGAATTGATCCAAGAATACCAGTTAATTCTGTTCCTAATCTGACAAAACTTTCTGTTACAAAGTTGTAACCCATCTCATAAGCTTTCCAGAACTACCTCATTTTCTATTTTTGGGTTTTTAAGCAGGAAGTTATGCTTAATTTACAGAGAGTTTACAGAGAGTCTTTGCTCTGCCCTATTTTCTGGACAGTTTCAACTCTACTGCATTTTTCGAGTGGTTAAGGGATGAAACACCTCTGGACCTCAACAGAAAAGTTGTAAAGCTCTTCCAAAGCTTTCCATAAATGTATCATACGACCCCAAATCTCGAAAGAACTCAACCTCTAGCCTCTGATTAACTTCAGCCTTGATTCAGCTGAAAACCGAGTACTCTGTCCTTAACAACCTATAAGTTGAAAACTTGTTAACTTTGAATATCCTGTTCAAGGGAAGGAGTTACATCAAGTTTTACTATTTTAGATCAAAATCTTCAAGTTTTACATGAAGTTGTTCATTTAGTTGGGTGTGACGTCGATGCGTCACCAGATTATGTCGGTACTACGTCCTCACAAAGGAAAAACCTATACCGGACTTAGCCGGTTTCGTTATTTCAGTGGCACTAAACGTCACTCGCACACGGATGCTACACGTCTACCGTTTCGTGGTAAGGCTACCTGCAGACATCCAAACAATCATCAGACTCGGCTGCACACCGAGCTCGGAATCCAAACAGTTAGTACACCCGGCCGTCATCACTCGCCCGGATGTTCTCAAGCCAACCACGCCTTGAGTTACGTGTTCACGTTTTAGACCACGTGACGGGGTCTCCCAAGTTGCACCACGCACGCCAGGGACAGACGTTGCTCGAATACCCCAAATGACATGAAGAGTCGTAGAGGATATCAAAGCGGGTCGGGTTACCTGCCACCCGTGGGGCTCCACCCTTCAGCTTGTGCGCACTGGTGGACAGCGCTTACGTGCACCCCCCAAGACATGAACGTCCCGAGATGCACGATTTTCCGACATAACAAATAGGGTGATATGCCACTTTCTATATGCTAATAACATCCTTATACGGGCTATTAACTCGTTCCTCACTGGGTTTTTGAAAAAGAAGACCTTTGTACTGTGTTAAACCTCAACCTTGCTCTGATACCACGCTGACACGACCCCATTGGTCCTGTCGAGCCAGGATCACGCTGAGGGGTGCTGCGTTGCACAGCACCGTATAACACATGTCAAAGGTGCAAAGCGGAAGCGGAAGTTTTATTACATAAACAAGTTTATGAACATGTTTACATCAAAATAAGTTCAGTCTACACTCGCAGGTGTAGACTAAGCATCAAGTGCACGTTCAGCCCTCGAACGTGTCCTTGCTAGCACACACACACACTAACTCTGCGGCGTGCACGACTCCCACTCGACGGGGTTCCCCTCCTGGGGTTCCGTCTCCTCTTCGGGAGTCCCTTCCTCATAGAACCCTGCAAAAGCTTCAAACACAAGCAGTGAGCACGAAGGCTCAACAAGTCTGACCCGTCTCACCTAAACATGGAACTTCTACATGAGGGTAATGGGTTGCATGAGGTAAAAAGAATTTGCAAGGACTCGCCTAATTAGTAGAACCTTACTTTCAAGTTTTAGCAGCAGGTTGTGGAGAACCTTACGCTAAGGTACATGAGAGAGCCGCAATCAAACAAGAAACGCATTTCTCTCATGTACTTTGCCCAAAGTTGAAAGGAACTTTAATTAGCTCTAAGCTACAGCATATCATTAACAATCACTGTCCAGCTTTCAATCAGCAACATTTTAACATGTAACTAGCCTGTTCTTTCTACGTCACGGTACAGTGAACAAGTGGTAGTCACTGACCGCGAGGGACGGCGATTATAATCGATTTACACCTGCAGGGTTACCCGAACAACCCGTCACGTACGCCCGTACTCGATGTTGCCTACAACAACCATCACGGACGCCGTACGCGACTACCTTTCACCCGTTAGCTAAATATTGAACCGGTCCCATCGTCCCGAGCAAGAGGTCTCTGCACGCGCATCTCTGTGCCGCCAGCCGATTTACACCTCGAGCTCTCAACCTACCCTCTGAACGACGGGCAATGCCTCAATACCCAGCTACCCAAGTTACATCGGTTTCCCGGTTCCCATATAGCCGGTAGGTCTTCGGTACTGTTCTAGCTTGTTCAACAGGCCCGCACACGGCTCGGTCCTCAATCGACACAAGCGGAGCTACAGCACACAGGCCCCAAAGTCCTGCTGCCCTTACCCTCCGCTCGGTCTCATTTTCTTGCCATGTGTATCATGTGCTATCTCTACCTGAGCGATGTGCCACTAGCCTATTCTCGCGAGTAGTTCTAACTACTCGACTTGTACCGAATCCTACTCTATCCTAGCAATGCAGTGGCTAACGGGGTTTGCAATCCTAAACCCAACTCATGGTTTTCTTGGCTATGCAGTGGGGTTTCCAAACAAGACTCTAATGCATAGGATAAAGGAAACAAGTATGTGCTCAAAACAATAAAAATTTGAAAAATGGTTAATGCAAACCGGGGCTTGCCTTGCTGCTCTTGGTCGTAGGCTAGCTGTTCCTCCGGAGTAACGAAGTCTAGGACTTCGGGTTCCTCCTCGTCCTTAGCGACTACATGATATAAGAAACATATGTATCAATTTAAATGCATTTGTATTAACTTTGAAGTTGTGAAGTCTATAACCTTTGCTAGATAGACCTAATGACTGTGAAACTTTTACTGTGGCTTGGTTACAACCTAAACAGAGACTTGGTCAAGTTTTAGTTGCAGCAAAGCTCATTTGAGCCCTCCACAAATAATTATGTCCTTGACCTTAATTGGAACTCTTAGGGTGTTCTAGGAATTTTCATGAGACAAACTATGACTTTCTGAAAACTAGATTTTCAGAGGGTTCTAATGGAGTTGGTCTCACTCAACTTGGAAGTCTCTAACTAAAGATATGAGCTAAACAATTTCAGAGAAAATTCTGAAAATGTTTCTGAACATTTTCTATTTTCTCTGGAACAGTTTCACTAATCACACCATTAGGTGGACTAAATGAGCTCAAATAGATCTGCAATTTTTATGGTAGTTCAAGGATATCTTGGTGAACATCTCAGCAAAGTTTCAGGATTTTCCTGCAAAGGATTCTCCAGTTAAAATTCCTAACATTTTAAACTTTAAGGAATTAATTCTGGAGAAATAAGGAATTTCATGAAGTGAAACTTGATTTTCTGGAAAGTACTCAGAGAGCTGAATCCAGCAAAATTTGGTTCACTCAATTTGGAGCTTTCTAGCCAAAGTTATAAGGATTTGAAGTTTGAACTGAAACTGAAATTCGGGGAAAAAGTTTAAACTCTGGCTCGTGGGCCCCGCACACAGTGCGTCGTCTCCCTCCTCGCGCCAACTGCGCGGCGGCGGCGTTCTCCGGCGACCTTCGCCGGAACTGAGTTCCCGGCCACCCCCCGGCCCGAAACTTGCCGCCTGCCCCTTTACTGACCCCCTGGACTCGATGGTGGGGTCGCCGGCCGCCGGCGATGACCGGAAACCCGTGCGCATCGATGACAGCACCTGCTAGGGTTCCGGTGAGGTCGGTCCCACTCTCCCGTGCACCAAATCGACCGGAAACCGGTCGGAGAGCATCAGTAGAGCATGGGAAACCCGAACCAGGGCTGGGTGGAAGCTAGAAACGCCGGCAACTAGGCTCTCGACGGTGAGCCGAGGTGTTCAGCCATGGCGGCGGGGAAAACAGCCATAACAGGGCCGATTCTCGATGGTTTTCTCTAATTCCAGTTCGAGCATGGGCGCTATCGTGCGTAGTAGCTACTCGGTAACGAGCTCGTCCACCCCTCGTGCATAGAGCACGAATTTCACCCGAAGGTGAGCTCGGTCCTTATGAACTGATCAAGAGTAAATTTGGAAATTCTCGGCCGAGGGTTGATCAATCGCCAAACGGCTTTCGGCTACTCCATCCACATACAATCACACATCTTTCTTGTGTAGAGAAGAGGACGTGACAACGGTCGTGCTGTGCTGTCCACGGGAGCCCGATCGGCGGCGATGTTCGGCTCGCCGGAGAAATGGCTCGTACAGCTCGAGGACGCTTGCTCACTGGCCAACACGGAGTCTAGGAGGTTGCTCAAGATCTCTTGGTGCCGTTTTGCTGTGGAGGAGGCTGTGCTCGCGAGTGATCGGGCTTGATCAAGCGTGAGCTCGAGCGGCGGCGATGGCAGTGGAAGAACAGGTCGTGCACGTCGGCAGCTCGGGGAATGGGCGACTGAAGCACGCCGGGGAGGGAATAAATAGCCCGGCGGCTGATCTCCGGCTTGGGGCGCGCAGCAGGAGCTGGCGCCGGCTGCCCCCCCCCTCGGTGGCGCGCGCACACTGCACCCGGGAACCGACTGAACTGTGTTTCAGTCGGTTTGTGTTGAGGTAGAGGCTGACATGTAGGTCCCACCCCCCATTTTAACCTCTGAAATTTACTCCTAATCACTGTTGTAAACAGTGAACCCCATACTACCCTTGGCAATTCAAATTATTCACCTATGAGCCATTTGAATTGATCAAAGTTCAAATGAGGTTTGGTTTGAATGAATTTCAGCACAAGTTCAGTTTGAAATTCAAATAAAGTTTGAATTTCTCCCCCTTAGCTCATGTCAAGATCAACTCCAAATGGAGTGAAAATTGGTGTGTGAGCTCACAAAAATGTGCTGAGTAAGAATATACCCCCCACTTTTAAATTCATTGGATAAAAACAGTTTGAATTTGAATATGGTTTCAAACTGCCCTCTTCCTAACTATACCCAAACTGACCTCAAAAAGGTTTTGAATTTGGGTGAAACTTGGCATGGACATCCTTAGTAAAGTGTAGGAGTTTTCATATGTCCAGCCCATCTATATCACATGTGGGAAATACCACTTTTGCAATGTGTAAGTTTGTTCTCTAATGAGCATGTTGATAATTGTTACTTGCTCTTCATTTGTGTTCATCATTCTTCCTCAAATGAGGTGTGTGGTGTGGTGATGAACACTGCAAATGTGTGTCAATAACTGAGGCCCTTACAAATAGTGGTGAGGCCATCGCCATGGAAGTGGACTCCACATTAGACCAAGACATACGCAACGGTCAGAAGAATGATGAGAAGATACAAGAAATCAGAGAACTCATCAAAGAAAATAAAGCCCCTGGGTTCAGAGAGGATGAACAAGGTACGGTATGGCACGGGAAAAGAATCTGTGTGCCTGAGGTGAAGGAGATCCGTGAATTGATTTTGAAGGAGGCTCATGATTCCGACTATTCCATTCATCCTGGGAGTACAAAGATGTATCATGTCCTTAAGAGCAGATATTGGTGGTATGGCATGAAGCGAGATGTCGCAGAGCATGTTGCTCTATGTGACACATGTCAGTTGGTGAAAGCAGAACATTAACGACCCGCGGGACTATTGCAACCACTCAAAGTGCCTGAATGGAAATGGGAAGAAATCGGTATGGATTTCATAGTGGGACTGCCTAGGACCCAATCGTGATATGATTCAATATGGGTCATCATCGACAGACTAACCAAGGTAGCTCATTTCATCCCCGTGAAAGAAAGCTACAGCGGATCCAAACTGGCGGAGTTGTACATGTCAAGGATCGTGTGTTTCCATGGAGTGCCAAAGAAGATAGTGTCTGATCGAGGGACACAGTTCACCTCAAGGTTCTGGCAGAAGTTACATGAAACCATGGGAACTCATCTAAATTTTAGTTCTGCCTATCACCCCCAGACTAACGGGCAGACGGAAAGAACCAATCAGATCCTTGAGGATATGCTGAGAGCATGTGCGCTCAAGAACAATAGGAGTTGGGATAAGAACTTACCGTATGCGGAGTTCTCCTACAACAACAGCTATCAGACTAGTATGAAGATGTCACCATTTGAGGCTTTGTATGGGAGGAAGTGCAGACCTCCACTCTTTTGGAACCAAACAGGGGAATGTAAAGTGTTTGGGCCCGAGGTACTACAAGAAGCCGAGGCGAAAGTGAGGGAAATCCGCAACATTCTGAGGATAGCACAGACCCGACAAAAGAGCTATGCCGATGTACGCAGAAGAGAGCTCGTTTTCAATGTGGGAGACTATGTTTATCTCAAGGTGTCCCCTATCCGAGGACTTCGTCGGTTCAAGGTGAAAGGGAAATTATCCCCTCGATACATCGGGCCCTTCTAGATTCTGGAAAGGAAAGGCGAAGTGGCATATCAACTAGAACTACCGGCTCGCTTATCATATGTGCACGATTTATTCCATGTGTCACAACTCAAGAAATGTCTAAGAACGGCCGAGGAAACGTTACCCATGAATGAGGTGGATGTACGAGAGGATCTTTCTTATGCCGAGCAACCGGTCAAGATTTTGGAGACAATGGAACGCCTCACCAGAAATAAAAGAATCCGAATGTGCAAAGTGCAGTGGAAGCATCACTCGGAAGCGGAAGCCACATGGGAGCGAGAAGACGAGCTTAAGGCACAGTTTCCAGAATTGTTTTCTTAGAATCACCAATCTCGAGGACAAGATTTCTTTTAAGGGGGGTAGAGCTGTAACACCCCAAAACCTGCTAACGATGGGAATTTAAAAATTTTTGGACATATTGCATGAGGTGCAGAAATTCAAATTCAAACTGGAATTTAGATTTGAATCAAACCAGAAAAAGAAAAAAAGAAAACCGAAACCGGCCAGTGGGCCGAAACCCGCCAGCCGGCCCAAGAACCCGCGCCAGCAAGCCCAACCCGCACCCCCTCTCTCCCTCTCTCTGACGTGCAAGGCCCGCCATCATCTTCTTCCCCCGTGCGCCCAACCGACCGTGGACTCTCTCTCTCTCGCCCGATCAAAACCAACCCCGGAACCCACGCTCCCAGCCCCAATTTCTGGTCCCGGACGCCCCAACATGATCTCAACAAACCGCCGCCCTCCCTCGTCCATTTAAACGCCAAAATCCGCCCCTTTTTCCTCCCTGATCGGCCGTTTTTCTCTCCGGTGAGAACCGAAGCTTCTACTGCCGATTTCCTTCGATCCTTTCTCAAATTTCCTGATCTAACGTGCTGATCACGTTCCACCGCCGCAGGGTAGCCCTGCAGTTGAAGGAAACGACGTGTCTTGTGCCCCAACTGTCACTTCGACGTGCACCGAAGATCATCGCCGTTGAAGCTCGCCGCCGACCGACTTCTAGGGCCTCCAAGTGCAGGAAAACCCCTCGGTGAGCATCCCCTAACCCTCCGCAGCCGATCCGTGCAAAAAGATGCGAGTTCTAGCGTGTAGCGGCAAAAACCGAGGCTGCGCCGGCGAGATCGCCACCCCCGCCGCCGCGCGCCGCCGCGCGCGGGGGCTGGCTCCGGTCAGGGCGAGTGGCCCCTTGAGGGTCGTCTATTTTAAATCGCACGGTAGAAATTAAATCGACGCGTACCGCTTCGGCAATATAATCTGAGCGCTGTTTTAAATCCAACGGCCCACGTCAGCCCCGCGTTATAAAGGCCGGGATTCTTACGCGCTACGCCCTGGGGATCTCGGTAAACACGAGCTAGCCCCAGAAATTTCTGATCTAGCCCCTGGACCTTCAGAAATTCATGTAAATTCATTTAAAAATCAGTTTTAGCCTCTGGACTTAATAAAAATTAGGAAAACCCCTCTGTTAGGTGTAATTAGGCCCCTGAAAATTTAGGAAATAGTAAATTAAACCCTGCAGTAGGGTGAATTTGCCTTTTAGAAATTTGAACATGTGAATAGGATTTAAATTTAAATGGTGATGCAAACATATGTGCCAATATAAATTTAAACTCTCCTAGCACTTGGAAAACTTAGAATGAGTTAAAAATAGATTTTAGACTGAAATGAAATCTGCCTAAGTGTTGCTTACTTTTATTATTTCTAGAAACACATTTTTAGGCTATGAAATAATTCTGAAAATTGGTAAAATAAATTTCAATTTGGTCATATCAGAGAGGAAGTTCAAAAATATATTATTGAATATTTTAGATCAGAACCTATTCTGTTTAGATGATATGTCTTACTATTCTAATATTGAAATTTACTTTTAGGCATAGAAAATAAATCTGAAAATATACAAAATTTGAAAATATTAAATGAGATCTTTACATTCAAAAACTTCAAATTGAGGTCTTGAAGAAGATCTGAAAACCTATTTGAAGTAGGAAACTTTCTTTCATGCAAATTTCGTGGCTAAGGAGTGCATTAATTAAATATAGAGAATTTGTTCAAATTGGAAATTCATATATAGTGTGCAAATAGAAATCTGAATACAAAAGTTAGAAATAATATATATATGTTTAAAACTGCATGTAGGCCAAAAATCACCACATCTAGGGTGACCACAACACTTAGAAATGTGAAGGACTTTAATATGTATGTAGGTGTGGTTTGCATGAGTGAAAGTGTGAACTATGGCTTATGGATTGTTGTTTTCTTTTGCTATGTTTATTGGCATATGTAGAACCTGCCCCAGAGAAAGTTCTCCCCTTCCAAGACCAAGACTTTCCATTCCCAGAGCAGCAGGAAGAAGGCAAGTGTCCTTGACCACTTTGATCCTATAATAGGATGTGTAGATAGAATTATTTGCATTGTCAATTGAAACATGAAACCCATGCTAGGAAGTTTCCCTAGAATTGCATTACCTTGTTTCCTTGTAGCTTGGGATGGGATCTATTTTATCATGTCATTTATTTATATGCTTATGCTTAGCCATGCTTAGAATGGGATAATTGGGATATGAGATCATCAATTCATTTACCTTACTCTTGAATGAGATATTATGAGTTATGTAGAGGTAGGGATCGAGGCAAGTTGGATGATTTGGTTGGTGCTGGGTGCACGAGACTCGGGTTTGTGTTTAGTACTTGCCTGGATCCTAAGGACAGGTTCATGGAGCATATAACCTGGCTTTACCGTGCCAACCACATGCTGGGATGGGGCAGCTTGGCCAATTAATTAGGTGTATCCCCGGTGTAGTATGGGTGTGTTGGATGGTGCGGGGAATAGGTGTCAGCTGGACTACCATATGAACCGCAAGGCTCAAGAGGGGCCACTGCAGCGGGGTTGCAGCCTCTTGTATGCTGTTAGGGGTGAAACCTTAGTGGGCCCACGCTCGTCGGGAATCCCTTTGTAAAGGCTTCGTAGTGATCTCCTGGCTACACACCTGTGAAGTGTGATTGTGGTTCGCGGCCACTGGCATAATGGAGGTTCTTTTAGTCCACCCGGCAACGGGGGATGAAATCACTACATGTGGGTACAGTGGTGCAAACTCTGCAGAGTCAAAACTGTCATGACAGCCGTGCTCACGGTCAAGAGCGGCTTGGACTTATTCATGATTAGAGGACGATGAACTGGGAAGTTGTGAATTTAAGCGGGAAGCTTAATATTGAGATGAGACTATGTTTACTTGATAATGATGATGGGTTGAGGGATTGGGATCCAATTCACCTGTGTAGTAATTGTAGGTGCTTAATAAGCTAAGGTGATAGGTAATAATTGAGTAGTGCTTTAACCATGAGTTCAACCTCTCCTTGCTCTAGCCATGCATGGCATAACTTTCCCACACTTGCTGAGTACCCACGGTACTCAAACTTGCTTTTCTGTTGGTTTATATTGCTGCTCAGGTCAAGAGAATGATGTGGTGTTTAATGACCAAGACTTTGGTCCCAAGGAAGGATTCTAGGTTCACGGAGTCCCCCGGGCAATGCCTGTGATGGAGCCCACAAGATTTATATTCCGCTGCTGTTTTATTTACATGTTATGAACTTATTATCGTCCATCAAGACGTATGCTTTGTAAGACATATTTATATTCGACACCTGGATTGTAATAAATGATGCTTCACTATTTGTCATCACATGTATGAGAGAATGATCCTGGCATACATGTGATATTCACTCTGTTGTTCTTTGGAACAAACTGGGTGTGACAAAGTTTTAGCAGCAGGTTGTGGAGAACCTTACGCTAAGGCACATGAGAGAGCCACAATCAAACAAGAAACACATTTCTCTCATGTACTTTGCCCAAAGTTGAAAAGAACTTTAGTTAGCTCTAAACTACAACAAATCATTAACAATCAAAGTCCATCTTTCAATCAGCAACATTTTAACATGTAACTAGCCTGTTCTTTCTATGTCACGGTACAGTGAACAAGTGGTACTCAGTGACCGTGAGGGACGGCGATTATAATCGATTTACACCTGCAGGTTACCCGAATAACCCGTCACGTACGCCCGTACTCGATGTTGCCTACAGCAACCATCAGGGACGCCGTACGCAACAACCTTTCACCCGTCAGCCAAATATTGAACCGGTCCCATCATCTCGAGAAAGAGGTCTCTGCACGCGCATCTCAGTGCCGCCAGCCGATTTACACCTCAAGCTCTCAACCTACCCTCTGAACGACGAGCAATGCCTCAATACCCAGCTACCTGAGTTACATCGGTTTCCCGGTTCCCATATAGCCGGTAGGTCATCGGTACTGTTCTAGCTTGTTCAACAGGCCCGCACACGGCTCGGTCCATAATCGACACAAGCAGAGATATAGCACACATGCCCCAAAGTCCTGCTGCCCTTACTCTCCGCTGGGTCTCATTTTTCTTGCCATGTGTATCATGTGCTATCTCTACCTGAGTCGAGTGCCTCTAGCCTATGCTCGCGAGTAGTTCCAACTACTCAACTTGTACCGAATCCTACCCTAACTTAGCTTTGCAGTAGCTAACAGGGTTTGCAATCCTAGACCCAACCATGGTTTTCTTGGCTATGCAATTGGGTTTCCAAACAAGACTCTAATGCAACGAAATAAGTGATACTCAAAGAAAGTGCTCAAAACAATAAAAATTTGTAAAGAGGTTGATGCAAACCGGAGCTTGCCTTGCTGCTCTTGGTCGTAGGCTACCTGCTCATCCGGAGTAACGAAGTCTAGGACTTCGGGTTCCTCCTCGACCTTAGCGACTACATGATATACAAGTATATGTATTAATTTAAATGCATTTGATTGAATTTAAATTTGTGAAGTCTGTACTGTTACTAGACAGACCCAATGACTGTGAAACTTTTACTGTGGCTTGGTTACAACCTAAACAGATATTTGGTCAAGTTTTAGTTGCAGCAAAGCTCATTTGAGCCCTCCACAATTAATTATGTACTTGACCTTAATTGAAGGCTTTTAGGGTGTTCTAAGTATTTTCATGAAACAAACTATGACTTTCTGAAAACTAGATTTTCAGAGGGTTCTAATGGAGTTGGTCTCACTTAATTTGAGGGTTTCTAGCTAAAGATATGAGCTAAACAATTTCAGGGAAAATTCTAAAAATGTTTCTGAACATTTTCTATTTTCTCTGGAACAGTTTCACTAATCACACCATTAGATGGATCAAATGAGCTCAAATGGATCTGAAATTTTTATGGTAGTTCAGGGATATTTTGGTGAACGTCCCAGCAAAATTTCAGAATTTTCCTCCAAGGGATTCTCCAGTTAAAATTCTAAAGAGTTTAAATTTTGAGGAATTAATTCTGGAGCAATAAGGATTTTCATGAAGTGGAACTTGATTTGTTGGAAAGTACTCAGAGAGCTGAATCCAACAAAATTTGGTTCACTCGATTTGGAGTTCCCTAGCCCATGTTATGAGGATTTGAAATTTGAATGAAATCTGAAAATCGGGGAAAAGTTTAAATCTGCCGGGGGCCCGCAGGGACACGTGTTGGGCGCGGAGGCGTCAGCACACTGAGGCATACAGGGATTTTGCGTGCCAGCACATCAGATCCCAGCCGCAGCCCGATCCCGATTTAAAATATCTGCTGCTGACTGCTGGGGTCCACCCCCTTCGTCTACCTCTCGCCGCCCGTGCTCTGCCGCCGGGGTACCTCGCCAGAGAGGTCGCCGGCAGCCTCTGTGGAGCCCAAACTTCACGATTCTGGCCGCCCCTGCCTACTTTCACTCGGGGAACATGATTCTGGGCTCAGCTCGCCATGAAAACGGCCGGCACATGGTCGGCGATGAGCGGCGGTTTCGGAAAGACTTCGGCCGTGTCGGCCGACTTCCCTAGCACCCCAACTGGCCGAGCAAACGGCCGGAAAGCATTAGTGGTATCTCAGGAACCTCGGCATGGGCTCAAGGCAGCTCGGGAGAGGTCCGATGTAGTCCCTCACCATGCGCCCGATGCTATCCGCATGCTCCGCCGTCGATAACTTCGAAATATGCCGGGTACAGAGGTTTTCAGGCCCAAGGTTGTGAAGGCAACTTGTGCGCCACCGTGTCTAGTTTGTGTGGGACCGGATTGAGGCCCTCTAATCCTTTCTAGAGTATAAATTTGACAGAACCACACCCGAAGGTCGGTCTGTACCCAGAAAGGGGAAAACTGGAAATTCGCCGCCGGTGAGCAAGCGCTCGGGCTGTGGCTCGGGGGTGCGCAGCACCGATCACCAGCGCGTCCAAGGGTGCCTTGGCTCGGGCGTGACAACCTCCCAGTTGGGCTGTCCACGGAAGCCCGAAGTGCGGCGGTTTTAGGTCACCGAATTGAACTCTCGGTATAGCCGAGATCGACAGGTTTTAGCTGAGTTCTAGCAACGGGGAAGAACGAGGAGGGTTCCTAGTACCTTGCCGTAGCTCTGAAGGAGACGGGGAGGCTGTGATCGGAGCTTTCCGATCGGTTCTGAGCGGCGGAAGAAAGTTTCTCGGCGCTGTGTTCTTGCAGGGAGAAGATGGTGAGGGCTTCGGCCGAGGAGGGGGAAGAACGCCTTAAGAAGGCTGTGAGCCGACTCGTGCCCGCACGTGGCCAAGTAGCTGCGGGCGCAGCGGCCTCCCTCGGTGGAGATCGCAGCTGCAGCTCGGGGACCCGAGTGAGAAAGTCTCAGTCGGTTGAATCATCCCAGTGGCTGACATGTGGGTCCCATTTTCATTTTTAACCTCTGAGATTAACTCCTATTCACTGTTGTAAACAGTAGTTCCCACAAAGCCCCTGGTGATTTGAATTTTCTACCCTTGAACCATTTTAATTGGTTAGCATTCAAATTGGGTTTGGTCTGAATGAATTTCAGCACATGTTCAGTTTGAAAATTCAAATAAAGTTTGAATTTGCCCCACTTAGCTCATGTCAAGATCAACTCTAAATGGATTGAAAATTGGTGTGTGAGCTCACAAAAATGTGCTGAGTAAGAATGTGCCTCCCACTTTTGAATTCATGTGATCAAAACTATTTGAATTTCAATTTGAGTTCAAACTGCCCTCTTTCAAGCCATACCCAAAATGACCTCAAAAAGGTTTTGAATTTGGGTGAAACTTGGCATGGACATTCCTAGCACTATGTAGGAGTTTGCATATGCCCAGCCCCTGTATATCACATGTGAGAAATACCACTTTTGCAATATGTGAGTTTGTTCCCTAATGAGCATGTTGATGGTGGTTACTTGCTCTTCAAATGTGTTTAACAACTTGCTTCAAATGAGGTGTGTGTGTGGTGATGAACACTTCAAACATGTGTCAAAAACTGAGGCCCTTACATTTCTCCCCCCTTAAAAGAATCTCCTCTCGAGATTATAAGGTGAAAATGAGAGAGAGGAGGTAAAAATTACCGGATATGCGACGTGAAAAAGTCGGGGTAGTTAGCGCGAAGAAATCCTTCGCTCTCCCATGTCGCTTCGTCCACGGAGTGATTACTCCATAGAACTTTGTAGAACCACAATGTGCGGTTGCGTGTGGTTCGGGCCTCTTCGTCAATAATCTGAACCGGTTCCTCCCGATAGGTGAGATCCGGTTGCAGTTCTTCAATGTCCTCCAGCTGAACGGTAGTTGATAGCTTGAGACACTTCCTCAGCTGGGAAATGTGAAAGACGTCGTGCACACTGGAAAGTGCTTCTGGTAATTTCAGCCGGTATGCTACCGATCCACATCATTCGGTAATCTGGAATGGACCGATGAATCGGGGTGCCAACTTTCCTCTCACCCCGAATCTGTTTACGCCCTTCATTGGAGACACACGTAGATACACGTGATCCCCGACTTCGAACTGTAATGGGCGTCTTCTCCGGTCCGCATACTGTTTCTGACGGGATTGGGTGGCTTTTAGGTCGCTTGAGTCAGTCGAACCTTTTCTTCCGCGTTGTTGACAATGTCAATCCCGAAGGTGACCCGTTCGCCAGACTCACACCAATTCAGTGGTGTGCGGCATTTCCGCCCGTATAGCGCCTCATAAGGCGCCATCTTTATGCTGGCTTGGTACCCATTGTTGTACAAGAACTCGGCTAACGGCAAGTGATCATCCCAACTCTTGCCGTGGTTGATAGCGCAAGCTCATGGCATGTCTTCTAGGATCTGATTTACCCGCTCGGTTTGCCCATCCGTCTGCGCTTGGTTGGCTGAACTACGGATCAGTTTCATCCCCAATGCAGCGTGTAGCATGCAGCGTGTAGCTGCTCCCAAAAACGGGACACAAATAAAGTGCCCTGATCCGATATGATGGTACGAGGTACGCCGTACAAGCATAGGATCCGTGAGATGTACAGTTCAGTGTACTTCCTGGCGTTGTAGTTGGTGTTGACCGGGATGAAATGGGCAACTTTGTTGAGCCGGTCGACGATCACCCACACAGAATCATGTTTCTGAAAGGTGCTGGGTAAACCGACGATGAAGTCCATGCTCACATCCTCCCACTTCCAGGCAGGAACGCCCAGTGGTTGTAGCAGTCCCGGTTTCCGCATATTATCTGCCTTCACCCTTCGACATGTATCACACTCGGACACGTAATTTGCGACCTCCCGCTTCATCCGTGTTCACCAAAACTTGCTTCTGAGTTCTTGATATATTTTATTGCTGCCGGGGTGAATAGAAAATTTTGACAAGTGAGCCTCATCCAAAATTTTCTTCCGTAACTCTGGGTTACGGGGTACGACGATCCGGTCCTTGAACCATAGGACGCCGTCTCCGTTCTTCCGGAAACATTTCAACTCCCCACTGTCTACACGTCTCCGCAAATGCGACATACCCTTGTCATGTTTCTGAGCTGCCGCTATCTCTTCACGGATGGTGGGGATCAAAGCTAAGTTGTAGAGAGCTCCATGTGGAATCACATGCAGTGGTTGTTCGCTCTATTCCAACGGTGTGATGGTCAGATTGTTGACGTATGACTTGCGGCTCAGCGCATCTGCCACTATGTTTGCCTTGCCCGGGTGATAATGGATCTCTATTTTGTAATCCTTTATCAATTCTAACCATCTTCGCTGCCTCATGTTCAGCTCCTTCTGAGTGAATATGTACTTGAGGCTGTTGTGGTCGGTATATAAATGTACGAGGTTGCCGAGTAGGTAGTGCCTCCACATCTTGAGTGCGAGTACCACGGCAGCGAGCTCCAAGTCATGGGTTGGATAATTTTGCTCATGGTTTCTAAGTTGCCGTGACCCATACGCGACCACTCTTTGGTCTTGCATCAGCACACATCCGAGCCCAATGCCGGATGCATCACAGTACATATCGAACGGTTTTGTTCTGTCTGGCTGCGCCAGAACCGGTGCTGATGTTAGATTCTTGACAAAAGCCTTGAATGCTGCTTCACATGCCGGACTCCAAACATATTTGGTAGCCTTCTTCAGCAGCTCCGTCATTGGCTTGGCAATCTTCGAGAAGTTCGGAATGAACCTCCAATAATATCCCGTGAGTCCGAGGAAACTCCGTACCTCGTGAACAGTTCTTGGGGACTTCCAATTCAGCACTTGAGTGATCTTACTCGGGTCTACAGCGATACCCTCCGCTGAGATGATATGCCCGAGGAAAGGCACTTGCAATATCCAGAATTCGCACTTGCTGAATTTCGCGTATAGCTTGTGATCCTGCAGCCGTTGCAAGACTATACGCAGATGTTTCTTGTGATCTTCCTCCGACTTGGAATATACCAGTATGTCATCGATGAAGACCACGACAAACTTGTCCAGCTCCGGCATGAACACCGAGTTCATTACATACATGAAGTTAGCCGGAGCATTGGTGAGGCCGAAGGACATGACCAGGTACTCATAAAGTCCGTACCTCGTCGAGAAAGCCGTCTTCAGAATATCCTCAGCCCGTATCTTAATCTGATGGTACCCGGATCTTAAGTCCATCTTGGAAAAGATCTTTGCTTCGACCAACTGATCAAACAACATGTCGATCCGTGGCAACAGGTACTTGTTCTTGATGGTTACAGCATTTAATGGACGATAGTCCACGCAAAGCCGCAACGTCTCATCCTTCTTCTTTACAAATAATGCCGAACAGCCCCATGGCGAGGAGCTCGGCCTAATAAAACCCTTCTCCAGGAGGTCCGTGAGCTGAGTCTTCAGTTCAGACAACTGCTTGGGCGCCATCTTGTACGGCCTTCAGGATATTGGCATGGTTCGCGGTGCAAGTTCAATCTTGAACTCCACCTCTCTATCGGGTGGCATCCCCGGTAAATCATCCGGGAACATGTCAGGGAACTCTCGGACCACTGGAATGTATTCCAATCTGATGGTTGTCGACTGATAAATACTTGGAAGTTTTATTTCTGTACTGTCCAGAAATAACGAGTGAGATCCATGCACTTCTGAGTTTAAGTGCATGACTCGAAGGACGGTGTCTAAAACAGCGCCGTGGCGGGTTAACCACGACATCCCTAGGATGACATCGACCTTTTGTCCCTCTAAGATGATGAGATACGTGGGGTACACTCTACCCGCTAAGCATAATGGTGCTTTGGAAACCATTACGCTTGCTGAAATCTTCCCACCCAGTGAACAAATTAAATATGGACTATCGGTGGGTAGTATTTGCAAGCTGTGTTTAGCAATGAAAGCTTGGCTAATAAAATTATGCGTGGCACCTGAATCAAACAATACTATGGCGGGATGCTGGTGGAGTTGGAACATACCCGCAAGGATTGGCTCACCCTCCGGCACGTCCTCTATGGCAAGCTGGTGGACGGAGCCGGGCCTATGGTTTGCCAGCCGCGCATTAGTAGGGTTCTGGGGTTGATTCCTCCCCGGAAACTGTGGTGCAACTCCGCCGCCTTGCCTCTCTGGACAACTGCTGGTGAAGTGTCCTGGACGACCACACTTGTAACATGTGGCCGCTGCTTGTGCGGTGCTCGGGGGACGAAAGCCTGGCATGCACTGCTGAGGTGCATACGCACGCGGCATCGTCCGCTGCTGCTGTTGTTGTTGTGGAAGTGGTACTGGCAGTGCTGGCCTGAATGCCGGTGAAGAGTACGGCCTACTGCAGAACGACATCAACCTCTGTGGTGGCTGCCAGCATGGACCTGATGGTGGGCGATTCACCATCCGAAACTTCTGAGAAGGACCGCTTCCTTCTCCGCTGCTTTGCGGCACGCTTCGCTTTCTCTCCGCCGCCGCTAACTCCTTGCCGGAGTCCTCTTGAACAATCGCAGCATCAATGATGTTGTTGAGACTGCCGCGATTGAACATCGCCAACTTGTCCTTCAGGAGCGGGTTAAGCCCCTGGTAAAAGTGGTCCCACCGCTTCTCGTCGGTATCGGCGTGATACGACGCGTAGAGCGCGAGATCGTTGAACGCCCTGGAGTATTCCAGCGCGTTCCGGCTCCCTTGCTCCAGGTGTAGGAATTCCTGCGTCTTCCTCTTCATCAGACCTGGCGGTATGTGATAGGCCCTGAAGGCCGTCCGGAACTCCGTCCAGGTCATAACTCGGTCGGTGGGCTGTGAAGCACAAAAGTTTGCCCACCACGCGCTCGCGGATCCTTGGAGCTGCTGGACCGCGAACTGAGTCTTGCGCTGCTCGCTTATCTGGAGCAGCACGAACTTCATCTCTATTGCGCGGAGCCAGTTGTCCGCGTCCAGGGGTTCATCCGCCCTTGAGAATACCGGGGGATGAGTCGCTAGGAAGTCAGAGTAGGAGCTCTGTTGACGCTCCTCACGGTCTTGACGTCTCTCTGGGTGAGACGCATTAGCGATGAGAGTTTGCAGCAACTCCGTGTGCTGCTGATGCGAACCCGCCATTGCCGCGACGATGTTGGCCAATGTAACCGTTGGCAGTGGTGGTGGCGGTGTTTGCTGTTGCTGTCGCTGCTGCTGCTGCTGCTTTCCCGAGGAGTCCTCGGGAGGCGGTTGAGAGATCTCTCCCCCTTGGCTAGTACCCCCAACGTCCGGGTTGGCACGAGTACGAGTCATTCTGAAATTCAAAACAGCAGCGATTAGCATATGTCACACTTAAAATTCCATAAGCAACAGTAGGTATTGAAGTGACACATGAGTAATTTGCACAACATTCACATATATTGATAAAGCGTAAACTTTATACAAGATACATTATTCTCGGGTCTCCGAGAAGCCGTGCTCATGTCGTCACTACCTGTACATACGCTACTGCCTACACGACATGTCACTGATTACAAAAGTTGGGTTACACTACTCTAGCTGCCTTACTTGGCAACTGTAACCCCCTACTCAGAGTAGAACTCGACCTCCTGCGGGTCGTCCTCCTCCGGTACCTCTCCTGGTGGCTCTGGATCTACCACCTCTTCTCCCATCTCGGGTTCTCCCATTGCTAGAAGGCCCAATACCACCGGTATGCCCAATACCGGAGGTACGAGGTCCTGCAATGCATGCACCTCGTCCATGGCCTTGTTGTAGTCCTCTTCCCAGCCTTGCCCTTCCTCAATAGTGTCGTCCCGCTCTTGAGTAAGGTCCTCATTCTGCTGGGTTAAAGTCTGCACCAGCTCTTGTAACGCCGCGATGTCGACACGGCTTTTCTTCTTCGCCTTCTTCAGACGATGCAACTGATTATGCTGTTCATTCAGTCGCTTGATCGTCGGAAGGAGCACATTGCGGAGTGCGCTGTGAGCACTCTTGAAATGGTCTCCACGGCTTGTGCTCCCCTTGAGCTTTGCAGCGAGATGCTCCGTATGAACAGCTTGGCTGTCCATCACGGCGTTTCCCGCCCTCATCTGGAGGCTAAGGTTTGCCTCCGCGGGGCTGTACCTTGGGCAACCCGGATCGGCTGCCTCCCGGTAACTCCCTTCCCACACATGATGAGCCCGTCCCACCACCGGAACAAGCGCGTATGGAGTTCCCTCCATCGCTCTCACGTGTAGTTGGCAGAAACATGACATGGTGTCACGGGCTGCCACTTGCCACCTTCCCTCTGGTTGTCTGCCTCTCACCGTGACGGTGACCGGCACCCAACCGGGTGGCGTAGGTCCTGCAGGGACTTCGACATGGATTGTCCACGTCTTGTACCCCTCTTCGCCTTCTTCCTTGGCGAAGTACTGCGGCATATGGTTGTGCCCAAAATACTGAAGCATCTGCCTCAATGCTTCCAGATAGCCGCTGTGGTGAGAACAGTGAGATTCCACCCACCCATTCTCGAACTGTTTGTCCGCTGTCATCTGTAAAAATATATTTGAGAAATGTCAAATATTTATTTTAACAGTAAACCATTGATTTATAACACAAAACATGTCATTGAACCCATAAAACTTGGAAACATAGTTCAAATTTTAAACAAATTTGACTGGTGATCTGCTGTCTGCATTACAGCCCTGACCAGTTTCCATTTCAACCTGATTTAGGCCATGATAAAGCAAAACTAATTCTGGAGCTCAACATCAGAGTTAAAGCTAACTTCAATAGATTTCCAGAATGTGTTTTCTGGGCCTAAGATCTATCCTGGTTCAAAAGTTATGAGATGTCAAAAATAACAGAGTTTCTGGGGAAAAGTGGACAGCACCTCCCTGCTTTAGGTGCTGATTTGATCCAAGAATCCCAGTTAATTCTGCTCCCAACCCGACAAAACTTTCTGTTACAAAGTTGTAACCCATCTCATAACATTTCCAGAACTATCTCATATTCTATTTTTGGATTTTTATGCAGGAAGTTATGCTCAATTTACAGAGAGTTTACAGAGATGGTTTTCTCTGCCCTGTTTTCTGGACAGTTTCAACTCTACTGCATATTTTGATTGGTTAAGGGATGAGACACCTCTGGACCTCAATAGAAAAGTTGTAAAACTCTTCCAAATATTTCCAGAAATGTATCATATGACCCCAACCTCGAAAGAACTCAACCTCTAACCTCTGATTAACTTCAGCTTTGATTCAGCTGAAAACAGAGTGCTCTGTCCTTAACAACATATAAGTTGAAAACTTGTTAACTTTGAACATCCTGATTAAGGGAAGGAGTTACATCAAGTTTTACTGCTTTGGATTAAAAACCTTCAAGTTTTACAATGAGGTTATTCATTTATGGGGGTGTGACGTCGATGCGTCACCAGATCATGTCGGTACTACGTCCTCACAAAGAAAAACCTATACCGGACTTAGCCGGCTTCATTAATTCAGTGGCACTAAACGTCACTCACACACGGATGCTACACGTCTACCGTTTCGTGGTTAGACTACCTGCAGAAACTCAAACAATCCTCGGCTGCACACCGAGCCCGGTATCCATACAGTTCGTACACCCGGCCGTCATCACTCGCCCGGATGTTCTCAAGCCAAACATGCCTTGAGTTACGTGTTCATGTTTCAGACCACGTGACGGGGTCTCCCAAATTGCACCACGCACGCCAGGGACAGACGTTGCTCGAATACCCCAAATGACATGAAGAGTCGTAGAGGACATTAAAGCGGGTCGGGTTACCTGCCACCCGTGGGGCTCCACCCTTCAGCTTGTGCGCACTGGTGGACAGCGCTTACGTGCACCCCCCCAAGACATAAAGAGTCCCGAGATGCACGATTTTCCGACATAAGCAATTAGGTTAGCATGCCACTTTCTATACACTAATAACATCCTTATACGGGCTACTAACTCGTTCCTCACTGGATTTTTGAAAAAGATGCCCTTTTTAGTGCGTTAAACCTCAAGCGAGCTCTGATACCAACGCTGACACGACCCCACGGTGTTGTCGAGCCAGGATCACGCTGAGGGGTGCTGCGTTGCACAGCAACGAATAACACACATCAAAGGTACAAAGCAGAAGCAAAACTTTTATTACATAAAGTGGTTTATGAACATTTTTACACATCAAGTTCACGTTCAGCCCGTGAACGTGTTATTGCTAGCACGCACGCACACTAAAACGGCGGCGTGCACAACTCCCACTTGACGGGATTCCCCTCCTGGGTTCCGCCTCCTCTTCGGGAGTCCCTTCCTCACAGGACCCTGCAAAAGCTTCTAACACAAGCAGTGAGCACGAAGGCTCAGCAAGACTGACCCGTCTCTCCTAAACATGGAACTTCTACATGAGGGGTGATAGGTGCATGAGATAAAACAAATTTCAAAGGACTCGCCTAATTAGTGGGACCTTACTTTCAAGTTTTAGCAGCAGGTCGTGGAGAACCTTACGCTAAGGCACATGAGAGAGCCGCAATCAAACAAGAAACGCATTTCTCTCATGTACTTTGCCCAAAGTCGAAAAGAACTTTAGTTAGCTCTAAACTACAAAAAATCATTAACAATCAAAGTCCATCTTTCAATCAGCAACATTTTAACATGTAACTAGCCTGTTCTTTCTACGTCACGGTACAGTGAACAAGTGGTACTTACTGACCGCGAGGGACGGCGATTATAATCGATTTACACCTGCAGGGTTACCCGAATAACCCGTCATGTACGCCTGTACTCGATGTTTCCTACAGCAACCATCACGGACGCCGTACGCAACCATCTTTCACCCGTCAGGCAAATATTGAACCGGTCCCATCGTCCCGAGCAAGAGGTCTCTGCACGCGCATCTCAGTGCCGCCAGCCGATTTACACCTCAAGCTCTCAACCTACCCTCTGAACGTCGGGCAATGCCTCAATACCCAGCTACCCGAGTTACATCGGTTTCCCGGTTCCCATATAGCCGGTAGGTCTTCGGTACTGTTCTAGCTTGTTCAACAGGCCTGCACACGACTCGGTCCTCAATTGACACAAGCGGAGCTATATCACACAGGCCCCAAAGTCCTGCTGCCCTTACTCTCCGCTCGGTCTCATTTTTCTTGCCATGTGTATCATGTGCTATCTCTACCCGAGTCGAGTGCCTCTAGCCTATGCTCGCGAGTAGTTCCAACTACTCGACTTATACCGAATCCTACCCTAACTTAGCTTTGCAGTAGCTAACGGGGTTTGCAATCCTAGACCCACCCATGGTTTTCTTGGCTATGCAATTGGGTTTCCAAACAAGACTCTAATGCAAGGAAATAAGTGATACTCAAAGAAAGTGCTCAAAACAATAAAAAATTGTAAAGAGGTTGATGCAAACCGGAGCTTTCCTTGCTGCTCTTGGTCGTAGGCTAGCTGCTCCTCCGGAGTAACGTAGTCTAGGACTTCGGGTTCCTCCTCGACCTTAGCGACTACATGATATACAAGTATATGTATTAATTTAAATGCATTTGATTGAATTTAAATTTGTGAAGTCTATACTCTTACTAGACAGACCCAATGACTGTGAAACTTTTACTGTGGATTGGTTACAACCTAAACAGAGACTTGGTCAAGTTTTAGTTGCAGCAAAGCTCATTTGAGCCCTCCACAATTAATTATGTACTTGACCTTAATTGAAGGCTTTTAGGGTGTTCTAAGAATTTTCATGAAACAAACTATGAATTTCTGAAAACCAGATTTTCAGAGTATTCTAGTGGAGTTGGTCTCACTTAATTTGAAGGTTTCTAGCTAAAGATATGAGCTAAACAATTTCAGGAAAATTCTGAAAATGTTTCTGAACATTTTCTATTTTCTCCGGAACAGTTTCACTAATTACACCATTAGTTGGATCAAATGAGCTCAAATGGATCTGAAATTTTTATGGTCGTTCAGGGATATTCTGGTGAACATCCTAGCAAAATTTCAGAATTTTCCTCCAAGGGATTCTCCAGATAAAATTCCAAACAGTTTAAATTTTGAGGAATTAATTCTGGAGCAATAAGAATTTTCATGAAGTGGAACTTGATTTGTTGGAAAGTACTCAGAGAGCTGAATCCAACAAAATTTGGTTCACTCGATTTGGAGTTCCCTAGCCCAAGTTATGAGGATTTGAATTTTGAATGAAATCTGAAAATCAGGGAAAAGTTTAAATCTGCTGGGGGCCTGCAGGGACACGTGTTGGGCGCGGAGGCGTCAGCACACTGAGGCCTACAGGGTTTTTGCACGCCAGCACATCAGATCCCAGCCGCAGCCCAATCTCGATTTAAAATATCTGCCGCTGACAGCTGGGGTCCACCCCCTTCGTCTACCTCTCGCCGCCCGCGCTCTGCCGCCGGGGTACCTCGCCGGAGAGCTCGCCGGCAGCCTCTGTGGAGCTCCAAACTTCACGATTCTTGCTGCCCCTGCCTACTTTCACTCGGGGAACAGGATTCTGGGCTCAGCTCGCCATGAAAACGGCCGGCACATGGTCAGTGTGGAGCGGCGGCTTTGGAAAGACTTCGGCCGTGTCAGCCGACTTACCTAGCACCCCAACTGACCGAGCAAACGGCCAGAAAGCATCAGTGGTACGTCAGGGACCTCGGCATGGGCTCAAGGCAGCATGGGAGAGGTCCGAAGTAGTCCCTCACTGTGCGCCCGATGCTACCTGCATGCTCCGCCGTCGGTAACTTCGAAATATGCCGGGTACAGAGGTTCTCAGGCCCAAGGTTGTGAAGGCAACTTGTGCGCCACCGTGTCTAGTTTGTGTGGGAGCGGATTGAGGCCCTCTAATCCTTTTTAGAGTATGAATTCGACAGAACCGCACCCGAAGGTCGGTCTGTACCCAGAAAGGGCAAAACTGGAAATTCACCGCCGGTGAGCAAGCGCTCGGGCTGTGGCTCGGGGGTGCGCAGCACCGATCACCAGCGCGTCCAAGGGTGCCTTGGCTCGGGCGTGACAACCTCCCAGTTGGGCTGTCCACGGAAACCCGAAGTGCGGCGGTTTTAGGTCACCGAATTGAACTCTCGGTATAGCCGAGATCGACAGGTTTTAGCTGAGTTCTAGCAACGGGGAAGAACGAGGAGGGTTCCTAGTACCTTGCCGTAGCTCTGAAGGAGACGGGGAGGCTGTGATCGGAGCTTTCCGATCGGTTCTGAGCGGCGGAAGAAAGTTTCTCGGCGCTGTGTTCTTGCGGGGAGAAGATGGTGAGGGCTTCGGCCGAGGAGGGGGAAGAATGCCTTAAGAAGGCTGTGAGCCGACTCGTGCCCGCACGTGGCCAAGTAGCTGCTGGCGCAGCGGCCTCCCTCGGTGGAGATCGCAGCTGCAGCTCGGGGACCAGAGTGAGAAAGTCTCAGTCGGTTGAATCATCCCAGTGGCTGACATGTGGGTCCCATTTTCATTTTTAACCTCTGAGATTAACTCCTATTCACTGTTGTAAACAGTAGTTCCCACAAAGCCCCTGGTGATTTGAATTTTCTACCCTTGAACCATTTTAATTGGTTAGCATTCAAATTGGGTTTGGTCTGAATGAATTTCAGCACATGTTCAGTTTGAAAATTCAAATAAAGTTTGAATTTGCCCCACTTAGCTCATGTCAAGATCAACTCTAAATGGATTGAAAATTGGTGTGTGAGCTCACAAAAATGTGCTGAGTAAGAATGTGCCTCCCACTTTTGAATTCATGGGATCAAAACAGTTTGAATTTGAATTTGAGTTCAAACTGCTATCTTTCAAGCCATACCAAAAATGTCCTCAAAAAGGTTTTGAATTTGGGTGAAACTTGGCATGGACATTCCTAGCACTATGTAGGAGTTTTCATATGCCCATCCCCTGTATATCACATGTGGGAAATACCACTTTTGCAATATGTGAGGTTGTTCGCTAATGAGCATGTTGATGGTGGTTACTTGCTCTTCAAATGTGTTTAACAACTTGCTTCAAATGAGGTGTGTGTGTGGTGATGAACACTTCAAACATGTGTCAAAAACTGAGGCCCTTACATTTCTATGCAGCGGAAGTCTTTATTCTAATGCGGAAGCAATTTAACTAATACGGAAGCAAATCTAAGCAGCAATGGCTCCATCTCTATTCCATTCCCACAGGCAAGGTTGAGAACAGATCACACGCCTAACGCTCCATTTGTTCTTCATAGTAATCTTCTCCTGCTGCTGCTGATGAAACAATAATGCAAGTTTGAGTACAATGATGTACTCAGCAACTGCGGGAAAATATGATATGTAGCTCATAGCAAGGTAGGTATAAAAAGGTTCATTTTCAGAAAAGCAAAGTTATTTATCAAAAGCACGATAAAACAGCGACTTATCTTTAAGTGAATGTAATCCCAACATGTATTAAAATACCAATCATACCTCCGTTATGCTCATTACTTTCCATGTCACAATCAAATAACCTCATTCTCGCTTACGAATACCTCCTCGTATTCGCTACCATCTCACGAATACCATCCTGTATTCGCTACCATTTCACCTCATAAAACAACTTCGTCTCCCACCGAGACCAATCTTGTTGCCACGACTCAACAGTCATGCAACCCATCTTATCATCCGTACTCAACAGTCACAAAACCAAACCAAACCATTCAAAACCATAACCAATAACCATCCCAATAACCATCCCAACTAATCATGGCAGTTGGCCAGGCGCTCATGACCGTAAGCTCGGCTATCATGATAGTTTTAAGAACTCTGCAGAGTTTGCACCTCTTTACCCACAAGTTTGTGATTTCGTCACCCGTCGGCGACTGCAGAACCTCCATTATACCAGTACACAACCGTCGGTGTATGGCCAAGAGATCACAAAATAGCCTTTACAAAGGGGCTACTAGATGTATGGACTCACTAAGGTTTCACCGGCAAGCTAGAATCTCCAATTCTCCCACCCACGGGCCCCCTCTTGTGCCATGCAGATCGTAGGGCAGTCCTCACTCGACTCCCATTCCCCGCGCCTTCCACAGTCCATAACACTCTAGCAACTTACCTAATTACTCAGCTAAGCCGCACCCATATTTGGCCTTGTGGTGGCACTGTTATCCTAGCATGTGCATGCATGAACCGGTCCTTAGATCTACGGCAAGTAAACCACCATCTCATGCTACCTCATTCACAAACCCGGTCTTGCCTAGATCTCCCTCCGATCCATGTCCATTATTAACAATCAGTTTCTCATTATCATTACGAGTGCAGTTAATTAGACACATCTATCTCGCTTCCCAATCCCATGGACTCAGCGAAGCATAAAAGTAAAAACCATACCCGACTCATAAACATCCCTGGTGACAAGGGTGGTTTAACCAAAGCTAGTAAACTCCTATAAAAGGGTTTCCCATCATGTTTGACTCAGCACACACACCTTTTCGCAAATCAAAACAGTTTTACCCAAAACATAGGATCAATATGGTCAAGGAGCACTTGCCTTGTTCTTGCGGTTCTGGTTGCTCTTGGATCTCGAAACCTTGCTTTGCATCTCGTCGTAGACAGCTCCCTGAGCTTGTCCTTCTATACAGGATCACGCACATACAAAATTCATGACAATCAATATTATGCACAAACTTTAAACTAGATGCAATGATGCATATACATGCTATCCTATGATAAGCTTAATTAGATCAGTTTGTACATGATCAAATGTGGACGTGGCAATGACCTTTTCTTGAGATCAACCCTATCAACAAGTGATCTGTCCACGAGAAAGCTTCTGTTTGAAAGGAATCGAAGAACAGATGCAAAGAAAACATAATGATGTCGTAAGGTGGCATTGGAGACCTACCTTACGTTCCTCTCAGCCTCGGGTCCCTCTCAGATCGTTGGGCTCCCTTCCGGTGATCTTCCTTGCTAATCTCCGACGATGGCTTTCTCGGCGAGTCGAGGCTAGGGCTCTAAGTCGTCAGCTTAAGAGTTGGAAAAGAAGTTCGTGGTTTCGGCCAGAGGTTCTGGGTTCTATTTATAATCGGAAAGAGGAGATTCCTAATCTGATTGGACTTCGATTTAAGAGTTCTATTCAGATTGTCGTCAAACCTTAATTTTATCTTTAGTCGATTTGGTGCGGTAAAATTGTGGAATCTGGGTCGGTTTCTCCTCCGTACCTGTATTTCTACGCTACAGAATCCAAAACCGCTCCAGAACTCGTTACCTCCTCGGTGATGAGCTCCGGAAGCTCCACATGTCCACCGGGGCCTGGTCTCCTCCTTTCCGCGGAGACAAGCTCCGGTTGTGCCGCGTGTCAAGCGAGCAAGACCTCCCTCTCCATCGGAGGTGGGCTCCGCGTGTGCCACGTATCCTGGCGGTCGGGGACCTCTTCTTTATTCAGAGGTGGCTCCGTGCATGCCACGTGTCAGTGCCGGACCTTCCCCCTCTCCGGAGGTGGCTTCAGCGCCAGACTTCCTTTCTTCTCAGAGACAAGCTCCGAGGTTAACACGTGTCCAACAGCGACGGACCTCCTGGAGATAAGCTCCGGTGGCGACACGTGTCCGATAGAACCGGACCTCTCGGAGGTGAGCTCCAAGATCGACACGTATCCCGCGTGACTGGTCCTCTGATTTCCGCGGTGACTAGCTCCAAAGGTGACATGTGTCCTGCAGAAATGCCTTTGCTTCTTCCGCTGAGGCTAGCTCCGGGCAACACGTGTCCCACAGGGTCGGAAATCTCCCCCTTTGCGGGGATGAGCCCCGAGCCTGCCACGTAGCCAGTTTAGCGGCGGACCTCTCCCCACTTCGCAGGGACGAGCTCCGAACACGCCACGTGGCCAGCGGGCCGCGGTAAGTTGTCTTCGGCGCTCTCGGTGAACTGGATTCGGCTCTTACTAGCTACCTTTTTGATATTTCTCTGTTCCTACTTCCTTTAAAAATATTTTTCACTTCATGGAACATGAATATATGCAGAAACCAAAAATGAGGGTGTTACAAATCTACACCCCTTAAATTGAATCTTGCCCTCGAGATTCGTTAGTAGGGAATAGATGAGGAAATTCTACCTTGATGTCTTCTTCATGCTCCCATGTGGCTTCAGCTTCAGTGTGATGGCTCCATTGTACCTTGCACCATCGGATCACTTTGTTCCTGGTGACCCTTTCCTTTACGTCCAAAATTCGGACAGGGTGCTCCGTATAGATCAGGTCTTCTTGAATTTCAAGCTCTTCCATTGGTATTTGTTCCTCTAGTACTCTCAAGCACTTCTTGAGCTGGGATACATGAAACACGTCATGTATGTCAAGGAGATATGTTGGGAGCTCTAGTTGATAGGCTACTTCTCCTCGTTTGTCCAAAATCTTAAATGGTCCGATGTAGCGAGGTGCTAGCTTGCCTTTGACGTTGAAACATCGTTGACCACGGATAGGCGATACCTTAAGGTATACGAAGTCTCCTACTTCGAAGGTCAACTTCCTTCGCCTATTGCCCACATAGCCTTTCTGTCGTGATTGAGCAGCCTTTAAGTTCTTCCGTATCGTTTAGACTTGCTTCTCGGCTTCTTGTAGCACTTCGGATCCAAACACTTGGTTCTCTCCGGTTTCGTTCCAGAACAGTGGTGTTCTACACCGTCTACCGTATAATGCTTCGAAAGGTGACATCTTCAAGCTAGCTTGATAGCTGTTGTTATAGGAGAATTCGGCGTATAGTAAACTCCTATCCCTAGTACGCCCACGTTTCAATGCGCAAGCTCTCAACATGTCCTCCAGAATTTGGTTTGTCCTTTCGGTTTGCCCATCGGTTTGTGGGTGATAGGCGGAGCTAAAATCCAGTCATGTACCCATAGCTTTCTGCAGCTTCCTCCAGAATCTAGAGGTAAACTGAGAACCTCGATCAGCCTTTTCAGGACTCCATGATGGCACACGATCTGCTCCATGTACAACTCGGCTAATTGTGCAATGTTGTAATTGGCCCTTACAGGGAGAAAATGGGCGGTTTTCGTCAATCGGTCCATGATAACCGAGATGGAGTCATAACCCGACTGAGTACGTGGCAATCCGACGATGAAGTCCATGCTGATGTCTTCCCATTTCCACTCTGGTACCTTCAAAGGTTGCAACAACCAGCGGATCTTTGATGTTCGGCCTTCACCCGTTGGCATGTGTCGCATAGGGCAACGTATTCGGCTATGTCCCTTTTCATACCATCCCACCAATAACAATTTTCAAGTCCTTGTACATTTTGATACTTCTGGGATGTATGGAATAGGGTGAATCATGTGCCTCCTTCAATTTCATGTCGCGGAGGTGCTTCACGTTAGGCACACACATCCTTTTTCCTAGCCAAAGCGTACCCTTCTCATCTTCTTTGAAATCCTTCTCTATTCCTTGTCGGATCCTCTCCTTGATCTCCTTGATCTCCTCATCCGTTGCTTGGCCATCTCTTATCTCTTGCTCCAATGAAGAGTGGATCTCCATCATTTCCATGTGGTTCAAGAATACGAGGTGTAACCGTTCGAACTCCTTACGTAGTTCGGGTGGTAGCTTCCGAACCGTGAGTTGGTGACATGCTCCCTTCCGGCTCAATGCATCAGCTACTACATTGGCCTTCCCGGGGTGGTAGTTGATTCCAACATCGTAATCCTTGATGAGTTCCAACCATCAACGTTGCCTCAAATTCAAGTCTGTTTAGGTAAATATGTACTTGAGTCTTTTATGATCCGTATAGATCTCACATCGATGACAAAGGATATAATGTCTCCAAATCTTCAACGCATGCACTACTGCTGCTAGCTCCAAGACATGTGTAGGATAATTGAGCTCATGCTTCTTTAATTGTCGTGAGGCATAGGCTACCACTTGTCCTTCTTGCATGAGCACACATCCGAGCCCCTGTCTGGATGCGTCACAATATATGTCAAAGCTCTTGCTTACGTCTGGCAAAATCAAAATCGGCGCTGTGGTTAGCCTTTTCTTGAGCTCCTCAAAACTTTCTTGGCATGCTGGTGTCCATCGAAAGGCTTTTCCCTTTGTTAGCAACTCCGTCATAGGCTTTGCTATCTTAGAGAAGTTTTTGATGAATCTTCGATAGTATCCCGCCATCCCAAGAAAAATCCAAATATCCCTCACGTTTTGCGGCTGGTCATACTTCAGGACATCTCTCACTTTTCCGGGATCAACCGATACCCCTTCTTCGGAGATAATGTGGCCTAGGAACGATATTTCCTTTAGCCAAAATTGACACTTGTTAAGCTTGGCATACAATTGATGCTCACGCATTTTCTGCAAGGTCAATTTCAAATGTTCTTCATGCTCCTCCTCACTTTTTGAATACACCATAATGTCGTCAATGAAAACCACGACGAACTTATCCAAGTACTCCATAAAAACCTTGTTCATGAGGTACATGAAGTATGCGGGTGCATTTGTTAACCCAAAATACATGACTGTATATTCATACGAACCATACCGTGTTCGGAAGGCAGTCTTGGGTATATCGGAGGGCTTAATCTTCAGCTGGAAGTATCCCGACCGAAGATCAATCTTGGAGAACACTCGGCCTCCTTTCATTTGGTCGAACAGGTCCTCTATACGGGGCAGAGGGTATTTGTTCTTGATTGTCACCTCGTTGAGAGACCTATAGTCCACGCACATCCTTTGGGTCCCATCCTTCTTGTCTACGAAGAGCACAGGAGCTCCCCATGGTGACGAGCTTGGACATATGAAACCCTTCTCCAACTGTTCTTGAATTTGTTTCTTGAGTTCTACTAGTTCATTGACGGGCATCCTATAGGGTCTCTTTGCTATGGGTGCAGTTCCAGGTACCAAATCAATGGCAAACTCAATGTCCCGATCAGGGGGCATACCTGGAAGCTCCTCTGGAAACATGTCCGAGAATTATTGAACCACTGGAATGCTGTCCAATGTTGCTCCTTCGATGTGGTTCAAGATTGCCTTCTCAATGGTTTGTTGGGCTGACTCAAACTCGACACGGATGCCGTGCTCATTTGTTAATTGCACGCTTCTTTCAGCACATTGGATTACCCCGTTGTGCTTGCTTAACCAATCCATCCCGAGTATTATGTCAATCCCATGGGAATCCAAGACAATAAGGTTGGCAAGGAAGTCCACCCCCCTTATTTTAAGGCTTACTTTCAGACATACTATATTAGTCCTCATTTCTCCTCCTGGAGAATTAACTAACATAGCACATTCTAAGTGGGATACGGGTAGATGATGTTTGGCAACATACTTGGATGATATGAAGGAATGTGATGCTCCAGAATCAAATAAGATGGTGGCTGGGTTGCAGTTGGCAAGGAACATACCAATTACGACGTCCTCAGCCTGTTGTGCTTCCTCAGCAGAGACATGGTTCACGTTGCCGCGAGCATAGTTCTGCTGTCCCCGGTTTCCTTGATTGTCCCCTCCGTTCGGTCGCGGGTTCTGCTTGGGCACGTTGCTTTGCTATCCAGGGCCTCTCCTCGGGCACTGGTTTGCGAAGTGTCCTATTTCCCCGCATGCAAAGCATGCCCTGTTGCCTACGGCAGCAGGTACGTTGGGGCGGGAGTTTTGAACAGGAGCGCCCATGTTAGGTCGGGGCACAGGAGGCATGGGCACGTGAGGTGCTGGTGCAACGGGTCGTTGCTGTGGTGGCCGACCAGGGCGGTATGCAGGAGTGGTCGATCCATACTGTGGTGCAGCTGGGGGCATGTACCGAGGTCGTACGTTGCTCCCTTGAGGCTGGTATGGCATATTCCTCTTGCACTCTCGCTCGATCTCTCGGATCTTGTTTTCAACCACTATTGCCTTATCCACCAGCTTCAGAAAGCTTGCGTAGTCATTGTTGAGGAGCTGAACCTGGATCCCGTTGTTCAACCCTCTCATGAACAGGTATTGCTTCCTCTGGTCTGAGTTGACATCTTCGGGGGCATACCGGGACAGTTGTGTGAACTTGTTGTGGTACTCATTCACACTTTTCTGTCCTTGGCGGAGACCTTCGAACTCCCGTCTCTTGAGCATCATTACACCAGCAGGGATGTAATGAGAGCGGAAACTTTCCTTCAACTCAGTCCAAGTGATCGTCTCCGGGTCGACATGAGCGTTACTTAGGGCCTCCCACCAGCCAGCGGCGGCTCCCATGAGTTGGTGCGCGCAAAGAGAACCTTCTCTCGGTCATTGCACTGTAGTATGGCAAGCTTCTTCTCCATGGACTTCAACCAGTCGTCTGCTTACGTGGGTTCGTTAGCTTGAGCAAAGGTGGGTGGTCAAGTCCCCATGAACTCTCCCAGCCTGTTATGAGCCGGTGGTGGTGGTGGCGGTGGTGCCGGAACGGGGTTGTTGTTGTTGGCCTGCAACTGACCCAAAGTTTGGATCATGGTTTGCATAAGTTGATTCTGCATGGCCATCAACCGTTCCAGGTGGTTCTCGCCAGCTCCGGGGTTAAAAGGAACTTCCTCGTGACCATCCTCTTGGTTGTCACGGACGTTCCTTCGGCCAGCGTTTCCTCTCAACATCTGTGGGAGAGAACGAAATAGAATAGAAGGTTAGAAGGTTAGGTAGATTCCCTCAACTATATGCATCAAGGTGAGTTGGACTATATATATTAGCCCATAGGGGGATGTGAACAAGTGCTGAAACATCTCACACCTCCTTCTACTTACGTGTGGATATGGACAACATTTTGAGACATCCCACAACTCACTCTAAGCACACAATTACAAACAATCATTGCAAGGGCTCACACAACTCCTATTCAAGGATGGCTTCCTATGTCAAGGTAGTTTCAAGGCCAATCTAAGCGTCCTAGGATGCTTTCTATGGTCAGTGTGGCTTCGCTACCAATCTGTGTCTAATACCAATCTCTGATTGTATCTAGGTGTGTAATCTACCCTTATCTGTGGCTTTTAATACCAATCTGTATTTCCTATTTAGGCGTGTAACCCATTGTCAACCGTGGCTCCGATACCAATCTGTGACGCCCTCAATTCTGTGGAAAAACCACGGAACCGAGAACTAATGCATATGTGTGCCCAGGATGTTCATCACACATACACATATGTTCCACAAAATGAATTCAAATTATATATTACCACGAATAACAGAGTTTATTAAAATATCTCATGAGTCTTGGACTCATGCTCACAGCGGAAGTCTTTATTTCTATGCAGCGAAAGTCTTTATTCTAACGCGGAAGCAATTTAACTAATGCGGAAGCAAATCTAAGCAGCAATGGCTCCATCTCTATTCCATTCCCACAAGCAAGGTTGAGAACAGATCACACGCCTAACGCTCCATTTGTTCTTCATAGTAATCTTCTCCTGCTGCTGATGATGAAATAATAATGCAAGTTTGAGTACAATGATGTACTCAGCAAGTGCGGGAAAATATGATATGTAGCTCATAGCAAGGTAGGTATAAAAAGGTTCATTTGCAGAAAAGCAAAGTTATTTATCAAAAGCACAATAAAACAGCGACTTATCTTTAAGTGAATGTAATCCCAACATGTATTAAAATACCAATCATACGTCCGTTATGCTCATTACTTTCCATGTCACAATCAATTAACCTCATTCTCGCTCATGAATACCTCCTCGTATTCGCTACCATCTCACGAATACCATCCTGTATTCGCTATCATTTCATCTCATAAAACAACTTCGTCTCCCACCAAGACCATCCTTGTTGCCACGACTCAACAGTCATGCAACCCATCTTATCATCCGGACTCAACAGTCCCAAAACCAAACCAAACCATTCAAAACAGTTGGCATCCCAATAACCATCCCAACTAATCATGGCAGTCGGCCAGGCGCTCGTGACCGTAAGCTCGGCTATCATGATAGTTTTAAGAACTCTGCAGAGTTTGCACCTCTTTACCCATAAGTTTGTGATTTCGTCACTCGTCGGTGACTGCAGAACCTCCATTATACCAGTACACAACCGTCGGTGTGTGGCCAAAAGATCATAAAATAGCCTTTACAAAGGGGCTACTAGATGTATGGACTCACTAAGGTTTCACCGGCAGGCTAGAATCTTCAATTCTCCCACCCACGGGCCCCCTCTTGTGCCATCCAGTTCCCAGGGCAGTCCTCACTCAAGTCCCATTCCCCGCGCCTTCCACAGTCCATAACACTCTAGCAACTTACCTAATTACTCAGCTAAGCCGCACCCATACTTGGCCTTTTGGTGGCACTGTTATCCTGACATGTGCATGCATGAACCGGTCCTTAGATCTATGGCAAGTAAACAACCATCTCATGCTACCTCATTCACAAACCCGGTCTTGCCTAGATCTTCCTCCGATCCATGTCCACTATTAACATCAGTTTCTCATTATCATTATGAGTGCAGTTAGCTAGACACATCTATCTCGCCTCCCAATCCCATGGACTCAGCGAAGCATAAAAGTAAAAACAATACCCGACTCATAAACATCCCTGGCGTCAAGGGTGGTTTAAACAAAGCTAGTAAACTCCTATAAAATGGTTTCCCATCATGTTTGACTCAGCACACACACCTTTTCGCAAATAAAAACAGTTTTAGCCAAAACATAGGATCAATATGGTCAAGGAGCACTTGCCTTGTTCTTGCGGTTCCGGTTGCTCTTGGATCTCGAAACCTTGCTTTGCAGCTCGTCGTAGACAGCTCCCTGAGCTTGTCCTTCTATACAGGATCACGCACATACAAAATTCATGACAATCAATATTATGCACAAACTTTAAACTAGATGCAATGATGCATATACATGCTATCCTATGATCAGCTTAATTAGATCGGTTTGTATGTGTTTTTTCATGGCTTTATGATGAATAGGGGTGTTCAGATCAAATGTGGATGTGGCGATGACCTTTTCTTTAGATCAAACCGATCAAGAAGTGATCTGTCCACGAGAAAGCTTCTGTTCGAAAGGAATCGAAGAACATATGCAAAGAAAACATAATGATGTCGTAAGGTGGTATTGGAGACCTACCTTACGTTCCTCTCGGCCTCGGGTCCCTCTCAGATCGTTGGGCTCTCTTTCGGCGATCTTCCTTGCTAATCTCCAACGATGGCTTTCTCGGCGAGTCGAGGCTAGGGCTCTAAGTCGTCGGCTTAGGAGTTGGAAAAGAAGTTCGTGGTTTCGGTGAGAGGTTCTGGGTTCTATTTATAATCAGAAAGAGGAGAGTCCTAATCTGATTGGACTTCAATTTAAGAGTTCTATTCAGATTGTCGTCGAATCTTAATTTTATCTTTAGTCGATTTGGTGCGGTAACATTGTGGAATCCGGGTCAGTTTCTCCTCCGTACCTGTATTTCTACGCGTACAGAATCCAAAACCGCTCCAGAACTTGTTACCTCCTCGGTGATGAGCTCCGGAAGCTCCACGTGTCCACCGGGGCCTGGTCTCCTCCTTTCCGCAGAGACAAGCTCCGGTTGTGCCGCGTGTCAAGCGAGCAAGACCTCCCTCTCCTTTGGAGGTGGGCTCCGTGTGTGCCACGTATCCTGGTGGTCGGGGACCTCCTCTTTATTCAGAGGTGGCTCTGTGCACGCCACGTGTCAGTGCCGGACTTTCCCCCTCTCCGGAGGTGGCTTCAGCGCCAGACTTCCTTTCTTCTCAGAGACAAGCTCCGAGTTTTAACACGTGTCCAACAACGACGGACCTCCAGGAGATAAGCTCCGGTGGCGACACGTGTCCGATAGAACCGGACCTCTCGGAGGTGAGCTCCGAGATCGACACGTATCCCGCGCGACTGGTCCTATGATTTCCACGGTGACTAGCTCCAAAGGTGACATGTGTCCAGCGGAAATGCCTTTGCTTTTTCCGCAGAGGCTAGCTCCGGGCAACACGTGTCACACAGGGTCGGACCTCTCCCCCTTTGCGGGGATGAGCCCGGAGCCTGCCACGTAGCCAGTTTAGCGGCGGACCTCTCCCCACTTCGCAGGGACGAGCTCCGAACACGCCACATGGCCAGCGGGCCGCGGTAAGTTGTCTTCGGCGCTCTCGGTGAACTGGATTCGGCTCTTATTGGCTACCTTTTTGATATTTTCCTCTGTTCCTACTTCCTTTAAAAATGTTTTTCTCTTCACGGAACATGAATATATGCAGAAACCGAAAATGAGGGTGTTACACTGAGCTTGTCCTTCTATCACGATCATGCATATACAAGATTTACAGCAATCAATCATCATGCACAATCCTTATTCAAGATGCAATGGTGCATATGCATGCTAACCATATGGTACTGTTTTATTAGATCAGTTTGTATGTGTTCTTGCATGGCTTGCATGGGTTTGCATGGGGTTTTACGATGAACAGAGGTGTAAGGATCAAATGTGTACGTGGCGATGATCTCGTCACAGGATCTAGATCAAACTGATCAACACGTGATCTGTCCACACGGAAAAGTTTCTGTTCGAAAGGATCGAAGAACATATGCAAAGAAAACCGCAAAGATGTCGTAAGGTGGTAATGGAGACCTACCTTACTTCCTTCAGGTCCTTCCTCCTAGCAAAAACAGATCATCGGCTCTCCTCCGGCGATGGCGATCGTGTCTGGGCTCATCGGCGGTCTCTCCGGTGGTCAAACTCCGGCGAAGGGGTTTAGCTCTCGAGTTTGGGGGCTAGGGCTTCTAAGTTGTTGGCTTAGAAAAGATGTTATGACTAAGGGGTTGTTTCGGGTTCTATTTATAACCGGAAAAAGAAGAGTCCTTCTCCGATTGGATTTCAAATAAGAGTCATATTTGGTTTGTGTTTGGATCTTAACAAATTATCTTTCAATCGATTCGGTTGTAGTATTCAACGTAGAAGAGTTCGTGTAGGTTTCCTCAGTAACGGGTACTCACGTACAGAGGAAAACTGCTTCAAAATCGCGTCCTTCCGTACGGATAGGCTCCGGAGGCGGGCTCCGGTTGTGCCGCATGTCAGGAGGCCAAGACCTCCCTCTTCCTCAGAGGCGAGCTCCGCGTGCGCCACATGTCCTGGCAGGCAGGACCTTTCTCTCCCTCAGAGGCGAGTTCCACGTACGCCACGTGTCAGTGCCGGACCTCCCCTCTCTTCAGAGGTCAGCTCCGAGAGTGCCACGTGTCAGAGCCGGACCTCCCCTCTCTCTGAGGTGGGCTCCGAGAATGCCACGTGTCAGAGCCGGACCTCCCATCTCTTCGGAGGTGGGCTCTGAGAATGCCACGTATCCAGTAGCGCTAGACTTTCTTTCTCCTCAGAGACGAGCTCCGAAGGTCGACACTATCCAACAGGGATGGACCTCCCGGAGGTGAGCTCCGAGGTCGACACGTGTCCATCAGCGTCGGACCTCCCGGAGATGAGCTTCGGAGGTGACAAGTGTCCGGTAGGACCGGACCTCCCGGAGGTGAGCTCCGAAGGTGACACGTGTCCAGTAGTGCCGGACATCTCGGAGGTGAGCTCCGAGAGCGACACGTGTCCCGCGCGGCTAGTCCTCTCTTTTCCGCAGTGACTAGCTCCAAAGGCGACACGTGTCCTGCGCGGCTTGCCTCGCTCCTCCGCAGAGGCTAGCTCCGGGGGCAACACGTGTCCCACGGGGTTGGACCTCGCCACTTGCACAGAGCCGAGCCACGAGCCTGCCACGTAGCCAGTTTAGCGGCGGACCTCTCCCCCTTCGTGGAGATGAGCTCCGAAGGCGCCACGTGGCCAGCGGGCTGCAGGAATTGTCTTCGGCGCTTCTCGGTGAACTGGAATTAGCTCTTTTCTGCTATCCTTTCGATTTTTTTTCTGTTTCCACTTCTTTTAAAATGTTTTCTCTATATAAAATATGAATGCATGGAGAAATCAAAATTGAGGGTGTTACAAATCTACCCCCCTTAAATTGAATCACGCCCTCAAGATTCGATAGTGGAGAACAGATGAGGAAATTCTGCCTTGATGTCTTCTTCACGCTCCCATGTGGCTTCAGTTTCGGTGTAATGGCTCCATTGTACCTTGCACCAACAGATCACATTGTTCCTCGTGACCCTTGCCTTTACATCCAAAATTCGGACAGGGTGCTCTTCATAGTTCCGATCTTCTTGAAGCTCAAGTTCATCCATCGGTACTTGTTTTTCTGGTACTCTCAAGCACTTCTTGAGCGTGGATAAGTGAAACACGTCATGCACGTCGGAGAGGTGCATTGGGAGCTCTAGCTGATAGGCTAGTTCTCCTCGCTTGCCCGAAATATTGAAGGGTCTGATGTAGCGAGGTGCTAGCTTGCCTTTGACGTTGAAACGTCATTGGCCACGGATAGGCGACACCTTAAGGTATACGAAGTCTCCTACTTCAAAGGTCAACTTCCTTCGCCTATTGTCCGCATAGCCTTTTTGTCGTGGCTGAGCAGCCTTCAAGTTCTCCCGTATAGTTTGGACTTGCTTCTCAGCTTCTTGCAGCACTTCTGGTCCAAACACTTGGTTCTCTCCGGTCTCGTTCCAAAACAGCGGCGTTCTACACCGTCTACCATACAATGCTTCGAAAGGTGACATCTTCAAGCTAGCTTGATAGCTGTTGTTATAGAAGAATTCGGCATACGGCAAGCTCCTATCCCATCTACACCAATGTTTCAAGGCGCAAGCTCTCAACATGTCCTCCAAAATTTGGTTTGTCCTTTCTGTTTGCCCGTCAGTTTGCAGGTGGTAAGCGGAGCTAAAATTTAGCCGTGTACCCACGGCTTCATGCAGCTTCCTCCAGAACCTAGAGTTAAACTGAGAACCCCGATCTGAAACTATCCTCTTCGGGACTCCATGGCGACACACGATTCGCTCCATGTATAGCTCGGCTAGATCTGCCACGCGGTACATGGTTTTAACAGGAAGAAAATGAGCGGTTTTCGTCAATCGGTCCACGATAATGTAAGGGTCTCAGTTTTTGACACACATTTGCAGTGTTCATCACCACACCACACACCTCATTTGAGGAAGAATGATGAACACAAATGAAGAGCAAGTAACAATTATCAACATGCTCATTAGAGAACAAACTTACACATTGCAAAAGTGGTATTTCCCACATGTGATATAGATGGGCTGGACATATGAAAACTCCTACACTTTACTAAGGATGTCCCTGCCAAGTTTCACCCAAATTCAAAACCTTTTGAGGTCAGTTTGGGTATAGTTAGGAAGAGGGCAGTTTGAAACCTTATTCAAATTCAAACTGTTTTTATCCCATGAATTTAAAAGTGGAAGGCATATTCTTACTCAGCACATTTTTGTGAGCTCACACACCAATTTTCACTCCATTTGGAGTTGATCTTGACATGAGCTAAGGGGGAGAAATTCAAACTTTATTTGAATTTCAAACTGAACTTGTGCTGAAATTCATTCAAACCAAACCTCATTTGAACTTGGATCAATTCAAATGGCTCATGGGTGAATAATTTGAATTGCCAAGGGTAGTATGGGGTTCACTGTTTACAACAGTGATTAGGAGTAAATTTCAGAGGTTAAAATGGGGGGTGGACCCACATGTCAGCCTCTACTTCAACACAAACCGACTGAAACACAGCTCAATCGGTTCCCGGGTGCAGTGTGCGAGCGCCACCGAGGGGGGCAGCCGGCGCCAGCTCCTGCTGCGCGCCCCAAGCCGGAGACCAGTCGCCGGGCTACTTATCCCCTCCCCGGCGTGCTCTGATCGCCCATTCCCCGAGCTGCCGACATACTCGGCCTGTTCTTCCACTGCAACCGCCGCCGCTCGAGCTCACGCTTGATCAAGCCGATCACTCGCGAGCACAGCCTCCTCCACAGCAAAACGGCACCAAGAGGTCGTGAGCAACCTCCTAGACCCCGTGTTGTCCAGTGAGCAAGCGTCCTGGAGCTGTACGAGCCATTTCTCCGGCGAGCCGAACATCGCCGCCGATCGGGCTCCCGTGGACAGCACGGCACAGCCGTTGTCACGTCCTCTTCTCTACACAAGAAAGGTGCGTGATTGTATGTAGATGGAGTAGCCGAAAGCCGTTTGGCGATTGATCAACCCTCGGCCGAGAATTTCCAAATTTACTCTTGATCAGTTCATAAGGACCGAGCTCACCTTCGGGTGAAATTCATGCTCTATGCACGAGGGTTGGACGAGCTCGTTACCTAGTAGCTTCTACGCATGATAGCGCCCACGCTCGAACTGGAATTAGAGAAAACCATCGAGAATCGGCCATGATATGGCTGTTTTCCCCGCCGCCATGGCTGAACACCTCGGCTCACCGTCGAGAGCCTAGTTGCCGGTATTTCTAGCTTCCACCCAGCCCTGGTTCGTGTTTCCCATGCTCTACTGATGCTCTCCGACCGATTTCCGGTCGATTTGGTGCACGGGAGAGCGGGACCGACCTCACCGGAACCCTAGCAGGTGCTGTCATCGGTGCGCACGGGTTTCCGGTCATCGCCGGCGGCCGGCGACCCCACCATCGAGTCCAGGGGGTCAGTAAAGGGGCAGGCGGCAAGTTTCGGGCCGGGGGTGGCCGGGAACTCAGTTCCGGCGAGGGTCGCCGGAGATCGCCGCCGCCGCGCAGTTGGCGTGAGGAGGGAGACGACGCACTGTGTGCGGGGCCCACAAGCCAGAGTTTAAACTTTTTCCCGAATTTCAGTTTCAGTTCAAACTTCAAATCCTTATAACTTTGGCTAGAAAGCTCCAAATTGAGTGAACCAAATTTTGCTGGATTCAGCTCTCCGAGTACTTTCCAGCAAATCAAGTTTCACTTCATGAAAACCCTTAATTTTCCAGAATTAATTCCTCAAAATTTAAACTGTTAGGAATTTTAACTGGAGAATCCTGTGGAGGAAAATCCTGAAATTTTGCTGGGATATTCACCAAAATATTCCTGAACTACCATAAAAATTTCAGATCCATTTGAGCTCATTTAATCCACCTAATGGTGTGATTAGTGAAACTGTTCCAGAGAAAATAGAAAATGTTCAGAAACATTTTCAGAATTTTCTCTGAAATTGTTTAGCTCATATCTTTAGTTAGGGACTTCCAAATTAAGTGAGACCAACTCCATTAGAGCCCTCTGAAAATCTAGTTTTCAGAAAGTCATAGTTTGTCTCATGAAAATTCCTAGAACACCCTAAGAGTTCCAATTAAGGTCAAGGACATAATTAATTGTGGAGGGCTCAAATGAGCTTTGCTGCAACTAAAACTTGACCAAGTCTCTGTTTAGGTTGTAACCAAGCCACAGTAAAAGTTTCACAGTCATTAGGTCTGTCTAGCAAAGGTTATAGACTTCACAACTTCAAAGATAATACAAATGCATTTGACTTCGTTACTCCGGAGGAACAGCTAGCCTACGACCAAGAGCAGCAAGGCAAGCTCCAGTTTGCATTAACCATTTTACAAATTTTTATTGTTTTGAGCACATACTTGTTTCCTTTATTCTGTGCATTAGAGTCTTGTTTGGAAACCCCACTGCATAGCCAAGAAAACCATGGGTTGGGGTTTAGGATTGCAAACCCCGTTAGCCACTGCATTGCTAGGATAGAGTAGGATTCGGTACAAGTCGAGTAGTTGGAACTACTCGCGAGAATAGGCTAGAGGCACATTGCTCGGGTAGAGATAGCACATGATACACATGGCAAGAAAATGAGACCGAGCGGAGAGTAAGGGCAGCAGGACTTTGGGGCCTGTGTGCTGTAGCTCCGCTTGTGTCGATTGAGGACCGAGCCGTGTGCGGGCCTGTTGAACAAGCTAGAACAGTACCGAAGACCTACCGGCTATTTGGGAACCGGGAAACTGATGTAACTCGGGTAGCTGGTTATTGAGGCATTGCCCGTCGTTCAGAGGGTAGGTTGAGAGCTTGAGGTGTAAATCGGCTGGCGGCACGGAGATGCGCGTGCAGAGACCTCTTGCTCGGGACGATGGGACCGGTTCAATATTTGGCTAACGGGTGAAAGGTAGTCGCGTACGGCGTCCGTGATGGTTGTTGTAGGCAACATCGAGTACGGGCGTACGTGACGGGTTGTTCGGGTAACCCTGCAGGTGTAAATCGATTATAATCGCCGTCCCTCGCGGTCAGTGAGTACCACTTGTTCACTGTACCGTGACGTAGAAAGAACAGGCTAGTTACATGTTAAAATGTTGCTAAAACTTGAAAGTAAGGTTCTACTAATTAGGCGAGTCCTTGCAAATGATTTTTACCTCATGCAACCCATTACCCTCATGTAGAAGTTCCATGTTTAGGTGAGACGGGTCAGACTTGCTGAGCGTTCGTGCTCACTGCTTGTGTTTGAAGCTTTTGCAGGGTTCTATGAGGAAGGGACTCCCGAAGAGGAGACGGAACCCCAGGAGGGGAACCCCGTCAAGTGGGAGTCGTGCACGCCGCAGAGTTAGTGTGCGTGTGTGCTAGCAAGGACACGTTCGAGGGCTGAACGTGCACTTGATGCTTAGTCTACGCCCGCGAGTGTAGACTGAACTTATTTTGATGTAAACATGTTCATAAACTTGTTTATGTAATAAAACTTCCGCTTCCGCTTTGCACCTTTGACGTGTGTTATACGGTGCTGTGCAACGCAGCACCCCTCAGCGTGATCCTGGCTCGACAGGACCAATGGGGTCGTGTCAGATAACACAGATGGAGTCTTAACCCGACTGAGTACGTAGTAATCCGACGATGAAATCTATACTGATGTCTTCCCACTTCCACTCGGGTACCTTTAAGGGTTGCAACAGTCCAGCGGGTCTTTGATGTTCGGCCTTCACCCATTAGCATGTGTCACATAAGGCAACATACTCTGTCATGTGCCTCCTTTAATATCGTGTCACGGATGTGCTTCACGTTATGCACACAAATCCTTTTTCCTAGCCAAAGCGTACCCTTCTCGTCTTCCTTGAAGTCCTTTTTTATGCCTTGTCGGATTCTTTCCTTGATCTCTTTGATTTCCTCATCCGTTGCTTGGCCATTTCTTATCTCTTGTTCCAGTGAAGAGTGGAGTTCCATCACTTCCATCTCGTTCAAGAACATGTGATGTAACCGTTCGAACTCCTTCCGTAGCTCGGGTAGTAGCTCCCGAACCGTGAGACGGTGACATGCTCCCTTTCGGCTCAATGCATCAGCTACTACATTGACCTTTCCGGGGTGATAGTTGATTCCAACATCATAATCCTTGATAAGCTCCAATTATCGACGTTGCGTCAAATTCAAATCCGTTTGGGTGAATATGTACTTGAGGCTTTTATGATCCGTATAGATCTCACATCGGTGGCCAAGGATATAATGTCTCCAGATATTCAATGCATGCACCACGGCTGCAAGTTCCATGTCATGTGTGGGGTAATTCAGCTCCTGTTTCTTGAGCTGTCTTGAACATAGGCTACCACTTGTCCTTCTTGCATAAGCACACATCCAAGCCCTTGTCTGGATGCGTCACAATATATGTCAAAGCTCTTGCTTACGTCCGGTAATACTAGAACCGGTGCTGTGGTTAGCGTTCTCTTGAGCTCCTCAAAGCTTTCTTTGCACGCTGATGTCCATTGGAAGGCTTTTCCTTTCATTAGCAATTCCGTCATAGGTTTTGCTATATTGGAGAAGTCCTTGATGAACCGTCGGTAGTATCCAGCCATCCCAAGAAAACTCTGAATATTCCTAACGTTTTGCGGTTGATTTCACTTCATAACATCTCCCACTTTTCCGGGATCAACCGTATGACGCCACCATTCTGAGAGAGAACCTCTCGGAACTGAGGCTGATGCATATGTGTGCCCAGGATGTTCATCACACATATACATACGTTCCACAAACTGAATTCAGAATATATATAACCACGAATAACATGGTTTATTACAAAGTTTCATGAGTCTTGGACTCATTCTAGCAGCAGAAGTCTTATCTTAGCAGCGGAAGTCTTATTCTAGCAGCGGAAGTCTTCTAAACTAATGCGGAAGCAACTAAGCAGCAGCAGCGGCTCCATCTCTACTCCACAGGTAAGGTTGAGGATGGATTACACACCTAATGCTCCACTTGGTCTTCATAGTACTCCCCTTCTGTTGCTCATGATGAAGTAATAATGCAAGTTTGAGTACATGACGTACTCAGCAAGTGCGGGAAAATATTATATGTAGCTCACAGCAAGGAAGGTATAAAAAGGCTCATTGCAGAAAGCAAAGTTTATTTCTCAAAACACGATAAAAACAACAACTTAGCTTTAAGTGAATGTAATCCCAACATGTATTTAAACATTAACATACCTCCATTATGATTCATCCCTTTTCATGTCTCAACCAGACATTAATCTTTCTCAACTTTGCTCATGAATACCATCTCATATTCACTACCATCTCATGAATACCATCTCGTATTCACTACCATTTCATCTCATATTCAATTCAGTCTCATTCCGAGACAAAATCTCGTTGCCATGACTCAACAGTCATGCAACCAATCTCATTACCCGGACTCAACAGTCCCGAAGACCAAATCCAGAAATCAAACCATAACCAAACAAAAAACCATCCCAAAACCATCCCAATAACCATACCATCTGATCATCGAAATTGGCCACGTGCTCATGACCGTAAGCTTGACTATCATGATAGTTTTAGACTCTGCAGAGTTTGCACCACTTTACTCACAAGTTTGTGATTTCATCACCCGTCAGTGACTGCAGAACCTCCATTATACCAGTACACATCCGTCGGTGTATGGTCAAGAGATCACAAAATAGCCTTTACAAAGGGGCCACTAGATGTATGGACTCACTAATGTTTCACCAGCAGGCCAGAATCTCCAATTCTCCAACCCACGGGCCCCCTCTTGTGCCATGCAGTTCCCAGAGAAGTCCTCACTCGACTCCGATTCCCTGTGCCTTCCACGGTTTATAACAATCTAGCAACTTACCTAATTACTCAGCTAAGCCGCACCCATACATGGCCTTGTGGTGGCACTGTTATCCTGGCATATGCTCGCATGAACCGGTCCTTAGATCTACAGCAAGTAACCACCATCTCATGCTTCCACTTCCACAAAACAAAGCTTGCCTAGATCTCCCTCTGATTCATGTCCATTATCAACATCAGTTTCTCATTAACATTATTCATATGAGTGCAGTTAGCTAGACACATGTATCTCGCTTCCCGTATCCCATGGACTATGCGAAGCATAAAAGAAAAAACCATACCTGACTCATTAACTTTCCTGGTGATAAGGGTGGTTAACAAAACTAGTAAACTCCTATGAAAGGGTTTTCCATCAAGTTGACTAAAGCGCACACACCTTTTAGCAAACAAAACAGTCTTTCAAAAACATGGGATCAATATGGTCAAGGGGCACTTGCCTTGTTCTTGCGGTTCCAGTTGCTCAAATTCTTGCTGTTGTAGTCCGTCGTAGGTAGCTCCCTGAGCTTGTCCTTCTATACAAGATCACACACATACAAGATTCATAGCAATCAATCATCATGCACAAACTCTACTTTAAGATGCAATGATTCATATGCATGTTAATCCTATGATGCAGTTTAGTTTATACGTGTTCTTGCATGTTTGCATGGCTTGCATGGGGTTTTACAATGAACAGGGGTGTAAGGATCAAATGTGGGCGTGGTGATGATCTTGACTCAAGATCTAGATCAGACCGATCAACACGTGATCTGTCCACGAAAAAGCTTCTGTTCGAAAGGATCAAAGAACAGATGCAAAGGAAACACGATGATGTCGTAAGGTGGTATTGGAAACCTACCTTACTTCCTTTGAGTCCTTCTTCCTAGCAAGAACAGATCGTCGGCTCTCCTCCGGCGATGGCAATCATGTCTGGGCTCGTCGGTGGTCTCTCCGGTGGTCAAACTCCGGCGAAGGGGTTTAGCTCGGCGAGTTTGGGGCTAGGGCTTCTATGTTGTTGGCTTAGAAAAGATGTTACAACCAAGGGGTTGTTTCGGGTTCTATTTATAATTGGGAAGAGAAGAGTCCTAATCTGATCAGAATTGGAATAAGAGTCCTATTCAAATAGTTTTTGAATCTTAACAACTTATCTCTTGCTGATTTGGTTGCAGTATTCAACGTACAAGAGTTCGTGTCGGTTTCCTTCGTGCATGGTAGAAAAACCGCTTCAGAATCGCGTCCTTATGTAGGGATGAGCTCTGGAAGCTCCACGTGTCCTTCAGGGACCTGGGCTCCCTTATTCCGAAGGGGCGAGCTCTGGTTGTGCCGCATGTCAGGCGGGCGAGACCTCCCTCTTCCTCAGAGGCGAGCTCCGCGTGCGCCATGTGTCCTGGAGGGCGGGACCTCCCCTCTCAACAGAGGTGAGATCCGTGAACACCACGTGTCAGTTCCGGACCTCCCCTCTCTTCGAAGGTGGGCTCCGAATGTGCCACGTGTTAGAGCCGGACCTCCCCTCTCTTCGAAGGTGGGTTCCGAGAATTCCACGTGTCCAGTAGCGCCAGACTTCCTTTCTCCTCAGAGACAAACTCCGAGGTCAACACGTGTCCAACAGTGTCGGACCTCCCGTAGGTGAGCTCTGGAGGTGACATGTGTCCAATAGGACCGGACCTCTCGGAAGTTAGCTCCGAGAGTGACACGTGTTCCGCGCTGCTGGTCCTCTCTTTTCTGCGTTAGCTAGCTCCGGTGACAACACGTGTCCCACGGGGTCGGACCTCTCACCCTTTTTGGGGATGAGCCCCGAGCCTGCCACGTAGCCAGTTTACGGCGGACCTCTCCCCATTTGCGGAGATGAGCTCCGAACACGCCACGTGGCCAGCGGGCCGCGGAAGTTGTCTTCGGTGCTCTCGGTGCACTGGAATTTGCTCTTTTTGGCTATCTTTTTGATATTTTCTCTGTTTCCACTTCTTTTAAAATGCTTTCTCTATATAAAATATGAATGCATGCAGAAACCGAAACTGATGGTGTCACAAATCTACCCCCATAAATTAAATCTCGCCCTCGAGATTCGCTAGTGGAGAATAGATAAGGGAATTCTGTCTTGATGTCTTCTTCACGCTCCCATGTGGCTTCCTTGTGGCTGGTATGGCATCTTTCTTTTGCCCTCTTGTTCGATCTCCTGGATCTTGCTCTCAACCACTATAGCTTTGTCAACTAGCTTCTGTAAGTTTGCATAGTCATTGTTGAGGAGCTGAACTTGGATCTCATTGTTCAACCCTATCATGAACAGGTACTGCTTCCGTTGGTCTGAGTTGACTTCTTTAGGGGTATATCGTGATAGTTGCGTGAACTTGTTGAGGTACTCATTTACGCTCTTCTGTCCTTGGCGGAGACCTTCAAACTCTTGCCTCTTGAGCATCATGACACCAGCAGGGATGTAATGAGAGCGGAAACTCTTCTTGAACTCAGTCCATGTAATAGTCTCCGGGTCGACATGAGCGTTACAAAGGGCATCCCACCAATCAGTGGCTGCTGCCATGAGTTGGTGCGACACGAAGAGAACCTTCGCTCGGTCCTTGCACTGAACTATGGCAAGCTTCTTCTTCATGGACTTCAACCATTCGTCGGCCTCCATGGGATCATTAGCTTGAGCAAAAGTGGGTGGTCGAGTTCTCATGAACTCTCCCAGTCTGTTGTGAGCCGGCGGCGGTGGTGATGGTGGTGGCGGTGGTGCAGGAACGGGGTTATTGTTGTTGGCTTGCAATTGACCCAAAGTTTAGATCATTATTTGCATAAGCTGATTCTGCATGGCCATCAACCGTTCCAAGTTGTTTGCACTAGATCCGGGGTTGTCATTATCAGGAACTTCGACATGGTCCTCTTATTGGTTGCCACGGATGTTCCTCCCTTGACGACCAGCGTTTCCTCTCACCATCTGTGAGAGAGTGTCGAGTAGAATAGAAGATAGAAGTTTAGAGTGATCCCTCTAACTATATGCATCAAGGTGGATGGGCTACATATATTAGCCTTATATGAGGATGTGAACAAGTGCCGAAGCATCTCACATCTATCCACTATGTGTGGATATGGGCAACGCTGAAACGTCCCACAACTCACACTAAGCACGCAATCACAAACAATCATCACAGAGTTCAGCACACAACTCCTATTCAAGGGTTACTCAATGGGGGTCCTATAGGGTTTTTGGGGCGATACCAATCTGTGATTTCACCCTATGTCAAGGTGGTTCCAATGCCAATCTATGCATTTTACCTAAGCTTGCATCCTATGGTCAGCGTGGCTTCTAATACCAATCTGTTACTAGGGGTGCGTCCTACAGTCAACGTGGCAGCTACCAATCTGTGATCAATCTAGACTTGTGACCTACAGTCAACCGTGATAGCTATACCAATCTGTGACTAGGCATGGCAGCTCTAATATCAATCTGCGATTTCCATCTAGGCGTGTGACCTACGATCAAACGTGGCAGGTTGATACCAATCTGTGACTTCTATCTAGGTGTGTGGTCTACCGTCAACCGTGGCTCTGATACCAATCTGTGGATTGTACCAATCTGTGACCTATCTAGGCGTGTGATCTACTGTCAACCCGTGGCTCTAATACCAACTGGTGACGCCCCTGTTCTGAGAGAGAACCTCTCAGAACTGAGACTGATGCATATGTGTGCCCAGGATGTTCATCACACATATACATATGTTCCACAAACTGAATTCAGAATTTATATAACCACGAATAACAGGGTTTATTACAAAGTCTCATGTGTCTTGGACTCATTCTAGCAGCGGAAGTCTTATCTTAGCAGCGGAAGTCTTTATTCTAGCAGCGGAAGTCTTTATTCTAGCAGCGGAAGTCTTCTAAACTAATGCAGAAGCAACTAAGCAGCAGTAGCGGCTCCATCTATACTCCACAGGCAAGGTTGAGGATAGATTACACGCCCAATGCTCCACTTGGTATTTACAGAACTCCCCTCCTGTTGCTGATGATGAAGTAATAATGCAAGTTTGAGTACATGACGTACTCAGCAAGTGCGGGAAAATATGATATGTAGCTCACAACAAGGAAGGTATAAAAAGGCTCATTGCAGAAAGCAAAGCTTATTTCTCAAAACAAGATAAAAACAGACACTTAGCTTTAAGTGAATGTAATCCCAACATGTATTTAAACATTAACATACCTCCATTATGATTCATCCCTTTCTATGTCTCAACCAGACATTAATCTTTATCAACTTTGCTCATGAATACCATCTCGTATTCACTACCATCTCATAAATACCATCTCGTATTCACTACCATTTCATCTCATATTCAATTCCGTCTCATTCTGACACCAAATCTCATTGCCATGACTCAACAGTCATGCAACCAATCTCATTACCCGGACTCAACAGTCCCGAAAACCAAATCCAGAAACCAAACCATAACCAAACCAAAAACCATCCCAAAAACCATCCCAATAACCATACCATCTAATCATGGAAGTTGACCAGGCGCTCGTGACCGTAAGCTCGGCTATCATGATAGTTTTAGACTCTGCAAAGTTTGCACCACTTAACCCACAAGCTTGTGATTTCGTCACCCGTCGGCGACTGCAGAACCTCCATTATACCAGTACACAACCGTCGGTGTATGGCCTAGAGATCACAAAATAGCCTTTACAAAGGGGCTACTAGATGTATGGACTCACTAAGGTTTCACCAGCAGGCTAGAATCTCCATTCCTCCCACCTACGGCCCCCCTCTTGTGCCATGCAGTTCCCAGGGCAGTCCTCACTAAACTCCCATTCCTCGCACCTTCCACGGTCCATAACAATCTAGCAACTTACCTAATTAGTCAGCTAAGCCGCACCCATATTTGGCCTTGTGGTGGCACTGTATTCCTGGCATGGCTCGCGTGAACCGGTCCTTAGATCTACGGCAAGTAAACCACCATCTAATTCTACCTCATCCATAAACCAAGCTTGCCTAGATCTCCACTGATTCATGTTCATTGTCAAAATCAAGTTCTCATTATCTTTATTCGTATGAGTGCAGTAGCTAGACACCTTCTATCGCTTCCCATATCCAGTGGACTCAGCGAAGCATAAAAGCAAATCAAACAACCATACCCTGTAAGGGCCTAAGTTTTTGGCACATAATCAAAGTGGTCATCACCACCCACATACTTCATTTGAAGGAACTTGATGAATACATTTGAAGAGCAAGTAAACACCGTCAACATGCTCATTAGAGAATAGACTTACAAAATGCAAAAGTGGCATTTCCCACATGCATCTTATAGGGGCTGGGCATATGAAAAACTCCTACACCTTGCTAGGAGTGTCCATGCTAAATTTCACCCAAATCCAAAACCTTTTGAGGTCTTTTTGGGTATAACTAGAAAGAGGGTAGTTTGAACTCATATTCAAATTCAAACTACTTCCATCCCATGAATTCAAAGTGGGAGGCATATTCTTACTCAGCACATTTTTGTGAGCTCACCCACCAATTTTCACTCCATTTCGAGTTGATCTTGACATGAGCTAAGTTTAGCAAATTCAAACACAATTTGAATTTCAAACTGCATATGTGCTGAAAATTAATTCAAACACTTCACAATTTGAATTCTATCAACTTCAAATGGGCTTCTGGTTGATAATTCAAAAATGGGAGGGTATTTGGGTCTCTACTGTTTAGAGCAGTGGGGAAAATTTAATTTCAGAGGTTAAACCTTGGGTGGGGCCCACATGTCAGCCTCAATAGCCAAAGCAACCGACTGAGGGACTCAGCCCGGTTTCTTGCGCTGGCTCGGGCAGCCTCCATGGCGAGGAGTAGTCGGGACAGCAGCTGGTTGCCGCTCCCGACCACTGAACCGCCTCACCCTCCCTCTTATCCCTGCAGCTGAGCCAAACAGAGGCGTTATCAATCGTTTCTTCGCTCTCGCGCAAGAAAAGCATCACCTCGCAGCCGCTCGCTCGGTTGATCGGAAAAGCCCGCGATCACAGCCTCTCCACTCCCTCCAAGCCGCAAAACGGTACTAGAGGATCTCCTTCTCCTTCCCCGTTGTTGGAAACTAGCTGAACTCGGATGATCTCGACCATACCGAGAATTCTTTTCGGTGACCTAAGTTCGCCGCACCTCGGGCTCCCGTGGACAGCCCAAATGGGAGCATGTCACGCCCAAGCTAAGGCATCCTCAGACGCGTTAGAGGCTGGTGCTGCTCACCCCCAACCACAGCCCGAGTGTTTGATCACCGGCGACGAATTTCAGTTTCCCCTTTCACTCGGCGCAGACCGACCTTCGGGTGCGGATCCGCCAAATTCACACTCCAGAAATGCTTATAGAGTCTCAAAACGTTCTTACACGAACTAGACTCAGTGGCGCACAAGTTGCCTTCACAACCTCTAGCATGAGAACCCCTGTACATGACGTATTTCCGAGCTTGCCAACGGCGGATGGCTCGGGAAGCGTCGGGCGCACGGTGAGATCCTACCTAGGACCTCCTCCGAGCTGCTTCGAGCTCATGTCGGTCTTTCCTAGGGTCCACTGATGCTCTACGGCCTTTTGCTTGATCGTTTGGGGTGCTAGGAAGTCCGGCCGACACGGCCGAAGTTCTTCCGAAGCCGCCGCTCGTTGCCGGCCGTGTTCCGGTGATTGTCGTGACGAGCTGAGCCCAGCAACGTGTTCCCCAGATGGATTTAGGCAGAGGCGGCCAAAATCATGGAGTTTGGCTCACGACAGAGGCCACCGGCGAGCTCTCCGGCGAGGGGTCACGGCGGCCGAGCGCGGGAGGCCGGAGGTAGACGAAGCCCCCGGTCCCACGTGTCAGCGGACGATATTTTAAACTACAGGATCTGCTGTGGCACCGGATAGGGTGCGGCTGCGCGCGAAGGATTCCGTAGCCCTGGGTGTCGACCGCTGAGAAGTTGACACGTAGCCCCGGTCCCACGCGCAGCGGTTTAAACTTTTTCCCGATTTTCAGATTTAGTTCAAACTTCAAACCCACATAACTTTGGCTAAGACTACAAATTGAGTGAACCAAATTTTGTTGGATTTATATCTCTGAGTACTTTCCAGCTAATCAAGTTTCACCCTATGAAAATCTTTATCTCTCCAGAATCAATTCTGCAAAATTTAAACTGTTTAGAATTTTACCTGGAGAATCCTTTGGAGGAAAATTCTGAAATTTTGCTGGGTTGTTTACCAAAATATCCCTGAGCTACCATAAAAATTTCAGATCCATTTGAGCTAATTTGATCCACCTAATGGTGTGATTAATAAAACCGTTCCAGAGAAAATAGAAAATGTCCAGAAACATTTTCAGAATTTCTCTGAAATTGTTTAGTTCATATCTTTAGCTAGGAACCTTGAAATTAAGTGAAACCAACTCCATTAGAACCCTCTGAAAATCTAGTTTTCAGAAAGTCATTGCTTGCTCCATGAAAATCCTTAGAACACCCTAGGAGCTCCAATTAAGGTCAAGTACATAATTATTTGTGGAGAGCACAAATGAGCTTTGCTGAAAATGAAACTTGGCCAAGTCTCTGTTTATTTTGTAACCAAACCACAGTAAAAATTTCAGAGTCAGTGGGTCTGTCTAGTAAGACTTATAGTCTTTACAAGTTTAAATTCAATTCAAATGCATTTAAATTGATACATATCCATGTTATCTCATGTAGTCGCTAAGGTTGAGGAGGAGCCCGAAGTTTTAGACTTCGTCACTCAGGAAGAGCAGCTAGCCTACGACCAAGAGCAGCAAGGCAAGCTCTGGTTTGCATTAACCCGTTTTACAACTTTTTACTGTTTTGAGAACTTACTTTGAGCACCCACTTATTTCTAGCATTAAGGTATTGTTTGAAACCCAATTGCATAGCCAAGAAAACCATGGGTTGGTATTAGGATTAAAAACCTCGTTTATCTACTGCAATGCTAAGATAATGTAGGATTCGGTACAAGTTGAGTAGTTGGAACTACTCGCGAGAATAGGCTAGAGGCTCATCGCCCGGGTAAAGATAGCAAATGAAACACATGGCAAGAAAAATGAGACCGAGCGGAGAGTAAGGGCAGCAGGACTTTGGGGGCCTGGGTGCTATAGCTCCGCTCGTGTCGATTGAGGACCGAGCCGTGTGCGGGCCTGTTGAACAAGCTAGAATAGTACCGAAGACCTACCGGCTATATGGGAACCGGGAAACTGATGTAACTCGGGTAGCTGGTTATTGAGGCATTGCCTGTCGTTCAGAGGGTAGGTTGAGAGCTCGAGGTGTAAATCGGCTGGCGGCACTGCGGATGCGTGCGCAGAGACCTCTTGCTCGGGACGATAGGACCAGTTCAATATTTGGCTGACGGGTTAACGGTGGTTTCTGTAGGCAACATTGAGTATGGGCGTACGTGACGGGTTATTCGCCGTCCCTCGCGGTCAGTGACCCTGCAGGTGTAAATCGATTATAATCGCCGTCCCTCGCGGTCAGTGAGTACCACTTGTTCACTGTACCGTGACGTAGAAAGAACAGGCTAGATACATGCTAAAAGTTTGCTGATTTGAAAGACATACTTTGCTTGTTAATGTCTTGTGGTAGTTTAGAGGTAATTAAAGTTCTTTTCAACTTTGGGCAAAGTACATGAGAGAAATGCGTTTCTTGTTTGATTGTGGCTCTCTCATGTGCCTTAGCGTAAGGTTCTCCACAACCTGCTGCTAAAACTTAAAAGCAAGGTTCAAATAATTCGGCGAGTCCTTTGCAACTTATTTTACCTCATGGACCCTAAAACCAATCATGTAGAAGTTTCATGTATAGGAGAGACGGGTCAGTCTTGCTGAGCCATCGTGCTCACTGCTTGTGTTTGAAGCTTTTGCAGGAGTTTATGAGGAAGGGACTCCCGAGGAGGAGACGGAACCCCCTTAGGGGAACCCCGTCGAGTGGGAGTCGTGCACGCCGCCGTGTTAGTGTGTGTGCGTGCTAGCGAGGACACGTTCACGGGCTGAACGTGAACTCGATGCGTAGTCTATGCCGTGAGTGTAGACTGGACTTATTTTGTTGTAAAAATGTTCATAAACTGGTTTATGTAATAAAACTTTGCTTCCGCTTTGTATCTTTGACGTGTGTTATCCGGTGCTGTGCAACGCAGCACCCCTCAGCGTGATCCTGGCTCGACAAGGCCGATGGGGTTGTGTCAGCGTGGTATCAGAACTCGTTTGAGATTTAACGCACTACAAAGGTCATGTTTGTCAAAAATCCGGTGAGGAACGAGTTAGTAGCCCATATAAGGATGTTATTAGTGTATAGAAAGTGGCATACTAACCTATTTGATTATGTCGGAAAATCGTGCATCTTGGGACGCTGTATGTCTTGGGGGGTGCACGTAAGCGCTGTCCACCAGTGCGCACAAGCTGAAGGGTGGAGCCCCACGGGTAGCAGGTAACCCGACCCTCTTTAATATCCTCTACGACTTTTCATGTCGTTTGGGGTATTTGAGAAACTTCCTTCCCTGGCGTGCTTTGGGCAATTTGGGAGACCACGTCACGTGGTCAGTAACGTGAACACGTAGCTCAAGGTGTGTTTGGCTTGAGAACATCCGAGCGAGTGATGACGGCCGGGTGTATGAACTGTATGGATACCGGGCTCGGTGTGCAGCCGAGTCTGACGATTGTTTGAGTTATCTGCAGGTAGTCTAACAATGAAATGGTAGACATGTAGCATCCGTGTGCGAGTGACGCTTAGTGCCACTGAACTAACAAAGCCAGCTAAGTCCGATATAGGTTTTTCTTTGTGAGGACGTAGTACCGACATGAACTGGTGACGCATCGACGTCACACCCCACTAAATGATCAACTTCATGGAAAAATTGAAAGTTTTAATCCAGAGTACTAAAACTTGATGTAACTCCTTCCCTTAATCAGGACATTCAAAGTTAACAAGTTTTTTTAACTTATAGGATACTAAGGACAGAGTCCCCTGTTTTCAGCTGAAATAAGGCTGAAGTTAATCAGAGGATAGAGGTTGAGTTATTTCGAGGTGTGGGTCATATGATACATTTATGGAAATCTCTGGAAGATCTTTACAACTTTTCTGTTGAGGTCCAAAGGTGTTTCATCCCTTAACCAATCGAAAAATGCAGTGGAGTTGAAACTGTCCAGAAAACAGGAGAGCAAACACTCTCTGTAACTCTCTGTAAATTGAGCATAACTTCCTGCATAAAAATCGAAAAATAGAAAATGAGGTAGTTCTGAAAAGTTCATGAGATGGGTTAAAACTTTGTAACATAAAGTTTTGTCAGATTTGGTGTAGAATTAACTGGGATTCTTGGATTAAATCAGTACCTCAAGCAGGGAGGTGCTGTCCAATTTTCTCCAGAAATTTTGTCAACTTTGACATCGCATAACTTTTGAACCAAGACAGATCTTAGGCCAAGCAAATACTTTCTGGAAAGCTATTGAAGTTAGCTTTAACTTTGATGTGGAGCTCCAGAATTGTTTTTGCTTTAGCATGGTCTAAATCATGGAAACTGGTCAGGGTTGTCATATTGGACAGCAGATCAGCAGTCAAACTTGTTTAAGTTTGAACTATGCTTCCAAGTTTTATGTATTCAATGACATGTTTTATGTTATAACTCAATGGTTTACTGTTTAAATAAATATTTGACATTTCTCAAATATGTTTCTACAGATGACAGCAGATAAACAATTGGAGAACAGTTGGGTGGTGTGCCACTGTTCTCACCGCAGCGGTTACTCGGAAGTGTTGAGGCAAATACTTCAATATTTTGGGTATGTTAAGATGCCACAGTACCTCGCCAAGGAAGAAGGCGAGGAGGGGAACAAGACATTGACGATCCATGTCGAAGTTCCTGCAGGACCTACGCCACCCGGTTGGGCGCCCTTCACCGTTCCTGAGAGGTAGACAGCCAGAGGGAATGTGGCAAGTGGCGGCCCGCGACACCATGTCACGTTTCTGCCAACTACACGTGAGAGCTATGGAGGGTACTCCATACGTGCTCGTTCCGGTGGAGTGACGGGCTAATCATGTGTGGGAGGGGAAGTACATGGAGGCAACCGATCCGGGTTGCCCAAGGTACAGTCCCGCGGAGGCAAACCTCAGTCTCCAATTGAGGGCAGGAAAAGCCGTGATGGACAGCCAAGCTGTTCATACAGATTGTCTTGCTGCAAAGCTCAAGGAGAGCACAAGCCATAGAGACCATTTCTAGAGTGCTCACAGCGCACTCCACAATGTGCTCCTTCCGACGATAAAGTGACTGAATGAGCAACACAATCAGTTGCATCGTATGAAGAAGGCGAAGAAGAAAAGCCGTGTCGACATCACGGCTTTGCAACAACAGGTGCAGGCTCTGACCCAGCAGAACGAGGTCCTTACTCAAGAGTGGGATGACGCTATTGAGGAGGGGCAAGGATGGGAAAAGTACTACAACCAAGCCATGGACGAGGTGCACGCGTTGCAGGACCTCGTACCTCCGGTAATGGGCATACCGGTGGTAGGTGATGTACCTGTGGTTTTGGGTCTTCCGGCAATGGGAGAACCCGATCTGGAAGAGGAGGTTGTAAAACCAGAGCCACCAGCAGAGGTACCGGAGGAGGACGACCCGCAGGAGGTTGAATTCTACTCCGAGTAGGAGGTTACCATTGCCAAGTAGGGCAGCTGGGTGTTGTAACCCAAACTTTTGTAATCGGTGACATGTCGAGTAGATAGTTGTGTATGTATAGGTAGTGACGACATGAGCACGACTTCTCGGAGATCCGAGACTAATGTATCTTGTATAAAGTTTATGCTTTATCAATATATGTGAATGTTGTGCAAATTATTCATGCGTCACTTCAAATACTTACTGTTTCATAGGGAATTTTAGGCATGACATGTGCTGATCGCTGGTGTTTTGTATTTCAGAATGACTCGTACTCATGCCAACCCGGATGTTGGGGGTTCCAGTCAGGGGGGGAGACCTCCCAACAGCCTTCCGAGGATTCCTCGGGACAGCAGCAGCAGCAACAGCAACAACCGCCACCACCACCGCCAACGGTTACATTGGCTGGCATCGTGGCAGCAATGCCGGGTTCTCATCAGCAGCACACCGAGTTGCTGCAAACCCTTATTGCGAATACGTCTCGACCAGAGAGGCATCAATATCACGAGGAGCGCCAATAAAGCTCCTACTCTGACTTTCTGGCTACTCATCCCCCGGTATTTCAAGGGCGGATGAACCCCTCGATGCGGACAACTGGCTCAGCACGATGGAGATGAAGTTCGGGCTGCTCCAAGTGAGTGAGCAGCGCAAGACTCAGTTCATGGTCCAACAACTTCAGGGATCCGCGAGCGCGTGGTGGGCGAACTATTGTGCTTCGCAGCCCACCGAGCAAGTTATGACCTGGGCAGAATTCCGGACGGCCTTCAGGGCCTGTCAGATACCACCAGGTCTCATGAAGAGGAAGACGCAGGAGTTCTTACGCCTGCAGCAAGGGAGCCGGAACTCGCTGGAATACTCCAGAGCTTTCAGTGATCTTGCGCTCTACGCTTCTTATCACGCCCCTACCAACGAGAAGCGGCGGGGTCATTTCTACCAGGGGCTTAACCCGCTCCTGAAGGTCAAACTGGCGATGTTCAATCGCGGCAGCCTCAACAATATAATTGATGCTGCGATTGTTCAAGAGGACTCCGGCAAAGAGTTAGCGGCGGCGGAAAGGAAGCAAAGCGTGCCACAAAGCAGCGGAGAGGGAGGTGGTCCTTCTCAGAAATATCGACGGTGAATCGCCCGCCCTCGGGTCCACGCTGGCAGCCACCACAGAGGTCGATGCCATTCCACAGTCGGCCATATTCTCCACTGGTATTCAGGCCGGCACTGCCAGTACCACCTCTGCAGCAACAACAACAATAGCGGGCGATGCCGCGTGCGTATGCACCTCAGCAGCGCATGCCGGGATTTTGTCCCCCAAGCACCGGCCAAGCAGCAGCCACATGCTACAAATGTGATCGTCCAGGACACTTCGCCAACAATTGTCCTGAGAGGCAAGGCGGCGGAGTTGCACCGCAACTTCCGGGGAGGAATCAGCCCCGGAACCCCACTAATTCGCGGCGGGCGAACCCTAGGCCCGGCACCGTCCACCAACTTGCCATAGAGGACGTGCCGGAGGGTGAACCATGTAAAAGTCCCAAAAACATGTAAATGGAAAACTTGTGCTATGAATAAAGCTGAGTTTAAATCCAAGAATTGGGACTTGCAAAAACTTTTGTTTAATCATGTATTTGTTGGCACATGCAAGAGGACTCTAAATTCAGTTTGAACTAAAGGGTTCACTTCAAGGAAAAGAAGGCCCTTTCTAAAAACAAAAATTCAAACTGCTGTTTAGAAATTTGTATTTGCAATGGCCAACTCAAAGATCAGAGGGAATAATCAAATTCTTCAGGTTTGAATTAGTGAGAATGCAAATTTTGAGCAAATTTGGAGGTACTTTGTTAGGTATATCAAGAGACTTGCGAATTTCATTGAAATTTGAATTCAAATTTAAAACTGAGGTAAAACTTGATCAATTTGCCAAATGGGGTTGAAATTTTGACCCTCATGAGTGAAGTTTGCACTGTGCCAAAAAATGGAGATATTTGGGAGAGCAAAACAGTGGGACCCAATGGTCATTGAGAGGAGGAAACTTGCAACCAAAGTTTCTGTTGAATTTGATCAGTTTGCACACGAACGCACCGAGGTGCCTGCAGGCGCCACCGAGACCTCACGGGAAGGACACCTCCTATTTCCAATCTCGCGCTGGATACCTGCTCGGTGTTCCACACGCGCCCTCATCCGTTCACACAGCGCTCTGTTCGGTCACAGAACCGCCACACCGAGCCCCTCGACAGTCTTCTGCCGCCGCCTCTCTGCTCCGATCAAACGCCGGCAGAAGCTCGCACAGACCGCCTTCCCGATCTGAAAAAAAGCAACACCTGGTCGCCTTACACCTCCTCAGCGTGACAGACCACAGTCCCCGGCGTTTTTCCCACTGGGACCCGAAGGTCTCTGGGTACCTTCTGCCCTTCAGCGCGGCGAGGTGGGAAGGCTGGAGGGACAACTGGGTGATCATGAAGACTGATGAGCACGATCGCCTCCAGTTGCCGACCGATGCTCCAACCACCGAGCGTAGCTTCTGGGAGGAGAGCCCGGTGCTGGAGCCTGAATACGCGCCAGTCCTGGAGCGGATCCAGTTCCTGGTGGAGCAGGGACTGACATCCCTGATGGTGCTGGAAAGCTTCTTGTCGCGGCGTCTTGCGCCGTTGCAGCAGTGCAAATGCCCGGCGTATTACTACACCGGCATCCGCGATTGCACCAGGCTGGAGACGGGCCCGGACTCAGTCCCTTCTGAGGAAGTGCTGAGGGGGATGTTGACGAGCGTCTGCAGCGACCTCCTTGACGCCGACTCCCTCACGGTCCCAGCTTCCTACCTCCCCCTCTCCATGGAGCTGTTACGGAGGGTGAGACTGCTGCGGGAGCTGCCGACGCTGGACGATATTGGCATTTCCGTTCATCAGGCCGGGGACGCCTTCCGGGAAATCTCAATCCCCGGGGTTGAGCGCTCCGGAGCGGAGCGTGAGGCGTCGGCCGATGCCCAACCCACGCCGAAGGTCGACGGAGCTCGGACCGCCGACAAGGGGAAGGGCAAGGAGCCGGCCTCCGGTTTGCCGGAGAAGAAGCGCGCCCGGTCCCCTCCGAGGGCGTCGGTTGCGCTAAGCCAGGGGGCCGGAGCACCCCTGCGCCCTCCTTCAGGGGGCATCGGTCTGTCGGGCGGTGACCCCAAGAGGCCTCGGGTCTTCCATACCAACGGGACTTCTCTCGGCCAGCAGCAGCCCGAGGAGCCCCGGGCATCCCACCCTTCCTCCACGGGCGGTGGAGCTCCAAGGAGGGATGCCGGTGCTGCAGTCTCCGGGGGCGAACCGAGGGCTCAGGCGCCCTGGTCGACGAGCGTCCCGGCTGCAGCTTCGGCAGGCGGTGGCGCCGGAGGGAGCAGCGCCAGGATTCATCCAGGGACGCAGGCGCCCCGGCCTTCAGGGGCTTGATCGGCGAGCGGAGCCATGGGCACTGCTAGCGGGAGCCCTGCTGCTCTGTCTCCCAGGGGGGCTCCGGAGGCACCCCCTGTTCTGCCGGTCCAGGTGCCTTCAGCGCAGTCCCCGGTGGCGACGGAAGGCTCCGGCGTTCCTTCCCCGGTTTGGAAGGCAGGGCTCCATGCCCGCTCGAGTGTTTGAGTTCCTCGGTAAGTTAGCACTCTCGGATATCGACGCTTGTGTATTTCCTTTCTTCTTGTTTTGAGGGGTCCCCGTGCTTGCAGGGACTCATCGGCTGCTGGGAACGCGTCTGTTCCCCGGCCACCTTCGGCTAGCGGAGGTCCTGCGCCGCAGCATCCGGAAGCTGCAGTGGCTTCACCGGCGCCTGAGCCGGTGCAGGCGCCTCCTCTTTCTGTGCTGGCAGAATCGGCTCCTGCGGTGGCGGCGGCGCCTATCCGTCCTCCTTCGCCAGCTCGGAAGCTGGCGGCTGTCGAGGATTCGGTGGAGCTGGCTGGTGGCGTCTGGCCCTCGGGTGCTGAAGCGGGGGGAACGGATGCAGGTCCTCCGGCGGGCGGCAAGCAAGGTCACGTCGAGAGCACCCCTGTTTCAGTGGCGGCTTCTCCAGATCAGCGCATCATCCCGGTGGCGTCTCCTCTGCTGGACGACGATGTCATGGAGGAGGTCTTCAGCGTGCCTCCGGCTTCTGCCGCTCCTCTGCCGTTGTCAAAGGCAATGGAGCTCGCCCAGTCGAGCGTCCTGCAGGTCCAGGCCTCCCTGGAATGCGAGTGGGAGGTGCTGGCGGAGGAGAGGGACCGCCTCCTCAGCTGGGGGGCAGCTCCTGAAGCAGCGGACTCAGGAGATCGAGGTGGAGCTTGACGCGAGGCGGGAGAGGCTCGATGCCGAGGAGGAGCTCCTCGAATTGCAGAAGAGGGTCGTCGCCCGCATGGACTCTGAGACTCGGAGGCTCTTGCGGGAGACTCGTGAGGCAAACGCCAATGCCCAGGCATGCGCCTATGCCAACGAGGAGCTGCGGCTGCAGCTGGCGCGCCGCGAGCGTGCCGTCGCGGACCGGGAGTGCGCCGTGGCGACCAAGGAGAAGAAGGTCACCAAGAAGCTGGAGGCCGGTGAGGGCGACTTGAAGGCCTGGGCCGGAGAGCTGGAGCTTCGGGAGGCAGCTCTGGCCGAGAGGGAGGAGCAGGCCTCTCGGGAGCGTCAGGCGGCGCTGGACCGAGAGTTGGCGGCCGACTTCCGGGCGTCGGAGCTTGAGCGGCTTACCCGGGACCTTGAGCTCCGGGAGAAATCCTTGGCAGCCATGGAGAAAAGGTTCGCCGAGGAGGGACCGGCGCTCTGCTGAAGGCTCGCCAGTAGGTGGAGAATCTCCAGGCTTCGCGGTCCGTCGAGGACCGAGCGGTCTGGAGCTTCATCGGCCAGGCGGGATCCGCCCTGGTGCCCCTTGGCATCAGCCCCGTGAGGATGGGGGCTCCGGCGCAAGAGGTGGCCGAGGCGCTCCAGGACCATGAGTCCATCGGCGCCAAGCTGGATAGGCTCGAGGCTGCAATCGCCGACGAGCTCGAGACGGAGGGGCGGAGCTTGGCGAAGGAAGTCGCCACGCACGTGCTGACGTGCTTCCGGAGCTGGGACTCCTCTGTCTCTCTGGAGCCTGTGGTCCGTGGCCCCGTCGCCGAGCAGGAGGAGGTTGCCAGGGCCGGAGTCGGAGACATCGCCGCCCTTGTCGCCTCTAGGTTCCAGCGGGAGTCCGGGGACTCCTAGGTGTCCGCCCTTGTAGCCGAGGGGCTTTGTATCTTTTGTATTTGTTTTTTGAATCTGTAGTCCAGATCTTGGAGCTTTGATGAATGAACAGACTTTTACATTTGTGTGTCTTGCACTTCTAGCTTGTTCTTCTTGGCTTGGCCTTCCCGAGCCCATAGCTCCGCAAGGACCTCGGGAGGTCTCCACCGATCTTGAAGCTTTGCACAGACACCTTCCTCGGGTCCTCGGTGACATAAGGACCCAAGGAGTCTTCGGAGCTCACCCCGTGATGACGGGGGGAGGTCCGGCTCTGCTGGCCACGTGGCGGGCCCGGAGCTCACCTCTGAGGAGAGGGAGGTCCGGTCCCGCTGGACATGTGGAGCCTTCGAAACTCGCCCCTGCGGAGGGGGCGAGGTCCGGCTCTACCGGCCACGTGGCGGGCCCGGAGCTATCCTCTGAGGAGAGAGGAGCTCCGGCCCCACCGGACACGTGGGGCCTTCGGAGCCTTCCCCTGTGGAGGGGGCGGGGTCCGGCTCCTCCTGTCTTGAGTTGGGGTAGTCGGGAGCTCCGATCCTTCCTTGCGCGGTCCCCATAGTGGCCCCCTAGTAGGTGTGGCAAATTGTTTGGGCACACCTACCATATTCCTATGGGGGAGCTAAGGCCAGGAGGTCCTGCACACAAGTAGGGGAACCATAATTCTCCTCGGGCGCTCTCCCTTCCCTGTCTCTTAGTCTTATTTGGCTTGCGGTCCTGGACCGGTATTCGGGGCTTGGGCAATTCAGTGCGCCCGGCACTGGAGGTCCGGTTCCTCCGAGGTCAGGGTACGACCGTCCGGCCCCTAGTACTAGACCGTAACGCTGGGGAGGCAGAGTGCACACGCTTTGGGTCGGAACCAGGCAAAGCGGGCTGTACTCCCCTGGACCTCCGAAGGGCAGGGTGCACACGCTTTGGGTCGGAACCAGGCAAAGCAGGCTACGCACCCTGGACCCCCCATGCACAGCGCAGGTTTTTCCTGGAGGTGACCAACTGGCGTCGCAGCACTTGACTAGGGGAGGTCCAAGAGGCCCCCTGGCCATCAGCAGGTACCTCAAGCGCGACTGCCTTCAGTCAGGATAGCAAATGCCGACTAGGGATGAGAGTGGGAAGAGAGAGAACTAAGTGTACGATGAGCATACACTGTGTTTGATATGAAGGCCTGATCATAAAAATTAATGCGTAATTTAAATGAACACATAAGGAAGAGCGTGGTACGACAAGATTTTTTCCATATAAATACCCATAGGAGGAAGGCAGGCTAAACATGGAGACAACGACCCGCCCCATTATGAAGGGAAGCAAGATCCTACGCGCTTAGGGTCGGAACTAAGCCAAGCTGGACGTAGTCCTGGACCGTCCCCTAGGGCTTAGTTGCTCCGAGCGCTGTTCCTGGACTCTATGGGATCTATTACAGAAAGAAAAGGACCTGTCCTACTACTGCTCTAGGGATAGAACTTACGGAGGTGTTCTATTGTGACGCCCTCAATTCTGTGGAAAACCACGGAACCGAGAACTAATGCATATGTGTGGCCAGGATGTTAATCACACATACACATATGTTCCACAAACTGAATTCAGAATGTATATTACCACAAATAAACAGAGTTTATTACAATGTCTTCATGAGTCTTGGACTCATGCTCACAGCGGAAGTCTCATTTCTATGCAGCGGAAGTCTTTATTCTAATGCGGAAGCGATTTATCTAATACGGAAGCAATCTAAGCAGAAGTGGTTCCATCTCTACTCCCTCCACAGGCAAGGTCGAGAATAGATCACACACCTCAATGCTCCACGTGGTCTTCATAGTAGGCTTCTCCTGCCGCTGATGATGAAATAATAATGCAAGTTTGAGTACAATGATTTACTCAGCAAGTGCGGGAAAACACATGATATGCAGCTCATAACAAGGTAGGTATAAAAAGGCTCATTTGCAGAAAAGGAAAATTATAAAATCATGGTAAAACAGCAACTTAACTTTAAATGAATGTAATCTCAGCATGTATTAAATCACCAACTTACCTCCATCACTTTCCGTGTTCCATCCGAACATTAACCAACCTTTATTCATGCTCACGAGTACCTCCTCGTATTCGCTACCATCTCACGAATACCTTCCCGTATTCACTACCATCTCATCTCATAAAACAACTTCGTCTCGCACCGAGACCAATCTCATGTCATGACTCGGCAGTCATGCAACCATCTCATCACCCGGACTCAACAGTCCCAACAACCAAACCATAACAAAACTCAATAACCATAACCAAGAACCTTCCCAATAACCATCCCAACTAATCATGGCAGTTTAGCCAGGCGCTCGTGACCGTAAGCTCGGCTATCATGATAGTTTTAGACTCTGCAGAGTTTGCACCTCTTTACCCACAAGTTTGTGATTTCGTCACCCGTCGGAGACTGCAGAACCTCCATTATACCAGTACACAACCGTCGGTGTATGGCCAAGAGATCACAAAATAGCCTTTACAAAGGGGTTACTAGATGTATGGACTCACTAAGGTTTCACCGGCAGGCTAGAATCTCCAATTCTCCCACCCACGGGCCCCCTCTTGTGCCATGCAGTTCCCAGGGAAGTCCTCACTCGACTCCCATTCCCCGCGCCTTCCGCAGTCCATAACACTCTAGCAACTTACCTAATTACCAAGCTAAGCCGCACCCATACTTGGCCTTGTGGTGGCACTGTTATCCTGGCATGTGCATGCATGAACCTGTCCTTAGATCTACGGCAAGTAAACCACCATCTCATGCTACCTCATTCACAAACCCAGTCTTGCCTAGATCTCCCTTCGATCCATGTTCATTAATACCATCCGTTTCTTATATCATTACGAGTGCAGTTAGCTAGACGCATCTATCTCGCTTCCCAATCCCATGGACTCAGCGAAGCATAAAGCAAAAACCATACCCGACTCATAAACTTCCCTGGCGACAAGGGTGGTTTAACCAAAACTAGTAAACTCCTATAAAAGGGTTTCCTATCATTTTGACTCAGCACACACACCTTTTTGCAATCAAAACAGTTTTTCCCAAAAACATAGGATCAATATGGTCAAGGGGCACTTGCCTTGTTCTTGCGGTTCCGGGGGTTCTTGGATCTCAAAACCTTGTTGCTGCAGCTCGTCGTAGACAGCTCCCTGAGCTTGTCCTGCTAGGTCGGATTTCGTGCACACAAGATTCACAGCAATCAATATCATGCACAAACCTTAAACTAGATGCGATGATGCATATGCATGTTATCCTATGATTAGTTTTATTAGATTGATTTGTACGTGTTCTTGTATAGCTTTGTATGGACAGAGGTTTTTGGATCAAAGGTGGACGTGGCGGTGATCTTGTCAACCTAATCATCAGGTGATCTATCCACGAGAAGGCTTCTGTTCAAAAGGAACCAAAGAACAGATGCAAAGAGAACACAACGGTGTCGTAAGGTGGTATCGGTGTCCTATCTCACGTTCTTCTCGGCTTCGAGGTCCTCCTCAGACCGCTCGGTTCTCCTCCGGCGACCTCCCCTGGTTGCGCTTCGGCGAGTTAGGGCTAGGGCTCTAAGTCGTCGGCTCAGGAGTTGGAAAAGAAGTTTTAGGTTTCGGCCAGAGGTTTTGGGTTCTATTTACAATCGGGAAGAGAAGAGTCCTAATCTGATTGTATCCCAAATATGAGTCCTATTCAGATCTTTGTTGGATCCTAACGTTTTATCTTTAGTGACATCGTGGAATTCAGGTCGGTTTCTTTTGCGTACCGGTATTCTTACGTGTAAAAACCGCTCCAGAACTTGTTACCTCCGCGGTGATGAGCTCCAGAAGCTCCACGTGTCCTCCGGAGCCTGGTATCTCCTTCTCCGCAGAGGCGAGCTCCGGTTGCGCCGCGTGTCAAGCGAGCAAGACTTCCCTCTTCTTCGGAGGTGAGCTCCGCGTGCGCCACATATTAGTGCCAGTATTTCCTCTCTTATTTCCTCAGAGACGTGCCCCGAGGTCGACACGTGTCCAGCAGTGATGGACCTCCCGGAGATAAGCTCCGGTGGCGACACGTGTTCGATAGAACCGGACCTCCCGGAGATGAGCTCTGAGATCGACACGTACCCCGTGCGACTGGTCCTTTGATTTCCGTGGCGACTAGCTCCGAATGTTACATGTGTCTTATGAAAAATGCCTTTGCTTCTTCCGCAGAGGCTAGCTCCGTGGGCGACACGTGTCCCACAGGGTTGGACCTCTCCTCCTTCTGCGGAGACGAGCCCCGATCCTGCCAAGTGGCCAGCTTAGCGTCGGCCTCCCCCCACTTCGCAGGGATGAGCTCCGGACGGGCCACGTGGCCTGCGGGCTGCGGAAGTTGTCTTCGGTGCTCTCTGAGAGCTGAATTCGGCTCTTATTGGCTATCCTTTTGATAATTTTCTATGTTCCTATTTTTCTCAAAATGTTTTCTCTTCGTAATTCAAGAATATGTGTTGACACCAGAGACGAGGATTTCACATCTATGTTCCAAGGGTTCGGGAGCAGATCCCCATCCTCGGTGGAAAGGCGTACGCACCCGGGGCGGCACACTTTCATGACACGGAAGGGACCTTCCCAGCTGGGGGAGAGTTTGTTGGTCCCTTCGTGAGAAAGTATGCGCCGCAGCACCAGGTCGCCTTCGTTGAGCTCCCGGACACGCACGGTCCTTTTGTGGTAGCGCCTGCCAGTACCGTGCGTTGCGGAGCGTTGCTTGTTGTCGAGCCTCGTCGACGAGGTCGATGTCTTCGCGCCGGAGCTGGTCCTGCGTGGCTTCGTCGTAAGCTCGGACGCGGGGAGACCCCATGGTGATCTCCGGGGGAAGCACGGCTTCGGCCCCGTACAACATGAAGAAGGGTGTCTCCCCGGTGGCCCAGCTCTGGGATGTCCGGTTAGCCCACAGTGTGCTTGGAAGCTCATCCACCCACTTGGCCCCATGCTTCTTCAAGCTGGCATAGGTGCGAGTCTTGAGGCCCGGAAGGATTTTGGCGTTGGCCCTCTCGACTTGCCCGTTGCTCTTTGGATGAGCAACGGAGGCATAGGACACCTGGATGCCAAGGTCTTCGCAGTAGCCTTGGAACGCTATGCTGGTGAACTGGGTCCCGTTGTCGTTGATGATTCTGTTCGGGACCCCGAACCTGCAGACGATCAACTTGATGAACTTGACTGCGGATTGCTTGTTGATGGTGATGACGGGTGTAGCTTCCAGCAACTTGGTGAACTTGTCGATGGCGACGTAGAGGTATCGGAATCCCCCGATGGCTTTGAGGAATGGCCTCAGGATGTCCAACCCCCATACCGCGAACGGCCACTAGGGTGGGATCATCTGCTGCGTCTGAGCCGGTGTGTGGATCTGCTTGGCATGAAACTGGCACGCCTTGCAGCTCTTGACCAGCTTGATGGCATCCTGGAGTGCTGTCGGCCAGTAGAAGCCATGCCGGAAGGCTTTACCGACGAGCATGCGTGAGGAAGCATGACTCCCACATTCGCCTCCATGGATCTCAGGGAGCAAGTCGCAGCCTTCTTCCTGGGTTATGCACCACAATAGGACGTGGTTGGTGCCACGCCGGTAGAGATCCCCTTCTAGCAGCGCGTATCTTTTAGCCATGTGCACGATCCGTTCAGCGGATACACGTTTATCAGGAAGGATGTTGTCTTCCAAGTAGTCCCGGATCTCCGTGATACATGCATCGGGTCTGACTTGAGCTTCTGGATCTTGAGCGCTGGGTAGCACGGAGTCCCTAGTGACGCTTACGATCCTTGGCGGCGTCCATGGTTGCAGGGCCGCTGGGACCACCAGCTTTGAGGTGCTGGTCCCGCCCCCTTCTCCTGGCTTGGCAGGCCGGGCTGTGGGCCGCGGCAACGTCCTCTCGGAGATCCCTCGGGCGCGGGGGCTCCAGTGGAAGACATTGTTGAGAGGTCGTCGGCCGCGGCGTTGTTGGCGTGAGGTACATGGCACAGGTCCAAGGCGAGGAAGTCTTTCTCCAGCATCTGCATATAGAGCAGATAGGCATCTAGTCGCGGGTCATTACAGGAGCATTCACCCTTGACTTTCTTGATGACTAACTGGGAGTCACCCTTTGCCAACAACTGGCGAGCGCCGAGAGACAGCGCCGTCTTCAAGCCAAAAATGAGGGCTTCATACTCCACCATGTTGTTGGTTGCCTTGAAATTGAGACGCACCCTGAACCCGAACTGCTCCCCCGATGGCATGAGAAGCAGTACACCAGCACCGGCCCCCTGCTTTCGCGAGGAGCCGTCGAAGAAGAGAGTCCAGTGGGGCTCGGTGAAGACCGGTGCTCGGAGCTCCGTTTCACCGTCTTTGGGGCCCCCTGGTTTGGTTGCCGATGGCGTCCACTCGGCCACGAAGTCAGCCAGTGCTTAGCTCTTCACCGCGTGCCGAGGTAAGAAGTCCAGCTCGAACTCCGCCAACTCCTCTGCCCACTTAGCAACGTTGCAAGTCGCGTTGGGGCTGTGAAGGATGGTCTTCAGCGGGACGGAGGTGACCACCGAGATCCGGTGGGCTTGCAAGTAGTGCAGGAGCTTCCTGGACGCCACGAGCACTGCATACAACAGCTTATGGACCTCCAGGTACCTTGTCTTGGCATCGTGGAGGACTTTGCTGATGTAGTAGACAGGCCTATGGATGATCCGAGTCCTCCCTGGGGGACCCGGAGTGTCTTCCTCCATTGGCTCAGGCCGACAGGAGGAAGACAGGCCCTGGGCATCCTCTGGGGGCTGGGACCCTGAGGTTTCTTAGCCGTCTTGGACCTCTGGGAGGTCCCCTTGGACCTCCGGGAGGTCATGTTGAACCACCGGGAGGTCCCGCTGGACCTCCGGGAGGTTGTCTTGAACTTCTGGGAGGTCCCCTTGGACCTCCAGGAAGTTGCCTTGGACCTCCAGGAGGTCCCCTTGTACCTCCGGGAGGTTGTCTTGGAGCGTCTGGAGGTCGTCTTGGGCTCTCGAGATCTCCCGGCTGTCGGGGCCCCCCATGGGGCCCGGGCAGCCTTGGTGCTTGACCTCAGCTGCTGGAGCTGGTTGTGGTGATGAGGGGTCCGACCGCTCTGCGACGAGGACCATGCTCACCACCTCTGTTGTCGCCGCGATGTAGAGCAGCAGGTGCTCTTCGGGCTCTGGGGCTACCATGATGGGTAGGGTCGTCAGGAGCTGCTTCAACTCCTGGAATGCTTCTTCTGCTTCGTCGGTCCAAGCAAACGGACCGGATTTGCGCAAGAGCTTGAAGAAGGGAAGAGCCCGCTCCGCTAGCCTCGGTATGAACCGACTCAGCGCAGCTAGGCATCCCGTGAGCTTCTGGAAATCTTTGATACGGGCAGGAGGCTGCATCAGGTCGATGGCCTTGATCTTCTCTGGGTTGGCTTCGATCCCTCGTTGTGAGACCAGGAATCCTAGGAGCTTCCCAGAGGATACGCCGAAGACACAAATGTCTGGGTTCAGCTTGGTGCGAGTGGAGCGCAGTTTGTCAAAGACTAGAGCTAGGTTATCTAACAAGGATGTGCTCTGTCTGACTTTGACAATGATGTCATCGACATACACCTCAATTAAGTCCCTTATTAGCTCTCCAAAAATTTTGTGCATGGCACGTACAAAGGTAGGGAGAGCATTTTTTAGACCATAAGGCATGGAGACATAACAATACAGGCCGTCTACGGTGATAAATGATGTATGTTCTTCATCTTCTCTAGACATGGGGATTTGGTGGAAGCCTGAGTAGGCGTCTAGGAAGCATAACATATCACAGCCTGATGTAGAGTCTGCTATTTGATGTATTCTAGGGAGAGGGAATGGATCTTTGGGACATGCCTTATTGAGACTGGTGTAGTCGATGCACATCCGGAGCTTCCCGCCGGCCTTCAGGACGACGACGGAGTTGGCCAACCACCGGGGGTGGTGGACTTCCCGTATGAAGCCAGCGTCCAGCAGCTTCTTGATTTGTTCACGGATGAAGTTCTGCCGCTCGATGGACTGCTTCCGGGGCTTCGGTTTGATTGGCCGGGCGTCGGGGAAGATCTTCAGATGGTGTTCGATCACCTCCGTAGGGATCGCCGGCATCTGCGACGGTTGCCATGCAAACACGTCGATGTTGTGCCGGAGGAAGGTGATGAGCGCGCCTTCCTATTTGCCGTCCATGCCCCCGGCAATCCGGGTGGTCTGGGCAGCTTCGGCGCTGACTTGGACGACCTTAAGGTGGACATCATCCTTGTCGTGGGGCTGCACTCGGGGTGCAGAGATTGAGGCACAGTGGCGTGCACTCAGGTGGAGTTGGCCCGGTTCTGCACTGCCAGGGGCTGGTGCTCGGGCTGCTGCAAGTACTTGGAGCTTCTCCAAGGCTGACACTGCCGCAGTGCGGTCTCCACGGATCTTGAGGATGCCTGTTGGTGTAGGCATCTTCAAGACGAGGTAGCCATAGTGGGCTACCGCCATGAACCGGTACAGGGCTGGCCTGCCGATGATGGCGTTGAACGGGAGGTCGACCTCCGCCACGTCGAACAGAATGTACTCTGTTCGGTAGTTGTCCGGTGCCCCGAAGGTCACCGGTAGGCTGATGCTGCCGTACGGGACGACTTGTCCCGGCCGTACCCCTGAGAACGGGCTCGAGGGAGCGAGCTTGGCCATCGGGATCTGCAGCTTCTGGAAGGCTGCACGACTGTTGAGGTTGAGGCCGGCCCCGTCATCCACTAGGATGTGGTACATCTTCACGTTGGCGATGGTGGGAGATACCAAGAGCGGTAGATGCCCAGCCCCAGCCATGTTCTTGGTGCAGTCGTTGGCGTCGAAGGTGATGGGGGTCCCTACCCACTTAAGGTGCGGTGTTGCGCACGGGGTAGGGGCCACAGATGCCACCGCTCGACGCAGAGTCTTGACTGCATTCCATGACGAGGGGTCCGAGGACCCTCCGTAGATGACGTGGAGCGCCTTGCGGCGCTCGTCGTCACTGGAGCTGGAGCCCTCGCGATGGTGGACCATACTTAGAGCGCGCTGGGGCTCCTGGAACTCCATCTGCTGGTCGATGTTGTCTCGGGGGTCAACCTTCTGCTTGCCCTCCCTCTGACGGAAGGGAGGGGCATCCGCGCACGGTTGCTTCCCCTTGCAGAAGCGTTCCGCGAGCTTCTGGATCTCCCGGCACTCAGCAGCAGTATGGCTGCTGGTGTTGTGCACGGGGCATGGCTCGCTGTGGTCACCGCCAGGGGCTGGTGAATGTCGCGGCATCTTGTCGGGGCGTGGCCCCCGAGCTCCAGTGGGTGCTGCAGCTGCAGTAACAGGAGCTCCGGCTGACGGCTTGATCTTGCCGCCGCCCTTCTTGGTCTTCTTGCTGCTCCCATGGGAAGCAGCGCTAGACCCGGGCTGTCCTCCAGCTTCGGAGGCTGGCTGCAAGTGCCAGTTGCGCCCTTCCGCCTCTCTGGCGCACTTGTCCGCCTGGCTGAAGAGCTCTGAGACGTCGCGCACTTCTCTGGTGGCGAGCTTCTCGAGCATCTTCTTGTCCCTTACACCTTGCCGGAACGCCACCACCACAGAAGCATTTTGGATATGGGGGATGGTGTTCCGTACCTGGGAGAACCGCTGGATGAAGCAGCGCAGTGACTCTCCAGGCTGTTGTTGGATGGCGTGGAGGTCAAGCTCCGTGCCAGGACGGGTGTAGGAGCTGCCGAAGATGGCGGTGAACTGTCGGCAGAGCTCTCCCCAGGAGGTTATGGAACCATGGGGGAGGTTCATGAGCCAAGACCGTGCTGGGCCGATCATGGCGACGGGGAAGTAGTTGGCCATGACGACCTCATCCCCTCCTGCAGCAAGGATGGCGGTGGAGTAGATCTGGAGGAACTCCGCCGGGTTGATGCTGCCGTTGTACTTCTCTGGCAGGTGTGGCCGGAACTTGCGCGGCCACTTCACGAAGCGAAGGTGCGGCGCCAAGGCTGCGCACCCCGCTCCTGTTGCTGCAGGTGTTGGTGCCGCAAACGCTTGGTCCGTTGTTGGCACGGTGTACCCTGGCTTGGGCAAAGGTGCGCCATAAACCGGGGACGCCATTTGCAGGGCATATGGCTGAGGCATATGCTGCGTGGCGTACGCCTGGGGCAGAGATCACGTAGCGAACGTCTGCGGCTCAGGCTGGGTCGAGGCGGTCGACATGCTGTCGCCGGCCTCATGGTTGCGACACATTTCTCGTCGTCGCTCGATGGACACACGGGCATCTTCACCCAGGTGACGTCGCTCCAACTCCGACCTCAGGTCCGCCGATGGAACCCTGGTGGAGCGGGAGTCTGCCGTCTGCCCATCAACCGTTGGCGTGTGCGACAGCGAAACATCCGGTTGACTGGGGCGCCGTCCCTGCTAAAGCTGAGGGTTGGCAGCGGCAACGAAGAGATTGTCGACGTTGCAAATCCACTGCTGGGTCACCGCCTGAGGCGCGTCCCCAGCAGGTGGATTGCGTAGAAGCGCTCGTGCTGCAGCTAGTGTACTCCCATGAGTGACACTCGGCGCTGCAGCAGATCTTGGGCTTGCTGGAGTCCGCGTTGCCGGAGTCGGCTGCTGGCTTCCAGCTTGTCCTGACACACTCCTCCCTGAGTGCGTCGAGACGTAAGCCTCGCTAGTCATCGTTCGCCGGTGTCGAAGTGTGTAGCCGACACTTCCCCCGGGTCTGCTCTAGGCAGCCCGCGGAGATTCTTTTTCGGAGGGGCTAGTCACTCACGGAGAGCTTACACGTTAGGGACAATGGAGGGAGAAGCTTGACACAGGAATTTTTACGTGGTTCAGGCCGCCGGAGCATAATACCCTACGTCCACGGTGAGCAGAGATGCTCGTTATATTGCTTGGTGCTCAGGAGCGAACCCTGCCTGAGAGTGTAAAATGTAAAACCCCTAAAGTGCGAACTCTTGCTAACGTTTCCTACCCGAGCCTTTTATAGTCCAAGGCTCGGGTGGCTTACAAGGTGGGCCCGGGACCCGACAGGTGGTCCCGGGGAGATTGCCTGCCATCTACCGTATCCGCAGTTACGCCGGCAGTTGTCTCTCGCGAGGGCTGCAAAGTCTTTGTTCTGCCGCCTTGCCCATGCCGCAAGCTAGTCATAGTGGTTGGCAGAGGCGGCAGGGGATGTCTTGTCACTGTGTTTATTGGCGTGCAGCCTCTAACGCGGCGCGCCAGTCTTCACTGCGACGTGATTGGGTGCAACGGCACCTGACAGAGGCATGCTCCGCGTCTCTGCGCCTTGGGAAGGTGCGGGTCTTGAATACCTTGTACGGGCAAGGTATGGCGCGTCTTTATTCTTGCTGCCTACCGCGCGGGGGCAGGTAGCGCTGCTCTGCTGGCCACGTGGCGGGCCCGGAGCTCTCCTCTGAGGAGATGGAGGTCCGGCCCCGCTGAACACGTGGAGCCTTCGGAGCTCTCCCAGCATAGGGGGGAGGTCCGGCTTTGCTGGCCACGTGGCGGGCCCGGAGCTCTCCTCTGAGGAGAGGGAGGTCCGGCCCCGCTGGACACGTGGAGCCTTCCGAGCTCTCCCCACGGAGGGGGGAGGTCCGGCTCTGCTGGCCACGTGGCGGACCTGGAGCTCTCCTCTGAGGAGAGGGAGGTCCGGCCCTGCTGGACACGTGGAGCCTCCAGAGCACTCCCTGCGGAGGGGGGAGGTCCGGCTCAGTTGGCCACGTGGCGGGCCTGGAGCTTACCTCTGAGGAGAGGGATGTCCGGCCCCGCTAGACACATGGCGCCTTCGGAGCTCTCCCTGCGGAGAAGGGCGAGGTCCTTAGGCACTTTCCCCTGTGCGTGGGGGTACCCCATATTGAGGGTACAGACAGCCAGGAACAAGGGCGAGGAGAGCTTGCCGCGGACGGAAGCTTGGTCATCTTTGTAAGCGAAGACTCGACGCAAGAGGGAAAAGCCCCCTTAGCTGGTGTGCCAAATGTCGAAGCGTCTGCGGTCGATACTTCCCCTGGGCCTGCACTGGGCAGCCCGCGGAGGTTCTTTTTCGGAGGGGCTAGTCCCCCTGCGTGAGTCTGTCTGGACTGGACAAAGGAAATAGATGAAGACAAGGGTTTTTACGTGGTTCGGGCCGCCGGAGCGTAATACCCTATGTCCACGGTGAGCAGAGGTGCTCGTTGTATTGCTTGGTGCTCTGAACCGGAGTTCTAAGCTTGAGGATGAACTGAGTGCTAGAATGTCTTGCAAAGTGGCGTGATGCCGAACCCTTTGCAGTGTTGCCTACCCGAGCCTTTTATAGTCCAAGGCTCAGGCGGCTTACGAAGGGGGGCCCAGGGCCCGACAGGTGGTCCTTGGGAGATCTCTGCCATCTACCGTATCTGCATTAACGCCAGTAGTTGTCTCTGGCGAGGACTTCTGAGCCTCCGGCGTGCCGCCCTGCCCACGCCGCAAGCTAGGCGTAGTGGTTGATGATGGCAGGGGCGGTAGGGGATGTCTTGTCGGTGCGTTTATTGGTGTACAGCACCTGATATTGCGTGTCTGTCTTCACCGTCATTTGACTGGGCGCAACGCCTCTTGGCAGGGGCGTGCTCCGCGTCTCTGCGTCTTGGGAAGGTGCGGGTCTTCAATACCATGCCTTGGGAAAGTGCGGGTCTTGAATACCTTGTACGAACAAGGCATGGTGCGGCTTTACTCCTTCTGCCCACCGCGTTGGGTAGGCAGCGCTGCTTTGCTACCACATGGCGGGCCCAGAGCTCTCCTCTGAGGAGAGGGAGGTACGGCCCCGCTGGACACGTGGAGCCTTCGGAGCTTTCCCTGCGGAGGGGGGAGGTCCGGTTCTGCTGGCCACGTGGCGAACCCAGAGCTCTCCTCTGAGGAGAGGGAGGTCCGGCCCCGCTGGACACGTGGAGCCTTCGGAGCTCTCTCCACGGAGGGGGGAGGTCCGGCTCTGCTGGCCATGTGGCGGGCCCGGAGCTCTCCTCTGAGGAGAGGGAGGTCCAGCCCTGCTGGACACGTGGAGCCTCCAGAGCTCTCCCCGCGGAGGGGGGAGGTCCGGCTCAGTTGGCCACGTGGCGGGCCTGGAGCTTACCTCTGAGGAGAGGGATGTCCGGCCCCGCTAGACACATGGCGCCTTCGGAGCTCTCCCTGCGTAGAAGGGCGATGTCCTTAGGCAGTTTCCCTTGTGCACGGGGGTACCCCATATTGAGGGTACCGATAGCCGGGAACGAGGGCGAGGAGAGCTTGCCACGGACGGAAGCTTGGTCATCTTCGTGATCGAAGACTCGACGCAAGAGGGAAAGCCCCCCTATCTGGCGTGCCAAATGTCAAAGCGTCTGCGGTCGATACTTCCCTCGGGCCTGCACTGGGCAGTCCGCGGAGGTTCTTTTTCGGAGGGGCTAGTCCCCCTGCGTGAGTCTCGCTGGACTGGACGAAGGAAACAGATGAACACAAGGGGTTTTTACGTGGTTCGGGCCGCCGGAGCGTAATACCCTATGTCCACGGTGAGCAGAGGTGCTCGTTGTATTGCTTGGTGCTCAGAACCGGAGTTCTAAGCTTGAGGATGAACTGAGTGCTAGAATGTCTTACAAAGTGGCGTGATGCCGAACCCTTTGCAATGTTGCCTACCCGAGCCTTTTATAATCCAAGGATCGGGCGGTTTACGAAGGGGGGCCCAGGGCCCGACAGGTGGTCCTGGGGAGATCTCTGCCATCTACCGTATCTGCATTAACGCCAGTAGTTGTTTCTGGTGAGGACTTCTGAGCCTCCGGCGTGCCGCCCTGCCCACGCCGCAAGCTAGGCGTAGTGGTTGATGATGGCAGGGGCGTTGGGGATGTCTTGTCGCTGCGTTTATTTGTGTACAACACCTGATATAGTGTGTCTGTCTTCACTGTGATGCGACTGGGCGCAACGCCTCTTGGCAGGGGCGTGCTCCGCGTCTCCGCATCTTGGGAAGGCGCGGGTCTTCAATACCGCGCCTTGGGAAAGCGCGGGTGTTGAATACCTTGTACGAACAAGGCATGTTGCGGCTTTACTCCTTCTGCCCACCGCGTTGGGTAGGCAGCGCTGCTTTGCTACCATGGCGGGCCCAAAGCTCTCCTCTGAGGAGAGGGAGGTCCGGCCCCGCTGGACACGTGGAGCCTTCGGAGCTTTCCCTGCGCAGGGGGGAGGTCCGGTTCTGCTGGCCACGTGGCGAGCCCAGAGCTCTCCTCTGAGGAGAGGGAGGTCCGGCCCCGCTGGACACGTGGAGCCTTCGGAGCTCTCTCCACAGAGGGGGGAGGTCCGGCTCTGCTGGCCACGTGGCGGGCCCGGAGCTCTCCTCTGAGGAGAGGGAGGTCCAGCCCTGCTGGACACGTGGAGCCTCCAGAGCTCTCCCCGCGGAGGGGGGAGGTCCGGCTCAGTTGGCCACGTGGCGGGCCTGGAGCTTACCTCTGAGGAGAGGGATGTCCAGCCCCGCTAGACACATGGCGCCTTCGGAGCTCTCCCTGCGTAGAAGGGCGATGTCCTTAGGCAGTTTCCCTTGTGCACGGGGGTACCCCATATTGAGGGTACCGATAGCCGGGAACGAGGGCGAGGAGAGCTTGCCGCGGACGGAAGCTTGGTCATCTTCGTGAGCGAAGAATCGACGCAAGAGGGAAAAGCCCCCCTATCTGGCGTGCCAAATGTCAAAGCGTCTGCGGTCGATACTTCCCTCGGGCCTGCACTGGGCAGTCCGCAGAGGTTCTTTTTTGGAGGGGCTAGTCCCCCTGCGTGAGTCTCGCTGGACTGGACGAAGGGAACAGATGAACACAAGGGTTTTTTACGTGGTTCGGGCCGCCGGAGCGTAATACCCTATGTCCACGGTGAGCAGAGGTGCTCGTTGTATTGCTTGGTGCTCAGAACCGGAGTTCTAAGCTTGAGGATGAACTGAGTGCTAGAATGTCTTACAAAGTGGCGTGATGCCGAACCCTTTGCAATGTTGCCTACCCGAGCCTTTTATAATCCAAGGCTCGGGCGGCTTACGAAGAGGGCCCGGGGCCTGACAGGTGGTCCTGGGGAGATCTCTGCCATCTACCGTATCTGCATTAACGCCAGTAGTTGTCTCTGGTGAGGACTTCTGAGCCTCCGGCGTGCCGCCCTGCCCACGCCGCAAGCTAGGCGTAGTGGTTGATGATGGCAGGGGCGGTAGGGGATGTCTTGTCGCTGCGTTTATTTGTGTACAACACCTGATATAGCGTGTCTGTCTTCACTGTGATGCGACTGGGCGCAACGCCTCTTGGCAGGGGCGTGCTCCGCGTCTCCGCGTCTTGGGAAGGCGCGGGTCTTCAATACCGCGCCTTGGGAAAGCGCGGGTGTTGAATACCTTGTACGAACAAGGAATGTTGCGGTAGGCAGCGCTGCTTTGCTACCACATGGCGGGCCCAAAGCTCTCCTCTGAGGAGAGGGAGGTCCGGCCCCGCTGGACACGTGGAGCCTTCGGAGCTCTCCCTGCGGAGGGGGGAGGTCCGGCTCTGCTGGCCACGTGGCGAGCCCAGAGCTCTCCTCTGAGGAGAGGGAGGTCCGGCCCCGCTGGACACGTGGAGCCTTCGGAGCTCTCTCCACGGAGGGGGGAAGTCCGGTTCCGCTGGCCACGTGGCAGGCCTGGAGCTCTCCTTTTAGGAGAGGGAGATCTAGCCCCGCTGGACACGTTGAGCCTTCAGAGCTCTCCCCGCAGAGAGGGGATGTCCGGCCTGGATGCCCTTGGAGTTCGCCCCTGTGGAGGGGGCGAAGTCCTTAGACGATTTTCCCCTGTGCGCGGGGATACCCCGTATTGAGGGTACCGACAGTGTCGGGCCTGATCTCCCACCAGGGAGGGCTCCGGCGCTGCCACGTGTCCGGAACCTCCAAGCCGTGCCACCCGACATGGATAACTCCGAAAGTGCCACATGTCCTACGGCTCCGGACCCGACCTCCAGCTTGGGAGGGATCCGGTGCTGCCACGTGGGCAACGACTCCATGTGTACCTTCCCACCAAGGAGGGCTCCAAAGGTGCCACGTGTCCTACGGCTCCAGGCCCGACCTCTAGCATGGGAGGGCTCCGGTGCTGCCATGTGTCCAACAACTCCGGACCCGTCGCTACCCCACAAGACAGCTCCAGTGGAGACGCATGTCCCGGGGGCTAGCCGCCTGGATGCCGCACCGACAAGCAATGGGCAGATGGCCGTGGAGTAAAAGGAAAGTAGGCTATCAGACCATGCATTCAAGGTTCGCGCCTTCACTAGAAGCATGGCGCATGGCGCACACCTCCGTCCTCCGTCAGTTCGCCATTACGTTGAAAGACAGGGCAGCAAGACATGATGGCGTAACAGTGCCGCCCAACGGTGCCGAGCTGCCCAGCAGAGCGATGGGACGCGGCGATAAGATGGGTACTGCATCATCACCTGATACCCGGTCAGAGGCGCCCGGCTGGACAGTCAGCGCGCCTTAACTGCACCGACAGCGACAATGCGTGTAGCTGTAAATGCCTAACTCATGTATAGGGCATAGATAGCTGTGGGGCCACCTGTCGGGCCCCGGGCTGCATTGTAACTGCCCCGACCTTTGACTATAAAAGGATCGGGGCACCACCGTAGAAAGGGTTCGCAAGTTCGCACTAAGATCCTGCTAGCACCAAAAATGCTCAAGCCCTCACACACGCAAGCAATACAACAAGCACTCCCGTGGACATAGGATTTTACGCTCCGGCGGCCCGAACAATGTAAATCCAACTGTTCACCCTAGCTGTCGTGCTTTGACCTTCGAGTTCCACTAGCCCCTCCAAGAAAAGAGCCTCCACGGGCTGCTTCCGAGTGGACCGGGGGAAGTGTCGTAGCGAACACTTTGACATTTGGCGCGCCAGGTAAGGGGCTTTTGGTTCTTGAAGCTGTTCGTGAAGCCCACAGTGGTAAACATCCAATCTATCGGAGGGTCTTCCCGCCCCTCGTGCCGCCAGCGTCAGAGGGATCAGGAAGCGTCCTCTGTTCCCAGAGAGGGACCATCTACGCCAACGCCAGTCCCTACAGAAACGGTGGAAGTTCCCTCCTGGCAGCCTTCGGTTGTGATGGCCTCGCAAGCACCGACGGAAGCCAGCCCAGAGAGTGCGCTGCTAGCGGCATGCACGCTCCTTCACAACCCCCCGAGCCCGGGAGCTTCCCCGTTCACCGCCGAGCAGTGGCGCAACAACGTCGACCACATACTCGTCGCCACGCTCAACTTACTAGCAGCTGCAGGGGGCCGAGGGCCGCGCACCGACAAGCGCCCGCAACAACTGTCCGACAGCGACAACGGCAACCAGCGGTGCCTGGTCCACAACTCCAAACGGCACAGCGCCAGCGAGTGCCAGGAGATCCTGAAGCTAGAGGGGCGCTTCCGAGAGCTCCGACAGCAGCGTCAGGATGGTGCGCCCTCCTGCCAGCGGGAGGGCAAGCAGAAGGCTGACCAAGAGATCAGCAGTGGTCAGGAGATGGAGTCCCAAGATGGCAAGCGGGCGTTGAAGGATAACCAAGAAGAGGGCTATGACTCTGGCCGTATCTCAGATGAGCGTCGAAAGACGCTCCATGTGATGTACGGGGATCATGGGATGTCACACCCAGTTTCTCTAAAGAACAACTGAGTGAATATCACATGTATGCCAGGATCATTTTCTCATACATGTGATGACAAATAGTGAAGCATCATCATATTACAAGCCAGGTGTTCGAATATAAATAAGTCTTACATTGCATACGTCTCGATGGACGATAATAAGTTCATAATATGTAAATAAAACAGCAGCGGGATATAAATCTCGTGGGCTCCGTCACAGGCGTTGCCCGGGGGTCTCCGTGAACCTAGAATCCTTCCTCGGGACCAAAGTCTTGGTCATTAAACACCACATCATTCTCTTGACCTGAGCAGCAATATAAACCAACAGAAAAGCAAGTTTGAGTACCGGGGTACTCAGCAAGTGTGGGAAAGTTATGTCATGCATGGCTAGAGCAAGGAAAGGTTGAACTCATGGTTAAAGTACTACGCAATTAATACCTATCACCTTAGCTTAATTAAGCACCTACATTACTACACAGGTTAAATGGTCCCAATCTCCCAACCCATCATCAAAATCAAGTAAACATAGTCACATCTCCAATGTTATACTTCCCGCTTAACATCAACAACTTCCCAATCCGTCATCCTCTAATCATGAATAAGTCCAAGCCGCTCTTGACCGTGAGCATGGCTGTCATGACAGTTTTTGACTCTGCAGAGTTTGCACCACTGTACCCACATGTAGTGATTTCATCCCCCGTTGCCGGGTGGACTAAAAGAACCTCCATTATGCCAGTGGCCGCGAACCACATTCACACTTCCCAGGTGTGTAGCCAGGAGATCACTACGTGGCCTTTACAAAGGGATTCCCGACGTGCATGGGCCCACTGAGGTTTCACCCCTAACAGCATACAAGAGGCTCCAACCCCGCTGCAGTGGCCCCCTCTTGAGCCTTGCGGTTCATATGGTAGTCCAGCTCACACCTATTCCCCGCACCATCCAAAACACCCATACTACGCCGGGGATACACCTAATTAATTGGCCAAGCTGCCCCATCTCAGCATGTGGTTGGCACGGTAAAGAAAGGTTACATGCTCCATGAACCGGTCCTTAGGATCCAGGCAAGTACTAAACACAAACCCGAGTCTCGTGCACCCAGCACCAACCAAATCATCCAACTTGCCTCGATCCCTACCTCTACATAACTCATAATGTCTCATTCAAGAGTAAAGTAAACAAGTTGATGATCTCATATCCCACTTATCCCATTCTAAGCATGGCTAAGCATAAGTAATATGAATGAAGGACATAATAAAACCAATCCCAACCCAAGCTAAAAGGAAACAAGATAATGCAATTATAGGGAAACTTCCTAACGTGGGTTTCATATTTCAATTGACAATGCAAATAATTCAATCTACACATCATAGAATAGGATCAAAGTGGTCAAGGACACTTGCCTTCTTCCTGCTGCTCTAGGAATGGAAAGTCTTGGTCTTGGAAGGGGAGAACTTGCTCTGGGGCAGGTTGTACTCATGCCAATACACATAGCAAAAGAAAACAACAAACCATAAGCCATAGTTCACACTTTCACTCATGCAAACCATACATACATACATATGAAAGTCATTCACATTTCTAAGTGTTGTGGTTACCCTACATGTGTTGGTTTTTGGCCTACATGCACTTTTAACCATATGTATATGATTTCTAACCTTTGTATTCAGATTTCTATTTGCACACTATATATGAATCTCCAATTTGAACAATTCTTTATATTTAATTAATACACCTCTTAGCTACCAAGTTTGCATGAAAGGTAATTTCCTACTCCAAATAGGTTTTCAGATCTTCTACAAAATTCTAAATTGAAGTTTTTGGATTTGGAGACCTCATTTATCATTTTCTAATTATGCATACTTATTTTCCTATATTTTAAGATTTATTTTCTATGCCTAAAAGTGAACTTTACTATGAAAATAGTAAGACACATCATCTAAACAGAATAGGTTCTGATCTAAAATGTTCAATAGTATATTTTTGAACTTCCTCTCTGATGTGGAACAAATTAAATTTATTTTACTAGTTTTTAGAATTATTTCCTAGCCTAAAATGTATCTCTTGGGAAAATAAAAATGAGCAACACTTAGGCAGATTTCATTTCAGCCTAAAATCTATTTTTAACTCATTCTAAAGTTTTCCAAGTGCTAGGAGAGTTTAAATTTGAATTTGCACATGTGTTTGCCTTACCTTTTAAATTTAAATCCTAGTCACATATTCAAATTTCTGAATTTAGTATCCTATAGGGTCAAAAAGGCAAATCCACCCTACTGCAGGGTCTAATTTACTATTTCCTAAATTTCCAGGGGTCTAACTACACATAACACAGGGGTTTTCCTAATTTTTATTAAGTCCAGGGGCTAAAACTGATTTTTAAATGAATTTACACGAATTTCTGAAGGTCCAGGGGCTAGATCAGAAGTTTTCGGGGCTAGCTCGTGTTTTCTGAAATCCCCAGGTGGTAGTACATAAAAATCCCGGCCTTTATAACGCGGGGCTGATGTGGAACGTCTGATTTAAAATAGACGGCTCAGATTAGATCGCCGAACCGGTACGCGTCGGTTTTATTTCTACCGTGTGATTTAAAATAGACAGCCCCCAAGGGGCCACGTCACCCTGGCTGGAGCCAGCCCGCGCACGAGGCGGCGCGCGGCGGCGGGGGGTGGCGATCTCGCCGGCGCAGCCTCGGTTTTTTGCCGCTACACGCTAGAACTCGCATCTTTTTGCACGGATCAGCTGCGGAGGGTTAGGGGATGCTCACCGAGGGGTTTTCCTTCACTCGGAGGCCCTGGAAGTCGGTCGGCGGCGAGCTTCAACGGCGATGGTCTTCGGTGCACGTCGTAGTGGTAGTTGGGGCGCAAGATGTGGGGACCACCCCGTGGTTCACCCACAAAAGGATCGCATAGGGTGGTGCCGTGCGATGCGGCACCTAACAGCACACACGAAAAGATTAAAGAACAACATACAAACTTTTATTTGATATAAAACAGCGGAAGTCTTTTTACAAAATCTATTCATACAGCGGAAGTAATATACATATATGGCTCTCATCCTAGCTATGCAAAAGTGCAGCCGTCCAGCCCGGGGACGCTACACACTAGCAGCAAGTAACCGGAGATCACGGTGGCATGCATGGCTCCAGCTCGGCCGTGTACCCCGACGGGGGCATCGCCTCGTCCTCGGAACCTTCCTCATAACTCTCACCTGCACACAGCTCAAAATATTGCAACCGTGAGCACGATGGCTCAGCAAGTCTTAACCGTCAACCCTAGGCATTGAACTCTACGTGCAAGGAAATGTAAGATGGGAAAAGGAATTTGTGACAAAGACACGCCTATAAGTTGATCCTTACTTTCAGTTTTATAGCAGCAGATTCATGTGCCTTAGGTAGCCCTCACATCAGAAGTCCACAATCAAACAAGAAACACTTTCATCCAACGTGAGACCTCTGCTCACTGCAACCTATCCCCCCTGCTGGGTCTCATTTTCATAACTTAAGCAATTTTCTACCTCTTTTCATTCCGTGTAATAAGTACTATCTCGGGAGTAGCTTCCAACCACTCGACTTCTACCAAGATCCTAAACATTAGCATGGCAGTCTCTACTCGTCGAGTTTGTAAACTACCCAACCCTTTATAGGATTTAAAAGGCTATGCAAGTGGGGTTTCAATCACCTTAACTCTAATGCATACATTTCAACCTAGACATAAGTGATACAAATGAAAAGCTTTATAAAAGGTACTTAAGTGCAAACCGGGGCTTGCCTGATTGCGAGTTAAAGGGGAAGTCAGCTTCTGGTGGAAGGACGTCCAAAGGCTCCGGTGCGTCCTCAACTTCGGTCACTATTATGAAATGTAATAAAATATATGTGTAAGTATTAAGGATTTATAAGAATTGAACTTCTATTCATAGCTACTGCTATTTAGAATCCTTAATTGGCTTTGGGATTTTTACAGTGGATACTAGACTCTCTAAAGATGATTTGAGCCAAATTTGGAGACATGTCATTGCACAATGTAGCCTTTAAAATTCCTACAAGTACAATGCTTCTCTTAATTGTGAGCCCAAATTAGGAGCTTTTACATAGCTAGTAATGGAAGACCTGATTAGGGTAAGTCTCCACGGTTCTAAAAAAATTTGTTTTCACCATTTTTGGAGCTACCATCAGAGAGATATGAATTTTTGAAGTTGGACAGGAGTTCTGAAAAGTTTCTGTTTAAATTGAATTTCCAAATAAAGGCTGAACTTGGGAAGGCAGTTTAGCCTAGCAAATTATCTCCAATGAAGCCCAAATTTTTACTGGAGATCAGTAACTATGGAAAGGATTTGCTGCCCAAATTTGGGACCTTTTTCATAAAGAATTGCTCCTGTAATAAATCCCAAAAGGATTTAATAAAAACAATTCTACAGAAATTCCTGGGCAATTTCATAGCCTAAAATTGGCTTGTCTTTGAAGTACTCCTCATGAGGATTCCAACAAAATTTGTCTCACTCTTTTTGGAGTTTCCTACACAAAGTTATGGGCTTGCAAAGATCAGCTAATTCCTGGAATTATTTCCCTAATAGAAACTTCAAATAATTGGGCTGGGCCCACAGTTTTAAATCGGACCAGTGAGATTTCGCCAACACTGGGGGCTACGGAGTTAACCCACGCAGCCGTACCGGATCCGGTGCCACAGATCGATCCGGCGCCTCATCCGTGTCACTGACAGGTGGGGCAGGCCCCCACCTTCTTCTACCTCGCGCCAACAGAGGATTCCGCGGCGGTTGCTCCGGCGAGGGTGGCGGGAACGGCTCTCCCGGCCACCTCCCGGGCCTAAACTCACCGCTCCCCCGTATTCAACCGTGCTGAACACTGTGGGAGGGTCGCCGGCGGCCGTGGCTCACCGGAAACCACCGCGCACCGGTGGCAGCAAAGTTTTGAACTCCGGCGAGGTCGGGAACCCTTATTCCTCCATCATACGATCGATTCTCGGGCTCTAGAGCATCAGTGAACGATGTAGGAGCCTGTACGGGTCCTGGCCGCCAGTGAAACAGCCGGCAACTGAGGGCTCCACGGTGACCTGAGGTGCTTTTGCACCGGCGACTAATAAAACAGCTAGGTCTCCCTCGTTTCTTGATGTTTTTGCTTGGTTCTTCATCGAGGAGAGGCGCTAGGAAGTGGGGAAGCTCTGTGCAAGCTTACTCGAGGTCTAAAGGATCGTGCACCACGAATTTTCGGTTAGACCGAGCCCTATCCGTCGGTGTACAGTTTGGGGAAACGGTGAAATTCTCGCCACCGGTTCTAGCAATCGCTAAACGGTTTCCGGCTACACGATCAGGACATGTGAAGGCACCTTTCTTGTGTAGGGAGGGGGCGGTGACACCGGCCGTAGCGCGCTGTCCACGGCGACCTCCCTCGGTTCGTCCACGTTCACCCGAGGATCGTGGCTATTTTGCCAATATCCGGAGCAATCACGTTGGGGACAGTGAAGGAGAAGTACTGGAGGGCTATAGCACTTCCCGGCGATGCTCTTTGCTGTGGAGCGCTCGAGCAGCCGAGCTCAGAAGGCTGTGGTCAATCGGAGAGAGCCGAGCGGCGGTGTTCAGCGCAAATGAGACTGTTGCGGCGCTGCGCGAGCTGAGGGGAAGAGAAATAGGGCTGGGGCGCTGGGGCGGTCGCTCTGATCACCCATGCGCGCGCCGACGTTGGAGGCAGCAAGAACAGCTCGGTGGAGCCTCGGGCGCGGGTAGAGACCGAGCGCTGGCGCGCTGTGCTCGTCCGGGGGAAAAACAGTCGGTTAGTTTGCTGTGTGTGTGACTGACAATTGGGACCCACTATTTCTAATTCTTATCCCATTTTCTCTGATATTTTACCCCAGCAACTCAACATTAAAGGCTTTACTTCATCCCAAAGTTAAGTTTGAATTTGCAGAATTCAAATGGTTTGAATTTTGGGGTAGAATTTGAATGGGGTTTGATCATTTGAATTTGATAAGGAGTTTGAATTCTCCACTTTGTATTGCCTCAAAAATATAGCAAACCAGCTCCAAAATTTCCAATTTTTGGCATGGCTGCTCATTCAAAGGTGGAGAACACATTTGTGAAACCCAATTTTCACATTGAGGGAATTGGAATTTGAAACTGAATTTGAAATTAAGATTAGAGGGCTTTTCCTTTTAATCCCAAACAAATATGAAAACTCCTCCAAATGAGCTGGAATTTGGAAGGGTGAATATTTGGTCTATGAAGGTCCAAGTTATGAATTTAGATCTCCATGTTTGGAAGTTTTGGGAAGTCTAAACCCTCACTTTGAACTTACACCATTAAAATTCAAAGTTTTAATTCCCCCCATTTTTCCTAAGTGTTCATGAGCTGAATTTTCTTGCTACCACTTTTGGGGATTTTACACAAGACACGTTGTTTCCTTCACCTGCAGGGCTCCCCGGCGGCGGTGGAACATGATCAGCACGTTAGATCAGGAAATTTGGGCAAGGATTGAAGGAAATCGGCTGTAGAAACTTCGGTTCTCACCGGAGAGAAAAACGGCCGATCGGGGGGGGGGGAACAGGGCAATTGTCGGCGTTTAAATAGGCTAGGGAGGGCGGCTGGAGTTTGTTTGGATGTGCCGCAGCGCATGGCTGGAGATCGCGGCATCCTGAGCCAGAAAATCGGCGTGGGTGCTGTGGTCGGCGCGGAAGTCGCGCGGCAGTTGGGCGAGCGCGCGAGGAGAGGGATAACACGCGGCCCCGCGTCTCAGTGAGAGGGAGAGAGGGGGGCGCGGGTTTGGGCTGGCGCGGGGGGCGGGAGTGGGAGTCTTAGGCCGGCTGGCGGGTTTCGGCCCACTGGCCGGTTTCGGTTTTCTTTTTCTTTTTCCTTTTCTATTTTAATTTGAATTTGAATTCCCGTTTGAATTTGAATTGCTTTATCACATGCATTACGTCCAAAAATTTTTAAATTCCCCTCTTTAGCAGGTTTTGGGGTGTTACAGCTCTACCCCCCTTAAAAGAAATCTTGTCCTCGAGATTGGTGGTTCTAGGAAAACAATTCCGGAAACTGTGCCTTAAGCTCGTCTTCTCGCTCCCATGTGGCTTCCTCTTCCGAGTGATGCTTCCACTGCACCTTGCACATCCGGATTCTTTTATTTCTTGTGAGGCGTTCCATTGTCTCCAAAATATTGACCGGTTTCTCGGCATAAGACAGATCCTCTTGTACATCAACCTCATTCATGGGTAGCATCTCTTCAGGCGTCCTTAGACATTTCTTGAGCTGTGACACATAGAATATATCGTGCACATCCGATAGGTGACCCGGTAGTCCTAGTTGATATGCCATTTCGCCTTTCCTCTCCAGGATCTGAAAGGGTCCGATGTATCGAGGTGATAACTTCCCTTTCACCTTGAACCGACGAAGTCCTCGGATAGGGGACACCTTGAGATAAACATAGTCCCACACGTTGAAAACGAGCTCTCTTCTCCGTACATCGGCATAGCTCTTTTGTTGGGTCAGTGCTATCCTCAAGTTGTTGCGGATTTCTCTCACTTTCACCTCGGCTTCTTGTAGTACTTCGGGCCCAAACACTTTACTTTCCCCGGTTTGGTTCTAAAATAGTGGAGTCCTGCACTTCCTTCCATACAACGCCTCGAATGGTGACATCTTCATACTAGCCTGATAGCTGTTGTTATAGGAGAACTCCGCATACGGTGTGTTCTTATCCCAACTCCTATTGTTCTTGAGCGCACACGCTCTCAGCATATCCTCAAGGATATGATTCGTTCTTTCCGTCTGCCCATCAGTCTGGGGGTGATATGCAGAACTAAAATTCAGATGAGTTCCCATGGTTTCATTTAGCTTCTGCCAGAACCTTGAGGTGAACTGTGTCCCTCGATCCGACACTATCTTCTTTGGCACTCCATGGAAACACACGATCCTTGACATGTACAATTCCGCCAATTTGGATCTGCTGTAGCTTTCTTTCACGGGGATGAAATGAGCTACCTTGGTTAGTCTGTCAACGATGACACGTATCGAATCATATCCCGATTGGGTCCGGGGTAGTCCCACTATGAAATCCATACTGATTTCTTCCCATTTCCATTCAGGCACTTTGAGTGGTTGCAATAATCCCGTGGGTCGTTGATGTTCTGCTTTCACCAACTGACATGTGTCACATAGGGCAACATGTTCCGCGACATCTCGCTTCATGCCATACCACCAATATCTGCTCTTGAGGTCATGATACATCTTTGTACTCCCAGGATGAATAGAATAGTCGGAATCATGAGCTTCCTTCAAAATCAATTCACGGATCTCCTTTTCTTCAGGCACACAGATTCTTTTCCCATGCCACACCGTACCTTGTTCATCCTCTCTGAACCCAGGGGCTTTATTTTCTTTGATGAGTTCTCTAATCTCTTTTATCTTCTCGTCATTCTTCTGACTGTTGCGTATGTCTTGCTCTAATGTGGAGTCCACTTCCATTGCGATGGCCTCACCACTATTCACCAGACATAGATTGAGTTTTGCAATCTCTTCCTTCAGTTCTGTAGGCATGTCCTTTAAGCTCAACATATTGACATGCACCTTCCGGCTTAAAGCATCCGCCACGACGTTCGCTTTCCCAGGACGATAGTTGATGCCCACATTATAAAAGTCCCAAAAACGTGAATGCAAAGAAACGGGTGATTTAACGTCATTGTGTTTCTGGTTCATGAAAAATGGGACTTACAAAAACTTTCTTACATGGGATGGTATACATGAGGTGCAACCACATGGGTTCAAGCATGCCTTTGAAGGTGTTGGACCACGGTGGAGCTAAACTCATGTGTAATCATACATGTACATGAGAAAGAATAAAAATAAGGTCTTTAGTCTCAAAAGCTCAGCTCAATTTGCTGCCAAACTTTTGGATACACATGGAGCGTCATACATTTGAATTGAGGAGAATGTGGTGGCAACTTTCTGATTTGAGGGTGAGCCAAAAAGGGAATGAACTATGATCATGTTGAGTTCATGCTGAATCCAAACATGTTAGACAAGGGAATGACTTGAGTTATGTCACATAAAATGATAAACTCAAACATGGGCATGTGGGAAGAGCTAAAATCTTCTTTAACTCCTGTTGAACACATGTAACCCGGGAAAGGATTTCACTCCCAAAAGCTAACTCATATGCACATTCTCTATGAGTAGAGTGGAGGGAAGTTTAAACCCCATTTTTGAACCCTTGCAAAGCATTCATGTTCAGATGGTCCAAAAGCATATATGTGAGATGACCATTGCAGTCCTCAGGTATTGTAGAGCTTAAGTTCCAAAATGGGAGGGATTTTAAGCTCATATACCACTTGTTCAAAGCATTGTTTGAGATCACCTTCAAATTCAAATTTGAGGGGCATGGTCAAACTGAACTTGTGCGGTTCAGCTTGGGACCAAGATTGATCAAGCATGGGCTAGGATCAGACCAATGTGTTTCACCTAAATTCAGATGGGTCATCACCAAAGAGGACTTAAATTTCAGTTTGAATTAAATGGTTTACTTCAAGGCAAAGAAGGCCCTTTCCAAAAAGGAAATTCAAACTGTTGTTTGAAAATTTGTATTTGCAACGGCCAACTCGCAGATCAGAGGGCATATTCAAACTCTCCAGGTCCAAATTATGAGGAAAGTAAATTTTGAGAAAATTTGGAGGTGCTTTGGTATGTATATCGAAGATACTTGTAAATTTTATAGAAATTTGAATTCAAATTTGAAACTGAGGCAAAACTTGTCAAATTGGCAAATGGCTTTTGAATTTGAGTTCATCATAGCAGAGTTTGCAATGTGCCAAAATTTGGAGATATTTTGGATAGGAACTGTGGGGGGACCCACCTGTCATTGAGAGGGAGGAGTGACTTACTGCTTAAGTTTCAGCCTCTGTGTATCTGTTCTCACCCGAACTGCCGAGGGGGCTGCAGGCGCCACGAGACTCCACGGGGAGGCCACCTCCTGGTTTCAACTCACGCTGGAGACCTGCTCGACATCTCCTGGCGCCCTCATCCGGTCAGGGAGTGTTCTGCTCGATTACAAACCGCCACACGAGCTCCTGATATCTCTCTCGCGCAGAGACAAAGCAGCTCGCGCTGCTGCCTCGGCTACCACCGAAGAACCCCCAACTCCTGCGTACAGAGGCCAGCTGAGCTGCAAAAACACACCATGAACTCCTCCCTCACCTCCTCAGCACGACAAACAGCAGCTTCCGGCGTCCTAGGGTTGGGGCATGAAGGTTTTTCCTCCTCCTCAGTCCATACAACGTCCCTCACTGTTCTACGTCTTCCGGGCACTCCAGTGCGTCTCCGGCACAACAAACTTCACCCTAAGGTGCGCCATGGTGTGTAGTTACTCCTCCCGAACCCTCCTTGCTCGTCCCCGATGCCGGCTATGACACGACCCCACGGTCCTGTCGAGCCAGGATCACGCTGAGGGGTGCTGCGTTGCACAGCACCGTATAACACACGTCAAAGGTACAAAGCGGAAGCAAAATTTTATTACATAAACAAGTTATGAACATGTTTACATCAAAATAAGTTCAGTCTACACTCGCGGGCGTAGACTAAGCATCAAGTGCACGTTCAGCCCTTGAACGTGTCCTTGCTAGCACACACGCACACTAACTCTGCGGCGTGCACGACTCCCACTCGACGGGGTTCCCCTCCTGGGGTTCCGTCTCCTCTTCGGGAGTCCCTTCCTCATAGAACCCTGCAAAAGCTTCAAACACAAGCAGTGAGCATGAAGGCTCAGCAAGTCTGACCCGTCTCACCTAAACATGGAACTTCTACATGAGGGTAATGGGTTACATGAGGTAAAAATCAGTTGCAAGGACTCGCCTAATTAGTAGAACCTTACTTTCAAGTTTTAGCAGCAGGTTGTGGAGAACCTTACGCTAAGGCACATGAGAGAGCCGCAATCAAACAAGAAACGCATTTCTCTCATGTACTTTGCCCAAAGTTGAAAAGAACTTTAGTTAGCTCTAAGCTACAGCATATCATTAACAATCAATGTCCAGCTTTCAATCAGCAACATTTTAACATGTAACTAGCCTGTTCTTTCTACGTCACGGTACAGTGAACAAGTGGTACTCACTGACCGCGAGGGACGGCGATTATAATCGATTTACACCTGCAGGGTTGCCCGAACAACCCGTCACGTACGTCCGTACCCGATGTTGCCTACAACAACCATCACGGACGCCATACGCGACTACCTTTCACCCGTCAGCCAAATGTTGAACCGGTCCAATCGTCCCGAGCAAGAGGTCTCTGCACGCGCATCTCAGTGCCGCCAGCCGATTTACACCTCGAGCTCTCAACCTACCCTCTGAACGACCAGCTATGCCTCAACACCCAGCTACCCGAGTTACATCAGTTTCCCGGTTCCCATATAGCCGGTAGGTCTTCGGTACTGTTCTAGCTTGTTCAACAGGCCCGCACACGGCTCGGTCCTCAATCGACACAAGTGGAGCTACAGCACACAGGCCCCAAAGTCCTGCTGCCCTTAACCTCCGCTTGGTCTCATTTTCTTGCCATGTGTTTCATGTGCTATCACTACCCGAGTCGAGTGCCTCTAGCCTATGCTCGCGAGTAGTTCCAACTACTCGACTTGTACCGAATCCTACTCTATCTTAGCAATGCAGTGGCTAACTAGGTTTTCAATCCTAACCCCAACCCATGGTTTTCTTGGCTATGCAGTTGGGTTTCCAATCAAGACTCTAATGCAAAGAATCACAACAATATTCAAAGATGTGCTCAAAACAATAATCACTTGTAAAAAGGTTAATGCAAACCGGAGCTTTCCTTGCTGCTCTTGGTCGTAGGCTAGCTGTTCCTCCGGAGTAACGAAGTCTAGGACTTCGGGTTCCTCCTCAACCTTAGCGACTACATGATAAGAGCAATATATGTATCAATTTAAATGCATTTGAATTAACTTTGAAGTCGTGAAGTCTATAACCCTTGCTAGACAGACCCAATGACTGTGAAACTTTTACTGGGGCCTGGTTACAACCTATACAGAGATTTGGTCAAGTTTTAGTTGCAGTAAAGCTCATTTGAGCCGTCCACAATTAATTATGTCCTTGACCTTAATTGGAACTCTTAGGGTGTTCTAGGAATTTTCATGAAACAAACTATGACTTTCTGAAAACTAGATTTTCAGAGGGTCCTAATGGAGTTGGTCTCACTTAATTTGGAAGTTCCTAACTAAAGATATGAGCTAAACAATTTCAGAGAAAATTCTGAAAATGTTTCTGAACATTTTCTATTTTCTCTGGAACAGTTTCACTAATCACACCATTAGGTGGGTTAAATGAGCTCCAATGGGTCTGAATTTTTTATGATAGTTCAGGGATATTTTGGTGATCATCCCAGCAAAATTTCAGGATTTTCCTCCACAGGATTCTCCAGTTACAATTCCAAACAGTTTAAACTTTGAGGAATTAATTCTAGAAATATAAGGAATTTCATGAAGTGAAACTTGATTTGCTGGAAAGTGCTCAGAGAGCTGAATCCAGCAAAATTTGGTTCACTAAATTTGGAGCTTTCTAGCCAAAGTTATGAGGATTTGAAGTTTGAAGGAAATCTGAAAATCGGGGAAAAGTTTAAACTCGCACGTGGGCCCAGGGGACACGCGTCGCACGCCGGGGCGACAGCACACCGCGGCCCACAAGGATTTTGCGCGCCAGCACACCCGATCCCGGCTGCAGCCGGATCCCGATTCAAAATATCTCCCGCTGTCAGCTTGGGTCCACCCCCTTCTTCAACCACGCGACGCCCGCGCTCCGCCGCCGAGGGACCTCGCCGGAGAGCTCGCCGCCGGCTTCTGTACAGCTCCAAACTTCTCGATTCTGGCCGCCCCTGCCTACTTTTACTCGGGGAACAGAATTCTAGGGTCAGCTGCTCATGACAATGGCCGGAGCATGGTCGGCGACGAGCCGCCACCTCGGAACGACTTCGGCCATGTCGGCTGACTTCTCTAGCACCTCAGCTACTTGGGAAACCGGTCGGGAAGCACCAGTGGACCTCAGAGAAGGTCGACATGAGCGCGAGGCAGCTCGGGGAAGGGCCGACATAGGTCCTCACCGTGCGCCCAATGCCTCCCGTTTACTCCGCTATTGGTAAACCTCGAATTACGCCGGGTACAGAGGTTCTCCGGCCCAGAGTTGTGAAGGCAACTTGTGCGTTACCGTGTCTAGCTCGTGTGAGAGCGGCTTGCGGCCCTCTAATCCTTTCTAGAGCATGAATTAAACAGAATCATACCCGAAGGTCGTTCTGCACACAGAAAGGGGAAAAGTGGAAATTCGCCGCCGGTGAGCAACCACTCGAGCTGTGGCTCGGGGATGAGCAGCACCGGTCACCAGCGCGTCCAAGGGTGCCTTGGCTCGGGCGTGACAACGCCCTGGTTGGGCTGTCCACGGGAGCCCGGGGTGCGGCGGTTCCAAGTCCCGAATTTGATCTTTCGACACAGCCGATATCAATCGGTTTCAACGGAATTCTAGCAGCGGGGAGGACGGAGGAAGGTCTCTAGTACCTTGCTGGGGCTCTGGAGTGGACGGAGGGAGCTGCGATCGGCGTTCTCCGATCGATTCCAAGCTGCAGAAAATTTCGGCCGGCGCTGAGTTCTTGCGGGGAAGAACGGCGATGCCTCGGCCGAGGAGGGGTGCAGGCGCCTTAAGAAGGCTCTGCACCTCCTCGCGCCCGCGCATGGGCAAGCAGCTGCTGGCGTGGCGGCTGCCCTCGGTGGCGATCACCGCTGCGGCTCGGCGACCCGTGTGAGAAAAGTCTCAGTCGGTTTGATCCGAGCAGTGGCTGACATGTGGGTCCCACTTCCAGTTTTAACCTCTAAAATTTACTCCTAATCACTGTTGTAAACAGTGAACCCCATAGTACCCCTGGTAATTCAAATTATTTACCCATGAACCATTAGAATTCATCAAAGTTCAAATTGGGTTTGGTTTGAGTGAATTTCAGCACAAGTGCAGTTTTGAATTCAAATGAAGTTTTAATTTGTCCCACTTAGCTCATGTCAAGATCAACTCCAAATGGAGTGAAAATTGGTGTGTGGGCTCACAAAAATGTGCTGAGTAAGAATATGCCTCCCACTTTTAAATTCATGGGATAAAAACAGTTTGAATTTGAATATGGTTTCAAACTGCCCTCTTCCTAACTATACCCAAAATGACCTCAAAAGGGTTTTGAATTTGGGTGAAACTTGGCATGGACATCCTTAGTAAAGTGTAGGAGTTTTCATATGTCCAGCCCATCTATATCACATATGGGAAATACCACTTTTGCAATATGTGAGCTTGTTTTCTAATGAGCATGTTGATAATTGTTACTTGCTCTTCATTTGTGTTCATGATCCTTCCTCAAATGAGGTGTGTGGTGTGGTGATGAACACTGCAAATGTGTGTCAAAAACTGAGGCCCTTACATTCCTCCCCCCTTAAAAGAATCTCGTCCCGAGATTATAAGGTGAGAATGAGAGAGAGGACGGTGGAAAATTACCGGATATGCGACGTGAAAAATTCGGGGTAGTTAGTGCGAAGGAATTCTTCGCTCTCCCATGTCGCTTCGTCCCTGGAGTGATTACTCCATAGAACCTTGTAGAACCACAACGTACGGTTGCGTGTGGTTCGGGCCTTTTCATCAATAATCTGCACCGGTTCCTCCCGATAGGTGAGATCCGGTTGCAGTTCTTCAATGTCTTCCAGCTGAACGGTAGTTGATAGCTTGAGACACTTCCTCAGCTGGGAAATGTGAAAGACGTTGTGCACACCGGAAAGTGCTTCTGGTAATGTCAGCCGGTATGCCACTGACCCACGTCTTTCGGTAATCTGGAATGGACCGATGAATCGGGGTGCCAACTTTCCCCTCAACCCAAATATGTTTACACCCTTCATTGGAGACACCCGTAGGTATACGTGATCTCCAACTTCGAATTGTAATGGGCGCCTTCTCCGGTCCACATATTGTTTCTGACGGGATTGAGCGGCTTTTAGGTTCGCTTGAATCAGTCGAACCTTTTCTTCCGCGTTGTTGACGAGGTCAATCCCGAAGGTAACCCTTTCACCAGACTCACACCAGTTCAACGGTGTGCGGCATTTCCGCCCGTATAGCGCCTCGTAAGGTGCCATCTTGATGCTGGCTTGGTACCCATTATTGTACGAGAACTCAGCTAACGGCAAGTGATCATCCCAATTCTTGCCGTGGTCGATAGTGCAAGCTCGTAGCATGTCTTCTAAGATTTGATTTACCCGCTCCGTTTGCCCATCCGTCTGCGGGTGGTAGGCTGAACTACGGATCAGCTTCGTCCCCAAGGCAGCGTGCAGCTGCTCCCAAAAACGGGACACAAATAAAGTGCCCCGATCCGATATGATGGTACGGGGTACGCCGTACAAGCATAGGATCCGTGAGATGTACAGTTCAGCGTAATTCTTGGCATTGTAGTTGGTGTTGACCGGGATGAAATGGGCAACTTTGGTGAGCCGATTGACGATCACCCACACAGAATCATGTTTCTGTAAGGTGGTGGGTAAACTGATGTGAAGTCCATGCTCACATCCTCCCACTTCCAGGCAGGAATGCCCAGTGGTTGCAGCAGTCCCGGTTTTCGCATATGATCTGCCTTCACCCTTCGACATGTATCACACTCGGACATGTATTTTGCAACCTCGCGCTTCATCCGTGTCCACTAAAACTTTCTTCGGAGTTCTTGATACTTCTTGTTGCTGCCGGGGTGAATAGAGAACTTTGATAAGTGAGCCTCATCAAAGATCTTCTTTCGTAGTTCCGGGTTTCGGGGTACGACGATCCGGTCCTTGAACCATAGGACGCCGTCTCCGTCCTTCCGGAAACATTTCAACTCCCCACTGTCTACACGTCTCCGCAAATGTGACATGCCCTTGTCATTCTTCTGGGATGCCGCTATCTCTTCACGGATGGTGGGGATCAAAGCTAGGTTGTAGAGAGCTCCGTGTGGAATCACATGTAGTGGTGGTTCGCTCTCTTCCAACGGTGTGATGGTCAGATCATTGACGTGTGACTTGCGGCTCAGCGCATCTGCCACTACGTTTGCCTTGCCCGGATGATAATGGATCTCTATCTCGTAATCCTTTATCAGTTCTAACCATCTTCGTTGCCTCATGTTCAGTTCCTTCTGAGTGAATATGTACTTGAGGCTTTTGTGGTCGGTATAAAATGTACGAGGTTACCGAGTAGGTAGTGCCTCCACAAATTTATTGCAAGTACCACGGCAGCGAGCTCCAAATCGTGAGTTGGATAATTTTGCTCATGGTTTCTAAGCTGCCGTGACCCATACGCGACCACCCTTCAGTCTTGCATCAGCACACATCCGAGCCCAATGCCGGATAAATTGCAGTACACATCGAACGGTTTTGTTGTGTCTGGCTGCGCCAAAACCGGTGCTGATGTCAGGTGCTTGACTAAAGCCTTGAATGCTGCTTCGCATGCTGGACTCCACACATATTTGGTAGCCTTCTTTAGCAGCTCTGTCATTGGCTTGGCAATTTTCGAGAAGTTCGGAATGAACCTCCGATAATATCCCGCGAGTCCGAGGAAACTCCGTACCTCGTGAACAGTTCTCGGGGATTTCCAATTCAGCACTTGAGTGATCTTGCTCGGGTCCACAGCGATACCCTCCGCTGAGATGATATGCCCGAGGAAAGGCACTTGCGATATCCAAAACTCGCATTTGCTGAATTTTGCATATAACTTGTGATCCCGCAGCCATTGTAAGACTATACGCAGATGTTTCTTGTGATCTTCCTCCGACTTGGAATATACCAGGATGTCGTCGATGAAAACCACGACAAACTTGTCCAGCTCCGGCATGAATACCGAGTTCATTAAGTACATGAAGTGAGCCGGAGCATTGGTGAGGCCGAAGGACATGACCAGGTACTCATAAAGTCCGTACCTCATCGAGAAAGCCGTCTTCGGAATGTCCTCAGCCCTTATCTTAATCTGATGGTACCCAGATCTTAAATCCATCTTGTAAAAGATCTTTGCTTCGACCAACTGATCAAATAACATGTCGATCCGTGGCAACGGGTACTTGTTCTTGATGGTTACGGCATTTAATGGACGATAGTCCACGCAAAGCCGCAACGTCTCATCCTTCTTCTTGACAAATAATGCCGAACAGCCCCAGGGCGAGGAGCTCGGCCTAATAAAACTCTTCTCCAGAAGGTCCGTGAGCTGAGTCTTCAGTTTAGCCAACTCCTTGGGCGCCATCTTGTACGGCCTTCGGGATATTGGCGTGGTTCCCGGTGCAAGTTCAATCTTGAACTCTACCTCTCTATCAGACGGCATCCCCGGCAAATCGTCCGGGAATACATCAGGGAACTCTCGGACCACCGGAATATCTTCCAATCTGATGGTTGTGGCTTGATAGACACTTGGAAGTTTTATTTCCGGACTGTCCAGAAATAATGAGTGAGACTCGTGCACTTCTGAGTTCAAGTGCACGACTTGGAGGATGGTGTCTAAAACAGCGCCGTGGCGGGTTAACCACAACATCCCTAAGATGACATGGACCTTTTGTCCCTCTAAAATTATGAGAGGCGTAGGGCAAACTCTACCCTCTAAGCACAATGGCGCTTTTGGGACCAACATGCTTGCTGAAATTTTCCCACCCGGTGAACAGATCACATAAGGACTATCGGTGGGTAGTATTTGCAAGCTATAGTTATCAATGAAAGCTTGGCTAATGAAGCTATGCGTGGCGCCTGAATCAAATAGTACTATAGCGGGATGCTGGTGGAGTTGGAACATACCCGCAAGGATTGGCTCGCCCTCCGGCACGTCCTCAATGGGAAGCTGGTGGACGGTGCCGGGCCTAGGGTTTGCCCGCCGCGCATTAGTAGGGTTCCGGGGTTGATTCCTCCCCGGAAACTGTGGTGCCACTCCGCCGCCTTGCCTCTCCGGGCAACTGCTCGCGAAGTTTCCTGGACGACCACACTTGTAACATGTGGCCGCTGCTGGTGGAGTGCTCGGTGGATGAAAGCCCGGCATGCGTTGCGGAGGTGCAAACGCACGCGGCATCGCCCGCTGCTGCTGTTGTTGTTGCGGTGGTACTGGCAGTGCCGGCCTGAATGCCGGTGAAGAGTACGGCCGACTGCGGAACGGCATCGACCGCGGTGGTGGTTGCCAGCGTGGACCTGATGGTGGGTGATTCACCATCCGAAACTTCTGAGAAGGACCGCCTCCTTCTCCACTGCTCTGCGGCGCGCTTCGCTTCCTCTCCGCCGCCGCTAACTCCTTGCCGGAGTCCTCCTGAACAATCGCAGCATCAATGATGTCGTTGAGGCTGCCGCGATTGAACATCGCCAACTTGTCCTTCAGGAGCGGGTTAAGCCCCTGGTAAAAGTGGTCTCGCCGCTTTTCGTCTGTATCTGCATGATACGACGCGTAGAGCGCGAGATCGTTGAACGCTCTGGAGTATTCCAGCGCGTTCCGGCTCCCTTGCTGCAGGTGTAAGAACTCCTGCATCTCTCTCTTCATTAAACCTGGCGGTATATGATAGGCCCTGAAGGCCGTCCGGAACTCCGTCCAGGTCATCACTCGGTCGGTGGGCTGTGAAGCACAGAAGTTGGCCCACCACGCGCTCGCGGACCCTTGGAGCTGCTGGACCGCGAACTGAGTCTTGCGCTGCTCGCTGAGCTGGAGCAGCCCGAACTTCATCTCTATGGCGCGGAGCCAGTTGTCCGCGTCAAGTGGTTCATCCGCCCTTGAGAATACCGGGGGATGAGTTGCCAGGAAGTCGGAGTAGGAGCTCTGTTGACGCTCCTCACGGTCTTGACGTCTCTCTGGGCGAGACGTATTCGCAATAAGAGTCTGCAGCAACTCTGTGTGTTGCTGATGCGAGCCCGCCATTGCCGCGACGATGTCGGCCAATGTAACCGTTGGCAGTGGTGGTGGCGGTGGCGGTGTTTGTTGTTGCTGTTGCTGCTGTTGCTGTTGTTGTCCCGAGGAGTCCTCGGGAGGTGGTTGGGAGGTCTCTCCCCCTTGACTGGTACCCCCAACGTCAGGGTTGGCACGAGTACGCGTCATTCTGAAATTCAAAACAGCAGCAATTAGCACATGTCTTACTTAAAATTCCATAATCAACAGTAGGTATTGAAGTGACACATGATTAGTTTGCACAACATTCACATATATTGATAAAGCATAAGCTTTATACAAGATACATTATTCTCGGGTCTCTGAGAAGTCGTGCTCATGTCGTCACTACCTATACATACGCTACTGTCTACACGACATGTCACCGATTACAAAAGTTGGGTTACGCTACCCTGGCTGCCCTACATGGCAACTGTAACCCTCTACTCGGAGTAGAACTCGACCTCCTGTGGGTCGTCCTCCTCCGGTACCTCTGCTGGTGGCTCTGGATCTACCACCTCTTCTCCCATTCCGGGTTCTCCCATTGCTGGAGGACCCAAGACCACCGGTACGCCTAACCCCGGGGGCACGAGGTCCTGCAAAGCATGCACCTCATCCATAGCTTGGTTGTAGTCCTCTTCCCAGCCTTGTCCTTCCTCGATAGCATCGTCCCGCTCTTGAGCAAGGTCCTCATTCTGCTGGGTTAGGGTCTGCACCAGTTCTTGTAACGCCGCGATGTCGACACGGCTTTTTCTCTTCGCCTTCTTCAGACGATGCAACTGATTGTGCTGTTCATTCAGTCGCTTGATCGTCGGAAGGAGCACATTGTGGAGTGCGCTGTGAGCACTCTCGAAATGATCTCCACGGCCTGTGCTCTCCTTGAGCTTTGTGGCGAGATGCTCCGTATGAACAGCTTGGCTGTCCATCACGGCGTTTCCCGCCCTCATCTGGAGGCTGAGATTTGCCTCCGCGGGGTTGTACCTTGGGCAACTCGGATCCGTTGCCTCCAGGTACCTCTCTTCCCACACATGCTGAGCTCGTCCCTCCACCGGAACGAGTGCGTATGGAGTGCCCTCCATAGCCTGCACGTGTAGTTGGCAGAAACGTGACATAGTGTCACGGGCTGCCACTTGCCACATACCTTCCGGTTGTCTTCCTCTCACCGTGACGGTGAATGGCACCCAACCGGGTGGCGTAGGCCCTGCAGGAACCTTGACATGGATCGTCCACGTCTTGTTCTCCTCTTCGCCTTCTTCCTTGGCGAAGTATTGCGGCATCTGATTGTACCCGAAATATTGGAGCATTTGCCACAATGCTTCCGGGTAGCCGTTACGGTGAGAACTCAGTGGGACATCACCCACCCGTTCTCCAGTTGCTTATCTGCTGTCATCTGTAAAAATATATTTGAGAAATGTCAAATAATTATTTAAACAGTAAACCGCTGAGTTATAACATAAAACATGTCATTGAACCCATAAAATTTGGAAACATAGTTCAAATTTTAAACAAATTTGACTGCTGATCTGCTGTTCCCATGACAGCCCTGACCAGTTTCCGTTTCAACCTGATTTAGGCTATGTTGAAAGCAAAACTAATTCTGGAGCTCAACATAAAAGTTAAATCTAACTTCAATAGATTTCCAGAAAGTATTTGCTTGGCCCAAAATCTGTCCTGGTTCAAAAGTTATGAGATGTCAAAGTTAACGGAATTTCTGGAAACAATTGTACAGCACCTCCCTGCCTTAGGTACTGATTTGATCCAAGAATCCCAGTTACTTCTGTTCCTAATCTGACAAAACTTTTTGTTACAAAGTTGTAACCCATCTCATAAGATTTCCAGAACTACCTCATTTTCTATTTTTGGATTTTTATGCAGGAAGTTATGCTTAATGTACAGAGAGTCTACAGAGAGTCTTTACTCTGTCCTGTTTTCTGGACAGTTTCAACTCTACTGCGTTTTTCGAGTGGTTAAGGGATGAAACACCTCTGGACCTCAACAAAAAAGTTTTAAAGCTCTTCCAAAGCTTTCCATAAATGTATCATACGACCCCAACCTCGAAAGAACTCAACCTCTAACCTCTGATTAACTTCATCCTTGATTCAGCTAAAAACAGAGTGCTCTGTCCTTAACAACCTATAAGTTGAAAACTTGTTAACTTTGAATATCCTGTTCAAGGGAAGGAGTTACATCAAGTTTTACTACTTTGGATCAAAACTTTCAAGTTTTAAATGAATTTTTTCATTTAGTTGGGTGTGACGTCGATGCGTCACCAGATTATGTCGGTACTACGTCCTCACAAACAAAACCTATACCGGACTTAGCCGGCTTCGTTATTTCAGTGGTACTAAACGTCACTCGCACACGGATGCTACACGTCTACCGATTCGTGGTCAGGCTACCTGCAGAAACTCAAACAATCATCAGACTCGGCTGCACACCGAGCCCGGAATCCATACAGTTCGTACACCCAGCCGTCATCACTCGCCCGGATGTTCTCAAGCCAACCACGCCTTGAGTTACGTGTTCACGTTTCAGACCACGTAACGGGGTCTCCCATGTTGCACCACGCACGCCAGGGATAGACGTTGCTCGAATACCCCAAATGACATGAAGAGTCGTAGAGGATACTAAAGCGGGTCGGGTTACCTGCCACCCGTGGGGCTCCACCCTTCAGCTTGTGCGCACTGGTGGAGAGCGCTTAGGTGCACCCCCAAGACATGAACGTCCCGAGATGCACGATTTTCCGACATAACAAATAGGTTAATATGCCACTTTCTATATGCTAATAACATCCTTATACGGGCTACTAACCCGTTCCTCACTGGATTTTTGAAAAAGAAGACCTTTGTACTGTGTTAAACCTCAAGCGTGCTCTGATACCACGCTGACACGACCCCACAGTCCTGTCTAGCCAGGATCACACTGAGGGGTGCTGCGTTGCACAGCACAATATAACACACGTCAAAGATACAAAGCGGAAGCAAAATTTTATTACATAAACAAGTTATGAACATGTTTACATCAAAATAAGTTCAGTCTACACTTGCGGGCGTAGACTAAGCATCAAGTGCACGTTCAGCCCTTGAACGTGTCCTTGCTAGCACACACGCACACTAACTCTGCGGCGTGCACAACTCCCACTCGACGGGGTTCCCCTCCTGGGGTTCCGTCTCCTCTTCGGGAGTCCCTTCCTCATAGAACCCTGCAAAAGCTTCAAACACAAGCAGTGAGCACGAAGGCTCAGCAAGTCTAACCCGTCTCACCTAAACATGGAACTTCTACATGAGGGTAATGGGTTACATGAGGTAAAAATCAGTTGCAAGGACTCGCCTAATTAGTAGAACCTTACTTTCAAGTTTTAGCAGCAGGTTGTGGAGAACCTTACGCTAAGGCACATGAGAGAGCCGCAATCAAACAAGAAACGAATTTCTCTCATGTACTTTGCCCAAAGTTGAAAAGAACTTTAGTTAGCTCTAAGCTACAGCATATCATTAACAATCAATGTCCAGCTTTCAATCAGCAACATTTTAACATGTAACTAGCCTGTTCTTTCTACGTCACGGTACAGTGAACAAGTGGTACTCACTGACCGCGAGGGACGGCGATTATAATCGATTTTCACCTGCAGGGTTGCCCGAACAACCCATCACGTACGCCCGTACTCGATGTTGCCTACAACAACCATCACGGACGCCATACGTCACTACCTTTCACCCGTCAGCCAAATGTTGAACCGGTCCAATCGTCCCGAGCAAGAGGTCTCTGCACGCGCATCTCAGTGCCGCCAGCCGATTTACACCTTGAGCTCTCAACCTACCCTCTGAACGACCAACTATGCCTCAACACCCAGCTACCCGAGTTACATCAGTTTCCCGGTTCCCATATAGCCGGTAGGTCTTCGGTACTGTTCTAGCTTGTTCAACAGGCCCGCACACGGCTCGGTCCTCAATCGACATAAGTGGAGCTACAGCACACAGGCCCCAAAGTCCTGCTGCCCTTAACCTCCGCTTGGTCTCATTTTCTTGCCATGTGTTTCATGTGCTATCACTACCCGAGTCGAGTGCCTCTAGCATATGCTCGCGAGTAGTTCCAACTACTCGACTTGTACCGAATCCTACTCTATCTTAGCAATGCAGTGGCTAACGTGGTTTTCAATCCTAACCCCAACCCATGGTTTTCTTGGCTATGCAGTTGGGTTTCCAATCAAGACTCTAATGCAAAGAATCACAACAATATTCAAAGATGTGCTCAAAACAATAAACACTTGTAAAAAGGTTAATGCAAACCGGAGCTTGCCTTGCTGCTCTTGGTCGTAGGCTAGCTGTTCCTCCGGAGTAACAAAGTCTAGGACTTCGGGTTCCTCCTCGATCTTAGCGACTACATGATAAGAGCAATATATTTATCAATTTAAATGCATTTGTATTAACTTTGAAGTCGTGAAGTCTATAACCCTTGCTAGACAGACCAATGACTGTGAAACTTTTACTGGGGCCTGGTTACAACCTATACAGAGATTTGGTCAAGTTTTAGTTGCAGTAAAGCTCATTTGAGCCCTCCACAATTAATTATGTCCTTGACCTTAATTGGAACTCTTAGGGTGTTCTAGGAATTTTCATGAAACAAACTATGACTTTCTGAAAACTAGATTTTCAGAGGGTCCTAATGGAGTTGGTCTCACTTAATTTGGAAGTTCGTAACTAAAGATATGAGCTAAATAATTTCAGAGAAAATTCTGAAAATGTTTCTGAACATTTACTATTTTCTCTGGAATAGTTTCACTAATCACACCATTAGGTGGGTTAAATGAGCTCCAATGGGTCTGAAATTTTTATGGTAGTTCAGGGATATTTTGGTGATCATCCCAGCAAAATTTCAGGATTTTCCTCCACAGGATTCTCCAGTTAAAATTCCAAACAGTTTAAACTTTGAGGAATTAATTCTGAAAAAATAAGGAATTTCATGAAGTGAAACTTGATTTGCTGGAAAGTGCTCAGAGAGCTGAATCCAGCAAAATTTGGCTCACTAAATTTGGAGCTTTCTAGCCAAAGTTATGAGGATTTGAAATTTGAAGGAAATCTGAAAATCGGGGAAAAGTTTAAACTCGCGCGTGGGCCCAGGGGACACGCGTCGCACGCCGGGGCGACAGCACACCGCGGCCCACAAGGATTTTGCGCGCCAGCACACCCGATCCCGGCTGCAGCCGGATCCCGATTCAAAATATCTCCCGCTGACAGCTGGGGTCCACCCCCTTCTTCAACCTCGCGACGCCCGCGCTCCGCCGCCGAGGGACCTCGCCGGAGAGCTCGCCGCCGGCTTCTGTACAGCTCCAAACTTCTCGATTCTGGCCGCCCCTGCCTACTTTTACTCGGGGAACAGGATTCTAGGGTCAGCTGCTCATGACAATGGCCGGAGCATGGTCGGCGACGAGCCGCCACCTCGGAACGACTTCGGCCATGTCGGCTGACTTCTCTAGCACCTCAGCTACTTGGGAAACCGGTCAGGAAGCACCAGTGGACCTCAGAGAAGGTCGACATGAGCTCGAGGCAGCTCGGGGAAGGCCTGACATAGGTCCTCACTGTGCGCCCGATGCCTCCCGTTTCTCCGCTATTGGTAAACCTCGAATTACGCCGGGTACAGAGGTTCTCCGGCCCAGAGTTGTGAAGGCAACTTGTGCGTTACCGTGTCTAGCTCGTGTGAGAGCGGTTTGAGGCCCTCTAATCCTTTCTAGAGCACGAATTAAACAGAATCGTACCCGATGGTCGTTCTGCACACAGAAACGGGAAAAGTGGAAATTCGCCGCCGGTGAGCAACCACTCGAGCTGTGGCTCGGGGATGAGCAGCACCGGTCACCAGCGCGTCCAAGGGTGCCTTGGCTCGGGCGTGAAAACGCCCTGGTTGGGCTGTCCACGGGAGCCCGGGGTGCGGCGGTTCCAAGTCCCGAATTTGATCTTTCGGCACAGCCAATATCAATTGGTTTCAACAGAATTCTAGCAGCGGGAAGGACGGAGGAAGGTCTCTAGTACCTTGCTGGGGCTCTGGAGTGGACGGAGGGAGCTTCGATCGGCGTTCTCCGATCGATTCCGAGCTGCGGAAAATTTCGGCCGGCGCTGAGTTCTTGCGGGGAAGAACGGCGATACCTCGGCCGAGGAGGGGGGCAGGCGCCTTAAGAAGGCTCTGCACCGCCTCGCGCCCGCGCGTGGGCAAGCAGCTGCTGGCGCGGCGGCTGCCCTCGGTGGCCATCACCTCTGCGGCTCGGCGACCCGAGTGAGAAAAGTCTCAGTCGGTTTGATCCGAGCAGTGGCTGACATGTGGGTCTGTAAGGATCGAAACGCCCAAGAGGGGGGGTGAATTGGGCTTTTTAAAATTTTAGAGCAATTTAAAACTTTAATGGTTGAAGCCCAATTCCCTATGCAAACTAACTACGCAAGCAAGAGAGTTAAGTGCGGAATAGTAAAAGCGTAATAGTAAGGGGTAAGGATGTGGCGGACCGGGATCCGCTCATCCAGGATCGCAGAGGGTGGTGCCGCGCGATGCGACACCCGACAGCACACGTCATAAGAACACAATATATACATGGGAAAAACAAATTGAATGTACAAGGTAGCACATTTCTCAGTTACAAACTATGGTCTTTATTACACAGCGGAAGTTTCTTTTGTACAACTCACGCCCGCCTATCTAGCAAAAGTCGGTTGCCCAGCCCTAGGGCAACCCACACTAGCTGCACGTCTCAGCTCAGCGCGGCGTGTACGGCTCCCACTCAGCCGTGGTCCCCGACGGAGGGTAACCCTCGCCGGTGGACTCGTACTCCGAGTCCGTGGGTGGCTCTTCACCTGAAAAACACTTAAGCAGCAACCATGAGCACAAAGGCTCAGCAAGGCTTAACCGACTCACCTAAGCATGAAACTCTACATGAGGTGTACAATGGACATAGGATAGTACATTTCAGCAAAACGACACGCCTACAAGTTCATCCTTAGTTCAACTTTTAGCAACAAGTTAACAGTTCATGAAATCTGAAATTTAGTAAGCAGTGTTTGGTGGCACACATGTAGCAATACAATTATATCAATCAGCATCATTGAATCAACATATTTCATCCATTAGTCTACGTTATGACGCAGTGAACAAGCAGTACTCGTCACCGCGAGGGACGGCGAATCGACTCGATATACACCTGCAGGGAAAACCCAAAGAGCACGTCACGTACGCCCACCCGTGGAGCTGCACAGCACGCTCACTCGATGTCGTACGGGACAACCTTTCACCCAACAGCCCAAACGTCGAACCGGTCGCACCGAAACGAGCAGGAGGTTCCCCACACGGAGCATCTCTCTATGCCCGTTGGCAGATTTCCACCTTGCTGCCCTCAACCTACACCTATAAATCGGTGTGCTATGCCTCGACGCCCGGAGGTTTAGGCTACATCGGTTTATCGGGGCCCATATATCCGATATGCCTTCGGTACGTTCAATACTTGTTCAGCAGGGCCGCACACGGATCGGTCCTCAATCGACACGGGCAGGGCTGCGCACACAAGACTTCTTCTTGCTGCGCCCTAGCCCCTGCCTAGTCTCATTTTCATTACTAAGGTGATCTCACATCACTCAACCGAACCCGTGTGCCCCACTTCCTATATCGCGAGTAGATTCCAACTACTCGACTTGTACCGAAGTCCTATGACTCTTTAAGCATAGCCTGTCTACTCGAGGTCCTTGACACTACCCTCACTCTTTTAGGAACCTTTGGTTATGCAAGTGGGGTTTCATTCATCCTATACCTAATGCACATACATACTTCATATGACACATGTATACAAAGGAAGAATTATAAAAGGGTTAATGCAAACCGGGGCTTGCCTTGTTGCTGCTGGTCAGGAGTTAGTTCTTCGTCCGGAAGAAGGAAGTCCAGCACTTCCGGAGTCTCTTCTTCAACGGCTACACGTTAATGAAATACTATATGTTAAGTTAGATGCAAATGTGAGTTTTAGAGTAAAACTTCTACTATTGGTTCTAATAACCAGCCTCTAACACCTGGAACTTTGTTTAAGAATTTAAAGATGAACTGGTGTTGGTGGTTTGGCTTGGACTTAATCACATGGTTAAATGCTAAGTGGTTTTCCCCCTTTTCCATATTAATCCCTTAAGTGGTTAAACAGGACAGGGGTGATCTAGAGCTCCAATGGAGCTGAGAATTTTTGTGTGAATTCCTTGTCACAAGAAAACTCTCTGGACCAAACACTAGCACTTTTCATGGAGTGGTTTGCTCAGAATAATTCTCTTGGCAAATCAGCAAGGAAGAATTTATTCTGAGGTAATACCCCTGTTCATGCTCAACTTAATGAACTACAATTTTCAATTATAGCTCATAGAGTTTGCATGAATTTTCCTAACATTTTTGGGGTTAAGATTTGCCCAGAACTGAATTTCCAAGTTTTGGAAATTCTCTGAAAATGTTTCTGTATTCAAATGAACACAGCACCTTCCAATTTGAATTGCTCTGACCAAATCAACTCCAAATGGTCTGAAACTTTTACAGGGGTTTACTAATGTCCTAAAGAACATTCTGGCAAAATTTGGGGATATTTGGATGAACCAAACTCCCTCTAAAATTCTTTTGCTAAAAAGCTTTAAAGAATTTTCCAGAATTAATTACTGGGTTTCATACAAATTGGGTTGTATATCTTGACAGAGCTAGGCAAGATGAATCCAACCCAATTTGAATCACTAAATGTGGAGCTTCCTAGCAAGAGTTATGCAGTTCCAAAGTTTGAACCAATTCTGGAATTCAAATTAATTCGGGAATAGTTCAAACTCTGCCTGTGGTCCACCCTACACGTGTCAACCCCGGAATCACGCCACACGGGGCCACAGCCCTTTTCCCGCGCCACCACACGGGATCGCACGCCACAGCTGATCCGGAGTTTTAAATCTTCAGCTGCTGACACGTGGGCCCGGTGGGTCTTCTTCCTCCTCTCGCTCCCGCGCCTCCCCCTCGCCGGCGCTGTACTGGACCTCGCCGGACCCCGCTTCCCGGCCACCTCTCGGCCGGAGACTCGCCGCCTGGGGGTTTTCAGGGTCGGGGAACAAGTCTATGGGGTTGGCTCGGGCTGCCGGTGGCCGGAAGTAGGCTGGCGACGAGCCGCGGCCTTCGGTGATGATCGGCACCGCCGCCCGAGCGCATTAGCCCGCCAAAAGCTCGGCGGATCCGCTCTAAAGCATCAGTGGAGGTCAGGAAATCTCGGCGTGGCCTCAACCTGGCTCGGAAACGACGGCAACCCGGTTGTCACCGTGCACCAGCGTGTTCCCGCCATGGCCGCCGACCGAAAAGCTCGAAATTAGCTGTAACCACGGCGTTTCTAGCTAGGGTTGTGGAGGGAAAAGGTTCCCTATCCTTTCTAGTTCTGGTGTGCGCAAAATGAGCAACTTTAACCGAGAATTAAGCGTAAATTTCCATAGTTCTTACCCGCGGTCCGGTTTTCCTCGTCCGAGGGGAAAACTTGAAATTCCGAAGCTACGTCGCACGGATTGCTCTGGAATTTGGAGAGGAGCAGCGCAGGGAGTTGGCGCACCTTGGGGTGCTCTTGCTCAGTCGTGAAACTGGCTGGTGTGAGCTGCCCACGGGAGCCCGACGTCGGTTTCCACCGGTTGCACCTCGGCTTCGGTGCTGATGCTCAAAATACGGCCGACAGGAACCCCGAACGCCGGAGCTGAGCTGAGGGAACTCTTGTGCACACGTTGGCGCTCCTTTTTCGTGTTGATCGCTTGAGCAGTCGGGATGCGATGCCGGTTTAGGATCGGGACGAACAGGCGCGGCGCCGGCGGCTTGCTTGCTCGGGAGGAAAGATAACAGGGCTCGTGGGAGGGCTGTGGCCGACTGCAGCACGGCGTAGGGGAGATAAGGGCGCGGGGGAACCGATGCCTGAAGCAGCTCGAGAGGTGCTTCGGTCGTCGGTCGACCGTGCGGTGGCAGCCGGTGGAAGAGCGCAACTCGCTCGAGTGTGAACTGTGGAACCGATTAACTTAGGCAGTAAGCTTCTCCCCTCTCTTCTCACTGACCAGTGGGGCCCACAGCTCCCCTCTGCCCCAAAATATCTCCAAATTTTTGGCAAATGAGTAATTCAAAAGTTTGAAGTCTCAAACTGAGCCACATTTGCATGTTTGGCCAAATTCCATGCAAATTCAAATATTCATTTGAATTCTTTGCACATTTGATTTCCTTTGGAAAAATGGGCAGCAAGACTTTTCAAAAATTAATGAAACTTTGCCTCCCCACTAATTTGAACCTAAGGAATCCAATTATGCACTTTGATCCTTGGTTTAGCTGCTGAAATCCTGAGTTTGAATGCAACAGTTTGGAAACACACTCTCATGTGTGATCATATGTGTATAATTTTCCCATGTTGTGAAAGTGTAAGTTTCCCCTCTAACCACTTCTTTGATAGAGGTTACTTGCTCTTCACAATATTTCACAATCTACACCCAACAAAACTGTTGTGTTGTGAGGTGCATAAAAGTTTTTGCAAGTCCCTTTTCTTGGGCTTTTACATCCCTCCCCCCTTAAAAGAATCTCGTCCCGAGATTATAAAAGAAGAGATAGCGATGTAATAGGGACTTACTCGTGTTGAGAAGCCATGAACTCCGGGTAATTTGAGCGAAGGAACTCCTCGCTCTCCCACGTCGCTTCCTCGGCGGTGTGGTTGCTCCAGAGTATTTTGTAGAACCACAACGTTCTGCTACGCGTGGTCCTGGCTTTCTCATCAAGAATTCCCACCGGATATTCATCATATGTTAAATCCGGTTTCAGCTCGCCGATGTCTTCGGTAGGAACAGCAGCTGTATGCTTCAAGCATTTTCGCAGTTGCGAAACATGGAAAATATCATGGACACCAGCCAGAGATGCCGGTAGTTCCAATCGATACGCCGCTGGTCCACACTTCTCGGTGATAGCGTAGGGTCCAATAAAACGGGGAGCGAGCTTCCCCTTCACACCGAATCGGTGCACGCCCTTCATTGGAGACACGCGGAGGTACACGTGTTCCCCAACGTCAAAGTGCAACGGCCTACGCCTCTTATCAGCGTAGCTCTTTTGTCGGGATTGAGCGGCCTTCAAATTGGCTTGAATTGTCCGAATGCGCTCTTCGGCGTCGTTCACCACATCAACTCCGAATGTGACCCTTTCACCGGACTCGCACCAATTTAATGGGGTGCGGCATTTACGACCGTAGAGAGCTTCGTAAGGTGCCATCTTGATACTCGCCTGATAACCGTTGTTGTACGAGAATTCCGCCAATGGTAGGTGATCATCCCAGTTCCTACCATGGTGGATGGCACATGCTCTCAACATGTCTTCCAGGACTTGATTCACCCTTTCTGTCTGACCATCGGTCTGAGGGTGATAGGCGGAGCTCCTGATCAACTTAGTACCCAATGCAGCGTGTAGCTGCTCCCAAAAGCGAGATACAAATAATGCACCTCGATCTGAGACAATGGTCTTGGGTACCCCGTATAGGCATAGAATCTTCGCTATGTATAGCTCCGCATATTTGCCGGCATTGTAACGTGTATTCACCGGAATGAAGTGAGCCGTTTTGGTTAACCGATCAACGGTTACCCATATGGAATCATGCTTGTTGGCTGTTAGGGGTAATCCCACAATGAAATCCATGCTCACATCTTCCCATTTCCATGCCGGGATCTTCAGGGGTTGCAGCAGCCCTGATTTCTTCATGTGATCAGCTTTCACTCGTCTACACGTATCGCACTCGGATACGTACTTAGCTACCTCCCGCTTCATCCGTGTCCACCAAAATTTCTTTTTCAAATCTTGGTACATCTTGTTGCTGCCCGGATGAATGGAGTATTTGGACAAGTGAGCTTCATCGAGGATCTTTTTCCTCAACTCCATATCTCGGGGTACGACTATGCGGTCATTGAACCACAATGTCCCCTCACCATCTTTCCGGAAACATTTGATCTCCCCATTGTCAATTCGTCTCCGGAGATGTGCCATGCCTTTATCATTTTTCTGAGCTGCAAAGATGTCCTCCCTAATAGTAGGGACGAGGGCCAGGTTGTACAGCGATCCATAAGGAACCAAGTATAAACTTGGCTCTTCCTCCTCCACCGGTGTAGTGGTGAGGTGATGGACATGTGATTTCCGACTCAGCGCGTCGGCAACCACATTCGCCTTGCCGGGGTGGTAATGGATCTCAATCTCGTAATCTTTGATCAGTTCTAACCACCTCCTCTGCCTCATGTTCAGCTCCTTCTGGGTGAAAATGTATTTCAAACTCTTGTGGTCGGTGTAGAGATGCACCAAGTTCCCCAGGAGATAGTGCCTCCACATTTTCAGCGCCAACACCACGGCAGCAAGTTCAAGATCGTGAGTCGGGTAGTGCTGCTCATGGTTCCGAAGTTGGCGTGAGCCATAAGCGACCACACGTCCTTCCTGCATCAACACGCAGCCGAGCCCAATACCGGACGCGTCACAATACATGTCGAAGGGCTTTGTTGTATCCGGCTGAGCTAATACCGGGGCTGTTGTGAGATGCTTCACCAGTGTTCGGAACGCTCCTTCACACGCTGTGTTCCAAACATATTTTGTCCCTTTCTTCAGCAACTCTGTCATCGGCTTAGCGAGCTTGGAGAAACTTGGAATGAATCTCCGGTAGTATCCCGCTAACCCGAGGAAGCTTCTGACTTCATGAACTGAAGTGGGAGCTTTCCATTTCAACACTTGCTCGATTTTACTTGGGTCAACCGCAATGCCTTCAGCTGAGATGATATGTCCCAAGAATGGCACTTGGCTGATCCAAAATTCGCATTTGCTGAACTTGGCGTAGAGCTTGTGGTCTCGCAATCGTTGAAGAACGATCCGTAAGTGTTCGGCATGCTCGGCTTCTGTCTTGGAGTAAACCAAGATATCGTCGATGAACACTACCACGAACTTATCCAGCTCCGGCATGAACACCAAATTCATGAGATACATGAAATGAGCTGGAGCGTTTGTGAGACCAAAGGACATGACGAGATATTCATATAATCCATATCTCGTTGAGAAGGCCGTCTTCGGGATATCCTCCGCCCGGATCTTTATCTGGTGATATCCAGAGCGAAGGTCCATCTTGGAGAACACACTTGCACCCACAAGTTGATCAAACAATATGTCGATGCGGGGCAGTGGGTACTTATTCTTGATGGTGACGGCATTGAGCAGCCGGTAATCCACACACAGCCTCAGGGTTTCATCCTTCTTCTTCACGAACAACGCCGAGCATCCCCAAGGCGAGGAACTCGGCCTAATGAAACCCTTGCTCAACAGATCATTGAGCTGTTCTTTAAGTTCAGCCAGCTCATTTGGAGCCATCTTGTATGGTCTCCGTGATATGGGCGTAGTTCCGGGTGCGAGCTCAATCTTGAACTCGACATCCCGCTCAGGTGGCATGCCCGGAAGATCGTCCGGGAACACGTCGGGATACTCCCGGACTACGGGGATGTCTTCTAACTTGAGAACTTCAGCATTATTAATTGCTAAAACTTCCCGGACTGGCGTGTCTAACACCATGGAATGCGGACAGTGGAATGGAGAATTTAAGTGAACCGTCCGTGTCCGAGTCTCTAGGACAGCGCCATGGTATTGTAGCCATGACATCCCTAAGATTGCATCAATCTTTTGTCCCATAAGGATTATCAAGGTGGTGGGATATAGTTTCCCACCTAAGCACAGAGGTGCCTTTGGAATCATCATATTAGCTGAAATCTTCCCTCCCGGTGAGCAGATCGTATAAGTGCAGTCGGTTGGGAAGACTTGCAATTGATGTTTAGCCACATAGGATGCACTTATAAAGCTGTGGGTTGCACCCGAATCAAATAATATGACGATGTCTTGATAGTTGAGAGTAAACGTACCCGCCAGCACGTTGTCTCCCTCTGGGGCGTCCTCATTGTCGAGGTTGCGGACGCCTCCCGTCCGCTGACCAACCTTCTTCACCGGAGGTCGGCCTCGAGCACCGCCCTGAAACTGGGCTTGCCCGCTGCTCTGCTGCCCCTGGGGACAGTCCTTCGCAAAGTGGCCTGCCTGGCCACACGTGAAGCAGGTGAAATGGGGCGGTCCCCCGCTGATCGGTGGACGGAAACCCGGGGCGCGTTGTGGCGGTGGGAACGCCCGGGGTACCGTCTGCTGTTGCTGTCTTGGTGGTGGCATCGGCGGACGGAACGGAGGTGCCTGAAAGGGACGTCCCCCGAACCGTTGCGGTCGCGCCGGTGGTTGCCACTGCTGCCCGGATGGTGTCCGATACACCATACGGTACTTCTGGGGAGCGCCACTCCCACCGCTGCTAGGTGGAGCGCTGCGCTTCCTCTGCTCAGCTGCTAACTCCCGCTGAGCGTCCTCTTGCATGATGGCGGCATTGACTAGGTCGTTGAATGTGCCGCGGTTCCACTGTACGAGGTGGGTCTTCATTTCGGGGTGTAACCCCCGATAGAAGTGCTCCCTCTTCTTCTCCTCCGTGGAGATGTAGTCTGACGCATACTGCGCCAGATGGTTGAAGGCACGGGAGTAGTCGTGGGCACTCCTCCCGCCCTGCTTCAGTTCCAAAAATTCTTGGAACTTCCTCTTCATTATTCCGGGAGGAATGTGATAGGCGCGGAACGCCTCCCGGAACTCTTGCCATTCCACGGCATGGCCAGCCGAACGTGAGGCGACATAATTCGCCCACCACGCACCAGCGGCACCGTGGAGCTGCTGTGCTGCGAACAGCGTCTTCTGCCGCTCCGTACACTGGAGCAGCCCGAACTTGGACTCGATAGTCCGCAGCCAGTTGTCCGCCTCCAGTGGTTCTTCGGCTTCGGTGAACACTGGAGGGTGCGTACTCATGAAATCCGAGTACGACACTTCGCGGGGCTCGCGAGGCCCTCGCTCTTGACGTCCTCCCGCCTGGGACGTATTCTGCACGATCGTGCGGAGCAGGTCGGTCTGCTCCTCACGACCTCCCACCAATGCCGCTATCACATCCGCTAGAGTAAGCGGAGGGGGCGGTGGTGGCTGCTGCTGCGGGGTGCTGTCGTAGGCCGGTGGCTGGGAGTCATCGCCTCCACCTTGGCTAGAGCCACCAACCTCGTGCGTGGTCCTAGTGCGAACCATCTGCAACCATACGACATTAACCATCAGTCCCGCAACATTTTTCATGCAGTCCAATAGAACTGGGCGGAAAAACATTATGACAACAAAACATGCGAAATATCTCGTAAGCAGATAATGTAATAACTTTGCACAAGCTACACCATTACCAGACCAAACACAAGCTAGTTTACTCCAACTTGATGAACCTCCACTTTGGAAGCTCAACATAACTGGGTTTGGTCACTACGAGACATTACTATCGCTTTGTCATCACGTATAACACCCTTAGGGTACAACACCCTTTTCAATGAGTTCAACTGTCATTCTTCTGTCAGAATGACCAGTTGCTACCTATTCCAAGTTTTGATCTGGTTCTGGGCATTTTCATGACTCAAATTGAATACCAAAGTTCAAGTTAACTTCAGTATCTTTCCAACGAGTACTCATTTGCCCCCAGATCAGCCTTGATTAAAAAGTTATGTTAATTCAAAGTTAGTAGAATTTCTGGAAAAATTTTAACAGCACCTCCCTTGGAAGTGGCTGTTTTCAACCCTGATTTCCACTAAATTCCGTGCTGAAACTTCAGAAACTTTGAATTGCAAAGATGTCACACATCTTCTACTCTTTCTAAGGATGTATTACATGACAATTTTAGATTTTTCTACTCGGAGTTATATTTGAAAAACAGATCAGTTCAGAGGATGTTTTACTCTGCCCTGGTTCTGGACAGTTTACATTTCTCTGGGCTTTAAGCCATCTTCAGGTGAGTTTCAGCTCTGGAAGTCTACAACAAAGTTGTAGAGTACTTCAATACCTTTCCAGAGCTATGTAGCACACCTCCCTGGGCTAAAAGACCGGTGAGTTACGCCCTGTTGAAGATCAGCAAACATGCTGCCCAAAACAGAGCACTCTGTTTTTCAGTCTTTTTGGAACTACACTCATCCCTATCTCATTCTTATACCCATCCAGGGTCCTAACTGTTGAACCTATAGATTTTTAATTCTTTGTTATAGTTATACTCATGCATATGCCTACAATATCTCGGTACTACGTTCCTCACAAAAGAAAATCCTAACCGGATCATACCGGTATATACGTCTCGAGTGTGGCACTAAACGGTCTCTCGCACACGTTTTCTACACGGATACAATACGTGGTTAGTACCTGCAGAAGACCACACAATGATGGTGCACTCAAAGTTTGTTCATTTCAGGCAGTTCCATATCTAAAAGTAAATACAAACGCCCGTATCATTTCCATACGGCCGTCCTTGAGCTAAGTCACGTCTCAAGGCACGTGATCGTGTTTCAACACCACACGACGGGGAACCCGAGTATGTCATGAACGGGTCGTCACGGTTGGGAATGTTATCAACCCAACAGATACCACCTACTGCCCTGCAGGGCACGCCGATGGCAAGCGCTGCGCATGTCCTCCTGGGCTATTTCCAGACGAACACACTCTCGCGTTACTGACCACGCGATGGGGTCTCCGCTTACTTGCCTAATGCACGCTAGGGATCAGCGTTTCATATGAACTCAGGGACATGAAGAGTCCAAGAGGTTCATATTAACGTCTCACACCAAGCTGTGAGATCAATCCCTGAACCACGTTCCTCGTCAGGGAGAGCTAACCGAAATTGAACCGCTTTCGGTGGCGTTCCTTACCATACTTACCAGAGCGTAGGTGCGTCGTTACATAATTGAATTTCAGAATTATAACACATAAGTTAGTCTTTGCCACTTTATGTAACTATGCTAATATAGTCCTTACTTGGGCAACTACCGAATCCTCACCGTATACCTAAGTTTTTCCCATAATGCAGTCCTTTAGTACTGTGCTATCCCCACTGCAGCTCTGATACCAGGCTGTGGCGGACCGGGATCCGCTCATCCAGGATCGCAGAGGGTGGTGCCGCGCGATGCGACACCCGACAGCACACGTCATAAGAACACAATATATACATGGGAAAAACAAACTGAATGTACAAGGTAGCACATTTCTCAGTTACAAACTATGGTCTTTATTACACAGCGGAAGTTTCTTTTGTACAACTCACGCCCGCCTATCTAGCAAAAGTCGGTTGCCCAGCCCTAGGGCAACCCACACTAGCTGCACGTCTAAGCTCAGCGCGGCGTGTACGGCTCCCACTCAGCCGTGGTCCCCGACGGAGGGTAACCCTCGCCGGTGGACTCGTACTCCGAGTCCGTGGGTGGCTCTTCACCTGAAAAACACTTAAGCAGCAACCGTGAGCACAAAGGCTCAGCAAGGCTTAACCGACTCACCTAAGCATGAAACTCTACATGAGGTGTACAATGGACATAGGATAGTACATTTCAGCAAAACGACACGCCTACAAGTTCATCCTTAGTTCAACTTTTAGCAACAAGTTAACAGTTCATGAAATCTGAAATTTAGTAAGCAGTGTTTGGTGGCACACATGTAGCAATACAATTATATCAATCAGCATCATTGAATCAACATATTTCATCCATTAGTCTACGTTACGACGCAGTGAACAAGCAGTACTCGTCACCGCGAGGGACGGCGAATCGACTCGATATACACCTGCAGGGAAAACCCAAAGAGCACGTCACGTACGCCCACCCGTGGAGCTGCACAGCACGCTCACTCGATGTCGTACGGGACAACCTTTCACCCAACAGCCCAAACGTCGAACCGGTCGCACCGAAACGAGCAGGAGGTTCCCCACACGGAGCATCTCTCTATGCCCGTTGGCAGATTTCCACCTTGCTGCCCTCAACCTACACCTATAAATCGGTGTGCTATGCCTCGACGCCCGGAGGTTTAGGCTACATCGGTTTATCGGGGCCCATATATCCGATATGCCTTCGGTACGTTCAATACTTGTTCAGCAGGGCCGCACATGGATCGGTCCTCAATCGACACGGGCAGGGCTGCGCACACAAGACTTCTTCTTGCTGCGCCCTAGCCCCTGCCTAGTCTCATTTTCATTACTAAGGTGATCTCACATCACTCAACCGAACCCGTGTGCCCCACTTCCTATCTCGCGAGTAGATTCCAACTACTCGACTTGTACCGAAGTCCTATGACTCTTTAAGCATAGCCTGTCTACTCGAGGTCCTTGACACTACCCTCACTCTTTTAGGAACCTTTGGTTATGCAAGTGGGGTTTCATTCATCCTATACCTAATGCACATACATACTTCATATGACACATGTATACAAAGGAAGAATTATAAAAGGGTTAATGCAAACCGGGGCTTGCCTTGTTGCTGCTGGTCAGGAGTTAGTTCTTCGTCCGGAAGAAGGAAGTCCAGCACTTCCGGAGTCTCTTCTTCAACGGCTACACGTTAATGAAATACTATACGTTAAGTTAGATGCAAATGTGAGTTTTAGAGTAAAACTTCTACTATTGGTTCTAATAACCAGCCTCTAACACCTGGAACATTGTTTAAGAATTTAAAGATGAACTGGTGTTGGTGGTTTGGCTTGGACTTAATCACATGGTTAAATGCTAAGTGGTTTTCCCCCTTTTCCATATTAATCCCTTAAGTGGTTAAACAGGACAGGGGTGATCTAGAGCTCCAATGGAGCTGAGAATTTTTGTGTGAATTCCTTGTCACAAGAAAACTCTCTGGACCAAACACTAGCACTTTTCATGGAGTGGTTTGCTCAGAATAATTCTCTTGGCAAATCAGCAAGGAAGAATTTATTCTGAGGTAATACCCCTGTTCATGCTCAACTTAATGAACTACAATTTTCAATTATAGCTCATAGAGTTTGCATGAATTTTCCTAACATTTTTGGGGTTAAGATTTGCCCAGAACTGAATTTCCAAGTTTTGGAAATTCTCTGAAAATGTTTCTGTATTCAAATGAACACAGCACCTTCCAATTTGAATTGCTCTGACCAAATCAAGTCCAAATGGTCTGAAACTTTTACAGGGGTTTACTAATGTCCTAAAGAACATTCTGGCAAAATTTGGGGATTTTTGGATGAACCAAACTCCCTCTAAATTTCTTTTGCTAAAAAGCTTTAAAGAATTTTCCAGAATTAATTACTGGGTTTCATACAAATTGGGTTGTATATCTGGACAGAGCTAGGCAAGATGAATCCAACCCAAATTGAATCACTAAATTTGGAGCTTCCTAGCAAGAGTTATGCAGTTCCAAAGTTTGAACCAATTCTGGAATTCAAATTAATTCGGGAATAGTTCAAACTCTGCCTGTGGTCCACCCTACACGTGTCAACCCCGGAATCACGCCACACGGGGCCACAGCCCTTTTCCCGCGCCACCACACGGGATCGCACGCCACAGCTGATCCGGAGTTTTAAATCTTCAGCTGCTGACACGTGGGCCCGGTGGGTCTTCTTCCTCCTCTCGCTCCCGCGCCTCCCCCTCGCCGGCGCTGTACTGGAGCTCGCTGGACCCCGCTTCCCGGCCACCTCTCGGCCGGAGACTCGCCGCCTGGGGGTTTTCAGGGTCGGGGAACAAGTCTATGGGGTTGGCTCGGGCTGCCGGTGGCCGGAAGTAGGCTGGCGACGAGCCGCGGCCTTCGGTGATGATCGGCACCGCCGCCCGAGCGCATTAGCCCGCCAAAAGCTCGGCGGATCCGCTCTAAAGCATCAGTGGAGGTCAGGAAATCTCGGCGTGGCCTCAACCTGGCTCGGAAACGACGGCAACCCGGTTGTCACCGTGCACCCGCGTGTTCCCGCCATGGCCGCCGACCGAAAAGCTCGAAATTAGCTGTAACCACGGCGTTTCTAGCTAGGGTTGTGGAGGGAAAAGGTTCCCTATCCTTTCTAGTTCTGGTGTGCGCAAAATGAGCAACTTTAACCGAGAATTAAGCGTAAATTTCCATAGTTCTTACCCGCGGTCCGGTTTTCCTCGTCCGAGGGGAAAACTTGAAATTCCGAAGCTACGTCGCACGGATTGCTCTGGAATTTGGAGAGGAGCAGCGCAGGGAGTTGGCGCACCTTGGGGTGCTCTTGCTCAGTCGTGAAACTGGCTGGTGTGAGCTGCCCACGGGAGCCCGACGTCGGTTTCCACCGGTTGCACCTCGGCTTCGGTGCTGATGCTCAAAATACGGCCGACAGGAACCCCGAACGCCGGAGCTGAGCTGAGGGAACTCTTGTGCACACGTTGGCGCTCCTTTTTCGTGTTGATCGCTTGAGCAGTCGGGATGCGATGCCGGTTTAGGATCGGGACGAACAGGCGCGGCGCCGGCGGCTTGCTTGCTCGGGAGGAAAGATAACAGGGCTCGTGGGAGGGCTGTGGCCGACTGCAGCACGGCGTAGGGGAGATAAGGGCGCGGGGGAACCGATGCCTGAAGCAGCTCGAGAGGTGCTTCGGTCGTCGGTCGACCGTGCGGTGGCAGCCGGTGGAAGAGCGCAACTCGCTCGAGTGTGAACTGTGGAACCGATTAACTTAGGCAGTAAGCTTCTCCCCTCTCTTCTCACTGACCAGTGGGGCCCACAGCTCCCCTCTGCCCCAAAATATCTCCAAATTTTTGGCAAATGAGTAATTCAAAAGTTTGAAGTCTCAAACTGAGCCACATTTGCATGTTTGGCCAAATTCCATGCAAATTCAAATATTCATTTGAATTCTTTGCACATTTGATTTCCTTTGGAAAAATGGGCAGCAAGACTTTTCAAAAATTAATGAAACTTTGCCTCCCCACTAATTTGAACCTAAGGAATCCAATTATGCACTTTGATCCTTGGTTTAGCTGCTGAAATCCTGAGTTTGAATGCAACAGTTTGGAAACACACTCTCATGTGTGATCATATGTGTATAATTTTCCCATGTTGTGAAAGTGTAAGTTTCCCCTCTAACCACTTCTTTGATAGAGGTTACTTGCTCTTCACAATATTTCACAATCTACACCCAACAAAACTGTTGTGTTGTGAGGTGCATAAAAGTTTTTGCAAGTCCCTTTTCTTGGGCTTTTACAGAGGAGAGAAATGCAAACTCCCGCGGAGACTCGGAGACACGGCGATTTTTCCCGTGGTTCGGTAAGATCACAAAAATCTTCCTACGTCCACGTTGTGGCACCCACCAAAGGGTATAGCCACTCCCAAGTCACCAAGACGAGGGAATCCACTATCTTTCTCCGTTCGCCTTCTCCGGCAAGGTGGAGCTCAAGCCTTGTACAACGGTGATCCTCCGGGCTTCCACAAACACCTTGGTAAGCTCCGGAGTGATCTCTTCTTCCTCCAACGTTTACAAGGTGAGAGAAGTCACCAAGACACTCTCTCTCACTAGCCTAGAGATTCCAATCACCAAGAATGGACGCACATAAGCTTCTCTCTAGCTAGATATAACCTATAGTTGGAGTACAAGAGGTTTTGAAGTGTGGAAGTGGTAGCTCTTGGTCTTGAATGCTTGAGAATGTGTAGTGAGGCTCTGGAGATCAAGACTTGTCGAAATGGCCGGTTGGAGGGGTATTTATAGCCAGCCCACACGAGATAGCCGTTGAAAAAGTGGGCAGACTTTTCCAGTGATCATCGGATCCTCCGATGCACCCCTTTATATGATCATCGGTCGAGTTCCAAGTTAGCTGATGTCACGTGTCAGATGTGACCGTTGGATATGACCGTTGGATCTTTTAATCGACCGATGTTATTTTAACTCATCATCGGATGATCCGGTGAGTTGATCTTCAGAATTGGTTCAGAAATAATGTTTCGGTTGAAATTGACCGATGTTCACTTACTTTATCATCGGATGATCCGGTGAGTTGATCTTCAGAATTACTAAGAAATTATCCTTCTGTTGAAATCAACTGATGTGCCACTTCCTTCACATCGGATGATCCGGTGTGTACTGGGCTCTGAGGTCTTCTTCTTCTGCCAACTCAAACTCGACCGATGTGGTCATTTTGCAAGACATCGGATGATCCGGTGAATGCAACTTGTTTGCTTCGAGTTGTTTTGAGTTGATCTTTTGGAATCTTCTTGAGTGACCTCTTTGACACTTGTTTGAAATGATATTACGGTAAAGTGTAAGCTTCTTGTGTTGCCAATTTTGATAGAATAGATTTGTTTGTATGAGTTCTTCATATCGAATGACCCCTTAGAATAGATCATTGAGGGGTCTCCATTTGTATCCAATGAGCAGTAGATGGTGTGAATAGATAGTTTATTAACGGTTGATGTGATATATGTGAAACCTCGCATCCACAAACTCATTAGTAATAACGAACGGTTGTCATTAATCACCGAAACCATATCTCACGGGGGCCTAGATGCTTTCAATCTCCCCCTTTTTGGTGATTGATGACAACACAACGAGTAGAGCATAGAATTAATTGAATTAAAACGCAATGCTCAAAAAGAAATATAACAGGTACAAATTGCAACACAAGTGGCTCGAAGGCTCAAATAATAAACGATAAAGCGTAAGAGCACAGAGTAGCACCCGGAGTACAATAATAGCAAATAATAATAACGGTCAATCTCAAATAAAGTAGCAAAAGGATGGACAATCTCAAATATAGTAGCAAAAGGATAGACATAGACACTCCCCCTAGAACTGAGCTAACCCTCCCCCTGACTCTAACTCTTCTCCCCCTTTGGCATCAAGACACCAAAAAGGGAAGTCGAGTGCCTACGACTCAGGCGCGCTCCTGGCGATGGTGAAGCGGTCGGCGTCGACGGTGCTGTCGCCGGAGCTGCTGGAGGTAGAGGTAGCTGGCGCTGGAGCTGGAGCGGGGGGAGCTGGAGCTGCTGGTGGATGAGCGACTCCTGTCTGCTGATAGAGGTTGGTGACCAACCCCAGGATGCCCAACAACATCTGCTGAGTCTGCTGCTGCTGGTCCAGAGTGCGTCGCGTCATCTGGTCGACAAGGTTGGTGAACCTGTCGGTGTCCTCTCGCCTCTGACGGGCGATCTCCAGCTGCAACTCCTGCTGCTGCCTCTGAAGCTCCTCCTGTCGAGCTGCCTGCTGCTCCTGCTGCTGAGCCATCCGCTGAAGTAAGGCAGTGAGCTCTGACGGCTGAGTCACCTGAGCCTCTGACACTGGAGGAGGTGTAGGTGGTGGAGCAGCTGAGCCTCCTGCCTCTGCGTCGTGCTGTCTCGGTGAGGGAGGAGCAGGAGGGAAGTACTCCTCGACACTGTCGCTGGTGTCGCTGTCCGACCATACGTGCTGTAGGTCTCCTCCCTGAGCCTCTGCCTGTGCCAGCTCTGCGTCCTCCTGAGTCAGCTCTGCCCAGTCCTCCTCGGACAGTCTGGCTCGAACCTCACGCTCGACGGGACGGCCAAGGCGGCGGTCTCCCGGAGTGGGGACTCGGTAGTGGCTGAACCGGGTCACGTGCATCTCCGTCAGCTGAGAGACTCCTGGAGTGTCCTCTGGAACCAGCTGGTGAAGAAGGTGACAGATCCAGTGACCAAAGACCAGCTGTCGTAGCATCCCAACTCCGTCGGTGATCACGTCCTCCATCTCGCAGATCAGAATGTCTACTATGTCGAACTCCATCCCGTTCATCACATAGAACAGGATGGTCTGCTGAAGGCTCGTGAAACCCTCCAAGTAGCCGGACCTCGGTAGCAGGGTACGCCTGAGGACGTGGTGAACTGTCCGAGCTGCTGGGGTGAGAAGCGCTGGCACCCTCGGCTGGTCTGGAGTGAACGGCTGAGTGAACAGACCTCTGATCTCCTCAAAAGGCGGTGCCACTCCTCCAGTCAGTGGTCTCCTCGGCGGGTCTGCGTCTCCGTAGACTATCTGGTGCAGGCACGTAGTGGAGAGCTCCACACCAAGCAGTCTGCCCAACAGGTCTCGAGATACGTCGTGGATCCGCCCCATGAACATGAAGTGAATCGAGCGATGGCCCTCAGAGACGTAGAGTGTCGCGTAGAACACTCTGACCCACTCCTCGACGTAGGCACTCCTCTGGTGTGAGAGTAGGTCCACAAGGCCTCTGTATCTCTCAAAAAGTGGCCTGATCCCGTGTCCTGCTGCCACTGCAAGCTGATCCCAGTCAATGCTGTTATGCTGGAATAGCTTGTGACCCCGACGCCTGTAAGTCTCGTACAGGGACGCCTGTGTCAGGGTCCAGAAGCGGGAGTCCACTCGAGCGTCCCTAGGCCGTGGGAACCACTCCTCGATCAACGCTGACCATCTGAGCTTCTTTAGTTGCCTTGCCTTCATCTTCCTGTAGTCAGTGAGTCTGACCTCTTCGGCAACTCGGACTGCTGTGTCCATCAGGTGGATGGCCCTTTCGGCCTCTCTGTCCTCGGCGCGGTCAGCCGCAGAGGGGCGCCGACTCGCCGTAGGAGTCTGTCCATCCCCACGAGTCCTCGGGGTGCGCCGGCGGATCAGGGGCGGCACCTCGGTCTCTTCCTCGTCGGAGCCCTCGGGAGGCACCGGCTGGATCGGAGGCTGCTCCTGCCTCTGCCGGGACTCGCGGATCCGTAAGGAACCGTGATGGCCGCGCTCACGCTCCTCGGCGGCGCGAGCGGCCAACTCCGCACGACGCGCGTCCTTGGACATCTTGCGCTTTTTTGCGGCGGGTTCCTCAATAGCCTTCCCTTTTCCTTTGCGATCGCGACCCATCTCAGCGACGAAGCTTGGCGAGGGAGACGCGGCGGAGGAGGGAACTGTGGCGGCCGGTGGAACGGCGGCGGCGCTTTCGGGAGAGGCGGTGGCGGCGGTGCCTGGGAGGCGTTGGCGGCGACTGGAGGTGGCGTGCGTGGGAGAGGCGGCGGCGGCGGCTGCTGGGAGGTGGCGGCGGCGGCTGAGAGGCGGCGGTTTGGAGGCGGCGCGGCGGCGGCGCGCGGTTTGGAGGCGGCGCGGCGACTGGGAGGCGGCGCGCGTGGGGAGAGCTGGTGGCGGCGGCGGCGCCTGAGGGCGGCGGCGGAGCCTGGAGACGGCGGCGGCGGCTGGGGCACGGCCGGAGGGCGCGAGGACGACAAGGGAAGCAGGGCGGCGGCGAGAGAATCGGAAAAAGAAAACACGGCGGCCGAACCGCTATTTAAACCGTGCGGGCAAACCCTAGCTGCGCAAAGAACACCTGATCGACCGATGATCATCGGAGGATGCATCGGTCGAGTTCAACAGAGAGCTATTACAAAAACTCTCTTTGAACACCGGATGATCCGATGTTGAGGTGTCGATCATCGGTCTATTTCTGCAGGGCACCAGAAAACTGAACAACGGATGCTCCGATGTCTTCTGAAATGAACTCATCGGTTGATTTGTGACATCTGACTTGATCTGAGCACCAATTGATCCGATGATCTGCTGGCCCTAGCATCGGATAATCCGATGACTACAGAAAACCTAAGACTGCCCATATGTGTCCTTGGATTTAAACACACAAAGATAAGGATGGGTCCTCGGACTTTTTGGGCAACTCCTAACCTCTAATATAAGGCTTTAAATATAGTGCCACATATTGGCTAAGCCCTTAAGCAAAGAGAACACACAAGGTTAGGAGTGAAACCATGAAAATGTAAGGCCCATGCTTTGTGAGCTAGAGTATAGAAAACTTCTATCTCTTTAAAGCATGTACCTTTAGAATTTTGCTCTATCCACATCATATGAGTTGAGATATTGCATTTTGAACAGGTCTCCTTCTCATGATGTGGGTTCCCCTTTGTGACAATCTACCGTATGCAATGCTAAACAAAATAATGCAAGATATTGAATGAGTGCAAGTCTATATGGCAGGAATCATGCAAGGCGTAATGTAAATCTATCTTGCCAAGTTTAAACCTGCCAAAGGCTTCCTCAGGAAAAGCTATTTCTAGCTTGCCCCTATCCTTTGGGAGTTAGACAAGACCTATTTGATATGCAACCTTACACGAACATGGCAACTTACATGACGTTAGATGCATCTAGCACATTTAATTCACTTCTTAGTCTAGAAAAAGTTTTCTCATCAAGTGGTTTAGTGAAGATATCCGCCAATTGTTCTTCGGACCTAACACCTTGCAAAGAGATGTCTCCTTTAGCCTCATGGTCCCGCAGGAAGTGATGGCGAATATCAATGTGCTTAGTGCGGGAGTGTTGAACGGGGTTTCTAGCTATCTTAACCGCACTTTCATTGTCACAAAGGAGAGGCACACAATCAAACTTAATTCCAAAGTCCAAAAGGGTTTGCTTCATATATAGAATTTGGGCACAACATGCACCGGCCGCTATATATTCTGCCTCCGCGGTGGACAAAGCCACGGAGTTTTGCTTTTTGCTCGACCAAGATACTAGGGAACGCCCAAGTAAGTGGCACCCACCGGAGGTACTCTTGCGATCCACACGGCATCCGGCAAAGTCCGAATCCGAGTAACCCAAGAGATGAAAACTAGCGTTCTTGGGGTACCACAAACCTACACTTGGGGTATGCTTGAGATACCTAAGTATCCTAAAGACCGCCTTACGATGCGATTCTTTAGGTGCCGCTTGAAAGCGAGCACACAAGCACACACTAAACATGATATCGGGCCTAGATGCGGTAAGATATAGTAATGAACCAATCATGGAACGGTAATGAGATTGATCAATAGGTTTACCGTCCATGTCCGCGTCGAGATGACAATTTGTTGCCATTGGAGTACTTCTTGAGCTGCAATCTTCCATTTCAAACTTCTTCAAGAGGTCTTTGGTGTATTTTTCTTGGTAGATGAAAGTCCCCTATTGAAGTTGCTTGATTTGAAATCCTAGGAAGAAATTGAGTTCTCCAATCATTGACATCTCGAACTCCCTAGACATCATGGTGCCAAACTCAAGGCTAAGAGATTTGTTAGTTGAGCCAAAAATAATGTCATCAACGTAAATTTGACAAAGAAATAAATCCCCGTTGATGTCCTTGGTGAAAAGTGTGGTGTCCACCCTCCCGATCTTGAAACCTTGCATGACTAGGAAATCCCTTAGGCGTTCATACCATGCCCTAGGTGCTTGCTTGAGCCCGTAGAGCGCCTTGTGTAACCTATACACATGGTTAGGATTCCTCGAATCTTCAAACCCGGGAGGTTGCTCAACGAAAACAAGCTCGTTAATATAACCATTGAGGAAGGCACTATTCACATCCATTTGATAAAGCATAATATTGTGATGTGAAGCAAAAGCAAGGAGTATGCGAATAGCTTCTAACCGTGCGACCGGGGCAAATGTCTCTCCAAAATCTAGTCCTTCAACTTGTGAAAAACCCTTGGCCACAAGCCTTGCCTTGTTGCGGACCACCACGCCATTCTCGTGTTGCTTGTTGCGGTACACCCACTTTGTTCCGATGACGTTCTTGTTCTTAGGTCGCTCCTCCAATACCCAAACTTCATTTCGGGTGAAGTTGTTGAGTTCTTCTTGCATAGCCATCACCCAATTGGGATCTTGGAGTGCTTCCTCAATATTTGTGGGTTCTACACACGAAACAAAAGAGTAGTGCTCACAAAATGAAGCAACATGGCGAGAACGAGTACTCACTCCCCGTGACGGACTTCCGATGATTTGATCCATCGGATGTGCCTTGGAGATGCGCCCATGCCTCATAAGAGGTTGTGAGGCACTTGGTGGTGGTGAGGCATCTTGCTCGTCTTGTGGTTGGACTTGACCTTGGACTTCTTCTTCTTCTTGGTGTTGTGTGGCATGTGAATCTTGCATTGGCAATGGATCATTTTTCTCTTCTTCTTCATCAATTTGAGGCGCCATGGAGGTGTTGATGTTGGAACTTGAGGCTCCCCCTTGATCATGGCTCTCCTCAACTTCGGGCTTGATGTCCCCTATGGTCATGTTCTTCATAGCTTCTCGTAGAGGCTCATCATCTATATCATCATGACCAAAACTCTCCTCTTGGGAGCCATTAGTCTCATCAAACTCAACATCACAACTTTCTTCAACTAACTCGGAGGTTTGGTTGAATATTCGATATGCTTTTGAGTTTGACGCATAAGCAAGAAAGATACCAACATCACACCTTCTTTCAAACTTACCGAGCCTTCTCTTGCGGTAGATGTAGCACTTGCACCCGAAGACTCGGAAGTAGGAGATGTTGGGCTTTCTCCCAATGAGAAGCTCATATGGGGTCTTTTGAAGTAGTCGATGAAGATAGACCCTATTTGCGGCATGGCACGCCGTGTTGATTGCTTCGGCCCAAAACTTCTCCGACGTGCCATAGTCATCAAGCATTGCTCTTGCAAGGGTGATGAGAGTCTTGTTCTTCCTTTCAACGACACCATTTTGTTGAGGGGTGTATGTGGCCGAAAACTCGTGCTTCACGCCTTCACGATCACACCACTCCCCAATGTTGTAGTTCTTGAACTCGGTGCCGTTGTCACTCCGGACCTTGATGATAGGAAGTTGAAATTCCCTTTGCGCTCGTTTAGCGAAGGTCTTGAAGATTTCCGGAGTTTCACCCTTGTCACCTAGAAACAATGTCCAAGCATAGCGAGAGTAGTCATCAACAATGACAAGACAATAGAGGTTACCGCCAAGGCTTTGGTATGTGGACGGTCCGAAGAGGTCCATGTGAAGTAGTTCAAGTGGCTTGGAGGTTGACACCATTGTCTTCATCGGATGGTGTGAGGCAACTTGCTTCCCGGCTTGACATGCGCTACAAAGCTTGTTCTTTTCGAATGTGACATCCTTCACGCCGGTCACCATCCCAAGTTTGAATGACTTCTTGAGCTTGCTCATCCCAATGTGAGCAATGCGCCGATGCCATAGCCATCCCAAACTTGTCTTGGTGAAAAGACAAGTGGTCAAGCTAGCATCCTTGTTGGAGAAGTCCACCAAGTAAAGATGTCCATGCCGAAAGCCTTTGAATATTAGTTCTTTGCTTAATTCACTAGTCACCACAACACCATTCTTGTCAAATGTGCACGTTAGTCCAAGATCACATAATTGTGCAATAGAAAGTAAATTAAAACTAAGAGACTTAACGTAAAGCACATTAGAGATAGACAAATCATGAGAAATAGCAATTTTACCCAAACCAATTACCTTCCCCTTTGAGTTATCACCAAAGGTGACTTGTTCATGATTGCCGGGGTTTTCTATGGAGGTGAACATACCATCATTGCCGGTCATATGTTGACTGCACCCACTATCGAGTACCCAATGCTTTCCTCCGGCTTTGTAGTTCACCTACACACATGAAGTTAGTTTTTGAGTTTAGGAACCCAAGCCAACTTAGGTCCTTGTATGTGTGATACAAGTGTTTTTGGAACCCAAAGTTGCTTGGGGAGCTTCCCCTTCATGCCCTTGATGTCTTTGCCGATGAACCTTGCCTTCACTTTTCCACCTACTTTGCTCAATAGATAGTGATAATCATTGAACGTAGATTTGTAGTTGGGAGGCAATTTGGGAGAAGGACGGTTGGGAAGAGGACACTCCCTCGTGTGATGTCCGGTGACCTCACAATGTTGGCAATAGGAACCAACTTCCTTGATGAAGCTTGTCCTAAGCTCCGGTGAGGGCACCTTTCCTTTGTTGGGCACCGGGAAGGATCCAAGTCCCCTCTTGTTGAAGCTTTTCGCTTGTTGGTAGAGGATTTCCTTGTGCTTGTCCTCCCCCTTAGAGAGTCTTGCCACACTAGTGCGAAGACTTTCAATTTCGTCCATTAGCTCCTTCTCCCTAGGGCTTGCTTTCAAAGGCAAAGACTTATCCAAAACATTAGTGGCATGTGAATTAGATGATATTTTGCCATCAAGGGTTTCTTTCTTTGTGTTTTTCAATTTAAGTTCAATAGCTTCATAAGCACGGTTAAGCACTTCATGTTCTTGAACCAACTCATTGTGCTTTGCCAAGAGTGCTAAGTTAGCTAAGTCAAGCTCATGATACTTAAGCTTGATTGTAGCATTTTCATCCTCGATTTGTTTGACATTTGATTTGAGCGTGTCATGCTCTTTAAGTATGGTTACATACTTGTCATGCAAATCGAGGTTAGCACTTTCAAGCTTAGCACGAGCTAGCTCAAGAGCCTTAACCTTAGCCTTTTCCCTTTTTATCATGGCATGATGTTCATTAATCATAGATGCTAATTCATCGGGTGAAAGCTCCTCATCATCATCGCTAGAGTCTTCACATACCTTTGAGTTACCTTTCGCCATTAGGCACATAGGAGGTGGACGAAGAGGTGAGTCATCCTTGTTGACGATGGCGAGGCCCGCCAAGTTTTCTTCATCCTCACTATCTTCGTCGCTTGACTCTTCATCCGTGATCCACTCATTTGCTTCACACATGAAGACCTTTTGGGGCCCTCTTCTTTTCTTTGGAAAGAGCTTGGTTTTCTTGCCTTTGTCAAATTTCTTCTTTCCAAAGGAGCGCTTGGGCTTGACCTCCTCTTCATCATCACTTTCTTCTAGCTTGTGATGCTTGCCAATTTCCTTTCTTTTGTCCGGTCTTGGACAGTCATATGATATGTGGCCTAGATCACCACAATTGTAGCACGTCTTGTTTTCATCTTTTCTTTGCAAGAAGGCTTTCTTTTTGGGATCAAAAGAGTATCCCTTCTTTGCAATCTTGGAGTTGAGGCGTGAGAATTTTCTCATCATCATCTTCGCTTGTTTCTTGCTCTTCTTCACTTGATCTAGGCTCAACCACTTTCTTCTTCTTGGGAGTTGTCTTCTTGGTTGAAGCTTTGAGAGCAATGGTTTTTGATGATGACTCCTCCATCATTCCAAGTACGCTCATCTCATGAGCATGGATTTCTCCAATGAGCTCCGAAACTTCAATGTTGTCTAGTGACTCTTTTTGGAGCATTGAATTGATAATGTTGTACTTGGGCTTGGGTAGAAGCATGAGGATCTTGCGATTTATAAGTCCCTTGCCAAGAGAAGCAATATCAAGTGCGTTAATTTCCTCAATGAGCACATTTAAACGAGAAAACATTTGATTAACGTTTTCATGAGGAAACATCTTAAATTCATCATATTTTGATTTAAGCATGTGATATTTGAGTTCTTTGACACGAGATGAGCCCTCATGTATTTCAACTAGACATGCCCAAATTTCACATGCTTTTTCCTTGCTAGCAATCCTAGCAAAGACATCTTGACTAATGCATTCATATATGGCATTTCTAGCCTTAGCATCCCATTTTAATTGGTCTCCAACATAGTCAAGATTTCCAAACCCCGCATGGGTCGCTTCCCACACTTCGGGAGCAATTGCCTCAAGGTAAGCGCGCATGCGTGCTTTCCAATAAGCAAAATTCTTGCCCTCGAAGGTAGGAACCGAACCCCCATTCTTGGCCATTTTTGCTCTCTAGCGGTGAAGCTAGAATGATCTAATGAGCAGCCAAGCTCTGATACCAATTGTAAGGATCGAAACGCCCAAGAGGGGGGGTGAATTGGGCTTTTTAAAATTTTAGAGCAATTTAAAACTTTAATGGTTGAAGCCCAATTCCCTATGCAAACTAACTACGCAAGCAAGAGAGTTAAGTGCGGAATAGTAAAAGCGTAATAGTAAGGGGTGAGGAGAGAAATGCAAACTCCCGCGGAGACTCGGAGACACGGCGATTTTTCCCGTGGTCCGGTAAGATCACAAAAATCTTCCTACGTCCATGTTGTGGCACCCACCAAAGGGTATAGCCACTCCCAAGTCACCAAGACGAGGGAATCCACTATCTTTCTCCGTTCGCCTTCTCCGGCAAGGTGGAGCTCAAGCCTTGTACAACGGTGATCCTCCGGGCTTCCACAAACACCTTGGTAAGCTCCGGAGTGATCTCTTCTTCCTCCAACGTTTACAAGGTGAGAGAAGTCACCAAGACACTCTCTCTCACTAGCCTAGAGATTCCAATCACCAAGAATGGACGCACACAAGCTTCTCTCTAGCTAGATATAACCTATAGTTGGAGTACAAGAGGTTTTGAAGTGTGGAAGTGGTAGCTCTTGGTCTTGAATGCTTGAGAATGTGTAGTGAGGCTCTGGAGATCAAGACTTGTCGAAATAGCCGGTTGGAGGGGTATTTATAGCCAGCCCACACGAGATAGCCGTTGGAAAAGTGGGCAGACTTTTTCAGTGATCATCGGATCCTCCGATGCACCCCTTTATATGATCATCGGTCGAGTTCCAAATTAGCTGATGTCACGTGTCAGATGTGACCGTTGGATATAACCGTTGGATCTTTTAATCGACCGATGTTATTTTAACTCATCATCGGATGATCCGGTGAGTTGATCTTCACAATTGGTTCAGAAATAATGTTTCGGTTGAAATTGACCGATGTTCACTTACTTTATCATCGGATGATCCGGTGAGTTGATCTTCAGAATTACTCAGAAATTATCCTTCTGTTGAAATCAACCAATGTGCCACTTCCTTCACATCGGATGATCCGGTGTGTACTGGGCTCTGAGGTCTTCTTCTTCTGCCAACTCAAACTCGACCGATGTGGTCATTTTGCAAGACATCGGATGATCCGGTGAATGCAACTTATTTGCTTCGAGTTGTTTTGAGTTGATCTTTTGGAATCTTCTTGAGTGACCTCTTTGACACTTGTTTGAAATGATATTACGGTAAAGTGTAAGCTTCTTGTGTTGCCTATTTTGATAGAATAGATTTGTTTGTATGAGTTCTTCATATCGAATGACCCCTTAGAATAGATCGTTGAGGGGTCTCCATTTGTATCCAATGAGCAGTAGATGGTGTGAATAGATAGTTTATTAACGGTTGATGTGATATATGTGAAACCTCGCATCCACAAACTCATTAGTAATAACGAACGGTTGTCATTAATCACCGAAACCATATCTCACGGGGGCCTAGATGCTTTCAGGGTCCCACTTCCAGTTTTAACCTCTGAAATTTACTCCTAATCACTGTTGTAAACAGTGAACCCCATAGTACCCCTGGTAATTCAAATTATTCACCCATGAACCATTTGAATTGATCAAAGTTCAAATTGGGTTTGGTTTGAGTGAATTTCAGCACAAGTGCAGTTTTGAATTCAAATGAAGTTTGAATTTGTCCCACTTAGCTCATGTCAAGATCAACTCCAAATGAAGTAAAAATTGGTGTGTGGGCTCACAAAAATGTGCTGAGTAAGAATATGCCTCCCACTTTTAAATTCATGGGATAAAAACAGTTTGAATTTGAATATGGTTTCAAACTTCCCTCTTCCTAACTATTCCCAAAATGACCTCAAAAGGGTTTTGAATTTGGGTGAAACTTGGCATGGACATCCCTAGTAAAGTGTAGGAGTTTTCATATGTCCAGCCCATCTATATCACATATGGGGAAATACCACTTTTGCAATATGTGAGCTTGTTTTCTAATGAGCATGTTGATAATTGTTACTTGCTCTTCATTTGTGTTCATGATCCTTCCTCAAATGAGGTGTGTGGTGTGGTGATGAACACTGCAAATGTGTTTCAAAAACTGAGGCTCTTACAGGCTAGCCGGGATTTCGTTTTTGGCGCCGGAGCACGTGAAGGACCGACCTCAGCAAATTTCTGAAATTTGCTCCAATCGATTGATCATTCATTCTACAATTCAAACCACATCTACTAGGGTTCCTAGCGCCCTTCCACGCCGAAGCACGAAGCAAACCGACCCTCCTATGCCCCGGGCGACAAGAAATCGCCGCCGGCGGCCAAAACTGCCACGATCCACGGTGACGACTAGTTTGCAGCCATGTTCTGCATGATTTGATCTCCGTTCCATGTTCCTCGACCAATAGGGATGCTGTAGGGCGTCATAGCTCGCCGGGAGAAGCCTTGGACACGCTGGAACGTGTACGTGCCGAGCTCCCGAGCCGCCCCGCCGGTGCCTAACCACCTACATCCATTTTCATGCGGGGAAACCTTGCCCGTCTGCTAGACCACGGTGTGAGGAGCGTGTAGGGCGAAACCGGAGCAAAAATGGTGGAGAAATGAGGGAGAACAGTGCGCGCCACCCTTCTGTCCGGCGTGCACCCGCGGGCTCTGGCGAGAGGTTGAAGAAGCACCTGACCCGTGGGCCCCACGTTTGACTGTTCTGTTTAAAAATCAAACAGAGAGTTGTACAAACATGGAAAATGCATAACTCTGTGTAGAAAGCTCCAAAAATAGTGAAACAAATTTTTTTGGATTCCTCTCAAGGAGTAGTATCCAGGGGTACAGCCCAATGTTTATGAAAATCTCTGGATTTGGCTCATTAATTCATATAAGGAAAATATTGTAGGAATGTTTCCAGGTGTTTTGTGTATTGGAAAATTCGCAAATTTGGGTAGGAGATTCCTCCAAAAATGTTAGAACTCCATTAAAATTTTCATAGGCATTGGACCTCATTTGCTTGGCCAAATGTGGTATCAATTCCTTATGTCTCTGAAAAATTGGAAAATAGAACAGAGCTCACTTTCAGATTTTCCCCAATTCTTGTAGTGGTCATAACTTTTGCTAGGTAGCTCCAAAATTATTGATTCAAATTGGGTTGGATTCAGGAGGTAAAAATCCATCCAAATATGCCACCCAATGTTCATGAAAACCAATATAATATTCTGGAGAATTCTTTAAAACTTTTCAGCAAAAGAATTTTAGAGGGAGTTTGGTTGATCCAAAATTCCCCAAATTTTGCCAGGATATTCTTTAGGATATTAGGAGACTCCTGTAAAAGTTTCAGCTCATTGGGAGTTAATTTTTTTAGGGTAATTTTAATGCCAAGTTTCTGCATTCAAATAAATACAGAAACATTTTCAGGAAATTTCCAAAACTTGGAAATTCAGTTCTAGGCATTCCTTAGCTCCAAAAATCCTAGGAAAAATCATGCATGCTCCCTGAGCTATGTATGAAATTGTAGTTCACTTGAATTGGCATGAAAGTGCAAATTTATTCAGAATTAATTCCTTTTTGCCTAAATGCTTAGGGAATTGTTCTGGGTGACCTACTTAGTGAAATATTCTGAATTTTGGTTCAGAGGACTTTCTTGTGAAAAGGAACTCACAAGAAAATTTCCAGCTCCATTGGAGCACTGGATCATTATGTCCTGTTCAACTCATTAGTTGATCCCCACCCAAGTGATGAAACCCCACTCATCACTTGATCCTAGTATTTAAACACAAACCCAAACCACTAGCACCAGTTTCATTTTAAATTCTTAAACAGGGTTCCAGTTTTAAAACTTGTCTTTAGCACTTGTTAGCAAGAACTTTACAATTAAACATGTATGCATATTCATAACGTGTAGTGATTAAACGTGGAACGTTAAGAAGGAGAAGGTGAACTTGGATCAAGGAACAAGGAGGACAGGAGTGAACTTGAAGGCATCAGAAACTGACTTCCTCTCAACTGACTTTAGTCACCTGCAAAACCAAGGCAAGCTCCGGTTTGCATTTAAGTTGTTTTATCAAGTTTTTCCTTTGTTCATCACTATGGGTCAAGGTTTGTATGTGCATTAGGTCGATGATGTTTTATACTCCACTTGCATGACCAAAAAGAACCCTGGGATCAAGGGTAGCATGGTTTCATCACTGTAGCATAAGGCTGTGCTAAATAGACTAGGGCATCCGGTAGAAGACGAGTAGTTGGAATCTACTCGCGAGCTTGTTTTTAGGATCACATAAGTGTGGCTGGTAAGAGAGGCAAACTAAAGTTTACATTTCTAAAGATGAGACCGGGCAGGAGGGTTAGGCAGCGACAAGACGAGGTCTTGGTCGAGTAGCTCTGCCCGTGTCGGTCAAGGACCGAAGCGTATGCGGCCCTGGGAGCAAGTATTGAGTTGTGTACCGGATGCTTACTGATCTATGGGAACCAGGAAACCGATGTACCAGGTTCACTAGATTGTAGAGGCATACCACATCGTCTCGTTAGACCTATGAGCCCGAGACGGCGCGACCGGTTTTACAGTTTAGTGGCCTGAGAAAGGTTGCCACATACGACGTAATGAAGGACGCCAGAGTTGGGTCTTCAGAGGCGGGCGTATGTGTCGAGTTATCCGGGTAGTGTTTGATTCGAATCACCGTCCCTCGCGGTTATGAGTACCGCTTGCTCACTGTGCTGTGACGTAGTAATCAAGTTGTGTGGGAATAGTTTGCAAAGTTTTAAATGCTGTTATGCTAATTATAAATTGCATGAAAACCATGTTTGAAGTAGAGATAGAGAAAACTAAATTTATTTTCCCCCTTGGGACAAGTAACATTGGAATGAAGCGTTTCTCGTTTGATTGTGGAGTTCCAATGTTGCTGGGCGCAAGGTCACTACTATTATGGTTAAAATATGAAAGTTAAGGATGAACTCGTAGGCGAGTCTTTTCGCAAATGACCGGTTTAAGTTTTAGGTTACTTTCATGTAGAGTTTCATGTCTTAGAAGAGACGGTTAAGTCTTGCTGAGCCTTTGTGCTCACTCTTGCTATATAAGTGGTTTTGCAGGTAAGCATCGACGCTATAAAGAAGGTTGTCCGGTGAAACTCGGAAACTTCCGAGTCATGTCACACTTGGGGAACCTAGCCGCTGCCATTGTCTTCGTGTGGCTAGTGAGAGGAGTCCGTGGGCTGGACCTCTTCTCTGGTGCTTCTTAGTTACTCGACGTGAGCTGTTTATAGACTTCCGCTGTAGTTAATTTATGTAAATTATTTACAAAGAACAAATTGTAAGCTTCGGCTTTGATTTATGTAATACATTATTTCTTATATGTGTGCTGTTGGGTGCCGCATAACACGGCACCACCCAATGCGATTCCCGGGCGAGGTGGCACGGCCCCTTGATCGAGGTCGAGCCCTCCTCAGCGTGGTATTATAGCCGCATTGGTAATAGCACACGGAATAAGGATGGTATTATGACAAAAACTTAGGATACGGTGAGGAAACAGTATTAGGCCCACATAAGGACTATAGTAGTATAGTTACTTAAAGTGGCATGACTAACATACTTGTTATAATTCAGAATTTTCATTATGCAATGACGCACCGACGTTCTGGTAAGAATGGTAAGGAAAGCCACCGAAAGAGGTTCAATTTCGGTTAGCTCCCCTGACGAGGAAAGTAGTTCAGGGATAGGTCTCACAGCTTGGTGTGAGACGTTAATATGAAACTCTTGAACTCTTCATGTTCCTGAGTTCATATGAAACGCTGATCCCTAGCGTGCATTAGGCAAGTAAGTGGAGACCCCATCGTGGTGTCAATAACGCGATAGTGTGTTCGTCTGGAAGTAGCCCAGGAGGACATACGCAGCGCTTGCCGTCGGCGTGCCCTGCAGGGCAGTAGGTGGTATCCGTTGGGTTGATAACATTCCCAACCGTGACGACCTGTTCATGACATACTCGGGTTCCCCGTCGTGTGGTGTTGAAACATGATCACGTACCTTGAGACATGACTTAACTCAAGGACGGCCGTATGACAATGATACAACGTTTGTTTTTACTTTCACATATGGAACTGCCTGTAATGACACAACCTTTGAGTGCACCACGATTGAGTGTTTTTCTGCAGGTACTAACCACGTACGTATCCGTGTAGTACACGTGTGCGAGAGACCGTCTTAGTGCCACTGATAATACGTATATGCCGGTGTAATCCGGTTAGGATTTTTCTTTTGGAGAGGCTATGTAGGACCGACATGTTTCTTACGGTGCATCGACGCCGTACTAAACTTAATAACCTCTTCCCTATGAAGAAATGATTCATGAAATAACTTTCAACTAAAAATGGAAGTTTGAAACAAATATTAGTTACTGGACTCTTATTTTGAGCTAAGATTCAAATGAGAGTATAACTAGGTATCAAAGTTTTCAAAAACAGAATGCTCTGTTTCTGGCAGAAATTCTTGCTGGACTTTAACAGAGCATAACTCTGAGTAGCTTGACCCAAATAAGGTGTATGATACAGTTCTGGAAAGATTTTCAAGTGCTCTACAACTTCTTTGTAGACCTCCAGAGCAAAATCACACGTTAAGTTGGTGAAAAATCCAGTTGAAGGCAAACTGTTCAAAACAAGGACAGTAGCAAAAACCTCTCTGGACCTTTCTGTTTTTAAGCCATAACTTCCTATAGAAAAATCCTTAAGGAGCCTAGGATACACCGATGGAAAGGTTATGAAATGTGCAACATTGGTGTAGTTCAGAGTTTGTGCAGATTCTTATTGTATTTTTATATACAACTGTGATAAAAGTAGCCACATACAAAGGTCATGCTGGCAAATTTTATCCAGGAGTTCTGTCAGCTTTGAGCAATCATAACTTTTAGTTCAGAGGTGACCTAGAGGCATATAAATACTCGTGGAAAGCTACTGAAGTTAACTTTAACTTTGGTATTCAACGTGAGTTATGAATATGCTGTTCAACGGACCATGAATCTGGGTGAGGACAGAAAAGTCCGTTCTGTACAGCAAAGTGAACGGGTTAGGCCTATCCCATGAGAGTGATTAAACTCGAGGATTTTCTGGTGGGACGTGAATATCCAATGTGTTTCCGATGAGTTACCGGGCAATGCCGGCTAACAGGACGTCAAGTTCAAGATTGAACTGACGCTGGAAACAACACCGATTTCACGAAGGCCGTGTAAGATGGCACCCAATAAACTAGCGGAGTTGAAGGAGCAACTAAGTGCACTTATGAGCAACGGTTTTGCACAACCAAGCTCATCACCTTGGGGTTGCTCTGCGCTGTTCATTAAGAAGAGCGACCAGACACTATGATTAAGTGTTGATTTACGTTCACTCAATGCCATCACTATAGAGGGCAATGAGGGTACTCGGTGACACGACCCCATTGGTCTTGTCGAGTCAGGATCACGCTGAGGGGTGCTGCGTTGCACAGCACCGTATAACACACGTCAAAGGTACAAAGCGGAAGCGAAATTTTATTACATAAACAAGTTATGAACATGTTTACATCAAAATAAGTTCAGTCTACACTCGCGGGCGTAGACTAAGCATCAAGTGCACGTTCAGGCCTTGAACGTGTCCTTGCTAGCACACACGCACACTAACTCTGCGGCATGCACGATTCCCACTCGACGGGGTTCCCCTCCTGGGGTTCCGTCTCCTCTTCGGGAGTCCCTTCCTCATAGAACCCTGCAAAAGCTTCAAACACAAGCAGTGAGCACGAAGGCTCAGCAAGTATGACCCGTCTCACCTGAACATGGAACTTCTACACGAGGGGTGATGGGTTACATGAGGTAAAAATCATTTGCATGGACTCGCCTAATTAGTAGAACCTTACTTTCAAGCTTTTAGCAGCAGGTTGTGGAGAACCTTACGCTAAGACAACATGAGAGAGCCGCAATCAAACAAGAAACGTATTTCTCTCATGTACTTTGCCCAAAGTTGAAAAGAACTTTAGTTAGCTGTAAACTACAGCATATCATTAACAATCAATGTCCATAATTCAATCAGCAACATTTTATCATGTGACTAGCCTGTTCTTTCTACGTCACGGTACAGTGAACAAGTGGTACTCACTGACCGCGAGGGATGGTGATTATAATCGATTTACACCTGCAGGGTTACCCGAACAACCAGTTACGTATGCCCGTACTCGATGTTGCCTACAACAACCATCACGGACGCCGTACGCAACTACCTTTCACCCGTCAGCCAAATATTGAACCGGTCCCGTCGTCCCGAGCAAGAGGTCTCTGCACGCGCATCTCAGTGCCGCCAGCCGATTTACACCTGAAGCTCTCAACCTATCCTCTGAACGAGGGCAATGCCTCAATACCCAGCTACCCGAGTTACATCAGTTTCCCGGTTCCCATATAGCCGGTAGGTCTTCGGTACTGTTCTAGCTTGTTCAACAGGCCCGCACACGGCTCGGTCCTCAATCGACACAAGCGGAGCTACAGCACACAGGCCCCAAAGTCCTGCTGCCCTTACCCTCCGCTTGGTCTCATTTTCTTGCCATGTGTTTCATGTGCTATCACTACCCGAGTCGAGTGCCTCTAGCCTATGCTCGCGAGTAGTTCCAACTACTCGACTTGTACCGAATCCTACTCTACCTTAGCATTGCAGTAGCTAACGGGGTTTGCAATCCTAAACCCAACCCGTGGTTTTCTTGGCTATGCAGTTGGATTTCCAAGCAAGACTCTATTGCAAAGAATAAAGTAATCAAGTATGTGCTCAAAACAATAAAAACTTTTAAAAGGTTAATGCAAACCGGAGCTTGCCTTGCTGCTCTTGGTCGTAGGCTAGCTGTTCCTCCAGAGTAACGAAGTCTAGGACTTCGGGTCCCTCCTCGACCTTAGCGACTACACGTTAGAAGAAACATATGTATCAATTTAAATGTGTTTGTATTAAGTTTTAAACTTGTGAAGCTTATAAGTCCCACTAGACAGACTCTATGACTGTGAAACTTTTACTGTTGCTTGGTTACAACCTAAATAGAAACTTGGTCAAGTTTTAGTTGCAGCAAAGCTCATTTGAGCCCTCCACAATTAATTATGTACTTGACCTTAATTGAAGGCTCTTAGGGTGTTCTAAGGATTTTCATGAAACAAACTATGACTTTCTGAAAACTAGATTTTCAGATGGTTCTAATGTAGTTGGTCTCCCTTAATTTGAATGTTTCTAGCTAAAGATATGAGCTAAACAATTTCAGAGAAAATCCTGAAAATGTTTCTAAACATTTTCTACTTTCTCTGGAACAGTTTCACTAATCACACCATTAGATGGCTTAAATGAGCTCCAATGGGTCTGAAATTTTTATGGTAGTTCAGAGATATTTTGGTTAACATTCCAGCAAAATTTCAGGATTTTCCTCCAAAGGATTCTCCAGTTAAAATTCCTAACAGTTTAGATTTTGGGGAATTAATTATGGAGAATTAAGGTTTTTCATGAAGTGAAACTTGATTTGCTGGAAAGCGCTCAGAAAGCTGAATCCAGCAAAATTTGGTTCACTCGATTTGAAGCTCTCTAGCCAAAGTTATGAGGATTTGAAGTTTGGAAGAATTCTGAAAATCGGGGAAAAGTTTAAACTCTCGGGGCCCGCGGGGACACGTGTCGAGCGCGGAGGTGTCCGGCACACCGGAGCTCACAGGGTATTTGCGCGCCAGCACAGCCGATCCCCGGCCACACCCGATCCCGATTTAAATTCTTCAGCCGCTGACACGTGGGCCAGCCGGCTTCGTCTTCCTCCCGCCGTTCTCTCGCGCCCGCGCCGCTGACCTCGCCGGAGCAGACTCGGGCTCGCCGGCTCGCCTCTGCCGGACCTCCCATGGTCTGAAACTCGCTGCCAGGGGGTTGTCGACGTCGAGGAACACGTCGGTGGTGTCAGGTCGGGCTGGGGATGACCGGAAATAGCTCGGCGACGTGCCGCGGCCTCGGTTGAGGTTCGGCACCGTCGACCGTGGTTTCTAAACCCGCCAACACCTCGAACAAACGGCCCTACAGCATCAGTGTACCTCTAGGAAGCTCGACAAGGTGTCAAAAGGGTTCAGGGATGGCGGCAAGTCGGTCGGCACTGTGTGACCGATCGTGCCCGCCATGACCGCCCTCGATCGAGCTCGAAATTCGTCACTCCTAGCCAGTTTCACGCTACGGATGCAGAAAATAACTTGATCGCCGGCTAGTCCAGCGTCTATGTGCAAGATTTGATGACCTCCGAAAGATCATAGAGCGAGAATTTAAAGAAACCGTACCGGAAGCTCAGTTTAAGGTTGCTGGAGCAAAAACTGAGAATTCGCCGGCGAGAGTTCACGGCGTGGCTTGAGTTTCAGGTGGAAGCAGCGTGGAGTCCGTGCGCTCCTGTTGCCACCCTTGCTCGGCCGTGGAAGTGGCTGCAGCGTGCTGCCCGAGTGAGACTGATCGCCGTCCTTCAGCTAAACTGCGGCGGTCGTCGTTGATCACGGGAACAGGGGCCGAAACCTGGTGGTTCAGGCGTTGGGAGGGTGGTGCGCGGCCTCAGGTGGCTGTCTAGCAGCTCAGGAACGAAGGAGGATGTTGTTTTGCTGGTTTTCCCGATTGAGCAGAGAGCTACGGCGAGAAAAAATGCCACTGCTCAGGTTTGCCCGCGACAAGATAAAGCCGGCCGACTCCTGCTCAGTGGAGGCGGTGCCGGTCGCGTGGGGGCACGAGCAAGCCGCCCTGGGCGCCAGCGCGCGGAGAAGGAAGCAGCTGGTGGCGCCGGTAGCTGCTCGGTGGCACAGCCGACAGCTGCTCGGTGGAATTTTCCACCGAGACTCTGACTTTGGGTGCAAGTTTCTCCTTCTTCCCTCTATGACATGTGGGTCCCACCCGGGGTTTTAACCTCTGAAATTTACTCCTAATCACTGTTGTAAACAGTGAGCCCCATAATACCCCTGGTGATTCAAATTATTCACCCCTGAGCCATTTGAATTGAATAGGATTCAAATTGGGTTTGGTTTGAGTGAATTTCAGCACAAGTTCAGTTTTGAATTCAAATAAAGTTTGAATTTGTCCCACTTAGCTCATGTCAAGATCAACTCCAAATGGAGTGAAAATTGCTGTGTGAGCTCACAAAATTGTGCTGAATAAGAATATGCCTCCCACTTTTAAATTCATGGGATAAAAACAGTTTGAATTTCAATGTGGTTTCAAACTGCCCTCTTTCTATCTATACCCAAAATGACCTCGAAAAGGTTTTGAATTTGGGTGAAACTTGGCATGGACATCCTTAGCAATGTGTAGGAGTTTTCATATGTCCAGCCCACCTATATCACATGTGGGAAATACCACTTTGCCAATATGTGAGTTTGTTCTCTAATGAGCATGTTGATGGTGGTTACTTGCTCTTCATTGGTGTTCATCATCTTTCCTCAAATGAGGTGTGTGGTGTGGTGATGAATACTTCAAATGTGTGCCAAAACTGAGGCCCTTACACTCGGTGGTTTAAAGACCATATAGTATACCTCGTAATATGAAGCTCTATACTGCAAGAAACGTCGCACACCACTGATGTGGTGTGAGTACGGCAGAAGAGTACTGATCAGGGTTGGTTAGTCAACAAAGACAATGTCCGAGTTCGAACGGTAAAAGCGAACTTTGAGGCTGTTCAATCCCGAAAGAAAAGTCATGATGGTCAAAGGCTTATACCGTTGCATTTCGACGGCGGAGAACACGTGTCTTTACGTGTCTCCGATGAAAGGAATTCAGCGGTCCTGTGTAAAGGAGGGATTTTGCTCCCCGAGCTTTAGATCCGCTTGCTATCACGGAGGTGCGTGGAACCGTAACTTACCGGCTGGAACTACCTGCAAGCCTTGCTGATGTTCAGGACATATTTCATATGTCACAGCTACGGAAGTACTTTAAAACTATCATCGCTGTCCACACAGAAGAACTTGACTAGTTGAAGCCGGATCGTACCTACACCGAGCGACCGGTTCAGACTATCGATGAGAAGAATCCGGAACACCTGGAATCGGATATTAAGATTTTACCAGGTGCTGTGGGGTAATCATACCATGGGAGAAACAACGTGGAGAGCAAAGATTACCTCCGCATGAACTATCCGGAGTTTTTATCGTCATACCACTTGGCATTACCTCTCCCGTCTCGTTCTCCTATTGGAATCTCGGGACGAGATTCTTTTTAAGGGGGGCTGGAATGTAAAAGTCCCAAAAATGTGAATGCAAAGAAACGGGTGATTGAACGTCATTGTGTTTCTGGTTCATGAAAAATGGGACTTACAAAAACTTTCTTACATGGGATGGTATACATGAGGTGCAACCACATGGGTTCAAGCATGCCTTTGAAGGTGTTGGACCAAGGTGGAGCTAAACTCATGTGTAATCATACATGTACATGAGAAAGAATAAAAATAAGGTCCTTAGTCTCAACGGCTCAGCTCAATTTGCTGTCAAACTTTTGGATACACATGGAGCCTCATACATTTGAATTGAGGATAATGTGTTGGCAACTTTCTGATTTGAGGGTGGGCCAAAAAGGGAATGAACTATGATCATGTTGAGTTCATGCTGAATTCAAACATGTAGACAAGGGAATGACTTGAGTTATGTCACATAAAATGATAAACTCAAACATGGGCATGTGGGAAGAGCTAAAATCTTCTTTAACTCCTGTTGAATAAATGTAACCCGGGAAAGGATTTCACTCCCAAAAAGCTAACTCATATGCACATTCTCTGTGAGTAGAGGGGAGGGAAGTTTAAACCCCATTTTTGAACCCTTGCAAAGCATTCATGTTCATATGGTACAAAAGCATATATGTGAGATGACCATTGCAGTCCTCAGGTATTGTAGAGCTTAAGTTCCAAAATGGGAGGGATTTTAAGCTCATATACCACTTGTTCAAAGCATTGTTTGAGATCACCTTCAAATTCAAATTTGAGGCGCATGGTCAAACTGAACTTGTGCGGTACAGCTTGGGACCAAGATTGATCAAGCATGGGCTAGGAGCAAACCAAAGTGTTTCACCTAAATTCAGATGGGTCATCACCAAAGAGGACTTAAATTTCAGTTTGAATTAAATGGTTTACTTCAAGGCAAAGAAGGCCCTTTCCAAAAAGGAAATTCAAACTGTTGTTTGAAAATTTGTATTTGCAACGGCCAACTCGCAGATCAGAGGGCATATTCAAACTCTCCAGGTCCAAATTATGAGGAAAGTAAATTTTGAGAAAATTTGGAGGTGCTTTGGTATGTATATCGAAGATACTTGTAAATTTTATAGAAATTTGAATTCAAATTTGAAACTGAGGCAAAACTTGTCAAATTGCCAAATGGCTTTTGAATTTGAGTTCCTCATAGCTGAGTTTGAAACGTGCCAAAATTTGGAGATATTTTGGATACGAACTGTGGGGGGGACCCACCTGTCAATGAGAGGGGGGAGTGACTTACTGCTTAAGTTTCAGCCTCTTTGTATCTGTTCTCACCCGAACTGCCGAGGGGGCTGCAGGCGCCACAAGACTCCACGGGGAGGCCACCTCCTGGTTTCAGCTCGCGCTGGAGACCTGCTCGACGTCTCATGGCACCCTCATCCGGTCAGGGAGTGTTCTGCTCGATTACAAACCGCCACACGAGCTCCTGATATCTCTCTCGCGCAGAGATAAAGCAGCTCGCGCTGCTGCCTCGGCTTCCACCGAAGAACCCCCAACTCCTGCGTACAGAGGCCAGCTGAGCTGCGAAAACACACCATGAACTCCTCCCTCACCTCCTCAGCACGACAAACAGCAGCTTCCGGCGTCCTAGGGTTGGGGCATGAAGGTTTTTCCTCCTCCTCAGTCCATACAACATCCCTCACTGTTCTGCGTCTTCCGGGCACTCCAGTGCGTCTCCGGCACAACAAACTTCGCCCTAAGGTGCGCCATGGTGTGTAGCTACTCCTCCTGAACCCTCCTTGCTCGTCCTCGACGCCGGCTAGCCGGAATTTCGTTTTTGGCGCCGGCGCACGTGAAGGACCGACCTCAGCAAATTTCTGAAATTAGCTCCAATCAATTGATTATTCGTTCTACAATTCAAACCACAGCTACTAGGGTTCCTAGCTCCCTTCCACGCCGAAGCACGAAGCAAACCGACCCTCCTATGCCCTGGGTGACCAGAAATCGCCGCCGGCGGCCAAAACTGCCAGGTCCACGGTGACGACTAGTTTGCAGCCATGTTCTGCACGATTTGATCTCCGTTCCATGTTCCCCGACCAATAGGGATGCTGTAGGGCATCATAGCTCACCGGGAGAAGCCTTGTACATGCTGGAACGCATCCGTGCCAAGCTCCGGAGCCGCCACGCCGGTGCCTACCCACCTACAGCCATTTTCATGCGGGGAAACCTTGCCCGGCTTCTAGGCCACGGTGTGAGGAGCGTGTAGGGCGAAACCGGAGCAAAAATGGTGGAGAAATGAGGGAGAACGGGGTGCGCCATCCTTCTTTCCGGCGTGCACCCGCGGGCTCTGGTGAGAGGTTGAAGAAGCACCTGACCCGTGGGCCCCACATTTGACTGTTCTGTTTAAAAATCAACACAGAGAGTTGTTCAAACTTGGAAAATGCATAACTCTGTGTATAAAGCTCCAAAAATAGTGAAACAAATTTTTTTGGATTCCTCTCAAGGAGTAGTATCCAGGGGTACAGCCCAATGTTTATGAAAATCCCTGGATTTGGCTCATTAATTCATAAAAGGAAAATATTGTAGGAATTTTTCCAGGAGTTCTGTGTATTGGAAAATTTTCATATTTGGGTAGGAGATTCCTCCAAAAATGTTTGAATTCCAGTAAAATATTCATAGGCATTGGACCTCATTTGCTTGGCCAAATGTGGTATCAATTCCTTATGTCTCTGAAAAATTGGAAAATAGAACAGAGCTCACTTTCAGATTTTCCCCAATTCTTGTAGTGGTCATAACTTTTGCTAGGAAGCTCCAAAGTTATTGATTCAAATTGGGTTGGATTCAGGAGGTAAAAATCTATCCAAATATGCCACCCAATTTGCATTAGAACCAATATAAAATTCTGGAGGATTCTTTAAAGCTTTTCAGCAAAAGAATTTTAGAGGGCGTTTGGTTGAACCAAAATTCCCCAAATTTTGCCAGGATATTATTTAGGATATTAGGAGACTCCTGTAAAAGTTTCAGCTCATTGGGAGTTTATTTAGTTAGGGTAATTCTAATTCCAAGTTTCTGCATTCAAATAAATACAGAAACATTTTCAGGAAATTTCCAAAACTTGGAAATTCAGTTCTAGGTATTCCTTAGCTCCAAAAATCCTAGGAAAAATAATGCATGCTCCCTGAGCTATGTATGAAATTGTAGTTCACTTGAATTGGCATGAAAGTGCAAATTTATTCAGAATTAATTTCTTTTTGCCTAAATGCTTAGGGAATTGTTCTGGATGATCTACTTAGTGAAATATTCTGAATTTCGGTCCAGAGGACTTTCTTGTGACAAGGAACTCACAAGAAAATTTCCAGCTCTATTGGAGCCTTGGATCATTATGTCCTGTTCAACTCATTAGTTGATCCCCACCCAAGTGATGAAACCCCACTCATCACTTGATCCTAGTATTTAAACACAAACCCAAACCACTAGCACCAGTTTCATTTTAAATACTTAAACAGGGTTCCAGTTTTAAAACTTGTATTTAGCACTTGTTAGCAAGAACTTTACAATTAAACATGTATGCATATTCATAACGTGTAGTGATTAAACGTGGAAAGTGAAGAAGGAGAAGGTGAACTTGGATCAAGGAACAAGGAGGACAGGAGTGAACTTCAAGACATCAGAAACTGACTTCCTCTCAATTGACTTTAGTCACCTGCAAAACCAAGTCAAGCCCCGGTTTGCATTTAAGTTGTTTTATCAAGTTTTTCCTTTGTTCATCACTATGGGTCAAGGTTTGTATGTGCATTATGTCGAGAATGTTTTATACTCCACTTGCATGACCAAAAAGAACCTCTTCTCGGGTGCTTCTTAGTTACTCGACGTGAGCTGTTTATAGACTTCCGCTTTAGTTAATTTATGTAAATTATTTACAAAGAACAAATTGTAAGATTCCGCTTTGATTTATGTAATACATTATTCCTTATATGTGTGTTGTTGGGTGCCGCATAACACGGCACCACCCAATGCGATTCCCGGGCGAGGTGGCACGGTCCCGTGATCGAGGTTGGGCCCTCCTCACACATCAAAGTCATTGATTAGCTCTAACCATCTCCTTTGTCTGAGGTTGTGATCTGGCTGTGTGAAAATGTACTTTAAGCTCTTATGATCCGTATATATCTCTGTCCTTTTCCCCATCAAGTAATGCCGCCATATCTTCAATGCGTGTACCACTGCGGCTAGCTCTAGGTCATGTGTAGGATAGTTCTTCTCAAGTTTTCAGAGCTACCGGGACGCATACGCCACGACATGCCCCTCTTGCATGAGAACACATCCCAACCCGTGTCCAGATGCATCACAGTACACCGAAAAATTATTCTGTATATCTGGCATAACTAGCACTGGGGCTGTTGTCTATCTTTCCTTCAGTACTTGAAAACTCGTCTCACACTGCGGTGTCCATGTGAATGTGATTCCCTTCTCTAACAATTTGGTGAGGGGTCTCGAAATCTTGCAGAAACCCTCGATAAACCGTCGATAATACCCAGCCAATCCTAAGAAGCTTCAAACTTCCCTGACATTTTCAGGGGTTTTCCACTTATGCACATCCTCGATCTTGGTGGGATCTACGGAGATTCCCCCCTCCGAGATTATATGTCCTAAGAAGAGAACTTTCTTCAGTCAAAACTCACACTTGCTCAACTTGGCATATTGTTGGTGTTCTCTGAGCTTTTGCAACACCAACCTTAAATGTCCCTCATGTTCTTCTTCATCTTTGGAGAAGACGAGAATGTCATCAATGAAACCACCACAAATTTTTCCAGATATTCCATGAATACCTTGTTCATGAGATATATGAAGTATGTCGGGGCATTAGTTAGCCCGAAAGGCATGACGGTGTATTCATACAGCCCGTACCGAGATACGAAAGCTGTCTTTTTTAATGTCAGATTGCCTTATCTTAAGTTGGTGGTATCCCAACCTGAGATCAATTTTTGAGAACACACAAGCTCCCCTCAACTGATAAAATAAGTCTTCAATGCGGGGTAATTGATACTTGTTCTTGATGGTTACTTCATTAACGCACGGTAGTCTACGCATAACCTTTGGGTCCCGTCCTTCTTGGGCACAAATATCACTGGAGCTCCCCATGGTGAGGAACTAGGACGAATGTACCCCTTCTCTGTCAATTCTCTTAAATGTTCCTTGAGTTCTTCCAGCTGTTTGGAGTCCATCCTATACGGTCTCTTGTATATCGGAGCTGTTCCAGGCACTAGCTCAATCGCGAATTCCACTTCACGATCGGGGGCCATGCCTGGCAACTCCTCCGGAAAAACATCTGGATATTCCCTGATAATCCTGATCTCTTCCACTTCCACCTCAACTTGATTGAGTTTAAGGTCCCTCCTAGGTTCTTGTACAGTTATGAACTTCACTCTTGTGCCACTAGGGTGAGTTAGTTCCACCGTTCTTTTCGAACAATGGATGATTCCTCTATGTTTGGTCAACCAATCCATACCAAAAATAATATCTATCCCTTGTGAGTCTATCACTATGAGGTTTGCAGTAAATACCACCCCATTAATGTCTAGATTCACCTTGTGACACACTTGTCTTGTCCTTATTTCTCCCCCTGGAGAGTTCACTGCTAGCATATGGTTTATTTGTGTTGTTGCTAGATCATGCTTCTTAACAAACCCTTGAGCAATGAACGAGTGAGTAGCACCAGAATCGAACAACAGGGTTGCAATGTGTAAATTGGCAGGAAACTTACCAATTACTACGTCAGGTGCCTCTTGCGCTTCCTCCATGGTCACGTGGTCCACCCGTCCTCGCATGACATTCTGCTGTTGTGGCTGCATGGGCTTCTTCTTTGGGCACTTATGGGCGTAGTGCCCCACTTCACCACGGTTGAAGCATTGCACCCCAACCTTAGGTGCCTGGCCTGTATTATCTTGGGGTTGGTTCTGTGGTCCTTGTCCTGCTGGTCGAGGTTGATATGTGGGGCGAGGCTGCTGCACAAACTGACGTTGCGGCTGTGCTGGTGCTGATGGAGGCCTGAAGTTCGGGTTGTACCCTCTCGGTGCTGAGTAGGGTACCACAGCACGGCTGGTCTGCCCTGCGGGTTGCTGCATCAGACGTGGACATGTGTTGCTACTTGAGGCTTGGTGTGACCATCCCGCCTTCCTCTTGTTTTCATTCTCCAAGGCCTTCAACTTCCTCTCCACGATAAATGCTCTGTCTACCATCTTTTGGAAGCTTTCATACTCGTTAGAGGACATTGCACATTGCATTTCCATAGTAAGTCCTTCCACAAAACAGTCTTGTTTTTGCTCATCAGTTTCGATGTCCCGTGGTGCATAACGGGATAGTTGGGTGAACTTAGTGAGGTATTCCCTCACAGTCATGTTTCCTTGCTGCAGTCCCAAGAACTCCTTTCTCTTGTTTTTGAGTTCACCCCTTGGTATGTAATGGTTGCGGAAACTGCGCTTGAACTCTTCCCAAGTGATGTTCTCGGGGTCATGATAGGCTGCCACGTAAGCGGTCCACCAATCAGCAGCAGGCCCATGCAATTGGTGAGAGGCAAACAGCACCCTCTCATACCCTTGGCATTGTATGATCCTCATCTTGCTCTCAATGGTCTTTAGCCAGTCATCTGCCTCCAAAGGTTCAGCAGCACTTGCAAACTTTGGAGGTTGAGTCCCCAGAAACTCACTCAACCTTGGTTGGCGTGGTGCAGCTTGTGGGGTTGGAACTTGGTGCAAGTTGGCCACCACTTGAGTTAGGCTCTGGATGAGCTGATTCTGATTTTCAAGCATTTGGTGGATATGGTCAGCTCGTTCACGGCGACCACCCCTGTCTTGTCCTCCAGAAAGATGAGGGTTGCCGGCCTCATCGTTGTTGTTGGTGGGGTTGGCACCACGACCCTTTCCTCTTCTAGCCATCTATCATGATCAACCAAATGTTAATCTTACAGTATCACGTATTAACTTCCCAAATTGCTTATTTAAACTTAAACTTTTGAGGCCTTAATATATTAAACATTTTCTGAGGGTTTCACGTAGATTTTTTTGGGAGTCACATCTCACGCGAAAATAAATGCACTCTTAATTCATAGGGGTTCACACATCAAAGCAAAGCAACCTACAGACGAGGTTGTGGACAAATGCCCATGGCTTCCACAACTCACGTCACACACCAAACATTAACACATAAATAACTAAGGTATTGACTCGACTACTCGATAACCTGCTGAGATAAGGGAAATGACTCTAAACAACTCGTATCACTGAGCTGGCTCTTCGGGGTCTTCCTCATTATTGCGGCTGCCCTCTGATTCCGCTTTAGGTGGGGAAGTTGCGGGTGGAGAAGTGCGGCGGCGCCTGCTCGCCCGGTGGTCTGGGGAGTCAGGAGTCCACGTGTTATTCACAGTGACACACAGTTCATTCCCATCTCCTTTTTCTCTCGCCCTCAAGCTGGCACGAAACAATGCCTCAGTCTCCTTCAGGGTGTCACGAACATCCCGAAGCTCCTGCTGGCACTCCTGCAGTCGAGTGCTGAGCATAGCAGCATCCTCCAAGCACGAGTCCATGTTCTCATGGGAAGTCCACTGCTGCACTGGCGGGTACTTGTATTCTGCGGTGCCACTCTCACGCTGGAGGACATACAAGTACTCAGTCCTGTTCAGGTGGCGACGGTTCATGTAACTCTGGTAGGTGATGGCCTCCCAGGTGACATCCTTCTCAGCATCGACCTGTGTCGCACGACAAGCTGGAGAGTGGTGGATCTTGAGCAGCTGATTTTCATGGATAATCCTCATCTCTGAGCTCCATTCTTCCAGCTTCTCACGGATGATCCTGGTGGAGCTGTAGTGTATGATCAGCTTGCCCGTATTGCCGGCGGCGTGGAGCATACGCCGAAGACGGCGCAACAAGCCTCCTACTGCCAACCCATAGGAGTGGTACGTCACCGGACGGTTATCCTCTCTCAAGGCAAGGGCAACTACAGGAACCCTCGCTCCGGTGGACTTGCGGGCGGTGCGGATCATGCAAACCATCTAAAACATAAAGCATTTAAAATTAAGTTAGATAAGAATTAAATAAAAAGTGTGTTTTGAATAAAAGTTGGGGCAAGATGAACAAGTAAAGTGACCCTAATAAATAACACTTTCAACCCACACCTTTATAAAATAGTTTTTAATAAAATAGGGTTCTTAAATACGTCCATTTCTACCTAGGTCCACGTTCCTACGGGCAACCATGGCTCTGATACAACTTCTGTCATACCCGGTTTCTCCGAAGAACAACCGAGTGAATATCACATGTATGCCAGGATCATTTTCTCATACATGTGATGACAAATAGTGAAGCATCATCATATTACAAGCCAGGTGTTCGAATATAAATAAGTCTTACATTGCATACGTCTCGATGGACGATCATAAGTTCATAATATGTAAATAAAACAGCAGCGGAATATAAATCTTGTGGGCTCCATCACAGGCATTGCCCGGGGGACTCCGTGAACCTAGAATCCTTCCTCGGGACCAAAGTCTTGGTCATTAAACACCACATCATTCTCTTGACCTGAGCAGCAATATAAACCAACAGAAAAGCAAGTTTGAGTACCGGGGGCACTCAGCAAGTGTGGGAAAGTTATGTCATGCATGGCTAGAGCAAGGAAAGGTTGAACTCATGGTTAAAGTACTACGCAATTAATACCTATCACCTTAGCTTAATTAAACACCTACATTACTACACAGGTGAAATGGTCCCAATCTCCTAACCCATCATCAAAATCAAGTAAACATAGTCTCATCTCTAATGTTAAGCTTCCCGCTTAACATCCACAACTTCCCAATCCATCATCCTCTAATCATGAATAAGTCCAAGCCGCTCTTGACCGTGAGCACGGCTGTCATTACAGTTTTTGACTCTGCAGAGTTTGCACCACTGTACCCACATGTAGTGATTTCATCCCCCGTTGCCGGGTGGACTAAAAGAACCTCCATTATGCCAGTGGCCGTGAACCACATTAACACTTCCCAGGTGTGTAGCCAGGAGATCACAACGTGGCCTTTACAAAGGGATTCCCGACGTTCATGGGCCCGCTGAGGTTTCACCCCTAACAGCATACAAGAGGCTCCAACCCCGCTGCAGTGGCCCCCTCTTGAGCCTTGCGGTTCATATGGTAGTCCAGCTGACACCTATTCCCCGCACCATCCAAAACACCCATACTATGCTGGGGATACACCTAATTAATTGGCCAAGCTTAGCACCAACCAAATTATCCAACTTGCCTCGATCCCTACCTCTACATAACTCATAATGTCTCATTCAAGAGTAAAGTAAACAAGTTGATGATCTCATATCCCACTTATCCCATTCTAACCATGGCTAAGCATAAGTAATATGAATGAAGGACATAATAAAACCAATCCCAACCAAAGCTACAAGGAAACAAGATAATGCAATTCTAGGGAAACTTCCTAGCATGGGTTTCATATTTCAATTGACAATGCAAATAATTCTATCTACACATCCTAGCATAGGATCAAAGTGGTCAAGGACACTTGCCTTCCTCCTGCTGCTCTGGGAATGGAAAGTCTTGGTCTTGGAAGGGGAGAACTTGCTCTGGGGCAGGTTCTACTCATGCCAATACACATAGCAAAAGAAAACAACAATCCATAAGCCATAGTTCACACTTTCACTCATGTAAACCATACATACATACATATGAAAGTCATTCACATTTCTAAGTGTTGTGGTTACCCTACATGTGTTGATTTTTGGCCTACATGCACTTTTAACCATATGTATATGATTTCTAACTTTGTATTCAGATTTCTATTTGCACACTATATATGAATCTCCAATTTGAACAAATTCTTTATATTTAATTAATACACCTCTTAGCTACCAAGTTTGCATGAAAGGTAATTTTCTACTCCAAATAGGTTTTCAGATCTTCTACAAAATCCTAAATTGAAGTTTTTGGATTTGGAGACCTCATTTATCATTTTCTAATTATGCATACTTATTTTCCTATATTTTCAGATTTATTTTCTATGCCTAAAAGTGAACTTTACTATGAAAATAGTAAGACACATCATCTAAACAGAATAGGTTCTGATCTAAAATGTTCAATATTATATTTTTGAACTTCCTCTCTGATGTGGAACAAATTAAATTTATTTTACTAGTTTTTAGAATTATTTCCTAGCCTAAAATGTATCTCTAGAGAAAATAAAAATGAGCAACACTTAGGCAGATTTCATTTCAGCCTAAAATCTATTTTTAACTCATTCTAAAGTTTTCCAAGTGCTAGGAGAGTTTAAATTTGAATTTGCACATGTGTTTGCCTTACCTTTTAAATTTAAATCCTAGTCACATATTCAAATTTCTGAATTAGGTATCCGACAGGGTCAAAAAGGCAAATCCACCATACTGCAGGGTCTAATTTACAATTTCTTAAATTTCCAGGGGTCTAACTACACATAACAGAGGGGTTTTCCTAATTTTTATTAAGTCCAGGGGCTAAAACTGATTTTTAAATGAATTTACACGAATTTCTGAAGGTCCAGGGGCTAGATCAGAAGTTTCCGGGGCTAGCTCGTGTTTTCCGAAATCCCCAGGGGGTAGCGCGTAAGAATCCCAGTCTTTATAACGCGGGGCTGACGTGGACCGTCCGATTTAAAACAGACGGCTCAGATTAGATCGCCGAACCGGTACGTGTCGGTTTTATTTCTACCGTGCGATTTAAAATAGACGGCCCCCAAGGGGCCACGTCGCCCTGGCTGGAGCCAGCCCGCGCGCGGCGGCGGGGGGTGGCGATCTCGCCGGCGCAGCCTCGGTTTTTTGCCGCTACATGCTAGAACTCGCATCCTTTTGCACGGATCGGCTGCGGAGGGTTAGGGGATGCTCACCGAGGGCTTTTCCTGCACTCGTAGGCCTTGGAAGTCGGTCGGCGGCGAGCTTCAACGGCGATGGTCTTCAGTGCACGTCGGAGTGGTAGTTGGGGCGCAAGACACGTCGTTTCCTTCACCTGCAGGGCTACCCGGCGGCGGTGGAACGTGATCAGCATGTTAGATCAGGAAATTTGAGCAAGGATTGAAGGAAATCGACTGTAGAAACTTCGGTTCTCACCGGAGAGAAAAACGGCCGATCGGGGGGGGGGGGGGGGGGGGTGAGAAACAGGGCGATTGTCGGCGTTTAAATAGGCGAGGGAGGGCGGCTGGGGTTTGTTTGGATGTGCCACAGCACATAGCTGGAGATCGCGGCATCCGGAGCCAGAAAATCGGCGTGGGTGCTGCGGTCAGCGCGGAAGTCGCGCGGCAGTTGGGCGAGCGCGCGAGGAGAGGGATGACACGCGGGCCCCGCGTGTCAGTGAGAGGGAGAGAGGGGGGGGCGCGGGTTTGGGCTGGCGTGGGGGGGTGGGGTCTTGGGCCGGCTGGCGGGTTTCGGCCTACTAGCGGGTTTTGGTTTTCTTTTTCTTTTTCCTTTTCTTTTTCTGTTTTAATTTGAATTTGAATTCCCCTTTGGATTTGAATTGCTTTATCACATGCATTACGTCCAAAAATTTTCAAATTCCCCTCTTTAGCAGGTTTTGGGGTGTTACATGGGACATCACGTCCCGGCGAGATGTCAATACTCTCCGGCGGGAGGTTATGGCAATAGTACCCTCTGCCAAGACGGCTCCCTACCGCAAGTGGATGGAGACAGAGATCAGCTTCACCGCCTCCAACTGCCCCAAGAACATGGGGGAGCAAGGCAGCTGCCGTTCATCGTCTCCCCGACGATAGCTAACATGAAGCTCTACCATGTGCTAGACGATGGAGGAGCGGGCCTCAACCTCATCAGTCTTGCAGCCTTTCAGAAGCTGCAGATCCGGATGGGAAAGCTGGCCCCGTCGCGCCCATTCTCTGGAGTGGGCCCAGGGTCCATTCTTCCACGCGGTAGCGTCTCCCTCCTGGTGACATTCGGGACGCCTGAGAACTACCGCACAGAGAACGTCGTCTTCGATGTGGTGGAGGTCAACCTCCCCTTCAACGCCATCCTCGGCAAGCCGACATTGTACCAGTTTATGGCCGTAGCTCATTACGGCTACCTGACGCTGAATATGCCGACCCCGAGCGGTGTCCTCAGGGTCCAAGGAGACCGGACCGCCGGAGTCGCAGCGCTGGAGAAGCTCCAGGCTTTGGCAGCTTCAAAGGTGGGGGCCTTCGGGAGTGCTGGGACAATCAAGGAGCCACCCAGCATAGGACAACGTAGCTCATCCTCTGCGCCCCGCATTCAGCCTTCGGGTGCGGAGGAGGTCTCGGTCAAGGTCGCCCAGATCGGCGAGGATGATGCCCAGACCACCCGCATCGCGGGGAACTTGGGCAGCAAACAGGAACTCATGCTCATCACCTTCGTCCAAGCTAATGTCAATGTGTTTGCTTGGCAACCATCGAAAATGTCGGGGATCCCCAGGGAGGTGATCGAGCACCATCCGAAGATCCACCCTGACGCCAAACCGGTGATGCAGAAGCCTCGGAAGCAGTACGTCGAGTGGCAGAATTTCATTCGTGAAGAAATCAAGAAGTTGCTCGACGCCGGCTTCATCCGAGAAGTCCACCACCAAAGATGGCTGGCCAACCACGTTGTGGTACCTAAGGCTGGCGGGAAGTTGCGGATGTGCATCGACTACACGAATCTAAATAAGGCATGCCCTAAGGACCCCCTTCCCCTCCCACAAATACATCAAATTGTAGATTGTACTTCTGGCTGTGATCTACTGTGCTTCCTAGATGCTTATTCCAGTTTTCATCAAATACCCATATCTAGAGAAGATGAAGAGCACACCACTTTTATAAGAGCACACCGCTTTTATAACAGTCACGCCTTTATTGTCATGTCTCTATGCCTTATGGCCTTAAAAACGCCTTGCCTACCTTTGTGCGGACCATGCATAAGACACTCGGGGACCTAATAAGGGACTTAGTGGAGGTGTAGTTGATGATATCGTGGTGAAAGTTGATTCGCATACATCTCTGTTAGACAATTTAGCCTTAGTGTAAGTGCATCTAGGATATCCCTTGTGGGTTTTGGCTAATTGATGACGAACATATGAGATCCTAATGAAACTATTAAGATGATTGCAGGATAAACAAAGTGAACTGGCTCGGTGCACACAAAAAGGTGAAAAATAGAGTGGTGCCCGAAAAGGAAGACTTTAGTGGAATTTAGAAGAGCAAAGTAGATGTAAATGTATAGGGTGTGTGTGAGAGACACATCCCAAGAGCTCATGACTTTGCGTAAGGGTAAGGGGTTTAAAAAATCAACTAAAATCCACTGGACACCGGACTAGTCCGTTCATGGACCAGACTAGTCCGGTCAGCTTACTGGAAGGCAACCGGAAAAGTCCGGTTTTGGACCAGACTAGTCCGCTCATTGTTCTGTTGTCCTCTTTAGAGGACTGCGGACTAGTCCATCCATGCGACAGGACTAGTCCGCTAAACTTTCTGGAAGTACACCGGACAAGTCCGTTTTTGGACCGGACTAATCCGGTTAACCCACTAGAAGTAGACCGGACAAGTCCGATCATATACCGGACTAGTCCGGTATTAGGTTTTACAACGATAACTTTTTAGAAACTATATAAATGGGTGATCCACGGCCTCCCATAGTAGACACACGACTCATACTGCTTGAAACAAGAACCCTAGCGCCGCCACCTGTCCCAAGAGCTCCAAAACACATCTCCCAACACATCTAAGGTAAAAAAAGGTGAAGATCAATCAAACACTTGGATTTGGGATTGGGAGATCGTCGTTCTTTCGTTGTGAGCTCTTGGGGTTTGATCTCTCTACACTCATATTCTGCATTGTAATCTTTTTGAGTGTATTTGATTGCTTTCTCATTGTAATTCTTGTGGGAGCCCTCAACGTGTGAGGTTGCCCCACAAACTCGGTGATTACCCGTGCTAGTGGAGTCAAGTTGGCCTTGTGTGGTGACTTGAAGAGGGAAAGGGTTAGAGACCCGGCTCTGTGTGAGCCTCCTCAACAAGGACGTAGATCTCTTGGTGAGATCGAACCTCGGTAAAATTTGTGTCTCGCATGCCTCCTTGTTTTTGTTGATTATAACATCTAGTTGCTAAACTTCATAATTTGAGTTGCTAAGTCTCATTCACGGGCATAATCACACCTCACATTGTAAAATAAAAATAGAATAATTGTTGTTCTTATTTCCGCTGCTAAACAAGTTAATTCTTCTGCACAACACTTATACAATCTACACAATTCAGCACACCGGACTAGTCCGCCCACACAACCGGACTAGTCCGGTCAATCAAGTTTCTGATAATTCTATTAAGTGTGCAGGAATCTTTTAAAGGCCTATTCACCCCCTCTAGGCCACATTCAATTGGTATCAGAGCTAAGTTCTCCATCAACGAGACTCACATCTCGGAGAGATCAATGGCCTCTGAGAAGAACAACGATATCCCTAAGACGAACAACAACGATGAGGAGCAAGAAGCCAAAGCCTTCGATGTGCTGAAAGAAAGTCCACATGACGATGATGAAGTGAGACAGCTAAAGGCATTACTGAGAAAGAAATTAATGGCACAAAAGGGAAAAGAGGAAGAAAAGACGACGGGGAGTGGTCATCACGACTACTCCCGATATCCTTACAACTACAACCGTCTCAATTCAAATAATCATTATCTCTCCATTCCTATGGGAAGGCCCCCGCAGTTTGACGGAAGTGACTATACCACGTGGAAGTACAACATGAAAATGCACCTAATATCCTTGAATCCCAGCCTTTGGCATATTGTCTGCACAGGAATAGATATCCCAGACACGGATGAAGAACTCACTCCGGAACAAGAACAAGAGATTCACAGAAATGCACAAGCCGTTGCAGTAATCACATCGTCACTGAGAAGAGAAGAATTTACCAAGATCGATGGACTAGAGAGTGCAAAAGAAATCTGGGATACACTCAAAACAGCTCATGAAGGAAATAGGTATGTACGTGAAGCCAAAATTGAGATGCTTGAAGGAGAGTTGGGGAGATTTGCTATTGAAGAAAGCGAATCACCTCAAGACATGTACAATCGGATGAAGGCACTCATTAACAAAATCCGTGCCTATGGAAGTAAGAAATGGACTGATCACGAGGTGGTCAAAAGGATGATAAGAGCCTTCATGCCAAGAAACGTCACACTTTGCTCAATGATCAGAGAGAGCCCCGGTTTTCACAAAATGACTCCCGATGAACTACTAGGGAAGATCATAAATCATGAAATGATGGAGAAAGAAGCCCAATACGTCAAAGACTTAGCCGAACTCACCTCATCCAAAAAGAATGAAGTTGCTCTCAAAGCAACGTGCAGACCCAAACTCAAAGAAACTCGTGAAGACCAAGAAGATGGAGGTACAAGCGACGAGAGCACTGATCTTGATGATGAAGAAATGATACTCTTCATTAAAAAGTTCAAACGCATGATGAAGAGAAGACACGGCAACAATTCACATGAAGGCAAAAGCAAGGATAAAGGAAAATCCAAGGCTCGGCGCACTTGCTACAACTGCGTAGAGTATGGTCACTTCATGGTGGACTGTACTTATGAAGAAAACAAAAAGAAGAAGGAAACAAGATCTCAAGAAAAGAAAAGTTTCAGAAAAAGAAGACAAGTCCATCAAGCTCACATTGGGAACGAGTGGGACTCAAACGACGAGTCCTCCTCCGATGAAGAAGAAGAGATGGCCACTATCGCAGTCAAGAAACCAACAATGAGAGCCACACTCTTTCCGAACATGGGAGGACGGGACATGAACAACCACACTTGTCTTATGGCTAAGGAAGGCAAGAAAAAGGTTCGACTTACTCCTCCTGTACTAAATTCCTCCATTGATGACTTTGATAGCTCTAGTGATAATGAAGAAATGTTTAGAGGGCTAAGTAAAATTGCTTTAAAGAAAATGGAAATGTTGTGGAACGAAATCTTTGAAAAGGAGGAACTTGTCAACCGACAAGAAGATATGCTCATCCGTGAGAGGAAGAGATATCAAGAAGTTGAAAAGCTTCTTGAGCTTGAAAGAGAGAAGAAAGAGTCACTTGAGTTAAAGCTAGCCTTGAGTATGGAAACTTACTCAAAGTTAGAAGACTCGCACATTGCAATCAAGTAAGAACTTGCTAACTTGTCAAAAGTTAACAAAATCCTTGAGGTGCAAGTTGAGTCGCTCAAACAAAGTGACTCCTTTTTATCCAAGAGCTCTTCCTCCAAAGACATGAGTTCGACAAAAATAAGAACCTGCACTTGCTCTAGTAAGAAGAATGTAATTTCTAATGCTTCAACCTCTCATGACATGCATTCTTCTCAAAACGGCATCTTTGATAAGGAGAAGATCAAATATGCACGAAGTGCATATATGATCACTAGACCTCCCAATGTCAAAGATGGTCTTGGTTTTGACAGGAACAAACACATGTCTACTCCTAATCATGCTAAGAATAGAATCACTTTTGTTAAAGAAAAATCCCATGAATCTGAGTTACAAACACTGTTCCGTACATTTGATGCTTCTTATGTTCTCATGAAAAACATGTATGGAAAAGTCATTGCTAAATATACAGGGCCACGCCACAAGAACTTAAAAACTTGTGTATGGGTGCCCAAGACTCTTGTGACTAACCTGAGAGGACCCAAGCAAGCTTGGGTACCTAAAACCAAGGAATAGTTCTATTTTGCAGGCTTACTCCTGCGGCGGATCTAAGTGGATGGTAGATAGCGGATGCACAAATCATATGACCGGAGAGAGAGGTATGTTTGTGGAGTACGAGTGCAACAAGGATCCAAGTGAAGGTATATACTTTGGAGACAACAGCCAAGGAAAGGTCCTTGGTAGTGGTAACATTGAAATATCCTCTCAACACACCTTATCTAATGTTTTACACGTAGACTCTCTAGATTATAATCTTTTATCAATATCTCAACTATGCGACAAAGGTTAAAACTGTTTATTCACTAATGAGGGTGTGACCATCTTTAGAAGAAGCGATGGCTCGATTGCATTCAAGGGATTGTTGAAGGGAAAGCTTTATCTTGTTGACTTCAACAAAGATAAAGCCGAACTCAACACTTGCTTGGTTGCTAAGACCAACATGGGATGGCTGTGGCATAGACGGCTAGCCCATGTTAGAATGTGAAATCTGCAGAAACTTCTAAAAGGTGGTCACATCCGTGGTCTTCCGGATGTGGTTTTTGAAAAAGACAGGCCGTGCAGCGCTTGTCAAGCAGGAAAACAGGTTGGAGCACCACACCCCGCCAAGAATGTGATGACCACCGCTAGACCGCTGGAACTTCTCCACATGGATCTCTTTGGTCCAATTGCGTACATCAGCATCGGCGGTAACAAATACGGTTTAGTAATTGTTGATGATTTTTCAAGATTTACCTGGGTATTTTTCTTGTATGATAAATCAGAAACTCAGGGAATCCTCAAGAAGTTTTTGAAAAGAGCTCAGAATGAATTCTCATCAGCCGTAAAGAATATCAGAAGTGACAATGGGACAGAATTCAAGAACACCCAAGTTGAAGAATATCTCAATGAAGAAGGTATAAAGCATGAATTCTCGGCACCCTACTCTCCTCAACAGAACGGGGCGGCCGAAAGGAAGAACAGAACATTGATCGAAATGGCGAGAACAATGTTGGATGAATACAAGACGTCAGACCGATTTTGGGCAGAAGCGGTGAACACCGCTTGTCATGCCACAAATCGGTTGTACCTTCATCGACTACTGAAGAAAACTCCATATGAGCTTCTCACGGATAAGGAAGAAGTTCCATGTGAGGCGCTGAAGAAAATGGCACTTGGTCATATCCTACCATGAGAGGAAACACAAGACGAATTAAAACAAGGAAGCAATGATCAAGGGGGAGCTCCTACACAAGATCAGGTTGAGGAAGGTCAAGAAGATCAAGATGATCATGGAAGCAATGATCTAGGGGGAGACATGACACATGAAGACAATGAAGAACAAGCAACTATACAAATTCCACACCCAAGAGTACATCAGTGTGTGCAAAGAGACCATCCTGTCAACAATATCATTGGAGACATTGCTAAGGGAGTAACTACTAGATCTCAAATTGCAAATTTTTGTGAACACTATTCTTTTGTGTCTTTTATGGAGCCATACAAGGTAGAAGAAGCCTTAAGGGATCCAGACTGGGTGATTGCAATGCAAGAGGAGCTGAACAACTTCAAAAGAAATGAAGTATGGGAGCTGGTGGAAAGACCAAGGGCGAACATAGTTGGAACCAAATGGGTCTTTCGGAACAAGCAAGATGAACATGGAGTAGTGACAAGAAATAAAGCGAGGCTGGTGGCCAAAGGTTATTCTCAGGTGGAAGGTTTGGACTTCGATGAAACTTTTGCTCCTGTAGCTAGACTTGAGTCCATTCGCATTTTATTGGCATATGCTACTCACCATAATTTTAAGTTGTATCAAATGGACGTCAAGAGTGCCTTCCTCAATGGTCCGATAAAGGAGGAAGTCTATGTGGAGCAGCCACCGGGGTTCGAAGATCAGGAATACCCCAACCATGTCTATAAACTGCGTAAGGCTCTCTATGGCCTCAAACAGGCTCCTCGAGCCTGGTATGAGTGCCTTAGAGATTTTCTGACTCAAAATGGATTCAAAATTGGTAAAGCTAACTATACACTCTTTACTAAACATTTTGATGATCATTTATTCGTATGTCAAATTTATGTTGATGACATTATCTTTGGATCCACTAACAAGTCCTTCTGTGAAGAATTTAGCAAAATAATGACAGACAGGTTCGAGATGTCAATGATGGGTGAATTGAAGTTCTTCTTGGGATTTCAAGTGAAGCAACTCAGAGAAGGCACATTTATAAGCCAAACTAAATATACACAAGACATTCTCAAGAAATTCAATATGGACAAAGCCAAGCCCATCAAGACACCCATGGCCATCAACGGACATCTCGACCTCAATGAAGACGGTCCAAATGTGGACCAAAAGGTATATCGGTCCATGATTGGCTCCTTACTTTATTTATGTGCATCTAGGCCAGATATTATGCTTAGCGTATGCATGTGTGCAAGGTTTCAAGCCGCACCTAAAGAGTGTCACTTAATTGCTGTAAAAAGAATCCTAAGGTACCTTGTGCACACACCCAACTTGGGCCTTTGGTATCCCAAAGGATCCAAGTTTAACTTGATAGGGTATTCCAATGCCGACTATGCAGGATGCAAAGTCGATAGAAAGAGCACGTCAGGGACTTGTCAATTTCTTGGTAGGTCCCTAGTTTCTTGGTCATCTAAAAAAACAGAACTCCATTGCTCTTTCCACAGCGGAAGCGGAGTATGTTGCAGCCGGTAGTTGTTGTGCGCAACTACTTTGGATGCGACAGACTCTTAGGGACTACGGCTACAATCTAAGTCATATCCCGCTTCTATGCGATTATGAAAGTGCTATAAAAATTGCACACAACCCTGTAGAGCACTCAAGAACTAAGCACATAGATATCCGTCATCACTTTCTTAGAGATCATTCATTAAAAGGTGACATCGCTATTTCACATGTTAGGACTGAAAAACAACTTGCGGATATTTTTACCAAACCATTAGATGAGAAAAGGTTTTGTGAACTAAGAAATGAGCTAAACATTCTTGACTCTCGAAATGTGACTTGAAACATTGCATACCTGGTTGCAACTCAAAATGTTCCTTTGTATTGTTAAAAATGCTCCTCTTCTCCTTTTCCACTCAGAAAACTATCTTAATGAAGAAATCTTGTGGGTTATGACCATTGTTTGATTGCTTATTGCCTACTGGTCGTAATCACCAAGACTATTTGCAAAATTATTGTCCTTGGATAACTATTAATCATCTATATATGTATCAGGTCTGTTGGAAACGGACTAGTCCGATTTTCAACCGGACTAGTCCGGACAGACGACAATTAGGTTAACTCAGGGGTACCGGACTAGTCCGCTACCATGACCGGACTAGTCCGGTCAGTCGCATATAGAAGCAGTTGGCCGGACCAAACGCCTCCCTCTCCACTCATAAGCACTTTGTCTCACCCTCTCTCCTAAACCCTAGCTCCCAAAGTGATTTTCGAGTTGAGCCTTCAAACTCGGAGTTTTCTCCGTGAAAAAGCCTCTTCTCGACGAGGGGATCCTACTTTCCGGACTCATCCGGATAGACTCTTGCTCCTTCAACGCGAATCTTCAAATCTTGGTAAATCCCCCCCTAAAACCAAAATCTCAATTTTTCTAGCTCTAGCTAGTTTCCTTTGATTTCAAAAGGATGTACATTGCATAAATAGATGTATTCCTACCACTTTCCTTCCCTTGTGTTCTTAGATAGGAGATTTGTTTCAAATGAAACATTCAATTTAGGGTTCTTATGCTAGGCCGGACTAGTCCGGCACTCAGATGCAGACAAGTCCGGTCCACCGGACTAGTCCGCACTCTGAAACCAGACAAGTATGGTCTCTGACAATTGAACCCCTACATTCCCATTTGAAGTCGATAATGCGTCCATTTGCATTTAATCCTTAAACTCCTTATCAGGCATCATGTCTTCAGGCTCAGATGACGGCTCTTTTCACCTTGACGAAGAAGTTCAACGTGAAAGAGTGAGGAGAGCTATGGAGGGAGTGATGAAGAAGAGACATGATGTCAATGCTCACTCTCCACCCTCCGACGACAATCTACCTAAGAAGAGGAAGGTCATTGTCAAAAGGCCTCAAAGGAAAGATGCTGTTGAGGGCTCGTCAGGCCCAAAACGAGTTCTCATTAAAGGGAAGGGACTTGCTAGTGGCCCCATTGGGCCTCTGAAAATGAAAAATCCAGTTCATCGCAACAGGCAGCCTTCAAGTGAGGATTTCACTGGAAAAGGGGGTGAGCTAGCTGATAACTTCAGGAAGATTGAAGTGTATGACCGACCTAAACAATGTACTGATCCAAGGTTCTGGAGCAACTTCCATGCAGACTACTACGAGCATGTGTACATGAAGATGAAGAATCCTGTACTAGAGAGTCAATGGCTAAATGTTCAATACCTGAAGTCGAAGAGGTATCCTGCCTTTCGTGAGATGGTGGAGGCCCTAGAGAGGCACGGTATGACGGACCTGCTATCCTTTGAGTATGACTGGAACAATGAAGTTATTACCCAGTTTTACTCCACTCTCTACTTTGCTCGTGGTGATGGAGACAGTCTTACTTGGATGACTCATGGTTCAAAGTATAGTGTCACTTATGATGAATTTGCTAGGATTCTTCACCTCCAACACACTTTGGATCATGAACTGGTCATCCATAATCTGAAACCCCTGGAGAAGGAGGAGCTTGAGTTTCTCTATGACACAAGGATGCCATATGTTCCTCCCACCATCAAATATCTGAAGCCCTTCTTTGTGGTCCTCAATAGAGTCTTGAGAAAGACTATAGCTCCGAAGGATGGAGATGCAGGAACTATACAAGGGACCTTGAGGACTCTCATGAAGGTCATTAGTGGAAGGAGACAATTCAATGTTTTTGAGTATATCTACAACGACATCGTGAACATCTCAATCAACCCCAATAGGTCCTGTGGATATGCACCGTATATCATGTACATGATTGAGAAAGTGACGGGACTTGAGTTCGTCAAGGATGTCAAGCATGCGGGGTTGAAGCCGCAAAAACCCACCGAGTACACTCTCCCCCCGGCTCCAACTGCCCCGTCCTCTCCACCAGTGGAGAGGAGATCAAAGCAAGCTCATGATGTCACGAGATCTGCAGCTGATCCTCCTGGGTCTCCACCTGCCCAAGAATCATCCAGTGGCATCCTCAAGGTGCTCTCCTCCATCTTTGCCTGCTGCCGCAAGATCGAAGACAGGCAGCGCAAGGAAAAGCTTGCAAGGAAGAAACACCAACAATATGTCAATGCCAATATCAAGTCTATCTGTGCAAAGCTTGAGATTGAGCCCGTTGGATCACCGCCCGCCTCCGAGGACTCAGAGGAAGATCATGCTCCCATGGATGCCGAAGTTGGTGAAGATGAAGATCAGACTGAGACTGAAGGAGAAGGCAGTGATGAGTGATTCCCCTCAATTTTTCCCTTTTTTGGTGCCTTGATGCCAAAGGGGGAGAGATTGAGATTAGATTTGGACTCGAACTATCTAGTATTAGTTATTAAGCTCTTTTGTAAGCTCTTTTGTGATCAAGGACATGTACCTATTTTAAAATCCTGTAATACACCATTTCTTTTCTTATGTGTGATGCAAGACTTATATGTTCACTATTGTTTGTCTTTAATTTATCACATTTTGTTTATCACACACCTGTGAGGCACCCCACCATAAGGTGTGTGCATATGTGAGAAGCTTTTTGTGAATTATTCTCATATGTGCACACCTTATGAACATCAACTTTTTATTCTCAATTGTGATATCTCAAATAGTTGTCATCAATCACCAAAAAGGGGGAGATTGTAAGTGCATCTAGGATATCCCTTGTGGGTTTTGGCTAATTGATGACGAACATATGAGATCCTAATGAAACTATTAAGATGATTGCAGGATAAACAAAGTGAACTGGCTCGGTGCACACAAAAAGGTGAAAAATAGAGTGGTGCCTGAAAAGGAAGACTTTAGTGGAATTTAGAAGAGCAAAGTAGATGTAAATGTATAGGGTGTGTGTGAGAGACACATCCCAAGAGCTCATGACTTTGCGTAAGGGTAAGGGGTTTAAAAAATCAACTAAAATCCACTGGACACCGGACTAGTCCGTTCATGGACCGGACTAGTACGGTCAGCTTACTGGAAGGCAACCGGACAAGTCCGGTTTTGGACCGGACTAGTCCGCTCATGGTTCTGTTGTCCTCTTTAGAGGACTGCGGACTAGTCCATCCATGCGATGGGACTAGTCCGCTAAACTTTCTGGAAGTACACCAGACAAGTCTGTTTTTGGACCGGACTAGTCCGGTTAACCCACTGGAAGTAGACCGGACAAGTCCGATCATATACCGGACTAGTCCGGTATTAGGTTTTATAATGATAACTTTTTAGAAACTATATAAATGGGTGATCCACGGCCTCCCATAGTAGACACACGACTCATACTACTTGAAACAAGAACCCTAGCGCCGCCACCTGTCCCAAGAGCTCGTTAACACATCTCCCCACACATCTAAGGTAAAAAAAGGTGAAGATCAATCAAACACTTGGATTTGGGATTGGGAGATCGTCGTTCTTTCGTTGTGAGCTTTTGGGGTTTGATCTCTCTACACTCATATTCTGCATTGTAATCTTTTTGAGTGTATTTGATCGGTTTCTCATTGTAATTCTTGTGGGAGCCCTCAACGTGTGAGGTTGCCCCACAAACTCGGTGATTACCCGTGCTAGTGTAGTCAAGTCGGCCTTGTGTGGTGACTTGAAGAGGGAAAGGGTTAGAGACCTGGCTCTGTGTGAGCCTCCTCAACGAGGACGTAGATCTCTTGGTGAGATCGAACCTCGGTAAAATTTGTGTCTCGCATGCCTCCTTGTTTTTGTTGATTATAACATCTAGTTGCTAAACTTCATAATTTGAGTTGCTAAGTCTCATTCACGGGCATAATCACCTCACATTGTAAAATCAAAATAGAATAATTATTGTTCTTATTTCCGCTGCTAAACAAGTTAATTCTTCTGCACAACACTTATACAATCTACACAATTCAGCACACCGGACTAGTCCGCCCACACAACCGGACTAGTCCGGTCAATCAAGTTTCTGATAATTCTATTAAGTGTGCAGGAATCTTTTAAAGGACTATTCACCCCCCTCTAGGCCACATTCACTTAGTCTTTAACAAGCTACACACAACTCGGACCAAGTTAAACCCAGATAAGTGTGTATTTGGAGTCCCTGCCGGAAAGATCCTCGGTTTCTTGGTCTCGCACCGAGGAATCGAAGCTAACCCCGACAAGATCAAGGCTATAGAGATGATGCGGACTCCCGCCCGAGTCAAGGACGTCCAGAAGCTAATGGGGTGCCTGGCCGCTCTTAGTCAGTTCATCTCCCAACTAACAAAGTGCGCTCTCCCGTTCTTTAAGCTTCTGCGGAAGTCTGGACCCTTTGTCTGGACTGAAGAAGCCGACAAGGCGTTCCAAGAGTTGAAGCAGTACCTCACCTTGCTACCAATCATGGTCGCCGCAGAGCCGGGTGAGCATCTTCTCTTCTACACTCCCGCAAAGGAAAAAGTCGTTAGCATGGTACTGGTCGCTGAGTGGCTAGAACATGAGCGACTCCAAACACCAAGCAAAGAACCTGCTTCTGGTCACGGGTCTCAGGGTCCAGACCCCGCAGGAGAGCTTGGCGAAGCTCCGGTCCAGGATGTTCCCGAGTCCCAGCTCCCGGACGCCAGGCCTTGAGACCAAGAAGTTGCAGACCTCCTGCCAATTGAGGAAGATGTTCCGGACCCCTCCAGGAGGGTCCAGACCACATAGCGACCGGTCTACTACATTTGTGACGTCCTTCACGATGCCAAGACACGGTATTCGGAGTTCCACAAGCTGCTCTATGCAGTGCTGATCGCGTCAAGGAAGCTCCACCGCTACATCCAAGCTCATAAGGTCTCGGTGGTAATCACCTACCCACTAAAGATGGTGCTCCACAGCCCCAACACGACGGGGAACATAGCAAAGTGAGTAGTCGAGCTGGTGGAGTTCGACCTCGACTTCTTGCCGTGCCACGCCCTCAAGAGCCAGGCACTGGCGGACTTCGTGGTGGAATGGACCCCGTCTCCATGCCACCCTGGGGTCAAGACGAAGGCGACTCGTAGCCCAGACCTCCAGTGCTCACCGGACCCCACTGGACACTCTACTTCGACGGATCCTCGCGCAAGCAAGGTGCCGGAGCGTGGGTCCTGCTCATCTCACCAGTGGGAGAGCAGTTCAACTACATGGCGCACCTCGACTTCAAGGCTACGAACAACATGGCAGAGTACGAAGCCCTAATATTTGGGATGAGTACTGTCCTTTCCTTGGGCATGCAGCAGATGTTAGTCAAAGGAGACTCCCAGATCATTATCAAGCAAGTCAGGCATGAGTCCTCCTGTAATGATCCTCAGCTGGCCGCCTATCTTATCCATGTGCGGAAGATGGAGAAGGAGTTCCATGCCTTGGAGTTGTGCCATATCCCCCGCGCTAACAACACGGTGGTAGACGACCTTTCAACGAAAGCCTCTACATGGGTTCCGGTCCCCGAAGGCGTATTTGAAAAGAAGCTGCTGCGTCCAACAGCCTGGCTAACCGAACGAGGTGAAGGGGGCGTGTCCAGCGACTCGAAGCTGGCAGTCCTGGCGGCTCTGCAACCATGGCGCCCGCCATGGATTGTATGCGTCACCGGGGACTCTGTGCAACCCGGCGCCCAAGATCCAGAAGCTCAAGTAGGACCCGATGCATGGATCACGGAGGTCCGGGCTGTGACACCCTCAATTTCAATTTCTGCATGCATTCATATTTTATATAGAGAAAACATTTTTAAAGAAGTAGAAACAGAGAAAGAATAAAAAAGTTAGCCAAAAGGAGCAAATTGCAGTTTACCGGGAGCGCCGAAGACAACTCCCGTGGCCCGCTGGCCACGTGGCGCCTTCGGAGCTCATCCCCGCAAAAGGGGGAGAGGTCCGCCGCTAACTGGCTACGTGGCAGGCTCGGGGCTCGTCTCTGTGGAAAGGGCGAGGTCCGACCCCGTGCGACACGTGTTGCCCCAGGAGCTAGCCTCTGCGGAAGAAGCGAGGCCAGTCCCGCAGGACACTGTGGAAAAGAGAGAACCAGCTGCGCGGGACATGTGTCGCTCTTGGAGCTCATCTCCGAGAGGTCCGGCCCCGTTAGACACGTGTCGCTCTCGGAACTCACTTCCGGGAGGTCCGACACTACCGAACACGTGTCACCTCCGGAGCTCATCTCCGAGAGGTCTGACCCTGACAGACACATATCAACCTCGGAGCTCGTTTCTGATCAGAAAAGAAGTCCGGTGATACTTGACACGTGGCACCATTGGAGCTCACCTCCTAAGAGAGGGGAGGTCCGGAATTGACACATGGCACACTCGGAGCCACCTCCGAAGGGAGGGGAGGTCCGGCACTGACACGTGGCATACGCGGAACTCGCCTCTGTTAAGAGGGGAGGTCCCGATCCGCCAGGACGCATGGCGCACGCGGAGCTCACCTCTGAGTAAGAGGGAGGTCTCGCCCGCCTGACACGCGGCACAACCGGAGCTTGTCTCTGTGGAAAAGAGAGCCCAGGTTCCCGCAGGACACGTGGAGCCTCCAGAGCTCATCACCGAGGTGGTGACGAGATTTGAAGCGGTTTTTCTCCTGTACGCGTGGGAATCCCCGGTACTGAGGAAACTGACACGATTTCCACAAAGTTACCACACCGAATCAATTTAAGATAAGTTGTTAAGATTCAGAAACAATTTGAATAGGACTCTTATTCAAATTCCGATCAGATTAGAACTCTTCTCTTCCCGGTTATAAATAGAACCCGAAGCAACCCCTAGGTCGTAACATCTTTACTAAAGCCGACACCTTAGAAGTCCTAGCCCCCAAACTCGCCGAGCTAAACCCCTTCGCCGGAGTTTGAACACTGGAGAAACCGCCGATGATCCCAGACACAATCGCCGCCGCCGGAAGAGAACCCCGACAATCTGTTTTTGCCAGGAAGGAGGACTTGAAGGAAGTAAGTTAGGTTTCCAATACCACCTTACGACATCATCGCGTTTTCTTTGCATCTGTTCTTCGATCCCTTTGAACAGAAGCTTTTACATGGACAGATCACGTGTTGATCGGTTTGATCTAAAGTCAAGATCATCGCCACGTCCACAATTGATCTTTACACCTCTGTTCATCGAAAACCCATGCAAGCCATGCAAACATGCAAGAACACATACAAACTAAACTGCATCATAGGATTAACATGGATATGCATCATTGCATCTTAAAGTACAGTTTGTGAATGATGATTGATTGCTATGAATCTTGTATGTGCGTGATCGCGTATAGAAGGACAATCTCAGGGAGCTGCCTACGACAGACTACAACAGCAAAAATTTGAGCAACAGGAACCGCAAGAACAAGGCAAGTGCCCCTTGATCAGATTGGTCCCATGTTTTTGAAAGACTGTTTTGTTTGCGAAAAGGTGTGCGTGCTTGAGTCAACATGATGGGAAACCCTTTCATAGGAGTTTACTAGTTTTGTTAACCACCCTTGTCACCGGCAAAGTTAATGAGTCGGGTATGGTTCTTGCTTTTATGCTTCGCTGAGTCCATGGGATACGGGAAGCGAGATAGATGTGTCTAGCTAACTGCACTCGTATGAATAATGAGAAACGGATGTTGTTAATGAACATGAATCAGAGGGAGATCTAGGCAAGCCTTGGTTTGTGGATGAGGTAGAATGAGATGGTGGTTTACTTGCCGCAGATCTAAGGACCGGTTCATGCGAGCACATGCCAGGATAACAGTGCCACCACAAGGCCAAGTATGGGTGCGGCTTAGCTGAGTAATTAGGTAAGTTACTAGATTGTTATGGACTGTGGAAGGCACGGGAAATGGGAGTCGAGTGAGGACTGCCCTGGGAACTGCATGGCACAATAGGGGGCCCATGGGTGGGAGAATTGGAGATTCTAGCCTGCTGGTGAAACCTTAGTGAGTCCATACATCTAGTAGCCCCTTTGTAAAGGCTATTTTGTGATCTCTTGACCATACGCCGACGGTTGTGTACTGCTATAATGGACGTTCTGCTGTCACCGAAGGGTGACGAAATCACAAACTTGTGGATAAAGTGGTACGAACCCTGTAGATTCTTAAACTATCATGGTAGTCGAGCTTACGGTCACGAGCGCCTGGACAACTTCCATGATTAGATGGGATGGTTTGGATGGTATTTGGTTTGGTTTGGTTTTGGTTATGGTTTGGTCTTTGGATTTTGTTTTCGGGACTATTGAGTCCAAGTAATGAGATTGGTTGCATGACTGTTGAGTCATGGCAACGAGATTTGGTCTTGGAATGAGACGGAATTGAATATGAGATGAAATGTTAGTGAATACGAGATGGTATTCATGAGATGGTAGTGAATACATGATGGTATTCATGAGCAAAGTTGAGAAAGATTAATGTCTGGTTGAGACATGGAAGGGATTAATCATGATGGAGGTATGTTAATATTTTAAATACATGTTGGGATTACATTCACTTAAAGCTAAGTTGCTGTTTTTATCATGATTTGTGAAATAAACTTTGCTTTTATGCAATGTGCCTTTTTACACCTTCCTTGCTGTGAGCCACATATCATATTTTCCCGCACTTGCTGAGTACATCATGTACTCAAACTTGCATTATTACTTCATCATGAGCAACAGGAGAGGAGTACTATGAAGACCAAGTGGAGCATTAGGCGTGTAATCTTTCCTCAACCTTGCTTGTGGAGTAGGAGATGGAGCCGCTGCTGATGCTTAGTTGCTTCCACGATAGATAGAAGACTTCCGCTGCTAGAATAAGACTTCCGCTGCTAGAATAAGACTTCCGCTGCTAGATTAAGACTTCCGCTGCTAGCATGAGTTTTGAGACTCATGAGACTTTGTAATAAAATCCTGTTCATTCGTGGTATTATATTCTGAATTCAGTTTGTGGATGATATGTGTATGTGTGATGAACATCCTGGGCACACATACACATCAGTATCAGTTCCGAGAGGTTCTCTCTCAGAACAGGGGCGTCACAGATTGGTATCAGAGCCACGGGTTGACAATAGATCAAACGCCTAGATAGGACACAGATTGGTATCAACCTACCACGGGTTGATCGTAGGTCACACACCTATATAGAAATCACAGATTGATATTAGAGCTGCCATGCCTAGTCACAGATTGGTACAATCCACAGATTGGTATCAAGCTATCACGGTTGACGGTAGGTCACAAGCCTAGATAGGTCACAGATTGATATTATAGCTGCCATGCCTAGTCACAGATTGGTATCAACCTACCACGGTTGATCGTAGGTCACACACCTAGATAGAGATCACAGATTGGTATAGATACCACATTGATTGTAGGATGCACCCCTAGTAACAGACTGGTATTAGAAGCCACGCTGACCATAGGACGCAAGCTTAGGTAAAATGCATAGATTGGCATTGGAACCACCTTGACATAGGGTGAAATCACAGATTGGTATCACCCCAAAACCCTATAGGACCCCCATTGAGTAAGCCTTGAATAGGAGTTGTGTGCTGAACTCTGTGATGATTGTTTGTGATTGTGTGCTTAATATGAGTTGTGGGACGTTTTAAGCATTGTTCATATCCGCACAGAGTAGAGAGATGTGAGATGCTTCGGCACTTGTTCACATCCTCATATAGGACGATATTACGTCCATCCACCTTGATGCATATAGTTAGGGGGATCCATCTAACCTTCTAACTGTGGGGACCACCCCGTGGTTCACCCACTCCAGGATCGCATAGGGTGGTGCCGGCGATGCGGCACCCAACAGCACACACGAAAAGAATTAAGAACAACATACCGACTTTTATTTGATATAAAACAACGGAAGTCTTTTTACAAAACTTATTTATACAGTGGAAGTAATATACATATATAGCCTCTCATCCTAATTAAGCAAAAGTGCAGCCGTCCAGCCCAGGGACGCTGCACACTAGCAGCATGGAACCGGAGAATCACGGCGGCGTGCAGGGCTCCAGCTCAGCCGTGTACCCCGAAGGGGGCATCGCCTCATCCTCGGAACCTTTCTCATAACTCTCACCTGCACACAGCTCAAAATATTGCAACCGTGAGCACGATGGCTCAACAAGGCTTAACCGACAATCCTAGGCATAGAACTCTACAAGTAAGGATGTAAGATAGGAAAAGGGACTTTGCAATAAAGACACGCCTACATGTTGATCCTTACTTTCAGTTTTATAGCAACAGTTTATTGAGCCTTAGGCGGCCCTCACATCGGAAGCCCACAATCAAACAAGAAACGCTTTCCTCCGATGTGGAGATGCCCAAAGTGGAATATAAACTTAATTAGCTCTATAACTACAGAATACAAGGTTTCAAGACATTAATAGTTCAATACAGCATATTCAGTTGGCTTATTTCACTTTTTTTACTACGTCACAACGCAGTGAACAAGCGGGTACTCAAATAACCACGAGGGACGGTGATTGCAATCAAGACACACCCGGATAACACGTCACATACACCCACTTTCAGAAGCGTGATTCCACACCCCTTCCTACTCTGTTGTATGCAACAACCTTTCAAAGGCAACCCAAGGTAGGAGGTCCCCGCGTGGAGCGTGACTGTGCCCACCGGCAGATTTACACCTTGCTACCCTCAACCAACTCCTATTTACTGTTGGGTAAGCCTCGGCACCCAGGTTAACCAATTCGGTTTCCTGGTTCCCATATGCTAGTATGCATCCGGTACTGTTCGATACTTGTCCAGCAGGGCCGCACAGGGACGGTCCTCAACCGACACCAACAGGGCTAAGCACGTGAGACCTTTGCTCACTGCATACTATCCCCCCTGCTGGGTCTCATTTTCATAACTCAAGCCATTTTCTACCTCTTCTCATTCCGTGTGGTAAATACTATCTCGCGAGTAGCTTCCAACCACTCGACTTCTACCGAGATCCTAAACATTAGCATGGCATTCTCTACCCGTCGAGTTTGTAAACTACCCAACCCTTTATAGGATTTAAAAGGCTATGCGAGTGGGTTTCAATCACCCTAACTCTAATGCATACATTTCAACCTAGACATAAGTGATACAAATAAAAAGCTTTATAAAAGGTACTTAAGTGCAAACCGTGGCTTGCCTGGTTGCGAGTTAAAGGGGAAGTCAGCTTCTGGTGGGAGGACGTCCAAAGGTTCCGGTGCGTCCTCAACTTTGGTCACTATTATGAAATGTAACAAAATATATGTATAAGTATTAATGATTTATGAGAATTGGACTTCTTTTCATAGCTATTGCTATTTAGAATCCTTAATTGGCTTTGGGATTTTTACAGTGGATATTAGACCCTCTAAGGATGATCTGAGCAAAATTTGGAGAAATGTCATTGTAAAAGCCCAGGAAAAGGGACTTGCAAGAACTTTTCATCACCTCACAACACCAAAGTTTTGTTGTGGATATCTTGTGAAAATTTGTGAAGAGCAAGTGACCTCCATCAAAAGAGTGATTAGAGGAGAAAGCCCTAACTTTCACAAAGTAGGATTTCTACACATGAACATGAGAGGCTGAGCTCACCCTAGGACTTGAAAAGTCATGGGAAGGTTCAAGCCAAGTTTCATGCAAACCCAACACTTGTTGAGGCAATTTTGGAGACATTTGAAAAAGAGGCCAATTTGAATGTAAATTCAAATTACAGCAACTTTCATCACTCACATTGAAAAGTTAGTTTCATATTCAAACTCAGCATATTTTCCTGAGTTATCCCGCCAATTTTCAGTCCCATTGGACTTCATCTTGTCGGGAGCCAAATTTGTAACAATTCAAACTGAGTTTGAACTTTCAAATTTAAATATGAAGGGAATGTGGCCAAACCAGTTTGAAGTTGATGAATTCAAATTCTTCCTCTGAATTGGTGGCTAAGTTTCCTTTTCAAGTCTGAGTAGGTGGGATATTTGAACAACAGAGAGGATTAGGGGGGAGAAGAGGGCCCACTAGTCATTTAGACTTCGGGTCAAAGGAAACACCGGGCGAGCTCGGTTTACCGGGCCTCGGCAGCGCTCGACACCGAGCATCCGAGCGGCCACCTCGCCCCACCTCGCGCGCTGGCGACCAGCTTACCGGCTCTGCTGCCTCGGCCTGATCTTTACCCCGGGAGCCAACCGCAGCACGTCGCCCTCCTCATTTGATCGTGCGCTCGCTGTTTCTCTCACACCCGAACAGAACCGGAGCTCACCGCCGCGCCCTCTCTTTCCCGATCGCTGGCACCAACCGAGCCTCGGTTGCTCGTGCCAGCAGCACCGAAAAGCAGCGCCCGTGCATGCTGACACGACCCCACGGTCTTGTCGAGCCATGATCACGCTGAGGGGTGCTGCGTTGCACAGCACCGGATAACACACGTCAAAGGTACAAAGCGGAAGCGAAATTTTATTACATAAACAAGTTTAAGAACATGTTTACATCAAAATAAGTTCAATCCACACTCACGGGCGTAGACTAAGCATCAAGTGCACATTCAGCCCTTGAACGTGTCCTTGCTAGCACACACACATACACTAACTCTGCAGCGTGCACGACTCCCACTCGACGGGTTTCCCCTCCTGGGGTTCCGTCTCCTCTTCGGGAGTCCCTTCCTTATAGAACCCTGCAAAAGCTTCAAACACAAGCAGTGAGCACGAAGGCTCAGCAAGTCTGACCCGTCTCACCTATACATGGAACTTCTACATCAGGGGTGATGGGTACATGAGGTGAAATCATTTGCAAAGGACTCGCCTAATTAGTAGAACCTTACTTTCAAGTTTTAGCAGCAGGTTGTGGAGAACCTTACGCTAAGGTACATGAGAGAGCCGCAATCAAACAAGAAACACATTTCTCTCATGTACTTTGCCCAAAGTTGAAAAAGAACTTTAGTTAGCTCTAAACTACAGCATATCATTAACAATCAATGTCCATAATTCAATCAGCAACATTGTATCATGTGACTAGCCTGTTCTTTCTACGTCACGGTACAGTGAACAAGTGGTACTCACTGACCGTGATGGACGGCGATTATAATCGATTTACACCTGCAGGGTTACCCGAACAACCCGTCACGTACGCCCGTACTCGATGTTGCCTACAACAAACATCACGGATGCCGTACGCAACCACCTTTCACCCGTCAGCCAAATATTGAACCGGTCCCATCGTCCCGAGCAAGAGGTCTCTCCACGCGCATCTCACTGCCGCCAGCCGATTTACACCTCGAGCTCTCAACCTACCCTCTGAACGACGGGCAATGCCTCAATACCCAGCTACCCGAGTTACATCAGTTTCCCGGTTCCCATATAGCCGGTAGGTCTTCGGTACTGTTCTAGCTTGTTCAACAGGCCCGCACACGGCTCGGTCCTCAATCAACACAAGCGGAGCTACAGCACACAGGCCCCAAAGTCCTGCTTCCCTTACCCTCCGCTCGGTCTCATTTTCTTGCCATGTATTTCATGTGCTATCACTACCCGAGTCGAGTGCCTCTAGCCTATGCTCGTGAGCAGTTCCAACTACTCGACTTGTACCGAATCCTACTCTATCATAGCAATGCAGTAGCTAACGGGGTTTGCAATCCTAAACCCAACCCGTGGTTTTCTTGGCTATGCAGTTGGGTTTCCAAACAAGACACTAATGCAAAGAATAAAGTAACCAAGTATGTGCTCAAAACAATATAAACTTGTAAAAGGTTAATGCAAACCCGAGCTTGCCTTGCTGCTCTTGGTCGTAGGCTAGCTGTTCCTCCGGAGTAACGAAGTCTAGGACTTCGGGTTCCTCCTCGACCTTAGCGACTACATGTTAGAAGAAACATATGTATCAATTTAAATGTGTTTGTATTAAGTTTTAAACTTGTGAAGCTTATAAGTCCCACTAGACAGACTCTATGACTGTGAAACTTTTACGGTGGCTTGGTTACAACCTGAGTCGAGAATTGGTCAAGTTTTAGTTGCAACAAAGCTCATTTGAGCCCCCCCACAATTAATTATGTACTTGACCTTAATCGAAGGCTTTTAGGGTGTTCTAAGGATTTTCATGAAACAAACTATGACTTTCTGAAAACTAGATTTTCAGAGGGTTCTAATGGAGTTGGTCTCACTTAATTGAATGTTTCTAGCTAAAGATATGAGCTAAACAATTTCAGAGAAAATCCTGAAAATGTTTCTGAACATTTTCTACTTTCTCTGGAACAGTTTCACTAATCACACCATTAGGTGGATTAAATGAGCTCCAATGAGTCTGAAATTTTTATGGTAGTTCAGGGATATTTTGGTGAACATCCCAGCAAAATTTCAGGATTTTCCTCCCCAGGATTCTCCAACTAAAATTCCTAACCTTTTAAACTTTGAGGAATTAATTCTGGAGAAACAAGGGTTTTCATGAAGTGAAACTTCATTTGCTGGAAAGTGCTCAGAAAGCTGAATCCAGTAAATTTTGGTTCACTCGATTTGGAGCTTTCTAGCCAAAGTTATGAGGATTTGAAGTTTGGAAGAATTCTGAAAATCGGGGAAAAAGTTTAAACTCTCGGGTTCCCGCGGGGACACGTGTCGAGCGCGGAGGTGTCCGGCACACCGGGGATACCACACGTGTCGAGCGCGGAGGTGTCCGGTACACCGGAGCTCACAGGGTATTTGCGCGCCAGCACAGCCGATCCCCGGCCACACCCGATCCCGATTTAAATTCTTCAGCCGCTGACACGTGGGCCAGCCGGCTTCGTCTTCCTCCCGCCGTTCTCTCGCGCCTGCGCCGCCGACCTCGCCGGAGCAGACTCGGGGCTCGCCGGCTCACCTCTGCCGGACCTCCCATGGTCTGAAACTCGCCGCCAGGGGGTTGTCGACGTCGAGGAACACGTCGGTGGTGTCAGGTCGGGCTGGGGGTGACCGGAAATAGCTCGGCGACGTGCCACGGCCTCGGTTGAGGTTCGGCACCGTCGACCGTGGTTTCTAAACCCGCCAACACCTCGAACAAACGGCCTTACAGCATCAGTGTACCTCTAGGAAGCTCGACAAGGTGTCAAAAGGGTTCAGGGATGGCGGCAAGTCGGTCGGCACCGTGTGACCGATCGTGCCCGCCATGACCGCCCTCGATCGAGCTCGAAATTCGTTACTCCTAGCCGGATCCACGCTATGGATGCAGAAAAGAACTTGATCACCGGCTAGTCCAGCATCTATGTGCAAGATTTGATGACCTCCGAAAGATCATAGAGCGAGAATTTAAAGAAACCGTACCGGAAGCTCAGTTTATGGTTGCCGGAGCAAAAACTTAGAATTCGCCGGCGAGAGTTCACGGCATGGCTTGAGCTTCAGGTGGAAGCAGCGTGGAGTCCGTGCGCTCCTGTTGCCGCCCTTGCTCGGACGTGGAAGTGGTTGCAGCATGCTGCCCGCATGAGACCGATCGCCGTCCTTCAGCTAAACTGCGGCGGTCGTCGTTGATCACGGGAACAGGGGCCGAAACCCGGTGGTTCAGGCGTTGGGAGGGTGGTGCGCGACCTCCGGTGGCTGTCTAGCAGCTCAGGAATGAAGGAGGAGATTGTTTTGCTGGTTTTCCCGATTGAGCAGAGAGCTGCGGCGAGAAACAATGCCACTGCTCAGGTTTGCCCGCGAGAAGATAAAGCCGGCCGACTCCTGCTCAGTGGAGGCGGTGCCGGTCGCGTGGGGGCGCGAGCAAGCCGCCCTGGGTGCCAGCGCACGGAGAGGGAAGCAGCTGGTGGCGCCGGTAGCTGCTCGGTGGCACAGCCGACAGCTGCTCGGTGGAATTTCCCACCGAGACTCTGACTTTGGGTGCAAGTTTCTCCTTCTTCCCTCTATGACATGTGGGTCCCACCCGGGGTTTTAACCTCTGAAATTTACTCCTAATCACTTATGTAAACAGTGAGCCACATAATACCCCTGGTGATTCAAATCATTCACCCCTGAGCCATTTGAATTGAATAGAATTCAAATTGGGTTTGGTTTGAGTGAATTTCAGCACAAGTTCAGTTTTGAATTCAAATAAAGTTTGAATTTGTCCCACTTAGCTCATGTCAAGATCAACTCCAAATGGAGTGAAAATTGGTGTGTGAGCTCACAAAAATGTGCTGAATAAGAATATGCCTCCCACTTTTAAATTCATGGGATAAAAACAGTTTGAATTTGGATGTGGTTTCAAACTGCCCTCTTTCTATCTATACCCAAAATGACCTCAAAAAGGTTTTGAATTTGGGTGAAACTTGGCATGGACATCCTTAACAATGTGTAGGAGTTTTCATATGTCCAGCCCACCTATATCACATGTGGGAAATACCACTTTTGCAATATGTGAGTTTGTTCTCTAATGAGCATGTTGATGGTGGTTACTTGCTCTTCATTTGTGTTCATCATCTTTCCTCAAATGAGGTGTGTGGTGTGGTGATGAATACTTCAAATGTGCGCCAAAACTGAGGCCCTTACACATGCTCTACCACGCCAGCCCCACAACACCGAAGCTCCTAGCCTGTGGCGCGCGCAATTCAGCAACTGGCGCCAAGGAACAGAGCTCACCGGCGGGAAACCGAGGACAGCCTCCATGGACAGCACGCCAAGGCCGTTTTCACCAGCACTCCTCAACACGAAAAAGGTGCGCCATGATCCCTATCTCGTGTTGCTGCAAACCACCTAGCAAACGATCCACTTAGTAGGGAGAATTTCCGAATTCCCAAAACATGGTCCATACGGGTAGGGGTCGGTCTACCCCAAAATTCTAGCGACACCGTCCACCCAAGCTCGGCCGAGCTTGCACACAGCCTTTACACATCTTGGCGATCCTCCTCAAAGAAGAACCGAGTGAAAACACCTAGGATCGACCGAGTTAGAGCTAATTTTTGTGCCGCCATGAAGAAATCTTCTCGGGTCACCGTGGAGCTCTATGCTGCCGGCCTTTTCATGAGGTTTGGCGCCCATTTCCGACATTCTCAAGCTGCCACAGTACTCTCCGAGCAATCCCCGACCGTTTTGATGCGGTGTAGGCGATTTCCGAGCTCACCGGAACCCTAGCGGCCACTGCCGCCGCCGCGCACCCATTTCTGGCGATCTACGGCCGCCGGCGACACCTCAGACGAGTTCAGCGCCACGAATTACGGGGGGTTGGGCGGCGAGTCTGAGGTCGGGAGGCGACCGGGAAAGCCATTCCGGCGATGCTCGCCGGAGGGCGACGTCGTGGGCCCCTGTTTGGCGCGAGGAAGGGGAAGACCTGCCAGGTGGGGCCCTCTGGCAGCCATTTGAACATTTTGGGTTTTTCAGTTCTAGTTGAAACTTTAGAGAGCCACAACTTGGTGTAGGAGAATCCAAAAATTGTGAAACAAATTTTGCTGGATTACTCTAATAGAGTAAAATTCACATATGGAACCCAATTAGTATGAAACCCATTATTTAATTCTGGAAAATTCTTTAAAACTTTTCAGCAAAAGAATATTTGAGGGTGTTTGGTTCATCCAAAAATCCTCAAATTTTGCCATAATATTCTCTAGGATGTTAGTGAACACATGTAAAAGTTTCGGACCATTCGGGGTTGATTTGGTTAGGGCAATTCGGATTTGAAGGTGCTGTGTTCAATTGAATACAGAAACATTTTCAGAGAATTTCCAAAACTTGGAAATTCAGTTCTGGACAAAACTTAGCTCCAAAAATGCTAGGAAAATTCATGCAGACTATATGAGCTATAATTGAAATTGTAGTTCACTAAGTTTGGCATGAACAGGGGTGTTACCTCAGAATTAATTATTCTTTGCTTATTTGCTAAGACAATCATTCTGAATAAACCACTCAATGAAAAGTGCTAATTTTTGGTCCAGAGGGTTTTCCTGTGACAAGGAACTAACACAAAAATTCTCAGCTCCATTGGATCTCTGGATCACCGCTGTTCTGTTTAACCACTTGAGGTGATCAATATGGAAGAGGGGGAAAACCACTTAGCACTTAATCATGTGCTTAGGTCCAAACCCAAACCACCAGCCCCAGTTTCATTTTAAATTCTCAAACAGAGTTCCAGTTGTCAAAAACTTGTTATTAGAACTTGTAGCAGAAGCATTACAATAAACTCATGTGCATATTCATTAACATGTAGTATTTCATTAACGTGTAGTCGCTGAAGGCGAGGAGGCTCCGGAAGTACTTGACTTCCTCCTTCCGGACGAAGACTTAACCCCTGACCAGCAGCAACAAGGCAAGTCCCTGTTTGCATTAAGCCTTTTATAAAGTTTTTACTTTGTTTACAGACATAGTGTGAAGTGTGTATGTGCATTAGGTGTAGGATGGATGAATACCAACTGCATAACCAGAATTTTCCCCAAGAGTGAGGGTAGTGTCTAGGGCCTCGAATAGACAGGCTATGCTTAATGATTCATAGGACTTCGGTACAAGTCGAGTAGTTGGAATTTACTCACGAGTTAGGCTTGGGACACACGTGTTTGGTTCGAGTGATGTGAGATCACTTTAGTAATGAAAATGAGACTAGGCAGGGGCTAGGGCGCAGCAAGAGGATGTCTTGTGTGCGCAGCCCTGTCCGTGTCGATTGAGGACCGATCCGTGTGCGGCCCTGCTGAACAAGTATTGAACGTACCGAAGGCATATCGGATATATGGGCCCCGATAAACCGATGTAGCCTAAACCTCCTGGTGTCGAGGCATAACGCACCGATTTATAGGTGTAGGCTGAGGGCGGCAAGGTGGAAATCTTCCAACGGGCATAGAGAGATGCTCCGTGTGGGGAACCTCCTGCTCGTTTCGGTGCGACTGGTTCGACGGTTGGGCTGTTGGGTGAAAGGTTGTCCCGTACGATATCGAGTTAGCGTGCTGTGCAGCTCCACGGGTGGGCGTACGTGACGTGCTCTCTGGGTTTCCCTGCAGGTGTATATCAAGTCGATTCGCCATCCCTCGCGGTGACGAGTACTGCTTGTTCACTGCGTCGTAACGTAGATAATTTATGGAATGTGGTGATTCAATTTTGCTGTTATGATATAATTGTATTGCTACATGTGTGCCACCAAATATTGCTTACTAAATTTCAGATTTCCAAACTGTTACTTGTTGCTAAAAGATGAATTAAGGATGTACATGTAGGCGAGTCCATTTGCTGCAATTGTACCATCCCATGTTCATTGTACCCTACATGTAGAGTTTCATGCCTAGGTGAGTCGGTTAAGTCTTGTTGAGCCATCGTGCTCACGGTTGCTGCTTAAGTGTTTTTCAGGTGAGGAGCCACCCACGGACTCGGAGTATGAGTCCACTGGCGAGGGTTACCCTCCGTCGGGGACCACGGCTGAGTGGGAGCCGTACACGCCGCGCTGAGCTGAGGAGTGCAGCCAGTGTTGGCTGCCCTAGGGCTGGGCAGCCGACTTTTGCTAGGTAGGCGGCGTGAGTTGTATAGTGTAGTCTTACGCTGTGTAATATAAACAATAGTTTGTAACTGAGTAGTGTACTACTTTGTACAGTGCCAGTTGTTTTTCCCATGTAATATATTGTGTCCTTATGACGTGTGCTGTCAGGTGTCGCATCGTGCGGCACCACCCTCTGCGATCCTGGATGAGCGGATTCCGGTCCGCCACAGTCATTGCATAATGTAGTCTTTAAAATTCCTACAAGTATAATGCTTCTCTGAATCTTGAGCCCAATTCAGGAGCTTTGACATAGCTAATAGTGGAAGATCTGATTAGGGTAAATCTCCGTGGTTCTAACAAAGTTTGTTTCACCATTTTTGGAGCTACCAATAGAGAGATATGAATTTTTGAAGTTGGATAGGAGTTCTGAAAAGTTTCTGTTTAAATTTGAATTTCCAAATAAAGGCTGAACTTGGGAAGACAGTTTAGCCTAGCAAATGAACTCCAATGAAGCTCAAATTTTTACTGGAGATCAGTAACTATGAAAAGGATTAGCTGCCCAAATTTGGGAATGTTTCATAAAAAATTGCTCTTGTAATAAATCCCCAAAGGATTTACTATTGTACAGAAATACCTGGGCATTTTCATAGACTAAAATTGGTTCCTCTGTGAAGTACTCTTCTTGAGGATTCCAACGAAATTGGTCTCACCCTTTTTGGAGTTTTCTACAGAGTTATGAGATTGGAAAAATCAGCTAATTCCTAGAATTATTTCCCTAACAGAAACTTCAAATAATTGGGCTGGACCCACTGTTTTCAATTGGACCAGTGAGATTTAGGCAACACCAGGGCTACGGTGTTTAACCCGTGCGGCCACAATAGATCCCGAGCCACAACCCGATCCGGTGCCTAACCGGTGCCACTGACAGGTGGGGCAGGCCCTCACCTTCTTCTACCTCGTGCCCGGCCGGCCTCCTCGCCGGAGGAGCGACTGTGCCTCGCCGGAACGGCTGCCCCGTGCTTTAGACGGCTCAATCCTCGCCGCCTGTGCCTAAAAGCCGACGAGGAACACTTTGGTGAGCTCGGTGGTGGCGCTAACGGGCCGGAAATACCTCCCCGATGGTGGCAGTAACTCGGGCGACTCCGGCGACATGGTATTGACCCGGCGAGCCCGGAAACCGATCGCGGTTGGGTCCTACAGCACCGCCATGACATGGGGAACTCGGAACACTACCCTGATCCCTCGGAAAACGGCCGGAAACATAAGCTCACCGTGCGACTGAAGTGGTTCTTCCCCGCCCTGAGGGAAAACATGGAGAACCCTTCGGACTCTGCATGGTTTTGCTTGCTGTTTGCTCGAGAAGGGTCGTTATGGCTTGGAGAACCTATGCCTAGACTCTGGTGAACCCTAACCCAATATGGCCGTGGAATTTTCCGTTTCTTTCACCTCGGTTCCAAGAAACCACCGGTGACAAACTTCGAATTCCGGCCAACCTAGGCTACGACCTAGCTCCAAACTGGGAGGACAACAAGAAGGGTCAACAACGCACCTAGAACACCGGTTGGTTGAGCGTGAACGAGTCTGAGGTGGCCGGTCGACGGTGCGGCATCGTGGCGGCAAGTTTGAACGTGGAACGATGAACTTATGCTCAGTTCTCGGGATCAGCTCGAAGGAACGGTATGGGCTGTTATCAGAGAGGAACTAGAGAGCCTTCCACACCTTCCTATGACCTCAAACGGGTGTGACAACGCCCGAGTTCCATCGGTGACGGGCGGGCGGCACGGAGCAACCGAGCGGCGGTCGAGGCTACGCGAGCTGAGCAGAGGGTCGGATGTGTGAGTGAGGCGACGTTCACGTGGGCACCAGGGCGGTGAAATATCCCTCTCGGCGTGCTGATCTCCCGAGCAGGAGGTGGCGCGGTGGAATTCAGCAGGAGTGGGTCACAGCCGGCGCTGGCGTTCGCACGCTGTTCGACTGAATGAAACAAAGGTGGTTTGCTTTGTTGTGAGAGTGACCACTGGGCCCCACTTCCCCCTTTGTTTGCTCAAATTTTCTCTGATATTTTCCATCCAGCAACTCAATAGTAAACGCCTTACTTCACCTCAAAGTTAAGGTTTGAATTTGCTGAATTCAAATGGTTTGAATTCTGGTGTAGAATTTGAATTGGGTTTGATCATTTGAATTTGAAAGGAGTTTGAATTCTCCATTTTGTATTGCCCCACAAACATAGCAAACAAGCTCCAAAGTTTCCAATTTTTGGCATGGCTGCTCATTCAAATGTGGAGAACACATTTCTGGAACCAAATTTGCAAATTGAGGAAATTGGAATTTGAAACTGAATTTAAAATTCAGATTAAAGGGTTTTTCTTTTTAACCCCAAACAATTATCAAAACTCCTCCAAATGAGCTGAAATTTGGAAATTTGAATATTTGAAATATGGAAACCCAAATTGTGAATTTAAATATCCATGTTTGGAAGTTTTGGGAAGCCTAAACCCTCACTTTGAACTTAGAGCATTATAATTCAAAGTTTTAATTCCCCTCATTTTTCCTAAGTGTACATGAGCTGAAAATTCTTGCTACCACTTTTTGGGGATTTTACATCCCTCCCCCCTTAAAAAGAATCTCATCCCGAGATTCCATAGGAAAAGCAAAGTGGGGAAAATTTTTACCGGTCATATGATGATAGCAAGTCCGGATAATATGTTCGGAGATAGTCCTCGCTTTCCCATGTCGCCTCATCAGCGGTATGGTTACTCCACAAGACCTTGTAGAACCTTAAGGTCCGGTTTCTTGTGGCGCGAGTATTTTCATCAATAATCCGGATTGGATACTCCGTGTACGTGAGGTTCGGTTGAAGAACTTCTATGTCTTCAGTGTGGATTTCAGCAGAGGGTTTGAGGCACTTCCTCAGCTGAGAGATGTGAAAGACATTGTGAATCCCTGCGAGTGACGCCGGTAACTCCAAGCGATATGCCACGGGTCCGCATCTTTCAATGACGGCGAACGGACCAATGAACCGCGGTGCAAGTTTATCCTTCACTCTGAAAAGGTGAACTCCCTTCATCGGAGACACACGGACATAAACATGGTCCCCGATGTCAAAGTGGAGGGGGCGGCGTCTTTTATCCGCATAGCTCTTCTGACGAGATTGAGCAGCCTTGAGGTTGGCTTGTATTACTCGCACTCGTTCTTCAGCTTCATTCACAAGTTCAATGCCGTAGATAACTCGCTCGCCGGACTCGCACCAGTTGAAAGGTGTGTGGCATTTCCGGCCGTAGAGAGCTTCATACGGCGCCATCTTAATGCTAGCTTGATAGCCATTGTTGTAAGAAAACTCCGCCAATGGCAAATGATCATCCCAATTCTTGCCGTGGTGGATGGCACAAGCGTGTAGCATGTCTTCCAACACTTGGTTCACCTGTTCAGTTTGACCATCCATCTGCGGGTGATACGCAGAGCTTCGGATCAGTTTGGTCCCCAACGACGCGTGCAGCTGTTCCCAGAACCGAGAGACGAACAGCGCACCGCGATCTGAAATGATGGAGCAGGGAACACCGTGCAAACACAAGATCTTTGCAATGTACAGCTCCGCATATTGCTTGGCCACGTACTTTGTATGTACGGGGATAAAATGAGCTGACTTGGTTAGTCGATCGACTATCACCCAAATCGAGTCATGCTTGTGAGACGTGAGAGGTAACCCGACTATGAAGTCCATGCTAATATCCTACCACTTCCACGCCAGAATGTTCAATGGTTGCAGCTGTCCGGCTTTACGCATATGGTCGGTCTTCACACGCCGACACGTATCACATTCGGATACGTACTTTGCGATTTCTCTTTTCATCCGTGTCCACCAAAACCTGGTTTTCAGATCCTGGTACATCTTGTTGCTGCCCGGATGAATAGAATACTTGGACAAATGAGCCTCGTGCAAGATTTTCTTCCGAAGCTTCATGTCATGGGGTACCACTATACGGTCTTTAAACCATAGCGTGTCGTGTTCATCTCTTCGGAAGCATTTCATTTCGCCATTCTTCATACTCCTCCAAATGTGCGACATTCCCACGTCTTTCTTCTGTGCTTCCATAATCTCCTCTCGTATTGTAGGGACGAGAGCAAGATTATACAATGCCCCATATGGAACCAAGTACAGACTCGGCTCCACCTCTTCAAGTGGGTTTATGGACAGATTGTTGACATGGGATTTGCGGCTTAAGGCATCGGCAAACACGTTTGCCTTACCGGGATGGTAGTGAATCTCTATCTCATAGTCTTTGATCAGTTCTAGCCATCTCCGTTGCCGCATATTCAACTCCATTTGAGTGAATATATATTTCAGACTTTTGTGGTCGGTGTAGAGGTGCACTAAGTTCCCAAGCAAATATTGCCTCAACATCTTCAAGGCCAATACCACAGCAGCAAGCTCAAGATCATGAGTCGGATAGTGCTGCTCGTCGTTACGAAGTTGACGTGATCCATAGGCGACCACTCTTCCTCCTTGCATCAATACAAATCCAAGCCCGATACCGGACGCATCACAATATACGTCGAAGGGCTTGGTTGTATCCGGTTGAGCTAACACCAGGGTGGTTGTAAGATGCTTCACTAATGCTTGGAAAGCTTCCTCACAAGCTGAGCTCCAAACATATTTGACCCCCCTTCTTCAACAGTTCAGTCATCGGCTTAGCAAGCTTGGAGAAATTCGGTATGAATCTCCGATAATATCTTGCTAACCCGAGGAAACTCCTGACTTCATGGATTGATGTGGGGGACTTCCATTTCAGCACTTGTTCCATCTTGCTTGGATCAACTGCAATGCCTTCTGCAGAAATAATGTGACCAAGGAATGGCACTTGGCTGATCCAAAACTTCCACATGCTGAATTTGGCATAAAGCTTATGGTCTCGCAATCGTTGAAGCACGATATGCAAGTGCTTGGCATGTTCCTCTTCAGACTTGGAATAAACCAAGATGTCGTCTATGAACACCACCACAAACTTGTCCATCTCCGGCATGAACACTGAGTTCATGAGATACATGAAATGTGCCGGGGCGTTGGTGAGACCAAAAGACATGACGAGGTATTCATACAACCCATATCTCGTCGAGAAGGCTGTCTTCAGAATATCCTCCGCTCGGATCTTGATTTGGTGATATCCAGAGCGAAGATCCATCTTCGAAAATACACTCGCATCCACAAGTTGATCAAATAAGATATCGATGCGGGGCACTGGATATTAATTCTGGATGGTGACGGTGTTGAGAGGCCGGTAGTCCACACACAACCTCAAGGTTTCATCCTTCTTCTTCACAAACAGCGCCGAGCATCCCCATGGCGAGGAACTCGGTCGAATGAAACCCTTCTTCATTAAATCATTGAGCTGCTCCTTCAGTTCAGCTAGCTCATTCGGAGCCATCTTGTATGGTCTCCGTGATATCGGCGTCGTCCCATGTACAAGTTCAATCTTGAACTCGACATCTCTTTCGGGTGGCATGCCCGGAAGACCATCCGGAAAAACATCCGGGTATTCACGGACCACACGAATATCCTCAAGTTTTGTGGCTTCCGTGTTATATGTGGGCAGGGCTTCTTGAACCGAACGGTCAAGAATAAGAACATGTGGTTCATGAAGTGGAGAGTTTAAACGAACCACACGTGGAATGATGTCAAGAACAGCACCATGGCGATGTAGCCATGACATTCCTAAAATGACATCAAGTTTTTGACTCTCTAACATGATTAGAGAAGTTGGATATAGATTCCCACCCAACCGTAATGGTGCTCTATAGACCATTCTATCAGCTGTTATTTTCCCACCCGGAGAACATATCAAATATGAGTTATTTGTGGGAATGATAGGCAGTTGATATTTGATAACATAAGACTGACTTATGAAATTATGGGTGGCACCGGAGTCAATAAGTATGACTACGGGATGACCTAAGTAAGAAAACCTACCCGTAAGGACGGAATGTGGTGGACATTGCCGGGTTTTGGTGCTGGATTCCTGGGCTGATTACGGGGCTGATTAGCACCCTGATACGGTGCTGCACCCCTGCCCTGTCGCGGCTCGGGGCAGTCCCTCGAAATGTGCCCGACACGGCCACACGTGAAGCACGTGTAAGGTGTCGGGGTCCCGCCGACTTGAGGACGGAATCCAGGTGCACGCTGCTGAAACGGAGGTGCACGCGGAACCATCCTTTGCTGCTGCTGTTGCTGTGGTGGAAACGTTGGTCGGAAGCCCGGCGCGTTATATTGCCGACCGCGAAACTGAGGCGGTCGCGCCGGTGTCTGCCATCTCTGACCGGATGGTGAGCGATACACCACACGGTATTTCTGTGGCGTTCCACCACTGCTGCTCATGAGCGCGCTGCGTTTCCTCTTATCAGAACCGCGCTCACGCTGGGCATTCTCTTGTAAAATCGCGGCATTAACGAGATTGTTGAAGGTGCCGCCATTGCTTTGGGCGAGATGGACCTTCATCTTTGAATTCAGGCCCCGGAAGAACGCGTTGCGCTTGTTGTCTCCCATCCCCACAAACCCTGGCGCATACTATGCCAGCCGGTTGAATAACCTGGAGTACTCGTGAGCACTCCTCTCGCCCTGTCGTAGCGCCAGGAACTCCTGGAGCTTCATCTCCATAACCCCGGGAGGTATGTGATAAGCGCGGAATGCCTCCCGGAACTCTGTCCATGTGACGGCATGGCCAGCCGGTAAGGAGGCGGTGTAATTCGTCCACCAAGTACCGGCTTCTCCTTGAAGCTGTTGCGCTGCGTACAGCGCCTTCTTGTGTTAGGTGCATCGTAACAGCCCGAACTTCGCATCCAGAGTGCGGATAAAGCTCTCCGCCTCCAAAGGTTCTTCGGCCTCCGTGAAGACCGGTGGATGGGTCGCCATGAATTCTGAATACGAACTTTGTTGGGGCTGGCGTTGCCCATTGTCTTGGCGTCCTCCCTGATGGGACGTATTTTTCTGTACTAGCATCCGCAGCAACTCGGTTTGCTCGTCGCGCGAGCCAAGCACCGCGGCGAGAACCTCCGCAAGATTCCTTGGAAGTTCTGGCGGTGGAGGAGGTGGATGCTGCTGCGTCGTGGTTTGCTCCGTAGGTGGAGACTCATCACCACGAACCTGACTCGGACCTCCCTCCTCTTGCGTAGACCGTGTACGCACCATTCTGCATTCATATCATTTAAATGATCAGCATATGTTGGTTTATTTCATCCAGTCTATACAATAGTAGTGCGAGAATGGAATAAATGATACGCATCATAATCACACATATGGATAAAGTATAAAGTTTATACAACATATACATCCCTGGACCGTGTCACCCGATCGAGTTCCAAAGTATTGAACTTTATGTGTTAAAAGTTCATTTCAACCATTATGGGTCGCCACGGGATGTTAAGTGTGTTAGCATGCATAATTCCTCGCTATTGTACTGGACCCAAACATGTACTCGCTCGCAATAATATGTTGAATGCATAAACTTTTCGACTCCAACTCGCTGTTTTACAACAGCCACTGGACGTCGAATTGTGAAACTAAGTGTTTTGGTTGAAACACTTCAACATGGTGCTTACTGTCCAGCTTCTGGTCCAGCTGACCAGTCCATATAATTCAACAGTTTTTACCCCCTTAGAGGAAAAATCTATACTAGAGTTCAACAACAAAGTTGTAGAACATTCCCTGTACTTTCCAACGGTGTCTTGCTTGACCCCTGGAGATTTTTCTGCAGGAAGTTGTGGTTGAAATACAGAAAATTCCAGAGAGCCTTTTGGTCTGTCCTGTTTCTGGGCAGTACCTACTCTCCTGAGATTTTCATCCATTTGGAGGGAGATTATATTCGGGAGCTCTACAGAAAAGTTGTAGAGGACTCCAAAGCCTTTCCAGAATGGTATCCCACACCTCCATTGGTTCAGCCAATCTTAAGTTATGCCATGTTCAAGTTCAGCAAAGTTTCTGCTGAAAACAGGGGAGGTTATTCCTAAGTTTTCGAGATTGAACCTATACTTCCAATTGACTCTTAGTTCAATATGGAAGTTCAATACCCCCTAAATGGAATCCTAAACTTCATTTTGACTCTTTTTTTGAAAATAAACTTTTATGCAGTCCCGGTACTACGTTTCCTCGCCAAAGAAAAATCCTAAACCGGTATTCCGTCATATACGTGTCAAATGGTGGAACTAAAGATGTCACTCACAAACGGTTTCTACACGTCATGCACTAACGTGGTTAATGTACCTGCAGGAGAACAAACAATAATTGTGCACACAAGAGTTTATAATATTTCAGGCAGTTCCATATCATAATAAAAACATACGGTCCGTATCATTGCCATACGGATCGTCCTTGAGTCAAGCCACGTCTCAAGGTACATGGCCATGTTTTCACACCACACGACGGGGAACCCGAGTAGAGCGTGAAAGGGTCATCACGGTTGGGAATTTTATCAATCCAACGGATACCACCACAAGCCTCATGATCGTTGAGGCACGCCGATGGCGAGCGCTGCGTATGGCCCTTTGAACATTGAACGTTCAAGAGTTGCATACTATAGTGTTGCTTACCACACGAGGGGGTATTCTCACTTTTGCCTAAAGCACACTACAGATCAGCGTTTTCATATGCGCTCAGAACCATGAAGAGGTTCAGAGACTCATATTAACTACCGTGCTAAGCCACGGTATATCATTCCATACTATTGCTCGTATGGCGAGCTTACCGCAATTGATCCGCCTTCGGTTGCGTACCTTACCTCTTACCTGACGTCGGAGCGTCGTTACAGAATGTATAACATATAAGTTAGCTTTTCCGCCTTAGTAACTACTACTATAATAGAACTTATTTGGGCTTAATGACTAATCCTCACTCGACTACTTCTAAATTTTCAAAATAGGCTCTTTTCGAGCGTGCTATTCCCAATGCGGCTCTGGTACCACGACTGTGGGGACCACCCCGTGGTTCACCCACTTTAGGATCGCATAAGATGGTGCCATGAAATGCGGCACCCAACAGAACACACGAAAAGAATTAAGAACAACATACCAACTTTTATTTGATATAAAACAACGGAAGTCTTTTTACAAAACTTATTTATACAGCGGAAGTAATATACATAAGTAGCCTCTAATCCTAACTAAGCAAAAGTGCAGTCGTCCAGCCCGGGGACGCTACACACTAGCAGCATGGAACCGGAGAATCATGGCGGCGTGCATTGCTCCAGCTCAGCCGTGTACCCCGACGGGGGCATCGCCTCATCCTCGGAACCTTCCTCATAACTCTCACCTGCACGCAGCTCAAAATATTGCAACTGCGAGCACAATGGCTCAGCAAGACTTAACCGACAATCCTAGGCATGGAACTCTACATGTAAGGATGTAAGATAGGAAAAGGGACTTTGCAATAAAGACACGCCTACATGTTGATCCTTACTTTCAGTTTTATAGCAACAGTTTATTGAGCCTTAGGCAGCCCTCACATCGGAAGTCCACAATCAAACAAGAAACACTTTCCTCCGATGTAGAGATGCCCAAAGTGGAATATAAACTTAATTAGATATATAACTACAGCATACAAGGTTTCAAGACATTAATAGTTCAATACAGCATATTCAGTTGGCTTATTTCACTTTTTTACTACGTCACAGCGCAGTGAATAAGCAGGTACTCAAATAACCGCGAGGGACGGTGATTGCAATCAAGACACACCCGGATAACACGTCACATACACCCACTTTCAGAAGCATGATTCCACACCCCTTCCTACTCTGTTGTATGCAACAACCTTTCACAGGCAACCCAAACGCCGAACCGGTCCATCCGTAACGGGCAGGAGGCCCCCGTGTGGAGCGTGACTGTGCCCACCAGCAGATTTACACCTTGCTACCCTCAACCCACTCCTATTTACGGTTGGGTAAGCCTCGGCACCCAGGTTAACCAATTACATCAGTTTCCTGGTTCCCATATGCCAGTATGCATCCGGTACTGTTCGATACTTGTCCAGCAGGGCCGCACACGTACGGTCCTCAACCGACACCAACAGGGCTAAGCACGTGAGACCTCTGCTCACTGCATCCTATCCCCCCTGCTGGGTCTCATTTTCATAACTCAAGCCATTTTCTACCTCTTCTCATTCCGTGTGGTAAATACTATCTCGCGAGTAGCTTCCAACCACTCGACTTCTACCGATATCCTAAACATTAGCATGGCATTCTCTACTCATCGATTTTGTAAACTACCCAACCCTTTATAGGATTTAAAAGGATATGCAAGTGCGGTTTCAATCACCCTAACTCTAATGCATACATTTCAACCTAGACATAAGTGATACAAATAAAAAGCTTTATAAAAGGTACTTAAGTGCAAACCGGGGCTTGCCTGGTTGCGAGTTAAAGGGGAAGTCAGCTTCTGGTGGGAGGACGTCCAAAGGCTCCGGTGTGTTCTCAACTTCGGTCACTATTATGAAATGCAACAAAATATATGTATAAGTATTAATGATTTATGAGAATTGGACTTCTATTCATAGCTATTTCTATTTAGAATTCTTAATTGGCTTTGGGATTTTTACAGTGGATACTAGACTGTAAGGGCCTCAGTTTTTGACACACATTTGCAGTGTTCATCACCACACCACACACCTCATTTGAGGAAGGATGATGAACACAAATGAAGAGCAAGTAACAATTATCAACATGCTCATTAGAGAACAAACTCACACATTGCCAAAGTGGTATTTCACACATGTGATATAAGGGGGCTGGACATATGAAAACTCCTATACACTGCTAAGGATGTCCATGCCAAGTTTCACCCAAATTCAAAACCTTTTTGAGGTCATTTTGGGTATAGTTAGGAAGAGGGCAGTTTGAAACCATATTCAAATTCAAACTGTTTTTATCCCATGAATTTAAAAGTGGGAGGCATATTCTTACTCAGCACATTTTTGTGAGCCCACACACCAATTTTCACTCCATTTGGAGTTGATCTTGACATGAGCTAAGTGGGACAAATTCAAACTTTATTTGAATTCAAAACTGAACTTGTGTTGAAATTCCTTCAAACCAAACCCAATTTGAATTCTACTCAATTCAAATGGTTCATGGGTGAATAATTTGAATAGCCAGGGTTATTTTGGGGCTTCTTGTTTACAACAGTAATTAGGAATGAATTTCAGAGGTTAAAAACAGGGTGGGTCCCATATTTCAGCCACAGAGAAGAAACAAACCGACTGAAACACAGCTCACTCGGTTCCCGGGTGCAGTGTGCGCGCGCCACCGGGGGGCAGCCGGCGCCAGCTCCTGCTGCGCGCCCCAAGCCGGAGACCAGTCACCGGGCTACTTATCCCCTCCCTGGTGTGCTTCGATCGCCCATTCCCCGAGCTGCCGACGTGCTCGACCTGTTCTTCCACTACAATCGCCGCCGCTCGAGCTCACGCTTGATCAAGCCTGATCACTCGCGAGCACAGCCTCCTCCACAGCAAAACGGCACTGAGAGATCGTGAGCAACCTCCTAGACCCCGTGTTGTCCAGTGAGCAAGCGTCCTCGAGCTGTACGAGCCGTTTCTCCGGCGAGCCGAGCATCGCCGCCGATCGGGCTCTCGTGGACAGCACAACACAGCTGCTGTCACGTCCTCTTCTCTACACAAGAAAGGTGCGTGATTGTATGTAGATGGAGTAGCCGAAAGCTGTTTGGCGATTGATCAAACCTCGGCTGAGAATTTCCAAGTTTACTCTTAATCAGTTCATAAGGACCGAGCTCACCCTCGGGTGAAATTCGTGCTCTATACACGAGGGCTGGATAAGCTCGTTCCCTAGTAGCTTCTACGCATGATAACGCCCACGCTCGAAATGGAATTGGAGGAAACCATCGAGAATCGGCCGTGATATGGCCGTTTTCCCCGCCGCCATGACTAAGCACCTCGGCTCACCGTCGAGAGCCTAGTTGTCGGCATTTTTAGCTTCCACCCAACCCTGGTCCGTGTTCCCCATGCTCTACTGATGCTCTCCGACCGATCCCCGGTCGATTTGGTGCACGGAAGAGCGGGACCGACCTCACCGGAACCCTAGCAGGTGCTGTCACCGGTGCGCACGGGTTTCCGGTCATCGCCGGCGGCCGGCGACCCCACCATCGAGTCCAGGGGGTCGGTATAGGGGCAGGCGGCGAGTTTCAAGCCGGGGGGGGGGGGGGTGGCCGGGAACTCGATCCCGACGAAGGTCGCCGGAGACCGCCGCCACCGCGCAGATGGCGCGAGGAGGGGGACGACGCACTGTGTGCGGGGCCCACAAGCCAGAGTTTAAACTTTTTCCTGAATTTCAGTTTCAGTTCAAACTTCAAATCCTTATAACTTTGGCTAGAAGGCTCCAAATCGAGTGAACAAAATTTTGTTGGATTCAGCTCTCGGAGTACTTTCCAGCAAATCAAGTTTCACTTCATGAAATTCCTTATTTCTCCAGAATTAATTCCTCAATGTTTAAAATGTTTGAAATTTTAACTGGAGAATCCCTTGGAGGAAAATCCTAAATTTTGCTGGGATGTTCACTAAAATATCCTGAACTACCATAAAAATTTCAGACCCATTGGAGCTCAATTAATCCACCTAATGGTGTGATTAGTGAAACTGTTCTAGAGAAAATAGAAAATGTTCAGAAACATTTTCAGAATTTTCTCTGAAATTGTTTAGCTCATATCTTTAGTTAGGAACTTCCAAATTAAGTGAGACCAACTCCATTAGAACCCTCTGAAAATCTAGTTTTCAGAAAGTCATAGTTTGTTTCATGAAAATCCCTAGAACACCCTAAGAGTCCCATTTAAGGTCAAGGACATAATTAATTGTGGAGGGCTCAAATGAGCTTTACTGCAACTAAAACTTGACCAAATCTCTGTTTAGGTTGTAACCAAGCCTCAGTAAAAGTTTCACAGTCATTGGGTCTGTCTAGCAAGGATTATAGACTTCACAACATCAAACTTAATACAAATGCATTTAAATTGATACATGTATTCCTTCTATCATGTAGTCGCTAAGGTCGAGGAGGAACCCAAAGTCCTAGACTTCGTAACTCCGCAGGAGCAGCTAGCCTACGACCAAGAGCAGAAAGGCAAGCTCCGGTTTGCATTAACCTTTTTACAAATTTTTATTGTTTTGAACACATACTTGTTTACTTTATTCTTTTCATTAGAGTCTTGTTTGGATGCCCCACTGCATAGCCAACAGAACCATGGGTTGGGTTTAGGATTTCAAACCCCGTTAGCTACAGCAATGCTAAGATAGTGTAGGATTCGGTACAAGTCGAGTAGTTGGAACTACTCGCGAGCATAGGCTAGAGGCACTCGACTAGGGTAGTGATAGCACATGAAACACATGGCAAGAAAATGAGACCAAGCGGAGGGTAAGGGCAGCAGGACTTTGGGGCCTGTGTGCTGTAGCTCCGCTTGTGTCGATTGAGGACCAAGCCGTGTGCGGGCCTGTTGAACAAGCTAGAACAGTACCGAAGACCTACCGACTATATGGGAACCGGGAAACTGATGTAACTCGGGTAGCTGGGTATTGAGGCATTGCCCGTCGTTCAGAGGGTAGGTTGAGAGCTCGAGGTGTAAATCGGCTGGCGGCACAGAGATGCGCGTGCAGAGACCTCTTGCTCGGGACGATGGGACCGGTTCAATATTTGGCTGAAGGGTGAAAGGTGGTTGCGTACGGCGTCCGTGATGGTTGTTGTAGGAAACATCGAGTACGGGTGTACGTGACGGGTTGTTCGGGTAACCCTGCAGGTGTAAATCGATTATAATCGCCGTCCCTCGCGGTCAGTGAGTACCACTTGTTCACTGTACCGTGACGTAGAAAGAATAGGCTAGTTACAGGTTAAAATGTTGCTGATTGAAAGATGGACTTGATTGCTAATGATTTACTGTAGTTTAGAGCTAACTAAAGTTCATTTCAACTTTGGGCAAAGTACATGAGAGAAATGCGTTTCTTGTTTGATTGCGGCTCTCTCATGTGCCTTAGCGTAAGGTTCTCCACAACCTGCTGCTAAAACATGAAAGTAAGGTTCTACTAATTAGGCGAGTCCTTGCAAATGATTTTTCCCTCATGTAACCCACCACCCCTCATTTAGAAGTCCCATGTTTAGGTGAGACGGGTCAGACATGCTGAGCCTTCGTGCTCACTGCTTGTGTTTGAAGCTTTTGCAGGGTTCTATGAGGATGGGACTCCCGAGGAAGAGACGGAACCCCAGGAGGGGAGCCCCGTCGAGTGGGAGTCGTGCACGCCGCAGAGTTAGTGTGAGTGTGTGCTAGCAAGGACACGTTCAAGGGCTGAACATGCACTTGATGCGTAGTCTACGCCCGTGAGTGTAGACTGAACTTATTTTGATGTAAACATGTTCATAAACTTGTTTATGTAATAAAAATTTCGCTTCCGCTTTGTACCTTTGACGTGTGTTATCCGGTGCTGTGCAACGCAGCACCCCTCAGCGTGATCCTGGCTCGACAGGACCTTGGGGTCGTGTCAGCGTTGGTATCAGAGCTCGCTTGAGGTTTAACGCACTACAAAGGTCATCTTTTTCAAAAATCCAGTGAGGAACGAGTTAGTAGCCCGTATAAGGATGTTATTAGTATATAGAAAGTGGCATAGTAACTTATTTGATTATGTCGGAAAATCGTGTATCTCGGGACGTTTATGTCTTGGGGGGTACACGTAAGCGCTGTCCACCAGTGCGCACAAGCTGAAGGGTGGAGCCCCACGGGTGGCAGGTAACCCGACCCGCTTTGATATCCTCTACGACCCTTCCTGTCGTTTGGGGTATTCGAGCAACGTCTATCCCTGGCGTGCGTGGTGCAACTTGGGAGACCCCGTCACGTGGTCTGAAACGTGAACACGTAACTCAAGGCGTGTTTGGCTTGAGAACATCCGGGCGAGTGATGATGGCCGGGTGTACGAACTGTAAGGATTCCGGACTCGGTGTGCAGCCGAGTCTGATGATTGTTTGAGTTTTTGCAGGTAGCCTTACCACGAAACGGTAGACGTGTAGCATCCGTGTGCGAATGACGTTTAGTGCCACTGAAATAACGAAGCCGGCTAAGTCCGGTATAGGTTTTTCCTTTGTGAGGACATAGTACCGACATAATCTGGTGACGCATCGACGTCACACCCCATTAAATGAACAACTTCATTTAAAAATTGGAAGGTTTTGATCTAAAGTAGTAAAACTTGATGTAACTCCTTCCCTTGAACAGGATATTCAAAGTTAACAAGTTTTCAACTTATAGGATGTTAAGGACAGAGCACTCTGTTTTCAGCCGAATCAAGGCTGAAGTTAATCAGAGGTTAGGGGTTGATTTCTTTCAAGTTTGGGGTCATATGATACATTTCTGGAAATCTTTGGAAGAGTTTTACAACTTTTCTGTTGAGGTCCAGAGGTGTTTCATCCCTTAACCACTCGAAAAATGCAGTAGAGTTGAAACAGTCCAGAAAACAGGACAGAGTAAAGACTCTCTGTAAATTAAGCATAACTTCCTGCACAAAAATCCAAAAATAGGAAATGAGGTAGTTATGGAAACCGTATGAGATAGGTTACAACTTTGTAACAGAAAGTTTTGTCATATTAGGAACAGAATTAACTGAGATTCTTGGATCAAATCAGTACCTATAGCAGGGAGGTGCTGTCCAATTTCCTCCAGAAATTCTGTTAACTTTGGCATCTCATAACTTTTAAACCAAGACATATCATAGGCCAAGCAAATACTTTCTGGAAAGCTATTGAAGTTAGCTTTAACTTTTATGTTGAGCTCCAGAACTGGTTTTGCCTTTAACATGGCCTAAATCAGGTTGAACTGGAAACTGGTCAGGGCTGTCATGGGAACAGCAGATCAGCAGTCAAATTTGTTTAAAATTTGAACTATGTTTCCAAGTTTTATGGGTTCAATGACATATCTTATGTTATAACTCAATGGTTTACTGTTTAAATAAATATTTGACATTTCTCAAATATATTTTTACAGATGACAGCAGATAAGAAGTTGGAGAACGGGTGGGTGATGTCCCACTGTTCTCACCGTAGCGGCTACCCGGAAGCATTGTGGCAAATGCTCCAATATTTCGGGTACAATCAGATGCTGCAGTACTTCGCCAAGGAAGAAGGCGAAGAGGGGAACAAGACGTGGACGATCCATGTCGAAGTCCCTGCAGGACCTATGCCACCCGGTTGGGTGCCGTTCACCGTCACGGTGAGAGGAAGACACAGGAGTTCCTGCACTTGCAGCAAGGGAGCCGGAACGCGCTGGAATACTCCAGAGCATTCAACGATCTCGCACTTTACGTGTCATATCACGCAGATACTGACGAGAAGCAGCGGGACCACTTCTACCAGGGGCTTAACCCGCTCCTGAAGGACAAGTTGGCGATGTTCAATCGCGGCAGCCTCAACGACATTATTGATGCTGCGATTGTTCAGGAGTACTCCGGCAAGGAGTTAGCGGCGGCGGAGCGAAAGCGAAGCGCGCTGCAAAGCAGCGGAGAAGGAGGCGGTCCTTCTCAGAAGTTTCGGATGGTGAATCGCCCACCATCAGGTCCACGCTGGCAGCCACCACAGCGGTCGATGCCGTTCCGCAGTCGGCCGTACTCTTCACCGGCATTCAGGCCGGCACTGCCAGTACCACCGCAACAACAACAGCAGCAGCGGGCGATGCCGCGTGCGTTTGCACCTCAGCAACGCATGCTGGGCTTTCGTCCCCCGAGCACTACACCAGCAACGGCCACATGTTACAAGTGTGGTCATCCAGGACACTTCGCGAGCAGTTGCCCGGAGAGGCAAGGCGGCGGAGTGGCACCGCAGTTTCCGGGGAGGAGTCAACCCCGGAACCCTACTAATGCGCGGCGGGCAAACCCTAGGCCCGGCACCGTCCACCAGCTTGCCATTGAGGACGTGCCGGAGGGCGAGCCAATCCTTGCGGGTATGTTCCAACTCCACCAGCATCCCGCTATAGTATTATTTGATTCAGGCGCCACGCATAATTTTATTAGCCAAGCTTTCATTGCTAAACACAGTTTGCCAATACTACCCACCGATAGTCCATATTTAATTTGTTCACCGGGTGGGAAGATTTCAGCAAGCGTAATGGTCTCCAAAGCACCATTATGCTTAGCGGGTAGAGTGTACCCCACGTCTCTCATTATCTTAGAGGGACAGAAGGTCGATGTCATCCTAGGGATGTCGTGGCTAACCCGCCACGGCGCTGTTTTAGACACCGTCCTTCGAGTTGTGCACTTAAACTCAGAGGTGCATGGTTCTCACTCATTATTTCTGGACAGTCCAGAAATAAAACTTCCAAGTGTCTATCAAGCCACAACCATCAGATTGGAAGATATTCCAGTGGTCCGAGAATTCCCTGACGTATTCCCGGATGATTTGCCGGGGATGCCACCCGATAGAGAGGTGGAGTTCAAGATTGAACTTGCACCGGGAACCATGCCAATATCCCGAAGGCCGTACAAGATGGCACTCAAGGAGTTGGCTGAACTGAAGACTCAGCTTACGGACCTCCTGGAGAAGGGTTTTATTAGGCCGAGCTCCTCGCCATGGGGCTGTTCGGCGTCATTTGTCAAGAAGAAGGATGAGACGTTGCGGCTTTGCGTGGACTATCGTCCATTAAATGCCGTAACCATCAAGAACAAGTACCCGTTGCCACGGATCGACATGTTGTTTGATCAGTTGGTCAAAGCAAAGATCTTTTCCAAGATGGACTTAAGATCTGGGTACCATCAGATTAAGATAAGGGCTGAGGACATTCCAAAGACAGCTTTCTCGACGAGGTACGGACTTTATGAGTACCTGGTCATGTCCTTCGGCCTCACCAATGCTCCAGCTCACTTCATGTACTTGATGAACTCGGTATTCATGCCGGAGCTGGATAAGTTTGTCGTGGTCTTCATCGACGACATCCTGGTATTCCAAGTCGGAGGAAGATCACAAGAAACATCTGCGTATAGTCTTACAACGGCTGCGGGATCACAAGTTATACGCGAAATTCAGCAAATGCGAGTTTTGGATATCGCAAGTGCCTTTTCTCGGGCATATCATCTCAGCGGAGGGTATCACTGTGGACCCGAGCAAGATCACTCAAGTGCTGAATTGGAAATCCCCGAGAACTGTTCACGAGGTACGGAGTTTCCTCGGACTCGCGGGATATTATCGGAGGTTCATTCCGAACTTCTCGAAGATCGCCAAGCCAATGACGGAGCTGCTGAAGAAGGCTACCAAATATGTTTGGAGTCCAGCATGTGAAGCAGCATTCAAGGCTTTAGTCAAGCACCGGACATCAGCACCGGTTTTGGCGCAGCCAGACACAACAAAACCGTTCGATGTGTACTGCGATGCATCCGGCATTGGGCTCGGATGTGTGCTGATGCAAGACCGAAGAGTGGTCGCGTATGGAGCACGGCAGCTTAGGAACCATGAGCAGAATTATCCAACTCACGACTTGGAGCTCGCTGCCGTGGTACTTGCACTGAAGATATGGAGGCACTACCTACTCGGTAACCTTGTACATTTATATACCGACCACAAAAGCCTCAAGTACATATTCACTCAGAAGGAGCTGAACATGAGGCAACGAAGATGGTTAGAATTGATAAAGGATTACGAAATAGAGATCCATTATCATCCGGGCAAGGCAAACATAGTGGCGGATTCGCTGAGCCGCAAGTCACACGTCAACAATCTGGCCATCACACCGTTGGAAGAGAGCGAACCACCACTACATGTGATTCCACATGGAGCTCTCTACAACTTAGCTTTGATCCCCACCATCCGTGAAGAGATAGCGGCAGCCCAGAAGAATGACAAGGGCATGTCCCATTTGCGGAGACGTGTAGACAGTGGGGAGCTGAAGTGTTTCCGGAAGGACGGAGACGGCGTCCTGCGGTTCAAGGACCTGATCGTCGTACCCCGTAACCCGGAATTACGGAAGAAAATCTTTGATGAGGCTCACTTATCAAAGTTTTCTATTCACCCCGGCAGCAACAAAATGTAACAAGAACTCAAAAGCAAGTTTTGGTGGACACGGATGAAGCGAGAGACTGCAAAATACGTGTCCGAGTGTGATACATGTCGAAGGGTGAAAGCAGACCACATGCGGAAACCGGGACTGCTACAACCACTGGGCATTCCTGCCTGGAAGTGGGAGGACGTGAGCATGGATTTCATCGTCGGTTTACCCACCACCTTGCAGAAACATGATTCTGTGTGGGTGATCGTCGATCGGCTCACCAAAGTTGCCCATTTCATCCCGGTCAACACAAATTACAACGCCAAGAAGTACGCTGAACTGTACATCTCACGGATCCTATGCTTATACGGCGTACCCCGTACCATCATATCGGACCGGGGCACTTTATTTGTGTCCCGTTTTTGGGAGCAGCTGCACGCTGCCTCGGGGACGAAGCTGATCCGTAGTTCAGCATACCACCCGCAGACGGATGGGCAAATGGAGCGGATAAATCAAATCTTAGAAGACATGCTACGAGCTTGCGCTATCAACCACGGCAAGAATTGGGATGATCACTTGCCGTTAGCCGAGTTCTCGTACAATAATGGGTACCAAGCCAGCATCAAGATGGCACCTTATGAGGCGCTATACGGTAGCAAGTGCCGCACACCATTGAACTGGTGTGAGTCTGGCGAAAGGGTTACCTTCGGGATTGACCATGTCAACAACGCGGAAGAAAAGGTTCGACTAATTCAAGCGAACCTAAAAGCCTCTCAATCCCGTCAGAAACAGTATGCGGACCGGAGAAGACGCCCATTACAATTCGAAGTTGGAGATCACGTATACCTACGGGTGTCTCCAATGAAGGGCGTAAACAGATTTGGGGTGAGATGAAAGTTGGCACCCCGATTCATCGGTCCATTCCATATTACCGAAAGATGTGGATCAGTGGTATACCGGCTGAAATTACCAGAAGAACTTTCAGGTGTGCACGACGTCTTTCACATTTCCCAGCTGAGGAAGTGTCTCAAGCTATCAACTACCGTTCAGCTGGAAGACATTGAAGAACTGCAACCGGATCTCACCTATCAGGAGGAACCGGTGCAGATTATCGATGAAAAGGCCCGAACCACACGCAACCGTACGTTGTGGTTCTACAAGGTTCTATGGAGTAATCACTCCATGGACGAAGCGACATGGGAGAGCAAAGAATTCCTTTGCACTAACTACCCCGAATTTTTCACGTCGCATATCCGGTAATTTTCCACCGTCCTCTCTCTCATTTTCACTTTATAATCTCGTGAGATTCTTTTAACGGGGGAGGACTGTAAGGGCCTCAGTTTTTGACACACATTTGCAGTGTTCATCACCACACCACATACCTCATCTGAGGAAGGATGATGAACACAAATGAAGAGCAAGTAACAATTATCAACATGCTCATTAGAGAACAAACTCAAACATTGCCAAAGTGGTATTTCACACATGTGATATAAGGGGGCTGGACATATGAAACCTCCTATACATTGCTAAGGATGTCCATGCCAAGTTTCACCCAAATTCAAAACCTTTTTGAGGTCATTTTTGGTATAGTTAGGAAGAGGGCAGTTTGAAACCATATTCAAATTCAAACTGTTTTTATCCCATGAATTTAAAAGTGGGAGGCATATTCTTACTCAGCACATTTTTGTGAGCCCACACACCAATTTTCACTCCATTTGGAGTTGATCTTGACATGAGCTAAGTGGGACAAATTCAAACTTTATTTGAATTCAAAACTGAACTTGTGTTGAAATTCCTTCAAACCAAACCCAATTTGAATTCTACTCAATTCAAATGGTTCATGGGTGAATAATTTGAATACCCAGGGTTATTTTGGGGCTTACTGTTTACAACAGTAATTAGGAGTGAATTACAGAGGTTAAAAACCATGTGGGTCCCACATGTCAGCCACAGAGAAGAAACAAACCGACTGAAACACAGCTCACTCGGTTCCCGGGTGCAGTGTGCGCGCGCCACCGGGGGGCAGCCGGCGCCAGCTCCTGCTGTGCGCCCCAAGCCGGAGACCAGTCGCCGGGCTTCTTATCCCCTCCCCGGTGTGCTTCGATCGCCCATTCCCCGAGCTGCCGACGTGCTCGACCTGTTCTTCCACTGCAATCGCCGCGGCTCACGCTTGATCAAGCCCGATCACTCGCGAGCACAGCCTCCTCCACAGCAAAACGGCACCGAGAGATCATGAGCAACCTCCTAGACCCCGTGCTGTCCAGTGAGCAAGCGTCCTCGAGCTGTACGAGCCGTTTCTCCGGCGAGCCGAGCATCGCCGCCGATCGGGCTCTCGTGGACAGCACAACACAGCCGCTGTCACGTCCTCTTCTCTACACAAGAAAGGTGCGTGATTGTATGTAGATGGAGTAGCCGAAAGCCGTTTGGCGATTGATCAAACCTCGGCCGAGAATTTCCAAGTTTACTCTTGATCAGTTCATAAGGACCGAGCTCACCCTCTGGTGAAATTCGTGCTCTATACACGAGGGCTGGATAAGCTCGTTCCCTAGTAGCTTCTACGCATGATAACGCCCACTCTCGAACTGGAATTAGAGGAAACCATCGAGAATCGGCCGTGATATGGCCGTTTTCCCCGCCGCCATGACTAAGCACCTCGGCTCACCGTCGAGAGCCTAGTTGTCGGCATTTTTAGCTTCCACCCAGCCCTGGTCCGTGTTCCCCATGCTCTACTGATGCTCTCCGACCGATCCCCGGTCGATTTGGTGCACGGGAGAGCGGGACCGATCTCACCGGAACCCTAGCAGGTGCTGTCACCGGTGCGCACGGGTTTCCGGTCATCGCCGGCGGCCGGCGACCCCACCATCGAGTCCAGGGGGTCGGTATAGGGGCAGGCGGCGAGTTTCAGGCCGGGGGGGTGGCCGGGAACTCGATCGCGGCGAAGGTCGCCGGAGACCGCCGCCACCGCGCAGATGGCGCGAGGAGGGGGACGACGCACTGTGTGCGGGGCCCACAAGCCAGAGTTTAAACTTTTTCCCGAATTTCAGTTTCAGTTCAAACTTCAAATCCTTATAACTTTGGCTAGAGGGCTCCAAATCGAGTGAACCAAATTTTGTTGGATTCAGCTCTCGGAGTACTTTCCAGCAAATCAAGTTTCACTTCATGAAATTCCTTATTTCTCCAGAATTAATTCCTCAAAGTTTAAAACGTTTGGAATTTTAACTGGAGAATCCCTTGGAGGAAAATCCTAAATTTTGCTGGGATGTTCACCAAAATATCCCTGAACTACCATAAAAACTTCAGACCCATTGGAGCTCAATTAATCCACCTAATGGTGTGATTAGTGAAACTGTTCTAGAGAAAATAGAAAATGTTCAGAAACATTTTCAGAATTTTCTCTGAAATTGTTTAGCTCATATCTTTAGTTAGGAACTTCCAAATTAAGTGAGACCAACTCCATTAGAACCCTCTGAAAATCTAGTTTTCAGAAAGTCATAGTTTGTTTCATGAAAATCCCTAGAACACACTAAGATCCCAATTAAGGTCAAGGACATAATTAATTGTGGAGGGATCAAATGAGCTTTACTGCAACTAAAACTTGACCAAATCTCTGTTTTGGTTGTAACCAAGCCCCAGTAAAAGTTTCACAGTCATTGGGTCTGTCTAGCAAGGATTATAGACTTCACAACTTCAAACAATACAAATGCATTTAAATTGATACATGTATTCCTTCTATCATGTAGTCGCTAAGGTCGAGGAGGAACCCGAAGTCCTAGACTTCGTAACTCCGGAGGAGCAGCTAGCCTATGACCAAGAGCAGCAAGGCAAGCTCCGGTTTGCATTAACCTTTTTACAAATTTTTATTGTTTTGAGCACATACTTGTTTACTTTATTCTTTGCATTAGAGTCTTGTTTGGAAGCCCCACTGCATAGCCAACAGAACCATGGGTTGGGTTTAGGATTTCAAACCCCGTTAGCTACAGCAATGCTAAGATAGTGTAGGATTCGGTACAAGTCGAGTAGTTGGAACTACTCGCGAGTATAGGCTAGAGGCACTCGACTCGGGTAGTGATAGCACATGAAACACATGGCAAGAAAATGAGACCAAGAGGAGGGTAAGGGCAGCAGGACTTTGGGGCCTGTGTGCTGTAGCTCTGCTTGTGTCGATTGAGGACCGAGCCGTGTGCGGGCCTGTTGAACAAGCTAGAACAGTACCGAAGATCTACCGGCTATATGGGAACCGGGAAACTGATGTAACTCGGGTAGCTGGGTATTGAGGCATTGCCCGTCGTTCAGAGGGTAGGTTGAGAGCTCGAGGTGTAAATCGCCTGGCGGCACAGAGATGCGCGTGCAGAGACCTCTTGCTCGGGACGATGGGACCGGTTCAATATTTGGCTGACGGGTGAAAGGTGGTTGCGTACGGCGTCCGTGATGGTTGTTGTAGGCAACATCGAGTACGGGCGTACGTGACGGGTTATCCGGGTAACCCTGCAGGTGTAAATCGATTATAATCGCCGTCCCTCGCGGTCAGTGAGTACCACTTGTTCACTGTACCGTGACGTAGAAAGAATAGGCTAGTTACATGTTAAAATGTTGCTGATTGAAAGATGGACTTGATTGCTAATGATGTGCTGTAGTTTATAGCTAACTAAAGTTCATTTCAACTTTGGGCAAAGTACATGAGAGAAATGTGTTTCTTGTTTGATTGCGGCTCTCTCATGTGCCTTAGCGTAAGGTTCTACACAGCCTGCTACTAAAACTTGAAAGTAAGGTTCTACTAATTAGGCGAGTCCTTGCAAATGATTTTTCCCTCATGTAACCCACCACCCCTCATTTAGAAGTCCTATGTTTAGGTGAGACGGGTAAGACTTGCTGAGCCTTCGTGCTCACTGCTTGTGTTTGAAGCTTTTGCAGGGTTCTATGAGGAAGGGACTCCAGAGAAAGAGACGGAACCCCAGGAGGGGAGCCCCGTCGAGTGGGAGTCGTGCACGCCGCAGAGTTAGTGTGTGTGTGTGCTAGCAAGGACACGTTCAAGGGCTGAACGTGCACTTGATGCGTAGTCTACGCCCGTGAGTGTAGACTGAACTTATTTTGATGTAAACATGTTCATAAACTTGTTTATGTAATAAAAATTTCGCTTCCGCTTTGTACCTTTGACGTGTGTTATCCGGTGCTGTGCAACGCAGCACCCCTCTGCGTGATCCTGGCTCGACAGGACCTTGGGGTCGTGTCATAGACCCTCTAAGGATGATCTGAGCAAAATTTGGAGAAATGTCATTGCACAATGTAGTCTTTGAAATTCCTACAAGTACAATGCTTCTCTGAATCTTGAGCCCAATTCAGGAGCTTTGACATAGCTAATAGTGGAAGATATGATTAGGGTAAATCTCCATGGTTGTAACAAAATTTGTTTCACCATTTTTGGAGCTACCAATAGAGAGATATGAATTTTTGAAGTTGGATAGGAGTTCTGAAAAGTTTCTGTTTAAAATTGAATTTCCAAATAAATGCTGAACTTGGGAAGAATGTTTAGCCTAGCAAATAAACTCCAATGAAGCTCAAATTTTTACTGGAGATCAGTAACTATGAAAAGTATTAGCTGCCCAAATTTGGGAATATTTCATAAAGAATTGCTCCTGCAATAAATCCCCAAAGGATTTATTAAAAACAATTATACAGAAATTCCTGGGCATTTTCATACCTAAAATTGATTCCTCTGTGAAGTACTCTTCTTGAGGATTCCAACGAAATTGGTCTCACCCTTTTTGGAGTTTTCTACACAGAGTTATGAGCTTGGAAAGATCAGCTAATTCCTAGAATTATTTCCCTAACAGAAACTTCAAATAATTGGGCTGGGCCCACTGTTTTAAATCGGACCAGTGAGATTTCGGCAACACCAAGGCTACGGTGTTTAACCTGCGCGGCCACAATAGATCCCGAGCCACAACCCGATCCGGCGCCTAACCGGTGCCACTAACAGGTGGGGCAGGCCATCACCTTCTTCTACCTCGTGCCCGGCTGGCCTCCTCGCCGAAGGAGCGACTGTGCCTCGCCAGAACGGCTGCCCCGTGCCTTAGACGGCACAATCCTCGCCGCCTGTGCCTAAAACCCGACGAGGAACACTTTGGTGAGCTCGGTGGCGGCGCTAACGGGCCGGGAATACCTCCCCGACGGTGGCAGTAACTCGGGCGACTCCGGCGACATGGTATTCACCCAGCGAGCCCGGAAACCTATCGCGGTTGGGTCCTATAGCACCGCCGTGACATGGGGAACTCGGAACACTACACTGAAGTGCGACTGAAGTGGTTCTTCCCCGCCGTGAGGGAAAACACGGAGAACCCTTCGGACTCTTCATGGTTTTGCTTGCCGTTTGCTCGAGAAGGGTCGTTATGGCTTGGAGAATCTATGCCTAGACTTTGGTGAACCCTAACCCAATATGGCCGTGGAATTTCCCGTTTCTTTCACCTCGGTTCCAAGAAACCGCCGGTGACAAACTTCAAATTCTGGCAAACCTAGGCTACGACCTAGCTCCAAACTGGGAGGACAACAAGAAGGGTTGACAACGCACCTAGAACACCGGTTGGTTGAGCGTGAATGAGTCTGAGGTGGCCGGTCGACGGTGCGCCGTCGTGGCGGCAAGTTTGAACGTGGAACGATGAACTTATGCTCATTTCTCGGGATCAGCTCGAAGGAACGGTATGGGCTGTCATCCGAGAGGAACTAGAGAGCCTTGAGCACCTTCCTATGACCTCAACCAGGTGTGACAACGCCGATGTTCCGTCGGTGACGGGCGGGCGGCGCGGAGCAACCGAGCGGCGGTCGAGGCTACGCGAGCTGAGCAGAGGGTCGGATGTGTGAGTGAGGCGACGTTCACGTGGGCACCAGGGCGGTGAAATATCCCTCTCGGCGTGCTGATCTCCTGAGCAGGAGGTGGCGTGGTGGAATTCAGCGGGAGTGGGTCGCAGCTGGCACTGGCGTTCGCACGCTGTTCGACTGAATGAAACAAAGGCGGTTTGCTTTGTTGTGAGACTGACCACTGGGCCCCACTTCCCCCTTTGTTTGGTCAAATTTTCTCTTATATTTTCCATCCAGCAACTCAAAATTAAAAGCCTTACTTCACCTCAAAGTTATGGTTTAAATTTGTTGAATTCAAATGGTTTGAATTCTGGTGTAGAATTTGAATTAGGTTTGATCATTTGAATTTGAAAGGAGTTTGAATTCTCCATTTTGTATTGCCCCACAAACATGGCAAACAAGCTCCAAAGTTTCCAATTTTTGGCATGGCTGCTCATTCAAATGTGGAGAACACATTTGTGGAACCAAATTTGCAAATTGAGGAAATTGGAATTTGAAACTGAATTTAAAATTCAGATTAAAGGGCTTTTCCTTTTAACCCCGAACAATTATCAAAACTCCTCCAAATGAGCTGAAATTTGGAAGGTTGAATATTTGAAATAAGAAAACCCAAATTGTGAATTTAGATCTCCATGTTTGGAAGTTTTGGGAAGTCTAAACCCTCACTTTGAACTTACACCATAATAATTCAAAGTTTTAATTCCCCTCATTTTTGCTAAGTGTACATGAGCTGAAAATTCTTGCTACCACTTTTTGGGGATTTTACACTAACCTCTATTCTATTCAACACTCACTGAAAGATGGTGAGAGGAAACGCCGGCCGTCAAGGGAGGAACGTCCGTGGCAACCAACAAGAGGACCACGTCGAAGATCCTGAGAATGACAACCCCGGAGCTGGTGCAAACAACTTGGAACGGTTGATGGCCATGCAAAATAAGCTTATGCAGACAATGATCCAAACTTTGGGTCAGTTGCAAGCCAACAACAACAACCCTGTTCCTGCACCACCGCCACCAAAACGGCCACCCCCGCCGGCTCACAACCGATTGGAAGAGTTCATGAGGACTCGACCACCCACTTTTGCTCAAGCTAATGACCCCATGGAGGCCGACGACTGGTTGAAGTTCATGGAGAAGAATCTTGCCATAGTTCAGTGCAATGACCGAGACAAAGTTCTCTTCGCGTCGCACCAACTTATGGGAGCTGCCGCCTGATTGGTGGGACGCCCTTTGTAATGCTCTTGTCGACCCGGAGACTATTACATGGAATGAGTTTAAGGACAGTTTCCGCTCTCATTACATCCCTGCTTGTGTAATGATGCTCAAGAGACAAGAGTTTGAAGGCCTCCGCCAAGGACAGAAGAGCGTGAATGAGTACCTCAACAAGTTCACGCAGCTTTCAAGGTATGCCCCCGAAGATGTCAAGTCGGACCAACGGAAGCAGTACCTGTTCATGAGAGGGTTGAACAATGAGATCCAGGTTCAGCTCCTCAACAATGACTATGCGAGCTTCCAGAAGCTAGTTCACAAAGCCATAGTGGTTGAATGCAAGATCCGGGGGATCGAGAAAGAGGGTAAAAGAAAGATGCCATACAAGCCACAAGGGAGTAATGTACGTCCTCGGTACATGCCCCCAGCTGCACCGCAGTATGGATCGTCCGCTCCTGCTTTTCTCCGTAACCAATCACCACAGCAACGTCCTACCATGCAAGCACCTCGTGTGCCTTTGCCTCCTGTGCCTCGCCCAAACATGGCCGCTCCTGTTCAAAACCCCCACCCCAACGTTCCCGCTGTCTTGGGCAACAAGGTATGCTTTGCATGCAGAGAACCAGGACACTTTGTGAGCCAGTGCCTGAAGAGAGGTCCTGGACAGCAAGGCAACGTGCCCAAGCAGAACCCACGGCCGAACAGAGGAGCCAATCAAGGAAACCGTGGACAGCAGAACTACATTCGCGGCAACATGAACCATTTTTCTGCTGAGGAAGCGCAACAGGCTGAGGACGTCGTGATTGGTATGTTCCTTGCCAACTCCAACCCAGCCACCATTCTATTTGATTCTGGAGCATCGCATTCCTTCATATCATCCAAGTATGTTGCCAAATATAATATACCCATATCACACTTGAAATATACTATGTTGGTTAATTTTCTCCCGATGTAGAGATGAGGACTAATATAGTATGCCCGAAAGTAAATCTTAAAATAAGGGGGGTAGACTTCCTTGCCAACCTCATTGTCTTGGATTCCCAGGGGCTTGACATAATACTCGGAATGGATTGGTTAAGCAAGCACAACGGAGTAATCCAATGTGCTACGAGAAGCGTGCAGTTGACAAACGAGCATGGAACTCATATCGAGTTTGAGTCAGCCCAACCAACAGCCGAGAAGGCAGAATTCGCTCATCTATTCTCCGCTAGCGAATCTCGAGGGCGAGATTCAATTTAAGGGTGGTAGATTTGTGACACCCTCAATTTCGATTTCAGCATGCCTTCATATTTTATATAGAGAAAACATTTTTAAAGAAGTAGAAACAGAAAAAGAATCAAAAAGTTAGTCAAAAAGAGAAAATTCCTGTTTACCAAGAGCGCCGAAGACAACTCCAGCGGCCCGCTGTCCACGTGGCGCCTTCAGAGCTCATCCCCGCAAAAGGGGGAGAGGTCCACCGCTAACTGGCTACGTGGCAGGCTCGGGGCTCGTCTATGCGGAAAGGGCGAGGTCCGACCCCATGGGAAACGTGTTGCCCCAGGAGCTAGCCTTTGTGGAAAAAGCGAGGCAAGTCCCGCAGGACACGTGTCGTCATCGGAGCTAGTCATTGCAGAAAAGAGAACCAGCTGCGCGGGACACGTGTCGCTCTCGGAGCTCATCTCCGAGGGGTCCGGCCCCATTAGACACATGTCGCTCTCGGAACTCACTTCCGGGAGGTCCAACACTACCGAACACGTGTCACCTCCGGAGCTCATCTCCGAGAGGTCCGACCCTGACAGACACGTGTCAACCTCGGAGCTCGTCTCTGAGCAGAAAGGAAGTTCGGCAATAACTTGACACGTAGCATTCTCGGAGCTCACCTCCGAAGAGAGGGGAGGTCCAGAATGGACACGTGGCACTATCGGAGCTCACCTCCGAAGAGAGGGGAGGTCCGGAATTGACACATGGCACACTCGGAGCCACCTCCGAAGGGAGGGGAGGTCCGGCACTGACATGTGGCGTACGCAGAACTCGTCTCTGTTAAGAGGGGAGGTTCCGATCCGCCAGGACGCGTGGTGCACGCGGAGCTCACCTCTGAGTAAGAGGGAGGTCTCGCCCGCCTGACAGATGGCACAATTGGAGCTTGTCTCTGCGGAAAAGGGAGCCCAGGTTCCCGCAGGACACGTGGAGCCTCCGGAGCTCATCACCGAGGAGGTGACGAGATTTGAAGTGGTTTTTCTTCTGTACACGTGGGAATCTCTGGTACTGAGGAAACCGACATGATTTCCACAATGTTACCGCACCGAATCAATTTAAGATAAGTTGTTAAGATTCAGAAACAATTTGAATAGGACTCTTATTTGAATTCCGATCAGATTAGGACTCTTCTCTTCCCAGTTATAAATAAAACCCGAAGCAACCCCTTGGTCGTAACATCTTTTCTAAAGCCGACAACTTAGAAGCCCTAGCCCCCAAACTCGCCGAGCTAAACCCCTTCGCCGGAGTTTGACCACTGGAGAAACCGCCGATGAGCCCAGACACGATCGCCGCCACCGGAAGAGAACCCCGACGATCTATTTTTGCTAGGAAGGAGGACTCGAAGGAAGTAAGGTAGGTTTCCAATACCAGCTTACGACATCATCACATTTTCTTTGCATCTGTTCTTTGATTTCTTCGAACAGAAGCTTTTTTGTGGACAGACCACGTGTTGATCGGTTTGATCTAAAGTCAAGATAAGCGCCACGTCCACAATTAATCTTTACACCTCTGTTCATCGTAAAACCCATGCAAGCCATGAAAACATGCAAGAACACGTACAAACTAAACTGCATCATACGATTAACATGCATATGCATCATTGCATCTTAAAGTACAGTTTATGAATGATGATTGATTGCTATGAATCTTGTATGTGTGTGATCGCGTATAGAATGACAAGCTCAGGGAGGTACCTACGACGGACTACAACAGCAAGAATTTGAGCAACAGGAGCCGCAAGAACAAGGCAAGTGCCCCTTGACCAGATTGATCCCATGTTTTTGAAAGACTATTTTGTTTGCGAAAAGGTGTGTGTGCTTGAGTCAACATAATGGGAAACTCTTTCATAGGAGTTTACTAGTTTTGTTAACCACCCTTGTCACCGGGATAGTTAATGTGTCGGGTATGGTTTTTGCTTTTATGCTTCGCTGAGTCCATGGGATACGGGAAGCGAGATAGATGTGTCTAGCTAACTGCACTCGTATGAATAACGAGAAATGGATGTTGTTAATGAACATGAATCAGAGGGAGATCTAGTCAAGCCTTGGTTTATGGATGAGGTAGAATGAGATGATGGTTTACTTGCCGTAGATCTAAGCACCGGTTCATGTGAGCACATGCCAGGATAACAGTGCCACCACAAGGCCAAGTATGGGTGCGGTTTAGCTGAGTAATTAGGTAAGTTACTAGATTGTAATGGACCGTTGAAGGCGCGGGGAATGGGAGTCAGGTGAGGACTGCCCTGGGAACTGCATGGCACAAGAGGGGGCCCGTGGGTGGGAGAATTGGAGATTCTAGCCTGCTGGTGAAATCTTAGTGAGTCCATACATCTAGTAGCCCCTTTGTAAAGGCTATTTTGTGATCTCTTGACAATACACTGACGGTTGTGTACTGGTATAATGGAGATTCTGCAGTCGCCGACTGGTGACGAAATCACAAACTTGTGGGTAAAGTGGTACAAACTCTGCAGAGTCTTAAACTATCATGATAGCCGAGCTTACGGTCACGAGCGCCTGGACAACTTCCATGATTAGATGGGATGGTTTGGTTTGGTTTTGGATATGGTTTGGTCTTTGGATTTGGTTTTCGGGAATATTGAGTCCGGGTAATGAGATTGGTTGCATGACTGTTGAGTCATGGCAACGAGATTTGGTCTCGGAATGAGACAGAATTGAATATGAGATGAAATGGTAGTGAATACGAAATGGTATTTATGATATGGTAGTGAATACGAGATGGTATTCATGAGCAAAGTTGAGAAAGATTAATGTCTGGTTGAGACATGGAAGGGATGAATCATGATGGAGGTATGTTAATGTTTTAAATACATGCTGGGATTACATTCACTTAAAGCTAAGTTGCTGTTTTTATCATGATTTGTGAAATAACCTTTGCTTTTATGCAATGAGCCTTTTTATACCTTCCTTGCTATGAGCTACATATCATATTTTCCCGCACTTGCTGAGTACATCATGTACTCAAACTTGCATTATTACTTCATCATCAGCAACAGGAGAGGAGTACTATAAAGACCAAGTGGAGCATTAGGCGTGTAATCTGTCCTCAACCTTGCCTGTGGAGTAGAAGATGGAGCCGCTGCTGATGCTTAGTTGCTTCCGTGATAGATAGAAGACTTCCGCTGCTAGAATAAAGACTTCCGCTGCTAGAATAAGACTTCTGCTGCTAGATTAAGACTTCCACTGCTAGCATGAGTTTTGAGACTCATGAGACTTTGTAATAAAACCATATTCATTCATGGTATTATATTATGAATTCAGTTTGTCGATGATATGTGTATGTGTGATGAACATCCTGGGCACACATACCCATCAGTCTCAGTTCCGAGAGGTTCTCTCTCAGAACAGGGGCGTCACACGGGCCTACTTGAAATACAGTATCCTTCCCAATGAATATGTATCAGCTGAACGGATCGTTCGTATGGCTAAGATATACACACTGGTATATGGGGATCTCTATCGGCGTGGCGCCAACAGTGTTCTATTGCGGTGCACAACCCAGGAGGAGGGCTGCGAGCTGCTCATAGAGATCCATGGAGGCGAGTGCGGCAACCACGCTTTGTCCCGCACACTGGTCGGTAAAGCCTTTGGGCATGGCCTCTACTGGTCGACAGCTCTCCTGGATGTCATCGAGCTGGTCAAGAGATACAAGGCGTGCTAGTTCCACGCCAAGCAGATCCACACAACAGCACAGACGCTGTAGATTATCCCGCCCTCATTGCAATTTACAGTATGGGGGCCAGACATCCTGGGTGTTGGAAAATAGGCGATGCACTACTCTAGCAATTCGACCGTATCACCCAGGAAACATGCGAGTGAGAAGGTCATGGATCGTTACCACTAGACGCGCAGCGCAGCGGATCGTAGATGCGCGCCGTAGCCGATCAGCGCAGCAGTAACAGCAGCGCATCCACGGAGTCCACACGTACAGGGAGGAACGCCGTGCGTCGGTGTGCTAGCACCGTGCGCGCGGCAGGGGTTTCGGCGGCTGACCTGTGAGGGGCGGCGGCTGGGACTGCTATCTGGTGGAGCCTTCTGTCCGCAACCCTACCCCTCATATTTATAGGCGCGCTAATGGGCTTTTAGGTCATAGGCCCATTAGTACCCTAATTTCTTATGGATCAAATATCCATCAGGCCTTTATCCGAATTGTTATGATTGCCTCTTGGGCATATCACCAACAATCTCCCACTTGCACTAGAGACAATCATATAGCCAAGTTTTTCAATATTCCATCCCCTTAAGTGTGTGACCCGTTAGGTTCATGTACAGTCGGTTATGAATGAAAACCGTTTTCAAACACAAGTTAGTAGAGGTACCTAGCAGGACATACTGACTCCCGAATGTACATAAAGATCATATCGGCTGAACCTAGATACATTCACATGCTAATTCCTTTGCCACACGATACCAGTCAAGCTCAAGGCGAGATACGTGCCATCCTTGTGATAGCTCGACCATTCACTCGATCAAATAGTGGATTCAATCGATGACTAACTTTTAGTCATAATGATTAACTCTTTAATCATTTTGGCATGGCCATGCACTTTCAATCCAACTATCTCGAGGGGCCCAGAGATATCTCTCCTGTTATTTAGGAGGGGCAAATCCCATCTTGATCCGCACACATCTCATTCCATGCTTCATCATGCACCTGAAGACTATTTTTATGACCACCCAGTTACGGAGTAGCGTTTGATAGTTTCAAAGTGCACAACTACACATAGTGAGAAACAATGGCGATCTCAGGTCAAAGAATCTAGCAGGTGTATCACTCAAGACCAACTGATGGCACATATGTAAATAACAATCCCAACAGTGTCTCGGAATGGGTCTATCCAACACCATGTTCACTAACATGTGTTCACATTATTAATTTGATATCTCCATATCTATGATCCGTGAAACGTGATCATCAATTAATACATGTGCTAGTCTGCGTACTATCATTGTCTCATATAACGATGTAGACTAGGGATCATTTTGAGTAACATTATAATTAACAAAGAGTCTCACGAACAAGTCACATACTTGATGATCAATGTGAATAATAGTTACTCAAATAGTACATAAACATAGCTATGACAAAAGTCTCCCACTACACACTAGGATCATTGATGTAAGTATCTAATACCCATAGATCTCGTGTGCGTCTCATGCTTTGATTGTGGAAGAGGCTTTGTCAACGGATCTGCCATATTCAAATCCGTATGCACCTTGCATATATTCACATCACCTCGGTCGATAATCTCTCGAATCAGATGATAGCGTCGTAGTATATGTTTGGATCTTTTGTGTGATCTAGGCTCCTTTGCCTGTGCAATGGCTCCATTATTGTCGCAATAGAGATCCACAGGTCCGGACGCACTAGGAACAACACCCAACTCAGAAACAAATTTTCTGATCCAAACAGCTTCCTTTGCAGCTTCAGAAGCTGCAATATACTCTGCCTCCGTCGTTGAATCTGCTACTGTGTCTTGCTTGGAACTTTTCCAGCTCACTGCCCCTCCATTGAGGCAGAACACAAAACCGGATTGCGATCTAGAGTCATCCTTGTCTGTTTGGAAGCTAGCATCGGTGTAACCTCTTACAACGAGCTCTTCTTCACCTCCAAACACTAGGAATACATCCTTAGTTCTTCTCAAGTACTTAAGAATGTTTTTGACAACTGTCCAATGAGCCTCACCATAATCTGATTGATACCTGCTCGTTACACTTAGAGCATAGGATACATCTGGGCGTGTACACAACATGGCATACATGATAGATCCAATAGCCGAAGCATAAGGAATCGCTCTCATCCTCTTTTGCTCATCAGGTGTCGAAGGACACTGACTTTTGCTTAGAGTGATGCCATGTGACATTGGCAAGAAACCTTTCTTAGAATCTTGCATATTGAATCGATTCAATATCTTGTCAATATATGTGTCTTGGCTTAATCCAATTAACCTTTTAGATCTATCTCTATAGATCTTTATGCCCAAAATGTATGCTGCCTCTCCTAAATCCTTCATTGAGAAACTTTTCCTTAATGAGGATTTAACAGCATCTAGTACTGGAATGTCATTTCCAATCAACAATATGTCATCTACATATAGGACCAGAAATATAAGTGCGCTCCCACTAACCTTCTTGTAAATACAAGGTTCTTCTACGTTCTTGATGAAACCAAACCCTTTGACCACTTCATCAAAACGTAGATTCCAACTCCGAGATGCTTGCTTCAATCCATAGATGGACTTTTGAAGTTTGCATATTTTTCTAGCATTTTTAGGATCGACAAAACCCTCAGGTTGTGTCATGTACACATCCTCAGTCAGACTCCCATTAAGAAAGGCTGTTTTGACATCCATCTGCCATATTTCATAATCAAAATATGCAGCAATTGCTAGGAGAATCCGAACAGACTTTAGCATAGCGACGGGCGAAAATGTTTCATCATAATCAACACCTTGAATTTGTCTGAAACCTTTCGCCACCAATCGTGCTTTATAGATGTGAACTTTTCCATCCATATCAGTCTTTTTCTTGAAAATCCATTTGCAATCGATCGGTCTCACACCATCGATTGGATCAACCAAGTTCCAAACTTGATTCTCATGCATGGATTCTATTTCGGATTCCATGGCTCCAAGCCATTTCTCAGAGTCGGGTCCCATTGTTGCTTCAGTGTAGGTCACAGGCTCATTATTGTCCAACAATACCATGTCCTGTGGTTCCGTGGTTAGGAGTGTCAACTTTTCAGTTGCACGACGTACTCTTGTAGACCTTCGTGGAGCTGGTGTTTCATCAAGTGGTTGTACAACATCTTGTACATCCTGTATTGGATTAGAGGGTGCCGAAACATTTTCAGATATTTCTTGGATTTCTTCAAGATGCACCTTGCTCCCACTAACTCCTTTTGAGAGAAACTCTTTCTCCAAGAAGACACCATTGCGAGCAGTAAACACTTTACCCTCCGTTTTATTATAAAAATAATATCCTTTGGTTTCCCTAGGATATCCCACAAAGAAGCATTTGTCTGATTTGGGAGTAAGTTTGTCTGACGTCAAACGTTTGACATAAGCATCACATCCCCAAACTTTGAGGAAAGACAATCCGGGACGTTTCCCGGTCCACATCTCATATGGTGTCTTCTCAACAGACTTAGTTGGGATTCTGTTTAGTGTAAACGCAGCAGTTTCAAGAGCATAACCCCAAAAGGATAGTGGAAGATCAGTCTGACTCATCATCGACCTAACCATGTCTAACAGGGTTCGGTTCCTCCGCTCGGACACCCCATTCCATTGGGGCGTTCCTGGTGGAGTCAACTGTGGAACAATTCCACATTGTTTTAAATGATCATAAAATTCATGGCTCAAATATTCACCCCCACGATCAGATCGTAGAAGTTTAATTGTCTTGCCCAACTGATTTTGTACTTCATTCTGAAATTCTTTGAACTTTTCAAAAGATTCAGACTTGTGCCTCATTAGATAGACATATCCATATCTACTAAAGTCATCGGTAAAAGTAATGAAATACTGAAAACCACCTCTAGCTACCGAACTCATTGGTCCACATACATCAGTATGTATAAGTCCCAACAAGTCAGTTGCCCTCTCACTTTGACCAGTGAAGGGTGCTTTGGTCATCTTCCCAAGCAAACAAGACTCGCATGTGTCAAGTGATTCAAAATCAAATGAACTTAACAAACCATCTTTATGGAGTTTCTCAATGCGTTTCTCATTTATATGACCTAAGCGACAATGCCAAATAAAAGTGGGATTTAGATCATTTCGTCGAGCCCTTTTTGTACTAATGTTATAGACTGTTTTATCCTCAAGATCAAGAACATATAATCCATTCACTAATGGACATTGAGCATAGAAAATATTATTATAATAAATAGAACAACATTTGTTCTTTATTATAATCTCATAACCATTAACTTCTTCCAAACATGAAGAAGATATAATGTTCTTGCTCAAAGAAGGAATGCAATAACAATTATTTAATTCCAAAACTAATCCTGAGGGTAATGACAAGTGATAAGTTCCGACAGCTATGACAGCAACCTTTGCTCCATTGCCGACCCGAACATCCAACTCGCCTCTTGCAAATCTTCTAGTCTCACTTAGACCCTGCAACGATTTGCAAGTGTGAATCATTGATCCGGTATCAAATACCCAAGATTCACTAGAAGATGTAGCAATATTGATTTCTATAACATTTATACCTGAAGTGGAAGTCTCACTCCCTTTCTTCTTCTTATCCTCCAAGTACTTCTTGCAATTCCTAGACCAATGCCCCTTAGCATGACAGTGGAAGCATTCATCATTAGGAGAAGGGCCTGATTTTCCCTTTGGCTTTGAGCTTGAAGACTCATTGGAAACCTTTCCCTTGCCTTTAGGATGCATCACACGCTTCCTCTTTTTATTCTCCTTTTGAACCATCATCACATGAGTGGTGTTTTTCTTAATGCTTTCCTCGGCTGTTTTAAGCATCCCATGCAATTCAGCCAACGTTTTCTCCATGCCATTCATTTGATAATTCAATATAAATGGCTCATAGCTCGGTGGGAGTGACTGGAGAATAACGTCAATAGCCAGGTCATCCTTGAGTTCAGAACCAAGTTTGTCCAAAGTCTCAATGTAACCAATCATCTTGATTACATGGGGACTGACCGGGCTACCTTCTGCCAGCTTGCATGAGAACAAGGACTTTGAGATGTTGTACCTCTCAGCCCTTGCTTGGTTCTCAAACATTCCACGTAGTCCCTGAATCATAGAATAAGCATCTGCATGCTCATATTGTTTCTGTAGATCAGGGGACATTGTGGCAAGCATGAGGCAGCTTGCATTAAGCGCATCATCGCAGTGCTTCTCATAAGTCCTGCGAGTTGCGGCATTTGCATCATCGGGGAGGTCATTGGGGTATGGTTGCTCAAGAACATACTCAATTTTCTCTTGCCTGAGAACAATTCTCAGGTTGCGGTACCAATCAATAAAGTTAGCTCCATTGAGCTTTTCTTTCTCAAGCACAGATCGCAAATTGAAACCGGAATTGTTACTAGCAGACATGATCTACAATAGAAAATAAATATGCAAGTTTTTAGCACTATGTTATGTACCAATCTTTTATTAACAGTCTAATAAAAGACACCACCACTATATGAGCATCGTCCTCCCTCTAACGACATATAGTGGTCCAAGATCCATATTCACTAATTCCTAGTGAGCTTTGGCTTCACTGCTAGAAAATTAGTAACATAGGTAAACAACCATTGTTAATCATATCTCTATATGATTCTTGTTTGTTGGGTGACATCCAATGCCCCGGCTCCCAACACTATGCCATAAAGCCCAAAACCGTTTTGATAGCTTTGTTGAGTAAACCAATACTATGCATGTGAATGTCCAACATTCACCCTATTCATTATGATAGATGACGGTATTTTGCTTTGGCAAACCTACCATACAACGATCAAAACAACATAGGTGCAGCTATAGGTAAATGGCATCAAATACTCAACTTTTCCGAGGGAAGCTATTCTATCATGACAAAACATCCACCATATGAAAAGCATGAAAAGAATAGTAATACGATCATATCATATATGTGAATAGTATGGCCTTTAGGATCATAGTGATCTCCATCACCATGGTTCCATCATGATCTATACCGCCATGTCTCCCTTCTTATGGTGATCACCATCGCCATCATGCTTGAGGTTTCTCAATGAATATAAAAGAAGCTAATACATCTAATAGCTATCAAATAAATTACATGAGAGATCAGGCATCACAGGGCGACACGCAGGTCGTTATACAAATATGTGACAACCTCAACCCGGTTGTGTTAAATTTGCAACACGCAGGCTGCACGAATTTTACACACAGATTATCACATCATATTTAGGCCATACCATTCACATCATTCCCTGCAAAAACAAGTTAAGCGTAGAACGATGTCTATCGCGAAACAACTTAATGATGTCACTATAGCAGACAGCAACGGCGGTCCCGCTAGCCGGTTAGCGGGCGGGGGGTCGAGGGGGGAGCCGCCCCCCGCGGGTTTACATAGATCGCATCTATGAAATCACTATGAAAATCTCATCGAATTGATCAGATCAACCCGAATCTGAGCCATTCAGAATGCCTCAATTTTCATTGTGACTGGTTATCCACGAGAAGATCGCGACACATGACTGTGATCTGTTGGCTCAATCTGCTAGCTATGTACACTATTAGTCCCGATGGTGATTCCAGCCGGTAGGGACAGGTTGCGCACACAGCAGAGAAGGAGCACGAACTAATCCTTTAGTCATATGATGGCAATCTACTCTAACCAATTCCAAACCCCAGAAGCCGAACTATAAAAATTCATCATATGAACTTGTCTGCAGTAGATCGCATCTAAGATCCAGACCAAAAAACTACGCAAGTCGGCTCTGGTACCACTGTTGGAAAATAGGCGATGCACTACTCTATCAATTCGACCGTATCACCCAGGAAACATGCGAGTGAGAAGGTCATGGATCGTTACCACTAGACGCGCAGCACAGCGGATCGTAGATGCGCGCCGTAGCCGATCAGCGCAGCAGTAACAGCAGCGCCTCCACGGAGTCCACACGTACAGGGAGGAACGCCGTGCGTCGGTGTGCTAGCACCGTGCGCGCGGCAGGGGTTTCGGCGGCTGACCTGTGAGGGGCGGCGGCTGGGACTGCTATCTGGTGGAGCCTTCTGTCCGCAACCCTACCCCTCATATTTATAGGCGCGCTAATGGGCTTTTAGGTCATAGGCCCATTAGTACCCTAATTTCTTATGGATCAAATATCCATCAGGCCTTTATCCGAATTGTTATGATTGCCTCTTGGGCATATCACCAACACTGGGGCCGTTCCCCAGAGCCGTTGGAGGGTACCAGTACCTCTAAATCACCATAGAAAAGTTCACCAAGTGGCCGGAAGCAACCCTTGTGGTCACCATCAACAAGCAGTCCGAGGTAAAATTCATCAAGTCAATCATCTACAGGTTCGGGATCCCGAACAGGATCATCACCGACAACAGGACCCAGTTCACTAGTGCAGCATTCCAAGAATACTGTGAGGACCTTGGTATCCAAGTCTTCTATGCTTCCGTTGCTCACCCAGAGAGCAATGGCCAGGTCGAGAGAGCCAATGCTGAGATACTCAGGGGCCTCAGGACGCGTATGTGATGCCCTCAATTCTGTGGAAAACCACGGAACCGAGAACTGATGCATATGTGTGCCCAGGATGTTCATCACACATATACACATCATCCACAAACTGAATTTCAGAATATATACGACCACGAATAACAGAGTTTATTATAATGTCTCATGAGTCTTGGACTCATGCTCACAGCAGAAGTCTTAATCTAACAGCGGAAGTCTTTATTCTAGCAGCGGAAGTCTTCTAACTAATGCGGAAGCAATCTAAGCAGCAGCAGCAGCAGCTCCATCTCTACACCATCCCCACAGGCAAGGTTGAGGACAGATTACACGCCTAATGCTCCACCTGGTCTTCATAGTAATCTTCTCCTGTTGCTGAAGATGAAATAATAATGCAAGTTTGAGTACAATGATGTACTCAGCATGTGCGGGAAAATATGATATGTAGCTCACAACAAGGTAGGTATAAAAAGGCTCAGTGCAGAAAGCAAAGTTATTTATTAAACCCTTGATAAAACAGCAACTTATCTTTAAGTGAATGTAATCCCAACATGTACTAAAATACCAATCATACCTCCGTTATGTCCGTTACCTTCCATGTCCCAACCAGACATTAATCAACCTCATTCTTGCTCACGAATACCTTCTCGTATTCGTTACCATCTCACGAATACCATCTCGTATTCGCTACCATTTATTTCATAAACAATTCTGTCTCATACCGAGACCAATCTCGTTGCCATGACTCAACAGTCATGCAACCGATCTTATCACCCGGACTCAACAGTCCCAAAAACCAAACCAAAACAAACCATCCAAAACCATCCCAAAATGACCATCCAACTAATCATGGAAGTTGGCCAGGCGCTCGTGATCATAAGCTCGGCTATCATGATAGTCTTAGACTCTTCAGAGTTTGCACCTCTTTACCCACAAGTTTGTGATTTCGTCACCCGTCGGCGACTGCAGAACCTCCATTGTCACACCCGGTTTCTCCGAAGAACAACCGAGTGAATATCACATGTATGCCAGGATCATTTTCTCATACATGTGATGACAAATAGTGAAGCATCATTTATTACAAGCCAGGTGTCGAATATAAATAAGTCTTACATAGCAAATGTCTCGATGACAATAATAAGTTCATCACAAGTAAATAAACTAGTGGCAGAATATTATTCTTGTGGGCTCCGTTACAGGCGTTGCCCGGGGGACTCCATGAACCTAGAAACCTTCTTCGGGTCCAAAGTCTTGATCATTAAACACCACTTCATTATCTTGACCTGAGCAGCAATATAAACCAACAAATATGCAAGGTTGAGTACCGATGGTACTCAGCAAGTGTGGGAAAGTTACGTCATGTATGGCTAAAGCAAGGAGAGGTTGAACTCATGGTTAAAGCACTACGCAATTGATAACTATCACCCTAGCTTATTAAGCACCTACATTACTACACAGGTGAAATGGTCCCAATTTTCCATCCCATCATCATAATCAAATATCCATAACATCATTTCCAATGTTAAGCTCCCCGCTTAACATCCACAACATCCAAAGCCATCATCCTCTAATCATGAATAAGTCCAAGTCGCTCTTGACCGTGAGCACGGCTGTCATGACAGTTTTGACTCTGCAGAGTTTGCACCATTGTACCCACATGTAGTGATTTCATCCCCCGTTATCGGGTGGACTAAAAGAACCTCCATTATGCCAGTGGCTACGAACCACATTCACACTTCCCAGGTGTGTAGCCAGGAGATCACTACGAAGCCTTTACCAAGGGATTACCGACGAGCGTGGGCCCACTGAGGTTTCACCCCTAACAACATACAAGAGGCTCCAACCCCGCTGCAGTGGCCCCCTCTTGAGCCTTGCGGTTCATATGGTAGTCCAGTTGACACCTATTCCCCGCACCATCCAACACACCCATACTACGCCGGGGATACAACTAATTAATTGGCCAAGCTGCCCCATCTCAGCATGTGGTTGGCACGGTAAAGCCAGGTTACATGCTCCACGAACCGGTCCTTAGGATCCAGGCAAGTACTAAACACAAACCCGAGTCTCGTGCACCCAGCACCAACAAAAACATCCAACTTGCCTTGATCCCTACCTCTACATAACTCACAATATCTCATTCAAGAGTATGGTAAAATAAACTGATGATCTCATATCCCAAATATCCTATTCTAAGCATGGCTAAGCATATGCATAATAATAAATGACATGATAAAATAAATCCCAACCCAAGCTACAAGGAAACAAGGTAATGCAATTCTAGGGAAACTTCCTAGCATGGGTTTCATATTTCAATTGACAATGCAAATAATTCTTTCTACACATCCTAGCATAGGATCAAAGTGGTCAAGGACACTTGCCTCCTTCCTGCTGCTCTTGGAATGGGTAGTCCTGATCTTGGAAAGGAAAAACTTGTCTGGAGCAGGTTCTACATCATACCATCACACATAGCAAAAGAAAAACAACAATCCATAATACATAGTTCACACTTCCACTTCATACAAACCACACATTCACATTTATGAAAGCCATTCACAATTCTATGTGTTGTGGTTACACTATGTGTGTTGATTTTTGGCTTACATGCACATTTAAACATGGGTATATGATTTCTACTTTTGTATTCATATTTATGCTTGCATACTATACATATGAGTTTCCAATTTAAATAAATTCCTTATATTCAATTACTACACCTTTTAGCTACCAAGTATGTATGAAAGGGATTTTCCTACTCCATATGTGTCTTCAGTCCTTCTACCAACCCTAAACTAAATTCTTTGGATTTTGGAAACTTCATTTATCATTTTCTAGTTATTCATACCTAGTTTGCTATATTTTCAGATTTAGTTCCTATGCCTAAATGTGAACTTTATTATGAAAATAGTAAGACACATCATCTAAACAGAATTGGTTCTGATCCAAAATATTTAATAATATATTTTTGATCTTTTCCTCTGATGTAAACTATTTTACATTTATTTTTTCTAATTTCCAGAATTATTCTCTACTTAAAAATGTGTCCCTATAACTAATAAATGTGAATAATCAATTAAACAGATTTATTTCAGCCAAAAATCTATTTTTATCTCACTCCAGGATTTTCTAAGTACTAAGAAAGTTTTTAATTTGAATTTGCAATGTGTTTGTCCCATCTTTTAAATTTTAAATACTAAACACATAGTCAAATTCCTAAATTTAATATCACATAGGGTTAAAAGGGTAAATTCACCACACTACAGGGTCTATTATATTATTTTAGGAATTTCCAGGGGTCTAACTACACATAACAGAGGGATTTTGCTAATTTTTATTAAGTCCAGGGGCTAAAACTGATTTTTAAATGAATTTACATGATTTTCTGAAGTTCCAGGGGCTAGATCAGAAGTTTCCGGGGCTAGCTCGTATTTTCCGAGAACCCCAGAGGGTAGCACGTAAGAATCCCAGCCTTTATAACGCGGGGCTGACGTGGACCGTCCGATTTAAAACATACGGCTGAGGTTATAACATTGAACCGGTACGCGGGGATTTAAACTCTACCGTGCGATTTAAAATAAAAGGCGCACAAGCGGCCACGTCGCTCTGATCGAGCGCGGGCGGCGCTGCCCGGCGGCGCACGGCGGCGGGAGGCGGCGATCTCGCCGGAGAGTTTCGGATCTTCGTAAATTCTTCCTAGAACTGTGATTTTATGGCATAGATCGGTAGAGGGGAGGTCGGGGATCTCACCTCGGGGGTTTTCTTGAGCTCGGAGGTCCCGAAAAGCGATCGGCGACGAGGTCCGAGGTGAATTCACGGCGAGGCTCGTCGGTGCTGTGTTTGAACCGCAAATCACCGAGTTTTCTGCACCTGCAAGGTTCCCCGGAGGCGGTGGATCAAGACCAGCGAGTTAGATCAGAATTCCCGAGCGTAGGTCGAGCAGAATTCGCCGGAGGAGCTCAGGTTCTCACCGGAGAGAAAATCGGCTGATCGTGGGGAAAAACGGGATGATGCCAAGGTTTTTGTAGCCGGGGGAGGGCGGCGTTCAGTTGTGATCGAGTTTGCGTCGCCCACGAACAAAATTCGGCTGGGATACGCGAGGATCCGGGTCGGTTTTGATTCGGGGTGAGAAGAGTTTGGCCGAGCGCGGGCGCGAGCGCAAGGAGGAAGAAAGGTTGGTGGGCCCCGCGTGTCAGTGGGAAGAAGGGGGGGCGCGCGGCTGCGGGCTGGCGCGGGATGGGGTGGGCCGGATAGTGGGTTTCGGCCCACTAGCCGGTTTTTTTCTGTTTTTCTTTTTTTTTTCCATTTCTTTTCTGGTTTGAAGTTGAATTTGAATTCCAACTAAGTTTGAATTTCTGCAGCCCATGCAATACGTCGAAAAATTTTTAAATTCCCCTCTTAACAGGATTTTGGGGTGTTACAGCTCTACCCCCCTTAAAAGAAATCTCGTCCTCGAGATTGGTGTTTCTAAGAAAACAATTCCGGAAATTGTGCCTTAAGCTCGTCTTCTTGCTCCCATGTGGCCTCCTCTTCCGAGTGATGCTTCCACTGCACCTTGCACATCCGGATTCTTTTATTTCTGGTGAGGCGTTCTATTGTCTCCAAAATCTTGGATGGTTGCTCGGCATAAGACAAATCCTCAGCTACGTCCACTTCATTCATGGGTAACACCTCTTCAGGCGTTCTCAGACATTTCTTGAGCTGTGACACATGGAATACATCGTGCACATCCGATAGGCGAGCCGGTAATTCTAGTTGATACGCCACTTTGCCTTTCCTCTCCAGCACTTGAAAGGGTCCGATGTATCGAGGTGACAACTTCCCTCTCACCTTGAATCGACGAAGTCCTCGGATAGGGGACACCTTGAGACATAGTTTCCCACGTTGAAAACGAGCTCCCTTCTCCGTACATCGGCATAGATCTTTTGCCGTGTCTGTGCTATCCTCAAGTTGTTACGAATTTCCCTCACTTTCGCCTCGGCTTCTTGTAGTACTTCGGGACCAAACACTTTACTTTCCCCTGTTTGGTTCCAAAATAGGGGAGTTCTGCACTTCCTCCCATACAATGCTTCGAACGGTGGCATCTTCATAATAGCTTGATAGCTGTTGTTATAGGAGAATTCTGCATACGGTAAGTTCTTGTCCCATCTCCGGTTGTTTTTGAGTGCACACGCCCTCAGCATATGCTCAAGAATCTGATTGGTCCTTTGCGTCTGCCCGTCAGTTTGGGAATGATAGGCAGAGCTGAAATTCAGATGGGTTCCCATGGTTTCATGCAACTTCTGCCAGAACCTTGAGGTGAACTGTGTCCCTCGATCCGACACTATCTTCTTTGGCACTCCATGGTAACACACGATCCTTGACATGTACAATTCCGCCAATTTGGATCCGCTGTAGCTTTCTTTCACGGGGATGAAGTGAGCTACCTTGGTTAGCATGTCGATGATGACCCATATTGAATCATATCCTGATTGGGCCCTAGGCAATCCCACTATGAAATCCATACCGATTTCTTCCCATTTCCATTCAGGCACTTTGAGTGGTTGCAATAATCCCGCGGGTCGTTGATGTTCTGCTTTCACCAACTGGCATGTGTCACATAGGGCAACATGTTCCGCGACATCTCGTTTCATGCCATACCACCAATACCTGCTCTTGAGATCCTGGTACATCTTCGTACTCCCAGGATGAATGGAATAGTCGGAATCGTGACCCTCCTTCAAAATTAATTCACGGATCTCCTTTACTTCAGGCACACAGATTCTTTTCCCATGCCACACCGTACCTTGTTCATCCTCTCTGAAACCAGGAGCCTTATTTTCCTTGATGAGTTGTCTGATCTCTTGTATCTTCTCGTCATTCTTTTGACCCTCGCGTATGTCTCGCTCTATTGTGGAGTCCACTTCCATGGCGATGGCTTCACCACTATTCACAAGGCATAGATTGAGTCTTATGATCTCGTCCTTCAACTCTGCAGGCATGTGCTTCAAGCTCAACTTATTGACCTGCACTTTCTGACTTAAAGCATCTGCCACGACGTTTGCTTTCCCAGGATGATAGTTGATGCCCACATCAAAGTCATTGATTAGCTCTAACCATCTCCTTTGTCTGAGGTTGAGATCTGGCTGTGTGAAAATGTACTTTACACTCTTATGATCCGTATATATCTCTGTCCTCTTCCCCATCAAGTAGTGCTGCCAAATTTTCAACGCGTGTACCACTGCGGCTAGTTCTAGGTCATGTGTAGGATAGTTCTTCTCGTGCTTCCGGAGCTGCTGGGATGCATAAGCCACGACATGCCCTTGTTGCATGAGAACACATCCCAACCCGTTTCCAGAGGCATCACAGTACAACGTAAAGTTCTTCTGCATATCTGGCATAACTAGCACTGGGGCTGTTGTCAATCTTTTCTTTAACTCCTGAAAACTCGTCTCGCACTGCGGCGTCCATGTGAATGTGATTCCCTTCTCCAACAGTTTGGTGAGGGGTCTCGAGATTTTAGAGAATCCCTCAATAAACCGTTGATAGTATCCAGCCAATCCCAAGAAGCTTCAAACTTCCCCGACATTTTCAGGGGTCTTCCACTTCTGTATATCCTCGATTTTGGTGGGATCTACGGAGATTCCTCCCTCCGAGATTATATGTCCTAAGAAGGGAACTCTCTTCAGCCAAAACTCACACTTGCTCAACATGGCATATAGTTGGTGTTCTCTCAGCTTCTGCAACACCAACCTTAGATGTTTCTCATGTTCCTCTTCATCCTTGGAGAAGACGAGAATGTCATCTATGAAAACCACCACAAATTTGTCCAGATATTCCATGAACACCTTGTTCATGAGATACATGAAGTATGCCGGGGCATTGGTTAGCCCGAAAGGCATGACTGTGTATTCATACAGTCCGTACTGAGATACGAACGCTGTCTTTGGAATATCAGTTTGCCTTATATTAAGGTGATGGTATCCCGACCTGAGATCAATTTTTGAGAACACACAAGCTCCCCTCAACTGATCAAACAAGTCTTCAATGCGGGGTAATGGGTACTTATTCTTGATGGTTACCTCATTCAAGGCACGGTAGTCCACGCATAACCTTTGGGTTCCATCCTTTTTGGGCACAAATATCACTGGGGCTCCCCATGGTGAGGAACTAAGACGAATATACCCCTTCTCCGTCAATTCTCTCAAATGATCCTTGAGTTCTCCCAGCTGATTGGAATCCATCCGATAAGGTCTCTTGTATATCGGGGCTGTTCCAGGCACTAGCTCAATTGCGAATTCCACTTCACGATCAGGAGGCATTCCTGGCAGTTCCTCCGGAAAAACATCTGGATATTCCCTGATGGTTCTGACCTCCTACACCTTCACCTCAACTTGACTTAATTTAACGTCCCTCCTAGGCTCTTGTGTTGTTATAAACTTTACTTTTGTGCCACTAGGGTGCATTAGTTCCACCGTTCTGGTCGAACAATGGATGATTCCCTTATGTTTGGTCAACCAGTCCATGCCCAAAATAATATCTATCCCTTGTGAATCTATCACTATGAGGTTAGCAGTAAATACTACCCCATTAATGTCTAGGTTCACTTTGTGACACACTTGTCTTGTCCTTATTTCTCCACCTGGAGAGTTTACTGCTAGCATATGATTCATTTGTGTTGTTGCTAGGTCATGCTTCTTAACAAACCCTTGGGAAATGAACGAGTGGGTAGCACCAGAATCAAACAACAGGGTTGCAATGTGTAAATTGGCAGGAAACTTACCAACTACCACGTCAGGTGCCTCTTGCGCTTCCTCCATGGTGACGTGGTTCACCCGTACTCTGATTACATTCTGCTGTTGTGGCTGCGTGGGCTTCTTCTTTGGGCACTTATGGGCGTAGTGCCCCACTTCACCACAGTTGAAACATTGCACCCCAACCTTAGGTGCCTGGCCTTTGCTGTCTTTGGGTTGGTTTGGGGGTCCTTGCACTGCTGGTCGAGGTTGATATGTAGGGCGAGGCTGCTGTACGAACTGACGTTGTGGCTGTATTGGTGCTGCCGGAGGCCTGTAGTTCGGGTTGTACCCTCTTGGTGCTGAGTAGGGTACCGCAGCACGGTTCGTCTGCCCCGCAGGTTGCTGCATCAGACGTGGGCGGGTGTTGCTCACTGAGGCCTGATGTGACCACCCGGCCTTCCTCTTGTTCTCATTTTCCAAGGCCTTCAGCTTCCGTTCTACCACAAACGCTCTGTCCACCATCTTTTGGAAGCTTCCATATTCGTTGGAGGACATTGCGCACTGCATTTCTGCGGTAAGCCCTTCCACGAAACAATCCTGTTTCTGCTCATCAGTCTCTATGTCCTGTGGGGCATAACGGGATAGTTGGGTTAATTTAGTGAGATATTCCCTCACCGTCATGTTTCCTTGCTGCAGCCCCAAGAACTCCTTTCTCTTGTTTTTAAGTTCACCCCTTGGTATGTAATGGTTGCGGAAGCTACGCTTGAACTCTTCCCAAGTGATGTTCTCAGGGTCATGATGGGCGGCCACGTAAGCGGTCCACCAATCAGCAGCAGGTCCATGCAATTGATGAGAGGCAAACAGCACCCTCTCATACCCTTGGCACTGTATGATCCTCATCTTGCTTTCAATGGTCTTTAGCCAATCATCTGCCTCCAGAGGTTCAGCAGCACTTGCAAACTTCGGAGGTTGAGTTCCTAGAAACTCACTCAACCTTGGTTGGCGTGGTGCAGCTTGTGGGGTGGAACTTGATGCAAGTTGGCCACCACTTGAGTCAAGTTCTGGATGAGCTGATTTTGATTCTCAAGCATTTGGTGGAGGGGATCAACTCCTTCACGGCGACCACCCCTGTCTTGGCCTCCAGAAAGATGAGGGTTGCAGGCCTCATCGTTGTTTTTGGCGGGGTTGGCAGCACGACCTTTTCCTCTTACGGCCATCTAGCATGATCAACCAAATGTTAATTTAAAGTATTACGTATTATCTCACTAGTTTCACTTATTTGTACTTCGAAGTGTTGAAACTTTGTTATACTTTTCTGAGGGTTCATATCTCATACAAAAATAAATGCACTATTATTTCATGTGGGTTCACACACCAAAGCAAAACTATCTGAAGACGAGGCTGTGGACAATTGCTCATGGCTTCCACAACTCACGTCACACACCAAGCATTAACACCATTAACTAACGTAACGACTCGACGATTCAACATCTTGCTAACTAAGGGAAAAACTCTACACTACTCGTATCACTGAGCTGGCTCCTCGGGATCTTCCTCATTATTGCGGCTGCCTTCTGACTCCGCTTTGGGTGGGGAGGCTGCTGGTGGAGAAGTGCGACGACGCCTGATCGCCCGGCGATCTGGGGAGTCAGGAGTCCATGTATCATTCACGGTGACACACAGCTCATTCCCATCTTCTCTTTCTCTCACCCTCAAGCAGGCTCGCAGCAACGCCTCCGTTTCCTTCAGGGTGTCCCGAACATCCTGAAGCTCTTGCTGACACTCCTGCAGTCGAGTGCTGAGCATAGCAGCATCCTCCAAGCACAAGTCATGTACTCATGGGAAGTCCCGTGCTGCACTGGCGGGTACATATACTCCGTTGTACCACTCTCGCGCTGGAGGACATACATGTACTCAGTCCTGTCCAGGTGTCGACGATAGATGTGACTCTGGCAGGTGATGGCCTCCCAGGTAACATCCTTCTCCGCATCGACCTGTGTCGCTCGACAAGCTGGAGAGCGGTGGATCTTGAGCAGCTGATTTTCGTGGATAATCCTCATCTCTGAACTCCATTCTTCCCTCTCCTCACGGTTGGTCCTGGTGGAGCTATAGTGTATGATCAGCTTGCCCGTATTGCCGGCGGCTTGGAGCATACGTCGAAGACGGTGCAACAAGCCTCCTACTGCCAATCCGTAGGAAAGGTACGTCACCGGATGGCTCTCCTCTCTTTGGGCAAGGGCAACTATGGGAACTCTCCCTCCTGTGGACTGGCGAGCAGTGCGAATCATGCGAACCATCTAAAACAGAAAGCATTTAAACTTAGGTTAGATAAACTTTTAAACAAAAATCCTATTTTGAATGAAAGTTGGGGTAAGATGAAGAAAGTGACTCATTAAATAACACTTTTCAACACACACCTTGTAAAATAGTTTTTAAGAAAATAGGCCCTTAAATACGTCCATTTCTACCTAGGTCCACGTTCCTACAGGCAACCTTGGCTCTGATACCACTTCTGTCACACCCGGTTTCTCCGAAGAACAACCGAGTGAATATCACATGTATGCCAGGATCATTTTCTCATACATGTGATGACAAATAGTGAAGCATAATTATTACAAGCCAGGTGTCGAATATAAATACGTCTTACATAACAAATGTCTCGATGGACAAAAATAAGTTCATCACAAGTAAATAAACTAGCAGCGGAATATTAATCTTGATGGCTCCGTCACAGGCGTTGCCCGGGGGTCTCCATGAACCTAGAAACCTTCTTCGGGTTCAAAATCTTGGTCATTATACACCACTTCATTATCTTGACCTGAGCAGCAATATAAACCAACAAATAATGCAAGGTTGAGTACCAATGGTACTCAGCAAGTGTGGGAAAATGATGTCATGCAAGGCTAGAACAAGGGGAGGTTGAACTCATGGTTAAAGCACTACGCAATTAATACCTACCACCTTAGCTTATTAAGCACCTACATTACTACACAGGTGAAATGGTCCCAATCTCCCATCCCATCATCATAATCAAATAACCATAACATCATTTCCAATGTTAAGCTCCTCGCTTAACATCCACAACTTCCAAAACCATCAATCCTCTAATCATGAATAAGTCCAAGCCGCTCTTGACCGTGAGCACGGCTGTCACGACAGTTTTGACTCTGGAGAGTTTATACCACTGTACCCACATGTAGTGATTTCATCCCCCGTTGCCGGATGGACTAAAAGAACCTCCATTATGCCAGTGGCTACGAACCACATTCACACTTCCCAGGTGTGTAGCTAGGAGATCACTACGAAGCCTTTACAAAGGGATTCCCGACGAGCGTGGGCCCACTGAGGTTTCACCCCTAACAGCATACAAGAGGCTCCAACCCCGCTGCAATGGCTGAGCCATGAGGTTCATATGGTAGTCCAGCTGACACCTATTCCCCGCACCATCCAACACACCCATACTACGCCGGGGATACACCTAATTAATTGGCCAAGCTGCCCCATCTCAGCATGTGGTTGGCACGGTAAAGCCCGTTTACATGCTCCATGAACCGGTCCTTAGGATCCAGGCAAGTACTAAACACAAACCTGAGTCTCGTGCACCCAGCACACAACCAAAACATCCAACTTGCCTTGATCCCTACCTCTACATAACTCACAATATCTCATTCAAGAGTATGATAAAATAAACTAATGATCTCATATCCCAAATATCCCATTCTAAGCATGGCTAAGCATATGCATAATAATAAATGACATGATAAAATAAATTCCCATCCAAGCTACAAGGAAACAAGGTAATGCAATTCTAGGGAAACTTCCTAGCATGGGTTTCATATTTCATTTGACAATGCAAATAATTCTATCTACACATCCTAGCATAGGATCAAAGTGGTCAAGGACACTTGCCTCCTTCCTGCTGCTCTTGAAATGGGTAGTCCTGATCTTGGAAAGGAATAACTTGCTCTTGAGCAGGTTCTACATCATACCATCACACATAGCAAAAGAAAAACAACAATCCATAAGACATAGTTCACACTTCCACTTCATACAAACCACACATTCACATGTAACAAAGCCATTCACAACTTCTATGTGTTGTGTTTACTCTATGTGTGTTGACCTTTGGCTTACATGCACTTTTAATCATGTGTATATGATTCCTACTTTTGTATTCACATTTATGCTTGCATACTTTATATATGAGTTTCCAATTTAAATAAATTCCTTATATTCAATTACTACACCTTTTAGCTACCAAGTATGCATGAAAGGTATTTTCCTTCTCCATATGTGTCTTCAGAATTTCTACCAACCCTAAACTGAATTCTTTGGATTTTATAAACTCCATTTATCATTTACTAGTTGCTATATTTTCAGATTTATTTCCTATGCCTAAATGTGAACTTTATTATGAAAATAACAGGACACATCATCTAAACAGAATAGGTTCTGATCTAAAATATTTAATAACATATTTTGACCTTTTCCTCTGATGTAAACTATTTTACATTTATTTTCCTAATTTTCAGAACTATTCTTCACTTAAAAACGTGTCCCTATAACTAATAAATGTGAATAATAAATTAAACAGATTCATTTCAGCCAAAAATCTATTTTTATCTCACTCCAAAGTTTTCTAAGTACTGAGAAAGTTTTTAATTTAAATTTGACAATATGTTTGTCCCACTTTTTAAATTTTGAATACTAGCCACATATTCAATTTCCTAAATTTAATATCAAACAGGGTTAAAAAGGTAAACTCACCCCACTACAGGGTCTATAATATTATTTTAATAATTTTCAGGGGTCTAGCTACACATAACATGGGAGTTTTTCCTAATTTTTATTAAGTCCAGGGGCTAAAACTGATTTTTAAATGAATTTACATGATTTTCTGAAGTTCCAGGGGCTAGATCAGAAGTTTCCGGGGCTAGCTCTTATTTCCTGAGAACCCCAGGGGGTAGCACGTAAGATTTCCAGTGTTTATAACGCGGGGCTGATGTGGACCATCCGATTTAAAACAGACGGCTGAGATTATAACGTCGAACCGGTACGCGGGGATTTAAACTCTACCGTGCGATTTAAAATAAACGGCGCACAAGCGGCCACGTCGCTCTGATCGAGCGCGGGCGGCGCTGCCCGGCGGCGCACGGCGGCGGGAGGTGGCGATCTCGCCGGAGAGTTTCGGATCTTCGTCAATTCTTCCTAAAACTGTGATTTTATGGCATAGATCGGTGGAGGGGAGGTCAGGGATCTCATCTCGGGGGTTTTCTTGAGCTCGGAAGTCCTGGAAGGCGGTCGGCGACGAGGTCCGAGGTGAATTCACGGCGAGGCTCGTCGGCGCTGTGTTTGAACCGCAAACCACCGAGTTTTCTGCACCTGCGAGGTTCCCCGGAGGCGGTGGATCGAGTCCAGCGAGTTAGGTCGGAATTTCCGAGCGTAGATCGGCCAGAATTCGCCGGAGGGGCTCGGTTCTCACCGGAGTAAAAACGGCGGATCGCATGGGAAAAACAGAACAAGGACGGGGTTTCTATAGATGGGGGAGGGCGGTGGGTTTGTTTAGATCGAGTGGGAGTCCTCCGGAACCAGAATTCGGCCGGAAATCCGGTCGGTTGCGATCGCGCGCGCGCGGGTGAACAGTCCGAGTTTCGGACGATCGGGGGTTAGGGATGACAGGTGGGTCCCACCTGTCTGAGAGAGAGAGCGCGGGCGCGCGGCTGCGGGCTGGCGCGGGGGCAGGGTGGGCCGGCTGGTGGGTTTCGGCCCACTGGCCGGGTTTTTTTCTGTTTTCCTTTTCCTTTTTCTTTTTCTATTTCTTTTCTGTTTTGAGTTTAATTTGAATTCCAGTTTGAATTTGAATTTTTGCAACACATGCAACACTTCCAAAAATTTTTAAACTCCCCTCTGAACAGGATTTTTGGGTGTCACACCTTTATAACGCGGGGCTGACATGGACCGTCCGATTTAAAACAGACGGCTGAGATTATAACATCGAACCGGTACGCGGGGATTTAAACTCTACCGTGCGATTTAAAATAATCGGCGCACAAGCGGCCATGTCGCTCTGATCGAGCGCGGGAGGCGCTGCCCGGCGGCGGGAGGCGGCGATCTCGCCGGAGAGTTTTGGGTCTTCGTAAATTCTTCCTAGAACTGTGATTTTATGGCATAGATCGGTAGAGGGGAGGTCGGCGATCTCACCTCGGGGGTTTTCTTGAGCTCGGAGGTCCCGAAAAGCGATCGGCGACGAGGTCCGAGGTGAATTCACGGCGAGGCTCGTCGGTGCTGTGTTTGAACAGCAAATCACTGAGTTTTCTGCACCTGCAAGGTTCCCTGGAGGCGGTGGATCAAGACCAGCGAGCTAGATCAGAATTCCCGAGCGTAGATCGAGCAGAATTTGCCGGAGGAGCTCGGGTTCTCACCGGAGAGAAAATCGGCAGATCGTGGGGAAAAACGGGACGATGCCGGGGTTTTTATAGCTGGGGGAGGGTGGCGTTCGGTTGTTATCGAGTTTGCCTCGCCCACGAACAAAATTCGGCTGGGATACGCGAGGATCCGGGTCGGTTTTGATTCGGGGTGAGAAGAGTCCGGCCGAGCGCAGGCGCGAGCGCGAGGAGGAAGAAAGGTTGGCGGGCCCCGCGTGTCAGTGGGAAGAAGGGGGGGCGCGCGGCTGCGGGCTGGCGTGGGATGGGGTGGGCCGGCTGTTGGGTTTCGGCCCACTGGCCGGTTTTTTTCTGTTTTCCTTTTTCCATTTCTTTTCTTGTTTGAATTTGAATTTGAATTCCAACTAAGTTTGAATTTCTGCAGCCCATGCAATACGTCCAAAAATTTTTAAATTCCCCTCTTAACAGGATTTTGGGGTGTTACATCCATTATACCAGTACACAACCGTCGGTGTATGGCCAAGAGATCACAAAATAGCCTTTACAAAGGGGCTACTAGATGTATGGACTCACTAAGGTTTCACCGGCAGGGCTAGAATCTCCAATTCTCCCACCCACGGGCCCCCTCTTGTGCCATGCAGTTCCCAGGGCAGTCCTCACTCGACTCCCATTCCCCGCGCCTTCCACGGTCCATAACAATCTAGCAACTTACCTAATTACTCAGCTAAGCCGCACCCATACTTGGCCTTGTGGTGGCACTGTTATCCTGGCATGTGCTCGCATGAACCGGTCCTTAGATCTACGACAAGTAAACCACCATCTCATTCTACCTCATTCACAAACCCGGCTTGCCTAGATCTCCCTCCGATCCATGTTCATTAATAACATCAGTTTCTCATTATCATTGTGAGTGCAGTTAGCTAGACAAATCTATCTCGCTTCCCAATCCCATGGACTCAGCGAAGATTAAAAGTAAAACCATACCCGACACATAAACTTTCCTAGTGATAAGGGTGGTTTAACCAAAACTAGTAAACCCCTATAAAAGGGTTTCCCATCATATTTAACTCAGCACACACACCTTTTCGCAAAACAAAACAGTTTCCCAAAACATAGGATCAATATAATCAAGGGGCACTTGCCTTGTTCTGGCGGTTCCTGTTGCTCAAAATCTTGTTGTTGTAGTCCGTCGTAGGTAGCTCCTTGAGCTTGTCCATCTATATATGATCACACACATACAAGATTTACAACAATCAATATCATGCACAAACTTTAACTAGATGCGATGATGCTTATGAATGTTAATCCTATGATGCAGTTTAGTTTGTACGTGTTCTTGCATGGCTTGCATGGGTTTTATGATGAACAGAGTTGTTCGGATCAAATGTAGACGTGGCAATGATCTTGTCTTTAGATCAACCCGATCAACAAGTGATCTGTCCACGAGAAAGCTTCTGTTCGAAAGGGAATCGAAGAACAGATGCAAAGAAAACGCGATGATGTCGTAAGGTAGTATTGGAGACCTACCTTACGTTCTTCTTAGTCTTGGGGTCCTTCTCTTAGCAAGACAGATCGTTGGGGCTCTCTTCCGGCGATCTTCCTCGACTGAACTCCGGCAAAGGGTTTATTCGGCGAGTTGGGGCTAGGGCTCTAAGTCATCGGCTCAGGAGTTGGAAAAGAAGATCGTGGTTTTGGCCAAAGGTTCTGGGTTCTATTTATAATCAGGAGAAGAGTCCTAATCTGATTGTATTTCGAATAAGAGTCCTATTCAATTTGTCGTTGAATCTTAACAGCTTATCTTTAGTTGATTTGGTGCGGTAACATTGTGGAATTCATGTCGGTTTCCTCCCGTACCGGTATTCCCACGCGTACAGAAGCAAAAACTGCTCCAGAACTCGTTACCTCCGCGGTGATGAGCTCCGGAAGGTCCACGTGTCCATCGGGCCTGGTCTACCCCTTTTCCGCAGAGACGAGCTCCGGTTGTGCCGCGTGTCAAGCGAGCGAGACCTCCTTCTTCTTCGGAGGTGAGCTCCGCGTGCGCCACGTATCATGGCGGTCGGAACCTCCTCTCTATTCAGAGGTGGCTCCGCGCACGCCACGTGTCAGTGTAGAACCTTCCCTCTCTTCGGAGGTGGCTCCGGGTGTGCCACGTGTCCTAACAGCACCAAAATTCCTTTCTTCTAAGAGACGAGCTCCGAGGTTGACATGTGTCCAACATTGACGGTCCTCCCGAAGATAAGCTTCGGTGGTGAGACGTGTCCAATAGGACCGGACCCCTCGGAAGTGAGCTCCGAGATCGACACATATCCCGCTCGACTGGTCCTCTATTTTCCGCGGTGAATAGCTCCTAAGGTGACACGTGTCCTGCGGACTGGCCTCGCTTCTCTGCAGAGGCTAGCTCCGGGGGCAACACGTGTCCCACGGGGCCGGACCTCTCCCCCTTTGCGAGGATGAGCCCCGAGCCTGTCACATAGCTAGTTTAGCGGCGGACCTCTCCCGACTTCAGGGATGAGCTCCGAACACGCCACGTGGCCAGCGGGCCGCGGGAGTGGTCTTCGGCGCTCTCTGTGAACTGGATTTGGCTCTTTTTGGCTATCTTTTTGATATTTTCTCTGTTTCAGCTTATTTAAATAAATGTTGTTCTACATGAAACATGAATACATGCAGAAACCAAAAATGAGGGTGTCGCAAATCTACCCCCCTTAAATTGAATCTTGCCCTCGAGATTCGTTAGTAGAGAATAGATGAGGGAATTCTGCCTTTATGTCTTCTTCACGCTCCCATGTGGCTTCAGCTTTGGTGTGATGGCTCCATTGTACCTTGCACCATCGGATCACTTTGTTTCTTGTGACCCTTTCCCTTACGTCCGAAATTCGGACAGGGTGCTCCGCATAAGTCAGGTCCTCTTGAAGTTCAAGCTCTTCCATTGGTACTTGCTCCTCTGGTACTCTCAAGCACTTCTTGAGCTGGGATACATGAAACAAGTCATGTACGTCGGAGAGATATGTTGGGAGCTCTAGTTGATAGGCTACTTCTCCTCGCTTGTCAAGAATCTGAAATGGTCCGTTGTAGCGAGGTGCTAGCTTGCCTTTGACGTTGAAACGTCGTTGGCCACGGATAGGCGATACCTTAAGGTATACGAAGTCTCCTACTTCAAAAGTTACCTTCCTTTGCCTATTGTCCGCATAGCCTTTCTGTCATGACTGAGCAGCCTTTAAGTTCTCCTGTATCGTTTGGACTTGCTTTTCAGCTTCTTGTAGTACTTCGGGTCCAAACACCTGGTTCTCTCAGGTTTCGTTTAAAAACAGCGGTGATCTACAACGTCTACCGTAAAATGCTTTGAAAGGCGACATCTTCAAGCTAGCTTGATAGCTGTTGTTATAGGAGAATTCGGCGTACGGTAAACTCCTATACCAACTAGGCCCATGTTTCAAGGCGCAAGCTCTCAACATGTCCTCCAAAAATTTGGTTTGTCCTTTCGGTTTGTCCATCGGTTTGTGGGTGGTAGGCGGAGCTAAAATCCAGTCGTGTACCCATAGCTTTCTGCAGTTTCCTCCAAAATCTAGAGGTAAACTGAGAACCTCGATCTGAGACTATCCTCCTTGGGACTCCATGACGGCACACGATCTGCTCCATGTACAACTCGGCTAATTGTGCAACGTTGTACTTGGCCCTTACAGGGAGAAAATGGGCTGTTTTCGTCAATCGGTCCACGATAACCCAGATGGAGTCATAACCCGACTGAGTACGTGGCAATCCGATGATGAAATCCATACTGATGTCCTCCCACTTCCACTCGGGTACCTTCAAGGGTTGCAACAATCCAGCGGGTCTTTGATGTTCGGCCTTCACTCGTTGGCATGTGTCGCATTTGGCAACGTATTTGGCTATGTCCCTTTTCATACCATCTCACCAATAACAAGTCTTCAAGTCCTTGTACATTTTGGTACTTCCGGGATGTATGGATTAGGGTGAATCATGTGCTTCTTTTAATATCATGTCGCGGATGTGCTTAATGTTAGGCACACAAATCCATTTTCATAGCCAAAGCGTACCCTTCTCATCTTCTTTGAAATTCTTCTCTATTCCTTGTCGGATCCTTCCTTGATCTCCTCATCCGTTGCTTGGCCATCTCTTATCTCTTGCTCCAATGAAGAGTGGAGCTCCATCACTTCCATCTTGTTCAAGAATCTAAGGTGTAACCGTTCGAACTCCTTGCGTAGTTCGTATGGTAGCTCCCGAAACGTGAGTTGGTGACATGGTCCCTTCCGGCTCAATGCATCGGCTACTACATTGGCCCTCCCAGGGTTGTAGTTGATTCCAACATTATAATCCTTGATGAGTTCCAACCATCGACATTGCCTCAAATTCAAGTCCGTTTGTGTAAATATGTACTTGAGGCTTTTATGATCCGTATAGATCTCACATCGGTGACCAAGGATATAATGTCTCCAAATTTTCAATGCATGCACTACTGCTGCTAGCTCCAAGTCATGTGTAGGATAATTAAGCTCGTGCTTCTTTAATTGTCGTGAGGCATAGGCTACCACTTGTCCTTGTTGCATGAGCACACATCCGAGCCCTTGTCTGGATGCGTCACAATATATGTCAAAGCTCTTGCTCACGTCCGGCAATACCAAAACCGGCGCTGTGGTTAGCCTTTTCTTGAGTTCCTCAAAACTTTCTTGGCATGCTGGTGTCCATTGGAAGGCTTTTCCCTTTGTTAGCAACTCCGTCATAGGCTTTGCTATCTTAGAGAAGTCCTTGATGAAGCGTTGGTAGTATCCACCCATCCCAAGAAAACTCCGAATATCCCTCACGTTTTGTGGTTGGTTCCATTTCAGAGCATCTCCCACTTTCCCCGGATCAACCGATACTCTTTCCTCGGAGATAATGTGGCCTAGGAACGATATCTCCTTTAGCCAAAATTGACACTTGTTAACTTTGGCATACAATTGATGCTCACGCATTTTCTGCAAGGTCAATTTCAAATGTTCTTCATGCTCCTCCTCACTTTTTGAATACACCATAATGTCGTCGATGAAAACCACGACGAACTTATCCAAGTACTCCATGAAAACCTTGTTCATGAGGTACATGAAGTATGCGGGTGCATTTCTTAACCCAAAAGACATGACGGTATATTCATACGAACCATACCGTGTTCGAAAGGCGGTCTTGGGTATATCGGAGGGCTTAATCTTTAGCTGGAAGTATCCCGACCGAAGATCAATCTTGGAGAACACTCAGGCTTCTTTCATTTGGTCGAATAGGTCTTCTATACGGGGAATAGGGTATTTGTTCTTGATTGTCACCTCGTTGAGAGACCTATAGTCCACGCTGTCGAAGTGTTCGGTCGACACTTCCCCCGGGCCTGCACTGGGCAGCCCGCGGAGGTTCTTTTTTCGGTGGGGCTAGTTCCTTGCGGAGAGCTTGCGCGGATGGACAAGTTAGTAAGAGCTTGACATTGTGAGTTTTACGTGGTTCCGGCCGCCGGAGCGTAAAACCCTACGTCCACGGCGAGCTATGGAGCTCGCTGTATTGCTTGCTGCTCAGGGCCGGAGTCCTGAGCTTGGGGGTGAGTTACAGTTTGGGTGTGAATGGCTAGCGTATGAGTTGCAGAGGTGCGAACCCAGGGTGCGAATGGCTAGAGTCCGAACCCCTGCTAACGTCGCCTACCCGAGCCTTTTATAGTCCAAGACTCGGGTGGCTTACAAGGGGGCCGGGACCCGACAGGTGGTCCCGGGGAGATTGACTGATATCTACCGTATCTGCAGTTATGCCGGTAGTTGTCTCTGACGAAGGCTTCTGAGTCTTCGTCTTGTAGCTCTGTCCATGCCGTATGCTAGTCGTAGTGGATGATGATGGCGGGGGCGGCATGGGATGTCTTGTCGCTGCATTTATTGGCTGGCAGGCTCTGACACTGCGCGCCAGTCTGTGATGCGACTGGGCGCAACGGCACCTGACAGAGGCGTGCTCCGCGTCTCCGCGTCTTGGGAAGGCGCGGGCCTTGAATACCTTGTACGGGCAAGGTATGGGGCGTCTTTACGCCCGCTGCCTATCGCTCGGGGGAAGGCAGCGCCGTTCTGCTGGCCTTGTGGCGGGCCCCAGAGCCCTCCTCAGAAGAGAGGGGGGTCTGGCCCCACAGGACACGTGGAGCCTTCGGACCTCTCCCCGCGGAGGGGGAGGTTCAGCTTCTGTTGGCCACGTGGCGAGCCCGGAGCAACTCTCTGAGGAGAGGGAGGTCCGGCCTCTCCGGACACGCGGCACCTTCGGACCTCTCTGCCGCGGAGGGGGAGGTCCAGCTTCTGTATGCCACGTGGTGGGCCCGGAGCTCTCCTCTGAGGAGAGGGAGGTCCGGCCCCGCTGGACGCGTGGCACCTTCGGAGCTCTCCCTGCGGAGAAGGGCGAGATCCTTAGGCATTTTCCCCTGTGCGCGGGGGTACCCCATATCGAGGGTACCGACAGTGGCCCCCGGGCCCATCTCGGCGGAGATAGCGAGCCCGAGGTGGGACCTTCATCTCTTCTGATCCGCGCACTTTCTTGTCTTGAGTACTGCCTGTGCTGGCAGGGTCTTGACGGCTTCGGTATTCAGCCTCTTAGGAGAGGGTGAAGCCTAGCATCGGAGCTCGGCCCGGCTGTGGGGGCGGAGGTCGGGAAGTCATCGGAGCTCAGGCCAGCGAAGGGCGTGAGGTCCGGCATCAGCGCTCGCCTCTGAAAGGAGGGCAAGGGCTGGCCTCGGAGCTTGGTCTGGCTGTGGAGGCGGAGTCCGGAAGTCATCGGAGCTCAGGCCAACGAAGGTTGTGAGGTCCGGCATCAGCGCTCGCCTCTGAAAGGAGGGCGAGGGCTGGCCTCAGAGCTCGGCCTGGCTGTGGAGGCGGAGTCCGGAAGTCATCGGAGCTCAGGCCAGCGAAGGGCGTGAGGTCCAGCATCAGCGCTCGCTTCTGAAAGGAGGGTGAGGGCTGGCCTCGGAGCTCGGCCTGGCTGTGGGGGCGGAGTCCGAAAGTCATCGGAGCTCAGGCCAGCGAAGGGCGTGAGGTCCGGAGGTCATCGGAGCTCAGGCCAGCGAAGGGCGTGAGGTCCGGCATCAGCGCTCGCTTCTGAAAGGAGGGCTAGGGCTGGCCTCGGAGCTCGGCCTGGCTGTGGAGGCGGAGTCCAAAGTCATCGGAGCTCAGGCCAGCGAAGGGCGAGAGGTCCGGCATCAGCGCTCGCCTCTGATAGGAGGGCGAGGGCTGGCCTCGGAGCTCGGCCCAGCTGTGGGGGCGAAGGTCCGGAGCTGCTCAGTGGTCCCCCCTTTCCTGTCCCTTAGTCTCATTTGGCTTACTGTCCCTGGCCGGAATGCGGGGCTTGGGTAATCCAGTGCACTTGGTCCCGAAGGTCTGGCCCCAGCCCCAGTCAGGGTGTAACCGTCCGGCCCCCTGGTACTCAGACCATAGCGCCGGCAGGCAGAGTGCACATGCTTTGGGTGCAAGACCGGGCAAAGCAAGGCTCCTGACCCCCCGGTCTAGCGTAGGTATTTTCTCGGAGGAGACCAACTGGCGGTACAGTACCCTTATAGGGGAAGATCCAAAAGGCCACCGGGCCTCTGGCAGGTACCCCAAGCACTACCGCCTTCGGCAGGACGGCAAATATCGACTATGCATGAGAGCCGGAAAGAGGAGCCGAGTGTACAATTGACGCACACTGTCTAGAGCGTGGGGAGGTGTTCATATAAATTAATGCGTAATTTAAATAAACACCTAAGTAAGCATGGTGAACTTACTGGGTAGCGTCGGAGCACCTGTCTTCACACAGAGCGGGTCATGCGTGGCTTCGTCGTACGCCGGACACGGGGGGACCCCCATGGCTATATCAGGGGGAAGCATGGCTTCGGCCCCACATACCATGTGGAAGGGTAGTTCCCGTGACCCGGCCCTGGGAAGTCCGGCTGGCCCTCGACATGCAGGAGCCGGTATCCCCCGACGACTCTGGGTGCACGTCCGCACCGGTTGTGTGGGTCTGCTTGGCATGGACCTGGCACGCATTGCATCCCTAACCGGTTTGACGGCGTCCAGGTGGCTCTCGGTCAGTAGGAGCCATGCCGGGTGGCTTAACCGACCAACGTGCGGGACGATGAGCGTTCCCAGCACTCGCCTCCTTGGACTACTGCGAGCTAATCGCAGCCTTCCTCCTGGGTTATGCACCACAATAGGATGTCGTGGCCGCACGCCAGCAAAGATACCAGCGCGTAACACTTAGCCATCCGCACCACCCGTTCAGCGGATGCACGTTCATCAGGAAGGATGTCCTTCAAGGAGTCCCGGACCTCCGTGGTCCATGCATCGGGACTACTTGAGCTTCTGGATCTTGAGCACTGGGTTGCACGGAGTCCCCATTGACTCTTACGATCCTTTGGCGGCATACAGGGCCGCCGGGACTGCCTAGCTTCGAGGCACTGGTTCAGCCCACTTCGCCCGGCTCGGCAGGCCGGGCTGTGGACTGCAGCAACGTCCTCTCGAAGACTCCTTCGTGTGCAGGGGCTCTGATGGAGGCTTTCGTTGAGAGGTCGTCAGCTGCGGCCGTGCCAGCGCGCGGTACATGGCGCAGGTCCAAGGCGAGGAAGTCTTTCTCCAACATCCGCACGTGGAGCAGATAAGCAGCTAGCTGTGGGTCATTGCAGGGGCATTCACCTTTAACTTGCTTGATAACTAGCTGGGAGTCGCCCTGCGCCAACAACTGGCGAGCGCCCAGAGACAGGACTGTCTTTTAGGCCAAAGATGAGTGCTTCATACTCTGCCAAGTTGTTGGTTGCCTTAGAATTGAGACGCACCATGTACCCAGACTGCTCCCCCGATGGCATGACGAGCAGTACGCCGGCACCGGCCCCCTGCTTTAGCGAGGAGCCGTCGAAGAAGAGCGTCCAGTGAGGCCCAGTGAAGACCGGAGCTCGGTACTTTGGTTCACCGTCTTCGCGGCCCCCTGGGTCAGCCTTCGTTGGCGTCCACTCAGCCACGAAGTCAGCCAGTGCTTGGCTCTTGGCTGTCTGACGTGGTCGGGAGCTCAGCTTGAACTCCGCCGTCTTCGGGCTGTCTTCCAGCTTCGGAAGCTGGCAGTGAGTGCCAACTCCGCCCTCCGGCTGCTCTGGCGCACTTGTCCGCCAGGCTGAAGATATCGGAGGCATCGCAGACCTCTCTGGTTGCAAGCCTCTCAAGCATCTTCTCGTCCCGGACACTGTCGAAGTGCCGCCACCACAGAGGCACTTTGAATATGCGGAATGGTGTTGCGTACCTGGGAGAACCGCTGGATGAAGGAGCGCAGTGACTCCCAAGGTTGTTGCTTGATGGCGTGGAGGTCAGGCTCCGTGCCGGGACGGGTGTAGGAGCTGCCGAAGTTGGCGATGAACTTCCGGCAGAGCTCTCCCCAGGAAGTTATGGAACCCTGAGGGAGGTTCATTAGCCAAGACCGGGCTGGGCCGGTCAAGGCGACGGGGTAGTTTGGCCATGACGGCCTCATCCCCTCCTGCGGCAAGCACGGCGGTGGAGTAGATCTGGAGGAACCCCGCCGGGTTGACGCTGCCGTCGTACTTCTCGGGCAGGTGCGGCCGAAACTTGCGCGGCCACCTCGCAAAGCGGAGGTGGGGCTCCAGGGCCGTACATCCTGCCCCTGTTGCTGCAGGCGTTGGTGCCGCAAACGCTTGGTTTGCCGCCGGCGCAGTGTACCCCGGTATGGACAAGGCTGCGCCATAGACCGGGGGCGCCGTTTGCAGGACATATGGCTGTGGCATATGCTACGTGGCGTATGTCTGGGGCAGAGTTCGCGTGGCGAAAGTCTGCACCTCAGGCAGGGTTGAGGCAGTCGTCATGCTGATGCCGGCCTCTTGGCTGCGACGCCTTTCTCGTCGCCGCTCGAGGAACACTCGGGCGTCTTGGCCCAGGTGGCATCGTTCCAGCTCAGTCCTCAGGTCCGTCGACGGAAGCCTGGTGGAGCTGGAGTCCGCCGTCTGCTCGCCAACCATTGGCGTGCGCATCAGCGACACAGCCGGTTGGCCGGAGCATCGTCCCCGCCGAAGTCGAGGGTTTGCGGAGGCGACGACGAGACGGTCTATCTCGCGAATCCACTGCTGAGTTGCTGCCTGAGGCACGTCCCCAACAGGCGGATTGTGCGGTAGCGCTCTTGCTGTGGCTGGTGCACCCCCGCCGGGTACGCCCAGGCTACTGAAGACCTGACGCTGGTTGGAGCCTGCATTGCTGGGGTCGGCGCTGCCAGAGCCGGTTGCTGGCTCCCAGTGCAGGTACTGGTGCCGCGAACGCTTGGTTGCGCCTGACACAGTGTACCCCGGTATGGGCAAGGTTGCGCCATAGGCCGGGGACGCCGCTTGCAGAGCACATGGTTGTGGCTTATGCTGCGCGGCGTACGCCTGGGGCAGAGGTCGCGTGGCAAAGGTCCCCCCTTGAGGCTGGGTCGAGGCCGACGTCATGTTGTCGCCATCCTCTTGAGTGCGACGCCTTTCTCGACGTCGCTCGAGGTACACCCGGGCATCCTGGCCCTAGTGACACCGTTCCAGCTCTGTCCTCAGATCCGTCGACTGGAGCCTGGTGGAGCTGGAATCTGCCGTCTGCTCGTCAACCATTGGCGTGCGCATCAGCGACACAGCCGGTTGGCCGGAGCGTCGTCCCCGCTGAAGTCGAGGGTTTGCGGCGGCGACGACGAGACGGTCTACCTCGCGAATCCACTGCTGGGTCGCTGCCTGAGGCGCGTCCCCAGCAGGTGGATTGTGCAGTAGCGCTCTTGCTGCAGCTAGCGCACCCCCACCGGGTACGTCCAGTGCTACTGAAGACCTGACGCTTGTTGGAGCCTGCATTGCCGGGGTCGGCGCTGCCAGAGCCGGTTGCTGGCTCCCAGCTTGTACCGACACACTCCGTCCTGAGTGTGTTGACATGCACTCCCCCCTGGTCGCGGTTCGACGCGGACGCGGGGGAGGAGAGTTTGCCGCTGAAGGAAGCTTGGTCATCTTCGTCGGCGGAAACTCGTCGTGCAAGGGGAAAAGCCCCCTACCTGGCGCGCCAAATGTCGAAGTGTTCGGTCGACACTTCCCCCGGGCCTGCACTGGGCTTGGGGGTGAGTTACAGCTTGGGTGTGAATGGCTAGCGTATGAGTTGCAGAGGTGCGAACCTAGGGTGCGAATGGCTAGAGTCCGAACCCCTGCTAACGTTGCCTACCCGAGCCTTTTATAGTCCAAGACTCGGGTGGCTTACAAGGGGGGCCAGGACCCGACAGGTGGTCCCGGGGAGATTGACTGATATCTATCGTATCTGCAGTTATGCCGGTAGTTGTCTCTGCCGAAGGCTTCTGAGTCTTCGTCTTGTAGCTCTGCCCATGCCGTATGCTAGTCGTAGTGGATGATGATGGCGGGGGCGGCATGGGATGTCTTGTCGCTGCGTTTATTGGCTGGCAAGCTCTGACACTGCGCGCCAGTCTGTGATGCGACTGGGCGCAACGGCACCTGACAGAGGCGTGCTCCGCGTCTCCGCGTCTTGGGAAGCCGCGGGCCTTGAATACCTTGTACGGGCAAGGTATGGGGTGTCTTTACGCCCGCTGCCTATCGCTCGGGGGCAGGCAGCGCTGTTCTGCTAGCCACGTGGCGGGCCCGGAGCCCTCCTCAGAAGAGAGGGGGGTCCGGCCCCGCAGGACACGTGGAGCCTTCGGACCTCTCCCCGTGGAGGGGGAGGTTCGGCTTCTGTTGGCCACGTGGCGAGCCCGGAGCAACTCTCTGAGGAGAGGGAGGTCCGGCCTCTCCGGACACGCGGCACCTTCGGACCTCTCTCCCGCGGAGGGGGAGGTCCAGCTTCTGTATGCCACGTGGTGGGCCCGGAGCTCTCCTCTGATGAGAGGGAGGTCCGGCCCCGCTGGACACGTGGCGCCTTCAGAGCTCTCCCTGCGTAGAAGGGCGAGATCCTTAGGCATTTTCCCCTGTGCGCGGGGGTACCCCATATCGAGGGTACCGACACACGCACATCGTTTGGGTCCCATCCTTCTTGTCTACGAAGAGCACGGGGGCTCCCCATGGTGATGAGCTGGGACATATAAAACCCTTCTCCAACTGCTCCTGAATTTGCTTCTTGAGTTCCACTAGTTCATTGGTGGGCATCCTATAGGGTCTCTTTGCTATGGGTGCAGTTCCGGGTACCAAATCAATGGCAAACTCAATGTCCCGGTCAGGTGGCATACCTGGAAGCTCTTCCGGAAACACGTCCGAGAACTCCTGAACCACTGGAATGCTGTTCAATGTTGCTCCTTCGACGTGGTTCAAAATTGCCCTTTCGATTGTTTGTTGTGCTTACTTAAACTCGACACGAATATAGTGCTTGTTTGTCAACTGCACGCTCCTTTCAGTACATTGGATTACTCCGTTGTGCTTGCTTAACCAATCCATCCCGAGTATTATGTCAAGCCCTTGGGAATCCAAGACAATGAGGTTGGCAAGGATGTCTACCCCCCTTATTTTAAGGCTTACTTTCGGACACACTATATTATTCCTCATCTCTCCACCGGGAGAATTAACTAACATAGCACATTTTAAATGTGATATGGGTAGATTATGCTTGGCAACACACTTGGATGATATGAAAGAATGTGATGCTCCAGAATCAAACAAAATGGTGGCTGGGTTGGAATTGGCAAGGAACATACCAATTACGACGTCCTCAGCCTGTTGTGCTTCCTCAGCAGAGACATGGTTCACATTGCAGCGAGCATAGTACTGCTGTCCACGGTTTCCTTGATTGTCCCCTCCGTTCGGTCGCGGGTTCTGCTTGGGCACGTTGCCTTGCTGTCCAGGGCCTCTTCTCGGGCACTGGCTCGTGAAGTATCCTGTTTCCCCGCATGCAAAGCATGCCCTGTTGCCCACGGCAGCAGGTACGTTGGGGCGGGGGTTTTGAACAGGAGCGCCCATGTTGGGTCGGGGTACAGGAGGCAAAGGCACACGAGGTGCTTGTGCAACGAGTCGTTGCTGTGGTGGCTGACTAGGGTGGTATGCAGGAGCGGTCGATCCATAGGGCGATGCGGCTGGGGGCATGTACCGAGGTCGTACGTTGCTCCCTTGGGGCTGGTGTGGCATCTTCCTCTTGCACTCTTGCTCGATTTCTCAGATCTTGCTTTCCACCACTATAGCCTTGTCAACCAGCTTCTGGAAGCTCGCGTAGTCATTGTTGAGGAGCTGAACTTGGATCTCATTATTCAACCCTCTCATGAACAGGTATTGCTTCCTTTGGTCCGAGTTGACATCTTCGGGGGCGTATCGGGACAGTTGCGTGAACTCGTTGAGATACTCATTCACGCTTCTCTGTCCTTGGCGGAGACCTTCGAACTCCTGTCTCTTGAGCATCATTACACCAGCAGGGATGTAATGAGAGGGGAAACTCTCCTTGAACTCAGTCGAAGTGATCGTCTCTGGGTCGACATGAGCATTGCATAGGGCATCCCAACAGTCAGCGGCAGCTCCCATGAGTTGGTGCGACACCAAAAGAACCTTCTCTCGGTCATCGCACTGTACTATGGCAAGCTTCTTCTCCATGGATTTCAACCAGTCGTCGGCCTCCATGGGGTCGTTAGCTTGAGAAAAGGTGGGTGGTCGAGTCCTCATAAACTCTCCCAGTCTGTTATGAGCCAGCGGTGGTGGTGGCGGTGGTGCCAAAACGGGGTTGTTGTTGTTGGCCTGCAACTGACCCAATGTTTGGATCATGGTTTGCATAAGTTGGTTCTGCATGGCCATCAACCGTTCCAGGTTGTTCTCACCAACTCCGGGGATTAACAGGAACTTCGTCGTGGCCATCCTCTTGGTTGCCACGGATGTTCCGTCCTTGGCGGCCGGCGTTTCCTCTCACCATCTGTGAGAGAGAACGAAATAGAATAGAGGTTAGAAGGTTAGACGGATCCCCCTAACTATATGCATGAAGGCGGATTGGACTATATGTATTAGCCCATATGAGGATGTGAACAGGCGCTGAGGCATCTCACACCTCCTTTCTACTTATGTGTGGGTATGGACAACGCTTGAGACGTCCCACAACTCACACTCAACATTCAATCACAACAATCATTACAAGGGCTCACACAACTCCTATGCAAGGTCCTATATGGATTTAGGGTGATGCCAATCTGTGATTCAACTATGGCTTCTCCTAGGTTTGTATCCTATATCAAGGTAGTTCCAATGTCAATCTATGCATCCTAGGTTTGCATCCTATGGTCAGCGTGGCTTAGCTACCAATCTATGATCATTCTAAGTTGTGTGATCTACGATCAACCCGTGGCAGGTTGATACCAATCTGTGTCTGATACCAACTTGTGACCTCTATCTAAGTGTGTAATCTACCGTCAACCCGTGGCTCTGATACCAATCTGTGACGCCCTCAATTCTGTGGAAAACCACGAAACCGAGAACTGATGCATATGTGTGTCCAGTATGTTCATCACACATATACACATCATCCACAAACTAAATTTCAGATATATACGATCACGAATAACAGAGTTTATTTCAATGTCTCATGAGTCTTGGACTCATGCTCACAACGGAAGTCTTAATCTAACAGCAGATGTCTTTATTCTAGCAACGGAAGTCTTCTAACTAATGCGGAAGCAATCTAAGCAGCAGCAGCAGCAGCAGCAGCAGCTCCATCTCTACTCCATCCCCACAGGCAAGGTTGAGGACAGATTACATGCCTAATGCTCCACCTGGTCTTCATAGTAATCTTCTCCTGTTGCTGATGATGAAATAATAATGCAAGTTTAAGTATAATGATGTACTCAGCAAGTGCGGGAAAATATGATATGTAGCTCACAACAAGGTAGGTATAAAAAGGCTCATTGCAGAAAGCAAAGTTATTTATTAAAACCTTGATAAAACAGCAACTTATCTTTAAGCGAATGTAATCTCAACATGTGCTAAAATACCAATCATACCTCCGTTATGTTCGTTACCTTCCATGTCCCAACCAGACATTAATCAACCTCATTCTTGCTCACTAATACCTTCTCGTATTTGTTACCATCTCACGAATACCATCTCGTATTTGCTACCATTTTATTTCATAAACAATTCTGTCTCACACCGAGACCAATCTCATTGCCATGACTCAACAGTCATGCAACCGATCTTATCACCCGGACTCAACAGTCCCGAAAACCAAACCAAACCATCCAAAACCATCCCAAAATGACCACCCAACTAATCATGGAAGTTGACCAGGCGCTCGTGACCGTAAGCTCGGCTATCATGATAGTTTTAGACTCTTCAGAGTTTGCACCTCTTTACCCACAAGTTTGTGATTTCGTCACCCGTCGGCGACTGCAGAACCTCCATTATACCAGTACACAACCGTCGGTGCATGGTCAAGAGATCACAAAATAGCCTTTACAAAAGGGCTACTAGATGTATGGACTCAATAAGGTTTCACCGGCAGGCTAGAATCTCCAATTCTCCCACCCACGGGCCCCCTCTTGTGCCATGCAGTTCCCAGGGCAGTCATCACTCGACTCCCATTCCCCGCGCCTTCCACGGTCCATAACAATCTAGCAACTTACCTAATTACTCAGCTAAGCCGCACCCATACTTGGCCTTGTGGTGGCACTGTTATCCTGGCATGTGCTCGCATGAACCGGTCCTTAGATCTACGGCAAGTAAACCACCATCTCATTCTACCTCATTCGCAAACCCGGCTTACCTAGATCTCCCTCCGATCCATGTTCATTAATAACATCAGTTTCTCATTACCATTACGAGAGCAGTTAGCTAGACACATCTATCTCGCTTCCCAATCCCATGGACTCAGCGAAGCTTAAAAGTAAAACCATACCTGACTCATAAACTTCCCTGGCGACAAGGGTGGTTCAACAAAAACTAGTAAACTCCTATAAAAAGGTTTCCCATCATATTTAACTCAGCACACACACCTTTTCGCAAAACAAAACAGTTTCCCAAAACATAGGATCAATATGGTCGAGGGGCACTTGCCTTGTTCTGGCGGTTCCTGTTGCTCAAAATCTTGTTGTTGTAGTCCGTCATAGGTAGCTCCCTGAGGTTGTCCTTCTATATATGATCACGCACATACAAGATTTACAAAAATCAATATCATGCACAAACTTTAACTAGATGCGATGATGCTTATGCATGTTAATCCTATGATGCAGTTTAGTTTGTACGTGTTCTTGCATGGCTTGCATGGGTTTTATGATTAACAGAGTTATTCGGATCAAATGTGGACGTGGCAGTGATCTTGTCTTTAGATCAACCCGACCAACATGTGATCTGTCCATGAGAAAGCTTCTGTTCGAAAGGGAATCGAAGAACAGATGCAAAGAAAACGCGATGATGTCGTAAGGTAGCATTGGAGACCTGCCTTACGTTCTTCTTAGTCTTGGGGTCCTTCTCTTAGCAAGACAGATCGTTGGGGCTCTCTTCCGGCGATCTTCCTCGACTGAACTCCGGCGAAGGGTTTATTCGGCGAGTTGGGGCTAGGGCTCTAAGTTGTCGGCTCAGGAGTTGGAAAAGAAGTTCGTGGTTTCGGCCAAAGGTTCTGGGTTCTATTTATAATCGAGAGGAGAAGAGTCCTAATCTGATTGTATTTTGAATAAGAGTCCTATTCAATTTGTCGTTGAATCTTAACAGCTTATCTTTAGTTTATTTGGTGCGGTAACATTGTGGAATTCATGTCGGTTTCCTCCCGTACCGGTATTCCACGCGTACAGAAGCAAAAACCGCTCTAGAACTTGTTACCTCCACGGTGATGAGCTCCAGAAGCTCCACGTGTCCATCGGGCCTGGTCTCCCCCTTTTCCGCAGAGACGAGCTCCGGTTGTGCCGCGTGTCAAGCGTGCGAGACCTCCCTCTTCTTCGGAGGTGAGCTCCGCGTGCGCCACGTATCCTGGCGGTCGGGACCTCCTCTCTATTCGGAGGTGGCTCTGCGCACGCCACATGTCAGTGCCGGACCTTCCCTCTCTTCGTAGGTGGCTCCGGGTGTGCCACGTGTCCTAACAGCACCAGACTTCCTTTCTTCTCAGAGACAAGCTCCGAGGTTGACATGTGTCCAACAGTGATGGTCCTCCCGAAGATAAGCTCCGATGGTAACACGTGTCCAATAGGACCGGACCCCTCGGAGGTGAGCTCCGAGATCGACACATATCCCGCTCAACTGGTCCTCTATTTTCCACGGTGAATAGCTCCTAAGGTGACACGTTGTAGGATCGAAGAGCACGTGAAAAGCTACCAGAGGGGGGTGAATGGTAGATTAAAACTTTTCGCAGCGGAAACAACAAAAACCCCTCAGCAAAAAATCAATTGGTTAAAGAAACCGTGTGTGCAAGTGTTTTCAAACGTGTTCAACCATGACAAATCAAGTAGAGACGTAGAGAATCAAGTCACGGATCTAATGCATCAAGAATCACTTGAAAACACGAAGTAAAACTTGAGATACGATCAAAACATTAAACGAAGATCAATCTGTTCTACCCGATATAAAACAGATCTGCAACGCTGCAAAGAAACTCGTGTATCTCAAAAACTACAGATCCGAATCTTGTGAAAATTTCACAGATGATTGATAATTGAGTTTTGAAGACAACCCAAAAAGAATCACGTCAATCGGATATGTAAAACTCGAGTTATGAACGAAATACCGAAGCAACGTCGGTCTGTCCAGAAACTCGGCGAGAAAGACTTGACGAAAAACAAGTCGGACGAACAAGGCACAAAAGCTCCTCGAAACTATGAACTTTATTCAATAGAAACACAAGAGGAACAGCCCAAAGTTCTCTACCCACGAGATCTCTGGCCCCCCTTGCTTTTATAGCCAGCCGTCGGGCTAAACATTCCAATCTAGGACTCCTACTCCTAATTGGACTCGTATCCTAACTTACCATAACTGCTCAGGACTCTCCTATTCGCAGATAGAAGCAATCGCGAGACTTCCAAACACCTTAGGAACGTCCTAAACATTCCTAAAACAACTCAACTCCGTGCCTAGCACGAAATCCTATCATAATCAACTCAAATCTTCCATATTTGAGCCATATCCCACTCAGCCTCAGCCTGAGTACGCAATCCAGCCGGTTGGACCTTTCCGACCAATTCTTTACGTCCACTTCTATTCATCACACCTTGGAACAATGTTGCCACGTCCATGCACTCCTTGCACACGTGCAAACACCTTCCAACGACGTACACACAACCTTCATATGCACTGCCCTTGATCCAAACATGCTGCGCCACCTCCCGATCAACTCAACCACAGCTCCTCCCGAACTTGGTTGTTGGAACCTCATCTCCTCCCTGAGACTAGTCCAAGGATCCCGTCACCAGCCATGTCTTAAACTCAAGAAACACTTGCACATGAATAAATAACCAATTCTTCCGAGCACAAGTCCTCGACTTGACTCACGTTAGTTCGAAAACCACAATACCTTACATGAGCACGTCACATAAGCATGTTGCAAACCATATCAAATGATAACAGCCATAACCACCAAAACACACCAAAAACTTAGCAAATTAATACTAAGCAAACCTTCCCATAAAGCAAGTTTGAAACATTGCGAGTTAAAAGCAAAAACAAGATGCTGCAGTTCTACGAGTTGAACTTCACGGGAGCTCCCTAAAAACAAGCTCCGGACCTCACAGAAGCTCTTCGGACCTTGCAGGAGCTCTCTGGACCTTGCGTCGGACCTTGCCAACACTTGGCGGACCTAACAAAGAACTTGTCAGACCTTGCCACAGAAGAATTTTTTGGCAATATTCAAAACTTTGAATGTTAATGCTAACTTTTATTCTAATTGCCAATGTATTCAGCACACATAGGTCTCACAATCTCCCCCTTGATGAATGCATTGGCAACACCAATTAAAATCCGAACATTGGCTTATGAAAAGTTTTGAAAAGCTTTGAAAACTAATTTCTCCCCCTTTATTAATTTCTCCCCATTTTTTAAAATCAGAGAAGGAAGAAAGTGTATAACATATGCAAAGTGTAAAAAAAATCTCTCCTTATACATGTTTCTCCCCCTTTGACAATGTATTCAGCAAGGTTCAAAAGAGAAATTTTTAAATGTTATGAGCATATTATAACATATACATACAAAACAAAGCTCATCCAAGTCATACTATCAGGTTACTTACACTATCACATCAATGAGATACATAAAGTAGTGTAAGCCATGCTAGAGATCAAATGTATTTTTCAGTTTAAGCAAGTCATGATCTCCCTTACTCAACTATTTCAAAACCTGAAAACATGACACTTGTTGCTGCATTTTTATTATTCATAATCATTTAAGGCACAAAGTTGATCATATGATATTTGCAAGAGATTATATGCCGCATCAGCCTTATTCTAACCAACCAAGCCAAGCCTATGTCATTTGACAATCAGAAGCTTAAGGACATGGTTTTAGTCATACACAATTCCTTCCAAGTTCATATCTTAGTGCAATGATAAGCAATCTCAAAAGAAGAAGTGCAATGCATGCATATTCTCTTGATCTTTTCTCAATTTTTTATTCGAAAACTCAACATGTGAGCTGATCACTTGATTAATTTTTTTATGATTAAAAGCACTTGTGAGCACGCAACAAGTTCAAAACAGCAAGAAAGTTTGATCATGACCAGATTTAGTGTAAGTAATTATTCCAATTACTAGTCATGGCAAAAACTACAAAATGTATAACATTAGTAATGTAGTAAGAACTTTCAGCCTGTAAAAGGAATCACAAAGTCATATATGTATGAAATACTATGCTCATATTATTTTAGTTTCAGATTCACACATAGACTTTCAAAGTTTCAAAAACTCCCCCTCAATTTAAGCCATGAGGATGCATAACCCCTATTTCACTACGAATAAAACAAAAACGGGTGAAATCCAAAGGTTTTGTAAAAATATCAGCCAATTGTTGTTCGGTATCGACATGGTGAAGCACAATGTTTCATTTTTCAACATTATCACGAAGAAAGTGATACCTAATGTCAATGTGCTTAGTTCTAGAGTGTTTCACGGGGTTTTTAGCAATACAAATTGCACTAGTGTTATCACAAAACAGTGGAACACTATCTAAATCAACCCCATAGTCCTTAAGTGTTTGAACAATCCAAAGAATTTGTGAGCAAGCGCTAGCCGCAGCTACATATTCAGATTCGGCCGTGGATTGTGCAACTGAAGTTTGTTTTCTAGAGGACCAAGCAACAAGTGAATTACCAAGAAAATGACAAGCACCCGAAGTATTTTCCTATCAATCCTACAACCCCCAAAATCAGCATCCGAAAAAGCTTTCAAAGAAACGGTTGAGGAAGAAGGGAGAAAAATGCCAAATTCTTGAGTTCCATGTAGGTACCTGAGAATCCTTTTGATGGCTTGGCGATGTGAAGCATGTGGAGAAGCATGAAAACGTGCACAAAGACATATGCTGAATTGTATGTCCGGTCTTGACGCCGTGAGATACAAAAGTGATCCAATCATACTTCTGTATTCTTTTTTATCGACCGGGTCACCATCTTTGTCAAGTTCAAATGTTGTTGCTGTTCCCATTGGTGTCCGAAAAGGCTTGCATTTGTCCATGTTGAAGCGCTTAAGAAGGTCCTTTGTATACTTAGTTTGATGCACAAAAGTTCCTTCTTTTGTTTGCTTGATTTGCAGCCCCAAAAAGTATGTGAGTTCTCCCATCATACTCATCTCAAATTCTGAACTCATCATAGCTGAAAACTTGGACACGAGATCATGAGAAGCACAACCAAAGATAATATCATCCACATACACTTGAACGAATAATGAGTCATTGCCATGCTTAAGTACAAAAAGAGTTTTATCAACCTTGCCCATGGTAAACCCCTTTTCAAGTAAGAATGTTTTTAACCTATCATACCATGCTCTAGGGGCTTGTTTTAGACCGTACAAGGCTTTGGACAGTTTGTAAACATGATTAGGAAAATTTGGATTTTCAAAACCCGGTGGCTGCTTAACATAAACCTCCTCCTCTATGTAGCCATTATGAAAAGCACTTTTAACATCCATTTGATATAACTTGAAACCTTTAGATGCAGCAAATGCTAATAAAATTCTTATAGCTTATAATCTAGCAACAGGAGCAAATGTTTCATCAAAATCTAGACCTTCAATTTGAGTGAAACCTTGAGCAAACAACCTAGCTTTATTCCTAATCACAACCCCATCCTCACTTTGCTTATTTTTAAATACCCATTTAGTTCCAATTAATGTGTGACCTTGAGGTGGAGGTACAAGTTTCCAAACATTATTTCTTTCAAAATTTTCTAACTCTTCTTGCATGGCATTAATCCAAGATTCATTAGTGAGTGCGTGTGATATATCCTTGGGTTCAAAAGAAGCAACAAAAGCAGAATGAGCATGAGAGTTAGGATCGCAAAACCTGGACCGAGTGACTCGTTCATGCAAGCTTCCAATGATTTGTTGTGGAGGATGACTTTTGAGTACTCGGAGGGGAGTAGAAACTTCACAAGCACCTTCTTCTTCATGTTCGGACCTTTGATTAGGAGAGCTTGTTGATTGAGGAAGGTCCGAACCAGCAGTAGTGACTGTTGGTGCTGGTTGTGGTGCAAAATCAGCAGCTTGATCGTTATTTACTTTCGAGTTTTCGGGCAGCAGCACCACTTCTTCATCTTCTTCAATAAAAATACTCTCCCCCTGCGGATATGAATCCGGACCTGCAATATCGGAGCTAGTACTTGGGCTAGCTTCATCAAAAGAAACCTCGCAAGTCTCTACAATTTTGTTAGTGTCATGTAAAAGCACACGGTAGCCTCTAGTATGAGATGGATAACCAAGAAACATGCCATCAACAGATCTAGCTTCAAATTTATCAAGATTACCATGTTTCTTAACAAAGCATTTGCAACCAAAAACCCTAAAGTGTGTAACACTAGGCCTATGTCCAAACCAAAGCTCATATGGGGTTTTTCCAAGCTTAGCACGCAAGAAAACACGATTTGAGACATAACAAGCGGTTCCAATTGCATCAGCCCAAAATTTCCTAGGAGTTTGATATTCATCAAGCATAGTCCTAGCCATCTCAACTAAGGTCCTGTTCTTTCTTTCTACGACACCATTTTGTTGTGGTACATAGGGTGAAGAGTATTGATGATCTATTCCATTTTCAGCACAAAAGTGATCAAAGGATTGGTTTTTAAATTCAGTTCCGTTATCACTTCTAATTGCTTTTAATGATCCTGGGTGATCAATAGATAATCTAAGAAAAAAAGTTCTAAAATGACTAAAAGCTTCATTCTTAGATGCCATAAAATAAACCCAAGAATATCTGGAATAATCATCAACAATCACAAGCACACACCATTTACCTCTGAAGGATTGAACACGTGCCGGACCTTCTGTGTCAAGATGTAAAAGTTGTCCCGGTTCAGCTGTCATGGTCATTGTGAGAGGAGCATGTGAACCTGCAACAAACTTAGCATGTCTACAAGAAGAGCACACAATATCATTGTCCTTTTTAAGCTTCGGCAGCCCACGTATGCGATCGAGAGCACTAACACGAGTGAGATGATCAAAGCCTATGTGACCAAGTCTACGATGCCAAAAATATAGATCCTTTGTATCATTAGCAACTAGACACCGATGCTTAGAAGTTGACAAATCAAAATCAGCTTTAAAAACTCTTCCAAACCTAGACATGTTAAACAAAAGCTCACCTTTTGAATCTACAACCTTGCAGCAATTTTTAGCAAAGCTAACCTCTAGATTTTCATCTAGCAATTGTGAAACCGAAAGAAAGTTGTATTTCAAATTTTTAACAAGTGCCACATCTTTCAAAGTGTAGAGATTGTTTACTCTAACTGAAACTTTAGCAATTATGGGAGTAGAAGAGTTATCGGCGAAAGTAACATTTTCTACACGTGACACAAAAGAGAGAGAGGAGAACCATTCTTTGTTACCAGTCATGTGGCGTGAGCAACCTGAATCCACAATCCAAATGTTCTCCTTCCTCAAACGTGAAACCTACACAGCAGCACAATACGTCGATGACTCAATACTGGGGTTAGTTAAAAGACTTTTAGGAATTCAGTACTGAGTCACACGACGTCCAGCAGGAATAACACGCGAAAGCTGAGAAGATACAGCAGGTTTATGAGCCAAACATCGAAAATTTTTGTTCCCAACTACTGACTTAGAAGATGTGTTATATGTAGCACAAAAAACAGTAGGTCCGGGAGCAAGTTTTTGACTCATTACAGCAGGTTTCAAGCTCCGAACATTCGGTCTAGCAGATTTTGCTTGGTTGTTATGTGATCTAGCAAGTATTCTTTGTTTCTTATCGTGTTTAGCTAGTCTATAACAAAAATCCATGACATGACCATCTCTACCACAGTAGGTACAATGAAAAATAACCTTATTATCATGTCTAGATGAGCAAGCAACACGTTTATTAGAACCCGAATGGGACAGTACTCCTGCAGATTTGAAAATCATCTCTTTTTGTCTAGGAGCTGTTTGAATCAAACCGCTTCCTAATGACTTTACAACTTTAGGTGGGTGTGCCTTAGCATGAGCATGAGAATTAAAACCTAAACCAGTTTTATCTTTACAAGACTTGGTAGAATTCAGCAAAGTTTAGGTTCTTATTTGCATTAGAAAACCAATCTAGTGTCCTATGCATGTCATCAAGTTTATTGGACAGATCAAAGCAGTTTTCACATGAAGTTTTTCCTTTTAGTTTGCAATTTGAACAATATTTAACTTCATGCACACGTAAAGCATTGTTCAAAATAGAAATCTCATTCATAGCATCATTTAGTTTCTTATTCAGATCATCACATGAAGAACAATGCAAATCAATTGTAGAACAACAAGCATCTTTCAAATTTTTATCATTAAGTGCAGCAAGCTCTTTGTTCTTTTCAATTTCAAGTTCAAGTTTATCAAGTGTAGATGCGTGTGCACTTCTTAAAGAGGATAATTGTTCATAAATCAATTCACATGAGGAACAAGAATCATCACTAGGAATCAAAGTTTTTAAACGATTAATTTCAGATTCTATTGATTCAATTTTAACAGCATTGTTCCTAAATTTTTTATCCTTTTTCTTTAATATAACAGTGGCATGAGAAATAGCATCACACATTTCTTCGCAAGTGGGATATACCTCTTCATCGTCGCTGTTGTGTTCTGCCTCCTCGGAGCTTGAACTTGACTTGCTCGCCATGCAGCACATATTTGCCATAGCTTCTTCATCTTCATCACTACCGGTGTCCACATCACTTGAGCCGAAATCTTGAAGTGCAGAGATCATACTATGCACTATGTTGCGCATTGATAAATCTTTCTTCTTCTTATTCTTTGCAAACGATTTCTTCGGCTTTGTTTGCTTTTCTTCATGTGATGTCGGACCTGAAAGGTTAGGGCACTCCGTACGAAAATGTCCTGTCTTACCACATTCAAACACATCGTTGAGGTCCGGAGCTTCCTCTCCTTCTAGTTCTCACATTTTGCAATGATTTTGAGAACCGAGTAGAGATGAGTGCAAGCTCCTCCTCTGGAAACTCTTCAATCTGTTCAAGGGTTAGAGAGGACAGCCAAGAGAGTGCACCACTAGATGATGATTGACTAGAACTAAACATGTCACGTTGCGAAACAAATACAATAGACTTGTTGGGGTTTTTACGTGAGATGATGTCAATTTCATGAGTTTTCAATTTACAATAAACCACGTCTAAAGTAAGAGAACTCATGACAGTAGATTCACGAATAGATGTAACTTTCATCTCCCAAATTGATATATCTAATACTCCTAACAGTTGTCTAGCATTTTCAGCATCTGAAAAGTTAACATTGACACTACGCAAGTTGCTGAGAATTTTATTAAAGCGAGCAAAAAGGTCATCAATTGACTCACCGGGTTGCATCTCAAAACGCATGTATTCTTTCTTGAACATATCTTGCCTTACCTCCTTGATCGTATTGGATCCTTCATGGTAGTCACAAAGAGCTTTCCAAACATCATATGCAGATCGGAGGTGTGTAACACGGTCGAAGTTGCGAGCCTTGTTGTTGTTGTCAACATCTCTCATGTTCGCAGCCGTAACTTGATCGTTGGGTGGTACATCGAAGTTCCGGTAGACCTTTTCCCATATGGCGAAGCATTGCGCCTGTATGTAGGCCTCCATCAGCGCCTTCCAAACCTGAAAATCGATGCCATTGAACACACAAGGTTTTGCGGAGTACTTCTCCATGATGGTTAGCCAAAACACGTGCAAATCACAAAGATTAGAGCACCTTGGCTCTGATACCAATTGTAGGATCGAAGAGCACGTGAAAAGCTACCAGAGGAGGGGTGAATGGTAGATTAAAACTTTTCGCAGCGGAAACAACAAAAACCCCTCAGCAAAAAATCAATCGGTTAAAGAAACCGTGTGTGCAAGTGTTTTCAAACGTGTTCAACCGTGACAAATCAAGTAGAGAGGTAGAGAATCAAGTCACGGATCTAATGCAACAAGAATCACTTGAAAACACGAAGTAAAACTTGAGATACGATCAAAACATTAAACGAAGATCAATCTGTTCTACCTGATATAAAACATATCTGCAACGCTGCAAAGAAACTCGTGTATCTCAAAACCTACAGATTCGAAGCTCGTGAAAATTTCACAGATGATAGATAATTGAGTTGTGAAGACAACCCAAAAAGAATCACGTCAATCGGATCTGTAAAACTCGTGTTATGAGCGAAACACCGAAGCAACGTCGGTATGTCCAGAAACTCGGCGAGAAAGACTTGACGAAAAACAAGTCGGACGAACAAGGCACAAAAGCTCCTCGAAACTATGAACTTTATTAAATAGAAACACAAGAGGAACAGCCTAAAGTTCTCTACCCATGAGAGCTCTGGCCTCCCTTGCTTTTATAGCCAGCCCTCAGGCTAAGCAATCCAATCTAGGACTCCTACTCCTAATTGGACTCGTATCCTAACTTACCATAACTGCTCAGGACTCTTCTATTCGCAGATAGAAGCAATCGTGAGACTTCCAAACACCTTAGGAACGTCCTAAACATTCCTAAAACAACTCAACTTCGTGCCTAGCACGAAATCCTATCATAACCAACTCAAATCTTCCATATTTGAGCCATATCCGACTCAGCCTCAGCCTGAGTACGCAATCCAGCCGGTTGGACCTTTCCGACCAATTCTTTACGTCCACTTCTCTTCATCACGCCTTGGAACAATGTTGCCACGTCCATGCACTCCTTGCACACGTGCAAACACCTTCCAACGACGTACACGCAACCTTCATATGCACTGCCCGTGATCCTAACATGCTGCGCGACCTCCCGATCAACTCAACCACAGCTCCTCCCGAACTTGGTTGTTGGAACCTCATCTCCTCCCTGAGACTAGTCCAAGGATCCCGTCACCAGCCATGTCTTGAACTCAAGCAACACCTGCACATGAATAAACAACCAATTCTTCCGAGCACAAGTCCTCGACTTGACTCACGTTAGTTCGAAAACCACAACACCTTACATGAGCACGTCACATAAGCATGTTGCGAACCTTATCAAATGATAACAGCCATAACCACCAAAACACACCAAAAACTTAGCAAATTAATACTAAGCAAACCTTCCCATAAAGCAAGTTTGAAACATTGTGAGTTAAAAGCAAAAACAAGACGCTGCAGTTCTACGAGTTGAACTTCACGGGAGCTCCCTAAAAACAAGCTCCGGACCTCACAGAAGCTCTTCGGACCTTGCAGGAGCTCTCCGAACCTTGCGTCGGACCTTGCCAACACTTGGCGGACCTAACAAAGAACTTGTCGAACCTTGCCACAGAAGAATGTTTTGTCAATATTCAAAACTTTGAATGTTAATGCTAACTTTTATCATAATTGCCAATGTATTCAGCACACATAGGTCTCAGACACGTGTCCTGCGGACTGACCTCGCTTCTCCGCAGAGGCTAGCTCCAGGGGCAGCACATGTTCCACGGGGCCGGACCTCTCCCCCTTTGTGGGGATGAGCCCCGAGCCTGCCACGTAGCTAGTTTAGCGGCGGACCTCTCCCCACTTCAGGGATGAGCTCCGAATACGCCACGTGGCCAGCGGGCCACGGGAGTTGTCTTCGGCGTTCTCTGTGAACTGGATTTGGCTCTTTTTGGCTATCTTTTTGATATTTTCTCTGTTTCAGCTTATTTAAAAAAAATGTTGTTCTACATGAAACATGAATACATGCAGAAACCAAAAATGAGGGTATCACAGCGTACTTACACTGGCCTGGAAAAGCATGACGCCAACTGGATTGATGAGGTTCTATGCACACTATGGGCTAGCCGGACATCACCAAGCCATGCCATAGGTGAGACTCCCTTCTTCCTGGTCTACGGAGCTGAGGTCGTCCTCCCTCTGGAGATCATCTTGGGCTCCCCTTGTGTCAAGGCATACGACAAAGCCACGCAGGACCAGATCCGGCGTGAAAATCTCAAGCTCGTCGACGAGCAGAGATAGCAGGCTACAATCCGGAACGCACAATACCGCCAGGCGCTCCGGCGCTACCACCAACGGTTCGTGCGGAGCTGAGAGCTACAGGTGGGTGACCTAGTGCTCCGGCGAATACTTTCCCGAGAGGGGTCCAACAAGCTTTCCCCTCACTGGGATAGTCCCTTCCGGGTAACACAAGTATGCCGACCAGGTTGCGTCTGCCTGGCGACGGAGGATGGCGACCCAATTCCAAATCCTTGGAACATTGAGCACCTCCGTAAGTTTTACCCGTAGCCTAGGGTAGGGAAGTCCTTTTCTGTAAAAGAGTCATAGTGCCTAGGACCAGTGCTCGGTTCAACCAAAGTCCGGGAGGGGTCTGGCTACCCTTGTCATCTCGGAGTAGGTCGTTGAACTCCTGTACAGCCTGACTCCTGTGTATTACCATGATAAAGAAAACTGTTGCCCTCCCTGATGCACAGCTACAATTTTGAAGCTTTCCTTTCAAGCTTGCGTACATTTTTGCATACCTCTCGACGTGTACATAGTTGTGTTTCTGTGACGCCCCTGTTCTGAGAGGAAACCTCTCTGAACCTAGACTGATGCTTATGTGTGCCCAGGATGTTCATCACACATACACATATCATCCACAAACTGAATTCAGAATATAATACCACGAATGAACAGGGTTTCATTACAAAGTCTTATGAGTCTCAGACTCATTATAGCAGCAGAAGTCTTAATCTAGCAGCGGAAGTCTTTATTCTAGCAGCGGAAGTCTTCTAAACTATAGCGGAAGCAATATAAGCAGCAGCAGCGGCTCCATCTCTACTCCACAGGCAAGGTTGAGGACAGATTACACGCCTAATACTCCACGGGGTCTTCATAGTACTCCTCTCCTGTTGTTGATGATGAAGTAATAATGCAAGTTTGAGTACATGATGTACTCAGCAAGTGCGGGAAAATATGATATGTAGCTCACATCAAGGAAGGTATAAAAAGGCTCATTGCAGAAAGCAAAGTTTATTTCTCAAAACACGATAAAAACAGCAACTTAGCTTTAAGTGAATGTAATCCCAACATGTATTTAAACATTAACATACCTCCATCATGATTCATCCCTATCCATGTCTCAACCAGACATCAACTTTGCTCATGAATACCATCTCGTATTCACTACCATCTCATGAATACCATCTCATATTCACTACCATTCATCTCATAATCAATTCCGTCTCATTTTGAGACCCAAATCTCATTGCCATGACTCAACAGTCATGCAACCAATCTCATTACCCGGACTCAACAGTCCCAAAAACCAAACCATAACCCAAACCATAACCAAACCAAAAACCATCCCGAAACCATCCCATCTAATCATGGAAGTTGGCCAGGCGCTCGTGACCGCAAGCTCGGCTATCATGATAGTTTAAGACTTTATAGAGTTTGTACCACTTTACCCACAAGTTTGTGATTTCGTCACCCATCGGCGACTGCAGAACCTCCATTATACCAGTACACAACCGTCGGTGTATGGCCAAGAGGTCACAAAATAGCCTTTACAAAGGGGCTACTAGATGTATGGACTCACTAAGGTTTCACCGGCAGGCTAGAATCTCCAATTCTCCCACCCACAGGCCCCCTCTTGTGCCATGCAGTTCCCAGGGCAGTCCTCACTCGACTCCCATTCCCCGCGCCTTACACGGTCCATAACAATCTAGCAACTTACCTAATTACTCAGCAAGCCGCACCCATACTTTGCCTTGTGGTGGCACGGTTATCCTGGATTGTGCTCGCATGAACCGGTCCTTAGATCCACGCCAAGTAACCACCATATCATGCTACCACTTCCACCAAACGAAGCTTGCCTAGATCTCCCTCTGATTCACGTCCATTATCAACATCAGTTTCTTATTAACATTATTCATACGAGTGCAGTTAGCTAGACACATCTATCTCGCTTCCCATATCCCATGGACTCAGCGAAGCATAAAAGCAAAACCCATACCCGACTCATAAACTTCCCCGGTGACAAGGGTGGTTTAACAAAACTAGTAAACTCCTATCAAAGGGTTTCCCATCAGGTTGACTCAAGCACACACACCTTTTCGCAAACAAAACAGTTTTCCAAAAACATGGGATCAATATGGTCAAGGAGTACTTGCCTTGTTCTTGCGGTTCCTGTTGCTCAAACTCTTGCCATTGTAGTCCGTCGTAGGTAGCTCCCTGAGCTTGTCCTTCTATATGCGATCACACACATACAAGATTCATAGAAATCAATCATCATGCACAAACTCTACTTTAAGATGAAATGATGCATATGCATGTTAATCCTATGATGCAGTTTAGTTTGTACGTGTTCTTGCATGGCTTGCACGGGTTTTACGATGAACAGAGGTGTAAAGATCAATTGTGGATGTGGCGATGATCTTGACTTTAGATCTAGTTCAAACCGATCAACATGTGGTCTGTCCACGAAAAAGCTTCTGTTCGAAAGGAATCGAAGAACAGATGCAAAGAAAACACGATGATGTCGTAAGGTGGTATTGGAGACCTACATTACTTCCTTCGGGTCCTTCCTCCTAGCAAGAACAGATCATCAGCTCTCCTCCGGCAATGGCAATCGTCTCTGGGCTCGTCGGCGATCTCTCTAGACGTCAAACTCCGGCGAAGGGGTTTAGCTCGGCGAGTTTGGGGGCTAGGCTCCAAGTTGTCGGCTTAGAAAAGAATGTTACGAGCAAGGGGTTGTTTCAGGTTCTATTTATAATCGGGAAGAGAAGATGTCACACCCGGTTTTTCCGAAGAACAGCCAAGGTGAATATCACATGTATGCCAGGATCATTTTCTCATACATGTGATGACAAATAGTGAAGCATCATTTATTACAAGCCAGGTGTCGAATATAAATAAGTCTTACATAGCAAATGTCTCGATGGACAATAATAAGTTCATCACAAGTAAATAAACTAGCAGCGGAATATTATTCTTGTGGGCTCTATCACAGGCGTTGCCCGGGGGTCTCCATGAACCTAGAAACCTTCTTCGGGTCCAAAGTCTTGGTCATTATACACCACTCATTATCTTGACCTGAGCAGCAATATAAACCAACAAAATTTGCAAGGTTGAGTACCGATGGTACTCAGCAAGTGTGGGAAAGTTATGTCATGCATGGCTAGAACAAGGGGAGATTGAACTCATGGTTAAAGCACTATGCAATTAATACCTATTACCTTAGCTTATTAAGCACCTACATTACTACACAGGTGAAATGGTCCCAATCTCCCATCCCATCATCATAATCAAATAACCATAACATCATTTCCAATGTTAAGCTCCCCGCTTAACATCCACAACTTCCAAAACCATCAATCCTCTAATCATGAATAAGTCCAAGCCGCTCTTGACTGTGAGCACGGCTGTCATGACAGTTTTAACTCTGCAGAGTTTGCACCACTGTACCCACATGTAGTGATTTCATCCCCCGTTGCCGGGTGGACTAAAAGAACCTCCATTATGCCAGTGGCTATGAACCACATTCACACTTCCCAGGTGTGTAGCCAGGAGATCACTACGAAGCCTTTACAAAGGGATTCTCGACGAGCATGGGCCCACTGAGGTTTCACCCCTAACAGCATACAAGAGGCTCCAACCCCGCTGCAGTGGCCCCCTCTTGAGCCTTGCGGTTCATATGGTAGTCCAGTTGACACCTATTCCCCGCACCATCCATCACACCCATACTACGCCGGGGATACACCTAATTAATTGGCCAAGCCGCCCCATCTCAGCATGTGGTTGGCACGGTAAAGCCAGGTTACATGCTCTATGAACCGGTCCTTAGGATCCAGGCAAGTACTAAACACAAACCCGAGTCTCGTGCACCCAACACCAACCAAAATATCCAACTTGCCTTGATCCCTACCTCTACATAACTCATAATATCTCATTCAATAGTATGGTAAAATAAACTGATTATCCCATATCCCAAATATCCCATTCTAAGCATGGCTAAGCATATGCATAATAATAAATGACATGATAAAATAAATCCCAACCCAAGCTACAAGGAAACAAGGTAATGCAATTCTAGGGAAACTTCCTAGCATGGGTTTCATATTTCATTTGACAATGCAAATAATTCTATCTACACATCCTAGCATAGGATCAAAGTGGTCAAGGACACTTGCCTCCTTCCTGCTGCTCTTGGAATGGGTAGTCCTGATCTTGGAAAGGGAGAACTTGCTATGGAGCAGGTTCTACATCATACCATCACACATAGCAAAAGAAAAACAACAATCCATAAGACATAGTTCACACTTCCACTTCAAACAACCACACATTCACATTTATGAAAGTCATTCACAATTATATGTGTTGTGGTTACTCTATGTATGTTGATCTTTGGCTTACATCTACTTTTAATCATGTGTATATGATTCCTACTTTTGTATTCACATTTATGCTTACATACTATATATATGAGTTTCCAATTTAAATAATTTCCTTATATTTAATTACTACACCTTTTTGCTACCAAGTATGCATGAAAGGTATTTTCCTACTCCATATGTGTCTTCAGAATTTCTACCAACCCTAAACTGAATTCTTTGGATTTTAGAAACTTCATTTATCATTTACTAGTTGCTATATTTTCAAATTTATTTCCTATGCCTAAATGTGAACTTTATTATGAAAATAACAAGACACATCATCTAAACAGAATAGGTTCTGATCTAAAATATATAATAATATATTTTTGACCTTTTCCTCTGATGTAAACTATTTTACATTTATTTTCCCTATTTTCAGAACTATTCTTTACTTAAAAATGTGTCCCTATAACTAATAAATGTGAATAATAAATTAAACAGATTCATTTCAGCCCAAAAATCTATTTTTATCTCACTCCAAAGTTTTCTAAGTACTGAGAAAGTTTTTAATTTAATTTTGACAATATGTTTGTCCCACTTTTTAAATTTTAAATACTAGCCACATATTCAATTTCCTAAATTAAATATCAAACAGGGTTAAAAAGGTAATCTCACCCCACTACATAGTCTATAATATTATTTTAACAATTTTCAGGGGTCTAGCTACACATAACAGAGGAGTTTTTCATAATTTTTATTAAGTCTAGGGGCTAAAACTGATTTTTAAATGAATTTACATGATTTTCTGAAGTTCCAGGGGCTAGATTAGAAGTTTCCGGGGCTAGCTCTTATTTCCCGAGAACCCCAGGGGGTAGCACGTAAGATTTCCAGTCTTTATAACGTGGGGCTGACGTGGACCGTCCGATTTAAAATAGACGGCTGAGATTATAACGTCGAACCGGTACGCGGGGATTTAAACTCTACCGTGCGATTGAAAATAAACGGCGCACAAGCGGCCACGTCGCTCTGATCGAGCGCGGGCGGCGCTGCCGGCGGCGGGAGGCGGCGATCTCGCCGGAGAGTTTCGGATCTTCGGGAATTCTTCCTAGAACTGTGATTTTATGGCATAGATCGGTGGAGGGGAGGTCGGGGATCTCACCTCGGGGGTTTTCTTGAGCTCGGAGGTCCTGGAAAGCTCGGAGGTGAATTCACGGCGAGGTTCGTCGGCGCTGTGTTTGAGCCGCAAACCACCGAGTTTTCTGCACCTGCGAGGTTCCCCGGAGGCGGTGGATCAAGACCAGCGAGTTAGATCGGAATTCCCGAGCGTAGATCGGGCAGAATTCGCCAGAGGTGCTCGGGTTCTCACCGGAGTAAAATCGGCGGATTGCATGGAAAAAACGGGACAAGGCCGGGGTTTTTATAGACGGGGGAGGGCGGCGGGTTGGTTTTCGAGCTGGAGTCTTCAGGGTCCGGAAATTTGCTGGGATACACGAGAATTCCCGATCGGTTTTGATTCGGGTGAGAGAGTCCCGACCGATCACGGCGCGGGCGCGACGAAGAAGAAAAGCTGGCGGGCCCCGCCTGTCAGTGGGAGGAAGGGGGCGCGCGTGGCCGCGGGCTGGCGTGGAGCAGGGTGGGCCAGCTGGTGGGTTTCGGCCCACTGGCCGGTTTTTTTCTGTTTTCCTTTTTCTTTTTCTATTTCTTTTCTGTTTTGAGTTTAAATTGAATTCTAGTTTGAATTTAAATTGTTGCAAAACATGCAACACGTCCAAAAAATTTTAAATTCCCCTCTTAACAGGATTTTGGGGTGTTACAGCTCTACCCCCCCTTAAAAGAAATCTCGTCCTCGAGATTGGTGGTTCTAAGAAAACAATTCCGTAAATTGTGCCTTGAGCTCATCTTCCCGCTCCCAGGTGGCTTCCTCTTCTGAGTGATGCTTCCATTGCACCTTGCACATCCGGATTCTTTTATTTCTGGTGAGGCGTTCCATTGTCTCCAAAATCTTGTATGGTTGCTCGGCATAAGACAAATCGTCAGCTACGTCCACTTCATTCATGGGTAACACCTCTTCAGGCGTCCTCAGGCATTTCTTGAGTTGTGACACATGGAATACATCGTGCACATCCGATAGACGAGCCGGTAACTCTAGTTGATACGCCATTTCGCCTTTCCTTTCCAGAACTTGAAAGGGTCCGATGTATCGAGGTGACAACTTCCCTTTCACCTTGAACCGACGAAGTCCTCTGATAGGGGACACCTTGAGATAGACATAGTCTCCCACGTTGAAAACGAGATCTCTTCTTCGTACATCGGCATAGCTCTTTTGGCGTGTCTGTGCTATCCTCAAATTGTTGCGAATTTCCCTCACCTTCGCCTCGGCTTCTTGTAGTACTTCTAGACCAAACACTTTACTTTCCCCCGTTTGGTTCCAAAATAGGGGAGTTCTGCACTTCCTCCCGTACAAAGCTTCAAACGGTGACATCTTCATACTAGCTTGATAGCTGTTGTTATAGGAAAACTCCGCATACGGTAAGTTCTTATCCCAACTCCGATTGTTTTTGAGTGCACATGCCCTCAGCATATCTTCAAGAATCTGATTGGTTCTTTCCGTCTGCCCATCAGTTTTGGGATGATAGGCAGAACTAAAGTTCAGATGGGTTCCCATGGTTTCGTGCAACTTCTGCCAGAACCTTGAGGTGAACTGTGTCCCTCGATCCGACACAATCTTCTTTGGCACTCCATGGTAACACACGATCCTTGACATGTACAACTCGGCCAATTTGGATCCGCTGTAGCTTTCTTTCATGGGGATGAAATGAGCTACCTTGGTTAGCCTGTCAATGATGACCCATATTGAATCATATCCTGATTGGGTCCTAGGCAATCCCACTATGAAATCCATACCGATTTATTCCCATTTCCATTCAGGCACTTTGAGTGGTTGCAATAATCCCGCGGGTCGTTGATGTTCTGCTTTCACCAACTGACATGTGTCACATAGGGCAACATGTTCCGCGACATCTCGCTTTATGCCATACCACCAATACCTTCTCTTGAGGTCCTGATAAATCTTCGTATTCCCAGGATGAATGGAATAGTCAGAATCATGAGCCTCCTTCAAAATCAATTTAAGGATCTCCTTTACTTCTGGCACACAGATTCTTTTCCCGTGCCACACCGTTCCTTGTTCATCCTCTCTAAAACCAGGAGCTTTATTTTCCTTGATGAGTTGTCTGATCTCTTGTATCTTCTCGTCTTTCTTTTGACCCTCGCGGATGTCTCGCTCTAGTGTGGAGTCCACTTCCATGGCGATGGCTTCACCACTATTTACCAGGCATAGATTGAGCCATATAACCTCGTCCTTCAATTCTGCAGGCATGTCCTTCAAGCTCAACTTATCGACCTGCACTTTCCGACTTAAAGCGTCGGCCACGACGTTTGCTTTCCCAGGATGATAGTTTATGCCCACATCAAAGTCATTGATTAGCTCTAACCATCTCCATTGTCTGAGGTTGAGATCTGGCTGTGTAAAAATGTACTTCAAACTCTTATGATCCGTATATATCTCTGTCCTCTTCCCCATCAAATAGTGTCGCCAAATTTTCAACGCATGTACAACTGCGGCTAGTTCTAGGTCATGTGTAGGATAGTTTTTCTCGTGCTTCCGGAGTTGTCGGGATGCATATGCCACGACATGCCCTTCTTGCATGAGAACACATCCCAACCCGTTTCCAGAGGCATCGCAGTACACCGTGAAATTCTTCTGCATATCTGGCATAACTAACACTGGGGCTGTTGTCAATCTTTTCTTTAGCTCCTGAAAACTCGTCTCGCACTGTGGCGTCCATGTGAATGTGATTCCCTTCTCCAACAGTTTGGTAATGGGTCTCGAGATCTTAGAGAATCCCTCAATAAACCGTCGATAGTATCCAGCCAATCCCAAAAAGCTTCAAACTTCCCTGACATTTTCAGGGGTCTTCCACTTTTGTATATCCTCGATTTTGGCAGGATCCACGGAGATTTCTCCCTCCGAGATTATATGTCCTAAGAAGGGAACTCTCTTCAGCCAGAACTCACACTTGCTCAACTTGGCATATAGTTGGTGTTCTCTCAGCCTCTGCAACACCAACCTTAGATGTTTCTCATGTTCTTCTTCATCTTTGGAGAAGACGAGAATGTCATCTATGAAAACCACCACAAATTTGTCCAGATATTCCATGAATACCTTGTTCATGAGATACATGAAGTATGCCGGGGCATTAGTTAGCCCGAAAGGCATGACGGTGTATTCATACAGTCCGTACCGAGATACGAAAGTTGTCTTGGGAATATCAGATTGCCTTATCTTGAGTTGGTGGTATCCCGACCTGAAATCAATTTTCGAGAACACACAAGCGCCCCTCAACTGATCAAACAAGTCTTCAATGCGGGGTAATGGGTACTTGTTCTTGATGGTTACCTCATTCAATGCATGGTAATCCACGCATAACCTTTGGGTTCCGTCCTTTTTGGGCACAAATATCACCGGAGCTCCCCATGGTGAGGAACTAGGGCGAATATACCCCTTCTCCGTCAATTCTCTCAAATGATCATTGAGTTCTTCTAGCTGCATGGAGTCCATCCGATAAGGTCTCTTGTATATCGGGGCTGTTCCAGGCACTAGCTCAATTGCGAATTCCACTTCACGATCGGGAGGCATACCTGGCAAATCCTCCGGAAACACATCTGGATATTCCCTGATGGTCCTGATCTCCTCAACTTTCACCTCAACTTGATTTAATTTAATGTCCCTCCTAGACTCGTGTATTGTTATGAACTTTACTCTTGTGCCACTAGGGTGAGTTAGTTCCACCGTTCTGGTCGAACAATGGATGATTCCTTTATGTTTGGTCAACCAATCCATACCCAAAATAATATCTATCCCTTGTGAATCTATCACTATGAGGTTAGCAGTAAATACTACCCCATTAATGTCTAGGTTCACCTTGGGACACACTTGTCTTGTCCTTATTTCTCCACCTGGAGAGTTTACTGTTAGCATATGGTTCATTTGTGTTGTTGCTAGATCATGCTTCTTAACAAACCCTTGGGCAATGAACGAGTGGGTAGCACCAGAATCAAACAACAGGGTTGCAATGTGTAAATTGGCAGGAAACTTACCAACTGTCGGGTGCCTCTTGTGCTTCCTCCATAGTGACGTGGTTCACCCGTCCTCTCATTACATTCTGTTATTGTGGCTGCGTGGGATTCTTCTTTGGGCACTTATGGGCGTAGTGCCCCACTTCACCACAGCTAAAACATTGCACCCCAACCTTAGGTGCCTGGCCTTTGCTGTCTTGGGGTTGGTTTGGGGGTCCTTGCACTGTTGGTCGAGGTTGATATGTAGGGCGATGCTGCTGTACAAACTGACGTTTTGGTTGTGCTGGTGCTGCCGGAGGCCTGTAGTTCGAGTTGTACCCTCTTGGTGCTGAGTAGGGTACCGCAGCACGGTCCGTCTGCCCTGCGTGTTGCTGCATCAGACGTGGGCGGGTGTTGCTCCCTGAGGCTTGATGTGACCACCTGGCCTTCCTCTTGTTCTCATTTTCCAAGGCCTTCAGCTTCCTTTCTACCACAAATGCTCTGTCCACCATCTTTTGGAAGCTTTCATATTCGTTGGAGGACATTGCACACTGCATTTCTGCGGTAAGCCCTTCCACGAAACAATCCTGTTTCTGCTCATCAGTCTCGATGTCCCGTGGGGCATAACGGGATAGTTGAGTAAATTTAGTGAGGTATTCCCTCACCATCATGTTACCTTGCTGCAACCCCAAAAACTCCTTCCTCTTGTTTTTGAGTTCACCCCTTGGGATGTAATGGTTGCGGAAGCTACGCTTGAACTCTTCCCAGGTGATGTTCTCAGGGTCATGATGGGCGGCCACGTAGGCGGTCCACCAATCAGCAGCAGGTCCATGCAATTGATGAGAGGCAAACAACACCCTCTCATACCCTTGGCACTGTATGATCCTCATCTTGCTTTCAATGGTCTTTATCCAATCATCTGCCTCCAGAGGTTCAGCAGCACTTGCAAACTTTGGAGGTTGAGTTCCTAGAAACTCACTCAACCTTGGTTGGCGTGGTGCAGCTTGTGGAGGTGGAACTTGATGCAAGTTGGCCACCACTTGAGTCAAGTTCTGGATGAGCTGATTTTGATTCTCCAGCATTTGGTGGAGGGGATCAACTCCTTCATGGCGTCCACCCCTGTCTTGGCCTCCAGAAAGATGAGGGTTGCAGGCCTCATCGTTGTTGTTGGCGGGGTTGGCAGCATGACCTTTTCCTCTTCCGGCCATCTAGCATGATCAACCAAATGTTAATTTAATGTATTACGTATTATCTTACTACTTTCACTTGTTTGTACTTTGAAGTGTTGAAGCTTTGTTATACGTTTCTGAGGGTTCATATCTCACACAAAAATAACTGCAATATTATTTCATGTGGGTTCACACACCAAAGCAAAACAATCTGAAGACGAGGCTGTGGACAATTGCTCATGGCTTCCACGACTCACGTCACACACCAAGCATTAACACACCATTAACTAACGTAACGACTCGACTACTCGACATCCTTCTGATTTAAGGGAAAGGCTCTACGCTAGTCGTTTTCTTGAGCTAGCTCCTCGGGATCTTCCTCATCATTTCGGCTGCCTTCTGACTCTGCTTTGGGTGGGGAGGCTGCTGGTGGAGAAGTGCGACGACGCCTGATTGCTCGGCGATCTGGGGAGTCAGGAGCCCATGTATCGTTCACGGTGACACACAGTTCATTCCCATCTCCTCTTTCTCTCGCCCTCAAGTAGGCTCGAAGCAACGCTTCGGTTTCCTTCAGGGTGTCACGAACATACTGAAGCTCCTGCTGACACTCCTGCAATCGAGTGCTAAGCATGGCAGCATCCTCTAAGCACAAATCCATGTGCTCATGGGAAGTCCCTTGCTGCACTGGCGGGTACTTATACGCCGAGGTACCACTCTCGCGCTGGAGGACATACATGTACTCAGTCCTGTCCAGGTGTCGACGATAGATGTGACTCTGGCAGGTGATGGCCTCCCAGGTGACATCCTTCTCCGCATCGACCTGTGTCGCTCTACAAGCTGGAGAGCGGTGGATTTTCAGCAGCTGGTTTTCGTGTATAATCCTCATCTCTGAACTCCATTCTTCCCTCTTCTCACGGATGGTCCTGGTGGAGTTATAGTGGATGATTAGCTTGCCCGTATTGCCGGCGGCTTCGAGCATACGTTGAAGACGGCGCAACAAGCCTCCTACTGCCAATCCGTAGGAAAGGTACGTCACCGGACGGCTCTCCTCTCTTTCGGCAAGGGCAACTACGGGAACTCTCCCTCCTGTGGACTTCCGAGCGGTGTGAATCTTGCGAACCATCTAAAAACAAAAAGCATTTAAACTTAGGTTAGATAAACTTTTTAAATAAAAATCCTATTTTGAATGAAAATTGGGGTAAGATGAAGAAAGTGACTCATTAAATAACACTTTTCAACACACATCTTGTAAAAATAGTTTTTAAGAAAATAGGGCCCTTAAATACGTCCATTTCTACCTAGGTCCACGTTCCTACGGGCAACCTTGGCTCTGATACCACTTCTGTCACACCCGGTTTTTCCGAAGAACAACCAAGGTGAATATCACATGTATGCCAGGATCATTTTCTCATACATGTGATGACAAATAGTGAAGCATCATTTATTACAAGCCAGGTGTCGAATATAAATAAGTCTTACATAGCAAATGTCTCGATGGACAATAATAAGTTCATCACAAGTAAATAAACTAGCAGCGGAATATTATTCTTGTGGGCTCTATCACAGGCGTTGCCCGGGGGTCTCCATGAACCTAGAAACCTTCTTCGGGTCCAAAGTCTTGGTCATTATACACCACCTCATTATCTTGACCTGAGCAGCAATATAAACCAACAAAATTTGCAAGGTTGAGTACCGATGGTACTCAGCAAGTGTGGGAAAGTTATGTCATGCATGGCTAGCACAAGGGGAGATTGAACTCATGGTTAAAGCACTACGCAATTAATACCTATTACCTTAGCTTATTAAGCACCTACATTACTACACAGGTGAAATGGTCCCAATCTCCCATCCCATCATCATAATCAAATAACCATAACATCATTTCCAATGTTAAGCTCCCCGCTTAACATCCACAACTTCCAAAACCATCAATCCTCTAATCATGAATAAGTCCAAGCCGCTCTTGACCGTGAGCACGGCTGTCATGACAGTTTTGACTCTACAGAGTTTGCACCACTGTACCCACATGTAGTGATTTTATCCCCCGTTGCCGGGTGGACTAAAAGAACCTCCATTATGCCAGTGGCTACGAACCACATTCACACTTCCCAGGTGTGTAGCCAGGAGATCACTACGAAGCCTTTACAAAGGGATTCCTGACGAGCGTGGGCCCACTGAGGTTTCACCCCTAACAGCATACAAGAGGCTCCAACCCAGCTGCAGTGGCCCCCTCTTGAGCCTTGCGGTTCATATGGTAGTCCAGCTGACACCTATTCCCCGCACCATCCATCACACCCATACTACGCCGGGGATACACCTAATTAATTGGCCAAGCTGCCCCATCTCAGCATGTGGTTGGCACGGTAAAGCCAGGTTACATGCTCCATGAACCGGTCCTTAGGATCCAGGCAAGTACTAAACACAAACCCGAGTCTCGTGCACCCAGCACCAACCAAAACATCCAACTTGCCTTGATCCCTACATCTACATAACTCATAATATCTCATTCAAGAGTATGGTAAAATAAACTGATGATCCCATATCCCAAATATCTCATTCTAAGCATTGCTAAGCACATGCATAATAATAAATGACATGATAAAATAAATCCCAACCCAAGCTACAAGGAAACAAGGTAATGCAATTCTAGGGAAACTTCCTAGCATGGGTTTCATATTTCATTTGACAATGCAAATAATTCTATCTACACATCCTAGCATAGGATCAAAGTGGTCAAGGACACTTGCCTCCTTCCTGCTGCTCTTGGAATGGATAGTCCTTATCTTGGAAAGGGAGAACTTGCTCTGGAGCAGGTTCTACATCATACCATCACACATAGCAAAAGAAAAACAACAATCCATAAGACATAGTTCACACTTCCACTTCAAACAACCACACATTCACATTTATGAAAGTCGTTCACAATTATATGTGTTGTGGTTACTCTATGTGTGTTGATCTTTGGCTTACATATACTTTTAATCATGTGTATATGATTCCTACTTTTGTATTCACATTTATGCTTACATACTATATATATGAGTTTCCAATTTAAATAAATTCCTTATATTTAATTACTACACCTTTTTGCTACCAAATATGCATGAAAGGTATTTTCCTACTCTATACGTGTCTTCAGAATTTCTACCAACCCTAAACTGAATTCTTTGGATTTTAGAAACTTTTATCATTTACTAGTTGCTATATTTTCAGATTTATTTCCTATGCCTAAATGTGAACTTTATTATGAAAATAACAAGACACATCATCTAAACAGAATAGGTTCTGATCTAAAATATTTAATAATATATTTTTGACCTTTTCCTCTGATGTAAACTATTTTACATTTATTTTCCCTATTTTCATAACTATTCTTTACTTAAAAATGTGTCCCTATAACTAATAAATGTGAATAATAAATTAAACAGATTCATTTCAGCCCAAAAATCTATTTTTATCTCACTCCAAAGTTTTCTAAGTACTGAGAAAGTTTTTAATTTAATTTTGACAATATGTTTGTCCCACTTTTTAAATTTTAAATACTAGCCACATATTCAATTTCCTAAATTAAATATCAAACAGGGTTAAAAAGGTAAACTCACCCCACTACAGGGTCTATAATATTATTTTAACAATTTTCAGGGGTCTAGCTACACATAACAGAGGAGTTTTTCCTAATTTTTATTAAGTCCAGGGGCTAAAACTGATTTTTAAATGAACTTACATGATTTTCTGAAGTTCCAGGGGCTAGATCAGAAGTTTCTGGGGCTAGCTCTTATTTCCCGAGAACCCCAGGGGGTAGCACGTAAGATTTCCAGTCTTTATAACGCGGGGCTGACGTGGACCGTCCGATTTAAAACAGACGGCTGAGATTATAACGTGGAACCGGTACGCGGGGATTTAAACTCTACCGTGCGATTTAAAATAAATGGCGCACAAGCGGCTACGTCGCTCTGATCGAGCGTGGGCGGCGCTGTCGACGGCACACGGCGGTGGGAGGCGGCGATCTCGCCGGAGAGTTTCGGATCTTCGGGAATTCTTCCTAGAACTGTGATTTTATGGCATAGATCGGTGGAGGGGAGGTCGGGGATCTCACCTCAGGGGTTTTCTGGAGCTCGGAGGTCCTGGAAAGCGATCGGCGACGAGGTCCGAGGTGAATTCACGGCGAGGCTCGTCGGCGCTGTGTTTGAGCCGCAAACCACCGAGTTTTCTGCACCTGCGAGGTTCCCCGGAGGCGGTGGATCAAGACCAGCGAGTTAGATCGGAATTCCCAAGCGTAGATCGGGCAGAATTCGCCGGAGGTGCTCAGGTTCTCACCGGAGTAAAATCGGCGGATCGCGTGGGAAAAACGGGACAAGGGGGGGGGGGGTTTATAGACCGGGGGAGGGCGGCGGGTTGGTTTAGATCGAGCTGGAGTCTTCGGGGTCCGGAAATTGGCTGGGATACGCGATAATTCCTGATCGGTTTTGATTCGGGTGAGAGAGTCCCGGCCGATCGCGGCGCGGGCGCGAGGAAGAAGAAAAGCTGGCGGGCCCCGCCTGTCAGTGGGAGGAAGGGGGCGCACGTGGCCGCTGGCTGGCGCGGAGCAGGGTGGGCCGGCTGGTGGGTTTCGGCCCACTGGCCGGTTTTTTTCTGTTTTCCTTTTTCTTTTTCTATTTCTTTTCTGTTTTGAGTTTAAATTGAATTCCAGTTTGAATTTAAATTGTTGCAAAACATGCAACACGTCCAAAATTTTTTAAATTCCCCTCTTAACAGGATTTTGGGGTGTTACAGAAGAGTCCTAATCTGATCGGAATTCGAATAAGAGTCCTATTCAAACTGTTTTTGGATCTTAACAACTTATCTTTAGTTGATTTGGTGTGGTAGCAATGTAGAATAGTTCGTGTCAGTTTCCTAAGTAACGGGTACTCACGTACAGAGGGAAACCGCTTTAGAATCGCGTCCTTCCGCAGGGATAAGCTCCGGAGGCTCCACTTGTCCTGCGGGACCTGGGCTTCCCTTTTCTGCAGAGGCGAGCTCTGGTTGTACCGTGTGTCAGGCGGGCAAGACCTCCCTCTTACTCAGAGGTGAGCTCCGCGTGCGCCACGCGTCCTGCCGCGCGGGACCTCCCTCTCTCTAGAGGCGAGCTCCGCGAACGCCACGTGTCAGTGCCGGACCTCTCCTCTCTTCGGAGGTGGACTCCGATAGTGCCACGTGTCCAATAGCGCCGGACTCCATTTCTCCTCAGAGACAAGCTCCGAGGTTGACACGTGTCCAACAGAGACGGACCTCCCGGAGGTGAGCTCCGGAGGTGACACGTGTCCGGTAGTGTCGGACCTCCCTGAGGTGAGCTCCGGAGGTGACATGTGTCCAGTAGGACCGGACCTCTCGGAGGTAGGCTCCGAGAGCGACGCGTGTCTAGCGGGGTCAGATCTCTCGGAGGTGAGCTCCGAGAGCGACACGTGTCCCGCACGGCTGGTCCTCTCTTTTACGCGGTGACTAGCTCCGGTAACGACACGTGTCCTGTGGGACTGGCCTCGCTCCTTCCGCAGAGGCTAGCTCCGGGGGCAACACGTGTCCCACGGGGTCGGACCTCTCCCCCTTTGCGGGGATGAGCCCCGAGCCTGCCACGTGGCCAGCGAGCCGCGGGAGTTGTCTTCGGCGCTCTCTGTGAACTAGAATTTGCTCTTGTCGAAGTGTGTTGTCGACACTTCACCCGGGCCTGCTCTGGGCAGCCCGCGGAAGTTCTTTTTCTGAGGGGCTAGTCACTCATGGAGAGCTTACGCGTTAGGGACGATGGAGGGAGAAGCTTGACACAGGGATTTTTACATGGTTCAGGCCGCCGGAGCGTAAAACCCTACGTCCACGGTGAGCATAGATGCTCGTTGTATTGCTTGGCGCTCAGAACCGGGGTTCTGAGCTTGAGGATGACCTGAGTGCTAGAATGTCTAGGGAGAAAGTGTGCAAAGAGTCAAACCCTTGATAACGTCGCCTACCCGTGCCTTTTATAGTCCAAGGCTCGGGCGGCTTACAAGGTGGGCCCGGGACCCGACAGGTGGTCCCAAGGAGATTGCCTGCCATCTACCGTATCTGCTGTTACGCCGGCAGTTGTCTCTGGCGAGGGCTTCTAAGTCTTCGTTCTGCCGCCCTGCCCATGCCGCAAGCTAGTCGTAGTGGCTGATTATGGCAGGGCGGCAGGGGATGTCTTGTCGCTGTGTTTATTGGCGTACAACTTCTGATGCGGCGTGCCAGTCTTCACTGCGATGTGAGTGGGTGCAACGGCACCTGACAGAGGCGTGCTCCGCGTCTCCGCGCCTTGGGAAGGCGCGGGTCATGAATACCTTGTACAGGCAAGGTATGGCGTGTCTTTACTCTTGCTGCCTACCGCGTGGGCAGGCAGCGCTGTTCTGCCGGCCACGTGGCGGGCCCGGAGCTCTCCTCTGAGGGGAGGGAGGTCCAGCCCCGCTGGACACATGGAGCCTTCGGAGCTCTCCCTGCGGAGGTGGGAGGTCCGGCTCTACTGGCCACGTGGCGGGCCCGGAGCCCTCCTCCGAGGAGAGGGAGGTCCGGCCCCGCTGGACACGTGGAGCCTTCGGAGCTCTCTCCATGGAGGGGGGAGGTCCGGCTCTACTAACCACGTGGCGGGCCCGGAGCCCTCCTCTGAGGAGAGGGAGGTCCGGCCCCGCTCGACACGTGGAGCCTTCGGAGCTTCCCCGCTGAGGGGTGAGGTCCGGCTCTGTTGGCCACGTGGCGGGCCCAGAGCTCTCCTCTGAGGAGAGGGAGGTCCGGCCCTGGTGGACACATGGAGCCCTCGGAGCTCTCCCCGCGGAGAGGGGCCAGGTCCTTAGGCAGTTTCCCCCGTGCGCGGTGGTACCCTATATTGAGGGTACCGACAGTTGCCCCCGGGCCCATCTCGGGGGAGATAACGACCTGAGGTGGGGCCTCCGTCTCTTCCACTCCGCGCACCTTCTCAAAGACCCGCATTGACCGTTGCCGGAGCTTGAACAGTCGCGGGATCGTGGGAGCGTGTGCCCCACTTGATGTCAGCTTTTACTGCAGCGGTTCCCAAGGCTGCCACTTCTGCACGTCGCAGCGCCTTTTGGGGAACCACCAAAGCGTCCTGCCGGCTCGTCTTCTTGAGAGACTTACTTCTTGGCCCACCGCTTCTGCTGGACGGCTTGGGTCCACTTGTCATCGACGCTCGGTCTTGGAGCTGAAGCGGTTGCCCGAAGCAGCGTATTCGAAGAGTTTCGAATCACTTTGAATCGCGCCTGGGAAGTTTAAAAGGGGATCTCCCAGCATCACGGCTTCCCTTAACACTTCCCTGCGCTTGAATCTTCCTTGTTCCTTCGAGCTCTTGCACCCTTGTCTTCCTTGTTCTTGAGCTTCCGCCGGCCATGGCTTCCAACTTGCCTCCGCTGCGCCCTACCCGACCGGCTGAGCTCGGGACAGTGCGCAGGCTGCTGGGCTGGCACGCGGAGGAGCAGAAGCACTGGCTCCGGAGGGATTCCTCCCCCTGCTCCTGAAGACGGGGGAGATAGTCTTCTTCACCGCCTACGCCATGGCGGGGTTTGTCCTGCCGATTTCTTCCTTCTTCATGACGCTGTTGGAGACGTACGGTCTCCATCTCCATCATCTCTCCTCCAACTCCTTCGTGATGGCTGCCGTCTTCGTGCACTTCTGCGAGATGTTCGTGGGGGTGCGCGCTTCAGTGATGCTCTTCCGCTACTTCTTCGTGTTGCGGACGACCGGGCACAGCTCGAAGAATCAGCTTGGGGCGTACTACTTCCAGCATCGCTGCAAGGATCCGAAGGCCTCTGGGTACCTTCTACCTTTCGGCGCGGCGAGGTGGGAAAGCTGGAGGGAGAACTTGGTGATCGTGCAGAACGACGAGCATGATCTCCTGCAGCTGCCAACTGCCGGCCTGACCACCGAGCGTCGCTTCTGGGAGGAGATCCCGGAGCTGGAGCCGAAGTACACGCCGGTCATGGAGCGGATCTGGTTTCTGGCCAACGAGGGGCTGACGGCCCTGATGGTGCTGATAGACTACCTGTCACACCGTATCGTGCCCTTGCAACAGCGCAACCGCCCGGCGTGGTACTACACTGGCGAGCACGACTGCACCCGGCTGGAGACACGTCTCGGCTCCGACCCATCTGAGGAGGTGTTGTACGAGATGGTGGCCAGGGTAAGCAGCGACTTCATCACCAGCGGCGACCTCACTTTCCCGGCCTCTTGCACTCCCCTCTTCTTGGAACCGCAGTGGAGGGCGGATTTGCTGCGGAAGATGCCGAACCTGGACGACATCGGGATTGCTGTGCCTGGGGATGCCTTCCGGGGGATCTCGATCCCCGGGGTCGAGCGCTCCGGGACGGAGCGCGAGGCGTCAGCTGCTGCCCAACCAGCACCGAGGATCGACGGAGCTTGGACCATCGACAAGGGGAAGGGAAAGGAGCCGGCTTCCAGGCAGCCGGAGAAGAAACGTGCCCGGTCCCCTCCGAGGGTGCAGTTTGCGCCGAGTCAGGGGACCGGGGTACCTTTGCGCCCATCTCCCGGAGGTGCTAGTTCGTCGGGCGGCGACCCAAAGAGACCTTGGGTCTCCAGTTCCGGTGGGGCTCCTCTCGGACAGCGGCGGTCCGAGGAGCTCCCGGTGTCCCGCCTTCCTTCTTCAGGCGGAGGAGCTTCAAGGAGGAACACTGGTGGGGCGATGCCCAGGGGTGAGCCAAGGGCTCAGGCGCCCCAGCTAGCGAGCGCCCCAGCTAGCGAGCGTCCCGGCTCCAGGCTCGGCAGGCAGCGGCACCGGAAGGAGCAGCGCTGGGACTCATCCGGGGGCGCAGGTGCCCTGAGCCTCAGGAGCCGGATCGGCGAGCAGTGCTAGGGGCACCACCGACGGGGGCCCTACTGCTCTGCCTCCTACTCCGCCAGTCCGGGTACCTGCGGCGTAGGCGCAGGTGCCAGCGGCAGGCTCCGGTGGTTCTGTCCCGGCTCGGAAGTCGGGGCTCCATGCCCGTTGGAGCACTCACGTCCCTCGGAAAGTGTTGTTCTTTCCGGATTTAGAACTAGCGTTATTTTCTCCTAAGCCTGAGAGCTTCTTATGTTGGCAGGGACTCATCGGCTGTCGGGGGCGAGTCTGTTCCCCAGCCATCTCCGGCTAGTGGAGGTTCCGCGCAGCAGCGTCCGGGAGCTGCGGCGCCTCCGACGGATGCCAAGTTGGCGGAGGCTTCTTCTGTGCCGGCAGGACCATCCCCCGCGCTGGTGGCGGCAGAACCCGCTCGTCCCCCTTTGTCAACTCGGAAGCTGGCGGCTGTCGAGGGCTCAGCAAAGCCGGCTGGTGGTGCCCGACCCTCCGGTGCTGAGGCTGGAGGGGCAGCTGCGGGTGCAGCTGCTGGCCCTCCGGCTTCCCCAGATCAGCGCCTCATCTCGGTTGCCTGGGCACCGGCATCTCCATCGGTCGAGGACGTGATGGACGACGTCGGGGGCGCGGCTTCGGCCTCCGCCGCCCCGCTGCCCCTAGCAGATCCCTTGGGGCTTGCCCAGGCTGGCGTTCGGCAGGTCCAGGCCGCCCTAGAGCGAGAGCGGGAGGTGCTGGCTGGAGAGAGGGATCGTCTCCTCAGCTGGGGGCATCTCCTGAAGCAGCGGACCCAGGAGGCTAGGGCAGAGCTCGACTCGAGGCAGTCGAGGCTTGATGCCATGGAGGCGCTGCTCAACGCTCAGAAGAGGGCCGTCAACCGCCTGGGCTCCGAGACCTGGCGGCTCCGCCAGGAGACCCGCGAAGCTCACGCCAGGGCCGAGGCGCGCTCCACTTCCTTGGAGGAGCTGCAGATGCAGGTGGCGTGCCGCGTGTGCCGTCGTGGATCGAGAGCGCGATGTGACGGCCGAGGAGAAGATCGCCGCACGGCTGGAGGCCAGCGAGGGCAAGCTGAAGGCCCTGGCCGAGGAGCTGGGGCTTCGGGAGTCGGCTGTTGCCGCGAGGGTGGAGCAGACCTCCCGGGAGCGCCAGATGGCGCTGGATCGTGAGCTGGCGGCCCGCCAAGAGGTGGAGAAGCTCCAGGCTTCAGGGTCTGTCGAGGCCCAAGCGGTCTGGAGCTTTGTTGGTGAGGCGGGGTCCGCCCTGGTTCCCCTTGGTTTCAGCCCAGTGAGGACGGAGGCTCCGGCGCAGGAGGTGGCTGAAGCAATCCCGGCGCTTGAGTCAATCGGCACCAAGCTGGGCAGGCTCAAAGCTGTGATCGCCGACGAGCTTGAGGCGGAGGGATGGGGCCTGGCGAAGGAGGTCGCTACACACGTGCTGTCGTGCTTTCGGAGTCAAGACCCTTCCTTCTCTCTGGAGCCGGTGAGGCTGGGCCCTGTTGCCAAGCGGGAGGAAGCTGCCAGGGCCGAAGTCGGGGACATGGCCGCCCTTATGGCCTCTAGGTTCCAGTGGAAGTCCGGGGACTCTTAGGCAGTCGCCCCTGCGGCCAGAAGGCCCTGTATCTCTTCTTTTTTGCTTTTGTTGAGTCTGTAGTCCAGCTCATGGAGCTTTGAATGAATGGGTAGACTCATTATTGCGGCTGTTCCTTATCTTCTCCTTGGCTTGACCTGCCCGAGTCCTTAGCTCCGCAAAGAACTCAGAGGCCTTCACCAATCTTGAAGTCTTGCACAGACGCCTTCCTCGGGTCCATTTGTGTTAAGGGCCCAAGGGGTCTTCGGAGCTTGCCCCGTGAGGACGGGGGGAGGTCCGGATCTGCTGACCAGGTGGCGGGCCCAGAGATCCTCTGAGGAGAGGGTGGTCCGGCCCCGCGGGACACGTGGAGCCTTCGGAGCTCGCCCCAGCGTAGGGGGCGGGGTCCGGTTCTGCTGGCCACGTGGCGGGCCCAGGGCTATCCTCTGAGGAGAGGGGAGCTCCGGTCCCGCTGGTACAAGTGGGTCCTTCGGAGCGTGCCCCTGAGGAGGGAGCAGGGTCCGGTTCCTCCGGTCTTGAGTTGGATTTGTTGGGAGCTCCGGTCTCTCCCTGCGTGGTCCCCGTAGTGGCCGCCTGGTAGGCGTGGCCAATGGTTTAGGCACTCCTACCATACTCCTGCGGGGGAGCTAAAGCTGGGAGGTCCTGCACGCAAAGAGAGGAACCGCAATTCTCCTTGGGGGCTCTCCCTTCCCTTTCTCATAGTCTTATTTGGCTTACGGTCCTAGTCCGGTATATGGTGCCTGGGTACTTCAGTGCACCCAGCACCGGGGGTCCACCTCCCTCCGAGGTCATGATACGACCGTCCGGCCCCCAGGACTGGACTGTAACGCTGGGGGGCAGGGTGCACAGGTTCCCGGTACGGAACCAGGCAAAGCAAACTGTGCTCGCCTGGACCTCCGAAGAGCAGGGTGCGCATGCTTTGGGTCAAAACCAGGCAAAGCAGACTACGCACCCCGGGCTCCCTTTGCACAGCGCAGGTTTTTCCTGGGGGTGACCAACTGACGCCGCAGCACCTGACTGGGGGAGGCCCGAAAGGCCTCCTGGCCATCGGTAGGTACCTCAAGTGCAACCGCCTTCGGTAGGATAGCAAATGCCAACTATGGATGAGAGTGGGAAGGGAGAGCTAAATGTATGGTGAGCATACACAAAGAGTGCGGTCATAAAAATTAATGCATAATTTAAATGAGCTCAGGGGTAAGAGCGTGGTAGGACAGGTTTCTTTCCATATAAATTCCATAGGGGGAAGGCAGGCTAAACATGGAGAAAACGACCCGCCCCATTAAGAAGGGAAGCCAGACTCTACGCGCTTAGGATTGGAACCAGGCCAAGCTGAAACATAGTCCTGGACCATCCCCTGGGACATAGCTGCTCCGAGCGCTGTTCCTAGACTCTATGGGATTTATTACAGAAAGAAAAAGAACCGTCCTACTACTGCTCTAGGGATAGAACCTACGGAGGTGTTCTATGTTCCAAGGGTTCGGAAGCGGATCCCCATCCTCGGTGGAAAGGCGTACGCACCCGGGGCGGCCAACTTTCGTGACTCGGAAGGGGCCTTTCCAGATCGGGGAGAGTTTGTTGGCCCCTTCGCGAGAAAGTATGTGCTGCAGTACCAGGTCGCCTTTTTGCAGCTCTCAGACACGCACGAAACTTTGGTGGTAGTGGCGGAGCGTCTGCCGGTACCGTGCGTTGCAGAGCGCCGCGTGTAATCGAGCCTCGTCGACCAGGTCGATGTCTTCACGCCGGAGGTTGTCCTGCGTGGCTTCATCGTAAGCTCGGACACGGAGAGACCCCATGGTGATCGCTGGGGGAAGCACAGCTTCAGCCCCGTACAACATGAAGAAGGGTGTTTCTCCAGTGGCCCGGCTTTGGGATGTCCGTTAGACCATAGTGTGCTTGGAAGCTCGTCCACCCACTTGGCACCATGTTTCTTCAAGCCAGCATAGGTGCGGGTCTTGAGGCCCCGAAGGATCTCGGCGTTGGCCCTCTCGACTTGCCCATTGCTCTTTGGGTGAGCAACGGAGGCATAGCACACCTGGATGCCGAGGACTTCGCAGTAGTCTTGGAATGCTGCGCTGGTGAACTGGGTCCCGTTGTCGGAGATGATTCTGTTCGGAACCCCGAACCGGCAGACGATTGACTTGATGAACTTGACTGCGGATTGCTTGTTGATGGTGATGACGGGTGTAGCTTCCAGCCACTTGGTGAACTTGTCGATGGCGATGTAGAGGTACTAGAATCCCCCGGCGGCTTTGGGGAATGGTCCCAGGATGTCCAATCCCCATACGGCAAACGGCCACGAGGGCTGGATCATCTGAACCGCCTGAGCCGGTGTATGGATCTGCTTGGCGTGAAACTGGCACGCCTTACAGCTCTCGACCAGCTTGACGGCATCCCGGAGTGCTGTCGGCCAGTAGAAGCCATGCCGGAAGGCTTTACCGACGAGCGTGCGTGAGGAAGAGTGACTCCCACATTCGCCTCCATGGATCTCAGCGAGCAAGTCGCAGCCTTCTCCCTGGGTTATGCACCGCAATAGGACGTGGTTGGCGCCACACCGGTAGAGATCCCCTTCTACCAGCACGTATCTTTTAGCCATGCGCACGATCTGTTTAGCGGATACACGCTCATCAGGGAGGATGTTGTCTTTCAAGTAGTCCCGGATCTCCGTGATCCATGCATCGTGTCTGACTTGATCTTCTGGATCTTGAGCGATGGGTTGCACGGAGTCCCCAGTGACGCTTACGATCCTTGGCGGCGTCCATGGCTGCAGGGCTGCTGGGACCGCCAGCTTTGAGGTGCTGGTCCAGCCCCCTTCGCCCGGCTCAGCAGGGCGGGCTGTGGGCCGCAGAAACGTCCTCTCAAAGACTCCTTCGGGCACAGGGGCTCCGGTAGAGGCCTTCGTTGAGAGGTCATCAGCCGCGGCATTGCCAGCACGCGGTACATGGCGCAGGTCCAAGGCGAGGAAGTCTTTCTCCAGCATCTGCATGTGGAGCAGATAAGCAGCTAGTTGTGGGTCATTGCAGGAGCATTCACCCTTGACTTGCTTAATGACTAGCTGGGAGTCGCCCTGTGCCAACAACTGGCGAGCGCCCAGAGACAGGGCTGTCTTTAGGCCAAAGATGAGTGCTTCATACTATGCCATGTTGGTGGTTGCCTTGAAATTGAGACGCACCATGTACCCAAACTGCTCCCCCGATGGCATGAGAAGCAGTACGCCGGCACCGGCCCCCTGCTTTCGCGAGGAGCCATCGAAGAAGAGCATTCAGTGAGGCCCGGTGAAGACCGGAGCTCGGGGCTTTGGTTCACCTTATTCGTGGCCCCCTGGGTTGGTCATTGTTGGCGTCCACTCGTCCACAAAGTCAGCCAGTGCTTGGCTCTTGACTGCATGGCGAGGAAGGAAGTCCAGCTCAAACTCCGCCAGTTCCGCTGCCCATTTAGCGACATTGCCGGTCCTGTTGGGGCTGTGAAGAATGGCCTTCAGCGGGCAGGAGGTGACCACCGAGATCCGATGGGCTTGAAAGTAGTGGCGGAGCTTCCTGGATGCCACGAGTACTGCATATAGCAGCTTGTGGACCTCCAGGTACCTTGTCTTGGCGTCGTGGAGGACTTCGCTGATGTAGTAGACAGGCCTCTAGATGGCCCAGACCCTCCCCCCTGGGCCTGAGATGTCCTCGTCCATTGGCTCAGGCCGACAGGAGGTAGACGGGTCCGGGGGAGCCGCCGGGAGCTGGGACCCGGGGGCTTTTAGGCCATCTTGGACCTCTGGGTCGGTCCCGTTGGTTTTCCGGGTGGTCATCCTGGAGCCTCGGGAGGACGTCTTGCTCTCCTGGGAGGTCCCTTTGGACCTCCGGGGGTGTATCTCGGAGCTCCGGGGGGTCCCGTTGGACCTCCGGGAGGTTGTCTTGGAGCTCCGGGAGGTCCCGTTGGACCTCCGGGAGGTTGTCTTGTAGCTCCGAGAGGTCACCTTGAGCCTCCGGGGTCTCCTGGTGCTTGTCTTCGGCTGTCGGAGAAGGCTGCGGTGACGAGGAGTCCGGCCGCTCTGCGACGAGGACTATACTCACCACCTCAGTTATTGTCGCGATGTAGAGCAGCAAGTGCTCTTCGGGCTCGGGGGCTACCATAATGGGTAGGTTCGTCAGGAGCTACTTTAACTCCTAGAAAGCTTCTTCTGCTTTGTCGGTCCAAGCAAATGGACCGGATTTGCGCAGGAGCTAAAAGAAAGGGAGCGCCCGCTCTGCTAGCCTCGGTATAAACAGACTCAGCGAGGCTAGGGATCCCGTGAGTTTTTGGACATCCTTAATGCGGGCGGGGGGGCGCATCAGGTCGATGGCCTTGATCTTCTCTGGGTTGTCCTCGATCACTCGGTGCGAGACCAGGAATCCTAGAAGCTTCCTAGAGGATACGCCGAACACACATGTCGGTACCCGCGATATGGGGTACCCCCGCGCACAGGGGAAAATGCCTGAGGATCTCGCCCTTCTCCGCAGGGAGAGCTCTTTAGGCGCCACGCGTCCAGCGGGGCCGGACCTCCCTCTCCTCAGAGGAGAGCTCCAGGATCGCCATGTGGCCTGCAGAAGCAGGACCTCCCCCCTCCGCGGGGGAGAGGTCCGAAGGCGCCACGTGTCCAGCGGGGCCGGACCTCCCTCTCCTCAGAGGAGAGCTCCGGCCCCGCCACGTGGCCGACAGAAGCCGGACCTCCCCCGCTGCGATGAGAGGCCCGAAGGCTCCACGTGTCGTCCAGGGTCGGACCTCCCTCTCCTCAGAGGAGAGCTCCGGGCCCGCCACGTGTCCAGCAGAGCAGCGCTGCCTGCCCCCGAGCGGTAGGCAGCGGGCGTAAAGACGCCCCATACATTGCCCGTACAAGGTATTCAAGGCCCGCGCCTTCCCAAGACGCGGAGACGCGGAGCACGCCTCTGTCAGGTGCCGTTGCGCCCAGTCGCATCACAGACTGGTGCGTGGTGTCAGAACCTGCCAGCCAATAAACACAGTGACAAGACATCCCCTGCCGCTCCCGCCGTCATCAACCACTACGACTAGCATGCGGCATGGGCAGGGCGGCAAGACGAAGACTCAGAAGCCTTCGCCGGAGACAACTACCGACATAACTGCGGATACAATGGTCGGCAGGCAATCACCGCGGGACCACCTGTCGGGTCCCTGGCCCCTCTTGTAAGCCACACGAGCCTTGGACTATAAAAGGCTCGGGTAGGCGATGTTAGCGAGGGTTCGCACTCCAGCAACTCACACCCTAGGCATAACTCATCCTCAGGCTCAGGACTCCGGTTCTGAGCAACAAGCAATACAGCGAGCACCTCAGCTCACCATGGACATAGGGTTTTACGCTCCGGCGGCCTGAACCACATAAAACTCGCCGTGTCAAGCTCCTCCCTAACTCGTCCCTACGCTTAAGCTCTCCGCAAGCGACTAGCCCCCCCCTCCCCCCCCCCCCCCCCCCGAAAAAGAACCTCCGCGGGCTGCCCAGAGCAGGTCCGGGGGAAGTGTCGACCACACACTTTGACATTTGGTGCGCCAGGTAGGGGGCTCTTCCCATGCGCGACGAGTTTCTGCCGACGAAGATGACGAAGCTACCTTCAGCGGAAAGTTCTCCTCCCCCACGTTCACGGCGAACCGTGACCAGCGGGGAATACATGTCGACGCACTCAGGACGGAGTGTGTCGGCGCGAGCTGGAAGCCAGCAGACGACTCCGGCAACGCCGACTCCGGCAATGCAGGCTCAAACCAGCGTGAGATCTTCTGCAGCGCTGAGCATACCCCACGGGGGTGCGCTGGCTGCAGCAAGAGCGCTTCTGCGCAATCCACCTGCTGAGGACGCACCCCATTCAGCGACCCAGCAGTGGATTCGCGAGGTAGACCGTCTCGTCGTCGCCGCCGCGAACCCTCGACTTCAGCGGGGACGACGCTCTGGCCATCCGGCTGTGTCGCTGACGCGCACGCCAACGGTTGACGGGCAGACGGCGGATTCCAGCTCCACCATGATCCAGTCGACGGACCTGAGGACAGAGCTGGAACGGTGCCACTTGGGACAGGATGCCCGGGTGTACCTTGAGCGACGTCGAGAAAGGCGTCACAACCAAGAGGCTGGCGACAGCATGACGTCTGCCTCGACCCAACCTGAGGAGCAGACCTTCGCCACGTCATCTCTGCCCCAGGCATACGCCGTGCAGCATATACCGCAGCCATATGCCCTGCAAACGGCATCCCCGGTCTATGGCACAACCTTGCCCATACCGGGGTACACTGTGCCAGCGGCGAAACAAGCGTTTGCGGCACCAACGCCTGCAGCAACAGGAGCACGATGTGCCGCCCTGGCACCCCATCTTCGCTTCACGAGGTGGCCGCGTAAGTTTCGGCCGCACCTGCCCGAGAAGTACGACGGCAGCGTCAACCCGGCGGAGTTCCTCCAGATCTACTCCACCGCCGTACTTACTGCAGGAGGGGATGAGGCCGTCATGGCCAAATACTTCCCCATCGCCTTGACCGGCCCAGCCCAGTCCTGGCTCATGAACCTCCCGCAGGGTTCCATAACCTCCTGGGGAGAGCTCTGCCAGCAGTTCATTGCCAACTTCGGCTGTTCCTACACCCGGCGTGGCACGGAGCTCAACCTCCACGCCATCAAGCAACAACCTGGGGAATCACTGTGTTCCATCATCCAGCGGTTCTCCCAGGTACGCAACACCATCCCGCACATTCAAAGTGCTTCTGTGGTGGTAGCGTTCCGGCAGGGTGTGCGGGACGAGAAGATGCTTGAGAAACTCGCGACCAGATAGGTCCGCGATGTCTCCAAGCTCATCAGCCTGGCGGACAAGTGCGCCAGAGCAGCCGAAGGACGGAACTGACACTCACTGCCAGCCTCCGAGTCAGGAGGACAGCCCGGATCTGGTGCTGCTTCTTATGGAGGCAACAAGAAGGCCAAGAACCGGGGGAGTGGCAAGATGAAGTCATCGGCTGCGGCTCCCGTTGCCGCAGCAGCGGCACCCAGCGGAGCTCGGGGGCCACGCCCCGACAAAAGGAAGCGGCAGTCGCCAGCCCCAGATGGTGACCAAGGCGAACTATGCCCCGTGCATGGCACCAGCAATCATACTGCTTCCGAGTGCTGGGATATCCAGAGGCTAGCAGAGCGCTTCCGCAAAGGGAGGCAGCAGAGAGCTGATGCCCCGCCCTTTCCTCAGAGGGAGGGCAAGCAGAAGGTCGACGCCTCAGTCAGCATCGGTCACCAGGTGGGGTTCCAGGAGCCTCAGCGCGTCATAAATACGGTGCACAACGGTGAGGACTCCAGCTCCGGTGATGACGAGCCAGGGTGATAGCCGACTTTGGCTACCCCGAAGAGTCAGTGGAGGCTGCACTGCTGCGGCGTCAACCTTGGAGAAGCTCCAAGTAGTTGCAGCAGTCCAAGAACCAGCCCCTACGGTGCAAAACCGGGACAGCTCCACCCGAGAGCATGCCTCTGTGCCTTGGCCGTACCTCCTGGGGGCCGCCCAGGGTCTGTCAACCTCTTGAAGGCCTTAGCCAGAAGGGGAAAGATGCCTTGGGACTCCCAAGAAGAGTTCGGGTTCTCCTACCCCTTGAAGGCCCTAGCCAGAAGGGGAGAGCTCCCCGGGGCGCCCAGTTGAAGCCACGCGGGACCTGATCCAGCGTGAAGATGACAACCTCGTCGACGAGGCTCGGCTGCAGGTGACACCCCACAACGCACGGTCTCGGTTGATGCTCTAGCACTACCGCCAAAGGACCAAACGCGTCAGGGACCTGCAGGAAGGCAACCTGGTGCCACGGCACACACTTTCCCGTGAAGGACCTATAAACTCTACCCCAGCCGGGAAGGTCCCTTCCGAGTCACGAAAGTTGCCATCCCAGGTACACATGCCTTTCAACCGAGTATGGGATCCGTTCCCAAAACCCTTGGCATGGAACAACACTGTAAGTCCTACCTCCTGAGCGTTAGTAGAACAGGGCCATACCCTTCTGTAATAAATCCCATAGAGTCTAGGAACAGCGCTTGGGGCAGCTAAGTCTCAGGGGACGGTCCAGGACTACGTTCAGCTTGGCCTGGTTCCGACCCTAAGCGCGTAGAGTCTTGCTTCCCTTCTTAATGAGGCGGGTCGTTGCCTCCATGTACAGCCTGACTTCCCCCTATGGGCATTTACACAGAAACCTGTTCTACTTCACTCTCTCTCATGTGCTCATTTAAATTACGCATTAATTTTTATGATCGCACTCTCTATGTAAGCTCATCGTACATCTAGCTCCCTCTCTCCCGCGCTCATCCATAGTCAGCATTTGCTGTCCTACCGAAGGCGGTTGCGCTTGAGGCACCTGCCGATGGCCAGGTGGGCCTCTCAGGCCTCCCCCAGTCAGGTGTTGCGGTGCCAGTTGGTAACCTCCAGGAAAGGCCTGCGCCGTGCATGGGGGGGTCCAGGGTGCGTATCTCGCTTAGCCGGCTCTGAACCCAAAAGCGTGCGCACCCTGCCCTCCGGAGGTCCAGGGGAGTACAGCCGCTTTGCCTGGTTCCGAACCCAAAGCCTGTGCACTCTGCTTCCCCGGCGCACGGTACGGTACTAGGGATCGGACGGTCGTACCCGGGCCTTGGAGGGAGCCGGAGCCCCGGTGCCTCGCGCACAGAATTGCCCAAGCCCCGTATACCGGACTAGGACCATAAGCCGAATAAGACTAAGAGACGGGGAGGGGAGGACCCCTCGAAGAGAATTACGTTTCCTCTATCTGTGTGCAGGACCTCCAGATTACAGCAACGGGGGCTGCATGGAGCGGGGGGCAAGGAGCTATCAACTACTACAGCACAGGACAGGAAGGTCCGGGTTTCGCCCCTTCAACAGGGGCGGGGCCCGAAGGCCCCACGTGTCCAGTGGGGCCGGAGCTCCCGCCTCCGCAGGGGGGGGCTCCGGACCCGCCGCGTGGCCGGCAGAAGCCGGACCTCCCCCTCTGAGGGGGGCTCCGAAGGCCCCACGTGTCCAGCAGGGCCGGAGCTCCCGCTCCCTCAGGAGGGGCTCCGGACCCGCCTCGTGGTCGGCAGAAGCCGGACCTTCCTCTCTGGGGGGGAGCTCAGAAGGCTCCATGTGTCCCGCGCGGCCGGACCTCCTTCTCCTTAGAAGGGAGCACCGGGCCCGCCACGTGGCCGGCAGATCCGGAACTCCCCATCCTCATGGGGCGAGCTCTGGAGACCTCTGAGGTCCTTAATACAGTAAGGACCCGGAGAAGGTGCCTGTGCAGAGCTTCGAGATTGGTAAAGGCCTCTCGGTGCCTTGCGGAGCTAAGGACTCGGCCAGAAGAACCATGAAGAAGACAAAAAGCATCACAGGCACAAACATTCAAGAGAGTATATTTATTCATGGCTCCATGAGCTGGTCTACAGACTCGATAAAAAGAAAGAAGCGAGTCCTAGGGGCATCCTGGCTCGCGCCGGAACCTAGAGGCTACAAGGGCGGCCACATCCCTGACTTCGGCCCTGGCAATCTCCTCCCGCTCCGTGGCAGGACCGTCTTTCGCTGTCTCCAGTGAGAAGGAAGGGTCCCGGCTCTTGAAGCAGGCCAACACATGCGTGGCAACCTCCAAGGCCAGGGCCCGTCCCTCTGCCTCAAGCTCGCTGGCAACCACCGAGTCCAGCCTGCTCAGCTTGGCGCCAAGTGACTCCAGTGCGGGGATCACTTCAGCCACCTTCAGCGCGGGAGCCACCGCCTTAACCGGGCTGAAGCCAAGAGGGACCAAGGCGGACCCCGCCTGGTCGACGAAGCTCGAAACTGCACGGGCCTCGGATGACCGCGAAGCCAAGAGCTCCTCTACCTCGCGGCGGGCTGCTCGCAGGGTGTCGCGGCTTCCCTCGGAAGATTCCTTCTCCTTGGCCGCCAGGGAGCTTTCCCGAAGGCGGAGAGACCGGGCAAGCCGCTCCAACTAGGAAACCCGGAAGTCGGCAGCCAGTTCCTGATCCAGGATCGCCTGGCGTTCGCAGAAGACCTGTTCCTCCCTCATGGCCAGGTCTGCCTCCCGGGCCACTAGCTCCCTAGCCCGAGTTCGCAGGTCGGCTTCGCCCGCCACCAGCCACGCGGTGACCCTCTCCGCCTTGGCTGCCATAGAGCGCTCCTGGTGCTCAATGTCGAGCTTGCGGCGTTCCAGCCTCTGGCATATCTCCTCCACGGCAGAGAGGCTCTCCTCGGCCTGGGAATGTGCCTCAAGGGCCTCCCTGTGAAGCCGCCGCGTTTCGGCGTCCAGACGGTCGACAGACCGCTTCAACCGGTTGAGGAGCGCTTCCCTGAAGTCAAGCGACTCCCGCCTGGAATCGAGCTCGCCCTTGACATTCGCGGTCCGCTCCGGCAAAAGGTTCCCCCAGATGAGGAGGCGATCCCTTTCAACCGTATGCTCCTCTCGCTCACCACCAAGCGCGGCCAAGACCTGCCGGACGCTCGCTTGGGCGAGCGCGAAGGCATCCGCCAGGGGCAGTGGGGCAGCAGAGGCCGGAGCAGCACCCCCGACCTCCTCCATCACATCATCCTCAAGAAAAGGCGATGCGCTAGCGACCGGGATGAGACGCCGGTCAGGAGAAGCTGGCGCCGGGACTCCGATAGCCAGACCCACCGAACTCTCACTAACTTCTGGCCCCTCAGTCCGTGGAGAGGGACGAGTGGGGGAAGTCGGCACTGAAATAGAAGCCGGGTCGCCATGTACAGGGTTGACCTGCGCTGGCTTGGGGGCCGCGGCAGCCGTCTCGGCAGGAGGAGATGACGCTGCCGTGGAATCCGGGCACGCTGGGACAGGAGAAACTCGCGCTGGCTTGGGGGCCACGGCAGCTGTCCCTGTTTCCGAGCGCAACGGTGCCGATTCCCCACCAGCCGGGGATGGCCGAGAAGCGCGAACACTCCAGCGGGCCTTGAACCCCGACTTCCGAGCCGGGGTAGGACCCCCAGAGCCCGCCGTCGTCGCTGACGGCCGCTCCGCAGTCGCCTGGAATGACGGAGCAGGGGACGCTCCAGAAGCTTCCCTCGACGCATCAGCAGGTTCGCCAGAGACTTCACCACTTAAGGAAGGAGGGCACGATGTCTGGGAACCTTCGGCCTGTTGCCGCTTAAGAGGGGTCCCGTCGGAATAATCAGCCCGGGACCTCTTCGTGTCGCCTCCGGAAGGAGTGCCATCTCCAGAAGCAGGAGGTGCAGGCACCCTAGATCCCCGGCATGGCACAGATGCGTCCACTGGAGGAGATCGAGCGCGTTTCTTCTCTGGGGGCGGGTTGGAAGCCATGGCGAGGGAGGGCTCAAAGACAAGAAGACAAAGGCACAAGAGTCCAAGGAAAAGCGCTGGGAAGTGCGAAGTGAAGCCGCAATGCGGGTAAGATCCCCTTTTAAAACTTCCCAGATGCGATTCCAAACGACCCGAAACTCTTCGAATACGCCGCATCGGCAACCGCATCAGCTCCAAGACCGAGCGCCGATGACAGGTGGGTCCAAGCTGCCTAGCTGAAGCGGTGGGTCAAGGAGTCAGCATCCCAAGAAGACGAGCCGGCAAGGCACTCCGGCGGTTCCCGAAGAAAGCGCCGCAACGTGCAGAAGTGACAGTCTTGGGAACCGCCGCAGTAAAAGCAACCATCAAGTGGGCGCACGCTCCCACGATCCCACGACTGTTCGTGCTCCGACAGCGGTCAATGCGGGACTTAGAGAAAGTGCGTGGAACAGAAGAGACGGAGGCCCCACCTCGGGCTCGCTATCTTCCCCGAGATGGGCCCGGGGGCCACTGTCAGTACCCGCGATATGGGGTACCCCCACGCACAGAGGAAAATGCCTGAGGATCTCGCCCTTCTCCGCAGGGAGAGCTCCGAAAGCGCCACGCGTCCAGCAGGGCCGGACCTCCCACTCCTCAGAGGAGAGCTCCGGGCTCGCCACGTGGCCTGCAGAAGCCGGACCTCCCCCCTCCGCGGGAGAGAGGTTCGAAGGCGCCACGTCTCCAATGGGGCCGGACCTCCCTCTCCTCAGAGGAGAGCTCCAGGCCTGCCACGTGGCCGATAGAAGCCGGACCTCCCCCGCCGCGGGGAGAAGCCCGAAGGCTCCACGTGTCCTTCGGGGCCGGACCTCCCTCTCCTCAGAGGAGAGCTCCGGGCCCACCACATGTCCAGCAGAACAGGCGCTGCCTGCCCCCGAGCGGTAGGCAGCGGGTGTAAAGACGCCCCATACCTTGCCCGTACAAGGTATTCAAGGCCCGCGCCTTCCCAAGACGCGGAGACGCGGAGCATGCCTCTGTCATGTGCCGTTGCGCCCAGTCGCATCACAGACTGGCGTGCAGTGTCAGAACCTGCCAGCCAATAAACACAGCGACAAGACATTCCCTGCTGCTCCCGCCGTCATCAACCACTACGACTAGCATGCGGCATGGGCAGGGCGGCAAGACGAAGACTCGGAAGCCTTCGCCAGAGACAACTACCGACATAACTGCGGATACAATGGTCGGCAGGCAATCACCCCGGGACCACCTGTCGGGTCCCGGGCCCCCCTTGTAAGTCACACGAGCCTTGGACTATAAAAGTGTAAAAGTCCCAAAAATGTGTCTGAATAAAAACTAAGGTTTGTGTTCATATGTGTGGCAAAGACATGAAAAATGGGACTTGCTAAAACTTTTTATTCATGCAAGGTAATACATGGATGAACATCCAACATGAGGTTCACCTTTTTATTTAAAAGTGTTGAACCAATAAGGAGTTAAATACCTCTTTGCATGTATGTTTAAAATTCAGTTTTGAAAGTCAAAGTTAACACATGGGATGGCCGACGGCTTTGATTAAAAATGCAGCCATATAGTTGGAAGTATAGGGAGGAGTTTGATCACCAACTTTCTATTTGTAGGGTGGACTCAAAAGAGAGTTAAAGAGGAGAATTTGCAAACTTCAACTCATTTAGGATCATTTGAGTAGGAATTTGCTAAATGCAAACAACTGTGTTCAGAAGAGTCCAGAAACATTTTCAGAAAATGTTTCCCACTTCTAAAATCTGTTCTGAGCAATCCATAGCTCCAAAAATCATAGGAAAATTTAGGCAAGCTCTCTGAGACATACTTTGAATTGTAGTTCACTTAATTGGGCATGAAAATGCACATTTCTACAGAATTAATTCTGTTGAGTACAAATGCTTAAACAATTATTTTGGGAGAACTACCCAAGTAAAAGGGCTGAAGTTTGGACCACATGACTCTCATGTGATCAAGAACACACATGTAAATTATCAGCCCAAGATGAGTCCTGGAACTCCCTATTCTTATTCTCCATACTTGTGTATAGGTGGGAATACATAAGAGATATTGTGAGAATTGGGGAGGACACAATATGACTCCACATTAGCTGCAATTTGGCAAGCTAAATCCGTAGGTAGTATAGAACCTGCTGTAAAAGTTTTGAGGCCATTGGAGTTCTTATTCTTCAGTTGCACCCAAATCTTTTCAGCTTGTCTATTATGATCATTAGGGAAAATGATTAGTGTATAGCTAAGGCCTTAAGGTCAATTTAGTGTATTTCTGATCTTTGCACAACAGAGGCAAACCAAGCCATGCTTGGCTTTTCCACACAACCTCTGTACTAAGAAATTAATTCCATAACTTCTTTCCATTACATTCTATAAAATATGTGCATATGCATCTCAATAGGAACCACAACGAAGGGGACTCAAAGGAGTGATTCATCGAAGTGGATCAAGCTCCGGAGAGTCAAGGGTGGATCTGCAAGGACACTAACTGGTTATATACGACTACCCTGCAAAACAGGCAAGCTCCGGTTTGCATTTAACAGCTGTTAAGTTTTTATTTTGTATTCACTTTTGGTTAAGAATTGAACTGTGCATTAGGTCTAGTGTTTGATACTCCTCTTGCATAGCCATATGACCCATGGAGTATTTGGTAGGTGTCTTTTACCGTGTAGAACTGCCATGCTTAAGTACGGTTCGGTAGAAGTCGAGTGGTGAGATGCTACTCGCAGTTTCAGGAACAACAGGGGCATACGGGATTGGTTCATAAATGAGGTAGCAAGTTAAAGTTGAGACCGGAAGGTTGTAGGGGCAGCAGGACATAGGGGCCTGGGTGCTATAGACCTGTCCGTGTCGGTCAAGGACCGATCCGTATGCGGCCCTGTTGAACAAGTTTGAGTTGTGTACCAGACTCATGATGGCTATATGGGACCTAGTAAACTGATGTACCTCGGGATGCTGTCGTTGGGACTTTTCAGGTCGCCTCAGGCGGACGGCCGGTGTGCAGTATGTGGTGAATATTCTCATGACATCTCACGTCGGCAGGTGCACCATGAGAGTAGCTACTGTACGGGGCGACTTGATCGATTCAGCGGGGGTGAAACGGGGGAAAGGCTGCCACGTACGACGTCAGTGATGGTTGTCGTAGGCAACGTCGAGTACGAGCGTATGTGTCGTGTAGTCCGGGTGTTATTGATTCGAATCACCGTCGCTCGCGGAATGGACCGAGCATACTTGTTCTCACAGTCGTGACGTAGTAAGAACTTGCATGAGAAAGGAACTAATCATATTGGTGTAAAGTATTATACTAGTGTTGTATTGGATCTTGATGAATAGGCTAGTGCAAACTCGATTCTTTTATGCCATTGTAGGATCGAAGAGCACGTGAAAAGCTACCAGAGGGGGGGTGAATGGTAGATTAAAACTTTTCGCAGCGGAAACAACAAAAACCCCTCAGCAAAAAATCAATCAGTTAAAGAAACCATGTGTGCAAGTGTTTTCAAACGTGTTCAACCGTGAAAAATCAAGCATAAAGGTAGAGAATAAAGTCACGGATCTAATTCAACAAGAATCACTTGAAAACACGAAGTAAAACTTGAGATACGATCAAAACATTAAACGAAGATCAATCTGTTCTACCCGATATAAAACAGATCTGCATCGCTGCAAAGAAACTCGTGTATCTCAAAAACTACAGATCCGAAGCTCGTGAAAATTTCACAGATGATAGATAATTGAGTTTTGAAGACAATCCAAAAAGAATCACGTCAATCGGATCTGTAAAACTCGAGTTATGAACGAAACAGCAAAGCAACGTCGGTCTGTCCAGAAACTCGGCGAGAAAGACTTGACGAAAAACAAGTCGGACGAACAAGGCACAAAAACTCCTCGAAACTATGAACTTTATTCAATAGAAACACAAGAGGAACAGCCCAAAGTTCTCTACCCATGAGAGCTCTGGCCTCTCTTGCTTTTATAGCCAGCCCTCAGGCTAAACAATCCAATATAGGACTCCTACTCCTAATTGGACTCGTATCCTAACTTACCATAACTGCTCAGTACTCTCCTATTCGCAGATAGAAGCAATCGTGAGACTTCGAAGCACCTTAGGAACGTCCTAAAAATTCCTAAAAGAACTCAACTTCGTGCCTAGCACGAAATCCAATCATAACCAACTCAAATCTTCCATATTTGAGCCATATCCGACTCAGCCTCAGCCTGAGTACGCAATCCAGCCGGTTGGACCTTTCCGACCAATTCTTTACGTCCACTTCTCTTCATCACGCCTTGGAACAATGTTGCCACGTCCATGCACTCCTTGCAAACGTGCAAACAGCTTCCAACGACGTACACGCAACCTTCATATGCACTGCTCTTGATCCAAACATGCTGCGCGACCTCCCGATCAACTCAACCACAGCTCCTCCCGAACTTGGTTGTTGGAACCTCATCTCCTCCCTGAGACTAGTCCAAGGATCCCGTCACCAGCCATGTCTTGAAATCAAGCAACACCTGCACATGAATAAACAACCAATTCTTCCGAGCACAAGTCCTCGACTTGACTCACGTTAGTTCGAAAACCACGACACCTTACATGAGCACGTCACATAAGCATGTTGCAAACCATATCAAATGATAACAACCATAACCACCAAAAACACCAAAAACTTAGCAAATTAATACTAAGCAAACCTTCCCATAAAGCAAGTTTGAAACATTGCGAGTTAAAAGCAAAAACAAGACGCTGCAGTTCTACGAGTTGAACTTCACGGGAGCTCCCTAAAAACAAGCTCCGGACCTCACAGAAGCTCTTCGGACCTTGCAGGAGCTCTCCGGACCTTGCGTCGAACCTTGCCAACACTTGGCGGACCTAACAAAGAACTTGTCGGACCTTGCCACAGAAGAATGTTTTTGGCAATATTCAAAACTTTAAATGTTAATGCTAACTTTTATCCTAATTGCCAATGTATTCAGCACACATAGGTCTCACAATCTCCCCCTTGATGAATGCGTTGGCAACACCAATTAAAATCCGAACATTGGCTTATGAAAAGTTTTGAAAAGCTTTGAAAACTCATTTCTCCCCCTTTATTAATTCTCCCCATTTTTTAAAATCAGAGAAGGAAGAAAGTGTATAACATATGCAAAGTGTAAAAAAATCTCTCCTTATACATATTTCTCCCCCTTTGACAATGTATTCAGCAAGGTTCAAAAGTGAAATTTTTAAATGTTATGAGCATATTATAACATATACATACAAAATAAAGCTCATCCAAGTCATACTATCAGATTACTTACACTATCACATCAATGAGATACATAAAGTAGTGTAAGCCATGCTAGAGATCAAATGTATTTTTCAGTTTAAGCAAGTCATGATCTCCCTTACTCAACTATTTCAAAACCTTAAAACATGACACTTGTTGCTGCATTTTTATTATTCATAATCATTTAAGGCACAAAGTTGATCATATGATATTTGCAAGAGATTATATGCCGCATCAGCCTTATTCTAACCAACCAAGCCAAGCCTATGTCATTTGACAATCAGAAGCTTAAGGACATGGTTTTAGTCATACACAATTCCTTCCAAGTTCATATCTTAGTGCAATGATAAGCAATCTCAAAAGAAGAAGTGCGATGCATGCATATTCTCTTGATCTTTTCTCAATTTTTTATTTGAAAACTCAACATGTGAGCTGATCACTTGATTAATTTTTTTTATGATTAAAAGCACTTGTGAGCACGCAACAAGTTCAAAACAGCAAGAAAGTTCGATCATGACCAGATTTAGTGTAAGTAATTATTCCAATTACTAGTCATGGCAAAAACTACAAAATGTATAACATGAGTAATGTAGTAAGAACTTTCAGCCTGTAAAAGGAATCACAAAGTCATATATGTATGAAATACTATGCTCATATTATTTTAGTTTCAGATTCACACATAGACTTTCAAAGTTTCAAAAACTCCCCCTCAATTTAAGCCATGAGGATGCATAACCCCTATTTCACTACGAATGAAACAAAAACGAGTGAAATCCAAAGGTTTTGTAAAAATATCAGCCAATTGTTGTTCGGTATCGACATGGTGAAGCACAATGTTTCCTTTTTCAACATTATCACGAAGAAAGTGATACCTAATGTCAATGTGCTTAGTTCTAGAGTGTTTCACGGGGTTTTTAGCAATACAAATTGCACTAGTGTTATCACAAAACAGTGGAACACTATCTAAATCAACCCCATAGTCCTTAAGTGTTTGAACAATCCAAAGAATTTGTGAGCAAGCGCTAGCCGCAGCTATATATTCAGATTCGGCCGTGGATTGTGCAACTGAACTTTGTTTTCTAGAGGACCAAGCAACAAGTGAATTACCAAGAAAATGACAAGCACCCGAAGTAATTTTCCTATAAATCCTACAACCCCCAAAATCAGCATCCAAAAAAGCTTTCAAAGAAACGGTTGAGGAAGAAGGAAGAAAAATGCCAAATTCTTGAGTTCCATGTAGGTACCTGAGAATCCTTTTGATGGCTTGGCGATGTGAAGCACGTGGAGAAGCTTAAAAACGTGCACAAAGACATACGCTGAATTGTATGTCCGGTCTTGACGCCGTGAGATACAAAAGTGATCCAATCATACTTCTGTATTCTTTTTTATCGACCGGGTCACCATCTTCGTCATGTTCAAGTGTTGTTTCTGTTCCCATTGGTGTCCGAAGAGGCTTGCATTTGTCCATGTTGAAGTGCTTAAGAAGGTCCTTTGTATACTTACTTTGATGCACAAAAGTTCCTTCTTTTGTTTGCTTGATTTGCAGCCCCAAAAAGTATGTGAGTTCTCCCATCATACTCATCTCAAATTCTGAACTCATCATAGCTGAAAACTTGGACACGAGATCATGAGAAGCACAACTAAAGATAATATCATCCACATACACTTGAACGAATAATGAGTCATTGCCATGCTTAAGTACAAAAAGAGTTTTATCAACCTTGCCCATGGTAAACCCCTTTTCAAGTAAGAATGTTTTTAACCTATCATACCATGCTCTAGGGGCTTGTTTTAGACCGTACAAAGCTTTGGACAGTTTGTAAACATGATTAGGAAAATTTGTATTTTCAAAACCCGGTGGCTGCTTAACATAAACCTCCTCCTCTATGTAGCCATTAAGAAAAGCACTTTTAACATCCATTTGATATAACTTGAAACCTTTAGATGCAGCAAATGCTAATAAAATTCTTATAGCTTCTAATCTAGCAACAGGAGCAAATGTTTCATCAAAATCTAGACCTTCAATTTGAGTGAAACCTTGAGCAACCAACCTAGCTTTATTCCTAACCACAACCCCATCCTCACTTTGCTTATTTTTAAATACCCATTTAGTTCCAATTAATATGTGACCTTGAGGTGGAGGTACAAGTTTCCAAACATTATTTCTTTCAAAATTTTCTAACTCTTCTTGCATGGCATTAATCCAAGATTCATTAGTGAGTGCGTGTGATATATCCTTGGGTTCAAAAGAAGCAACAAAAGCAGAATGAGCATGAGAGTTTGGATCGTAAAACCTGGACCGAGTGACTCGTTCATGCAAGCTTCCAATTATTTGTTGTGGAGGATGACTTTTGAGTACTCGGAGGGGAGTAGACACTTCACAAGCACCTTCTTCTTCATGTTTGGACCTTTGATTAGGAGAGCTTGTTGATTGAGGAAGGTCCGAACCAGCAGTAGTGACTGTTGGTGCTGGTTGTGGTGCAAAATCGGCAGCTTGATCGTTATTTACTTCCGAGTTTTCAGGCAGCAGCACCACTTCTTCATCTTCTTCAATAAAAATACTCTCCCCCTGCAGATATGGATCCGGACCTGCAATATCGGAGCTAGTACTTGGGCTAGCTTCATCAAAAGAAACCTCGCAAGTCTCCACAATTTTGTTAGTGTCAAGTAAAAGCACACGGTAGCCTCTAGTATGAGATGGATAACCAAGAAACTTGCCATCAACAGATCTAGCTTCAAATTTATCAAGATTACCATGTTTCTTAACAAAGCATTTGCAACCAAAAACCCTAAAGTGTGTAACACTAGGCCTATGTCCAAACCGGAGCTCATATGGGGTTTTTCCAAGCTTAGCACGCAAGAAAACACGATTTGAGACATAACAAGCGGTTGCAATTGCATCAGCCCAAAATTTCCTAGGAGTTTGATATTCATCAAGTATAGTGCTAGCCATCTCAACTAAGGTCCTGTTCTTTCTTTCTACGACACCATTTTGTTGTGGTACATAGGGTGAAGAGTATTGATGATCTATTCCATTTTCAGCACAAAAGTGATCAAAGGATTGGTTTTTAAATTCAGTTCCGTTATCACTTCTAATTGCTTTTAATGATTCTGGGTGATCACTAGATAATCTAAGAAATAAAGTTCTAAAATGACTAAAAGCTTCATTCTTAGATGCCATAAAATAAACCCAAGAATATCTGGAATAATCATCAACAATCACAAGCACATACCATTTACCTCCGAAGGATTGAATACGTGCCGGACCTACTGTGTCAAGATGTAAACGTTGTCCCGGTTCAGCTGTCATGGTCATTGTGAGAGGAGCATGTGAACCTGCAACAAACTTAGCATGTCTACAAGAAGAGCACACAATATCATTGTCCTTTTTAAGCTTCGGCAGCCCACGTATGCGATCGAGAGCACTAACACGAGTGAGATGATCAAAGCCTATGTGACCAAGTCTACGATGCCAAAATTATAGATCCTTTGTATCGTTAGCAACTAGACACCGATGCTTAGAAGTTGACAAATTAAAATCAGCTTTAAAAACTCTTCCAAACCTAGACATGTTAAACAAAAGCTCACCTTTTGAATCTACAACCTTGCAGCAATTTTTAGCAAAGCTAACCTCTAGATTTTCATCTAGCAATTGTGAAACCGAAAGCAAGTTGTATTTCAAATTTTTAACAAGTGCCACATCTTTCAAAGTGTAGAGATTGTTTACTCTAACCGAACCTTTAGCAATTATGGGAGTAGAAGAGTTATCGGCGAAAGTAACATTTTCTACACGTGACACAAAAGAGAGAGAAGAGAACCATTCTTTGTTACCTGTCATGTGGCGTGAGCAACCTGAATCCACAATCCAAATGTTCTCCTTCCTCAAACGTGAAACCTACACAGCAACACAATATGTCAATGACTCAATACTGGGGTTAGTTAAAAGACATTTAGGAATCCAGCACTGAGTCACACGACGTCCAGCAGGAATAACACGCGAAAGCTGAGAAGGTACAGCAGGTTTATGAGCCAAACATCGAAAATTTTTGTTCCCAGCTACTGACTTAGAAGATGTGTTATATGTAGCACAAAAAACAGTAGGTCCGGGAGCAAGTTTTTGACTCATTATAGCAGGTTGCAAGCTCCGAACATTCGGTCTAGCAGATTTTGCTTGGTTGTTATGTGATCTAGCAAGTATTCTTTGTTTCTTATCGTGTTTAGCTAGTCTATAACAAAAATCCATGACATGACCATCTCTACCACAGTAGGTACAATGAAAAATAACCTTATTATCATGTCTAGATGAGCAAGCAACACGTTTATTAGAACCCAAATGGGACAGTACTCCTGCAGATTTGAAAATCACCTCTTTTTGTCTAGGAGCTGTTTGAATCAAACCGCTTCCTAATGACTTTACAACTTTAGGTGGGTGTGCCTTAGCATGAGCATGAGAATTAAAACCTAAACCAGTTTTATCATTACATGACTTGGAAGAATTCAGCAGCAAGTTTAGGTTCTTATTTGCATTAGAAAACCGATCTAGTGTCCTATGCATGTCATCAAGTTTATTGGACAAATCAAAGCAGTTTTCACATGAAGTTTTTCCTTTTAGTTTGCAATTTGAACAATTTAACTTCATGCACACGTAAAGTATTGTTCAAAATAGAAATCTCATTCATAGCATCATTTAGTTTCTTATTCAGATCATCACATGAAGAACAATGCAAATCAATTGTAGAACAACAAGCATCTTTCAAATTTTTATCATTAAGTGCAGCAAGCTCTTTGTTCTTTTCAATTTCAAGTTCAAGTTTATCAAGTGTAGATGCGTGTGCACTTCTTAAAGAGGATAATTGTTCATAAATCAAATCACATGAGGAACAAGAATCATCACTAGGAATCAAAGTTTTTAAACGATTAATTTCAGATTCTAGTGATTCAATTTTTTAACAGCATTGTTCCTAAGTTTTTTATCCTTTTTCTTTAATATAACAGTGGCACGAGAAATAGCATCACACATTTCTTTGCAAGTGGGACATACCTCTTCACCGTCGCTGTTGTGTTCTGCCTCCTCGGAGCTTGAACTTGACTTGCTCGCCATGCAGCACATATTTGCCATAGCTTCTTCATCTTCATCACTACCGGTGTCCACATCACTTGAGCCGAAATCTTGAAGTGCAGAGATCATACTATGCACTATGTTGCGCATTGATAAATCTTTCTTCTTCTTATTCTTTGCAAACGATTTCTTCGGCCTTGTTTGCTTTTCTTCACGTTAAGTCGGACCTGAAAGATTAGGGCACTCCGTACGAAAATGTCCTGTCTTACCACATTCAAAACATCGTTGAGGTCCGGAGCTTCCTCTCCTTCTAGTTCTCACATTTTGCAATGCTTTTGAGAACCGAGTAGAGATGAGTGCAAGCTCCTCCTCTGGAAACTCTTCAATCTGTTCAAGGGTTAGAGAGGACAGCAAAGAGAGTGCACCACTAGATGATGATTGACTAGAACTAGACATGTCACGTTGCGAAACAAATGCAATAGACTTGTTGGGGTTTTTACGTGAGATGATGTCAATTTCATGAGTTTTCACTTTAGAATAAAGCACGTCTAAAGTAAGAGAACTCATGACAGTAGATTCACGAATATATGTAACTTTCATCTCCCAAATTGACATATCTAATGCTCCTAACAATCGTCTAGCATTTTCAGCATCTGAAAAGTTAATATTGACACTACGCAAGTTTCTGAGAATTTTATTAAAGCGAGCAAAAAGGTCGTCAATTGACTCACCGGGTTGCATCTCAAAACGCATGTATTCTTTCTTGAACATATCTTTCCTTACCTCCTTGATCGTATTGGATCCTTCATGGTAGTCACAAAGAGCTTTCCAAACATCATATGCAGATCGGAGGTGTGCAACACGGTCGAAGTCGCTTTGAGTCAATCCTTGGATTATCAAGTTGCGAGCCTTGTTGTTGTTGTCAACATCTCTCATGTTCGCAGCCGTAACTTGATCGTTGGGTGGTACATCGAAGTTCCGGTAGACCTTTTGCCATATGGCGAAGCCTTGCGCCTGTATGTAGGCCTCCATCCGCGCCTTCCAAACCTGAAAATCGATGCCATTGAACACACAAGGTTTTGCGGAGTACTTCTCCATGATGGTTAGTCAAAACACGTGCAAATCACAAATATTAGAGCACCTTGGCTCTGATACCAATTGTAGGATCGAAGAGCACGTGAAAAGCTACCAGAGGGGGGTGAATGGTAGATTAAAACTTTTCGCAGCGGAAACAACAAAAACCCCTCAGCAAAAAATCAATCGGTTAAAGAAACCGTGTGTGCAAGTGTTTTTAAACGTGTTCAACCGTGACAAATCAAGTAGAGAGGTAGATAATCAAGTCACGGATCTATTGCAACAAGAATCACTTGAAAACACGAAGTAAAACTTGAGATACGATCAAAACACGAAGTAAAACTTGAAAACACGAAGTAAAACTCGAGTTATGAACGAAACACCGAAGCAACGTCGGTCTGTCCAGAAACTCGGCGAGAAAGACTTGACGAAAAACAAGTCGGACGAACAAGGCACAAAAACTCCTCGAAACTATGAACTTTATTCAATAGAAACACAAGAGGAATATCCCAAAGTTCTCTACCCACGAGAGCTCTGGCCTCCCTTGCTTTTATAGCCAGCCCTCAGGCTAAACAATCCAATCTAGGACTCCTACTCCTAATTGAACTCGTATCCTAACTTACCATAACTGCTCAGGACTCTCCTATTCGCAGATAGAAGCAATCGTGAGACTTCCAAACACCTTAGGAACGTCCTAAACATTCCTAAAACAACTCAACTTCATGCCTAGCACGAAATCCTATCATAACCAACTCAAATCTTCCATATTTGAGCCATATCCGACTTAGCCTCAGCCTGAGTACGCAATCCAGCCGGTTGGACCTTTCGGACCAATTCTTTACGTCCACTTCTCTTCATCACACCTTGGAACAATATTGCCACGTCCATGCACTCCTTGCATATGTGCAAACACCTTCCAACGACGTACACGCAACCTTCATATGCACTGCCCTTGATCCAAACATGCTGCGCGACCTCCAGATCAACTCAACCACAGCTCCTCCCGAACTTGGTTGTTGGAACCTCATATCCTCCCTGAGACTAGTCCAAGGATCCCGTCACCAGCCATGTCTTGAACTCAAGCAACACCTGCACATGAATAAACAACCAATTCTTCCGAGCACAAGTCCTCGACTTGACTCACATTAGTTCGAAAACCACAACACCTTACATGAGCACGTCACATAAGCATGTTGCAAACCATATCAAATGATAACAACCATAACCACCAAAACACACCAAAAACTTAGCAAATTAATACTAAGCAAACCTTCCAATAAAGCAAGTTTGAAACATTGCGAGTTAAAAGCAAAAACAAGATGCTGCAGTTCTACGAGTTGAACTTCACGGGAGCTCCCTAAAAACAAGCTCCGGACCTCACAGAAGCTCTTCGGACCTTGCAGGAGCTCTCCGGACCTTGCGTCGGACCTTGCCAACACTTGGCGGACCTAACAAAGAACTTGTCGGACCTTGCCACAGAAGAATGTTTTGGCAATATTCAAAACTTTGAATGTTAATGCTAACTTTTATCCTAATTGCCAATGTATTCAGCACACATAGGTCTCACAGCCATGAGCAATTTACATCGGGGGAAAGCGTGTCTTGTTTGATTGTGGACTCCCGATGTAGCGTGCCCAGGGTTACTTAAAATGCTGCAATTAATACCTGAAAGTAAGGATTCACTTTTAGGCGAGTTTAATTATGCTTATGCCATCCTATGTTAGGTTCATAACCTCACTTAGAGTTTCATGTTTAGGGTGACGGTTAAGTCTTGCTGAGCGTTATGCTCACGTATGCTATCCGAGTTGTTTTGCAGGTAATTGACTCGATGCTTATAAGAAGGGGTGCCGATGAGACTCGGGAACCTCCGAGTGCTTACTCAAAGAGCATTCTCGCCGCTGCAGATTGTCTTCGTGTTGCTAGTAAGAAACGTCCACGGGCTGGACCGTTTCTTTGTTGCTAGTTTAGATATGAGTCGTGAGAGTGATAGTCTTCCGCTGTAGTTTACTCTGATATACTTATTTGTAAAACAATCTTGTACACTTCTGTAAAAGTCCCAAAAATGTGTATGAATTAAAACTAAAGTTTGAGTTCATATGTGTGGCAAAGACATGAAAAATGGGACTTGCTAAAACTTTTCTTCATGCAAGGTAATACATGGATGAACATCCAACATGAGGTTCACCTTTTTATTTAAAAGTGTTGGACCAATAAGGAGTGAAATACCTCTTTGCATGAATGTTTAAAATTCAGATTTTAAATTCAAAGTTCACACATAGGGTGAGCAAAAACTTTGAATAAACATGCAGCCCTATAGTTGGGATTATAGGGAAAAGTTTGCTCACAAACTTTTCATTTATAGGGTGGGCTCAAAAAGGGGTTAAAGAGAAGAATTTGCAAACTTCAACCAAATTCAAATTTGGCAAGCAAATTCAAACTGAATTGGAAGGATTCAAATTCTAACACACATTTTTAAACTCAGAATGGTGGGAATTAAGAGGATCAGCTTGAGAAGATATTTGGGGAGGAAATGTGGAGTGGGACCCACCTGTCATAGAGCTAAAGGGGGAGCCTTGCACCCTAAGTCTTAGCCTCAGTGGGAGATTTCCCCGAACAGCTCACGGGAGCCACCGAGGTGCTTACCGGCGCCACCTCCTTCTGCCTTCCCCCATGCGCTGACCACCGAGGCGGTGCCCTCGTGCTAATCCCTGTGCTCACGTCCCCTCAGCCGGGCAAAAGGCTCAGTTGTGCTACCCCCCTCGCGAGCGCACGAACGGCAGCCGTTCTTCCCCTCCGCTCTCGGTCTGATCGGAAGATCGGCAAAACCACCGCGACTTTTCCTCCCCTGACCTGCTAAACATCACCGCGAGCTCGGCCTCCACCTCCCTGACCCGCAATTCAGCGAGCTGCGGCCTCCAGTGCCCGAGAACAACCGCCTCCGCGGCGACCTAAGCCGAGGAAGTGATCGGGCGCTCGTGGACAGCCCTCCACAACGGGTTTCACGGCCGAGCGATCACACCTACGGACGCGCACGGGTGCGGTGCTGCTCTCAGCCCAAGATCAGGCCATACCGTGAAGCATCGCCGGCGAATTTCCAAGTTTTGCTCCGGCGACGTCAACCCGAGCATCCGGTATGGAAATCCAAAATTCTCCACTTCTATTCGTTCTTAGCTCGTCGAACTTTGCACGAAGGAGCTGGACTAGCCGGCGATTATATTCTCTTAAGCATTCGTTGCATGAAAACCCTTTGGGGCGACGTATTTTGAGGTCTACCGACCATTTCTCCGGCGGACCCATTTGGTCGCACGGCGACAACCCATTTCCAGCCATTCCCAAGCCACTTTGAGGTTGTGTCGACCCTCCTAGAGGTACGCTGGTGCTGTAGGGCTCGTCGGCACAAGCTTTTGAGGGCTGGAGACCCCGGGCGACGCTGCCGGACTTCCACAGAGGCAGTTACACGTCGCCGGCCATGTTCCGGTCGTCGGCAGCCCTAGCAAACCCCACAGCCATGTTCCTCGAGGCCCTAAACCCCCTGGCGGTGAGTTGTAGCTCCGGCGGTGGCCGGGAAGGCCGGTCCGGCGAGCTTCCGGTTACTCCGGCGAGGGGGAGCGCGCGGGCGCGAGCGAGGAGCGGGAGGTAGAAGAAAGCCGTGGGCCCCGCCTGTCAGCAGCTCAGAATTCAAATCCGGGATCGGGTGTGGCCGGGATCCCGTGTGCTGGCGCGAAAAACCCCGTGGCCCCGGTGTGGCACAGTTCTGATTGGTTGGAATTCAAATAAGCGGGCCCAGTGGGATTTTCAATAGGAAAATAATTCCAGACTTAGCTCAATCTTTAGAAATTCATATCTCCCTGTGGAAAACTCCAATTTGAGTGATTCCAATTGGGTTGGATTCATCTCTCTGAGTTCTATCCAAATATGAACTCAGATTTCTATGAAAGTCAATATTATATTCTGGAAAATTCTTTGAAATTTTTCTGAAAAAGAATTATTGAGGGAGTTTGGGTTATCCAAAAATACCCAAATTTTGCCAGAATATTCTTTAGCATAGTATTGACCTACTAGAAAGTTTTCAGCTCATTTGAAGATCATTGGAGTAGGAATTTGCTAAATGCAAACTACTGTGTTCAAAAGAATCCAGAAACATTTTCAGAAAAATGTTTCCCACTTCAAAAATCTGTTCTGGGCAATCCATAGCTCCAAAAATCATAGGAAAATTTAGGAAGGCTCTCTGAGACATACTTGGAATTGTAGTTCATCTAATTGGGCATGAAAATGCACATTACTCTAGAATTAATTCCTTTAAGTACAAATGCTTAAAGAATTGTTCTGGGAGAACTACTCAAGTAAAAGAGCTGAAATTTGGACCAGATTGCTTTCATATGGCCAGGAACTCACCTGGAAATTATCAGCCCAAGATGAGTCCTGGAACTCCCTGTTCTTGTTCTCCATACTTGTGTATATGTGGGAATACATAAGAGATGTTGTCAGAATTATGGGGAGGACACAATATGACTCCACATTAGCTGCAATTTGGCAAGCTAAATCCTTAGGTAGTATAGAACCTGCTGTAAAAGTTTTGAGGCCATTGGAGTTCTTGTTCTTCAGTTGCACTCAGATCCTTTCAGCTTATCTATTATGTTCATTACGGAACATGATTAGTGTATAGCTAAAGCCTTTAGGACAAATTAGTTTATTTCTGTTCTTTGCACAACAGAGGCAAACCAAGCCATGCTTGGCTTTTTCCACACAACCTCTGTTACTAAGAGATTAATTCTATAACTTCTTTCCATTACATTCTATAAAACATGTGCATATGCATCTCAATAGGAACCACAACGAAGGGGACTCAAAGGTGTGATTCATCGAAGTGGATCAAGCTCCGGAGAGTCAAGGGTGGATCTGCAAGGATACTAACTGCTTATATACGACTACCCTGCAAAACAGGCAAGCTCCGGTTTGCATTTAACAGCTGTTAAGTTTTTACTTTGTATTCACCTTTGGTTAAGATTTGAACTGTGCATTAGGTCTAGTGTTTGATACTCCTCTTGCATAGCCAAATGACCCATGGAGTATTGGGTAGGTGTCTTTCACCGTGTAGAACTACCATTCTTAAGTACGGTTCGGTAGAAGTCGAGTGGTGAGATGCTACTCGCAGATTTAGGAACAACAGGGGCATACGGGATTGGTTCGTAATTGAATTAGCAAGTTAAAGTTGAGACCGGAAGGTTGTAGGAGCAGCAGGACATAGGGGCCTGGGTTCTGTAGACCTGTCCGTGTCGGTCAAGGACCGATCCGTATGCGGCCCTGTTGAACAAGTTTGAGTTGTGTACCGGACTCATGCTGGCTATATGGGACCCAGTAAACCGATGTACCTCGGGAAGCTGTCGTTGGGACTTTTCGGGTCGCCTCAGGCGGACGGCCGGTGTGCAGTATGTGGGGAATATTCTCATGACATCTCACGTCGTAAGGTGCACCATGAGAGTAGCTACTGTACGGGGCGACTTGATCGATTCAGCGGGGGTGAAACGGGGGAAAGGCTGCCACGTACGACGTCAGTGATGGTTGTTGTAGGCAACGTCGAGTACGGGCGTACGTGTCGTGTAGTCCGGGTGTTATTGATTCGAATCACCGTCGCTCGCGGAATGGACCGAGCATACTTGTTCTCACAGTCGTGACGTAGTAAGAACTTGCATGAGAAAGGAACTAATCATCTTGATGTGAAGTATTATTCTACCTTGTATAAGAGCTTGATGAATAGGCTAGTGCAAACTCGATTCTTTTATGCCATGAGCAATTTACGTCGGGGGAAAGCGTTTCTTGTTTGATTGTGGACTCCCGATGTGGCGTGCCCAGGGTTACTTAAAATGCTGCATTTAATATCTGAAAGTAAGGATTCACTTTTAGGCGAGTTTAATTATGCTTATGCCATCCTATGTTAGGTTCATAACCTCACTTAGAGTTTCATGTTTAGGGTGACGGTTAAGTCTTGCTGAGCGTTATGCTCACGGATGCTATCCGAGTTGTTTTGCAGGTAATTGACTCTATGCTTATGAGAAGGGATGCCGATGAGACTCGGGAACCTCCGAGTGCTTACTCAAAGAGCATCCTCGCCGCTGCAGATTGATCTTCGTGTTGCTAGTAAGAAACGTCCGCGGGCTGGACCGTTTCTTTGTTGCTAGTTTAGACATGAGTAGTGAGAGTGATAGTCTTCCGCTGTAGTTTACTCTGATATACTTATTTGTAAAACAATCTTGTACGCTTCCGCAAACTATTTATGTAATATGATGTATCTTCATCGACCCGTGTGCTGTTGGGTGCCGCATAACACGGCACCACCCGACGAGGTCCTGTGGGGCCGTCTCACCGTGGTATCAGAGTTGTTACACATGGTATCAGAGCTGCATTGGGAACAGAGCACGGATTGAGCATCATATTATGTCACAAACTTAGGGTACGGTGAGATAACGGTACTAGGCCCACATAAGGACTACTATTAGCATATTATGAAGGTGGCAACCTAACTTATTTGTTATGTTGGAAAATCGTGCATCTCGGGACGGTTTATGTCTTGGGGGGTGCATGTATGCGCTGTCTGCCAGTGCGCACAAGCTGAAGGGTGGAGCCCCACGGGTGGCAGGTAACCCGACCCGCTTTAGTATCCTCTACGACTCATCATGTTGTTTGGGGTATTCGAGCAGCGTCTGTCCCAGGAGTGCGTGGTGCAATTCGGGAGACCCCGTCACGTGGTCAGTAACGTGAACACGTAGCTCAAGGCGTGTTTGGCTTGAGAACACCTGGGCGAGTGATGACGGCCGGGTGTACCAACTGTTATGGATACCGGGTTCGGTGTGCAGCCGAACCTGATGATTGAGTGTGTTTTATGTAGGTACTAACCACGAAAACCTTAGTACGTGTAGAACACGTTTGCGAGTGATCGTTTTAGTGCCACCTAATGATACGTGTATGCCGGTGTAATCAGGTTAGGTTTTTCTTTGGTGAGGCAACGTAGTACCGTCATATGTCTTACGGTGCATCGTCACCGTACTACACTGGATAGTATTCTTATCTATGAAGAAATCATTCATGACTAACTTCCAAACTAAAAATGGATGTGATAAAGCACATATTAGTTACTGAGCTCTTCATTTGAACTAAGTTTCAAAGAAGAGACTTGTTAGGTTTCTTTTGATCTCAAAGACAGAGTGCTCTGTTCAGACATAAATTTTTCTGGTCTTTAACAGAGCGTAACTCTAATTAGTTTGACCCAATGGAGGTGTTTGAGACAGTTCTGGAAAGTTTATTAAGTGCTCTACAACTTCTCTGTAGAACTCCAGAGCCAAATCCGACACCAACTTGGTTGAACGTCCAGATGAATGCAAACTGTTCAGAAAACAGAGCAGCTGCAAACTTCTCTGGATGTTTTGGTAAATTGGTCATAACAATCTGTAAAAAAAATTTCTAAGGGTCATGTAATACACCGTTGGAAAGGTTATGAAACTTACAACGATTTTGTAGTTCATAGGTTGTTCAGAATTGTACCCCAGTTGTATGTAAAACTGTGATGAAAACAGCCACATACAAAGGAGGTGCTGGCAAATTTTAGCCAGAAATTCTGTCAACTTTGAACAATCCTAACTTTTGTTCCAAAAATGATCTAGGGGCATGTGAGTACTTGTTGAAAATATACTGAAGTTAACTTTAACTTTGGTATTCAACTTGAGTTATGAAAATGCTAATAAATGGATCAAATTCTGGGTTAAGTACATAAAGGTCTGTTCTGTACAGAGTGAGGGACTGAATATGTTGGCTTTAGAAAGATGTGTAAACATGAAATTTTGTTATGCTTTCATAAAGTTTTAGCATGTTCATGTTTTACATACTTTCACATACTGCTGAGATCATATTTTGACTCCCCTCACAAATTATCTTTGTGCAGTATGGTGCGTACTCATTCTCCGAGTAGGGTTGATAGTTCTCGTCAAGACAATGATGACTCGACTCCACCACGGGCACCGCCATCAACGGTATGGGCGGATGTCATGGCTCAGATGGTCAAGTCAAGTCAAGAGAACACAAGACTACTCCAAGCCTTGGTACAACAGGGCTTACTCCAGCGTGCACAACAGGACGTTCCACCTCGGAAAGCCTACTTGGATTTCTTGGCGACACAACCGCCAATCTTCACGGAAGCCCAAGAACCAGTGGAAGCTGATCAGTGGCTTCGAGTTATGGAGTCCAAGTTTGGAGTGTTTGAGTGCGATGAATATCAGAAGACATCCTTTGCAGCTCAACAACTCAATGGAGCCGCCGGAAAGTGGTGGTTAGCTTATCTTGCCACCGTTCCGGAAGGCCATCAAGTGGAATGGATGGAATTTCGCGAAGCATTCCGTGCTCGTCACATTCCTATGGGTTTTATCAAGGCCCAACAGCAAGAATTTAGGAAATTGAAGCAGGGGGACATGACTGTCCTCGATTATGTCAGACGATTCAACCATTTGGCACAATATGCTCCTGCTTATGCGACGAGCGAAGCTGCAATGTGTGACTACTTTTTCTATGGCTTAAGTGCCATGTTAAAGGAGAAGTTAGCTTTGTTCAATCAAGGAAGTTACACCGAGTTGATCAGTGCTGCTCTGCTGCAAGAACAAGCGACACTTGAGTGTCAAGCAGAGAAGAGGGACCGGGAAGATGTGCAAGAAGACACACCAATCGTTCCTCGTAAATACCGTGTGGTGTATCACACACCATCCGATGAGATATGGCAAGCACCAGGGAGATCAACTCCGTACAGATTTCCTGCTCAAGAATCATGTCTTGAAGCAACACCATTACCGCCGCAACGAATGATACCTGTTGCATCATTGCTGCAGCCAAGTACATCAACTTGTCAACCACAAGTCAACGAAGAACCGGGGAAACCTCCGTGTTCTTATTGCCTCCGTTCAGGGCATTTTAGGCAAGAATGCCGGGAGAAGTTGGTAAACACCAGACAGCCATCATCGTCAGGTGGTATGCCGCCACCTGCTCAAGTCCATGTAACAGCATTGCAATCCGGGAGTGTGCAACATCTGGCTATTGAGGATGTCCCAGAGGGAGCACCGGTATTAGCGGGCATGTTCACTCTCAAAGACGTGCCCGTGCTCATACTTTTTGATTCCGGTGCAACCCATAATTTTTTCAGCAAAACATGCGTGGATCAGCACCAATTATCCACCAATACTCCCACAACGAGTTTTCTTATACGTTCACCGGGAGGGAATATCTCTGCCAATCAGATTGTGTCACCGGCAGCTTTGTGTTTGGGTGGAAAAATTTACCCAACATCGCTGATTATGTTGGATAGGCAGAAGATAGACATTATATTGGGGATGTCTTGGTTAAATCATCACGGTGCCGTTCTCAATATCAGTAACCGGACTGTCCAGATTGACTCGCCGATTCACGGACAGCACACGCTGTTTTTGGACAGCGAAGATCCAGATATGGTAGAGGACTACCACACGGAAGTGCTGAAGCTTGAAGATATTCCGGTGGTACGTGATTATCCCGACGTTTTTCCCGATGACTTACCGGGCATGCCGCCCGAACGGGGCGTCGAGTTCAAGATTGAACTGGCGCCGGGAACGACGCCTATCTCACGAAGGCCTTACAAGATGGCACCTAACGAGCTAGCGGAGTTGAAAGAGCAACTGAATGAACTCATGAGCAAGGGTTTCATACGACCAAGTTCTTCACCTTGGGGTTGCTCAGCGCTGTTCGTTAAGAAGAAGGACGAAACACTACGGCTATGTGTTGATTATCGTCCTTTCAATGCTGTCGCGATCAAGAACAAGTATCCTTTGCCTCGCATCGACATCCTGTTCGATCAACTTGTGGGTGCAAAGGTATTTTCGAAGATGGATCTTTGGTCGTGCTATCATCAAATCAAGATCCGACCGGAGGACATACAGAAGACAGCTTTCTCGACGAGATACGGACTCTACGAGTACCTCGTCATGTCATTTGGATTAACCAACGCTCCGGCACACTTCATGTATTTTATGAATTCTGTGTTCATGCCAGAGTTAGACAAGTTCGTCGTGGTATTCATCGACGACATATTGGTTTACTCCAAATCGGAAGAAGAGCACGCTGAACATCTGCGTATTGTGCTACAACAATTACGGGAGCACCAATTGTATGCCAAGTTCGGCAAGTGCGAATTTTGGATTGATCAAGTGCCTTTCCTTGGCCATATTATTTCAGCAGAAGGGATTGCCGTGGACCCCAGCAAGATTGAACAAGTGCTGAAGTGGGAATCACCCAAATCAGTCCACGAGGTGCGAAGTTTCCTAGGTTTAGTGGGGTATTATCGGAGGTTTATTCCGAGCTTCTCAAAGATTGCTAAACCAATGACGGAGCTGCTGAAGAAGGGCACTAAATACATGTGGAATACAGCATGTGAAGCCGCATTCAAGACTTTGGTGAAACATCTCACCACAGCTCCAGTTCTTGCTCCGCCAGACACGACGAAGCCATTTGATGTATACTGTGATGCATCCGGCATCGGTCTCGGCTGTGTTCTGATGCAAGAAGGGCGTGTAGTCACTTATGGGTCTCGTCAACTGCGAAATCACGAGCAACATTATCCAACTCACGGTCTTGAGCTTGCTGCTGTGGTGTTGGCGTTAAAGATGTGGAGGCATTACCTACTGGGTAATCTTGTTCACCTCTACACCGACCACAAAAGCCTGAAGTATATCTTCACGCAGAAGGAGCTAAATATGAGACAACGGAGATGGTTGGAGCTCATCAAAGATTATGAAATTGAGATCCACTATCATCCAGGAAAAGCAAACGTGGTTGCCGACGCGCTGAGTCGGAAGGCCCACGTTCACAACTTAGCGGCTGCTGAGTTAGAAGACGAAGAACCAAGCCTCCGTGTCATTCCGTATGGCGCGCTTTATAATCTCGCCCTCATTCCAAAAATCCGTGAAGAGATTGTTGAGGCTCAAAGAAGAGACAGAGGTATGTCTCACATACGGAGAAGACTAGACAATGGAGAGGTGAAATGTTTCCGGAAGGATGAGAACGGTACAATATGGTTCAACGACCGTATAGTGGTACCGCGTAATATGAAACTCCGGAAGAAAATATTGGATGAAGCCCACCTATCGAAGTTTTCCATTCATCCCGGAAGTAACAAGATGTACCAAGATTTGAAACAGAAATTTTAGTGGACTAGGATGAAGAGGGAGATTGCTAAATACGTATCCGAATGCGATACGTGTAGACGGGTCAAGGCTGATCATATGCGGAAAGCTGGACCGCTACAACCTTTGAAGATACCGGCATGGAAGTGAGAGGATGTGAGTATGGATTTCATCATCGGATTACCGCTCACATCCCAGAAGCATGACTCGATATGGGTGATCGTTGACCGGTTGACGAAGTCGGCTCATTTCATACCGGTGAACACTCATTATCGAGCAAGGCAATATGCGGAGTTATTCATCTCCAGAATTATATGCTCACATGGTGTCCCAAAGACCATCATTTCAGATCGAGGTGCGTTGTTCGTGGCTCGGTTTTGGGAGCAGCTGCATGCCTCGTTGGGCACCAAGCTAATTAGAAGCTCCGCATATCACCCTCAAACCGATGGACAAACTGAGAGGGTGAATCAAGTGCTCGAGGACATGTTGAGAGCATGTGCCATCCACCACGGTAGGAATTGGGACGATCACCTACCGCTGGCGGAGTTTTCATACAACAATGGTTATCAAGCGAGTATTAAAATGGCACCGTATGAAGCTCTCTACGGCCGGAAGTGTCGCACACCACTAAATTGGTGTGAGTCTGGCGAAAGAGTTCTGTTTGGGATTGATCTTGTCAACGAAGCCGAAGATCGAGTTCGGTTGATACAAGAGAACTTAAAGGCTGCACAATCCCGACAGAAGAGCTACGCTGATCAAAGGCGTAGGCCATTACATTTTGACATCGGGGAATACGTTTATCTTCGTGTATCTCCGATGAAGGGAATTCACCGGTTCGGTGTAAAGGGGAAGCTCGCTCCCCGTTTTATTGGTCCTTTTGCTATCACGGAGAAGTGCGGACCTGTAGCCTACTGGCTGGAATTACCGGCAAGTCTAGCGGGTGTTCATGATGTATTTCATGTTTCACAGCTGCGGAAGTGCCTCAAATTCAACGCTGCTGTTCGCACCGAGGAAATCGACGAATTGAGACCGGACCTGACCTACACCGAGCGACCGGTTCAGATTTTGGATGAAAAGACCCGGGTAACCCGGAACCGGACGATCAAATTTTACAAGGTGCTGTGGAGTAATCACACCGCGGAAAAGGCGACGTGGGAAAGTGAATATTATCTCCGCACCAACTATCCGGAATTTTTAGCTTTGTACAGCTTGTAATTACCTCTCCCGTCTCGTTCCTCTTTTGTAATCTCGGGACGAGATTCTTTTAAGTGGGGAGGAATGTAAAAGTCCCAAAAATGTGTATGAATTAAACCTAAAGTTTGAGTTCATATGTGTGGCAAAGACATGAAAAATGGGACTTGCTAAAACTTTTCTTCATGCAAGGTAATACATGGATGAACATCCAACATGAGGTTCACCTTTTTATTTAAAAGTGTTGGACCAATAAGGAGTGAAATACCTCTTTGCATGAACGTTTAAAATTCAGATTTGAAATTCAAAGTTCACACATAGGGTGAGCAAAAACTTTGAATAAACATGCAGCCCTATAGTTGGGATTATAGGGAAAAGTTTGCTCACAAACTTTTCATTTATAGGGTGGGCTCAAAAAGGGGTTAAAGAGAAGAATTTGCAAACTTCAACGAAATTCAAATTTGGCAAGCAAATTCAAACTGAATTGGAAGGATTCAAATTCTAACACACATTTTTAAACTCAGAATGGTGGGAATTAAGAGGATCAGCTTGAGGAGATATTTGGGGAGGAAATGTGGAGTGGGACCCACCTGTCATAGAGCTAAAGGGGGAGCCTTGCACCCTAAGTCTTAGCCTCAGTGGGAGATTTCCCCGAACAGCTCACGGGAGCCACCGAGGTGCTTACCGGCGCCACCTCCTGCTGCCTTCCCCCATGCGCTGACCACCGAGGCGGTGCCCTCGTCCTAATCCCTGTGCTCACGTCCCCTCAGCCAGGCAAAAGGCTCAGTTGTGCTTCCCCCCTCGCGAGCGCACGAACGGCAGCCGTTCTTCCCCTCCGCTCTCGGTCCGATCGGAAGATCGGCAAAACCACCGCGCCTTTTCCTCCCCTGACCTTCTAAACATCACCGCGAGCTCGGCCTCCACCTCCCTGACCCGCAATCCAGCGAGCTGCGGCCTCCAGTGCACGAGAACAACCGCCGCCGCGGCGACCTAAGCCGAGGAAGTGATCGGGCGCTCGTGGACAGCCCTCCACAACGGGTTTCACGGCCGAGCGATCACACCTACGGACGCGCACGGGTTCGGTGCTGCTCTCAGCCCAAGCTCAGGCCATACCGTGAAGCATTGCCGGCGAATTTCCAAGTTTTGCTCCGGCGACGTCAACCCAAGCATCCGGTACGGAAATCCAAAATTCTCCACTTCTATTCGTTCTTAGCTCGTCAAACTTTGCACGAAGGAGCTGGACTAGCCGGCAATTATATTCTTTTAAGCATTCGTCGCATGAAAACCCTTTGGGGCGACGTATTTTGAGGTCTACCGATCATTTCTCCGGCGGACCCATTTGGTCGCACGTCGACAACCCATTTCCAGCCATTCCCGAGCCACTTTGAGGTCATGTCGACCCTCCTATAGGTACGCTGGTGCTGTAGGGCTCGTCGGCACAAGCTTTTGAGGGCCGGAGACCCCGGGCGACGCTGCCAGACTTCCACAGAAGCAGTTACACGTCGCCGGCCATGTTCCGGTCGTCGGCAGCCCTAGCAAACCCCACAGCCATGTTCCTCGAGGCCCTAAACCCCCTGGCGGTGAGTTGTAGCTCCGGCGGTGGCCGGGAAGGCCGGTCCGGCGAGCTTCCGGTTACTCCGGCGAGGGGGAGCGCGCGGGCGCGAGCGAGGAGCGGGAGGTAGAAGAAAGCCGTGGGCCCCGCCTGTCATGAGCTCAGAATTCAAATCCGGGATCGGGTGTGGCCGGGATCGCGTGTGCTGGTGCAAAAAACCCCGTGGCCCCGGTGTGGCCCAGTTCTGATTGGTTGGAATTCAAATAAGCGGGCCCAGTGGGATTTTCAATAGGAAAATAATTCCAGACTTAGCTCAATCTTTAGAAATTTATATCTCCCTGTGGAAAACTCCAATTTGAGTGATTCCAATTGGGTTTGATTCATCTCTCTGAGTTCTATCCAAATATGAACTCAGATTTCTATGAAAGTCAATATTATATTCTGGAAAATTATTTAAAAGTTTTCTGAAAAAGAATTATTGAGGGAGTTTGGGTTATCCAAAAATACCCAAATTTTGCCAGAATATTCTTTAGCATAGTATTGACCTACTAGAAAATTTTCAGCTCATTTGAAGATCATTGGAGTAGGAATTTGCTAAATGCAAACTACTGTGTTCAAAAGAATCCAGAAACATTTTCAGAAAAATGTTTCCCACTTCAAAAATCTGTTCTGGGCAATCCATAGCTCCAAAAATCATAGGAAAATTTAGGAAGGCTCTCTGAGACATACTTGGAATTGTAGTTCATCTAATTGGGCATGAAAATGCACATTACTCTAGAATTAATTCCTTTAAGTACAAATGCTTAAAGAATTGTTCTGGGAGAACTACTCAAGTAAAAGAGCTGAAATTTGGACCAGATTACTTTCATATGGCCAGGAACGCACCTGGAAATTATCAGCCCAAGATGAGTCCTGGAACTCCCTGTTCTTGTTCTCCATACTTGTGTATATGTGGGAATACATTAGAGATGTTGTCAGAATTATGGGGAGGACACAATATGACTCCACATTAGCTGCAATTTGGCAAGCTAAATCCTTAGGTAGTATAGAACCTGCTGTAAAAGTTTTGAGGCCATTGGAGTTCTTGTTCTTCAGTTGCACTCAGATCCTTTCAGCTTATCTATTATGTTCATTACGGAACATGATTAGTGTATAGCTAAAGCCTTTAGGACAAATTAGTTTATTTCTGTTCTTTGCACAACAGAGGCAAACCAAGCCATGCTTGGCTTTTTCCACACAACCTCTGTTACTAAGAGATTAATTCTATAACTTCTTTCCATTACATTCTATAAAACATGTGCATATGCATCTCAATAGGAAGCACAACGAAGGGGACTCAAAGGTGTGATTCATCGAAGTGGATCAAGCTCCGGAGAGTCAAGGGTGGATCTGCAAGGATACTAACTGCTTATATACGACTACCCTGCAAAACAGGCAAGCTCCGGTTTGCATTTAACAGCTGTTAAGTTTTTACTTTGTATTGACCTTTGGTTAAGATTTGAACTGTGCATTAGGTCTAGTGTTTGATACTCCTCTTGCATAGCCAAATGACCCATGGAGTATTGGGTAGGTGTCTTTCACCGTGTAGAACTACCATTCTTAAGTACGGTTCGGTAGAAGTCGAGTGGTGAGATGCTACTCGCAGATTTAGGAACAACAGGGGCATACGGGATTGGTTCGTAATTGAATTAGCAAGTTAAAGTTGAGACCGGAAGGTTGTAGGAGCAGCAGGACATAGGGACCTGGGTTCTGTAGACCTGTCCGTGTCGGTCAAGGACCGATCCGTATGCGGCCCTGTTGAACAAGTTTGAGTTGTGTACCGGACTCATGCTGGCTATATGGGACCCAGTAAACCGATGTACCTCGGGAAGCTGTCGTTGGGACTTTTCGGGTCGCCTCAGGCGGACGGCCGGTGTGCAGTATGTGGGGAATATTCTCATGACATCTCACGTCGTAAGGTGCACCATGAGAGTAGCTACTGTACGGGGCGACTTGATCGATTCAGCGGGGGTGAAACGGGGGAAAGGCTGCCACGTACGACGTCAGTGATGGTTGTTGTAGGCAACGTCGAGTACGGGCGTACGTGTCGTGTAGTCCGGGTGTTATTGATTCGAATCACCGTCGCTCGCGGAATGGACCGAGCATACTTGTTCTCACAGTCGTGACGTAGTAAGAACTTGCATGAGAAAGGAACTAATCATCTTGATGTGAAGTATTATTCTACCTTGTATAAGAGCTTGATGAATAGGCTAGTGCAAACTCGATTCTTTTATGCCATGAGCAATTTACGTCGGGGGAAAGCATTTCTTGTTTGATTGTGGACTCCCGATGTGGCGTGCCCAGGGTTACTTAAAATGCTGCATTTAATATCTGAAAGTAAGGATTCACTTTTAGGCGAGTTTAATTATGCTTATGCCATCCTATGTTAGGTTCATAACCTCACTTAGAGTTTCATGTTTAGGGTGACGGTTAAGTCTTGCTGAGCGTTATGCTCACGGATGCTATCCGAGTTGTTTTGCAGGTAATTGACTCTATGCTTATGAGAAGGGATGCCGATGAGACTCGGGAACCTCCGAGTGCTTACTCAAAGAGCATCCTCGCCGCTGCAGATTGATCTTCGTGTTGCTAGTAAGAAACGTCCGCGGGCTGGACCGTTTCTTTGTTGCTAGTTTAGACATGAGTCGTGAGAGTGATAGTCTTCCGCTGTAATTTACTCTGATATACTAATTTGTAAAACAATCTTGTATGCTTCCGCAAACTATTTATGTAATATGATGTATGTTCATCGACCCGTGTGCTGTTGGGTGCCGCATAACACGGCACCACCCGACGAGGTCCTGTGGGGCCGTCTCAGCGTGGTATCAGAGCTGTTACAACTTCCGCAAACTATTTATGTAATATGATGTGTTTCCGCAACCCGTGTGCTGTTGGGTGCCGCATAACACGGCACCACCCGACGAGGTCCTGGCTGTCTCAGCTGGTATCAGAGCTGTTACAAAAAGGCTCGGGTAGGTGACGTTAGCGAGGGTTCACACTCCAGCAACTCACACCCTAGGCATAACTCATCCTCAAGCTCAGGACTCCGGTTCTGAGCAACAAGCAATACAGCGAGCACCTCAGCTCTCCGTGGACGTAGGGTTTTACGCTCCGGCGGCCCGAACCACGTATAACTCGCCGTGTCAAGCTCCTCCCTAACTCGTCCCTACGCTTAAGCTCTCCGCAAGCGACTAGCCCCTCCGAAAAAAGAACCTCCGCGGGCAGCCCAGAGCAGGTCCGGGGGAAGTGTCGACCACACACTTTGACAACACATTTGTCGGGGTTCAGCTTAGTGCGTGTGGAGCGCAGTTTGTCAAAGACTAGGGCTAGTTTATCTAACAAGGATGAGTTCTGCCTGACTTTGACAACGATGTCATCGACATACACCTCGACTAAGTCACTTATTACCTCTCCAAAGGTTTTGTGCATAGCACGTACAAAGCTGGGAAGAGCATTCTTTAGACCATAGGGCATAGAGACGTAACAATACAGGCCGTCTACTGTGATGAAAGAAGTGTGTTCTCCATCTTCTCTAGACATAGGGATCTGATGAAAGCCCGAGTAGGCGTCTAGGAAGCATAGCATATCAAGGCCTGATGTAGAGTCTACTATTTGATCTATTCTAGGGAGGGGGAATGGATCTTTTGGACATGCCTTATTGAGACTGGAGTAGTCGATGCACATCTGGAGCTTCCCGCCGACCTTCGGGACGACGACGGGGTTCGCCAATCTCCTGGGGTGGTGGACTTCCCGTATGAAGCCAGCGTCCAGCAGCTTCTTGATTTCTTCTCGGATAAAGTTCTGCCGCTCGATGGACTGCTTGCGGGGCTTCTGTTGGACTGGACGGGTGTCAGGGAAGATCTTCAGATGGTGCTCGATCACCTCCCTAGGGATCCCCGGCATCTGCGACGGTTGCCATGCAAACACGTTGTGCCGGAGGAAGGTGATGAGCGCGCCTTCCTTTTTGCTGTACAGGCCCCCGGCTACCCGGTGGTCTGGGCAGCATCGGCGCCGACTTGGACGACCTTTAGGGGGACGTCGCCCTCATCGAGGGGTTGCACGCGGGGTGCTGAGGTCGAGGCACGGTGGCATGCACTCGGGTGGAGCTGGCCCGGCTCTGCACCACCAGGGGCTGGTGCTCGGGCTGTTGCATGTGCTTGGAGCTTCTCCAAGGCTGACACTGCAGCAGTGCGGTCTCCACGAATCTTGAGGACGCCTTTGGTGTAGGCATCTTCAAGACGAGGTAGCCGTAGTGGGCTACAGCCATAAATCGGTACAGTGCTGGCCTGCCGATTATGGCGTTGAAGAGGAGGTCGATCTCCGCCACGTCGAACAGAATGTACTCTGTTCGATAGCTGTCCGGTGCCCCAAGGTCACCGGAAGGCTGATGTTGCCGTAGGGGACGACTTGTCCCGGCCCTACCCCCGAGAACGGGCTCGATGGGGTGAGCTTGGTCATCGGGATCTGCAGCTTCTGGAAAGCTGCGCGGCTGATGAGGTTCAGCCCAGCCCCGCCATCTATCAGAATGTGGTATATCCTCACGTTGGTGATGGTGGGTGCTACCAAGAGCGGTAGCTGGCCGGCCCCAGCCATGTTCCTGGGGCAGTCGGCGGCTTCGAAGCTGATGGGGGTTCCCATCCACTTGAGGTGCGGCGCGGCACTTGGGAGAGGAGCCACCGACGCTACTGCTCGGCGCAGAGTCTTGACTGCGTTTCGGGACGAGGGTCAGAGGACCTGCCGTAGATGACGTAGAGCGTCTTCTGGCGCTCGTCGTCGCTGGAGCTGGAGTCCTCATGGTTGTGCACCGCCTTCACGGCGCGCCGAGGCTCCTGAAACTCAGCCTGGTGGTCGACGTTGTCTTAGGTGTCGACCTTCTGCTTGCCCTCCCTTTGACCGAAGGGAGGGGCGTCAGCACGCGGTTGCTTCCCCTTGCGGAAGCGCTCTGCGAGCTTCTGAATCTCCCGGCACTCAGCAGCAGTATGGCTGCTGGTGTTGTGCACGGGGCACGGCTCGCCTTGGTCACCATCTGGAGCTGGTGACTGTCGCTGCCTCTTGTCGAGGCGTGGCCCCCGAGCTCTACTGCAGCAACAGGAGCTGTGGTCGGTGGCTTCATCTTGCCACCGCCCCGGTTCTTGATCTTCTTGCTGCTTCCATGGGAAGCAGCGCCAGATCTGGGTTGTCCTCCTGATTCGGAGGCTGGCTGTGAGTGCCAGTGCCGCCCTTCTGCTGCCCTGGCGCACTTGTCCGCCAGGCTTAAGAGCTCTGAGACATCGCGAACTTCTCTGGTCGCAAGCTGTCGAAGTGTGTGGTCGACACTTCCCCTGCACCTGCTCTGGGCAGCCCACGGAGGCTCTTTTTCGGAGGGGCTAGACGCTTGTGGAGAGCTTCAAAGTTAGGGACGAGTGAGGGAGAAGCTTGACACGGCGAGTTTTACGTGGTTCGGGTTGCCGGAGCGTAAAACCCTACGTCCACGGTGAGCAGAGGTGCTCGCTGTATTGCTTCCTGCTCAGAACCGGAGTCCTGAGCTTGAGGGTGAGAGATGTCTAGCGTGCGAGTTCTCAGCGTTCGAACCTAAGGGTGCGAATGGCTGGAGTGCCAACCCTTGCTAACGTTGCCTACCCGAGCCTTTTATAGTCCATGGCTTGGGCGGCTTACAAGGTGGGCCCCGTGGACCCAAGGTGGCCCCGGGGTGATTTCCTACCAGCTTCTATGTCTTGGCGCTGGCGTCGAGGTCCTCGTCCTGCCACCCTGCCCATGCTGCAGGCTAGGTGTAGCGTGCAGCCGTTGGTGATGGCAGGGATGGCAGGGCATGTCTTGTCTGTTTCTTGTCGCTGCCTTCAACGGTCTGCAGCTTCTGACACTGTGTGCCTGTCTCCACTGTGACTGGTCACAGTGGCGCCTGCCTGACGTGCGCCGCGCCCCCGCGTCTTGGGAAGGCGCGTTTCTTAAATGCCTTGTACGGTAAAGGCATGGCGCGCCTTTACTCCTGCTGCCTACCGTACTGTGCGGACAGCGCTGCTCTGCTGGCCACGTGTTGGGCCCAGAGCTCTCCTCTGAGGAGAGGAGGAGCTCTGGCCCCGCTGGACACGTGGAGCCTTCGGAGCTCACCCCCGCGGAGGGGGCAAGGTCTGGCCTACTAGGCCACGTGGCAGGCCTGGAGCTATCCACCGAGGGGAGGGAAACTCCGGCCCTACTGGACACGTGGCTCCTTCGGAGCTCGCCCCGGCGGAGGGGGCGAGGTCCGACCCTCTGGGCCACGTGGCAGGCCCAGAGCTATCCTTTGAGGAGAGGAGAGCTCCGGCCCTGCCGGACACATGGTGCCTTCGGAGCTTGCCTCTGCGGAGGAGGCGAGGTCCGGCCTTCCGGGCCACGTGGCAGGCCCGGAGCTATCCTCTGAGGAGAGGAGAGCTCCGGCCCTGCCAGACACGTGGTGCCTTCGGAGCTCGCCCCTGAGGAGGGGGCGAGGTCCTTATGCGGTTTTACCCTGTGCGCGGGGGTACCCGGTATTGAGGGTACCAACAGTGGCCCCCCAGGCCCACCTCGGGAGAGGTAACGATCCTCGGGTGGGGCCTTCTTCTTTCCGCGCACTTCCTTGTCTTGAGTATTCCCTGTGCTGATAGGGTTTCTATGGCTTCGGTGTTCAGCTTCTGAGGAGAGGGTGAACCCTGGCATCGGATCTCAGCCCTGCTGTGGGGACGGAGGTCCGGAAGTCATCGGAGCTCAGGCCCACGGAGGGTGTGAGGTCCGGCATCAGGGCTCGCCTCTGAAAGGAGGGCGAGGGCTTGCATCGGAGCTCGGGCCAGCTATGGGGGCGGAGGTCCGGAAGTCATCGGAGCTCAGGCCCACGGAGGGCGCGAGGTCCGGCATCAGGGCTCGCCTCTGAAAGGACGGCGAGGGATGGCATCGGAGTTCGGCCTAGCTATGGGGGCGGAGGTCCGGAAGTCATCGGAGCTCAGGCCCACGGAGGGCGTGAGGTCCGGCATCAGGGCTCGCCTCAGAAAGGAGGGCGAGGGCTGGCCTCCGAGCTCGGCCCAGCTATGGGGGCGGAGGTCCGGAAGTCATCGGAGAGCAGGCCCACGTAGGGCGTGAGGTCCGGCATCAGCGCTCGCCTCTGAAAGGAGGGCGAGGGCTGGCCTCGGAGCTCGGCCCAGCTGTGGGGGCGGAGGTCCGGAAGTCATCGGAGCTCAAGCCCACGGAGGGCGTGAGGTCCGGCATCAGCGCTCGCCTCTGAAAAGAAGGGCGAGGGCAGGCCTCGGAGCTCGGCCCAGCTGTGGGGACGGAGGTCCTGAAGTCATCGGAGCTCAGGCCCACGGAGGGCGTGAGGTCCTGCATCAGCGCTCGCCTCTGAAAGGAGGGCGAGGGCTGGCCTCGGAGCTCGGCCCAGCTGTGGGGGCGGAGGTCCGGACGTCATCGGAGCTCAGGCCCACGGAGGGCGTGAGGTCCGGCATCAGCGCTCACCTCTGAAAGGAGGGAAAGGGCTGGCCTGGGAGCTCGGCCCAGCTGTGGGGGCGGAGGTGCGGAAGTCATCGGAGCTCAGGCCCACGGAGGGCGTGAGGTCTGGCAACAGGGCTCGCCTCTGAAAGGAGGGCGAGGGCTGGCCTGGGAGCTCAGCCCAGCTGTGGGGGCGGAGGTCAGGAAGTCATCGGAGCTCAGGCCCATGGAGGGCGTTAGGTCCGGCATCAGGGCTCGCCTCTGAAAGGAGGGAGAGGGCTTGCATCGGAGCTCGGCCCAGCTCTGGGGGTGGAGGTCCGGAACTCATCGGAGCTCAGGCCCACGGATGGCGTGAGGTCCGGCATCAGCGCTCGCCTCTGAAAGGAGGGCGAGGGCTGGCCTCGGAGCTCGGCCCGCTTGTGTGTTCTCGAAGATTGATCTCAGGTCGGGATACCACCAACTTAAGATAAGGCAATCTGATATTCCCAAGACAGCTTTCGTATCTCGGTACGGACTGTATGAATACACTGTCATGCCTTTCGGGCTAACTAATGCCCCGACGTACTTCATGTATCTCATGAACAAGGTATTCATGGAATATCTGGACAAATTTGTGGTGGTTTTCATAGATGACATTCTCGTTTTCTCCAAAGATGAAGCGGAACATGAGAAACATCTAAGGTTGGTGTTGCAGAGGCTGAGAGAACACCAACTATATGCCAAGTTGAGCAAGTGTGAGTTTTGGCTGAAGAGGGTTCCCTTCTTAGGACATATAATCTCGGAGGGAGGAATCTCCGTAGATCCCGCCAAAATTGAGGATATACAGAAGTCGAAGACCCCTGAAAATGTCGGGGAAGTTCGAAGCTTCTTGGGATTGGCTGGGTATTATCGACGGTTTATCGAGGGTTTCTCCAAGATCTCGAGACCCCTCACCAAACTGTTGGAGAAGGGAATCACATTCACATGGACGCCGCAGTGCGAGACGAGTTTTCAGGAGTTAAAGAAAAGATTGACAACAGCCCCAGTGCTAGTTATGCCAGATATGCAGAAGAACTTTACGGTGTACTGCAATGCCTCTGGAAACGGGTTGGGATGTGTTCTCATGCAAGAAGGGCATGTCGTGGCTTATGCATCCCGGCAGCTTCGGAAGCATGAGAAGAACTATCCTACACTTGACCTAGAACTAGCCGCAGTGGTACACGCGTTGAAAATTTGGCGGCATTACTTGATGTGGAAGAGGACAGAAATATATACGGATCATAAGAGTTTAAAGTACATTTTCAGACAGCCAGATCTCAACCTCAGACAAAGGAGATGGTTAGAGCTAATCAATGACTTTGATGTGGGCATCAACTATCATCCTGGAAAAGCAAACGTCGTGGCAGATGCTTTAAGTCGGAAAGTGCAGGTCAATAAGTTGAGCTTGAAGGACATGCCTGCAGAATTGAAGGACGAGATTATAAGACTCAATTTATGCCTGGTGAATAGTGGTGAAGCCATCGCCATGGAAGTGGACTCCACACTAGAGCGAGACATACGCGAGGGTCAAAAGAATGATGAGAAGATACAAGAGATCAGACAACTCATCAAGGAAAATAAAGCTCCTGGTTTCAGAGAGGATGAACAAGGTACGGTGTGGCACGGGGAAAGAATCTGTGTGCCTGAAGTAAAAGAGATTCGTGAATTGATTTTGAAGGAGGCTCACGATTCTGACTATTCCATCCATCCTGGGAGTACGAAGATGTACCAGGACCTCAAGAGCAGGTATTGGTGGTATGGCATGAAGCGAGATGTCGCGGAACATGTTGCCTTATGTGACACATGTCAGTTGGTGAAAGCAGAACATCAATGACCCGCGGGATTATTGCAACCACTCAAAGTGCCTGAATGGAAATGGGAAGAAATCGGCATGGATTTCATAGTGGGATTGCCTAGGACCCAATCAGGATATGATTCAATATGGGTCATCATCGACAGGCTAACCAAGGTAGCTCATTTCATCCCCGTGAAAGAGAGCTACAGCAGATCCAAATTGGCAGAATTGTACATGTCAAGGATCGTGTGTTACCATGGAGTGCCAAAGAAGATAGTGTCAGATCGAGGGACACCGTTCACCTCAAGGTTCTGGCAGAAGTTGCATGAAACCATGGGGACCCATCTGAATTTCAGCTCTGCCTATCATTCCCAAACTGACGGGCAGACGGAAAGGACCAATCAGATTCTCGAGGATATGCTGAGAGCGTGTGCACTCAAAAACAATCAGAGTTGGGATAAGAACTTACCGTATGCGGAGTTCTCCTATAACAACAGCTACCAGGCTAGTATGAAGATGTCACCTTTCGAAGCTTTGTATGGGAGGAAGTGCAGAACTCCCCTATTTTGGAACCAAACAGGGGAAATTAAAGTGTTTGGACCCGAAGTACTACAAGAAGCCGAGGCGAAGGAGAGGGAAATTCGCAACAACATGAGGATAGCACAGACACGCCAAAAGAGCTATGCCGATGTACGTAGAAGAGAGCTCGTTTTCAACGTGGGAGATTATGTCTATCTCAAGGTGTCCCCTATCCGAGGACTTCGTTGATTCAGGGTAAAAGGGAAGTTGTCACCGCGATACATCGGACCCTTTCAAGTTCTGAAGAGGAAAGGCGAAGTGGCATATCAACTAGAATTACCGGCCCGCCTATCAGATGTGCACGATGTATTCCATGTTTCACAGCTCAAGAAATGCCTGAGAACGCCTGAAGAGGTGTTACCCATGAATGAGGTGGACGTAGCTGAGGATTTGTCTTATGCCGAGCAACCATTCAGGATTTTGGAGACAATGGAACGCCTCACCAGAAATAAAAGAATCCGCATGTGCAAGGTGCAGTGGAAGAATCACTCAGAAGAGGAAGCCACCTGGGAGCGAGAAGATGAGCTTAAGGAACAATTTCCGGAATTGTTTTCTTATAACCACCAATCTCGAGGACGAGATTTCTTTTAAGGGGGGTAGAGCTGTAACACCCCAAAAATCCTGTTAAGAGGGGAATTTAAAATTTTTTGGATGTGTTGCATGTGCTGCAAAAATTCAAATTCAAACTGGAATTCAAATTAAACTCAAAACAGAAAAGAAATAGAAAAATAAAAAGGTAAAACAGAAAAAAACCGGCCAGTGGGCCGAAACCCACCAGCCGGCCCACCCGATCCCGCGCCAGCCCGCAGCCGCCCCCCCCCTTCTTCCCACTGACACGCGGGGCCCGCCAACCTTTCTTCCTCCTCGTGCTCGCGCCCGCGCTCGGCCGGACTCTCTCACCCATAATCAAACCGACCGGAAAATCTCGCGTATCCCAGCCGACTTCCGGACCCCGAAGACTCCAGCTCGATCTAAACCAACCCGCCGCCCTCCCCCGTCTATAAAAACCCCGGCATTGTCCCGTTTTTCCCCCACGATCCGCCGATTTTCTCTCCGGTGAGAACCCGAGCCCCTCCGGCGAATTCTGCCCAATCTACGCTCGGGAATTCTGATCTAACTCGCTGGTCTTGATCCACCGCCTCCGGGGAACCTGCAGGTGCAGAAAACACGGTGGTTTGCAGTTCAAACACAGCGCCGACGAGCCTCGCCGTGAATTCACCTCGGACCTCGTCGCCGACAGCCTTCCAGGACCTCCGAGTTCAAGAAAACCCCCGAGGTGAGATCCCCGACCTCCCTCTACCGATCTATGCCATAAAATCACAGTTCTAGGAAGAATTTACGAAGATCCGAAACTCTCCGGCGAGATCGCCGCCTCCCGCCGCCGTGCGCCGCCGGGCAGCGCCGCCCGCGCTCGATCAGAGTGACGTGGCCGCTTGTGCGCCGTCTATTTTAAATCGCACGGTAGAATTGAAATCCCCGCGTACCGGTTCGACGTTATAATCTCGGCCATCTATTTTAAATCGGACGGTCCACGTCAGCCCCGCGTTATAAACACTGGAATTCTTACGCGCTACCCCCTGGGGTTCTCGGAAAATAAGAGCTAGCCCCGGAAACTTCTGATCTAGCCCCTGGAAGTTCAGAAAATCATGTAAATTCATTTCAAAATCTGTTTTGACCTCTGGACTTAATAAAAATTAGGAAAAATCCCTCTGTTATGTGTAGCTAGACCCCTGAAAATTCTTAAAATAATATTATAGACCCTGTAGTGGGGTGAGTTTACCTTTTTAACCCTATGTGATATTAAATTTAGGAAATTGAATATGTGGTTAGTATTTAAAATTTAAAAGATGGGACAAACATATTGTCAATTCAAATTAAAAACTTTCCTAGTACTTGGAAAACCTTGGAGTGAGATAAAAATAGATTTTTTGGCTGAAATGAATCTGTTTAATTGATTATTCACATTTATTAGTAATAGGGACACATTTTTAGGTAGAGAATAATTCTGAAAATTAGTAAAATAAATGTAAAATAGTTCACATCAGAGGAGAAGTTCAAAAGTATATTATTTAATATTTTAGACCCAAAACCTATTCTGTTTAGATGAGGTGTCTTACTATTTTCATAATAAAGTTCACATTTAGGCATAGGAAATAAATCTGAAAATATGGCAAGCTAGGTATAAATAATTAGAAAATGATAAATGAAGTTTCTAAAATCCAAAGAATTCAGTTTAGGGTTGGTAGAAGTTCTGAAGACACATATGGAGTAGGAAAATACCTTTCATGCATGCTTAGTAGCTAAAAGGTGTAGTAGTTGAATATAAGGAATTTATTTAAATTGGAAAATTCATATATATAGTATGCAAGCATAAATATGAATACAAAAATAGAAATCATATACACATGTTTAAAAGTGCATGTAAGCCAAAAATCAACACACATAAAGTAACCACAACACATAGAATTTGTGAATGGCTTTCATAAATGTGAATGTGTGGTTGATATGAAGTGGAAGTGTGAACTATGTCTTATGGATTGTTGTTTTTCTCTTGCTATGTGTGATGGTATGATGTAGAACCTGCTCCAGAGCAAGTTCTTCTTTTCCAATATCAGGACTACCCATTCCAAGAGCAGCATGAAGGAGGCAAGTGTCCTTGACCACTTTGTTCCTATACTAGGATGTGTAGATAGAATTATTTGCATTGTCAATTTAAACATGAAACCCATGCTAGGAAGTTTCCCTAGAATTGCATTACCTTGTTTCCTTGTAGCTTGGGTTGGGATTTATTTTATCATGTCATTTATTTACATGCTTATGCTTAGCCATGCTTAGAATGGGTTATTTGGGATATGAGATCATCAGTTTATTTTACCATACTCTTGAATGAGATATTGTGAGTTATGTAGAGGTAGGGATCAAGGCAAGTTGGATGATTTGGTTGGTGCTGGGTGCACGAGACTCGGGTTTGTGTTTAGTACTTGCCTGGATCCTAAGTACCGGTTCATGGAGCATGTAACCTGGCTTTACCGTGCCAACCACATGCTGAGATGGGGCAGCTTGGCCAATTAATTAGGTGTATCCCCGACGTAGTATGGGTGTGTTGGATGGTGCGGGGAATAGGTGTCAGCTGGACTACCTTATAAACCGTAAGGCTCAAGAGGGGGCCACTGCAGTGGGGTTGGAGCCTCTTGTATGCTGTTAGGGGTGAAACCTCAGTGGGCCCACGCTCGTCGGGAATCCCTTTGTAAAGGCTTCGTAGTGATCTCCTGGCTACACACCTGGAAAGTGTGAATGTGGTTCGTGGCCACTAGCATAATGGAGGTTCTTTTAGTCCACCCGGCAATGGGGGATGAAATCACTACATGTGGGTACAGTGGTACAAACTCTGCAGAGTCAAAACTGTCATGACAGCCGTGCTCACGGTCACGAGCGGCTTGGACTTATTCATGATTAGAGGAGTGATGGTTTTGGAAGTTGTAGATGTTAAGTGGGGAGCCTAACATTGGAAATGATGTTATGGTTATTTGATTTTGATGATGGGATGGGAGATTGGGACCATTTCACCTGTGTAGTAATGTAGGTGCTTAATAAGCTAAGGTGGTAGGCCATAATTGCGTAGTGCTATAACCATGAGTTCAACCTCTCCTTGTTCTAGCCATGCATGACATAACTTTCCCACACTTGCTGAGTACCATCGGTACTCAACCTTGCATATTTGTTGGTTTATATTGCTGCTCAGGTCAAGATAATGAGGTGGTGTATAATGATCAAGACTTTGGACCCGATGAAGGTTTCTAGGTTCATGGAGTGTCACACCCGGTTTTTCCGAAGAACAACCAAGTGAATATCACATGTATGCCAGGATTATTTTCTCATACATGTGATGACAAATAGTGAAGCATCATTTATTACAAGCCAGGTGTCGAATATAAATAAGTCTTTCATAGCAAATGTCTCGATGGACAATAATAAGTTCATCACAAGTAAATAAACTAGCAGCGGAATATTATTCTTGAGGGCTCCGTCACAGGCGTTGCCCGGGGGTCTCCATGAACCTAGAAACCTTCTTCGGGTTCAAAGTCTTGGTCATTATACACCACCTCATTATCTTGACCTGAGCAGCAATATAAACCAACAAATATGCAAGGTTGAGTACCGATGGTACTCAGCAAGTGTGGGAAAGTTATGTCATGCATGGCTAGAACAAGAGAAGGTTGAACTCATGGTTAAAGCACTATGCAAGTAATACCTATCACCTTAGCTTATTAAGCACCTACATTACTACACAGGTGAAATGGTCCCAAACTCCCATCCCTTATTGCACCCCGACCTTAGGTGCCTGGCCTTTATTGTCTTGGGGTTGGTTTGGGGGTCCTTGCACTGCTGGTCGAGGTGGATATGCGGGGCAAGGCTGCTGTACAAACTGACGTTGCGGCTGTGCTGGTGCTGCCGGAGGCCTGTAGTTCGGGTTGTACCCTCGTGGTGCTGAGTAGGGTACCGCAGCACGGTTCGTCTGCCCTGCAGGTTGCTGCATCAGATGTGGGCGGGTGTTGCTCCCTGAGGCTTGATGTGACCACCCGGCCTTCCTCTTATTCTCATTTTCCAAGGCCTTTAGCTTCCTTTCTACCACAAACGCTCTGTCCACCATCTTTTGGAAGCTTTCATACTCATTTGAGGACATTGCACACTGCATTTCTGCGGTAAGTCCCTCCACGAAACAATCTTGTTTCTGCTCATCAGTCTCTATGTCCCGTGGGGCATAACGGGATAGTTGAGTAAATTTAGTGAGGTATTCACTCACCGTCATGTTTCCCTGCTGCAGTCCCAAAAACTCCTTCCTCTTGTTTTTGAGTTCACCTCTTGGGATGTAATGGTTGCGGAAGCTACGCTTGAACTCTTCCCAAGTGATGTTCTCAGGGTCATGATGGGCGGCCACGTAGGCGGTCCACCAATCAGCAGCAGGTCCATGCAATTGATGAGAGGCAAACAGCACCCTCTCATACCCTTGGCACTGTATGATCCTCATCTTACTTTCAATGGTCTTCAGCCAATCATCTGCCTCCAGAGGTTCAGCAGCACTTGCAAACTTTGGAGGTTGAGTTCCTAGAAACTCACTCAACCTTGGTTGGCGTGGTGCAGCTTGTGGAGGTGGAACTTGATGCAAGTTGGCCACCACTTCAGTCAAGTTCTGGATGAGCTGATTTTGATTCTCCACCATTTGGTGGAGGGGATCAACTCCTTCACGGCGACCACCCCGGTCCTGGCCTCCAGAAAGATAAGGGTTGCATGCCTCATCGTTGTTGTTGGCGGGGTTGGCAGCACGTCCTTTTCCTCTTCCGGCCATCTGGCAGAATCAACCAATGTTAATTTGAAAGCATTTAGTATCATCTTACTACTTTCATTTGTTTGTACTTTGAAATGTTGAGGCATTGTTATACTTTTCTGAGGGTTCATTTCTCACACAAAAATAAATGCAATATTATTTCATGTGGGTTCTCACAGCAAAGCAAAACAATCTAAAGACGAGGCTGTGGACAATTGCTCATTGTTTCCACAACTCATGTCACACACCAAGCATTAACACACCATTAACTTAACGACTCGACTATTCGACATCTTGCTAACTAAGGGAAGGACTCTACACTACTCGTTTTCTTTTGCTGGCTCTTCGGGATCTTCCTCATCATTTTGGCTTCCTTCTGACTCTGCTTTGGGTGGGGAGGCTGCTGGTGGAGAAGTGCGACGACGCCTTATCGCCCGACGATCTGGGGAGTCAGGAGTCCATGTATCATTCGCGGTGACACACAGTTCATTCCCATCTCCTCTTTCTCTCGCCCTCAGGCAGGCTCGCAGCAACGCCTCCGTTTCCTTCAGGGTGTCCCGAACATCCTGAAGCTCTTGCTGACACTCCTGCAGTCCAGTGCTGAGCATAGCAGCATCCTCCAAGCACAAGTCCATGTGCTCATGGGAAGTCCCTTGCTGCACTGGCGGGTATTTATACTCCGTTGTACCACTCTCACGCTGGAGGACATACATGTACTCAGTCCTGTCCAGGTGGCGACGATAGATGTGACTCTGGCAGGTCATGGCCTCCCAGGTGACATCCTTTTCCGCATCGACCTGTGTCGCTCGACAAGCTGGAGAGTGGTGGATCTTGAGCAGCTGATTTTCGTGTATGACCCTCATCTCTGAACTCCATTCTTCCCTCTTCTCACGGATGGTCCTGGTGGAGTTATAGAGGATGATTAGCTTGCCCCTATTGCCGGCGGCTTCGAGCATACGTCGAAGATGGCGCAACAAGCCTCCTACTTCCAATCCGTAGGAAAGGTACGTCACCGGACGGTTCTCCTCTCTTTGTGCAAGGGCAACTACGGGAACTCTCCCTCCTGTGGACTTGCGAGCGGTGCGAATCATGCAAACCATCTAAAACAAAAAGAATTTAAACTTAGGTTAGATAAAGTCTTAAACAAAAATCCTATTTTGAATGAAAGTTGGGGTAAGATGAAGAAAGTGACCCATTAAATAACACTTTTCAACACACACCTTGTAAAATAGTTTTTAAGAACATAGGGCCCTTAAATACGTCCATTTCTACCTAGGTCCACGTTCCAACGGGCAACCTTGGCTCTGATACCACTTCTATCACACCCGGTTTTTCCGAAGAACAACCAAGTGAATATCACATGTATGCCAGGATCATTTTCTCATACATGTGATGACAAATAGTGAAGCATCATTTATTACAAGCCAGGTGTCGAATATAAATAAGTCTTTCATAGCAAATGTCTCGATGGACAATAATAAGTTCATCACAAATAAATAAACTAGCAGCGGAATATTATTCTTGAGTGCTCCGTCACAGGCGTTGCCCGGGGGTCTCCATGAACCTAGAAACCTTCTTCGGGTCCAAAGTCTTGGTCATTATACACCACCTCATTATCTTGACCTGAGCAGCAATATAAACCAACAAATATGCAAGGTTGAGTACCGATGGTACTCAGCAAGTGTGGGAAAGTTATGTCATGCATGGCTAGAACAAGAGAAGGTTGAACTCATGGTTAAAGCACTATGCAAGTAATACGTATCACCTTAGATTATTAAGCACCTACATTACTACACAGGTGAAATGGTTTCAAACTCCCATCCCATCATCATAATCAAATAACCATAACCTCATTCCCAATGTTAAGCTCCCTGCTTAACATCCACGATCCATCCTCTAATCATGAATAAGTCCAAGCCGCTCTTGACCGTGAGCACGGCTGTCATGACAGTTTTGACTCTGCAGAGTTTGTACCACTGTACCCACATGTAGTGATTTCATCCCCCGTTGCCGGGTGGACTAAAAGAACCTCCATTATGCCAGTGGCTACGAACCACATTCACACTTCCCAGGTGTGTAGCCAGGAGATCACTACGAAGCCTTTACAAAGGGATTCCCGACGAGTGTGGGCCCACTGAGGTTTCACCCCTAACAGCATACAAGAGGCTCCAACCCCGCTGCAGTGGCCCCCTCTTGAGCCTTGCGGTTCATATGGTAGTCCAGCTGACACCTATTCCCCGCACCATCCAACACACCCATACTACGCCAGGGATACACCTAATTAATTGGCCAAGCTGCCCCATCTCAGCATGTGGTTGGCACTGTAAAGCCAGGTTACATGCTCCATGAATCGGTCCTTAGGATCCTGGCAAGTACTAAACACAAACCCGAGTCTCGTGCACCCAGCACACAACCAAAACATCCAACTTGCCTTGATCCCTACCTCTACATAACTCACAATATCTCATTCAAGAGTATGGTAAAATAAACTGATGATCTCATGTCCCAAATATCCCATTCTAAGCATGGCTAAGCATATGCATAATAATAAATGAAATGATAAAATAAATCTCAACCCAAGCTACAAGGAAAACAAGGTAATGCAATTCTAGGGAAACTTCCTAGCATGGGTTTCATATTTCCATTGACAATGCAAATAATTTTATCTACACGTCCTAGCATAGGATCAAAGTGGTCAAGGACACTTGCCTCCTTCCTGCTGCTCTTGAAATGGGTAGTCCTGATCTTGGAAAGGAATAACTTGCTCTTAAGCAGGTTCTACATCATACCATCACACATAACAAAAGAAAAACAACAATCCATAAGACATAGTTCACACTTCCTCTTCATACAAACCACACATTCATATTTATGAAAGTCATTCTCCATTATATGTGTTGTGGTCACTCCATGAGTGTTGATTTGTGGCTTGCATGCACTTTTAATCATGTGTATATGATTCCTACTTTTGTGTTCACATTTATACTTACATACTATATATATGAGTTTCCAATTTAAATAAATTCCTTATATTCAATTACTACACCTTTTAGCTATCAAATATGCATGAAAGGTATTTTCCTTCTCCATATGTGTCTTCAGAATTTCTACCAACCCTAAACTGAATTCTTTTGGATTTTAGAAACTCCATTTATCATTTACTAGTTGATATATTTTCAAATTTATTTTCCTATGCATAAATGTGTACTTTATTATGAAAATAACAAGACACATCATCTAAACAGAATAGGTTCTGGTCCTAAATAATTTAATAACATATTTTGACCTTTGCCTCTGATGTAAACTATTTCAAAATTATTTTCCCTATTTCCTAGAACTATTCTTTACTTAAAAATGTGTCTCTAAATGTGAATAATAAATTAAACAGATTCAATTCAGCCCAAAATATGTTTTTATCTCACTCCAAAGTTTCCTAAATACTGAGAAAGTCTTTAATTAAATTTTGACAATATGTTTGTCCCACTTTTTAATTTTTAAACACTAGCCACATATTCAATTTCCTAAATTAAATACTAAACAGGGCTAAAAAGGTAAACTCACCCCACTACAGGGTCTATAATATTATTTTCAGAATTTCCAGGGGTCTAGCTACACTTATCAGAGGAGTTTTTCCTAATTTTTATTAAGTCCAGGGGCTAAAACTGATTTTTAAATGAATTTACATGATTTTCTGAAGTTCCAGGGGCTAGATCAGAAGTTTCCGGGGCTAGCTCTTATTTCCCGAGAACCCCAGGGGGTAGCACGTAAGATTTCCAGTCTTTATAACGCGGGGCTGACGTGGACCGTCCGATTTTAAACCGATGGCTGAGATTATAACGCCGAACCGGTACGCGGGGATTTAAACCCTACCGTGCGATTTAAAATAGACGGCACACAAGCGGCCACGTCGCTCTGATCGAGCGCGGGCGGCGCTGCCGGCGGCGCACGACGGCGGGAAGCGGCGACCTCGCCGGAGACTTTCGGATCTTCGAGAATTCTTCCTAGAACTGTGATTTTATGGCATAGATCGGTGGAGGGGAGGTCGGGGATCTCACCTCGGGGGTTTTCTTGAGCTCGGAGGTCCTGGAAGGTGATCGGCGACGAGGTCCGAGGTGAATTCTCGGCGAGGCTCGTCGGCGCTGTGTTTACTCCGCAAGTCACCGAGTTTTATGCACCTGCAAGGTTCCCCGGAGGCGGTGGATCAAGACCAGCGAGTTAGATCGGAATTTCCGAGCTTAGATCGGCCAAAATTCGCCGGAGAAGTCTCGGTTCTCACCGGAGGAAAATCGGCGGATCGCGTGGGAAAAACAGAACGAGGCCGGGGTTTTTATAGACGGGGGAGGGCGGCGGGGTGGTTTAGATCGAGTTTGCGTCGCTCCCGAACAGAATTCGGCTGGAATACGCGAGAATTCCCGATCGGTTTCGATTCGGGTGAGAGAGTCTGGCGCTGGCGCGAGGTAGACGATGAACTGGCGGGCCCCGCCTGTCAGTGGGGGAAAGCGGCGCGCGCGGCTGCGGGCTGGCGCGGGCGCTGGTTGGGCCGGCTGGTGGGTTGCGGCCCACTGGCCGGTTTTTTTCTGTTTTCTCTTTTTCTTTTTCTATTTCTTTTCTGATTTGAGTTTAATTTGAATTCCAGTTTGAATTTGAATTTTTGCAAAACATGCAACACGTCCAAAAATTTTTAAATTCCCCTCTTAACATGATTTAGGGTCTTAACAAAATTTTGGGGTGTTACAGCTCTACCCCCCTTAAAAGAAATCTCGTCCTCGAGATTGGTGGTTCTAAGAAAACAATTCCGGAAATTGTGCCTTTAGCTCATCTTCCCACTCCCAGGTGGCTTCCTCTTCTGAGTGATGCTTCCACTGCACCTTGCACATCCGGATTCTTTTATTTCTGGTGAGGCGTTCCATTGTCTCCAAAATCTTGTATGGTTGCTCGGCATAAGACAAATCCTCAGCTACGTCCACTTCATTCATGAGTAACACCTCCTCAGGCGTCCTCAGGCATTTCTTGAGTTGTGACACATGGAATACATCGTGCACATCCGATAGACGAGCCGGTAGTTCTAGTTGATACGCCACTTCGCCTTTCCTCTCCAAAACTTGAAAGGGTCTAAAGTATCGAGGTGACAACTTCCCTTTCACCTTGAACCGACGAAGTCCTCTGATAGGGGACACCTTGAGATAGACATAGTCCCCCACGTTGAAAACGAGCTCTCTTCTTCGTACATCGGCATAGCTCTTTTGGCGTGTCTGTGCTATCCTCAAGTTATTGCGAATTTCCCTCACCTTCGCCTCGGCTTCTTGTAGTACTTCTGGACCAAACACATTACTTTCCCCTGTTTGGTTCCAAAATAGGGGAGTTCTGCACTTCCTCCCGTACAAAGCTTCAAACGGTGACATCTTCATACTAGCTTGATAGCTGTTGTTATAGGAAAACTCCGCATACGGTAAGTTCTTGTCCCAACTCCTATTGTTTTTGAGTGCACATGCCTTCAGCATATCTTCAAGGATCTGATTGGTTCTCTCCGTCTGCCCGTCAGTTTGGGGATGATAGGCAGAACTAAAGTTCAGATGGGTTCCCATGGTTTCGTGCAACTTCTGCCAGAACCTTGAGGTGAACTGTGTCCCTCGATCCGACACAATCTTCTTTGGCACTCCATGGTAACACACGATCCTTGACATGTACAACTCTGCCAATTTGGATCCGCTGTAGCTTTCTTTCACGGGGATGAAATGAGCTACCTTAGTTAGCCTATCAATAATGACCCATATCAAATCATACCCTGATTGGGTCCTAGGCAATCCCACGATGAAATCCATGCTGATTTCTTCCCATTTCCATTCAGGCACTTTGAGTGGTTGCAATAATCCCGCGGGTCGTTGATGTTCTGCTTTCACCAATTGACATGTGTCACATAGGGCAACATGTTCCACGACATCACGCTTCATGCCATACCACCAATACCTGCTCTTGAGGTCCTGGTACATTTTCGTACTCCCAGGATGAATTGAATAGTCAGAATCATGAGCCTCCTTCAAAATCAATTCACGGATCTCCTTTACTTCTGGCACACAGATTCTTTTCCCGTGCCACACCGTTCCTTGTTCATCTTCTCTAAAACCAGGAGCTTTATTTTCCTTGATGAGTTGTCTGATCTCTTGTATCTTCTCGTCATTCTTTTGACCCTCGCGTATGTCTCGCTCGAGTGTGGAGTCCACTTCCATGGCGATGGCTTCACCGCTATTTACCAGGCATAGATTAAGCCTTATAACCTCGTCCTTCAATTCTGCAGGCATGTCCTTCAAGCTCAACTTATTGACCTGCACTTTCCGACTTAAAGCATCGGCCACGACGTTTGCTTTCCGAGGATGATAGTTGATGCCCACATCAAAGTCATTGATTAGCTCTAACCATCTCCTTTGTCTGAGGTTGAGGTCTGGCTGTGCGAATATGTACCTCAAACTCTTATGATCCGTATATATCTCGGTCCTCTTCCCCATCAAACAGTGCCGCCAAATTTTCAACGCGTGTACCACTGCGGCTAGTTCTAGGTCATGTGTAGGATAGCTTTTCTCGTGCTTCCGGAGTTGTCGGGATGCATAAGCCACGACAAGCCCTTCTTGCATGAGAACACATCCCAACCCATTTCCAGAGGCATCACAGTACACTGTGAAATTCTTCTGCATATCTGGCATAATCAACACTGGGGTTGTTGTCAATCTTTTCTTTAGCTCCTGAAAACTCGTCTCGCACTGTGGCGTCCATGTGAATGTGATTCCCTTCTCCAACAGTTTGGTGAGGGGTCTCGAGATCTTGGAGAATCCCTCAATAAACCGTCTATAGTATCCAGCCAATCCCAAGAAGCTTCGAACTTCCCCGACATTTTCAGTGGTCTTCCACTTCTGTATATCCTCGATTTTGGCAGGATCCACGGAGATTCCTCCCTCCGAGATTATATGTCCTAAGAAGGGAACTCTCTTCAGCCAAAACTCACACTTTCTCAACTTGGCATATAGTTGGTGTTCTCTCAGCCTTTGCAACACCAACCTTAGATGTTTCTCAAGTTCTTCTTCATATTTGGAGAAGACGAGAATGTCATCTATGAAAACCACCACAAATTTGTCCAGATATTCCATGAATACCTTGTTCATGAGATACATGAAGTATGCCGGGGCATTAGTTAGCCCGAAAGGCATGACAGTGTATTCATACAGTCCGTACCGAGATACGAAAGCTGTCTTGGGAATATCAGATTGCCTTATCTTAAGTTGGTGGTACCCCGACCTGAGATCAATTTTCGAGAACACACAAGCTCCCCTCAACTGATCAAACAAGTCTTCAATGCGGGGTAATGGGTACTTGTTCTTGATGGTTACTTCATTCAAGGCACGGTAATCCACGCATAACCTTTGGGTTCCGTCCTTCTTGGGCACAAATATCACCGGAGCTCCCCATGGTGAGGAACTAGGACGAATATACCCCTTCTCCGTCAATTCTCTTAAATGATCCTTGAGTTCTTCTAGCTGCTTGGAGTCCATCCGATAAGGTCTCTTGTATATCGGGGCTGTTCCAGGTACTAGTTCAATTGCGAATTCCACTTCACGATCGGGAGGCATACCTGGCAACTCCTCCGGAAAAACATCTGGATATTCCTTGATGGTCCTGATTTCCTCAACTTTCACCTCAACTTGATTTAATTTAATGTCCCTCCTAGGCTCGTGTATTGTTATGAACTTTACTCTTGTGCCACTAGGGTGAGTTAGTTCCACCGTTCTGGTCGAACAATGGATGATTCCTTTATGTTTTGTCAACCAATCCATACCCAAAATAATATCTATCCCTTGTGAATCTATCACTATGAGGTTAGCAGTAAATACTACCCCATTAATGTCTAGGTTCACCTTGGGACACACTTGTCTTGTCCTTATTTCTCCACCCGGAGAGTTTACGGCTAGCATATGGTTCATTTATGTTGTTGCTAGGTCATGCTTCTTAACAAACCCTTGGGCAATGAACGAGTGGGTAGCACCAGAATCAAACAGCAGGATTGCAAGGTGTAAATTGGCAGGAAACTTACCAACTACCACGTCGGGTGCCTCTTGTGCTTCCTCCATAGTGACGTGGTTCACCCGTCCTCTCATTACATTCTGCTGTTGTGGCTGCGCGGGCTTCTTCTTTGGCCACTTATGGGCATAGTGCCCGACTTCACCACAGTTAAAACATTGCACCCCAACCTAAGGTGCCTGGCCTTTATTGTCTTGGGGTTGGTTTGGGGGTCCTTGCACTGCTGGTCGAGGTGGATATGCGGGGCGAGGCTGCTGTACAAACTGACGTTGCGGCTGTGCTGGTGCTGCCGGAGGCCTGTAGTTCGGGTTGTACCCTCGTGGTGCTGAGTAGGGTACCGCAGCACGGTTCGTCTGCCCTGCAGGTTGCTGCATCAGACGTGGGCGGGTGTTGCTCCCTGAGGCTTGATGTGACCACCCGGCCTTCCTCTTATTCTCATTTTCCAAGGCCTTTAGCTTCCTTTCTACCACAAACGCTCTGTCCACCATCTTTTGGAAGCTTTCATACTGATTTGAGGACATTGCACACTGCATTTCTGCGGTAAGTCCCTCCACGAAACAATCTTGTTTCTGCTCATCAGTCTCTATGTCCCGTGGGGCATAACGGGATAGTTGAGTAAATTTAGTGAGGTATTCCCTCACCGTCATGTTTCCCTGCTGCAGTCCCAAAAACTCCTTCCTCTTGTTTTTGAGTTCACCTCTTAGGATGTAATGGTTGCGGAAGCTACGCTTGAACTCTTCCCAAGTGATGTTCTCAGGGTCATGATGGGCGGCCACGTAGGCGATCCACCAATCAGCAGCAGGTCCATGCAATTGATGAGAGGCAAACAGCACCCTCTCATACCCTTGGCACTGTATGATCCTCATCTTACTTTCAATGGTCTTCAGCCAATCATCTGCCTCCAGAGGTTCAGCAGCACTTGCAAACTTTGGAGGTTGAGTTCCTAGAAACTCACTCAACCTTGGTTGGCGTGGTGCAGCTTGTGGAGGTGGAACTTGATGCAAGTTGGCCACCACTTGAGTCAAGTTCTGGATGAGCTGATTTTGATTCTCCAGCATTTGGTGGAGGGGATCAACTCCTTCACGGCGACCACCCCGGTCCTGGCCTCCAGAAAGATGAGGGTTGCATGCCTCATCGTTGTTGTTGGCGGGGTTGGCAGCACGTCCTTTTCCTCTTCCGGCCATCTGGCAGAATCAACCAATGTTAATTTGAAAGCATTTAGTATCATCTTACTACTTTCATTTGTTTGTACTTTGAAGTGTTGAGGCTTTGTTATACTTTTCTGAGGGTTCATTTCTCACACAAAAATAAATGCAATATTATTTCATGTGGGTTCTCACACCAAAGCAAAACAATCTAAAGACGAGGCTGTGGACAATTGCTCATGGCTTCCACAACTCATGTCACACACCAAGCATTAACACACCATTAACTTAACGACTCGACTATTCGACATCTTGCTAACTAAGGGAAGGACTCTACACTACTCGTTTTCTTGAGCTGGCTCCTCGGGATCTTCCTCATCATTTCGGCTTCCTTCTGACTCTGCTTTGGGTGGGGAGGCTGCTGGTGGAGAAGTGCGACGACGCCTTATCACCCGACGATCTGGGGAGTCAGGAGTCCATGTATCATTCGCGGTGACACACAGTTCATTCCCATCTCCTCTTTCTCTCGCCCTCAGGCAGGCTCGCAGCGACGCCTCCGTTTCCTTCAGGGTGTCCCGAACATCCTGAAGCTCTTGCTGACACTCCTGCAGTCGAGTGCTGAGCATAGCAGCATCCTCCAAGCACAAGTCCATGTGCTCATGGGAAGTCCCTTGCTGCACTGGCGGGTACTTATACTCCGTTATACCACTCTCACGCTGGAGGACATACATGTACTCAGTCGAGTCCAGGTGGCGACGATAGATGTGACTCTGGCAGGTGATGGCCTCCCAGGTGACATCCTTCTCCGCATCGACCTGTGTCGCTCGACAAGCTGGAGAGTGGTGGATCTTGAGCAGCTGATTTTTGTGTATAATCCTCATCTCTGAACTCCATTCTTCCCTCTTCTCACGGATGGTCCTGGTGGAGTTATAGTGGATGATTAGCTTGCCCCTATTGCCAGCGGCTTCGAGCATACGTCGAAGACGGCGCAACAAGCCTCCTACTGCCAATCCATAGGAAAGGTACGTCACCGGACGGCTCTCCTCTCTTTGGGCAAGGGCAACTACGGGAACTCTCCCTCCTGTGGACTTGCGAGCGGTGCGAATCATGCGAACCATCTAAAACAAAAAGAATTTAAACTTAGGTTAGATAAACTCTTAAACAAAAATCCTATTTTGAATGAAAGTTGGGGTAAGATGAAGAAAGTGACTCATTAAATAACACTTTTCAACACACACCTTGTAAAATAGTTTTTAAGAAAATAGGGCCCTTAAATACGTCCATTTCTACCTAGGTCCACGATCCTACGGGCAACCTTGGCTCTGATACCACTTCTGTCACACCTGGTTTTTCCGAAGAACAACCAAGTGAATATCACATGTATGCCAGGATCATTTTCTCATACATTTGATGACAAATAGTGAAGCATCATTTATTACAAGCCAGGTGTCGAATATAAATAAGTCTTTCATAGCAAATGTCTCGATGGACAATAATAAGTTCATCACAAGTAAATAAACTAGCAGCGGAATATTATTCTTGAGGGCTCCGTCACAGGCGTTGCCCATGGGTCTCCATGAACCTAGAAACCTTCTTCGGGTCCAAAGTCTTGGTCATTATACACCACCTCATTATCTTGACCTGAGCAGCAATATAAACCAACAAATATGCAAGGTTGAGTACCGATGGTACTCAGCAAGTGTGGGAAAGTTATGTCATGCATGGCTAGAACAAGAGAAGGTTGAACTCATGGTTAAAGCACTATGCAAGTAATACCTATCACCTTAGCTTATTAAGCACCTACATTACTACATAGGTGAAATGGTCCCAAACTCCCATCCCATCATCATAATCAAATAACCATAACCTCATTCCCAATGTTAAGCTCCCCGCTTAACATCCACGACTTCCAAAACCATCCATCCTCTAATCATGAATAAGTCCAAGCCGCTCTTGACCGTGAGCACGGCTGTCATGACAGTTTTGACTCTGCAGAGTTTGTACCACTGTACCCACATGTAGTGATTTCATCCCCCGTTGCCGGGTGGACTAAAAGAACCTCCATTATGCCAGTGGCTACGAACCACATTCACACTTCCCAGGTGTGTAGCCAGGAGATCACTACGAAGCCTTTACAAAGGGATTCCCGACGAGTGTGGGCCCACTGAGGTTTCACCCCTAACAGCATACAAGAGGCTCCAACCCCGCTGCAGTGGCCCCCTCTTGAGCCTTGCGGTTCATATGGTAGTCCAGCTGACACCTATTCCCCGCACCATCTAACACACCCATACTACGCCGGGGATACACCTAATTAATTGGCCAAGCTGCCCCATCTCAGCATGTGGTTGGCACTGTAAAGCCAGGTTACATGGTCCATGAACCGGTCCTTAGGATCCAGGCAAGTACTAAAAACAAACCCGAGTCTCGTGCACCCAGCACACAACCAAAACATCCAACTTGCCTTGATCCCTACCTCTACATAACTCACAATATCTCATTCAAGAGTATGGTAAAATAAACTGATGATCTCATGTCCCAAATATCCCATTCTAAGCATGGCTAAGCATATGCATAATAATAAATGACATGATAAAATAAATCCCAACCCAAGCTACAAGGAAAACAAGGTAATGCAATTCTAGGGAAACTTCCTAGCATGGGTTTCATATTTCCATTGACAATGCAAATAATTCTATCTAAACATCCTACCATAGGATCAAAGTGGTCAAGGACACTTGCCTCCTTCCTGCTGCTCTTGAAATGGGTAGTCCTGATCTTGGAAAGGAATAACTTGCTCTTAAGCAGGTTCTACATCATACCATCACACATAACAAAAGAAAAACAACAATCCATAAGACATAGTTCACACTTCCTCTTCATACAAACCACACATTCATATTTATGAAGTCATTCTCCATTATATGTGTTGTGGTCACTCCATGTGTGTTGATTTGTGGCTTGCATGCACTTTTAATCATGTGTATATGATTCCTACTTTTGTGTTCACATTTATACTTACATACTATATATATGAGTTTCCAATTTAAATAAATTCCTTATATTCAATTACTACACCTTTTAGCTATCAAATATGCATGAAAGGTATTTTCCTTCTCCATATGTGTCTTCAGAATTTCTACGAACCCTAAACTGAATTCTTTTGGATTTTAGAAACTCCATTTATCATTTACTAGTTGCTATATTTTCAAATTTATTTTCCTATGCATAAATGTGTACTTTATTATGAAAATAACAAGACACATCATCTAAACAGAATAGGTTCTGGTTCTAAATAATTTAATAACATATTTTGACCTTTGCCTCTGATGTAAACTATTTCACAATTATTTTCCCTATTTCCTAGAACTATTCTTTACTTAAAAATGTGTCTCTAAATGTGAATAATAAATTAAACAGATTCAATTCAGCCCAAAATATGTTTTTATCTCACTCCAAAGTTTCCTAAATACTGAGAAAGTCTTTAATTAAATTTTGACAATATGTTTGTCCCACTTTTTAATTTTTAAACACTAGCCACATATTCAATTTCCTAAATTAAATACTAAACAGGGCTAAAAAGGTAAACTCACCCCACTACAGGGTCTATAATATTATTTTCAGAATTTCCAGGGGTCTAGCTACACTTATCAGAGGAGTTTTTCCTAATTTTTATTAAGTCCAAGGGCTAAAACTGATTTTTAAATGAATTTACATGATTTTCTGAAGTTCCAGGGGCTAGATCAGAAGTTTCCGGGGCTAGCTCTTATTTCCCGAGAACCCCAGGGGGTAGCACGTAAGATTTCCAGTCTTTATAATGCGGGGCTGACGTGGACCGTCCGATTTTAAACCGACGGCTGAGATCATAATGCCGAACCGGTACGCGGGGATTTAAACCCTACCGTGCGATTTAAAATAGACGGCGCACAAGTGGCCACGTCGCTCTGATCGAGCGCGGGCGGCGCTGCCGGCGGCGCACGGCGGCGGGAAGCGGCGATCTCGCCGGAGACTTTCGGATCTTCGAGAATTCTTCCTAGAACTGTGATTTTATGGCATAGATCGGTGGAGGGGAGGTCGGGGATCTCACCTCGGGGGTTTTCTTGAGCTCGGAGGTCCTGGAAGGTGATCGGCGACGAGGTCCGAGGTGAATTCACGGCGAGGCTCGTCGGCGCTGTGTTTACTCCGCAAGTCACCGAGTTTTCTGCACCTGCAAGGTTCCCCGGAGGCGGTGGATCAAGACCAGCGAGTTAGATCGGAATTTCCGAGCTTAGATCGACCAGAATTCGCCGGAGAAGTCTCGGTTCTCACCGGAGGAAAATCGGCGGATCACGTGGGAAAAACAGAACGAGGCCGGGGTTTTTATAGACGGGGGAGGGCGGCGGGGTGGTTTAGATCGAGTTTGCGTCGCCCCCAAACGGAATTCGGCTGGAATACGCGAGAATTCCCGATCGGTTTCGTTTCGGGTGAGAGAGTCCGGCGCTGGCGTGAGGTAGACGATGAACTGGCGGGCCCCGCCTGTCAGTGGGGGAAAGCGGCGCAGGCGGCTGCGGGCTGGCGCGGGCGCTGGTTGGGCCGGCTGGTGGGTTGCGGCCCACTGGCCGGTTTTTTTCTTTTTTCTCTTTTTCTTTTTCTATTTCTTTTCTGATTTGAGTTTAATTTAAATTCCAGTTTGAGTTTGAATTTTTGCAAAACATGCAACACGTCCAAAAAATTTTAAATTCCCCTCTTAACATGATTTACGGTCTTAACAAAATTTTGGGGTGTTACATGGAGTCACCCGGGCAACGCCTGTGACAGAGCCCTCAAGAATAATATTTCGCTACTAGTTTATTTATTTGTGAGGAACTTATTATTGTCCATCGAGACATTTGCTATGTAAGACTTATTTATACTCGACACCTGGCGTGTAATAAATGATGCTTCACTATTTGTCATCACATGTATGAGAAAATGATCCTGGCATACATGTGATATTCACTCGGTTGTTCTTCGGATAAACCGGGTGTGACAAACGACCCGTTGTACAAGCACCTTGTGTGCCCTTGCCTCCTGTGCCCCGACCCAACATGGGCGCTCTGTCACAGCTCTGATACCACGCTGTGAGCGACACAGGACCTCGTTGGTTGGTGCCGTGATATGCGGCACCCAACAGCACACGGGTCAATGAAAACACATCATATTACATAAAGAGTTTGCGGAAGCGTACAATAAATGTTTTACAAATAAGTATATCAGAGTAAGCTACAGCAGAATACTATCACTCTCACCACTCATTTCTATACTAGAAACAAAGAAACAGTCCAGCCCGCGGTCGTTTCTTACTAGCAACACGAAGACAATCTGCAGCGGCGAGGATGCTCTTTGAGTAGGCACTCGGAGGTTCCCGAGTCTCATCGGCATACCTTCCTAAGCATGAAGTCAATTACCTGCAAAACAACTCGGATAACATCCGTGAGCATGACGCTCAGCAAGACTTAACCGTCACCCTAAACATGAAACTCTATGTGAGGCTATGAACCTAAAATAGGATGGCATAAGCATAATTAAACTCGCCTAAAAGTAAATCCTTACTTTCAGGTATTATTTGCAGCAACTTTTAAGTAACCTTGGGCACGCCACATCGGGAGTCCACAGTCAAACAAGAAATGCTTTCCCCCGATGTAAATTGCTCACGGCATAAAAGAATCGAGTTTGCACTAGTCTATTCATCAAGATCCAATACAAAGCTAGTATGATACTTCCAATCAATATGATTAGTTCCTTTCTCATGCAATTTCTTACTACATCACGACAGTGAGAACAAGTATGCTCGGTCCATTCCGTGAGCGATGGTGATTCGAATTAATAACACCCGGACTACATGACACGTACGCCCGTACTCGACGTTGCCTACAACAACCATCACTGACGTCGTACGTGGCAGCCTTTTCCCAGTTTCACCCCCGCTGAATCGATCAAATCGCCCCGTACAGTAGCCACTCTCATGGTGCACCTGCCACGTGAGATGTCATGTGAATGTTCCCCACATATTGCACACCGGCCGTCCGCCTGAGGCGACCCGAAAAGTCCCAATGACAGCTTCCCGAGGTACATCGGTTTACTGGGTCCCATATAGCCAGCATGAGTCCGGTACACAACTCAAACTTGTTCAACAGGTCCGCAAACGGATCGGTCCATGACCGACACAGACAGGTCTATAGCACCCAGGCCCCAATGTCCTGCTACTCTTACAACCTTCCGGTCTCAACTTTAACTTGCTAATTCATTTATGAACCAATCCCGTATGCCCCTGTTGTTCCTAAATCTGCGAGTAGCATCTCACCACTCGACATCTACCAAACAGTACTTATGCATGGCAGTTCTACATGGTCAAAGACAACTACCCAATAATGCATGGGTCATTTGGCTATGCAAAAGGAGTATCAAACACTAGACCTAATGCACAGTTCAAATCTTAACCAAAGGTGAATGCAAAATAAAAACTTAATAGCTATTAAATGCAAACCGGAGCTTGCCTGTTTTGCAGGGTAGTCGTATATAATCAGTTATTGTCCTTGTTGATCCACCCTTGACTCTTCGGAGCTTGATCCACTTCAATGAATCACTCCTTTGAATCCCCTTCGTTGTGGTTCCTATTGAAATGCACATGCACATGTTTTATAGAATGTAATGGAAAGAAGTTATAGAATTAATTTCTTAGGGACAAAGGTTGTGTGAAAAAACCAAGAATGGCTTGGTTTGCCTCTGTTGTGCAAAGAACAGACTTAAACTAAATTGACCTTAAGGCCTTAGCTATACACTAACCATTTTCCCTAATGAACCTAATAGATAAACTGAAAAGGTTTGAGTGCCACTGAAGAACAAGAACTCAAATGTCCTCAAAAGTTTCACAGCAGCTTCTATACTACCTAAGGATTTAGCTTTCCAAATTGCAGCTAATGTGGAATTAAATTGTGTTCTCCATAATTATCATAATGTCCCTCATGTATTTCCACATATAAATAAATATGGAGAACAAGAACAGGAAGTTCTAGGGCTCAACTTGAGCTGATAATTTACATGTGAGTTATTGGTCACATGAAAGTAATCTGGTCCAAAATTCAGCCCTTTTACTTGAGTAGTTCTTCCAGAACAATTCTTTTAAGCATTTCTAATCCAAAGAATTAATTCTGAAGTAATGTGCATTTTCATGCTCAATTAAGTGAACTACAATTTTCAGTATGTCTCAGAGAGCTTGCCTAAATTTTCCTATGATTTTTGGAGCTATGGATTGCCCAGAATAGATTTTTATAAGCTCGAAACATTTTCTGAAAATGTTTCTAGACCCTTATGAACACAGCATCTTGTATTTAGCAAACCCCCCTCAAATGATCTTCAAATGAGCTGAAACTTTGCTAGAAAGTCAAAACTATGCCCAAGAATATTCTGGCACAAATTGGGGATTTTTGGATAAACCAAACTCCCTCAATAATTCTTTTTCAGAAAACCTTCAAAGAATTATCCAGAATATAATATTGACTTTCATAAAATCTGAGTTCTTATTTGGATAGAACTCAGAGAGATGAATCCAACCCAATTGGAGTCACTCATTTTGGAGCTTTCTACAGGGAGCTATGATTTCTCAAAGTTTGAGCCCTCACTGGAATTGTTTTCCTACAGAAAATCCTACTGGGCCCGCTTATTTAAATTCCAGCCACTAGAATTGAAGCCACACCGGGACCACGGGGTTTTGCGCGCCAGCACACGGGATCCTGGCCACACCCGATCACGGGTTTGAATTCTGAGCTGCTGACAGCCGGGGCCCACGCTTTTCTTCTTCCTCCCGCCCTCTTTCTCGCGCCCGCACGCTCCCCCCCCAAGCCGGAGCAACCGGCTGCTCGCCGGACCGGCATTTCCGGCCGCCGCCCCGCTAGGGGCTCGCCGCCAGAGGGTTTAGGGCACCGAGGAACACGATGGTGGGTTCTTCTTGGGCTGCCGGTGGACGGAACCAGCTCGGCGACGTGCGGCGGCTACTATTGTGGTCCGGCACCGTCGCCCGAGGTCTCCAGCCCGCCAACACTTGCACCGATGAGCTCTACAGCACCAGCGCAGCTCTAGGAAGATCGGCACCACCTCAAAATAGCTCGGGAGTGGCCGCAGATATGGTTTCACCGTGCGACCGAATGGGTTCGCGGCGAACACCCCTAGTAGAGCTTGAAATCCGTCGCGCGGAGGCGTTTTCGTGCGAGGGATGCAAAAGGGAAAATGACCGCCGGCTAATCCAGCGTCTATGTGTCAAATTTGATGACTTAAGGAGGATTGGAGAGGAGTAATTTTAAGGAACTGTAGCTGGAGCTCGCTGTGAAGCTGTCGGGACAAAATCTTCAAATTGGTCGTCGATGCTTCATGGCATGGCTGGAGCTTTGGCTGAGAACAGCACCAAACCAGCGCGCGTCCGTGGCCGTGCTTGACCGATCTTGCTAACAACCGTAGTGGCCTGCCCACGTGAGACCGATCGCCGCCTTTGAGCTAGGTCGAGGCGGAAGTCGTTGATCACGGGAACAGAGGCTGCAACTCGGTGGTTTAGTCGTCGGGAGAGTGGTGTTTGAGCTCAGGGCGCTGCCTAGCAGCTCGGGGGAGGGAAGGGCATGGTGTTTCTTCGTTTCCCCGGTGGAACCGAGAGCGGACGTGAGGAGCGGTTTGTGTTCGGCGTTCTCGCGAGAGGAGAAAATGAATGGGCTTTGCTGCGGCCAGGGGGGGTGATCAAGCCGCTGAACCACCTCTGGGCGCTGGTACTCGAGCGAAAACAACAGGATTGAATCTTCAGTTCTCACCGGAGAGAAGAACGGCCGATCGGGGGGGGGGGGGGAAACAGGGCGATTTTTGGCGTTTATATAGGCGAGGGAGGGCGGCGGTCTGTTGGGATCGAGTTTGAGACGTCCGGGACCAGAATTCGGGCGGGGGCGCGGGTTTCCGGAGTCCGTTGAGATCGGGCACGGGGAAGAGTCCGGCCGTTGGGGGCACGCGGGAGGTGAGGGATGACACGCGGGCCCCGCGTGTCTTTGAGAGGAAGAGAGGGCGCGCGGTTGTGGGCTGGCGCGGGGGAGTAGTGGGCCGGCTGGTGGGTTTCGGCCCACTGGCCGGTGGGGTTTTTCTTTTTCTTTTTCTTTTTCCTTTTCTTTTCTGTTTTGATTTGAATTTGAATTCCAATTTAAATTTGAATTTTTGCACCACATGCAATACGTCCAAAAAATTTTAAATTCCCCTCTTTAGCAGATTTTGTGGTGTTACAGCTCTAACCCCCTTAAAAGAAATCTCGTCCTCGAGATTGGTGGTTCTAGGAAAACAATTCCGGAAACTGTGCTTTAAGCTCGTCTTCTCGCTCCCATGTGGCTTCCTCTTCCTAGTGATGCTTCCACTGCACCTTGCACATCCGGATTCTTTTATTTCTTGTGAGGCGTTCCATTGTCTCCAAAATCTTGACCGGTTGCTCGGCATAAGACAGATCCTCTGCTACGTCAACCTCATTCACGGGTAACATCTCTTCAGGCGTCCTCAGACATTTCTGGAGCTGTGACACATGGAATACGTCATGCACATCTGATAGGCGAGCCGGTAGTTCTAGTTGATATGCCACTTCGCCTTTCCACTCCAGAACTTGAAAGGGTCCGATGTATCGTGGTGATAACTTCCCTTTCACCTTGAACCGATGAAGTCCTCGGATAGGGGACACCTTGAGATAGACATAGTCCCCCACGTTGAAAATAAGCTCTCTTCTCCGTACATCGGCATAGCTCTTTTGTCGGGTCTGTGCTATCCTAAAATTGTTGCGGATTTCCCTCACTTTCGCCTCGGCTTCTTGTAGTACCTCGGGCCCAAACACTTTACTTTCCCCCGTTTGGTTCCAAAATAGGGGAGTTCTGCACTTCCTCCCATACAAAGACTCAAATGGTGACATCTTCATACTAGCCTGATAGCTATTGTTATAGGAGAACTCCGCATACGGTAAGTTCTTATCCCAACTCCTATTGTTCTTGAGCGCACACGCTCTCAGCATATCCTCAAGGATCTGATTGGTTCTTTCCGTCTGCCCGTCAGTCTTGGGGTGATAGGCAGAACTGAAATTTAGATGGGTTCCCATGGTTTCATGTAACTTCTGCCAGAACCTTGAGGTGAACTTTGTCCCTCGATCTGACACTATCTCCTTTGGCACTCCATGGAAACACACGATCCTTGACATGTATAATTCTGCCAATTTGGATCGCTGTAGCTTTCTTTCACGGGGATGAAATGAGCTACCTTGGTTAGCCTGTTGATGATGACCCATATCGAATCATATCCTGATTGGGTCCTACGCAGTCCCACTATGAAATCCATACCGATTTCTTCCCATTTCCATTCACGCACTTTGAGTGGTTGCAACAATTCCGCGGGTCGTTGATGTTCTGCTTTCACCAACTGACATGTGTCACACAGGGCAACATGTTCCGCGACATCTCGCTTCATTCCATACCACCAATACCTGCTCTTGAGGTCATGATACATCTTCGTACTTCCAGGATGAATGGAATTGTTGGAATCATGAGCCTCCTTCAAAATCAATTCACAGATCTCCTTCACTTCAGGCACACAGATTCTTTTCTCGTGCCACACCGTACCTTGTTCATCCTCTCTGAAACCAGGGTCTGTATTATCCTTGATGAGTTCTCTAATCTCTTGTATCTTCTCGTCATTCTTCTGACCGTTGTGTATGTCTTGCTCTAATGTGAAGTCCACTTCCATGGCTATGGTCTCACCACTATTCACTAGACATAGATTGAGTTTTACAACTTCTTCCTTCAGTTCTGTAGACATGTCCTTTAAGCTTAACCTATTGACCTGCACCTTCCGGCTTAAAGCATCTACTACGACGTTCGCTTTCCCAGGATGATAGTTGATGCCCACATCAAAGTCGTTGATTAGCTCTAACCATCTCCTTTGTCTGAGGTTGAGATCTGGCTGTGTGAAAATATACTTTAAGCTCTTATGATCCGTATATATCTCTATCCTCTTCCCCATTAAGTAATGACACCAAATCTTCAACGCGTGTACCACTGCGGCTAGCTCTAGGTCATGCGTAGGATAGTTCTTCTCGTGCTTCCGGAGCTGCCGGGATGCATATGCCACGACATGCCCATCTTGCATGAGAACACATCCCAACCCGTTTCCAGAGGCATCGCAGTACACCGAAAAGTTCTTCTGCATATCTGGCATAACTAGCACTGGGGCTGTTGTCAATCTTTTCTTCAGCTCTTGAAAACTCGTCTCGCACTGCGGTGTCCATGTGAATGTGATTCCCTTCTCCAACAATTTGGTGAGGGGTCTCGAAATCTTGGAGAAACCCTCGATAAACCGTCTATAATACCCAGCCAATCCTAAGAAGCTTCGAACTTCCCCGACATTCTCAGGAGTCTTCCACTTCTGTACATCCTCGATCTTGGCGGGACCTACGGAGATTCCTCCCTCCGAGATTATATGTCCTAAGAAGGGAACTCTCTTCAACCAAAACTGACACTTGCTCAACTTGGCATATAGTTGGTGTTCTCTCAGCTTTTGCAACACCAACCTTAAATGCCTCTCATGTTCTTCTTCATCTTTGGAAAAGACGAGAATGTCATCAATGAAAACCACCACAAATTTGTCCAGATATTCCATGAATATCTTGTTCATGAGATACATGAAGTATGTCGGGGCACTAGTTAGCCCGAAAGGCATGACGGTGTATTCATACAGTCGTGACCGAGATACGAAAGCTGTCTTTGGAATATCAGTTTGCCTTATCTTAAGTTGGTGGTATCCCGATCTGAGATCAATTTTCGAGAACACACAAGCTCCCTCAACTGATCAAACAAGTCTTCAATGCGGGGTAATGGGTACTTGTTCTTGATGGTTACTTCATTCAACGCACGGTAGTCTACGCATAACCTTTGGGTTCCGTCCTTCTTGGGCACAAATATCACAGGAGCTCCCCATGGTGAGGAACTAGGACGAATGTACCCCTTCTCTGTCAATTCTCTTAAATGTTCCTTGAGTTCTTCCAGCTGTTTGGAGTCCATCCGTTAGGGTCTCTTGTATATCGGAGCTGTTCCAGTCACTAGCTCAATCGCGAATTCCACCTCACGATCGGGAGGCATACCTATCAACTCCTCCGGAAAAACGTCTGGATATTCCCTGATGATCCTGATCTCCTCCACTTCCACCTCAACTTGATTGAGTTTAATGTCCCTCCTAGGCTCTTGTATGGTTATGAACTCTACTCTAGTGCCACTAGGGTGAGTTAGTTCCACCGTTCTTGTCGAACAATGGATGATTCCTTTATGTTTGGTCAACCAATTCACACCCAAAATAATATCTATCCCTGGTGAATGTATCACTATGAGGTTTGCAGTAAATACCACCCCATTAATGTCTAGATTCACCTTGGGAAACACTTGTCTTGTCCTTATTTCTCCCCCTGGAGGGTTTACTACTAGCATATGGTTCATTTGTGTTGTTGCTAGATCATGCTTCTTAACAAACCCTTGAGCAATGAACGAGTGGGTAGCACCAGAATCGAACAACAGGGTTGAAATGTGTAAATTGGCAGGAAACTTACCAACTACCACGTCAGGTGCCTCTTGCGCTTCCTCCATGGTCACGTGGTTCACCCGTCCTCGCATCACATTCTTCTGTGGTGGCGGCATGGGCTTCTTCTTTGGGCACTTATGGGCGTAGTGCCCCACTTCACCGCAGTTGAAGCATTGCACCCCAACCTTAGGTGCCTGGCCTTTGTTGTCTTGGGGTTGGTTCTGTGGTCCTTGCACTGCTGGTCGAGGTTGATATGTGGGACGAGGCTGCTGTACAAACTGACACTGCGGCTGTGCCGGTGCTCATGGAGGCCTGAAATTTGGGTTGTACCCTCTCGGTGCTGAGTAGGGCACCACAGCACGGCTCGTCTGCCCTGCGGTTGGTTGCATCAGTAGTGGGCGTGTGTTGCTACCCGAGGCTTGGTGTGACCATCCCGCCTTCCTCTTGTTTTCATTTTCCAAGGCCTTAATCTTCCTCTCCACAACAAATGCTCTGTCCAACATCTTTTGGAAGCTTTCATACTCGTTGGAGGACATTGCACACTGCATTTCCGCTGTAAGTCCTTCCACAAAGCAGTCATGTTTCTGCTCATCAGTCTCGATGTCCGGTGGTGCATAATGGGATAGTTGGGTGAATTTAATGAGGTATTCCCTCACAGTCATGTTTCCTTGCTGCAGCCCCAAGAACTCCTTTGTCTTGTTTTTGAGTTCACCCCTTGGTATGTAATGGTTGCAGAAACTACGCTTGAACTCTTCCCAAGTGATGTTCTCAGGGTCATGATGGGCGGCCACGTAAGCGGTACACCAATCAGCAGCAGGTCCATGCAATTGGTGAGAGGCGAACAGCACCCTCTCATACCCTTGGCATTGTATGATCCTCATCTTGCTCTCAATGGTCTTTAGCCAATCATCTGCCTCTAGAGGTTCACCAGCACTTGCAAACTTTGGAGGTTGAGTCCCTAGAAACTCACTCAACCTTGGTTGGCGTGGTGCAGCTTGTGGAGGTGGAACATGGTGCAAGTTGGCCACCACTTCAGTTAGGCTCTGGATGAGCTGATTCTGATTTTCAAGCATTTGGTGGATGTGATCAACTCCTTCACGGCGACCACCCCTGTCTTGTCCTCCAGAAAGATGAGGGTTGTCGGCCTCATCGTTGTTGTTGGCGGGGTTGGCACCACGACCCTTTCCTCTTCCGGCCATCTATCATGATCAACCAAATGTTAATTTAAAGCATTTCGTATTAAATTCCCAATTTGCTTGTTTAAACTTAAATTCATGAGGTCTTATTATATTAACATTTTCTGAGGGTTTCACGTCTCACGTGAACATAAATGCACTCTTAATTCATAGGGGTTCACATATCAAAGAAAAACAGCCTAAAGACGAGGTTGCGGACAAATGCCCATGGCTCCCACAACTCACATCCCACACCAAACATTAACACACCATTAACTAAGGTATCGACTCGACTACTCGATAACCTGCTGAACTAAGGGAAAGGACTCTACACGACTCGTATCACTGAGCTGGCTCCTCGGGATCTTCCTCATTATTGCGGCTGCCCTCTGACTCCACTTTGGGTGGGGAAGCTGCTGGTGGAGAAGTGCGGCGCGACGCCTGCTCGCCCGGCGATCTGGGGAGTCAGGAGTCCATGTGTCATTCACGGTGACACACAGTTCATTCCCATCTCCTCTTTCTCTCGCCCTAAAGCTGGCTCGAAGCAATGCCTCAGTCTCCTTCAGGGTGTCACGAACATCCTGAAGCTCCTGCTGACACTCATGCAGTCGAGTGCTGAGCATAGCAGCATCCTCCAAGCACAGGTCCATGTGCTCATGGGAAGTCCCCCGCTGCACTGGCGGGTACTTGTACTCCGCTGTACCACTCTAACGCTGGAGGACATACATGTACTCAGTCCTGTCCAGGTGGCGATGGTAGATGTAACTCTGGCAGGTGATGGCCTCCCAGGTGACATCCTTCTCGGCATCGACCTGTGTTGTTCGACAAGCTGGAGAGCGGTGGATCTTGAGCAGCTGATTTTCATGGATAATCCTCATTTCTGAACTCCATTCCTCCCGCTTCTCACGGATGGTCCGGGTGGAGCTGTAGTGTATGGTTAGCTTGCCCGTATTGCCGGGGCTTGGAGCATACGCCGAAGTCGGCGCAACAAGACTCCTACTGCCAATCCGTAGGAGTGGTACGTCACCGGACGATTCCCCTCTCTTAGGGCAATGGCAACTACAGGAACTCTCCCTCCGGTGGACTTGCGGGCGGTGCGGATCATGCGAACAATTTAAAACATAAAGTATTTAAAATCAAGTTAGATAAGATTTAAAAAAAATCGTGTTTTGAATAGAGTTGGGGCAAGGTGAATAAAGTGACCCATTAAATAACACTTTTCAACCCACACCTTTGTAAAATAGTTTTTAAGAAAATAAGGTCCTTAAATACGTCCATTTCTACCTAGGTCCACATTCCTACGGGCAACCTAGGCTCTGATACCACTTCTGTCACACCCGGTTTCTCCGAAGAACAACCGAGTGGATATCACATGTATGCCAGGATCATTTTCTCATACATGTGATGACAAATAGTGAAGCATCATTTATTAAAAGCCAGGTGTCGAATATAAATATGTCTTACAAAGCATACGTCTCGATGGACGATAATAAGTTCATAAAATGTAAATAAACTAGTAGCGGAATGTTATTCTTGTGGGCTCCATCACAGGCGTTGCCCGGGGGGGACTCCATGAACCTAGAATCCTTCTTCGGGTCCGAAGTCTTGGTCATTGAACACCACATCATCCCCTTGACCTGAGCAGCAATTTAAACCAACAAATATGCAAGTTTGAGTATCGTTGGTACTCAGCAAGTGTGGGAAAGTTATGTCATGCATGGCTAGAGCAAGGAGAGGTTGAACTCATGGTTAAAGCACTACGCAATTAATACCTATCACCTTAGCTTATTAAACACCTACATTACTACATAGGTGAAATGGTCCCAATCTCCCAACCCATCATCATAACCAAATAACCATAACATCAATTCCAATGTTAAGCTCCCCGCTTAACATCCACAACTTCCAAAGGTCATCAGCCTCTAATCATGAATAAGTCCAAGCCGCTCTTGACCGTGAGCATGGCTGTCATGACAGTTTTGACTCTGCAGAGTTTGCACCACTATACCCACATGTAGTGATTTCATCCCCCGTTGCCGGGTGGACTAAAAGAAACTCCATTATGCCAGTGGCCACGAACCACATTCACACTTCCTAGGTGTGTAGCCAGGAGATCACTACGAAGCCTTTACAAATTGATTCCCGACGCGCGTGGGCCAACAGAGGTTTCACCCCTAACAGCATACAAGAGGCTCCAACCCCGATGCAGTGGCCCCCTCTTGAGCCTTGCGGTTTATATGGTAGTCCAGCTTACACCTATTCCCCGCACCATCCACAAACCCATACTACGCCGGGGATACACCTAATTAATTGGCCAAGCTGCCCCATCTCACCATGTGGTTGGCACGGTAAAGCCAGGTTACATGCTCCATGAACCTGTCCTTAGGATCCAGGCAAGTACTAAACACAAACCCGAGTCTCGTGCACCCAGCACCAACCAAATCATCCAACCTGCCTCGATCCCTACCTCTACATAACTCATGATTTCTCATTCAAGAGTAAGGTAAATAAATTGATGATTCTCATATCCCAATTATCCCATTCTAAGCATGGCTAAGCAGAAGCATATGAATAAATGACATGATAAAATAAATCCCAACCCAAGCTACAAGGAAACAAGGTAATGCAATTCTAGGGAAACTTCCTAGCATGGGTTTCATATTTCAATTTACAATGCAAATAATTCTATCTACACATCCTAGTATAGGATCAAAGTGGTCAAGGACACTTGCCTTCTTTCTGCTGCTCTGGGAATGGAAAGTCTTGATCTTGGAAGGGGAGAACTTGCTCTGGGGCAGGTTCTACTCATGCCAATCCACATAGCAAATGAAAACAACAATCCATAAGACATAGTTCACACTTTCACTTCATACAAACCACACATACATACCTATGAAAGTCATTCACATTTCTAAGTGTTGTGGTTACTCTACATGTGTTGATTTTTGGCTTACATTCACCTTTAAACATATGTATATTATTTCTAAATTCTATGTTCAGATTTCTATTTGCACACTATATATGAAGTTCCAATTTGAACAAATTCTTTATATTCAGTTATTACACTTCTTAGCCACAAAGTTTGTATAAAAGGTATTTTCCTATTATAAATAGGTTTTCAGATCTTCTACCAAATCCTAAACTGAAGTTTTTGGATTTGGAGACTTCATTTATCATTTTCTAATTATGCATACCTATTTTCCTATATTTTTCAGATTTATTTTCTATGCCTAAAAGTGAGTTTTATTATGAAAATAGTAAGACACACCATCTAAACAGAATAGGTTCTGATCTAAATGTTCAATAATATATCTTTGAACTTCCTCTCTGATGTGGAACAAATTAAATTTATTTTACTAGTTTTTAGAATTATTTCCTAGCCTAAAATATGTTTCTAGAACTAATAAATATGAATATCATTTAGACAGAATTCATTTAAGCCTAAAATCTATTTTTAACTCATTCTAAAGTTTTCCAAGTGCTAGTAGAGTTTAAATTTGAATTTACAATGTGTTTGCCTCACCTTTTAAATTTAAATCCTAATCACATATTCAAATTTCTGAATTTTAATATCATATAGGGTCAAAAAGGTAAATCCACCCTACTACAGGGTCTAATTTATTATTTCATAAATTTCCAAGGGTCTATCTACACCTAACAGAGGGGTTTTCCTAATTTTTATTAAGTCCAGGGGCTAAAACTGATTTTTAATTGAATTTACACGAATTTCTGAAGTTCCAGGGGCTAGATCAAAAGTTTTCGGGGCTAGCTCGTGTTTTCCGAGATCCCCAGGGGGTAGCGCGTAAGAATCCCGGCCTTTATAACGCGGGGCTGATGTGGACCGTCCAATTTAAAATAGACAGCTCAGATTAGATCATCGAACCGGTACGCGCTGGTTTTAATTCTACCGTGCGATTTAAAATAGACGGCCCTCAAGGGGCCACGTCGCCCTGGCCGGAGCCAGCCTGCGCGCGCGGCGGCGGGGGTGGCGATCTCGCCGGCGCAGCCTCGGCTTTTGCCGCTACTCATTAAAACTTGCATCTTTTTGCATGGATCGGCTGCGGAGGGGTAGGGGACGCTCACCGAGGGGTTTTCCAACACTCGGAGGTCCTGGAAGTCGGTCGGCGGCAAGCTTCAACGGTGACGATCTTCGGTGCACGTCGGAACAGCTGCTACGGCGCGAAACTTGTCTTTTCCTTCACGTGCAGGGCTCCCTGGCGGCGGTGGAGCACGATCAGCGCGTTAGATCAGATAATCCAAGCAATGATAAAAGGAAAACGGGGATTGAATCTTCGGTTCTCACCGGAGAGAAGAACAGCCGATAGGGGGGGGAACAGGGCGATTGTCGGCGTTTATATAGGCGAGGGAGGGTGGCGGTCTGTTGGGATCAAGTTTGAGACGTCCGGGACCAGAATTCGGGCTGGGGGCGCGGGTTTCCGCAGTTCGTTGAGATAAGGCGCGGGGAAGAGTCCGTCCGTTGGGGGCACGCGGGAGGTGAGGGATGACACGCGGGCCCCGCGTGTCAGTGAGAGGAAGAGAGGGCGCGCGGTTGTGGGCTGGCGCGGGGGAGTAGTGGGCCGGCTGGTGGGTTTCGGCCCACTGGCCGGTGGGGTTTTTCTTTTTCTTTTTCCTTTTCCTTTTCTTTTCTGTTTTGATTTGAATTTGAATTCCAATTTAAATTTGAATTTTTGCACCACATGCAATACGTCCAAAAAATTTTAAATTCCCCTCTTTAGCAGATTTTGGGGTGTTACAATGAAGTGTGCCGGAGCGTTGGTTAACCCAAAAGACATGACGAGGTACTCGTAGAGTCCGTATCTCGTCGAGAAAGCTGTCTTCGGTATGTCCTCCGGTCGGATCTTGATTTGATTATACCCCGACCGAAGATCCATCTTCGAAAATATCTTTGCAGCCACCAGTTGATCGAACAGGATGTCAATGCGGGACAAAGGATACTTGTTCTTTACTGTGACAGCATTGAGAGGATGGTAATCAACACATAGCCGTAGTGTTTCGTCCTTCTTCTTAACGAACAGCGCAGAGCAACCCCAAGGTGAAGAACTTGGTCGTATGAAACCCTTGCACATGAGTTCATTTAGTTGCTCCTTCAACTCTGCTAGCTCGTTAGGTGCCATCTTGTAAGGCCTTTGTGAGATAGGCGTCGTTCCCGGCGCCAGTTCAATCTTGAACTCGACGTCCCGTGTGGGCGGCATGCCCGGTAAATCATCGGGAAATACGTCGGGATAATCACGTACCACCGGAATATCTTCAAGTTTAAGCGCCTCCGTGTGGTAAGCCTCTACCATATCTGGGTCTTCGCTGTCTAAAAAAAGCGTGTGCTGTCCGTGAATCGGCGAGTCAATCTGGACAGTCCGGTTACCGATATTGAGAACGGCACCGTGGCGATTTAACCAAGACATCCCCAATGTAATGTCTATCTTCTGCCTATCCAACATAATCAGCGATGTTGGGTATATTTTTCCGCCCAAACACAAAGTTGCTCGGGACACAATCTGATTGGCAGAGATATTTCCTCAAGGTGAACGTATAAGAAAACTCGTTGTGGGAGTATTGGTGGATAATTGGTGCACATCCACGCATGTTTTGCTGATAAAATTGTGGGTTGCACCGGAATCAAAAAGTACCAACACGGGCACGTCCTTGAGAGTAAACATGCCCGCTAACACCGGTGCTCCCTCTGGGACATCCTCAATAGCAAGATGTTGCACACTCCCGGATTGCAATGCTGTTATGTTGACTTGAACAGGTGGCGGCATACCACCTGATGATGATGGCTGTCTGGTGTTCAACAACTTCTCCCGACACTCTTGCCCAAAGTGCCCAGAACGGTGGCAATAAGAACATGGGGGTTTCCCCGGTTCTTCGTTGACTTGTGGTTGAGAAGTTGACGTACTTGGCTGCAGCAGTGATGCAACAGGTGTCATTCGTTGCTGCGGCAAAGGTGTTGCTCAAGACATGATTCTTGAGCAGGAAATCTGTACGACGTTGATCTCACTGGTGCCTGCCATAATTCATCGGATGGTGTGTTATACACCACACGGTATTTACGAGGAACAACTGGTGTGTCTTCTTGCACATCATCCCGGTCCCTCTTCTCTGCTTGACACTCAAGTGTCGCTTGTTCTTGCGGCAGAGCAGCACTGATCAACTCGGTGTAACTGCCTTGATTAAACAAAGCCAACTTATCTTTTAATATGGCACTCATGCCATAGAAGAAGTAGTCACACCTTGCAGCTTCACTCGTCGCATAAGCAGGAGCATATTGTGCCAAAAGGATAAACCGGTTGACATAATAAAGAACACTCATGTCCCCCTGCTTCAAGTTCCTAAATTCCTACTGCTGGGCCTTTATAAAACCCATAGGAATGTGACGAGCACGGAATGCTTCACGAAATTCCGCCCATTCGACTTGATGGCCTTCCGGAATGGTGGCGAGATAAGAGAACCACCAATTTCCGGCGGCTCCATGGAGCTGTTGAGCTGCAAATAATGTCTTCTGATACTCATCGCACTCAACACTCCAAACTTGGACTCCATAACTCGAAGCCAGTGATCAGCTTCCACTGGTTCATTGGCTTCCGTGAAAATTGGCGGTTGTGTCGCCAAGAAATCCAAATATGCGTTCTGAGGTGGAACGTGTGGCGGACCGGAATCCGCTCATCCAGGATCGCAGAGGGTGGTGTCGCGCGATGCGACACCCGACAGCACACGTCATAAGAACACATTATATTACACGGGAAAAACAAACTGAATGTACAAAGTAGTACACTTCTCAGTTACAAACTAGGGTCTTTATTATACAGCGGAAGTTTCTTTTATACAACTCACGCCCGCCTATCTAGCAAAAGCGGATGCCCAGCCCTAGGGCAATCCACACTAGCTGCACTCCTCAGCTCAGCGCGGCGTGTACGGCTCCCACTCAGCCGTGGTCCCCGACGGAGGGTAACCCTCGCCGGTGGACTCGTACTCCGAGTCCGTGGGTGGCTCCTCACCTGAAAAACACTTAAGCAGCAACCGTGAGCACGAAGGCTCAGCAAGGCTTAACCGACTCACCTAAGCATGAAACTCTACATGTGGTATACCATGACATAGGATAGCAATGTTGCAGCAAATTAACACGCCTACAAGTTCATCCTTAGTTCATCTTTTAGCAACAAGTTAACAGTTCAGGAAGCTGAAATTTAGTAAGCCATGTTTGGTGGCACACATGTATCAATACAATTATATCATGACAGCAATATTGAATCAAAACATTTCATTCATTAGTCTACGTTACGACGCAGTGAACAAGCGGTACTCGTCACCGCGAGGGACAGCGAATCGACTCGATATACACCTGCAGGGAAACCCAAAGAGCATGTCACGTACGCCCACCCGTGGAGCTGCACAGCACGCTCACTCGATGTCGTACGAGACAACCTTTCACCCAACAGCCCAAACGTCAAACCGGTCGCACCGAAATGAGCAGGAGGTTCCCCACACGGAGCATCTCTCTATGCCCGTTGGCAGATTTCCACGTTGCTGCTCTCAACCTACACCTATAAATCGGTGTGCTATGCCTCGACGCCCGGATGTTTAGGCTACATCGGTTTATCGGGGCCCATATATCCGATATGCCTTCGGTACGTTCAATACTTGTTCAGCAGGGCCGCACACGGATTGGTCCTCAATCGACACGGGCAGGGCTGCGCACACAAGACTCCCTCTTGCTGCGCCCTAGCCCCTGCCTAGTCTCATTTTCATTACTAAAGTGATCTCACGTCACTCAACCGAACCCGTGTGTCCCAAACCTATCTCGCGAGTAGATTCCAACTACTCGACTTGTACCGAAGTCCTATGACTCATTAAGCATAGCCTGTCTACTCGAGGTCTTAGACACTACCCTCACTCTTAGGGGAAATTCTGGTTATGCAAGTGGGGTTCCATCCATCCTATACCTAATGCACAATCATACTTCATATGACACATGTAAACAAAGTAAAACTTATAAAAAAAGTTAATGCAAACCGGGGCTTGCCTTGTTGCTGCTGGTCAGTAGTTAGTTCTTCGTCCGGAAGAAGGAAGTCCAGCACTTCCGGAGTCTCCACTTCAGTGGCTACACGTTGAATATAATTCTACATGTAAATTTAAATGCAATGTGTAAACTTAAATACTTATTTACTACTAACTCTAGCTAGCCCTCCCCTTTGGTTCTGAATTTTTTTATTGTGGCTTGGTAGGGTCTTAACCAGGGTCTTGACCAAGTTTCATTTGAAATAAAGTTCATTTGAACCTTGTACCAATAAAAGCCCACTTGGTCAATATTTGAGCCTCTGAATAATTCCAGAGGTTTTCATGGCTCCAACCATTACTTTCCAGAAACTAGACTTTAATATGGTTCTAATGGAGTTGGTTTCATGTCATTTGAAGAATTCTACAGAAAGTTATGCCCTAATTAAGATTTGAGAAAATCTGAAAAATGTTTCTGTACATTTTTCTATTTTCTCAGGGCAGTTCTCTTAATCACCCGTTTAGGGTAAATAAATGAACTTGGATGAGTCTGAAAATTTTACTGGTATTCAGGGATTTTCCAATGAACCTTTCAGCCAAATTTCAGAATTTTTCATAAAGTAGTTCTCCAGATAAAATTCCCAACAGTTTAAACTTTAGCGATTTAATTCTGGAAAACTATTCACTTTCATGAGCTGAATTTGGTATTGCTGGAAAGTGCTCAGAGAGCTGAATCCAACCAAATTTGGTTCACCCGATTTGGAGCTTTCTAGCCAAAGTTATGAGGATTTGAAGTTTGGAAGAATTCTGAAAATCGGGGGAAAAGTTTAAACTCTCGGGGCCCGCGGGGACACGTGTCGAGCGCGGACGTGTCTGGCACACCAGGGATACCACACGTGTCGAGCGCGGAGGTGTCCGGCACACCGGAGCTCACAGGGTATTTGCGCGCCAGCACAGCCGATCCCTGGCCACACCCGATCCCGATTTAAATTCTTCAGCCGCTGACACGTGGGCCAGCCGGCTTCGTCTTCCTCCCGCCGTTCTCTCACGCCCGCGCCGCCGACCTCGCCGGAGCAGACTCGGGGCTCGCCGGCTCGACGCTGCCGGACCTCCCATGGTCTGAAACACGTCAGGGGTGACAGGTCGGGCTGGGGGTGAACGGAAATAGCTCGGCGACGTGCCGCGGCCTCGGTTGAGGTTCGACACCGTCAACCGTGGTTTCTAAACCCGCCAACACCTCGAACAAAGGGCCCTACAGCATCAGTGTACCTCTAGAAAGCTCGACAAGGTGTCAAAAGGGTTCAGGGATGGCGGCAAGTCGGTCGGCACCGTGTGACCGACCGTGCCCGCCATGACCGCCGTCGATCAAGCTCGAAATTCGTCACTCCTAGACAGTTTCACGCTACGGATGCAGAAAAGAACTTGATCGCCGGCTAGTCCAGCGTCTATGTGCAAGATTTGATGACCTCCGAAAGATCATAGAGCGAGAATTTAAAGAAACCGTACTGGAAGCTCGGTTTATGGTCGCCGGAGCAAAAACTGGAGATTCTCTGCGGATTCTTCACGGTTGGCTTCCAAACTTGGAGGATAGCAGCACGGTGGTCGCGCGCTCCTGTTGCCTCTCTCGCTGGACCGTGAAAACGCCTGTGGAACGCTGCCCACGGGAGCCTGACTCTCGGCTGAGGCTATGTCGCCGCGGTGGCGATCGTCTTCGGGCAAAAGAGGTCGGAGCTCGGGGTTTCTGGCGTTGGGGAGGTGGAGTGCGAGCTCAGGTGGCTGTCTAGCAGCTCAGGGACGAAGGAGGAGATGGTTTTGCTGGTTTTCCCTATTGAGCAGAGAGCTGTGGCGAGAAACAATGCCGCTGCTCGGGTTTGCCCGCGAGAAGATAAAGCCGGCCGACTCCTGCTTGGCTGAGGCGGTGCCGGTGGCGTCGGGGCGCGAGCCAGCCGCCCTGGGCGCCAGCGCGCGGAGAGGGAAGCAGCTGGTGGCGCCGGTAGCTGCTCGGTGGCACAGCCGACAGATGCTCGGCGGAATTTCCCACCGAGACTCTGACTTTGGGTGCAAGTTTCTCCTTCTTCCCTCTATGACATGTGGGTCCCACCCGGGGTTTTAACCTCTGAAATTTACTCCTAATCACTGTTGTAAACAGTGAGCCCCATAATACCCCTGGTGATTCAAATTATTCACCCCTGAGCCATTTGAATTGAATAGAATTCAAATTGGGTTCGGTTTGAGTGAATTTCAGCACAAGTTCAGTTTTGAATTCAAATAAAGATTGAATTCGTCCCACTTAGCTCATGTCAAGATCAACTCCAAATGGAGTGAAAATTGGTGTGTGAGCTCACAAAAATGTGCTGAATAAGAATATGCCTCCCACTTTTAAATTCATGGGGCAAAAACAGTTTGAATTTGAATGTGGTTTCAAACTGCCCTCTTTCTATCTATACCCAAAATGACCTCAAAAAGGTTTTGAATTTTGGTGAAACTTGGCATGGACATCCTTAGCAATGTGTAGGAGTTTTCATAAGTCCAGCCCACCTATATCACATGTGGGAAATACCACTTTTGTGATATGTGAGTTTGTTCTCTAATGAGCATGTTGATGGTGGTTACATGCTCTTCATTTGTGTTCATCATCTTTCCTCAAATGAGGTGTGTGGTGTGGTGATGAACACTTCAAATGTGTGCCAAAACTGAGGCCCTTACATTCCTCCCCCCTAAAAAGAATCTCGTCCCGAGATTACAAAAGAAGAGATAGCGATGTAGTAGGGACTTACCCGTGTTGAGAAGCCATGAACTCCGGGTAATTTGAGCGAAGGAATTCCTCGCTCTCCCACGTCGCTTCTTCCACGGTGTGGTTAATCCAGAGGATCTTGTAGAACCACAACATTCTGCTACGCGTGGTTCGGGCTTTCTCATCAAGAATTTCCACCGGATACTCATCATATTTAAATCCGGTTTCAGCTCGCTGATGTCTTCGGTAGGAACAGCAGCTGTATGCTTCAAACATTTTCGCAGTTGAGAAACATGGAAAACATCATGGACACCAGCCAGGGATGCCGGTAGCTCCAATCTATACGCTGCTGGTCCACACTTCTCGGTGATAGCGTAGGGTCCAATGAAACGAGGAGCGAGCTTCCCCTTGACGCCGAACCGGTGCACGCCCTTCATCGGAGACACGCGGAGGTACACGTGTTCCCCAACGTCAAAGTGCAACGTCCTATGCCTCTTATCAGCGTAGCTCCTGTGTCGGGATTGAGCGGCCTTCAAATTGGCTTGAATTGTCCGAACGCGCTCTTCGGCGTCGTTCACCACATCAACCCCGAATGTGACCCTTTCACCGGACTCACACCAATTTAATGGGGTGCGGCATTTGCGACCGTAGAGAGCTTCGTAGGGTGCCATCTTGATACTCGCCTGATAACCGTTGTTGTACGAGAATTCCGCCAATGGTAGGTGATCATCCCAGTTCCTACCATGGTGGATGGCACATGCTCTCAACATGTCTTCTAGAACTTTATTCACCCTCTCTGTCTGGCCATCTGTCTGAGGGTGATAGGCGGAGCTCCTGATCAACTTAGTACCCAATGCAGCGTGTAGCTGCTCCCAAAAGCGAGATACAAATAATGCACCTCGATCTGAGACGATGGTCTTGGGTACCCCGTATAGGCATAGAATCTTCGCTATGTATAGCACTGCATATTTGCCGGCATTGTAACGTGTATTCACCGGGATGAAGTGGGCCGTCTTGGTTAACCAATCAATGATTACCCATATGGAATCATGCTTGTTGGATGTTAGGGGTAATCCCACAATAAAATCCATGCTCACATCTTCCCATTTCCATGCCGGGATCTTCAGGGGTTGCAACAGCCCTGATTTCTTCATGTGATCAGCCTTCACTCGTCGGCACGTATCGCACTCGGATACATACTTCGCTACCTCCCGCTTCATCCGTGTCCACCAAAATTTTTGTTTCAAATCTTGGTACATCTTGTTGCTGCCCGGATGAATGGAGTATTTAGACAAGTGAGCTTCATCGAGGATTTTCTTCCTCAGTCTCATATCTCGGGGTATGACTATGCGGTCATTAAACCATAGCGTCCCCTCATCATCTTTCCGGAAACACTTGATCTCTCCATTGTCTACCCGTCGCCGGAGATGTGCCATGCCTTTATCATTTTTCTGAGCTGCAATGATGTCCTCCCTAATAGTAGGGATGAGGGCAAGGTTGTACAGCGATTTATACGGAACCAAGTATAAACTTGGCTCTTCCTCCTCCACCGGTGTAATGGTGAGGTGATGGACATGTGATTTCCGACTCAGCGCGTCGGCAACCACATTCGCCTTGCCGGGGTGGTAGTGGATCTCAATTTCATAGTCTTTGATTAATTCTAGCCACCTCCGTTGCCTCATGTTCAGCTCCTTCTGGGTGAAAATGTATTTTAAGCTCTTGTGGTCGGTGTAGAGATGCACCAGATTCCCCAGGAGATAGTGCCTCCACATTTTCAGCGCCAAAACCACTGCAGCAAGCTCAAGATCATGCGTGGGATAATGCTGCTCATGGTTCCGAAGTTGGCATGAGCCATATGCGACCACATGTCCTTCCTGGATCAACACGCAGCCTAGCCCGATACCGGACGCGTCACAATACACGTCGAAGGGTTTTGTTGTATCCGGCTGAGCTAAGACCGGGGCTGTTGTGAGATGCTTCACCAATGTTCGGAATGCTCCTTCACATGCCGACTTCCAAACATATTTCGTCCCTTTCTTCAGTAATTCTGTCATCGGCTTAGCGAACTTGGAGAAGCTTGGAATGAATCTCCGATAGTGTCCCGCTAACCCGAGGAAACTTCTGACTTCATGAACTGAAGTGGGAGCTTTCCATTTCAGCACTTGCTCTATTTTGCTTGGGTCAACCGCAATGCCTTCAGCTGAGATGATATGTCCCAAGAATGGCACTTGGCTGATCCAAAACTCGCATTTACTGAACTTCGCGTAGAGCTTGTGGTCTCGCAATCGTTCAAGAACGATCCGCAAGTGTTCGGCATGTTCGGCTTCTGTCTTGGAGTAAACCAAGATATCATCGATGAACACTACCACGAACTTGTCCAGCTCCGGCATGAACACCGAGTTCATGAGATACATGAAATGGACTGGAGCATTTGTGAGACCAAAGGACATGACGAGATATTCGTATAGTCCATATCTCGTCGAGAAGGCCGTCTTCGGGATATCCTCCGCCCGGATCTTGATCTGGTGATATCCAGAGCGAAGGTCCATCTTTGAGAACGCACTTGCACCCACAAGTTGATCAAACAATATGTCGATGCGGGGCAGTGGGTACTTATTCTTGATGGTGACGGCGTTGAGCGGCCGGTAATCCACACATAGCCTCAAGGTTTCATCTTTCTTCTTCACGAACAGCGCCGAGCATCCCCAAGGCGAGGAACTTGGCCTAATGAAACCCTTGCTCAACAGATCATTGAGCTGTTCTTTTAATTCAGCCAGCTCGTTCGGAGCCATCTTGTATGGTCTCTGTGATATGAGCGTAGTCCCGGGTGCGAGCTCGATCTTGAACTCGACATCCTGCTCTGGTGGCATTCCCGGTAGATCATCCGGGAACACGTCCGAATACTCCCGCACTACGGGGATGTCCTCTAACTTGAGAGCTTCAGTATTGTTGATTTCTGAAACTTCCCGGACTGGATTATCTAATAGGAGGGACTGCGGACGGTGTAATGGGGAGTTGAGGTGAACCGTCCGTGATAGTGTTTCCAGGACAGCGCCATGGTAGCTTAGCCATGAAATTCCCAAGATTGCATCAATCTTCTGCCCCCCTAGGATAATCATAGTGGTGGGATATATCTCCCCACCTAAGCACAGTGGTGCTTTTGGAACCATCATCGTTGCTGAAATCTTTCCTCCCGGTGAGCAGATCATATACGAACACTCGGTTGGAAAGGATTCCAGCTGATGCTTAACCACGTACGATGCACTTATAAAGTTGTGGGTTGCACCAGAATCAAAAAGTATGACGATGGCTTGATGGTTGAGAGTAAACGTACCCGCCAGCACGTTGTCTCCCTCTGGGGCGTCCTCATTGTCGAGGTTGCGGACGCCTCCAGTCCGCTGACCAACCTTCTTTGCCGGAGGTCAGCCTCGCGCGCCGCCCTGAAACTGGGCTTGCCCGCTGCTTTGCTGCCCCTGGGGACAGTCCTTCACGAAGTGGCCCGCCTGGCCACACGTGAAGCAGGTGAAACAGGGCGGTCCCCCGCTGATCGGTGGACGGAATCCCGGGGCGCGTTGTGGCGGTGGAAACGCCCGGGGTACCGTCTGCTGCTGCTGTTGCTGTCTTGGTGGTGGCATCGGCGGACGGAACGAGGGTGACTGGAAAGGACGTCCCCCGAACCGTTGAGGTCGCGCCGGTGGATGCCACTGCTGCCCGGATGGTGTCCGATACACCATAAGGTACTTCTGTGGCGCGCCACCACCGCTGCTGGGTGGAGCGCTGCGCTTCCTCTGCTCAGCTGCCAACTCCCGCTGAGCATCCTCTTGCATAATCACGGCATTGACTAGGTCGTTGAAAGTACCGCGATTCCACTGAACGAGATGGGTCTTCATTTCGGGGTGTAACCCCCGATAGAAATGTTCCCGCTTCTTCTCTTCAGTGGATATATAGTCTGACGCATATTGCGCCAGATGGTTGAAGGCTCGGGAGTAGTCATGGGCACTCCTCCCGCCCTGCTTCAGTTCCAAGAATTCTTGGAACTTCCTCTTCATAATTCCGGGAGGGATATGATAGGCGTGGAACGCCTCCCGGAACTCTTGCCATTCCACGGCATGGCCAGCCGGACGTGAAGCGACATAATTCGCCCACCACGCACCAGCGGCACCATGGAGCTGCTGTGCTGTGAACAGGGTCTTCTGCCGCTCCGTACATTGGAGCAGCCCAAACTTGGACTCGATGGTCCGCAGCCAGTTGTCAGCCTCCAGTGGTTCTTCAGCTTCGGTGAACACTGGAGGATGCGTACTCATGAAATCCGAGTACGACACTTCACGGGGCTCACGAGGCCCTCGCTCTTGACGTCCCCCCGCCTGGGACGTATTCTGCACGATCGTGCGGAGCAGATCAGTCTGCTCCTCACGACCACCGACCAGTGCCGCTATCACATCCGCTAGAGTAAGCGGAGGCGGCGGTGGTGGCTGCTGCTGCGGGGTGCTGTCGTAGGCCGGTGGCTGGGAGTCGTCACCTCCCTGTTGGCTAGAGCCACCAACCTCGTGCGTGGTCCTAGTACGAACCATCTGCAACCGCACGACAATAATCATCAGTCCTGCAACATTTTGCATGCAGTCCAAAGAAAATAGGCGTAAAACACAATGACAATAATTCATGCGATACATCTCGTATGTAGATAATGTAATAACTTTGCACAAGCTACACCATTACCAGACCAAACACAAGCTAGTTTAATCCAACTTGATGAACCTCCTCTTTGGAAGCTCACCATAACTAGGTTTGGTCACTACGAGATATTAATATCGCTTTGTCATCATGTATACCACCCTTAGGGTACAACACCCTCTCCAATGAGTTCAACTGTCATTCTTCTGTCAGAATGACCAGTTTCTACCTATTCCAAGTTTTGATCTCGTTCTGGGCATTTTCATGACTCAAGTTGAATACCAAAGTTAAAGTTAAATTCAGTATCTCTCAAACTAGTATTCATTTGCCCCCAGATCAGCTTTGGTTAAAAAGTTATGCTAATTCAAACTCAGCAGAATTTCTGGAAGAATTTTAACAGCACCTCCCTTGGAAGTGGCTGTTTTCATCTCTGGTTTCCACTGAAATCTGTGCTGAAACTTCAGAAACTTTGAATTGCAAAGATGTCACACATCTTCTACTATTTCTAAGGAGGTATCATATGAAAATTTTTAAATTTTTCTACTGGGAGTTATCCTTGAAAAACAGAACAGTCCAGAGAATGTTTTAACACTGTCCTGGTTCTGGACAGTTACATGCCTCTGGGATTTAAGCCATCTTAAGGTGAGTTTCAGTCCTCGAAGTCTACAACAAAGTTGTAGAGTACTTAAATACCTTTCCAGAACTATATAGAACACCTCCCTGGGCTAAAAGACCTGTGAGTTGTGCCCTGTTGAAGATCAGCAAACTTGCTGTCCAAAACAGAACACTCTGTTTTTCAGTCTTTTTGGAACTACCCTCATCACTATCCCATTCTTATACCCAACCAGGGTCCTAAATGTTGAACCTATAGATTTTAATTCCTTGTTATCATTATTTTCATGCATATGCCTACAATATCTCGGTACTACGTTCCTCACAAAAGAAAATCCTAACCGGATCATACTGGCATATACGTCTCAAGTGTGGCACTAAACGGTCTCTCGCACACGTTTTCTACACGGATACAACGTGGTTAGTACCTGCAGAAGACCACACAATAGTGATGCACTCAAAGGTTGTTCATTTCAGGCAGTTCCATATTTGAAAGTAAATACAAACGCTCGTATCATTGTCATACGGCCGTCCTTGAGTTAGGTCACGTCTCAAGGTACGTGATCGTGTTTCAACACCACACGACGGGGAACCCGAGTATGTCATGAACGGGTCGTCACGGTTGGGAATGTTATCAACCCAACAGATACCACCTACTGCATGGCAGGGCACACCGATGGCAAGCGCTACGTATGTCCTCCTGGGCTATTTCCAGACGAACACACTCTCGCGTTACTGACCACGCGATGGGGTCTCCACTTACTTGCCTAATGCACGCTAGGGATCAGCGTTTCATATGAACTCAGGAACATGAAGAGTCCAAGAGTTTCATATTGACATCTCACACCAAGCTGTGAGATCAATCCCTGAACCACGTTCCTCGTCAGGGAGAGCTAACCGAAATTGAACCACTTTCGGTGGCGTTCCTTACCATACTTACCAGAACGTAGGTGCGTCGTTACATAATTGAAATTCAGAATTATAACACATAAGTTAGTCTTTGCCACTTTAAGTAACTATGCTAATATAGTCCTTAGTTGGGCAAACTACCGAACCCTCACCGTATACCTAAGTTTTTCCCATAATGAGTCCTTAAGTACTGTGCTATCCCCACTGCAGCTCTGATACCAGGCTGTGGCGGACCGGAATTCGCTCATCCAGGATCGCAGAGGGTGGTGTCGCGCGATGCGATACCCGACAGCACACGTCATAAGAACACATTATATTACACGGGAAAAACAAACTGAATGTACAAAGTAGTACACTTCTCAGTTACAAACTAGGGTCTTTATTACACAGCGGAAGTTTCTTTTATACAACTCACGCCCGCCTATCTAGCAAAAGCGGTTGCCCAGCCCTAGGGCAATCCACACTAGCTGCACTCCTCAGCTCAGCGCGGCGTGTACGGCTCCCACTCAGCCGTGGTCTCCGACGGAGGGTAACCCTCGCCTGTGGACTCGTACTCCGAGTCCGTGGGTGGCTCCTCACCTGAAAAACACTTAAGCAGCAAACCGTGAGCACGAAGGCTCAGCAAGGCTTAACCGACTCACCTAAGCATGAAACTCTACATGAGGTATACCATGACATAGGATAGCAATGTTGCAGCAAATAGACACGCCTACAAGTTCATCCTTAGTTCATCTTTTAGAAACAAGTTAACAGTTCAGGAAGCTGAAATTTAGTATGCCATGTTTGGTGGCACACATGTAGCAATACAATTATATCATGACAGCAATATTGAATCAAAACATTTCATTCATTAGTCTACGTTACGACGCAGTGAACAAGCGGTACTCGTCACCGCGAGGGACGGCGAATCGACTCGATATACACCTGCAGGGAAACCCAAAGAGCATGTCACGTACGCCCACCCGTGGAGCTGCACAGCACGCTCACTCGATGTCATACGGGACAACCTTTCACCCAACAGCCCAAACGTCGAACCGGTCGCACCGAAACGAGCAGGAGGTTCCCCACACAGAGCATCTCTCTAAGCCCGTTGGTAGATTTCCACCTTGCTGCTCTCAACCTACACCTATAAATCGGTGTGCTATGCCTCGACGCCCGGAGGTTTAGGCTACATCGGTTTATCGGGGCCCATATATCAGATATGCCTTCGGTACGTTCAATACTTGTTCAGCAGGGCCACACACGGATCGGTCCTCAATCGACACGTGCAGTGTTGCGCACACAAGACTCCCTCTTGCTGCGCCCTAGCCCCTGCCTAGACTCATTTTCATTACTAAAGTGATCTCACGTCACTCAACCGAACCCGTGTTCCCAAGCCTATCTCGCGAGTAGATTCCAACTACTCGACTTGTACCAAAGTCCTATGACTCATTAAGCATAGCCTGTCTACTCGAGGTCTTGGACACTACCCTCACTCTTAGGGGAAATTCTGGTTATGCAAGTGGGGTTCCATCCATCCTATACCTAATACACAATCGTACTTCATATGACACATGTAAACAAAGTAAAACTTATGAAAAAAGTTAATTCAAACCGGGGCTTGCCTTGTTGCTGCTGGTCAGTAGTTAGTTCTTCGTCTGGAAGAAGGAAGTCCAGCACGTCCGGAGTCTCCTCTTCAGTGGCTACACGTTGAATATAATTCTACATGTAAATTTAAATGCAATGTGTAAACTTGAATACTTATTTACTACTAACTCTAGCTAGCCCTCCCCTTTGGTTCTGAATTTTTTATTGTGGCTTGGTAGGGTCTTAACCAGGGTCTTGACCAAGTTCCATTTGAAATAAAGTTCATTTGAACCTTGTACAAATAAAAGCCCACTTGGTCAATATTTGAGCCTCTGAATAATTCCAGGGGTTTTCATGGCTCCAACCATTACTTCCTGAAATAGACTTTAAGATGGTTCTAATGGAGTTGGTTTCATGTCATTTGAAGAATTCTACAGAAAGTTATGCCCTAATTAAGATTTGAGAAAATCAGAAAAATTTTTCTGTACATTTTTCTATTTTCTCAGGGTAGTTCTCTTAATCACCCGTTTAGGGTAACTAAATGAACTTGGATGAGTCTGAAAATTTTACTGGTATTCAGGGATTTTCCAATGAACCTTTCAGCCAAATTTCAGAATTTTTCATAAAGTAGTTCTCCAGATAAAATTCCCAACAGTTTAAACTTTAGGGATTTAATTCTGGAAAACTATTCACTTTCATGAGCCGAATTTGGTATTGCTGGAAATTGCTCAGAGAGCTGAATCCAACCAAATTTGGTTCACCCGATTTGGAGCTTTCTAGCCAAAGTTATGAGGATTTGAAGTTTGGAAGAATTCTGAAAATCGGGGGAAAAGTTTAAACTCTCGGGGCCCGCGGGGACACGTGTCGAGCGCGGAGGTGTCTGGCACACCGGGGATACCACACGTGTCGAGCGCGGAGGTGTCCGGCACACCGGAGCTCACAGGGTATTTGCGCGCCAGCACAGCCGATCCCTGGCCACACCCGATCCCGATTTAAATTCTTCAGCCGCTGACACGTGGGCCAGCCGGCTTCGTCTTCCTCCCGCCGTTCTCTCGCGCCCGCGCCGCCGACCACGCCGGAGCAGACTCGGGGCTCGCCGGCTCGCCGCTGCCGGACCTCCCATGGTCTGAAACTCGCCGCCAGGGGGTTGTCGACGTCGAGGAACACGTCGGGGGTGACAGGTCGGGCTGGGGGTGACCGGAAATAGCTCGGCGACGTGCCGCGGCTTCGGTTGAGGTTCGACACCGTCGACCATGGTTTCTAAACCCGCCAACACCTCGAACAAACGGCCCTACAGCATCAGTGTACCTCTAGAAAGCTCGACAAGGTGTCAAAAGGGTTCAGGGATGGCGGCAAGTCGGTCGGCACCGTGTGACCGACCGTGCCCGCCATGACCGCCCTCGATCGAGCTCGAAATTCGTCACTCCTAGACAGTTTCACGCTACGGGTGCAGAAAAGAACTTGATCGCCGGCTAGTCCAGCGTCTATGTGCAAGATTTGATGACCTCCAAAAGATCATAGAGCGAGAATTTAAAGAAACCGTACCGGAAGCTCGGTTTACGGTCGCCGGAGCAAAAACTGGAGATTCTCTGCGGATTCTTCACGGTTGGCTTCCAAACTTGGAGGATAGCAGCACGGTGGTCACGCGCTCCTGTTGCCTCTCTCTCTGGACCGTGAAAACGCCTGTGGAACGCTGCCCACGGGCGCCTGACTCTCGGCTGAGGCTAGGTCGCCGCGGTGGCGATCGTCTTCGGGCAAAGGAGGTCGGAGCTCGTGGTTTCTGGCGTTGGGGAGGTGGAGTGCGAGCTCAGGTGGCTGTCTAGCAGCTCAGGGACGAAGGAGGAGATGGTTTTGCTGGTTTTCCCGATTGAGCAGAGAGCTGTGGCGAGAAACAATGCCGCTGCTCGGGTTTGCCCGCGAGAAGATAAAGCCGGCCGACTCCTGCTCGGCTGAGGCGGTGCCGGTCGCGTGGGGGCGTGAGCCAGCCGCCCTGGGCGCCAGCGCGCAGAGAGGGAAGCAGCTGGTGGCGCCGGTAGCTGCTCGGTGGTGCAGCCGACAGCTGCTCGGCGGAATTTCCCACCGAGACTCTGACTTTGGGTGCAAGTTTCTCCTTCTTCCATCTATCACATGTGGGTCCCACCCGGGGTTTTAACCTCTGAAATTTACTCCTAATCACTGTTGTAAACAGTGAGCCCCATAATACCCCTGGTGATTCAAATTATTCACCCCTGAGCCATTTGAATTGAATAGAATTCAAATTGGGTTCGGTTTGAGTGAATTTCAGCACAAGTTCAGTTTTGAATTCAAATAAAGTTTGAATTCGTCCCACTTAGCTCATGTCAAGATCAACTCCAAATGGAGTGAAAATTGGTGTGTGAGCTCACAAAAATGTGCTGAATAAGAATATGCCTCCCACTTTTAAATTCATGGGGCAAAAACAGTTTGAATTTGAATGAGGTTTCAAACTGCCCTCTTTCTATCTATACCCAAAATGACATCAAAAAGGTTTTGAATTTGGGTGAAACTTGGCATGGACATCCTTAGCAATGTGTAGGAGTTTTCATAAGTCCAGCCCACCTATATCACATGTGGGAAATACCACTTTTGCAATATGTGAGTTTGTTCTCTAATGAGCATGTTGATGGTGGTTACATGCTCTTCATTTGTGTTCATCATCTTTCCTCAAATGAGGTGTGTGGTGTGGTGATGAACACTTCAAATGTGTGCCAAAACTGAGGCCCTTACAGAACGTCCTGTTGCGCACGTTGGAGTAAGCCCTGTTGTACCAAGGCTTGTAGTAGTCTTGTGTTCTCTTGACTTGACTCGACCATCTGAGCCATGACATCCGCCCATACCGTTGACGGCGGTGCCCGTGGTGGAGTCGAGTCATTATCGTCTCGGCGAGAACCTTCAGCCTGACTCGGAGAATGACTACGCACCATACTGCAAAAGTATAATTTTGAGGGAAGTCAAAACTTGATCTCAGCAGTATGTGAAAGTATGTAAAACATGAACGAGTTAAAACTTTATGGAAGCATAATAAAATTCTATGTTTACACCTCTTTCTAAAGCCAACATATTCAGTCCCCTATTCTGTGCAGAACCGACCTTTCTGAAGTTAACCTAGGTTTTGATCCAGTTACTAGCATTTTCATAACTCAAGTTGAATACCCAAGTTAAATTGAACTTCAGTATCTTTCCAACGAGTACTCACATGCCTCTGGATCATCCCTTAATCAGAAGTTATGATCGTTCAAAGTTGACAGAATTTCTGGATAAATTTGCCAGCACCTCCTTTGTATGTGGCTGTTTTCATCACAGTTTTACATACAATGGGGTACAATTCTGAACAAACTATGAACTACATAATCGTTGCAAGTTTCATAACCTTTCCAACGGTGTATCATATGACCCTTAGAAATTTTTTTACAGAATGTCATGGCTAATTTACAGAAACATCCAGAGAAGGTTGCAGCTGTTCTGTTTTCTGAACAGTTTGCATTCAACTGGACATTCAACTAAGTTGGCGTCTGATTTTGCTCTGTAGGTCTACACAAAAGTTGTAGAGAACTGAAAATCATTTCCAGAACTGTATCATTCACCTCCATTTGGTCAAGCTACTCAGAGTTATGCTCTGTCAAATTCCAGCAAACTTTCTGCCAGAACAGAGCACTCTGTTTCTGATATCAAAAGGAACCTAGTAATTTTCTTCCTTGAAACTTAGTTCAAATGAAGAGTTCAGTAACTATTATGTGCTTTCCAACATCCATTTTTAGTTTGAAAGTTAGTCCTGAATGATTTCTCTATAGGAAATAATACTATTAAGTGTAGTACGGTGACGATGCACCGTACGACATATGACGGTACTACGTTGCCTCACCAAAGAAAGACCCTAACCGGATTACACCAGCATATACGTATCCTTAGGTGGCACTAAAACGGTCACTCGCAAACGTGTTCTACACGTACTAAGGTTTTCGTGGTTAGTACCTACATAAGCCACACTCAATCATCAGGTCCGGCTGCACACCGAACACGGTATCCATACAGTTCGTACACACGGTCGTCATCACTCACCCAGGTGTTCTCAAGCCAAACACGCCTTGAGCTACATGTTCATGTTACTGACCACGTGACGGGGTCTCCCAAATTGCACCACGCACGCCAGGGACAGACGTTGCTCGAATACCCCAAACGACATGAAGAGTCGTAGAGGATACTAAAGCGGGTTGGGTTACCTGCCACCCGTGGGGCTCCACCCTTCAGCTTGTGCGCACTGGTGGGCAGCGCTTATGTGCACCCCCCAAGACATAAAACATCTCGAGATGCATGATTTTCCGACATAACAAATAAGTTAGATTGCCACCTTCATAATATGCTAATAGTAGTCCTTATGTGGGCCTAGTACCGTTATCTCACCGTATCCTAAATTTTTAACGTAATATGATGCTCAATCCGTGCTCTGTTCCCAACGCAACTCTGATACCAGCTGTCACAGCTCTGATACCACGCTGTGAGGGACACAGGACCTCGTTGGGTGGTGCCGTGATATGCGGCACCCAACAGCACACGGGTCGACGAAAACACATCATATTACATAAAGAGTTTGCGGAAGCGTAAAAGAAATGTTTTACAAATAAGTATATCAGAGTAAGCTACAGCGGAAGACTATCACTCTCTCGACTCATTTCTATACTAGCAACAAAGAAACAGTCCAGCCCGCGGACGTTTCTTACTAGCAATACGAAGACAAACTGCAGCGGCGAGGATGCTCTTTGAGTAGGCACTTGGAGGTTCCGAGTCTCATTGGCATCCCTTCCTAAGCATGAAGTCAATTACCTGGAAAACAACTCGGATAACATCTGTGAGCATGACGCTCAGTAAGACTTAACCGTCACCCTAGACATGAAACTCTATGTGAGGCTATGAACCTAAAATAGGATGGCATAAGCATAATTAAGCTCGCCTAGAAGTAAATCCTTAGTTTCAGGTATTATTTGCAGCAAATTTTAAGTAACCTTGGGCACGCCACATCGGGAGTCCATATCACACCCGGTTTCTCCGAAGAACAACCGAGTGAATATCACATGTATGCCAGGATCATTTTCTCATACATGTGATGACAAATAGTGAAGCATCATTTATTACAAGCCAGGTGTCGAATATAAATAAGTCTTACATAGCATACGTCTCGATGGACGATAATAAGTTCAGAACATGTAAATAAAACAGCAGCGGAATATTATTCTTGTGGGCTCCGTCACAGGCGTTGCCCGGGGGACTCCATGAACCTAGAATCCTTCTTCGGGTCCGAAGTCTTGGTCATTGAACACCACATCATCCCCTTGACCTGAGCAGCAATTTAAACCAACAAATATGCAAATTTGAGTACCGTTGGTACTCAGCAAGTGTGGGAAAGTCATGTCATGCATGGCTAGAACAAGGAGAGGTTGAACTCATAGTTAAAGCACTATGCAATTAATACCTATCACCTTAGTTTATTAAGCACCTACATTACTACACAGGTGAAATGGTCCCAATTCTCCCAACCCATCATCAGAATCAAATAACCATAACATCAATTCCAATGTTAAGCTCCCCGCTTAACATCCTCAACTTCCAAAGCCATCATCCTCTAATCATGAATATGTCCAAGCCGCTCTTTACCGTGAGCACGGCTGTCATAACAGTTTTGACTCTGCAGAGTTTGCACCACTGTACACACATGTAGTGATTTCATCCCCCGTTGCCGTGTGGACTAAAAGAACCTCCATTATGCTAGTGGCCACGAACCACATTCACACTTCCCAGGTGTGTAGCCAGGAGATCACAATGAAGCCTTTACAAAGGGATTCCCGACGAGCGTGGGCCCACTGAGGTTTCACCCCTAACAGCATACAAGAGGCTCCAACCCCGTTGCAGTGGCCCCCTCTTGAGCCTTACGGTTCATATGGTAGTCCAGCTGACACCTATTCCCCGCACCATCCAACACACCTATACTACGCTGGGGATACACCTAATTAATTGGCCAAGCTGCCCCATCTCAGCATGTGGTTGGCACGGTAAAGCCAGGTGACATGCTCCATGAACCGGTCCTTAGGATCCAGGCAAGTACTAAACACAAACCCGAGTCTCGTGCACCCAGCACCAACCAAATCATCCAACTTGCCTCGATCCCTACCTCTACATAACTCATAATATCTCATTCAAGATTAAGGTAAATAAATTGATGATCTCATATCCCAATTATCCCATTCTAAGCATGGCTAAGCATAAGCATATAAATAAATGACATGATAAAATAAATCCCAACCCAAGCTACAAGGAAACAAGGTAATGCAATTCTATGGAAACTTCCTAGAATGGGTTTCATATTTCAATTGACAATGCAAATAATTCTATCTACACATCCTAGTATAGGATCAAAGCGGTCAAGGACACTTGCCTTCTTCCTGCTGCTCTAAGAATGGAAAGTCTTGGTCTTGGAAGGGGAGAACTTGCTCTGGGGCAGGTTCTACTCATGCCAATACACATAGCAAAAGAAAACAACAATCCATAAGACATAGTTCACACTTTCACTTCATACAAACTACACATACATACCTATGGAAGTCATTCACATTACTAAGTGTTGTGGTTATCCTAGATGTGTTTATTTTTGGCCTACATGCACTTTTAAAAATATGTATATGATTTCTAACTTTTGTATTCAGATTTCTGTGTGCACACCATCTATGAGTTTCTAATTTGAACAAATCCTTTATTTTTGATTAATACACTTCTTAGCCACAAAGTTTGCATGAAAGGCAACTCTCTACTCTAAATAGGTTTTCAGATCTTCTACCAAATCCTAAACTGAAGTTGTTGAGATTTGGAGACTTCATTTATTTTTTCTTAATTATGCATACCTATTTTCCTATATTTTACAGATTTATTTTCTATGCCTAAAAGTGGGTTTTAATATTAAATAGTAGGACATATCATCTAAACAGAATAGGTTCTGATCTAAAATATTAAATAATATATTTTTGAACTTCTCCTATGATGTGAACTAATTTAAATTTATTTTATCAGTTTTCAGAATTATTTCCTAGCCTAAAAATGTGTTTCTAGAACTAATAAATATGAACAACACTTAAGCAGATTTCATTTCAGCCTAAAATCTATTTTTAGTTCAATCTAAAGTTTTCCAAGTGCTAGGAGAGTTTAAATTTGAATTTGCACATGTGTTTGCCTTACCTTTTAAATTTAAATCCTAGTCACATATTCAATTTTCTGATTTTCATATCATATAGGGTCAAAAAGGTAAATCCACCTTACTACAGGGTCTAATTTATTATTTCATAAATTTCCAGGGGTCTAACTACACATAACAGAGGGGTTTTCCTAAATTTTATTAAGCCCAGGGGCTAAAACTGATTTTTAAATGAATTTACATGAATTTCTGAAGTTCCAGGGGCTAGATAAGAAGTTTCCGTTGCTAGCTCGTGTTTTCCAAGATCCCCAGGGGGTAGCGCGTAAGAATCCCGGCCTTTATAACGTGGGGCTGATGTGAACCGTCCGATTTAAAATAGACGGCTCAGATTAGATCGCCGAACCGATACGCGCGGGTTTTGATTCTACCGTGCGATTTAAAATAGACGGCGCACAAGGGGCCACGTCACCCTGGCCGGAGCCGGCCCACGCTGCCCAGCGGCGTGCGGCGGCGGGAGGCGGCGATCTCGCCGGAGATCTTCGGATTTTTGTCTATACTCCCTAAAACTTGGATTTCATGGCATAGAACGGTATAGGGGAGGTCGGGGATCTCACCCCGGGGTTTTTTCTTGAGCTCGGAGGCCCTGGAAGGCGGTCGGCGGCGAGGTCCGAGGTGAAAACGCGGCGGTGCTCGTCGAAGCTGTGTCTAGAGCGCAAAACACCGGATTTCCTTTACCTGCGAGATTCCCCGGAGGCAATGGAACATGATCAGCGCGTTAGCTCAGGAAATCCGAGCTAGGATCGAAGGAAAACGGCGAGAAAAGCTTCGGTTCACACCGGGAGGAAAAACAGCCGATCGTGGGGGAAAACAAGGCGATGTCGACGTTTATATTGGCGAGGGGGGCGGCGGTCTGTTGGGATCGAGTTGGAGTCGTCCGGGACCGGGAGTCGGGATGGGGACGCGGGTTTCCGGAGTTGGTTGCGATCGAGCGCGGGGGAAATGTCCGGTCGGTTGGCGCGAGCGGGAGGTAGGAGATGACACGCGGCCCCGCGTGTCAGTGAGAGGAAGAGAGGGCGCGCGGTTGCGGGCTGGTGCGGGGGAATAGTGGGCCGTCTGGCGTGTTTCGGCCCACTGGCCGGCTGGGGTTTTCTTTTTCTTTTTCCTTTTCTTTTCTGTTTTGATTTGAATTTGAATTCCAGTTTAAATTTGAATTTCTGCACCTCATGCAATACGTCCAAAAATTTTTAAATTCCCCCCTTTAGCAGATTTTGGGGTGTTACAGCTCTACCCCCCTTAAAAGAAATCTCGTCCTCGAGATTGGTGGTTCTTAGGAAAACAATTCTGGAAACTGTGCCTTAAGCTCGTCTTCTCGCTCCCATGTGGCTTCCTCTTCCGAGTGATGCTTCCACTGCACCTTGCACATCCGGATTCTTTTATTTCTGATGAGGCGTTCCATTGTCTCCAAAACCTTGACCGGTTGCTCGGCATAAGATAGATCCTCTCCTACGTCAACCTCATTCATGGATAACATCTCTTCAGGCGTCCTTAGACATTTCTTGAGCTGTGACACATGGAATACGTCATGCACATCCGATAGGCGAGCCGGTAGTTCTAGTTGATATGCCACTTCGCCTTTCCTCTCCAGAAGCTGAAAGGGTCCGATGTATCGAGGTGATAACTTCCCTTTCACCTTGAACCGACGAAGTCCTCGGATAGGTGACACCTTGAGATAGACATAGTTCCCCACGTTGAAAACGAGCTCTCTTCTCCATACATCGGCATAGCTCTTTTTCCGGGTCTGTGCTATCCTCAAATTGTTGCGGATTTCCCTTACCTTCGCCTCGGCTTCTTGTAGTACTTCTGGCCCAAACACTTTACTTTCCCCTGTTTGGTTCCAAAATAGTGGAGTTCTGCACTTGCTCCCATACAAAGCCTCAAATGGTGACATCTTCATACTGGCCTGATAGCTGTTGTTATAGGAGAACTCCGCATATGGTAAGTTCTTATCCCAACTCCTATTGTTCTTGAGTGCACACGCTCTCAGCATATCCTCGAGGATCTGATTGGTTCTTTCCGTCTGCCCGTCAGTCTGGGGGTGATAGGCAGAACTGAAATTTAGATGGGTTCCCATGGTTTCATGTAACTTCTGCCAGAACCTTGAGGTGAACTGTGTCCCTCGATCTGACACTATCTTCTTTGGCACTACATGGAGACACATGATCCTTGACATGTATAATTCTGCCAATTTGGATCCGTTGTAGCTTTCTTTCACGGGGATGAAATGAGCTACCTTGGTTAGCCTGTCGATGATGACCCATATCGAATCAATATCTCGATTGGGTCCTGGGTAGTCCCACTATGAAATCCATACCAATTTCTTCCCATTTCCATTCAGGCACTTTGAGTGGTTGCAATAATCCCGCGGGTCGTTGATGTTCTACTTTCACTAACTGACATGTGCCACATAGGGCAACATGTTCCACGACATCTCGCTTCATGCCATACCACCAATACCTGCTCTTGAGGTCATGATACATCTTCGTACTCCCAGGATGATTGGAATAATCGGAATCATGAGCTTCCTTCAAAATCAATTCACAGGTCTCCTTCACCTCAGGCACACAGATTCTTTTCCCGTGCCACACCGTACCTTGTTCATCCTCTATGAACCCAGGGCTTTATTGTCCTTGATGAGTTCTCTAATTTCTTGTATCTTCTCGTCATTCTTCTGACCGTTGCGTATGTCTTGCACTAATGTGGAGTCCACTTCCATGGCGATGGCCTCACCGCTATTCACCAGACATAGATTGAGTTTTACAACCTCTTCCTTCAGTTTTGTAGGCATGTCCTTTAAGCTTAATCTATTGACCTGCACCTTTCGGCTTAAAGCATCTGCCACGACGTTCGCTTTCCCAGGATGATAGTTGATGCCCACATCAAAGTCATTGATTAGCTCTAACCATCTCCTTTTTCTGAGGTTGAGATCTGGCTGTGTTAAAATATACTTTAAGCTCTTATGATCCGTATATATCTCTGTCCTCTTTCCCATCAAGTAATGCCCCCAAATCTTCAATGCGTGTACCACCGCAGCTAGCTCTAGGTCATGTGTAGGATAGTTCTTCTCGTGTTTTCGGAGCTGCCGAGACGCATATGCCACGACATGCCCCTCTTGCATGAGAACACATCCCAACCCGTTTCCAGAGGCATCACAGTACACTGAAAAGTTCTTCTGCGTATCTAGCATAACTAGCACTGGGCTCTTGTCAATCTTTTCTTCAGTTTCTGAAAACTCGTCTCGCACTGCGGTGTCCATGTGAATGTGATTCCCTTCTCCAACAATTTGGTGAGGGGTCTCGAAATCTTGGAGAAACCCTCAATAAACCGTCGATAATACCCAGCCAATCCTAAGAAGCTTCGAACTTCCCCAATATTCTCAGGGGTCTTCCACTTCTGTACATCCTCAATCTTGGTGGGATCTATGGAGATTCCTCCCTCCGAGATTATATGTCCTAAGAAGGGAACTCTCTTCAGTCAAAACTCACACTTGCTCAACTTGGCATATAGTTGGTGTTCTCTCAGCCTTTGCAACACCAACCTTAGATGTTCCTCATGTTCTTCTTCATCTTTGGAGAAGACGAGAATGTCATCAATGAAAACCACCACAAATTTGTCCAGATATTCCATGAATACCTTGTTCATGAGATACATGAAGTATGCCGGGGCATTAGTAGCCCGAAAGGCATGACGGTGTATTCGTACAGCCCGTACCGAGATACGAAAGCTGTCTTTGGAATATCAGTTTGCCTTATCTTAAGTTGGTAGTATCCCGACCTGAGATCAATTTTCGAGAACACACAAGCTCCCCTCAACTGATCAAACAAGTCTTTAATGCGGGGTAATGGGTACATGTTCTTGATGGTTACTTCATTCAATGCACGGTAGTCTACGCACAACCTTTGGGTTCCGTCCTTCTTGGGCACAAATATCACTGGAGCTCCCCATGGTGAGGAACTAGGATGAATGTACCCCTTCTCTGTCAATTCTCTTAAATGTTCCTTGAGTTCTTCCAGCTGTTTGGAGTCTATCCGATAATGCCTCTTGTATATTGGAGCTGTTCTAGGCATTAGCTCAATCGCGAATTCCACTTCACGATCGGGGGGCATACCTGGCAACTCCTCCGGAAAAACATCTGGATATTCCCTGATGATCCTGATCTCTTCCACTTCCACATCAACTTGATTGAGTTTAATGTCCCTCCTAGGCTCTTGTATGGTTATGAACTTTACTCTTGTGCCACTAGGATGAGTTAGTTCCACCGTTCTTGTCGAACAATGGATGATTACTTTGTGTTTGGTCAACCAATCCATACCCAAAATAATATCTATCCCTTTTGAGTCTATCACTATGAGGTTTGCAGTAAATACCACCCCATTAATGTCTAGATTCACATTGGGACACACTTGTCTTGTCCTTATTTCTCCCCCTGGAGAGTTTACTGCTAGCATATGGTTCATTTGTGTTGTTGCTAGATCATGGTTCTTAACAAACCCTTGGGCCATGAACGAGTGGGTAGCACCAGAATCGAACAACAGGGTTGTAATGTGTAAATTGGCAGGAAACATACCAACTACCACGTTAGGTGCCTCTTGCGCCTCCTCCATGGTCACGTGGTTCACCCGTCCTCGCATCACATTCTGCTGTTGCGGCTGCATGGGCTTCTTCTTTGGGCACTTATGAGCGTAGTGCCCCCACCTCACCACAATTGAAGCATTGCACCCCAACCTTAGGTGCCTGGCCTTTTTTGTCTTGGGGTTGGTTCTGTGGTCCTTGCACTGCTGGTCGAGGTTGATATGTGGGACGAGGCTGCTGTACAAACTGACGCTGCGGCTGTGCCGGTGCTGATGGAGGCCTGAAATTTGAGTTGTACCCTCTGGGTGCTGAGTAGGGTACCACAGCACGGCCCGTCTGCCCTGCGGTTGGTTGCATTAGTCGTGGGCGTGTGTTGCTACCCGAGGCTTGGTGTGACCATCCCGCCATCCTCTTGTTTTCATTTTCCAAGGCCTTCAGCTTCCTCTCCACAACAAATGCTCTGTCCACCATCTTTTGGAAACTTTCATACTCGTTGGAGGACATTGCACACTGCATTTCCGCAGTAAGTCCTTCCACAAAGCAGTCCTGTTTCTGCTCATCAGTCTCGATGTCCCGTGGTGCATAACGGGATAGTTGGATGAATTTAGTGAGGTATTCCCTCACAGTCATGTTTCCTTGCTGCAGCCCCAAGAACTCCTTTCTCTTGTTTTTGAGTTCACCCCTTGGTATGTAATGGTTGTGGAAACTGCGCTTGAACTCTTCCCAAGTGATGTTCTCAGGGTCATGATGGGCGGCAACGTAAGCGGTCCACCAATCAGCAGCAGGTCCATGCAATTGGTGAGAGGCAAACAGCACCCTCTCATACCCTTGGCATTGTATGATCCTCATCTTGCTCTCAATGGTCTTTAGCCAATCATCTGCCTCCAGAGGTTCAGCAGCACTTGCAAACTTTGGAGGTTGAGTCCCTAGAAACTCACTCAACCTTGGTTGGCGTGGTGCAGCTTGTGGAGGTGGAACTTGGTGCAAGTTGGCCACCACTTGAGTTACGCTCTGGATGAGCTGATTCTGATTTTCAAGCATTTGGTGGATGGGATCAACTCCTTCACGGCGACCACCCCTGTCTTGCCCTCCAGAAAGATGAGGGTTGCCGGCCTCGTCGTTGTTGTTGGCGGGGTTGGCACCACGACCCTTTCCTCTTCCGGCCATCTATCATGATCAACCAAATGTTAATTTAAAGCATTTTGTATTACATTCCCAATTTGCTTGTTTAAACTTAAACTCCTGAGGTCTTATTATATTAACATTTTCTGAGGGTTTCACGTCTCACGCGAAAATAAATGCACTCTTAATTCATAGGGGTTCACACATCAAAGCAAAGCAACCAAAAGACGAGGTTGCAGACAAATGCCCATGGCTTCCACAACTCACGTCACACACCAAACATTAACACACCATTAACTAAAGTATTGACTCGACTACTCGATAACCTACTGAACTAAGGGAAAGGACTCTACACGACTCGTATCACTGAGCTGGCTCCTCGGGATCTTCCTCATTATTGCGGCTTCCCTCTTACTCCACATTGGGTGGGGAAGCTGCTGGTGGAGAAGTGCGGCGACGCCTGCTCGTCCGGCGGTCTGGGGAGTCAGGAGTCCATCTGTCATTCACGGTGACACACAGTTCATTCCCATCTCCTCTTTCTCTCGCCCTCAAGCTGGCGTGAAGCAATGCCTCGGTCTCCTTCAGGGTGTCACGAACATCCTGAAGCTCCTGCTGACACTCCTGCAGTCGGGTGCTGAGCATAGCAGCATCCTCCAAGCATAGGTCCATGTGCTCATGGGAAGTCCCCTGCTGCACTGGCGGGTACTTGTACTCCACGGTACCACTCTCACGCTGGAGGACATACATGTACTCAGTTCTGTCCAAGTGGTGACGGTAGATGTAACTCTGGAAGGTGATGACCTCCGAGGTGACATCCCTCTCGGCATCAACCTGTGTCGCTCGACAAGCTGGAGAGCGGTGGATCTTGAGCAGCTGATCTTCATGGATAATCCTCATTTCTTAACTCCATTCTTCCCGCTTCTCATGGATGGTCCGGGTGGAGCTGTAGTGTATGATTAGCTTGCCCGTATTGCCGGCAGCGTGGAGCATACGCCATAGACGGCGCAACAAGCCTCCTACTGCCAGTCCGTAGGAGTGGTACGTCACCGGACGATTCTCCTCTCTTAGGGCAAGGGCAACTACAGGAACTCTCCCTCCGGTGGACTTGCGGGCGGTGCGGATCATGCAAACCGTCTAAAACATAAAGCATTTAAAATCAAGTTAGATAAGATTTAAATAAAAATCATATTTTGAATAAAGTTGGGGCAAGGTGAATAAAGTGACCCATTAAATAACACTTTCAACCCACACCTTTGTAAAATAGTTTTTAAGAAAATAGGGTCCTTAAATACGTCCATTTCTACCTAGGTCCATGTTGCTACAAGCAACCGTGGCTCTCATACCACTTCTGTCACACCCGGTTTCTACGAAGAATAACCGAGTGAATATCACATGTATGCCAGGATCATTTTCTCATACATGTGATGACAAATAGTGAAGCATCATTTATTACAAGCCAGGTGTCGAATATAAATAAGTCTTACATAGCATACGTCTCGATGGACGATAATAAGTTCAGAACATGTAAATAAAACAGCAGCGGAATATTATTCTTATGGGCTCCATCACAGGCATTGCCCGGGGGACTCCATGAACCTAGAATCCTTATTCAGGTCCGATGTCTTGGTCATTGAACACCACATCATCCCCTTGACCTGAGCAGCAATTTAAACCAACAAATATGCAAGTTTGAGTACCGTTGGTACTCAGCAAGTGTGGGGAAGTCATGTCATGCATGGCTACAACAAGGAGAGGTTGAACTCATGGTTAAAACACTACGCAATTAATACCTATCACCTTAGCTTATTAAGCACCTACATTACTACACACGTGAAATGGTCCCAATTCTGCCAACCCATCATCAGGATCAAATAACCATAACATCAATTCCAATGTTAAGCTCCCCGCTTAACATCCTCAACTTCCAAAGCCATCATCCTCTAATCATGAATAAGTCCAAGCCGCTCTTGACCGTGAGCACGGCTGTCATCATAGTTTTGACTCTGTAGAGTTTGCACCACTGTACCCACATGTAGTGATTTCATCCCCCGTTGCCGGGTAGACTAAAAGAACCTCCATTATGCCAGTGGCCACAAACGACATTCACACTTCCCAGGTGTGTAGCCAGGAGATCACTACGAAGCATTTACAAAGGGATTCCCGACGAGCGTGGGCCCACTGAGGTTTCACCCCTAACAGCATACAAGATGCTCCAACCCCACTGCAGTGGCCCCCTCTTGAGCCTTGCGGTTCATATGGTAGTCCAGCTGACACCAATTCCCCGCACCATCCAACACACCGATACTACGCCGGGGATACACTTAATTAATTGGCCAAGCTGCCCCATCTCAGCATGTGGTTGGCACGGTAAAGCCAGGTTACATGCTCCATGAACCGGTCCTTAGATCCAGGCAAGTACTAAACACAAACCCGAGTCTCGTGCACCCAGCACCAACCAAATCATACAACTTGCCTCGATCTCTACCTCTACATAACTCATAATATCTCATTCAAGATTAAGGTAAATAAATTGATGATCTCATATCCCAATTATCCCATTCTAAGCATGGCTAAGCATAAACATATAAATAAATGACATGATAAAATAAATCCCAACCCAAGCTACAAGGAAACAAGGTAATGCAATTCTAGGGAAACTTCCTAGCATGGGTTTCATATTTCAATTGACAATGCAAATAATTCTATCTACACATCCTAGTATAGGATCAAAGTGGTCAAGGACACTTGCCTTCTTCCTGCTGCACTGAGAATGGAAAGTCTTGGTCTTGGAAGGGGAGAACTTGCTCTGGGGCAGGTTCTACTCATGCCAATACACATAGCAAAAGAAAACAACAATCCATAAGACATAGTTCACACTTTCACTTCATACAAACCACACATACATACCTATGAAAGTCATTCACATAACTAAGTGTTGTGGTTATCCTAGATGTGTTGATTTTTGGCTTACATGCACTTTTAAACATATGTATATGATTTCTAACTTTTGTATTCTGATTTCTGTTTGCACACCATATATGAGTTTCTAATTTGAACAAATCCTTTATTTTTTATTAATACACTTCTTAGCCACAAAGTTTGTATGAAAGGCAACTCCCTACTCCAAATTGGTTTTCAGATCTTCTACCAAATCCTAAACTGAAGTTGTTGGGATTTTGAGACTTCATTTATCATTTTCTAATTATGCATACCTATTTTCCTATATTTTTCAGATTTATTTTCTATGCCTAAAAGTGGGTTTTAATATTAAATAGTAGGACATATCATCTAAACAGAATAGGTTCTGATCTAAAATATTAAATAATATATTTTTGAACTTCTCCTCTGATGTGAACTAATTTGAATTTATTTTATCAGTTTTCAGAATTATTTCCTAGCCTAAAAATGTGTTTCTAGAACTAATAAATATGAACAACACTTAAGCAGATTTCATTTCAGCCTAAAATCTACTTTTAGTTCATTCTAAAGTTTTCCAAGTGCTAGGAGAGTTTAAATTTGAATTTGCACATGTGTTTTCCTTACCTTTTAAATTTAAATCCTAGTCCCATATTCAATTTTCTTATTTTAATATCATATAGGGTCAAAAAGGTAAATCCACCCTACTACAGGGTCTAATTTATTATTTCATAAATTTCCAGGGGTCTAACTACACATAACAGAGGGGTTTTCCTAATTTTTATTAAGTCCAGGGGCTCAAACTGATTTTTAAATGAATTTACAAGAATTTCTGAAGTTCCAAGGGCTAGATCAGAAGTTTCCGGGGCTAGCTCGTGTTTCCCAAGATCCCCAGGGGGTAGCGTGTAAGAATCGCGGCCTTTATAACGCGGGGCTGATGTGAACCATCCGATTTAAAATAGACGGCTCAGATTAGATCGCCGAACTGGTACGCGCGGGTTTTGATTCTACCGTGCGATTTAAAATAGATGGCGCACAAGGGGCCACGTCACCCTGGCCGGAGCCGGCCCGCGCAGCCCGGCGATGCGCGGCGGCGGGAGGCGGCGATCTCGCCGGAGATCTTCGGATTTTTGTCTATACTCCCTAAAACTTGGATTTCATGGCATAGAACGGTAGAGGGGAGGTCGGGGATCTCACCTCGGGGTTTTTCTTGAGCTCGGAGGCCCTGGAAGGCGGTCGGCGGCGAGGTCCGAGGTGAAAACGCGGCGGTGCTCGTTGGAGCTGTGTCTAGAGCGTAAAACACCGGATTTCCTTTACCTGCGAGATTCCCCGGAGGCGGTGGAACATGATCAGCGCGTTAGCTCAGGAAATCCGAGCTAGGATCGAAGGAATACGGCGAGAGAAGCTTCGGTTCTCACCGCGAGGAAAAACAGCCGATCGTGGGGGGAAACAGGGCGATGTCGACGTTTATATAGGCGAGGGGGACGGTGGTCTGTTGGGATCGAGTTGGAGTCGTCCGGGACTGGGAGTCGGGATGGGGACGCGGGTTTCCGGAGTTGGTTGCGATCGGGCGCGGGGAAAAAGTCTGGTCGGTTGGCGCGAGCGGGAGGTAGGAGATGACACGCGGGCCCCGCGTGTCAGTGAGAGGAAGAGAGGGCACGCGGTTGTGGGCTGGCGCGGGGGAATAGTGGGTCGGCTGGCAGGTTTCGGCCCACTGGCCGGCTGGGGTTTTCTTTTTCTTTTTTCTTTTCTTTTCTGTTTTGATTTGAATTTGAATTCCAGTTTAAATTTGAATTTCTGCACCACATGCAATACGTCCAAAAATTTTTAGATTCCCACCTTTAGCAGATTTTGGGGTGTTACAGTCCACATTCAAATAAGAAACGCTTTCCCCAGATGTAAATTGCTCACGGCATAAAAGAATCGAGTTGGCACTAGCCTATTCATCAAGATCCAATACAAAGCTAGTATGATACTTCCAATCAATATGATTAGTTCCTTTCTCATGCAAGTTCTTACTACGTCACGACTGTGAGAACAAGTATGCTCGGTCCATTCCGCGAGCGACGGTGATTCGAATCAATAACACCTGGACTACACGACACGTGCGCCCGTACTCGACGTTGCATACAACAACCATCACTGACGTCGTACGTGGCAGCCTTTCCCCCGTTTCACCCACGCTGAATCGATCAAGTCACCCCGTACAGTAGCCACTCTCATGGTGCACCTGCCGACGTGAGATGTCATGAGAATGTTCCCCACATATTGCACACCGGCCGTCCGCCTAAGGCGACCCGAAAAGTCCCAACGACAGTTTCCCGAGGTACATCGGTTTACTGGGTCCCATATAGCCAGCATGAGTCCGGTACACAACTCAAACTTGTTCAACAGGGCCGCATACGGATCGGTCCTTGACCGACACAGACAAGTCTATAGCACCCAGGCCCCTATGTCCTGCTGCTCTTACAACCTTCCGGTCTCAACTTTGACTTGCTAATTCATTTATGAACCAATCCCGTATGCCCCTGTTGTTCCTAAATCTGCGAGTAGCATCTCACCACTCGACTTCTACCGAACCGTACTTACGCATAGCAGTTCTACACGGTGAAAGACATCTACCCAATACTCCATGGGTCATTTGGCTATGCAAAAGGAGTATCAAACACTAGACCTAATGCACAGTTAAAATCTTAACCAAAGGTGAATACAAATTAAAAACTTAATAGCTGTTAAATGCAAACCGGAGCTTGCCTGTTTTGCAGGGTAGTCGTATATAATCAATTATTGTCCTTGTTGATCCACCCTTGACTCTCCGGAGCTTGATCCACTTCAATGAATCACTCCTTTGAATCCCCTTCGTTGTGGTTCCTATTGAAATGCACATGCACATGTTTTATAGAATCTAATGGAAAGAAGTTATAGAATTAATCTCTTAGGAACAGAGGTTGTGTGGAAAAACCAAGAATGGCTTGGTTTGCCTCAGTTGTGCAAAGAACAGACTTAAACTAAATTGTCCTTAAGGCCTTAGCTATACACTAACCATTTTCCCTAATAAACCTAACAGATAAACTGAAAAGATTTGAGTGCCACTGAAGAACAAGAACTCCAATATCCTCAAAAGTTTCACAGCAGCTTCTATACTACCTAAGGATTTAGCTTTCCAAATTGCAGCTAATGTGGAATTAAATTGTGTTCTCCATAATTCTCATAATGTCCCTCATGTATTTCCACATATAAATAAGTATGGAGAACAAGAACAGGAAGTTCTAGGGCTCAACTTGAGCTGATAATTTACATGTGAGTTCTTGGTCACATGAATGTAATCTGGTCCAAAATTCAGCCCTTTCACTTGAGTAGTTCTTCCAGAACAATTCTTTTAAGCATTTCTACTCCAAAGAATTAATTCTGAACTAATGTGCATTTTCATGCTCAATTAAGTGAACTACAATTTCCAGTATGTCTCAGAGAGCTTGCCTAAATTTTCCTATGATTATTGGAGCTATGAATTGCCGAGAATAGATTTTTATAAGCTGGAAACATTTTCTGAAAATGTTTCTGGACCCTTATGAACACAGCATCTTGTATTTAGCAAATCCCCCATCAAATGATCTTGAAATGAGCTGAAACTTTGCTAGAAAGTCCACACTATGCCCATGAATATTCTGGCACAAATTGGGGATTTTTGGATAAACCAAACTCCCTAGAACTGTACCGGGAGCTCGCTGTGAAGCTGTCAGGACAAAATCTTCAAATTGGCCGTCGATGCTTCACGGCACGGCTGGAGATTTGGCTGAGAGCGGCACCGAACCAGCGCGCATCCGTGGCCGTGGTTGACCGATCTTGGAAACCACCGTAGTGGCCTGCCCACGTGAGACCGATCGCCGCCTTTGAGCTAGGTCGCGGCGGACATCGTTGATCACGGGAACAGAGGCTGCAACTCGGTGGTTTAGGTGTCGGGAGAGTGGCGTTTGAGCTCAGGGCGCTGCCTAGCAGCTCGGGGGAGGGAAGAGTGCGGTGTTTCTTTGTTTCCCCGGTGGAACCGAGAGCGGACGTGAGGAGCGGTTTCTGTTCGGCGTTCTCGCGAGAGGAGAAAATGAATGGGCTTTGCTTCGGCCAGGGGGGGTGATCAAGCCGCTGAACCGCCTTTGGGCGCCGGTACTCGAGCTAAAACAACAGGAGATGGAGCGGTGAACCCCTATCGGTGGCGCCCGGGCAGTTCTCGGTGGGTTTGAGCAACACAGAGACAAAATTCCTTTGCTTCATGTGTAAGTTTGATCCCCAGCTCAATGACATGTGGGTCCCACCCCACATTTTTCTCCCAAATATCTTTTCACGCTGATCCTCCCAATTCCCAAACCCCTGAGTTTTAAAAAGGTGGGCTAGAATTTGAGTTTTTCCAGTTCAGTTTGAATTTGCTTGCCAAATTTAAATTTGGTTGAAGTTTGCAAATTCTTCTCTTTAACTCCTTTTTGAGCCCACCCTACAAATGAAAAGTTTGTGATCAAACTTTTCCCTATAATTCCATCTATATGGCTGCATGTTTATTCAAAGTTTTTGATCACCACATGTGTAAACTTTGAATTTGAAATCTGATTTTTAAACTTACATGCAAAGAGGTATTTAACTCCGTATTAGTTCAACACTTTTAAATAAAAATGTGAGCCTCATTTTTGATGGTCATCCATGTACCACTTTGCATGAAGAAAAGTTTTAGCAAGTCCCATATTTCATGTCTTTGCCACACATATGAACTCAAACCTTAGTTTTTATTCATACACATTTTTGGGACTTTTACACACTCCTGTTCAAAACACCTGCCCCAATGTACCTGCTGCCGTAGGCAACAGGGCATGCTTTGCATGCGGGGAAACAGGACACTTCGCGAGCCAGTACCCAAGGAGAGGCACTGGACAGCAAGGCAACGTGCCCAAGCAGAACCAGCGACCGAAAGGAGGGGACAATCAAGGAAACCGTGGACTGCAGAACTATGCTCGCGGCAACGTGAACCATGTCTCTGCTGAGGAAGCACAACAGGCTGAGGACGTTGTAATTGGTTTGTTCTTTGCCAACTCCAACCCAGCCACCATCTTATTTGATTCTGGAGCATCATATTCCTTCATATCATCCAAGTAAGTTGCCAAGCATAATCTACCCATATCATACTTAGAATGCGCTATGTTAGTTAATTCTCCCGGTGGAGAGATGAGGACTAATATAGTATGTCCGAAAGTAAGCCTTAAAATAAGGGGGGTAGACTTCCTTGCCAATCTCATTGTCTTGAATTCCCAAGGGCTTGACATAATACTCTGGATGGATTGGTTAAGCAAGCACAACGGGGTAATCCAATGTGCTGAAAGAAGCGTGCAGTTGACAAATGAGCACAGTATTCGTGTCGAGTTTGAGTCAGCCCAACAAACAACCGAAAGGGCAATTTTGAACCATGTCGAAGAAGCAACATTGGATAGCATTCCAGTGGTTCAGGAATTCACGGACGTGTTTCTAGAAGAGCTTCCAGGTATGCCACCTGATCGGGACCTTGAGTTTTCCATTGATTTAGTACCCGGAACTGCACCAATAGCAAAGAGACCCTATAGGATGCCCGTCAATGAACTAGTGGAACTCAAGAAGCAAATTCAGGAGCAGTTGGAGAAGGGTTTTATACGTCCAAGCTCGTCACCATGGGGAGCTCCTGTGCTCTTCGTGGACAAGAAGGATGGAACCCAAAGGATGTGTGTGGACTATAGGTCTCTCAACGAGGTGACAATCAAGAACAAATACCCGGTGCCTCGTATAGAAGACCTATTCGACCAAATGAAAGGAGCCCGAGTGTTCTCCAAGATTGATCTTCGGTCGGGATACTTCCAGCTTAAGATTAAGCCCTCCGATATACCCAAGACTGCTTTCCGAACATGGTATGGTTCATATGAATATACCGTCATGTCTTTTGGGTTAACAAATGCACCCGCATACTTCATGTACCTTATGAACAAGGTTTTCATGGAGTACTTGTATAAGTTCGTCGTGGTTTTCATCGATGACATTATGGTTTATTCTAAAAGTGAGGAGGAGCATGAAGAACATTTGAAATTGACCTTGCAGAAAATGCGTGAGCATCAATTGTATGCCAAGCTTAACAAGTGTCAATTTTGGCTAAAGGAGATATCGTTCCTAGGACACATTATCTCCGAGGAGGGAATATCGGTTGATCCCGGAAAAGTGGGAGATGTTCTGAAATGGAACCAACCGCAAAACATGAGGGATATTCGGAGTTTTCTTGGGATGGCTGGATACTACCGACGCTTCATCAAGGACTTCTCTAAGATAGCAAAGCCTATGACAGAGTTGCTAACATAGTGAAAAGCCTTCCAATGGACACCATCATGCCAAGAAAGTTTTGAGGAACTCAAGAAAAGGCTAACCACAGCGCCGGTTTTGGTATTGCCGGGCGTGAGCAAGAGCTTTGACATATATTGTGACGCATCCAGACAACGGCTCGGATGTGTGCTCATGCAAGAAGGACAAGTGGTAGCCTATGCCTCACGACAATTAAAGAAGCACGTGCTTAATTATCCTACACATGACTTGGAGCTAGCAGCAGTAGTGCATGCATTGAAGATTTGGAGACATTATATCCTTGGTCATCGATGTGTGATCTATACGGATCATAAAAGCCTCAAGTACATATTTACACAAACGAACCTGAATTTGAGGCAACGTCGATGGTTGGAACTCATCAAGGATTACGATGTTGGAATCAACTACCACCCTGGGAGGGCCAATGTAGTAGCTGATGCATTGAGCCGGAAGGGAGCATGTCACGAACTCACGGTTCGGGAGCTACCACCTGAACTACGTAAGAAGTTCGAACGGTTACACCTCGGATTCTTAAACAAAATGGAAGTGATGGAGATCCACTCTTCATTGGAGCAAGAGATAAGAGATGGCCAAGCAACGGATGAGGAGATCAAGGAGATCAAGGAAAGGATCCGACAAGGAATAGAGAAGGATTACTAAGAAGATGAGAAGGGTACGCTTTGGTTAGGAAAAAGGATTTGTGTGCCTAACGTAAAGCACATCTGCGATATGATATTAAAAGAGGCACAAGATTCACCCTAGTCCATACATCCCGGAAGTACCAAAATGTACAAGGACTTGAAGACTTGTTATTGGTGGGATGGTATGAAAAGGGACATAGCCGAATACGTTGCCCTATGCGACACATGCCAACGGGTGAAGGCCGAACATCAAAGACCCCCTGGATTGTTGCAACCCTTGAAGGTACCCGAGTCGAAGTGGGAAGAGATCAGTTTGGATTTCATCGTCGGATTGCCACGTACTCAGTCAGGTTATGACTCCATCTGGGTTATCGTGGACTGATTGACGAAAACAGCCCATTTTCTCCCTGTAAGGGCCAAGTACAACGTTGCACAATTAGCCGAGTTGTACATGAGCAGATCGTGTGCCATCATGGAGAAAGCTCTAGATTCTGGAGGAAGCTGCAGAAAGCTATGGGTACACGACTGGATTTTAGCTCCGCCTATCACCCACAAACCGATGTACAAATCGAAAGGACAAACCAAATTTTGGAGGACATGTTGAGAGCTTGCGCCTTGAAACGTGGGCGTAGTTGGGATAGGAGTTTACTGTACGCTGAATTCTCCTATAACAACAGCTATCAAGCTAGCTTGAAGATGTCGCCTTTTGAAGCATTGTGTGGTAGGCGGTGTAGAACACCGCTGTTCTGGAACGAGACGGGAGAGAACCAGGTGTTTGGACCCGAAGTGCTACAAGAAGCTGAAAAGCAAGGCCAAACGATACGGGAGAACTTAAAGGCTGCTCAGTCACGACAAAAAGGCTATGCGGACAATAGGCGAAGGAAGTTGACCTTCGAAGTAGGAGACTTTGTATACCTTAAGGTATCACCTATCCTTGGCCAACGACGTTTCAACGTCAAAGGCAAGCTAGCACCTCGCTACATCGGACCATTTAAGATTTTGGACAAGCGAGGAGAAGTAGCCTATCAACTAGAGCTCCCAACATATCTCTCCGATGTACATGACGTGTTTCATGTATCCCAGCTCAAGAAGTGCTTGAGAGTACCAGAGGAGCAAGTACCAATGGAAGAGCTTGAACTTCAAGAGGACCTGACTTATGCGGAGCACCCTGTCCGAATTTTGAACGTAAGGGAAAGGTGTAAAAGCCCAAGAAAAGGGACTTGCAAAAATTTTTTCTTCACCTCACAACACCACAGTTTTTATTGTGGAAATCTTAGGAAATATTGTGAAGAGCAAGTAACCTCCATCAAAGGAGTGATTAGAGGGGAAAGCCTTCACATTCAAAAAGTAGGGTTTCTACACATGAACATGAGAGGTTGAGCTCACCCCTAGAATTTAAAAAGTCTTGGAAAGGTTCAGTCCAAAGCTCATGCAAATTTAACACTTATTGAGGCACTTTTGGGTTATTTCAAAAAGAGGCCAATTTGAATGTAAATTCAAATTGCAGCAACTTTCATCACCCAAATTCAAAAGTTAGCTCCATATCTATACTCAGCACTTTTTTCTGAGTAATCCCACCAATTTTCAGTCCCATTGGACTTCATCTCGTCGGGAGCCGAATTTGTAACAATTCAAACTGAGTTTGAATTTTCAAATTCAAATATGAAGGGAATGTGGCCAAACCAGTTTGAAGTTGATGAATTCAAATTCTACCTCTGAGTTGGTTGCTAAGTTTCCTTTTCAAGTCTGAGTAGGTGGGATATTTGCACAACAGAGAAGATTAGGGGGGAGAAGAGGGCCCACCAGTCAGCTAGACTTCGGCCCTAAGTCAACACCGAGCGAACTCGGTTAACCGGGCCTCGGCAGAGCTCGACACCGAGCCGACCGAGCAGCCACCTCGCCCCCCTCCTCCGCACGCGCTGGCGACCAGCTTGCCAGCTCCGCCGCCTCAACCCGATCGTTAACCCAGGAGCAAACAGCAGCACGCTGCCTTCTTCATTGATCGCACGCTCGCTGTTTCCCTCACCCCCGCACTAAACCGGAGCTCACCCCGAGCTCTCTTTTCCCGATCGCCGGCAGCAACCGAGCCCCGGTTGCTTGTGCCAGCAGCACCAAAAAGCAGCGCCCGTGCGTGCTCTACCACGACAGCCCCGCAAATCCGAGACTCCTAGCCTGTGGCGCGTGCAATTCGGCAACGATCGCCGAGGAACAGAGCACCGGCGGAAAGCCGCGAACTGCTCCCCGTGGACAGCACGCCACGGCCAGTTTCACCACCGGACTCCTACACGAAAAAGGTGCGCTGTGCTCTCTAGATCGTGTAGATGCAAGCCGAATAGCGGTTGAACCACCGGATGAAGAGTATTTCCAGTTCTTCTGAAACGTAGTGCATTCGGGTAGAGCGCGGTCTACCCCAAAATTCCTGCTACTCGTTTAGCTATTGGCCGCGCAGGCTGGCCAACACCTTCCTCACTCCCTAGCGGCCCTCCTCGACCAAGAATCAAAGGAAATGACCCAGAAATGGCCGGGTTTAGGTTGTTTTTTTCGGGCCGCCATAGAATAACAGCTCGGTTCACCGTGGAGCTCTAGGTTGCCGACCTTTTCATGGGGTTTGGCGGCCATTTCCATCACCCTCGAGCTCCCGTGGTGCTCTCCGACCCTTTGCCAATCATTTTGATGCGTTGTAACGCATTCCCAACCACGCCGGAACCCTAACCGCCGCTGTCACCGTCGGGAGCCCTGTTCCGGTGAGCTACGGCCGCCGGCGACACCACTGACAAGTTCAGCGTCGTGAGTTAGGGCGGGGCGGCAAGTTTGGGGCCGGGAGACGGCCGGGAAAGCAGTTCCGGCGACGCTCGCCGGAGTGCGCCGCCGCGGGCCCCTGTTTGGCGCGAGGAAGGAGAAGACTGCTGGGTGGGACCCACCGGCAGACATTTAAACATTTTGAAATGTCCAGTTTGTAGTTCAAACTTTGGAGGACCACAACTTGGGTTAGGAGAATCCAAAAATTATGAAACAAATTTTGTTGGATTCCTCTAACAGAGTACAATCCAAATCTGAAACCCAATTTGTAGGAAACCCATTAATTAATTCTGGAAAATTCTTTAAAGCTTTTCAGCAAAAGAATTTTAGAGGGCGTTTGGTTCATCCAAAAATCCCCAAATTTTGCCAGAATGTTCTTTAGGACATTAGTAAACCCCTGTAAAAGTTTCAGACCATTTGGAGTTGATTTGGTCAGAGCAATTCAAATTGGAAGGTGCTGTGTTCATTTGAATACAGAAACATTTTCAGAGAATTTCCAAAACTTGGAAATTCAGTTCTGGGCAAATCTTAACCCCAAAAATGTTAGGCAAATTCATGCAAACTCTATGAGCTATAATTGAAATTGTAGTTCATTAAGTTGAGCATGAACAGGGGTATTACCTCAGAATAAATTCTTCCTTGCTGATTTGCCAAGAGAATTATTCTGAGCAAACCACTCCATGAAAAGTGCTAATGTTTGGTCCAGAGAATTTTCTTGTGACAAGGAACGCACACAAAAATTCTCAGCTCCATTGGAGCTCTAGATCACCCCTGTCCTGTTTAACCACTTAAGGGATTAATATGGAAAAGGGGGAAAACCACTTAGCATTGAACCAGGGGATTAAGTCTAAGACAAACCACCAACACCCAGTTCATCTTTAAATTCTTAAACAAAGTTCCAGGTGTTAGAGGCTGGTTATTAGAACTAATAGTAGAAGTCTTACTCTAAAACTCACATTTGCATCTAAATTAACATGTAGTATTTCATTAACGTGTAGCCGTTGAAGAAGAGACTCCGGAAGTGCTGGACTTCCTTCTTCCGGACGAAGACTTAACCCCTGACCAGCAGCAACAAGGCCAGCCCCGGTTTGCATTAACCTTTTATAAGTTTACTTTGTTTACATGTGTCATATGAAGTATGTATGTGCATTAGGTATAGGATGAATGAAACCCCACTTGCATAACCAAAGGTTCCTAAAAGAGTGAGGGTAGTGTCTAAGACCTCGAGTAGACAGGCTATGCTTAATGAGTCATAGGACTTCGGTACAAGTTGAGTAGTTGGAATCTACTCGCGAGATAGGCTTGGGACACACGGGTTCGGTTGAGTGATGTGAGATCACTTTAGTAATGAAAATGAGACTAGGCAGGGGCTAGGGCGCAGCAAGAGAGAGTCTTGTGGGCGCGGCCCTGCCCGTGTCGATTGAGGACCGATCCGTGTGCGGCCCTGCTGAACAAGTATTGAACGTACCGAAGGCATATCGGATATATGGGCCCCGATAAACTGATGTAGCCTAAACCTCCGGGCGTCGAGGCATAACGCACTGATTTATAGGTGTAGGCTGAGGGCAGCAAGGTGGAAATCTGCCAACGGGCATAGAGAGATGCTCCGTGTGGGGAACCTCCTGCTCGTTTCGGTGCGACCGGTTCGACGTTTGGGCTGTTTGGTGAAAGGTTGTCCCGTACGACATCGAGTGAGCGTGCTGTGCAGCTCCACGGGTGGGCGTACGTGACGTGCTCTTTGGGTTTCCCTGCAGGTGTATATCGAGTCGATTCGCCGTCCCTCGCGGTGACGAGTACCGCTTGTTCACTGCGTCGTAATGTAGACTAATGGATGAAATATGTTGATTCAATGATGCTGATTGATATAATTGTATTGCTACATGTGTGCCACCAAATACTGCTTACTAAATTTCAGATTTCATGAACTGTTAACTTGTTGCTAAAAGATGAACTAAGGATGAACTTGTAGGCGTGTCCTTTTGCTGAAATGTTACTATCCTATGTCCATTGTACCCCTCATGTAGAGTTTCATGCTTAGGTGAGTCGGTTAAGCCTTGTTGAGCCTTCGTGCTCACGGTTGCTGCTTAAGTGTTTTTCAGGTGAGGAGCCACCCACGGACTCGGAGTACGAGTCCACCGGAGAGGGTTACCCTCCGTCGGGGACCACGGCTGAGTGGGAGCCGTACACGCCGCGCTGAGCTGGGGAGTGCAGCTAGTGTGGGTTTCCCTAGGGCTGGGCAACCAACTTTTGCTAAATAGGCGGGCGTGAGTTGTATAGTGTAGACTTCCGCTGTGTAATATAAACAATAGTTGTAACTGAAGTTTGTACCTGTTTGTACAGTTTCAGTTGTTTTTCCCATGTAATATATTATGTTCTTATGACGTGTGCTGTCGGGTGTCGCATCGCGTGGCACCACCCTCTGCGATCCTGGATGAGCGGATTCCGGTCCGCCACAGCCTGGTATCAGAGCTGCAGTGGGGATAGCACAGTACTTAAGGACTGCATTATGGGGAAAACTTAGGTATACAGTGAGGATTCGGTAGCTGCCCAAGTAAGGACTATACTAGCATAGTTACTTAAAGTGGCAAAGGCTAACTTATGTGTTATAATTCTGAATTTCAATTATGTAACGACGCACCTACGCTCTGGTAAGTATGGTAAGGAACGCCACCGAAAGCGGTTCAATTTCGGTTAGCTCCCCCTGACGAGGAACGTGGTCCAGGGATTGATCTCACAGCTTGGTGTGAGATGTCAATATGAAGCTCTTGGACTCTTCATGTTCCTGAGTTCATATGAAACGTTGATCCCTAGCGTGCATTAGGCAAGTAAGTGGAGACCCCATCGCGTGGTCAGTAACGCGAGAGTGTGTTTGTCTGGAAATAGCCCAGGAGGACATACGCAGCGCTTGCCATCGGCGTGCCCTGCCGGGCAGTAGGTGGTATTTGTTGGGTTGATAACATTTCCAACCGTGACGACCCGTTCATGACATACTCGGGTTCCCCGTCGTGTGGTGTTGAAACACGATCACGTGCCTTGAGACGTGACTTAGCTCAAGGACGGCCGTATGACAATGATACGGGCGTTTGTATTTACTTTCAAATATGGAACTGCCTGAAATGAATAACCATTGAGTGCACCATTATTGTGTGGTCTTCTGCAGGTACTAACCACGTATGTATCCGTGTAGAAAACGTGTGCGAGAGACCGTTTAGTGCCACACTTGAGACGTATATACCGGTATGATCCGGTTAGGATTTTCTTTTGTGAGGAACGTAGTACCGAGATATTGTAGGCATATGCATGAAAATATTTAGAACAAGGAACTAAAATCATTAGGTTCAACAATTTTGACCCTGGTTGGGTATAAAAATGGGATAGTGAAGCAGGATAGCCAAATGGATGAAAAACAGAGTGCTCTGTTTTGGACAGCAAGTTTGCTGATCTTCAACAGGGCATAACTCACGGGTCCTTTAGCCCAAAGAGGCGTGCTATATAGTTCTGGAAAGGTATTGAAGTACTCTACAACTTTGTTGTAGACTTCCAGAACTGAAACTTACAATAAGATGGCTTAAATCCCAGAGGCTTTCATATAATACATCCTTAGAAAGGAGAGAAGAAGTGTGACATCTTTGTAATTCAAAGTTTCTGAAGTTTCAGCACAGATTTCAGTGGAAACTCAAATTGAAAACAGCCACTTCCGAGGGAGGTGCTGTTAAAATTCTTCCAGAAATTTTGCTGACTTTGAATTAGCATAACTGTTGACCAAAGCTAATCTGGGGGCAAATGAATACTCGTTGGAAGATATTGGAGTTGACTTTAACTTTGGTGTTCAACTTGAGTCATGAAAATGCCCAGAACCAGATTAAAACTTGGAATAGGTAGGAACTGGTCATTCTGACAAAAGAATGACAGTTGAACTCATTGGAGAGGGTGTTGTAACCTAAGGGTGGTATACGTGATGACAACGCGATAGTAATGTCTCGTAGTGACCAAACCTAGTTATGTTGAGCTTTCAAAGAGGAAGTTCATCAAGTTGGATTGAACTAGCTTGTGTTTGGTCTGATAATGGTGTAGCTTGTGCAAAGTTATTACATTATCTACATACGAGATGTATCGCATGTTTTATTGTCATTATGTTTTACGCCTATTTTTATTGGTCTGAATGCAACAATGCTGCGGGACTGATGATCATTGTCGTGTGGTTGCAGATGGTTCGCACTAGGACCACGCACGAGGTTGGTGGCTCTAGCCAACAGGGAGGTGATGACTCCCAGCCACCGGCCTACGACAGCACCCCGCAGCAGCAGCCACCACCGCCGCCTCCGCTTACTCTAGCGGATGTGATAGCGGCATTGGTGGGAGGTCGTGAGGAGCAGACCGACCTGCTCCGCACGATCGTGCAGAATACGTCCCAGGCGGGGGGACGTCAAGATAGAGGGCCTCGGGAGCCCCGTGATGTGTCGTACTCGGATTTCATGAGTACGCACCCTCCAGTGTTCACCGAAGCTGAGGAACCACTGGAGGCGGACAACTGGCTGCGGACCATCGAGTCCAAGTTCGGGCTGCTCCAATGTACAGAGCAGCAAAAGACTCTGTTCGCAGCACAGCAGCTCCACGGTGCCGCTGGTGCGTGGTGGGCGAACTATGTCGCCTCACGTCCAGCTGGCCATGCCGTGGAATGGCAAGAGTTCCGGGAGGCGTTCCGCGCCTACCACATTCCTTCCGGAATAATGAAGAGGAAGTTCCAAGAATTCTTGGAGCTGAAGCAGGGCGGGAGGAGTGCCCACGACTACTCCCGTGCCTTCAACCATCTGGCGCAGTATGCGTCAGACTATATCTCCACGGAGGAGAAGAAGAGGGAGCACTTCTATCGGGGGTCACACCCCGAAATGAAGACACATCTCGTTCAGTGGAACCGCGGCACATTCAACGACCTAGTCAATGCCGCAATCATGCAAGAGGACGCTCAGCGGGAGTTAGCAGCTGAGCAGAGGAAGCGCAGCGCTCCACCTAGCAGCGGTGGTGGCGCGCCCCAGAAGTACCGTATGGTGTATCGGACGCCATCCGGCCAGCAGTGGCATCCACTGGCGCGACCTCAACGATTCGGGGGACGTCCGTTCCAGTCGCCCTCGTTCCGTCCGCCGATGCCACCACCAAGACAGCAACAGCAGCAGCATACGGTACCCCGGGCGTTTCCACCGCCACAACGCGCCCCGGCATTCCGTCCACCGATCAGCGGGGGACCACCCCGTTTCACCTGCTTCACATGTGGCCAGGCGGGCCACTTCGCGAAGGACTGTCCCCAGGGGCAGCAGAGCAGCGGGCAAGCCCATCTCCAGGGCGGTGCTCGAGGCCGACCTCCGGTGAAGAAGGTTGGTCAGTGGACTGGAGGCGTCCGCAACCTCGACAATGAGGACGCCCCAGAAGGAGACAACGTGCTGGCGGGTACGTTCACTCTCAACCATCAAGCCATCATAATATTGTTTGATTCTGGTGCAACCCACAACTTTATAAGTGCATCATATGTGGCTAAGCATCAGCTGGAAGCCTTTCCAACCGAGTGTTCTTATATGATCTGCTCACCGGGAGGAAAGATTTCAGCAACTGTGATGGTTCCAAAAGCACCACTGTGCTTAGGTGGGAAGATATATCCCACCACTATGATTATCTTAGGGGGGCAGAAGATTGATGCAATCATGGGGATGTCATGGCTAAGTTACCATGGCGCTGTCCTGGAAACTTTAACACGGACGGTTCACCTCAACTCCCCATTACACCGTCCGCAGTCCCTCCTATTAGATAATCCAGTCAGAGAGGTTTCAGCGATCAATAGTGCTGAGGCTCTCAAGTTAGAAGACATTCCCGTAGTCCGGGAGTATCCCGACGTGTTCCCGGATGATCTACCGGGCATGCCACCTGAGCGGGATGTCGAGTTCAAGATCGAGCTCGCACCCGGGACTACACCCATATCACGGAGACCATACAAGATGGCTCCAAATGAGCTGGCGGAACTGAAAGAACAGCTCAATGATCTGTTGAGCAAGGGTTTCATTAGGCCGAGTTCCTCGCCTTGGGGATGCTCGGCGCTATTCGTGAAGAAGAAGGATGAGACCCTGCGGCTGTGTGTAGATTACCGGCCGCTCAACGCCGTCACCATCAAGAATAAGTACCCACTGCCCCGAATTGACATCTTGTTTGATCAACTTGTGGGGGCAAGTGTATTCTCAAAGATGGACCTTCGCTCTGGATATCACCAGATCAAGATCCGGGCGGAGGATATCCCGAAGACGGCGTTCTCGACGAGATACGGCTTATATGAATATCTCGTCATGTCATTTGGTCTCACAAATGCTCCAGCCCATTTCATGTATCTCATGAACTCGGTGTTCATGCCGGAGCTGGACAAGTTCGTGGTAGTGTTCATCGATGATATCTTGGTTTACTCCAAGACAGAAGCCGAGCATGCGGAACACTTACGGATCGTTCTTCAACGATTGCGAGACCACAAGCTCTACGCCAAGTTCAGCAAATGCGAATTTTGGATCAGCCAAGTGCCATTCTTGGGACATATCATCTCCGCAGAAGGCATTGCGGTTGACCCAAGTAAAATAGAGCAAGTGCTGAAATGGAAAGCTCCCACTTCAGTTCATGAAGTCAGAAGCTTCCTCGGGTTAGCGGGATACTACCGGAGATTCATTCCAAGCTTCTCCAAGCTCGCTAAGCCGATGACAGAGTTGCTGAAGAAAGGGATGAAATATGTTTGGAACACGGCGTGTGATGGAGCGTTCCGAACATTGGTGAAGCATCTCACAACAGCCCCGGTGTTAGCTCAGCCGGATACAACAAAGCCCTTCGACGTGTATTGTGACGCGTCCGGTATTGGGCTCGGCTGCGTGTTGATGCAGGAAGGACGTGTGGTCGCTTATGGCTCACGCCAACTTCGGAACCATGAGCAGCATTATCCCACTCATGACCTTGAGCTTGCTGCAGTGGTTTTGGCGCTGAAAATGTGGAGGCACTATCTCCTGGGGAATTTGGTGCATCTCTACACCGACCACAAGAGCTTGAAATACATTTTCACCCAGAAGGAGCTGAACATGAGGCAGAGGAGGTGGTTAGAACTGATCAAAGATTATGAGATTGAGATCCATTACCACCCCGGCAAGGCGAATGTGGTTGCCGACGCGCTGAGTGGGAAATCACATGTCCATCACCTCACCATTCTACCGGTGGAGGAGGAAGAGCCAAGTTTATACTTGGTTCCTTACGGATCGCTGTACAACCTTGCCCTCATCCCTACCATTAGGGAGGACATCATTGCAGCTCAGAAGACGGATAAAGGCATGGCACATCTCTGGAGACGTATGGACAACGGGGAAATCAAATGTTTCCGGAAGGATGATGAGGGGACGCTGTGGTTCAATGACCGCATAGTCGTACCCCGGGATATGGAGTTGAGGAAGAAGATCCTCGATGAAGCTCACTTGTCCAAGTACTCCATTCATCCGGGCAGCAACAAAATGTACCAAGATTTGTAAAAGAAATTTTGGTGGACACGGATGAAGCGGGAGGTAGCTAAGTACGTATCCGAGTGCGATACGTGTAGACGAGTGAAAGCTGATCACAAGAAGAAATCAGGGCTGTTGCAACCCCTGAAGATCTCGGCATGGAAATGGGAAGATGTGAGCATGGATTTCATTGTGGGATTACCCCTAACGTCCAACAAGCATGATTCCATATGGGTAATCGTTGATCGGTTAACCAAGACGGCTCACTTCATCCCGGTGAATACACGTTACAATGCCGGCAAATATGCGGAGCTGTACATAGCAAAGATTCTATGCCTATACGGGGTACCCAAGACTATTGTCTCGGATCGAGGTGCATTATTTGTATCTCGCTTTTGGGAGCAGCTACACGCTGCATTGGGTACTAAGTTGATCAGGAGCTCCGCCTATCACCCTCAGACAGATGGCCAGACAGAGAGGGTGAATCAAGTTCTGGAGGACATGTTGAGAGCATGTGCCATCGACCATGGTAGGAACTGGGATAATCACCTACCATTGGCGGAATTCTCGTACAACAACGGCTATCAGGCGAGTATCAAGATGGCACCCTACGAAGCTCTCTACGGTCGCAAGTGCTGCACCCCATTAAATTGGTGCGAGTCCGGTGAAAGGGTCACATTCGGGGTTGATGTGGTGAACGACGCCGAAGAGCGCGTTCGGACAATTCAAGCCAATTTAAAAGCCGCTCAATCCCGGCAGAAGAGCTACGCTGATAAGAGGCGTAGGCCGTTGCATTTTGACGTTGGGGAACACGTGTACCTACGCGCGTCTCCGATGAAGGGTGTGCACCGGTTCGGTGTGAAGGGGAAGCTCGCTCCCCGTTTTATTGGACCCTACGCTATCACCGAGAAGTGTGGACCAGCGGCGTATCGATTGGAACTACCGGCATCTCTGGCTGGTGTCCACGATGTTTTCCATGTTTTGCAACTGCGAAAATGCTTGAAGCATACAGCTGTTGTTCCTATCGAAGACAATGGCGAGTTGAAACCGGATTTAACATATGATGTGTATCCGGTGGAAATTATTGATGAGAAAGCCCGAACCACGCGTAGCAGAACGTTGTGGTTCTACAAAATACTCTGGAGTAACCACACCGCCGAAGATGCGACGTGGGAGAGCGAGGAGTTCCTTCGCTCAAATTACCCGGAGTTCATGGCTTCTCAACACGGGTAAGTCCCTATTACATCGCTATCTCTTCTTTTATAATATCGGGACGAGATTCTTTTAAGGGGGAAGGGATGTAAAAGCCCAAGAAAAGGGACTTGCAAAATTTTTTCTTCACCTCACAACACCACAGTTTTTATTGTGAAAATCTTAGGAAATATTGTGAAGAGCAAGTAACCTCCATCAAAGGAGTGATTAGAGGGGAAAGCCTTCACTTTCACAAAGTAGGGTTTCTACACATGAACATGATAGGTTGAGCTCACCCCTAGAATTTAAAAAGTCTTGGAAAGGTTCAGTCCAAAGCTCATGCAAATTCAACACTTTTTGAGGCACTTTTGGGTTATTTCAAAAAGAGGCCAATTTGAATGTAAATTCAAATTGCAGCAACTTTCATCACCCAAATTCAAAAGTTAGCTCCATATCTATACTCAGCACATTTTTCTGAGTAATCCCACCAATTTTCAGTCCCATTGGACTTCATCTCGTCGGGAGCCGAATTTGTAACAATTCAAACTGAGTTTGAATTTTCAAATTCAAATATGAAGGGAATGTGGCCAAACCAGTTTGAATTTGATGAATTCAAATTCTACCTCTGAGTTGGTTGCTAAGTTTCCTTTTCAAGTCTGAGTAGGTGGGATATTTGCACAACAGAGAAGATTAGGGGGGAGAAGAGGGCCCACCAGTCAGCTAGACTTCGGCCCTAACTCAACACCGAGCGAACTCGGTTTACCGGGCCTCGGCAGAGCTCGACACCGAGCCGACCGAGCAGCCACCTCGCCCCCCCCTCCGCACGCGCTGGCGACCAGCTTGCCGGCTCCGGCGCCTCAACCCGATCGTTAACCCGGGAGCAAACAGCAGCACGCTGCCTTCTTCATTGATCGCACGCTCGCTGTTTCCCTCACCCCCGCACTAAACCGGAGCTCACCCGGAGCTCTCTTTTCACGATCGCCGGCAGCAACCGAGCCCCGGTTGCTCGTGCCAGCAGCACCAAAAAGCAGTGCCCGTGCGTGCTCTACCACGACAGCCCCGCAAATCCGAGACTCCTAGCCTGTGGCGCGTGCAATTCGGCAACGATCGCCGAGGAACAGAGCACCGGCGGAAAGCCGCGAACTGCTCCCCGTGGACAGCACGCCACGGCCAGTTTCACCGCCAGACTCCTACACGAAAAAGGTGCGCTGTGCTCTCTAGATCGTGTAGATGCAAGCCGAATAGCGGTTGAACCACCGGATGAAGAGTATTTCCAGTTCTTCTGAAATGTAGTGCATTCGGGTAGAGCGCGGTCTACCCCAAAATTCCTGCTACTCGTTTAGCTATTGGCCGCGCAGGCTGGCCAACACCTTCCTCACTCCCTAGCGGCCCTCCTCGACCAAGAATCAAGGGAAATTACCCAGAAATGGCCGGGTTTAGGTTGTTTTTTTCGGGCCGCCATAGAATAACAGCTCGGTTCACCGTGGAGCTCTAGGTTGCCGACCTTTTCATGGGGTTTGGCGGCCATTTCCATCACCCTCGAGCTCCCGTGGTGCTCTCCGACCCTTTGCCAATCATTTTGATGCATTGTAACACATTCCCGACCACGCCGGAACCCTAACCGCCGCTGTCACCGTCGGGAGCCCTGTTCCGGTGAGCTACGGCCGCCGGCGACACCACCGACAAGTTCAGCGTCGTGAGTTAGGGCGGGGCAGCAAGTTTGGGGCCGGGAGACGGCCGGGAAAGCAGTTCCGGCAACGCTCGCCGGAGTGCGCCGCCGCGGGCCCCTGTTTGGCGCGAGGAAGGAGAAGACTGCCGGGTGGGACCCACCGGCAGACATTTAAACATTTTGAAATGTCCAGTTTATAGTTCAAACTTTGGAGGACCACAACTTGGGTTAGGAGAATCCAAAAATTATGAAACAAATTTTGTTGGATTCCTCTAACAGAGTACAATCCAAATCTGAAACCCAATTTGTATGAAACCCAGTAATTAATTCTGGAAAATTCTTTAAAGCTTTTCAGCAAAAGAATTTTAGAGGGAGTTTGGTTCATCCAAAAATCCCCAAATTTTGCCAGAATGTTCTTTAGGACATTGGTAAACCCCTGTAAATGTTTCAGACCGTTTGGAGTTGATTTGGTCAGAGCAATTCAAATTGGAAGGTGCTGTGTTCATTTGAATACAGAAACATTTTCAGAGAATTTCCAAAACTTGGAAATTCAGTTCTGGGCAAATCTTAACCCCAAAAATGTTAGGAAAATTCATGCAAACTCTATGAGCTATAATTGAAATTGTAGTTCATTAAGTTGAGCATGAACAGGGGTATTACCTCAGAATAAATTCTTCCTTGCTGATTTGCCAAGAGAATTATTCTGAGCAAACCACTCCATGAAAAGTGCTAATGTTTGGTACAGAGAATTTTCTTGTGACAAGGAACGCACACAAAAATTCTCAGCTCCATTGGAGCTCTAGATCACCCCTGTCCTGTTTAACCACTTAAGGGATTAATATGGAAAAGGGGGAAAACCACTTAGCATTGAACCAGGGGATTAAGTCTAAGCCAAACCACCAACACCCAGTTCATCTTTAAATTCTTAAACAAAGTTCCAGGTGTTAGAGGCTGGTTATTAGAACTAATAGTAGAAGTCTTACTCTAAAACTCACATTTGCATCTAAATTAACATGTAGTATTTCATTAACGTGTAGCCGTTGAAGAAGAGACTCCGGAAGTGCTGGACTTCCTTCTTCCGGACGAAGACTTAACCCCTGACCAGCAGCAACAAGGCAAGCCCCGGTTTGCATTAACCTTTTATAAGTTTACTTTGTTTACATGTGTCATATGAAGTATGTATGTGCATTAGGTATAGGATGAATGAAACCCCACTTGCATAACCAAAGGTTCCTAAAAGAGTGAGGGTAGTGTCTAAGACCTCGAGTAGACAGGCTATGCTTAATGAGTCATAGGACTTCGGTACAAGTCGAGTAGTTGGAATCTACTTGTGAGATAGGCTTGGGACACACGGGTTCGGTTGAGTGATGTGAGATCACTTTAGTAATGAAAATGAGACTAGGCAGGGGCTAGGGCGCAGCAAGAGAGAGTCTTGTGGGCGCGTCCCTGCCCGTGTCATTTGAGGACCGATCCGTGTGCGGCCCTGCTGAACAAGTATTGAACGTACCGAAGGCATATCAGATATATGGGCCCCGATAAACTGATTTAGCCTAAACCTCCGGGCGTCGAGGCATAACGCACCGATTTATAGGTGTAGGCTGAGGGCAGCAAGGTGGAAATCTGCCAATGGGCATAGAGAGATGCTCCGTGTGGGGAACCTCCTGCTCGTTTCGGTGTGACCGGTTCGACGTTTGGGCTGTTGGGTGAAAGGTTGTCCCGTACGACATCGAGTGAGCATGCTGTGCAGCTCCACGGGTGGGCGTACGTGACGTGCTCTTTGGGTTTCCCTGCAGGTGTATATCGAGTCGATTCGCCGTCCCTCGCGGTGACGAGTACCGCTTGTTCACTGCGTCGTAACGTAGACTAATGGATGAAATATGTTGATTCAATGATGCTGATTGATATAATTGTATTGCTACATGTGTGCCACCAAATACTGCTTACTAAATTTCAGATTTCATGAACTGTTAACTTGTTGCTAAAAGATGAACTAAGGATGAACTTGTAGGCGTGTCCTTTTGCTGAAATGTTACTATCCTATGTCCATTGTACCCCTCATGTAGAGTTTCATGCTTAGGTGAGTCGGTTAAGCCTTGTTGAGCCTTCGTGCTCACGGTTGCTGCTTAAGTGTTTTTCAGGTGAGGAGCCACCCACGGACTCAGAGTACGAGTCCACCGGCGAGGGTTACCCTCCATCGGGGACCACGGCTGAGTGGGAGCCGTACACGCCGCGCTGAGCTGGGGAGTGCAGCTAGTGTGGGTTGCCCTAGGGCTGGGCAACCAACTTTTGCTAAATAGGCGGACTGAGTTGTATAGTGTAGACTTCCGCTGTGTAATATAAACAATAGTTGTAACTGAAGTTTGTACCTGTTTGTACAGTTTCAGTTGTTTTTCCGATGTAATATATTATGTTCTTATGACATGTGCTGTCGGGTGTCGCATCGCATGGCACCACCCTCTGCGATCCTGGATGAGCGGATTCCGGTCCGCCACAAAAGGGTCACAAGGAACAAAGTGATCCGATGGTGCAAGGTACAACGGAGCCATCACACTGAAGCTGAAGCCACATGGGAGCGTGAAGAAGACATCAAGGCAGAATTTCCTCATCTATTCTCTACTAACGAATCTCGAGGGCGAGATTCAATTTAAGGGGGTAGATTTGTGACACTCTCATTTCTGGTTTCTGCATGTATTCATGTTTCATGTAGAGAAAACATTTTAAAAATAAGTGGGGACAGAGAAAGAATTAAAAAGATAGCCAAAAAGCGCAAAATCCAGTTCACCAAGAGTGCCGAAGACAACTCTCGCGGCCTGCTGGCCACGTGGCGCCTTCGGAGCTCATCCCCGCGAAGGAGGAGAGGTCCGACCCTGTGAGACACGTGTTGCCCTCGGAGCTAGCCTCTGCGGAGGAGCAAAGGTAGTTCCGCAGGACATGTGTCATGTTCGGAGCTAGTCACCACGGAAATCAGGGGACCAGTCGCACGGGATACGTGTCGATCTCGGAGCTCACCACCGAGAGGACCAGTTCTATTGGACACATGTCGCCACCGGATCTTATCTCCGAGAGCTCCGACACTAATGGACACGTGTCGACCTCGGAGCTCGTCTCTGAGGAAAAAGGGGGTCCGGCGCTACTTGACGCGTGGCATTCACGGAGCTCACCTCCAAAGAGAGGGAGGTCTAAAAAGGATACGTGGCGCACGCGGAGCTCACCTCCGAAGGAGAGGGAGGTCTTGCTCGCTTGACACGCGGCACAACCGGAGCTCGTCTCTATGGAAAGGGGGAGACCAGGCCCCGGTGGACACGTGGAGCTTCCAGAGCTCATCACCGCGGAGGTAACGAGTTCTGGAGCGGTTTTTGGATTCTGTACGCGTAGAAATATCGGTACGGAGAAGAAACCGACCTGAATTCCACAATGTTACCGCACCAAATCAACTAAAGATAAGTTTTTAAGATTCAACGACAATCTGAATAGGACTCTTATTCAAAATACAATCAGATTAGGACTCTTCTTCCCCCGATTATAAATAGAACACAGAACCTTTGGCCGAAACCACGAACTTCTTTTCCACCTCCTTAGCCGACGACTTATAGCCCTAGCCTCAACTTGCCGAGTAAACCCATCGCCGGAGTTTGGTCAAGAGAGATCGCCGGAAGAGAGCCTCAACGATCTGTCTGATAGGAGAAGGACCCCGAGACCAAGAAGAACATAAGGTAGGTCTCCAATACAACCATACGATATCATCGTGTTTTCTTTGCATCTGTTCTTTGATTCCTTTTGAACAGAAGCTTTTTCGTGAACAGATCACGTGTTGATCGGTCTGATCTAGAGTCTAGATCATCACCACGTCCACATTTGATCCAAACACCCATGTTCATCATAAAATCCATGCAAACCATGCAAGAACACGTACCAACTAAACTGCATCATAGGATTAACATGCATAAGTATCATCGCATCTAGTTAAAGTTTGTGCATGATATTGATTGCTGTGAATCTTGTATGTGCGTGATCGTGTATAGAAGGACAAGCTTAGGGAGCTACCTACGACGGATTACAACAACAAGATTTTTAGCAACAGGAACAGCAAGAACAAGGCAAGTGCCCCTTGACCATATTGATCCTATGTTTTGGGAAACTATTTGTTTTGTGAAAAGGTGTGTGTGCTGAGTCAAACATGATGGGAAACCCTTTTATAGGAGTTTACTAGTTTTTGTTAAACCATCCTTGTCGCCAGGGAAGTTTATGAGTCGGGTATGGTTTTTTTGCTTTAAGCGTCGCTGAGTCCATGGGATTGGGAAGCGAGATAGATGTGTCTAGCTAACAGCACTCGTAATGATAATGAGAAACTGATGTTGTTAATGAACATGGATCAGGGGGAGATCTAGGCTAGACTGGGTTTGTGAATGAGGTAGCATGAGATGGTGGTTTACTTGCCATAGATCTAAGGACCGGTTCATGCGAGCACATGCTAGGATGACAGTGCCACCACAAGGCCAAGTATGGGTGCGGCTTAGCTGACTAATTAGGTAAGTTGCTAGATTGTTATGGACCGTGGAAGGCGCGGGGAATGGGAGTCGAGTGAGGACTGCCCTGGGAACTGCATGGCACAAGAGGGAGCCCGTGCGTCGGAGAATTGGAGATTCTAGCCTGCCGGTGAAACCTTAGTGAGTCCATACATCTAGTAGCCCCATTGTAAAGGCTATTTTGTGATCTCTTGGCCATACACTGACGGTTGTGTACTGGTATAATGGAGGTTCTGCAGTCGCCGACGGGTGACAAAATCACAAACTTGTGGGTAAAGAGGTGCAAACTCTGCAGAGTCTAAAACTATCATGATAGCCGAGCTTACGTTCACGAGCGCCTGGCTAACTTCCATGATTAGTTGGATGGTTATTTTGGGATTGTTTTGGATGGTTTTGGTTATGGTTTGGTTTTGGTTTTATTTTCGGGGCTGTTGAGTCCGGGTGATGAGATGGGTTGCATGACTGTGAGTCATGGCAACGAGGTTGGACGGTTTGAGACGGAAATTGTTTATGAGATGAAATGGTAGCGAATACGAGATGGTATTCGTGAGATGGTAGCGAATATGACGAGGTATTCGTGAGCAAGAATGAGGAGTATTAATTTCTGGTTGGGACATGGAAGGTAATGAATATAATGGAGGTACGATTGGTATTTTAATATATGTTGGGATTACATTCGCTTAAAGATAAGTTGCTGCTTTATCATGGTTTTGATAAATAACTTTGCTTTCTGCAATGAGCCTTTTTATACCTACCTTGTTGTAAGCTATATATCATATTTTCCCGCACTTGCTGAGTACATCATTGTACTTAAATTTGCATTATTATTTCATTATCAGCAGCAGGAGAAGATTACTATGAAGACCAAGTGAATCATTAGGCGTGTAATCTGTCCTCAACCATGCCTGTGGGGATGGAGTAGAGATGGAGCCACTGCTGCTTAGAATTGCTTCCGCATTAGTTAGAAGTCTTCTGCTGCTAGAATAAAGACTTTCGCTGTTAGATTAAGACTTCTGCTGTGAGCCTGAGTCCAAGACTCATGAGACATTGTAATAAACTCTGTTATTCGTGGTCGTATATATTCTGAAATTCAGTTTGTGGATGATGTGTATATGTGTGATGAACATCCTGGGCACACATATGCATCAGTTCTCGGTTCCGTGGTTTTCCACAGAATTGAGGGCGTCACAGATTGGTATCAGAGCCACGGGTTGACAGTAGGTTACACGCTTAGATAGATCATAGATTGGTATCCGACACAGATTGGTAGCTAAGCCACGCTGACTATAGGATGCAAGCCTAGGATTCATAGATTGGCCTTGAAACTGCCTTGACATAGGATAAAAGCCTAGGGAAGGCCATAGTTGGAACACAGATTGGCAACACCCTAAGCCATATAGGACCCCCATTGAACAACTCTTGAATAGGAGTTGTGTGAGCCCTTGTGATGATTGTTTGTGATTGTGTGCTTAGTGTGAGTTGTGGGACGTCTCAAGACGTTCTCCATATCCACACATAAGTAGAAAGAGGAGTGAGATGCTTCGGCACTTGTTCACATCCTCATATGGGCAAATATATATAGTCCAACCCACCTTGATGCATATAGTTGAGGGGATCTACCTAACCTTCTAACCTTCTATTCTATTTCGTTCTCTCTCACAGATGGTGAGAGGAAACATCGGCCGAAGGAACGTCCGTGACAACCAAGAGGATGGCCACAGTGAAGTTCCTGTTAACCCCGGAGCTGGTGAGAACAACCTGGAACGGTTGATGGCCATGCAGAATCAACTTATGCAAACCATGATCCAAACTTTGGGTCAGTTGCAGGCCAACAACATCAACCCCGTTCCGGCACCACCGCCACCACCAACGCCGGCTCATAACAGACTGGGTGAGTTCATGAGGACTCGACCACCCACCTTTGCTCAAGCTAACGACCCCATGGAGGCCGACGACTGGTTGAAATCCATGGAGAATAAGCTTGCCATAGTAAAGTGCAATGACCGAGAGAAGGTTCTTTTTGCGTCGCACCAACTCATGGGAGCTGCCCCTGACTGGTAGGATGCCCTATGCAACGCTCATGTCGACCAGGAGGCAATCACTTGGACTGAGTTCAAGGAGAGTTTCCGCTCTCATTACATCCCTGCCGGTGTAATGATGCTCAAGAGGCAGGAGTTTAAAGGTCTCCGCCAAGGACAGAGAAGCGTGAATGAGTATCTCAACAAGTTCACACAACTGTCCCGGTATGCCCCCGAAGATGTCAACTCAGACCAGAGGAAGCAATACCTGTTCATGAGAGGGTTGAACAATGACATTCAGGTTCAGCTCCTCAACAATGACTACGCGAGCTTCCAAAAGCTGGTTGACAAGGCTATAGTGATTGAAAGAAAGATCTGAGAGATCGAGCGAGAGTGCAAGAGGAAAATGCCATACCAGCCCCAAGGAAGCAACGTACGACCTCGGTACAAGCCCCCGGCCGCACCGCAGTATGGATCGACCGCTCCTGCATACCGCCCTAGTCCGCCACCACAGCAACGACCCGTTGCACAAGCACCTCGTGTGCCCTTGCCTCCTGTGCCCCGACCCATCATGGGCGCTCCTGTTCAAAACCTCCACTCCAACGTACCTGCTGCCGTAGGCAACTGGGCATGCTTTGCATGCGGGGAAACAGGACACTTCGCGAGCCAGTGCCCGAGGAGAGGTCCTGGACAGCAGCAACGTGCCCAAGCAGAACCCTTGACCGAACGGAGGGGACAATCAAGGAAACCGTGGACAGCAGAACTATGCTCGCGGCAACGTGAACCATGTCTCTGCTGAGGAAGCACAACAAGCTGAGGATGTCGTAATTGGTATGTTCTTTGCCAACTCCAACCCAGCCACCATCTTATTTGATTCTATAGCATCACATTCCTTCATATCATCCAAGTATGTTGCCAAGCATAATCTACCCATATCATACTTAGAATGCGCTATGTTAGTTAATTCTCCCGGTGGAGAGATGAGGACTAATATAGTATGTCCGAAAGTAAGCCTTAAAATAAGGGGGGTAGACTTCCTTGCCAACCTCATTGTCTTGAATTCCCAAGGGCTTGACTTAATACTCGGGATGGATTGGTTAAGCAAGCACAACGGGGTAATCCAATGTGCTGAAAGAAGCGTGCAGTTGACAAATGAGAATGGTATTCGTGTCGAGTTTGAGTCAGCCCAGCAAACAACCGAAAGGGCAATTTTGAACCACGTCAAAGAAGCAACATTGGATAGCATTCCAGTGGTTCATGAATTCACGGACGTGTTTCCAGAAGAGCTTTCAGGTATGCCACCTGATCAGGACATTAAGTTTGCCATTGATTTGGTACCCGGAACTGCACCCATAGCAAAGATACCCTATAGGATGCCCGTCAATGAACTAGTGGAACTCAAGAAGCAAATTCAGGAGCAGTTGGAGAAGGGTTTTATACGTCCAAGCTCGTCACCATGGGGAGCTCCTGTGCTCTTCGTGGACAAGAAGCATGGAACCCAAAGGATGTGTGTGGACTATAGGTCTCTCAACGAGGTGACAATCAAGAACAAATACCTGCTGCCTTGTATAGAAGAGCTATTTGACCAAATGAAAGGAGCATGAGTGTTCTCCAAGATTGATCTTCGGTCGGGATACTTCCAGCTGAAGATAAAGGCCTCTGATATACCCAAGATTGCCTTCCGAACACGGTATGGTTCATATGAATATACCGTCATGTCCTTTGGGTTAACAAATGCACCCGCATACTTCATGTACCTTATGAACTAGGTCTTCATGTACCTTATGTACCCACGAATGAGCAGGGTTTTATTACAAAGTTTCATGAGTCTCAAACTCATGGTAGCAGCGGAAGTCTAAATCTAGCAGCGGAAGTCTTTATTCTAGCAGCAGAAGTCTTCTAAACTATTGTGAAAGCAAACTAAGCAGCAGCGGCGGCTCCATCTCTACTCCACAGGCAGGGTTGAGGATAGATTACACGCCTAATGCTCCACATGGTCTTCATAGTACTCTCCTCCTGTTGCTGATGATGAAGTAATAATGCAAGTTTGAGTACATAATGTACTCAGCAAGTGCGGGAAAATATGATATGTAGCTCACAGCAACGAAGGTATAAAAAGGCTCATTGCAGAAAGCAAAGTTTATTTCTCAAAACACGATAAAAACAGAAACTTAGCTTTAAGTGAATGTAATCCCAACATTAACATACCTCCATTATGATTCATCCTTTTCCATGTCTCAACCAGACATCAACTTTGCTCATGAATACCATCTCGTATTCACTACCATCTCATGAATACCATCTTGTATTGACTACCATTCATCTCATAATCAACTCCTTCTTATTCCGAGAACCAAATCTCATTGCCATGACTCAACAGTCATGCAACCAATCTCATTACCCGGACTCAACAGTCCTGAAAACCAAATCCAAAGACCAAACCATAACCAAACCAAAAACCATCCCAAAAACCATCCCAAGTAATCATGTGGGTTGTCCAGGCGCTCGTGACCGTAAGCTCGGCTATCATGATAGTTTTAGACTCTGCAGAGTTTGCACCACTTTACCCACAAGTTTGTGATTTCGTCACCCGTCGGCGACTGCAGAACCTGCGTTATACCAGTACACAACTGTCGGTGTATGGCCAAGAGATCACAAAATAGCCTTTACAAAAGGGCTACTAGATGTATGGACTCACTAAGGTTTCACCGGCAGGCTAGAATCTCCAATTCTCCCACCCACGGGCCCCCTCTTGTGCCATGCAGTTCCCAGGACAGTCCTTACTCGACTCCCATTCCCCGTGCCTTCCACGGTCCATAACAATCTAGTAACTTACCTAATTACTCAGCTAAGCCGCACCCATACTTGGCCTTGTGGTGGCACTGTTATCCTGGCATGGCTGGCATGAAACGGTTCTTAGATCTACGGCAAGTAAACCACCATCTCAATCTACCTCATCCACAAACCAAGGCTTGCCTAGATCTCCCTACGATTCATGTTCATTAACATCAAGTTCTCATTATCATTACGAGCACAGTTAGCTAGACACATCTATCTCGCTTCCCGTATCCCATGGACTCAGTGAAGCATAAAAACCAAAAAAACCATACCCAACTCATTTAACTTTCCCGGTGACAAGGGTGGTTTGACAAAACTAGTAAACTCCTATGAAAGGGTTTCCCATAGAGTTGACTCAAGCACACACACCTTTTGGCAAACAAAACGGTTTTCCAAAAACATGGGATCAATATGGTCAAGGAGCACTTGCCTTGTTCTTGCGGTTCCTGTTGTTCAAATTCTTGCTGTCGTAGTCCGTCGTAGGTAGCTCCCTGAGCTTGTCCATCTATACGCGATCACACACATACAAGATTCATAGCAATCAATCATCATGCACAAATTCTACTTTAAGATGCAATGGTGCATATGCATGCTAATCCTATGATGCAGTTTAGTTTGCATGTGTTCTTGCATGTTTGCATGGGTTTTTGATGAATAGAGGTGTAAAGATCAATTGTGGACGTGGCGATGATCTTGACTTTAGATCAAACCGATCAACACGTGATCTGTCCACGAAAAAGCTTCTGTTCGAAAGGATCAAAGAACAGATGCAAAGAAAACACGATGATGTCGTAGGGTGGTATTGAAGGCCTACCTTACTTCTTCCGGGTCCTTCCTCCTAGCAGGAACAGATCGTCGGCTCTCCTCTGGCAATGGCAATCGTGATCTAGGCTCGTCGGCGGTCTCTCCAGTGGTTGTACTCTGGCGAAGGGGTTTACTCGGTGAGCTGAGGGCTAGGGCTCTAAGTTGTCGGCTTAGGAGGTGGAAAAGAAGTTCGTGGTTGCGGCCAAAGGTTCTGGGTTCTGTTTATAATCAGGAAGAGAAGCGTGCTACTCTGATCGGAATTCAAATAAGAGTCCTATTCAAATTGTTTTTGGATCTTAACATCTTATCTTTTGTTGATTTTGTCAAAGCATCTGCGGTCGACACTTCCCCCGGGCCTGCTCTGGGCAGCCCGCGGAGGTTCTTTTTCGGAGGGGCTAGTCCTCTTGCCAGGATCTCGCCGTAGTGGATGTAGGAAGGAGATGAAGGTGGATTGACACCAGGGTTTTTACGTGGTTCGGACCGCCGGAGCGTAAAACCCTACGTCCACGGTGAGCAGAGTTGCTCTGTGTATTGCTTGAGGCTTAGAACCGGAGTTCTAAGCTTGGGGTGAGCTAAATGCCTAACTGAGGGTCGAATGCTGAGGGATCCGAACCCTTTGCAACGTTGCCTACCCGAGCCTTTTATAGTCCAAGGCTCGGGTGGCTTACAAAGGAGGGCCCTGGGACCCGACAGGTGGCCCCGGGGTGAGTTCCTGCCATCTACCGGATCTCGCAGTAATGCCGGTAGCTGTCTCTGGCGGTAGCTTCTGGGTCTTCGCCCTGTCGCCCTGCCCACGCCGCAAGCTAGGTGTAGTGGTTGATGATGGCAGGGTTGGCAGGATGTGTCTTGTCGCAGTATTTATTGGTCTATTGCTCCTGACACTGTGCTCCTGTCTTGACTGTGACTGGTCACAGTGCCTCCTGACAGGCGTGCACCGCGTCTCCGCGTCTTGGGAAGGCGCGGGTCTTTAATGTCGCGCCTTGGGAAGACGCGGGTCTTTACTCCCGCTGCCTACCGCGCCGGGGCAGGCAGCGCGGCTCTGCTGGCCACATGGCAGGCCCGGAGCTCTACTCTGAGGAGAGGGGAGGTCCGGCCCCACTGGACACGTGAAGCTTTCAGAGCTCTCCCCTGCGGAGGGGGGAGGTCCGGCTCTGCTTGCCACGTGGTGTGCCCGAAGCTCTCCTCTAAGAAGAGGGGGAGCTCCGGTCCCGCTGGACACGTGGAGCCTTCGGAGCTCACCCTTGCGGGGGGGGGGGGGAGGTCCTGCTCTGCTTGCCACGTGGCGGGCTTGGAGCTCTCCTCTGAGAAGAGGGGGACACGTGGAGCCTTCGGAGCTCACCCCCATGGAGGGGGGAGGTCCGGCTCTGCTCGCCATGTGGCGGGCCCAGAGCTCACCTCTGAGGAGAGGGGAGGTCTGGCCCCGCTGCATACGTGGAGCCTTCGGAGCTCTCCTCTGTTGAGGGGGAGGTCTGGCTCTGCTAGCCACGTGGCGGGCCCGGAGCTCACCTCTGAGGAGAGGTGAGGTCCGGCCCCCCTAGACACGTGGAGCCTTCGGAGCTCTCCCCCGCGGAGGGGGAGGTCCGGCTCCGCCTGGCAACGTGGCTGGCCCAGAGCTCTCCTCTGAGGAGAGGGGGGCTCTGGCTCGGCAGGACACGTGGTGCCCTCGGAGCTCACCCCTGCGCAAGGGGCGAGGTCCTTAGGCAGTTTTGTCCTGTGCGCGGGGGTACCCGGTATTGAGGGTACTGACAGTGGCCTCCGGGCCTATCTCGGGGGAGGTAACGAGCCCGAGGTGGGGCCTTGACCTTTCCCATCCCGTGCACTTCCTTCAAACTTCTCTGAACCGTCATCTGGGCAACGGAAGGTCGTGGGACTTGACTCTTGTTTTGAAAGTTGCTTTTACTGTGGCAGTTTCCAAGGCTGCCACTATTGCACGTCGCAGTGCACTACCGCACGTTGCAGCGCCTTGTCGCGTCTAGGTTCCAGCAGGAGGCCGGGGACTCCTAGGTGCTCGCCCTTGTAGCTGAAGGGCCTTGTATTTTTTTGTTTTCTGTCTGTAATCCAGCACGTGGAGCTTTTGAATGAACAGACTTGTTGTCTTGTTGGCTTGTCCTGCCCGAGTCCTTAGATCCGTAAGGTCCCCGGGAGGTCTCCACCGATCTCAAAGCTTGCACAGACACCTTCCTTTGGCCCTTGTTGACATAAGGACCCAAAGGGTCTTCGGAGCTGGCCCCCGCGGAGGGGGGAGGTCCGGCTCTGCTGGCCACATGGCAGGCCCAGAGCTCACCTCTGAGGAGAGGGGAGGTCTGGCCCTGCTGGACATGTGGAGCCTTCGGAGCTCTCCCTCACGGAGGGGGAGAGGTCCGGATCTTCTAGCCATGTGGCAGGCCTGGAGCTCTCCTCTGAGGAGAGGGGGAGCTCCGGCCCTGTTGGACACGTGGCGCCTTCGGAGCTCGCCCCTGCGAGGGGGGCGTGGTCCGACTCTTCTGGTCTTGGGTTGGAGTCTAGAGCTCCGGTCTTGAGAAGCCCTGGGACTTCAGTACCGTCGAATGCTCCGGTCTTCCCTGTGCATTCCCCGTAGTGGCCCCCTGGTAGGTGTGCCCAATGCTTTCGGCTCACCTACCACATTCCTGCGGGGGAGCTAAGGCTAGGCGGCCCCTGTCCACCCGGAGCACCCAGGTGTTGGAACCCCGGCTCTGGAGGTCCGGGAGGCCTCTCATGAGGTCCATCACACAAGTAGGGGAAAGGTAATTTTGCTCGGGGGCTCTCCCTTCCCTGTCTCTTAGTCTTATTTGGCTTACAGTCCTGGACCAGTATACGGGGCTTGGGTAATTCAGTGCGCCCGGCACCGGAGGTCCGGCTCCCTCCAAGGTCAGGGTGCAACCGTCCGGCCCCTAGTACTAGACCGCAGCGCTGGGGAGGCAGAGTGCACACGCTTTGGGTACGGAACCAGGCAAAGCAGGCTGCACACCCTGGACCTCCCGAGAGGCAGAGTGCGTATGCTTTGGGTGCGGAACGAGGCAAAGCGGGCTACGCACCCTGGACCCCCCATGACTGGCGTATGTTTTTCCTGGAGGTGACCAACTGGCATCACAGTACCTGACTGGGGGAGGTCCGAAAGGCCCCCTGGCCTTCGGCAGGTACCTCAAGCACGACCGCCTTCGGTCAGGATAGCAAATGCCGACTAGGGATGAGAGTGGGAAAGGAGAGCTGAGTGTACGATGGGCATACACTGTTTGTGAGCGCAGGGAGGTGATCATAAAAATTAATTGCATAATTTAAACGAACACATGAGAGAGCGTAGTAGGACAGGCTTCTTTCCATATATAAACATCCATAGGAGGAATGCAGGCTGTACATGGAGGCAATGACCCACCCCATTATGAAGGGGGCAGGGCCTACGCGCTTAGGGTACGGAACCAAGCCAAGCTGGACGTAGTCCTGGACCGCCCCTTGGGGCTTAGCTGCTCCGAGCGCTGTTCCTGGGCTCTATCGGATTTATTACAGAAAGAATAGAAAACGTATCCTACTACAGCTGCACGGATAGAACTTACGGAGGTGCTCTATGTTCCAAGGGTTTGGGAGCGGGTCCCTGTCCTTGGTGGAAAGGCGCACGCACCCGGGGCGGAAAACTTTCGTGACTCGGAGGGACCTTCCCAGCTGGGGGAGAGTTTGTTGGTCCATTCTCGAGAAAGTATGCGCCGCAGCACCAGGTCGCCTTCTTTGAGCTCTCGGACGTGCACGGACCTCTGGTGGTAGCGCCGGAGCGCCTGCAGGTACCGTGCGTTGCTTGTCATCTTGCCTCGTCGACAAGGTCGATGTTCTCACGCCGGAGCTGGTCTTGCGTGGCTTCGTCGTAAGCTCGGACACGGGGGGACGCCATGGTGACTTCTAGGGGAAGCACGGCTTCGGCCCCGTAGACCATGAACAAGGGTGTCTCCCCTGTGGCCCGGCTCCGGGATGTCTGGCTAGCCCACAGTGCGCTCGGAAGCTCGTCCACCCACTTGGCACCATGTTTCTTCAAACTGGCATAGGTGCGAATCTTGAGGCCCCGCAGGATCTTGGCGTTGGCCCTCTCGACTTGCCCATTGCTCCTTGGATGAGCGACAGAGGCATAGCATACCTGAATGCCAAGGTCTTCGCAGTACCCTTGGAACGCTGCTCTGGTGAACTGGGTCCCATTGTCGTTGATGATCCTGTTCGGGACCCCGAACCTACAGACGATCGACTTGATGAACTTGACTGCGGATTGCTTGTTGATGGTGACGACTGGTGCAGCTTCCGGCCACTTGGTGAACTTGTCGATGGCTACTTAGAGGTACCGGAATCCCCCGATGGCTTTGGGGAATGGCCCTAGGATGTCCAACCCCCATACCACGAATGATCACGAGGGTGGGATCATCTGCAGCGTCTGCGCCGGTGTGTGGATCTGCTTGGCGTGGAACTGGCACGCCTTGCATCTCTTGACCAGCTTGACGGCATCCAGGAGAGCTGTTGGCTAGTAGAATCCATGCCGGAAGGCTTTACCGACCAGCGTGTGTGAGGAAGCGTGATTCCCGCACTCACCTTCGTGGATTTCTGCGAGCAGGTCGCAGCATTCCTCCTGGGTTATGCACCGCAATAGGATGCCGTTGGCGCCACGCTGGTAGAGATCCCCTTCTACCAGCGTGTATCTCTTAGCCATCCGCACAATTCGTTCAGCGGGTGTATGTTCATCAGGAAGGATGTTGTCCTTCAAGTAGTCCCGGACCTCCGTGATCCATGCATCGGGATTGACTTGAGCTTCTGGATCTTGAGCGCTGGGTAGCACGGAGTCCCCAGTGTCGCTTACGATCCTTGGCGGGCACCATGGTTGCAGGGCCGCTGGGACCGCCAGCTTCAAGGTGCTGGTGTCGCCCCCTTCGCCCGGCTCGGCAGGCTGGGCTGTGGGCTGTGGCAACGTCCTCTTGAAGACTCCTTCGGGCACCGGGGCTCCGATGGAGGCCTTCATTGAAAGGTCGTCGGCCATGGTGTTTTCGGCGCGCGGTACATGCCGCAGGTCCAAGGCAACGAAGTCCTTCTCCAGCATCTGGACGGGGAGGAGGTAGGAAGCCAGTTGCAGGTCGTTGCAGGAGCATTCACCCTTGACTTGTTTGATGATCAGCTGGGAGTCGCCCTTGACCATCAACTGGCGGACGCTGAGGGACAGCGTCGTCTTCAGGCCGAAGATGAGAGCTTCATACTCGGCCATGTTGTTGGTTGCCTTGAAGTTGAGATGCACGATGTACTTGAAATGCTCCCCCGATGGCATGAGGAGCAGTACGCCGGCTCTGGCCCCCTGCTTCCGCGAGGAGCCATCGAAGTAGAGCGTCCAGTGGGGCTTCGTGAAGACCGGAGATCAGGGCTCTGGTTCGCCGCCTTCGGTGCCCCCTGGGTTGGTTGATGGCGTCCACTCAGCCACGAAGTTAGCCAGCGTTTGGCTCTTGACCGCGTGACGTGGTAGGAAGTCCAGCTCGAACTCCGCCAGCTCCGCGGTCCACTTGGCGACGTTGTCAGTCGCGTTGGGGCTGTGGAGGATTGTCTTCAGCGGGTAGGAGGTGACCACCGAGATTCGGTGTGCTTGAAAGTAGTGCTGGAGCTTCCTGGACGCCATGAGCACTGCATACAACAGCTTATGGACCTCCAGGTACCTTGCCTTGGCATCGTGGAGGACTTCGCTGATGTAGTAGACGGGCCTCTGGATGGTCTCGATCCTCCCTGGGGGGCCTAGGGTGTCTTCCTCCATTGGCTTAGGCCGAAAGGAGGTAGACAGGTCTGGGGCAACCCCCCAGGGGCTGGGATCCGGAGAATTCTTGGCCATCTTGGACCTCCGGGAGGTCCCCTTGGACCTCCGGGAGGTTGTCTTGAACCTTCGGGAGGTGACCTTGAACCACTGGACACGTGGAGCCTTCGGAGCTCTCCCCCGCGAAGGGGGAAGGTCCGGCTCCGCCTAGCCACGTGGCTGGCACGGAGCTCTCCTCTGAGGAGAGGTGGAGCTCCGGCCCGGATGGACACGTAGCGCCCTCAGAGCCCACCCCTACAGAAGGGGCGAGGTCCTTAGGCGGTTTTGTCCTGTGCGTGGGGGTACCCGGTATTGAGGGTACCGACAGATTCGGTGCGGTAACAATGTGGAATTCATGTCGGTTTCCTTCCGTATTGGTATTCCTACGCGTACAGAAGAAAAACTGCTTCAAATCTCGTCAACCTCGCAGCGATGAGCTCCGGAGGCTCCACGTGTCCTGCGGGACCTGGGCTCCCTTTTCCGCAGAGACAAGCTCTGGTTGTGCCGCGTGTCAGATGGGCAAGACCTCCCCCTTCCTCAGAGGTGAGCTCCGCATGCCCCACACGTCCTGGCGGGCGAGACCTCCCTCTCTCCAGAGGCGAGCTCCGCGTGTGCCACATGTCTTGTGGGTTGGGACCTCCCCTCTCAATAGAGGTGTGCTCCGCGAATGCCACGTGTCAGTTCCGGACCTCCCTTCTCTTTGGGGTGGCTCCGGGGGTGCCACGTGTCAGTGCCGGACCTCCCTTCTCTTCAGAGGTGAGCTCCGATAGTGCCACGTGTCCTAACAGCACCAGACTCCTTTTTCCTCAGAGACAAGCTCCGAGGTTGACACGTGTCCATCAGTGACGGACCTCCCGGTGATGAGCTCCGAAGGTGACACGTGTCCGGTAGTATCGAACCTCCCGGAGGTGAGCTCCGAAGGTGACACGTGTCCAGTAAGAGCAGACCTCTCGGAGACGAGCTCCGAGAGTGACACGTGTCCTGCGCGGCTGGTTCTCTCTCTTCCGCAGTGAATAGCTCCAAAGGCGACACGTGTCCTGCGGTCTGACCTCGCTCCTCTGCAGAGGCTAGCTTCGGGGGCAACACGTGTCCCACGGGGCCGGACCTCGCACCTTTCGCAGAGACGAGCCCCGAGACTGCCACGTAGACAGTTAGCGGCGACCTCTCCCCCTTTTGCGGGGATGAGCTCCGAAGGCGCCACGTGGCCAGCGAGTCGCGGGAATTGTCTTCGGCCTTCTCTGTGGATTGGATTTTGCTCTTTTTGGCTATCTTTTTTATTCTTTCTCTGTTTCAACTTATTTTAAAAATGGTTTTCTACATGAAACATGAATACATGCAGAAATCAGAAATGAGGGTGTCACATTGAGTGAGAAGAACAAGCGAGACACCCCGGATGGACATAGGGCATTCTTGTTCGAACCAGAATAATCCTTCGTGTTCTTAGCTAGGCCACCTCGAGGTAGAACACTCGGTACATTCGATTACTAGTTGGAAATCCGAAACACTGACACCGAAGCTTATCCATCTTTTGTGTTTTAAAATCTTAGTGATCGGACACCTTTTCCCCTCACAACAAAGACGGACCCAACCTCTGAACCATGCAGCCCCCGCAAAAAGCCTCGGGGGCTCGCATCAAAATGAAAGTTTTCTTCCTGAGTTACATGAACCACGGCTAACGGACAACGAAAACCCTAAACAAGACCACGGTCTGAATGAGTTGAAAGGGGCTTCCGTCTTCTCCTGGAAAAATATGTGCGAGACTCAAAGACTCGCGCCTGTAGATCGGATCTTGTCAAGGATGGAACCGCATGACCTATGACCAAGGGACAACGACAACCCAGAGTGAAGCCATGGTCTAGTCGAGGTGCAGCGGACTAAGTGCCCAGGCCCCCTTACCCTCTCGAAACCGAGCCGTGCGGCATATGGCCAAGGGACAACGATAACCCTGAGCGAAGCCATGGTCCGAATGAGCCATAACAGACTAAGTGCCTGGTCCCTCTTTTCCTCTCGAGACCGAGCCACGCGACCTATGGCTAAGGGACAAAGATAACCCTGAGCGAAGGGACAACGAAAATACTAAGAAAAGGACAACGACCACATTAAGAGAAGCCATAGTCCGAACGAGGCACATTGTACAAAGAGCTTGTGCCCCCTTTCCTCTCGAAAATGAGCCGCTCGACCTATGGCTAAATGGACAACGACAACCCTGAGTGAAGGGACAATGACAACCCTGAGAAAAGCCATGGTCCAAACGAGGCACAACGGAAAAATTATCCGGGTCCCTTCCTTCCCAAGCTGAGCCGTGCGACCTATGGCCAAGGGACAACGACAACCCATAGGGAAGCCATAGTCCGAATGAGGCGCAACAGATAAGAAGGGCCTATTGCCTGGGCCACCGACACGACCTAACTAAGGAGCTCTCTCGACTCTACATAAGAGGGACCGTCGACGAAGCCCTTCTGAAGCAACCACAAGGACGACCCCAGGATAAGAGCGATAGCGCCACGGCCAAAAGTTTCTCTTCATTTCAGAAAGGGTGAGCTAGTACCCGCCCACAAATTATAAAAGTGAAACAAAAATCCGAGGAGGAGCCCTAACTACACGGAGGGACCATTCATCCTATGCTTCTTGTCGACCTCATCCTTGATTGCCTCCTCAGGGACGAGCTCGGCCAAGGAGAGTGCAGCCGGAGTAACTGCAGCCCTAGCCCCTTCAGGATCCACCACCGGCTCACGAAAGCCACGAAGGAGATGAAGATCAAGGGCGGGGTAGTGAGATAGCACGGCCCCTAATGCCACTATGGCCCCGTAGAAGACCCCGGCTTCTCTAGCATCCCGTTGCCGACCATACATCGAGCCGAGCGCCTTGACCAGACGATTGGAGAGCCCGACTCTAGGCCGGTTTCCAAGCAATAAGTCACATATTGTAACACCCTCAAAAACATTTCCATGCATTGCAGACATTTTTCATGTAGAGAAGCATTATAAAAGAAGTAGAAATGGAGAAAGAACGCTAGAAATGGAGAAAGAACTATATAAATGGAGAAAGAACCATAGAAATGGAGGAAGGAACCATAGAAATGGAGAAAGAACCATAGAAATGGAGGAAGGAACCATAGAAATGGAGGAAAAACCACATAAATGGAGAAGGGAATATAGAAATGGAGAATGGGGCATAGAAATGGAGAAGGGCAATGTAGAAATGGAAAATGGGACATAGAAATGGAGAGGGGAATGTAGAAATGGAGAATGGGACATAGAAATGGAGAGGGGGATGTATAAATGGAGAATGGGTCATAGAAATGGAGAGGGGAATGTATAAATGGAGCAAGTGACATAGAAATTGTGAGGAATGGGAAAAAGATAGCTGAAATGAGCCATCCCAAATTTCCCCAAATTTCCCCCAAAATTTTTAAATTCCCCAATTCCCAAAAGGGTAATTTTTCCCCACATTTTGGGGATAAAATTGCCAAGGCTACCGCACCACAAGACATATGTTTGCTAAGATCCAAAAAAAATTGAATAGGACTCTTATTTGAGCTCCAATTGGAGTAGGACTCTCCCTTTTCCCCCTTATAAATATAACCCCCACGTCCTTTCCGAAATCCTCTCTATTTTGGACGCCCCCCTGCTGCCAAGCCCCCTTCCTTACTGCCAAGTCGCCAAGTCCCCCCCTTGCCGGAATTTGGCCGCGGTCGATCCCCGTCACGCCTCGCCATCGCTGGAGAAGAAGCCCGACGATCTGTCCTGCCCTAATCTCCATAGAAAAATTCCTCACTGCTTCCATTGCTAGGAGGAAGGCCCTGCCACCAAAAGGAAGTGAGGTAGGTCTTCATTACCCATCTTACAACGTCGCCTCTGTTTCTACGGATCCGTTTTCTTTGCCCCCTTCGAGCAGAAACTTTTACGTGTGGACAGATCACGTTTTGATCGGTTTTTGACGGTGGAATTGATCTAGATCTTGAGTCAAGATCATCACCACGTCCACACATGATCCCTACACCCTTGTTCATCATAAAACCCCATGAAAGCCCGTTAAAACATGCAAGAACACATACAAACTGGTTTAATAAAACAGCACAATAGGATTTGCATTCATCTACCCCATTGCGTCTTGAGTAAAGTTTGTGCATGATGTTTGATTGCTGTAAATTTTGTATGTGCGTGGTCATGAGTAGAAGGACAAGCTCAAGAAGCCATCTACGAGGATCTATAGCACCAAGACTTCGAGACGCTCGAACAGCAAGAACCACGGGAGCAAGGCAAGTACCCCTTGACCATATTGATCCCATGTTTTTAAACTGTTTTGTTTGCGAAAACTCGTATGCTTGAGTCAACTTGATGGGACACCCTTTTATAGGAGTTTGCAAGTTTTGTTAACCATCCTTGTCGCCGGGAGAGTTTATTGGTCGGGTATGGTCATTTTTCCTTTTTGCTTTGCTTAATTCACGGGATACGGGAAGCTGAAATAAAACATGTCTAGCTACTGCACTCATATGAATAATGATGAAGAGATCTTGATGATGTTAATGGGTGTAAAAGTCCCAAAACTTGTAAATGGAAAACTTTAGTGATGAATAAAGTTAAGTTTAAATTCAAGAAATGGGACTTGCAAAAACTTTTGTTTGAACATGTAATTGTTGTCATGTGAAAGGGGACATTAAATTCAGTTTGAAAATGGTTCACATCAGGGAAAAGGAGGCCATTTCCAAAAAGGAAATTCAAACTGTTGGCTGAAAATTTGTATTTGCAGTGACCAACTCAAAGATCAGAGGGCATATTCATTCAAGTTTGAATTAGTGAGAATGCAAATTTAAAGTTTGGAGTTGCTTTGATATGAATATCAAAGGGGCTTATGAATTTCCCTTAAATTTGAATTCAAATTTGAAACTGAGGTAAAACTTGTCAATTTGCCAAATGGCCTTTGAATTTGAGTTTCTCATGGTTGAAGTTTGCACTATGCCAAATTGGTGATATTTTGGGGGGGGGGGGGAGAGAAAAGCAGTGGGACCCACCTGTCATTGAGAGGGGAAGACTTACAACTGAAGGAAATCTTCTCTGTCTCTGGGTTTCCGCTCGAAGTCGCCGTGCAATAGAGGAACGCCACCGAGCAGGTCACTGCCGTCACCTCCCAGCTGCTTGAGCAGCGCTGGAGAGCTGCTCGTGGGTTTTCTGCACCCTCGGCGTGATCTTTTCTTCTCTGGACCGAGCTGCTTGTGTTTCATTTCCTCCTCGCAACCAATCACAACCAAGCTCGCCGCCGCCTCGGTTCCAACCGGGAACGCGTGCACCCCAAGCGCACAGCACCCCTCTGAACCGCAAAACAGCAAGTATATTGATCGTTCTTCACCTCCTCAGCGCGACAAACCAGCAACTCCCGGCATTCTCCACACTAGAACAGCTTTCCCGGGCGGTGACCTAAAACAACAGAGAACCGAGATCACGTGGACAGCCTCACACGAGGTGATTCACGCTCGACCGAAGGCACTCAAGGACGCACTGACTACCCACGCTGCTCCTCGCCGAGTTTCAGCTCAAGCCGAGGATCATCGAGCTCCAATTCAGAGTTTTTCTTCCGGCACGTGCTAAACCGACTTCCGGTACGAAATTATTGAATTCAACGTCCATTCTCGTTTTTAGGTCCCTAAAGCTGGCACACGAAAACTAGACTAGCTAGGCATCGTTTCCCCTACGCAACCCTAGCTTGAGAACACATGAAGACGACGAATTTCAAGGATTCCTGAGAGGAAACGTCGCCGCACCTCGGTGGCGCAAGGTGACAACCTATGTAGAGGCCTTCCCGGGCTTTGTGGCATTCACGCCGCTCTTCTCTATGATCCATGGATGATCTAGGGCCAAGTATCACTGCAGTTGGAAGGGAATAGAGGTCGGACCGCGGCGCCGAAGCTTCACCGAAGCCTTTGCACACCGCCGACCTGGTTCTAGGCTTCAAGAGCTTGTGCCGACACCGTAGATCGCTTTCCTGTCCCCAAAAACTCCCGGGCAGCGAGTACCGGGCCGAGAGGCGGCCGGGGGGACGAAATCTGGCGATCTCCGGTGAGCCCGGCGGCGTGCGGGCACGGGAGGCCGAAGGTTGAAGAAGGGTACCCGGGCCCAGCCGTCAGCGAGAAGGATTTGAAAACTCAGATCTTCTGTGGCCTTGGATCGGTTTGTGGCTGCGCGGGAGTGGTTCTGTGGCCCCGTGTGGCTTATCCCAGCGAGTGACACGTGGTCCTCTGGACCCACACGCATAATTTGAACAATTCCTGGTTTATTTGAATTCATCAAATTTAGTTCAAACATTAGAATCTCATAACTTTTGCTAGGAAGCTCCAAATTTAGTGATTCAAATTGGGTTGGATTCAGATTGCAAAAACTCTATCCAAATATGCAACCCAATTTGTACAATAATCTCTATTAAATACTGGAAATTTCTTTAAAACTTTTCAGCAAAAGAGTTTTAGAGGGAGTTTGGTTCATCCAAAAGTCCTCAAATTTTGCCAGAATATTCTTTAGGATGTTAGTGAACGCCTGCAAACTTTTCAGCTCATTTGGAGTTGATTTAGTTAGGATAATTCTGATTTCAAATTTCTGTGTTCAAATGAATACTGAAACAATTTCAGAGAATTTCAAAAACTTGGAAATTCAGTTCTAGGCAGTCCTTAGCTCCACAAATCCTAGGAAAATTCATGCAGGCTCCCTGAGCTATGTTCGAAATTGTGGTTCACTTGATTTTGCATGAAGATGCAAATTTATTCAGAATTAATTGATTTTTGTCTAAATGCTTAGGGAATTGTTGTGAGTGATCTACTCAATGAAAAACACTAAATTCTGGTCCAGATTACTTTCTTGTGACAAGGAACTCACAAGAAAATTTTCAGCTCCATTGGAGGTTTGGATCATCACTGTCCTCTTTAACCTCTTAGATGAGTAACACACAAGTGATAAAATGCACTTATCACTTGATAATGTTGCTTAACCCAAACCCAAACCACTAGCACCAGTGTTATTTTAAATTCTTAAACAGACTTCCAGTTTTAAACTTGTCTTTAGAACTTGTTAGCAAAAGATTTACAATTAAACATATATGCATATTCATAACGTGTAGTGATTAAACGTGGAAAAGTGGAGGAGAAGTGGAGCTTGGATCAAGGAGCAAGAAGGGCAGTGATTAAGCTTCAAGTCATCAGCAACTAACTTCATAATTATCTGACTTTAGTCACTTGCAAAACAAGGCAAGCTCTGGTTTGCATTTAAGTTGTTTTATAAAGTTTTTACTTTGTTCACTACTATGGGTTAAAGTTTATATGTGCATTAGGTCAGGAATGTTTTATACTCCAAATGCATGACCAAATGAACCCTGGAGTCAATGGTAGAATATAGTTTCCCGCTGTAGAAGGTTGCCGTGCTAAATAGGGTATGACATCCGGTAGAAGTCGAGTAGTTAGAATCTACTCGCGAGCTATAATCAGGATTACATGGGTGTAGTTGAAAAAGGCAAACTAAAACTTATATTTCTAAAGATGAGACCGGGCAGGAGGGTTAGGCAGCGACAAGACGAGGTCTTGGTCGAGTAGCTCTGCCTGTGTCGGTTAAGGACCGATGTGTGTGCCGCATCCATGAGCAAGTACTGAGTTGTACCGGATGCTTACTGCTATATGGGACCCAGGAAACCGATGTACTAGGTTAACTGGATTGTAGAGGCATACCACATCGTCTCGTTAGACCTATGAGCCTGAGATGGTGCGATCGGTTCTACCGTCGAGTGTCCTGCGAAAGGTTGCCACATACGATGCAATGAAGGACGCCAGATTTGGATCTTCAGAGGCGGGCGTATGTGTCGAGCTATCCGGGCAGTGTTTGATTCGAATCACCATCCCTCGCGGTTATGAGTACCCCTTGCTCACATGTTGTGACGTAGTAATCAAGTTGTGTGGAAACTGTTTGCAAGTTTTAATTGCTGCTATCATAATTGGAATTGCATGAAAACCATGTATGAAGTAGTGATAGAGCGAATTAAAGTTATTTTCCACCTTGGGACAAGTAATATTGGAATGAAGAGTTTCTTGCTTGATTGTGGAGTTCCAATGTTGCTGGGCGCAAGGTCACTACTGTGATGGCTAAAATCTGAAAGTTAAGGATGAACTCGTAGGCGAGTCTTTTTGCAACTTACATGTTTAGGTCTTAAGTTACTTTCATGTAGAGTTGCATGCCTTAGGAGAGGCGGTTATGTCTTGCTGAGCCTTTGTGCTCACTCTTGCTATATGAGTGGTTTTGCAGGTTAATATCGACACATATAAAGAATGTTGTCCGGTGAGACTCGGAGACTTCCGAGTCATGTTACACATGGAGAACCTAGCCCCTTCCAAGTCTTCGTGTTGCTAGCGAGAGTAGTCCGTGGGCTGGACCTCTTCTCGGGTGCTCATTAGTTATTCGACGTGAGCTGTTTATAGACTTCTGCTGTAGCTATTTTATGTAATTTATTTGCAAAGAACATTTGTAAGCTTCCGCTTTTGATTTATGTAATACAGTTTTTTCTTATATGTTGCTGTTGGGTGCCGCATAACACGGCACCATCCAATGCGATTCCCGGGCGAGTGGCTCGACCACTTTACACGGGCCGGGGTCCACCACGGTGTGGTATCAGAGCTGCATTGGTAATAGCGCATGGAATAAGGATCGTATTATGACAAAAACTTAGGATGCGGTGAGGAAACGATATTAGGCCCACATAAGGACTATAGTAGTATAGTTATTTAAAGTGGCATGACTAAATTAGTTATTATAATTCTGAATTTTTATTATGTAACGACGCACCTACGCTCAGGTAAGCATGGTAAGGAACGCCGCCAAAAGTGGTTCAATTTCGGTTAGCTCCCCTGACGAGGAAAGTGGTTCAGGAATAGGTCTCACAGCTTGGTGTGGGACGTTAATTTGAAACTCTTGGACTCTTCATGTTCCTAAGTTCATATGAAACGCTTGGCCCTGGCGTGCATTAGGCAAAAAGTGGAAACCCCATCGTGTGGTCGGTAACACGATAGTGTGTTCTTCTGGAAATAGCCTAGGACATACGCAGTGCTTGCCATCGGCGTGCCCTGCAGGGCAGTAGGTGGTATCTGTTGGGTTGATAAAATTCCCAACTGTGATGACCCGTTCGCGCTCTACTCGGGTTCCCCGTCGTGGGGTGTGAAAACACAATCACATACCTTGAGACGTGGCTTAACTCAAGGACGGCCGTATGGAAATGATACGGGCGTATCTATTTACTTTCAAATATGGACCGGCCTGAAATGAAAACAACCCTTGAGTGCATCACTATTGAGTGTTCTTCTGCAGGTACTAACCACGTACGTATCCCGTGTAGTACATGTGTGCAAGAGACCGTTTACTGCCACAATTGATGTAAAAGCCCAAGAAAAGGGACTTGCAAAATTTTTCATCACCTCACAACACCACAGATTTTGTTTTGGATATCTTGTGAATAATTGTGAAGAGCAAGTAACCTCCATCAAAAGGGTGATTAGAGGGGAAGCCCTAACTTTCACAAAGTAGGATTTCTACACATGAACATGAGAGTTTGATCTCACCCCTAGAATTTGAATAGTCTTGGGAAGCTTCAGGCCAAATTTCATGCCAATCCAACACTTTTTGAGGCACTTTTGGAGGCATTTGAAAAAGAGGCCAATTTGAATGTAAATTCAAATTGCAGCAACTTTATCACTTGGATTGAAAAGTTGGCTTCATATTCAAACTCAGCACATTTTTCTGAGTTACTCCACCAATTTTCATCCCCATTGGAGTTCATCTTGTCGGGAGCTAAATTTGCAATAATTCAAAACTGAATTTGAATTTCAGTTCAAATGTGATGCAAATTTAGCCAAACAAATTTCAAATTTGGAAACCAAATTCAAACTGTGACTTGGTGATTAAGTCTCACATTCAATTGTGAGTAGCTGGGGATATTTTCAGCAAAAACAGAGATGAAAAATTAGGAGAGTATTAGAGGAGAAGGGCCCACATGTCAGCTGCACACATGAATTTCTCAGTCGGTTCTCTTCAGCCGGTCTCTGCTTCGCGCGTAAGTCACTGGGAGGGAGCGCTGGCCACCGGGGCATCGAAGAGCAGCTTCTGGACTGAAATTTCGCACACGTAACACTGCCGTGGAGCAACTCAAACACTCCACCTCAGTTTTCCCCGAGAGAAGCACGTACGTGTGAGTCGCTGAGGCCAGAAAGAAATGAGAATCGTTGAGCCACAACGGTGTTCTTCAAGTTTTATACTCTGCCGCCGGTTTTCCACCTAGGACGCACGGTGACATGGTGTTTGGAGGCGTTTCCAAGCCCTTTGCCGTACATGACGTCCTTTGCCACGAGCCACTGATGCTCTAGAACGAAGAAGCCGTGAGTTTGAGTCGGTAGAGGGGATGACCGACGTCGCCGGACTTGATCCGAAGCCGCCGCCCGTCGCCCGACCATTACGGACCTCTAGAGCTCACACCGACCCCAAAAACGGCTTCCCCGACCTTCAAAACCCCTAGGCGGTGAAAATTAGGCCGGAAGATGACCTAGGAGCTACGGGCCGAGGGGGAGAAGAAGCTGCCGGCGTGGAGAGCGTGCGTGCGGGGAGAAGCGAGCTGGAGGTTGAAGAAGAGGTGCTGGTCCCACCTGTCAGCCACTCAGTGTTTGAACTGAGATCCTCTGTGGCTGCTGATCTTTTTTGGCTACACCGTTGGAACTCAGTAACCCCGTGTGTTCTCGGTTTTCACTGGCTGAGATTTAAAGCGTGGGCCTAAGTCCTTTTCCAATAGAAAAACAATTCCAGTTTCAGCTCAAACTTTAGAAATCCATAACCTTGTGTAGGAAGCTCCAAATTCAATGAACCAAATTTTGCTGAACTCATAATTTTGAGTACTTTCCAGCAACACAAATTTCAGCTCATGAAACTTAATAGTTTTCCAGTATTAAATCCCTAAAATTTAAACTGTTAGGCATTTTATCTGGAGAACTACTTTATGAAAAATTTTGAAATTTGGCTGGGTGGTTCATTGGAAAATCCTGGAGCCACAGTAAAATTTTCAGACTCATCCAAGTTCATTTGGTGCCCCTAATGGGGTGATTAAGTGAACTGCCAAATCTTGTTTAGGGCTTAAATTCCTCTAGAATTCTTCAAATGACATGAAACCAATTCCATTAGAATCATCTCAAATTCTAGTTTCCAGGAAATTAGGGTTGGAGCCATGAAAACCCCTGGAATCCCTTAGAGGCTACAATATTGACCAAATAGGTTTTTATTTCTACAAGGCTCAAATGAACTTTGTTTCAAATGAAACTTGGTCAGCACTCTGGTTAGGACCCTACCAAGTTAACATAAAAATTTTAGAACCAAAGGGGAGATCTTGCTAGAGTTATAGTAATTGCTTATTCAGTTCTAAACATTGCATGTAAATTGACATATAGCTTATTGTTAACGTGTAGTCGCTGAAGGCGAGGAGGCACCAGAAGTGCTCGACTTCCTTCTTCCGGACGAAGCTCTAACAACTGACCAGCAGCAACAAGGCAAGCCCCGGTTTGCATTAACCGAATTTATAAAGTTTTGCTTTGTTTACATACTTAGTGTGAGGTGTATATATGTGCATTAGGTGTAGGATGGTTGAGACCCCAAATGCATAACCAGATTTTCCTATAAGACTGAGGGTAGTGTCTAAGACCTCGAGTAGATAGGCTAGGCTTAATGATTCCTAGAACTTTGGTACAAGTCGAGTAGTTGGAATCTACTCACGAGTTAGGCTTGGGACACACGGGATTGGTTCGAGTGATGTGACACCACTTTAGTAATGAAAATGAGACTAGGCAGGGGCTAGGGCGCAGCAAGAGGAAGTCTTGTGTGCGCAGCCCAGTCCGTGTCGATTGAGGACTGATCCGTGTGCGGCCCACGCTGATCAAGTTTGAACGTACCGAAGGCATATCAGATATATGGGCCCTGGTAAACCGATGTATCCTAAACCTCCGGGCGTCGAGGCATAACGCACCGATTTATAGGTGTAGGTTGAGGGCAGCAAGGTGGAAATCTGCTAACGGGCATAGAGAGATGCCCCGTGTAGGGAACCTCCTCCCCGTTTCGGTGCGACCGGTTCGACATTTGGGCTGTTGGGTGAAAGGTTGTCCCGTACGACATCGAGTGAGCGTGTTGTGCAGCTCCACGGTTGGGCGTTCGTGACGTGATCTTCGGGTATCCCTGCAGGTGTATATCGAGTCGATTCGCCGTCACTCGTGGTTAAGAGTACCACTTGGTCACTGAGTTGTGACGTAGGCTAATGTATGAAATGTGATGATTCAATATTGTCACACCCGGTTTCTCCGAAGAACAACCGAGTGAATATCACATGTATGCCAGGATCATTTTCTCATACATGTGATGACAAATAGTGAAGCATCATTTATTACAAGCCAGGTGTCGAATATAAATATGTCTTACAAAGCATACGTCTCGATGGACGATAATAAGTTCATAATATGTAAACAAAATAGCAGTGGAATATTATTCTTGTGGGCTGAATCACAGGAAGTCTTGGTCATTGAACACCACATCATTCTCTTGACCTGAGCAGCAATATAAACCAACAAATATGCAAGTTTGAGTACCGATGGTACTCAGCAAGTGTGGGAAAGTTATGTCATGTATGGCTAGAACAAGGAGAGGTTGAACTCATGGTTAAAGCACTACGCAATTAATACCTATCACCTTAGCTTATTAAGCACCTACATTATTACACAGGTGAAATGGTCCCAATCTCCCATCCCATCATCATAATCAAATAACCATAACATCATTTCCAATGTTAAGCCCCCCCCCCCCCCCGCTTAACATCCACAACCTCCAAGGTCATCATACTCTAATCATGAATAAGTCCAAGCCGCTCTTGACCATGAGCACGGCTGTCATGACAGTTTTTGACTCTGCAGAGTTTGCACCACTGTACCCACATGTAGTGATTTCATCCCCCGTTGTCGGGTGGACTAAAAGAACCTAGTTGCTATACTTTCAGATTTATTTCCTATGCCTAAATGTGCACTTTATTATAAAAGTAGTAAGACACCTCATCTAAACAGAATAGGTTCTGATATAAAATATTAAGTAATATATTTTTGAACTTCTCCTCTGATGTGAACTAATTTAAATCTATTTTACCCATTTTCAAAATTATTTATTAACCTAAAAATGTGTTCCTAGAACTAATAAACATGAACACACCCAAACAGATTTCATTTCAGCCTAAAATTTATTTTTAGTTCATTCTAAAGTTTTCCAAATGTTAGTAGAGTTTAAACTTGAATTTACAATGTGTTTGAATTTTCTTTTAAATTTAAATCCTAGTCACACATTCAAATTTCTAAATTGAATATCATATAGGTTAAAAAGGAAAGTTCACCCTACTACAGGGTCTAATTTGTTATTTTAAGAATTTCCAGAGGCCTAACTATGCATAACAGAGGGGTTTTGCAATTTTTTATTAAGTCCAGGGGCTAAAATTCATTTTTAATTGAATTTACATAATTTCTGAAGTTCCAGGGGCTAGATCAGAAGTTTCCGGGGCTAGCTCATATTTTCCGAGATCCCCAGGAGGTAGCGCGTAAGAATCCCGGCCTTTATAATGCGGGGCCGACGTGGATCGTCCGATTTAAAACAGACGGCTCGGATTAGATCGCCGAACTGGTACGCGCGGGTTTTAATTCCACCGTGCGAACTAAAATAGACGGCACACAAGTGGCCACGTCGCTCTGACCGAGCGCGGGCGGCGCTGCCCGGCGGCGCACGGCGGCGGGAGGCGGCGATCTCGCTGGAAAACATTGGATCTTCGTCTATTCTTCCTAAAACTGAGATTTCATGGCATAGATCGGTAGAGGGGAGATCGGGGATCTCACCTCGGGGTTTTTCTTGAGCTCGGAGGTCCTGGAAGGCGGTCGGCGACGAGGTCCGAGGTGAATTCACGGCGATGCTCGTCGGCGCTGTGTCTGAAGCGCAAACCACCGAGTTTTCTGCACCTGCGTGATTCCCCGGAGGCGGTGGAACACGATCGGTGCGTTAGATCAGAGAACCCGAGCAAAGATCGAGAGAAAACGGTGATCGGAACTTCGGTTCTCACCCGGAGGAAAAACAGCCAATCGCGGGCGAAAAACGGGACGATGCCGGTGTTTATATAGCCGGGGGCGGGCGGCGTTCGGTTGGGATCGAGCTGGAGTCGTCCAGAACCGAAATTCGGCTGGGATACGCGGGTATCCGGGGTGGTTTCGATTCGGGGGAGAGAGAAGTCCCGGGTCGGCCGAGCGCGCGCGAGGAGGAAGACGACGGCGGGCCCCACATGTCAGTGAGAGGAAAACGGGGCGCGCGGCAGCGGGCTGGCGCGGGGGCGAGGTGGGCCGGCTGGTGGGTTTCGGCCCACTGGTCGGGGGGTTTTGTTTTTTTCTTTTTCTTTTTCTTTTCTGTTTTGAGTTGAATTTGAATTCCAATTTGAATTAGAATTTCTGCACCACATGCAATACGTCCAAAATTTTTTAAATTCCCCTCTTAACAGGTTTTGGGGTGTTACAGCTCTACCCCCCTTAAAAGAAATCTCGTCCTCGAGATTGGTGGTTCTAAGAAAACAATTCCGGAAACTGTGCCTTAACCTCGTCTTCTCGCTCCCATGTGACTTCCTCTTCCGAGTGATGCTTCCACTGCACCTTGCACATCCGGATTCTTTTATTTCTTGTGAGGCGTTCTATTGTCTCCAAAACCTTGACCGGTTGCTCGGCATAAGACAGATCCTCGGCTACGTCAACCTCATTCATGGGTAACATCTCTTCAGGTGTCCTCAGACATTTCTTGAGCTGTGACACATGGAATACATCGTGCACATCTGATAGGCGAGCTGGCAGTTCTAGTTGATATGCCACATCGCCTTTCCTCTCCAGAACTTGAAAGGGTCCGATTTATCGAGGTGATAACTTCCCTTTCACCTTGAACCGACGAAGTCCTCGGATAGGGGACACCTTGAGGTAGACATAGTCCCCCACGTTGAAAACGAGCTCTCTTCTCCGAACATCGGAATAGCTCTTTTGTCGTGTCTGTGCTATCCTCAAGTTGTTGCGAATTTCCATCACTTTCGCCTCGGCTTCTTGTAGTACTTTGGGTCCAAACACTTTACTTTCCCCCGTTTGGTTCCAAAATATGGAAGTTCTGCACTTCCTCCCATACGAAGCCTCAAATGGTGACATCTTCATACTAGCCTGATAGCTGTTGTTATAGGAGAACTCCGCACACGGTAAGTTCTTATCCCAACTGCGATTGTTTTTGAGTGCACACGCTCTCAGCTTGTCCTCAAGGATCTGATTTGTTCTTTCCGTCTGCCCGTCAGTTTGGGGATGATAGGCAGAACTAAAATTCAGATGGGTTCCCATGGTTTCATGTAGCTTTTGCCAGAACCTTGAGGTGAACTGTGTCCCTCGATCTGACACTATCTTCTTTGGCACTCCATGGTAACACACGATCCTTGACATGTACAACTCTGCCAATTTGGATCCGCTGTAGCTTTCTTTCACAGGGATGAAATGAGCTACCTTGTTTAGCCTGTCGATGATGACCCATATCGAATCATATCCTGATTGGGTCCTAGGCAATCCCACTATGAAATCCATCCCGATTTCTTCCCATTTCCATTCAGGCACTTTGAGTGGTTGCAATAATCCAGCGGGTCGTTGATGTTCTGCTTTCACCAACTGACATGTGTCACATAGGGCAACATGTTCCGCGACATCTCGCTTCATGCCATACCACCAATACCTGCTCTTGAGGTCATGGTACATCTTCGTACTCCCAGGATGAATGGAATAGTCGGAATCATGAGCCTCCTTCAAAATCAATTCACGGATCTCCTTTAACTCAGGCACACAGATTCTTTCCCCGTGCCATACCGTACCTTGTTCATCCTCTCTGAAACCAGGGGCTCTATTATCCTTGATGAGTTGTAGTATTTCTCGTATCTTCTCATCATTCTTTTGACCATCGTGTATTTCTTGCTCTAATGTGGAGTCCACTTCCATGACGATGGCTTTACCACTATTCACCAGGCATTGATTGAGTCTCATAACATCGTCCTTCAATTCAGCAGGCATGTCCTTTAAGCTCAACCTATTGACCTACACTTTCCGGCTTAAAGCATATGCCACGACGTTTGCTTTCCCAGGATGATAGTTGATGCCCACATCAAAGTCATTGATTAGCTCTAACCATCTCCTTTGTCTGAGGTTGAGATCTGGCTGTGTGAAAATGTACTTTAAGCTCTTATAATCCGTATATATCTCTGTCCTCATCTCCATCAAGTAGTGCCGCCAAATTTTCAACGTGTGTACCACTACGGCTAGTTCTAGGTCATGTGTAGGATAGTTCTTCTCGTGTTTCCGGAGCTGCCGGGATGCATAAGCCACGACATGCCCTTCTTGCATGAGAACACATCCCAACCCGTTTCCAGAGGCATCGCAGTACACCGAAAAGTTCTTATGCATATCTGGCATAACTAGCACTGTGGCTGTTGTCAATCTTTTCTTTAGCTCCTGAAAACTCGTCTCGCACTGCGGCGTCCATGTGAATGTGATTCCTTTCTCCAACAGTTTGGTGAGGGGTCTCGAGATCTTGGAGAATCCCTCAATAAACCGTCGATAATATCCAGCCAATCCTAAGAAGCTTTGAACTTCCCCGACATTCTCAGGGGTCTTCCACTTCTGTACATCCTCGATCTTGGCGGGATCTACGGAGATTCCTCCCTCCAAGATTATATGTCCTAAAAAGGGAACTCCCTTTAGCCAAAACTAACACTTGCTCAACTTGGCATATAGTTGGTGTTCTCTCAGCTTCTGCAACACCAACCTTAGATGTTTCTCATGTTCTTCTTCATCATTGGAGAAGACGAGAATGTCATATATGAAAACCACCACAAATTTGTCCAGATATTCCATGAATACCTTGTTCATGAGATACATGAAGTATGCCGAGGCATTAGTTAGCCCGAAAGGCATGACGGTGTATTCATACAGTCCGTACCGAGATACGAAAGCTGTCTTTGGAATATCCGTTTGCCTTATCTTAAGTTGGTGGTATCCCGACCTGAGATCAATTTTCGAGAACACACAAGCTCCCCTCAACTGATCAAATAAGTCTTCAATGCGGGGTAATGGGTACTTGTTCTTGATGGTTACTTCATTCAAAGCACAGTAGTCTACGCATAACCTTTGGGTCCCGTCCTTCTTGGGCACAAATATCACTGGAGCTCCCCATGGTGAGGAACTAGGGCGAATATACCCCTTCTCCGTCAATTCTCTCAAATGATCCTTGAGTTCTCCCAGCTGCTTGCAGTACATCCGATAAGGTCTCTTGTATATCAGAGCTGTTCCAGGTACTAGCTCAATTGCGAATTCCACTTCGCGATCAAGAGGCATACCTGGCAACTCCTCCGGAAAAACGTCTGGATACTCCCTGATAATCCTGATCTCCTCCGCTTTCACCTCAACTTGATTTAACTTAATGTCCCTCCTAGACTCTTGTATTGTTATAAACTTTACTCTTGTGCCACTAGGGTGAGTTAGTTCCATCGTTCTTGTCGAACAATGGATGATTCCTTTATGTTTGGTCAACCAATCCATACCTAAAATAATATCTATCCCTTGTGAATCTATCACTATGAGGTTGGCAGTAAATACTACCCCATTAATGTCTAGATTCACCTTGGGACACACTTGTCTTGTCCTTATTTCTCCACCTGGAGAGTTTACTGCTAGCATATGGTTCATTTGTGTTGTTGCTAGATCATGCTTCTTAACAAACCCTTGGGCAATGAACAAGTGGGTAGCACCAGAATCGAACAACAGGGTTGCAATGTGTAAATTGGCAGGAAACTTACAAACTATCACGTCGGGTGCCTCTTGCGCTTCTTCCATGGTCACGTGGTTCACCCGTCCTCGCATCACATTCTGCTGTTGCGGCTGCACGGGCTTCTTCTTTGGGCACTTATGGGCGTAGTGCCCCACTTCACCACAGTTAAAGCATTGCACCCCGACCATAGATGCCTGACCTTTGTTGTCTTAGGGTTGGTTCGGGGGTCCTTGTACTGCTGGTCGAGGTTGATATGCGGGGCGAGGCTGCTGTACAAACTGACGTTGTGGTGGTGCTGGTGCTGCCGGAGGCCTGAAGTTCGGGTTGTACCCTCTCGGTGCTGAGTAGGATACCGCAGCACGGCTCGTCTGCCCTGCGGATTGCTGCTTCAGACGTGGGCGGGTGTTGCTACCCGAGGCTTGGTGTGACCATCCGGCCTTCCTCTTGTTTTCATTTTCCAAGGCCTTCAGCTTCCTTTCCACAACAAATGCTCTGTCCACCATCTTTTGGAAACTTTCATACTCGTTGGAGGACATTGCACACTGCATTTCTGCTGTAAGTCCTTCCACGAAGCAATCCTGTTTCTGCTCATCAGTCTCTATGTCCCGTGGTGCATAACGGGATAGTTGGGTGAATTTAGTGAGATATTCCCTCACCGTCATGTTTCCTTGCTGCAGCCCCAAGAACTCCTTTCTCTTGTTTTTATGTTCACCCCTTGGTATGTAATGGTTGTGGAAGCTACGCTTGAACTCTTCCCAAGTGATATTCTCGGGGTCATGATGGGCGGCCACGTAAGTGGTCCACCAATCGGCAGCGGGTCCATGCAATTGGTGAGAAGCAAACAGCACCCTCTCATACCCTTGGCATTGTATGATCCTCATCTTGCTCGCAATGGTCTTTAGCCAGTCATCTGCCTCCAGGGGTTCAGCAGCACTTGCAAACTTTGGAGGTTGAGTTCCTAGAAACTCACTCAACCTTGGTTGGCGTGGTGCAGCTTGTGGGGGTGGAGCTTGGTGCAAGTTGGCCACCACTTGAGTCAGGTTCTGGATGAGCTGATTTTGATTCTCAAGCATTTGGTGGATGGGATCAACTCCTGCACGGCGACCACCCCTGTCTTGGCCTCCAGAAAGATGAGGGTTGCCGGCCTCATCGTTGTTGTTGGCGGGGTTGGCACCACGACCCTTTCCTCTTCCGGCCATCTATCATGATCAACCAAATGTCAATTTAAAGCATTACGTATTATCTTACCAATTTTACTTGTTTACACTTTGAAATGTTGGGGCCTTGTTGTATTTATATTTTCTGAGGGTTCATGTCTCACGCAAAAATAAATGCACTATTAGTTTCATAGGGGTTCACACATCAAAGAAAAGCAACCTGAAGACGAGGTTGTGGACAATTGCTCATGGCTTCCACAACTCACGTCACACACCACACATTAACACACTATTATCTAAGGTATTGACTCGCCTACTCGATAACCTACTGAACTATGGGGAAGTAGTATACACGACTCGTATCACTGAGCTGGCTCCTCGGGATCTTCCTCATTATTGCGGCTGCCTTCTGACTCCGCTTTGGGTGGGGAGGCTGCTGGTGGAGAAGTGCGGCGACGCCTACTCGCCCGGCGATCTGGGGAGTCACAAGTCCATGTGTCATTCATGGTGACACACAGTTCATTCCCATCTCCTCTTTTTCTCGCCCTCAGGCTGGCTCGAAGCAATGCCTTAGTCTCCTTCAGGGTGTCGCGTACATCCTGAAGCTCCTGCTGATACTCCTGCAGTCGAGCGCTGAGCATAGCAGCATCCTCCAAGCACAGGTCCATGTGCTCATGGGAAGTCCCCTGCTGCACTGTCGGGTACTTGTACTCCGTCGTACAACTCTCACGCTGGAGAACATACATGTACTCAGTCCTGTCCAGGTGGCGACGATTGATGTGACTCTGGCAGGTGATTGCCTCCCAGGTGACATCCTTCTCCGCATCGACCTGTGTCGCTCGACAAGCTAGAGAGCGGTGTATCTTGAGCAGCTGATTTTCGTGGATAATCCTCATTTCTGAACTCCATTCTTCCCGCTTCTCACGGATGGTCCGGGTGGAGCTATAGTGTATGATTAGCTTGCCCGTATTGCCGGCGGCTTGGAGCATGCGTCGAAGACGGCGCAACAAGCCTCCTACAGCCAATCTGTAGGAGAGGTACATCACCGGACGATTCTCATCTCTCAAGGCAAGGGCAACTACCGGAACTCTCCCTCCGGTGGACTTGCGAGCTGTGCGAATCATGCGAACCATCTAAAACATAAAGCATTTAAACTTAAGTTAGATAGAATTTTAAACAAAAATCCTAATTTTGAATATAAGTTGGGATAAGATGAACAAATGACCCCATTAAATAACACTTTTCAACCCACACCCTGTAAAATAGTTTTTTTTAAAATAGGGTCCTTAAATACGTCCATTTTTACCTAGGTCCACGTTCCTACGGGCATCCTTGGCTCTGATACCACTTCTGTCACACCCGGTTTCTCCAAAGAACAACCGAGTGAATATCACATGTATGCCAGGATCATTTTCTCATACATGTGATGACAAATAGTGAAGCATCATTTGTTACAAGCCAGGTGCTGAATATAAATATGTCTTACAAAGCATACGTCTCGATGGACGATAATAAGTTCATAACATGTAAATAAAATAACAGCGGAATATTATTCTTCTGGGCTCCATCACAGGAGTTGCCCGCGGGACTGCATGAACCTAGAATCCTTCTTCGGGTCCGAAGTCTTGGTCATTGAACACCACATCATTCTCTTGACCTGAGCAGCAATATAAACCAACAAATATGCAGGTTTGAGTACCGATGGTACTTAGCAAGTGTGGGAAAGTTATGTCATGTATGGCTAGAACAAGGAGAGGTTGAACTCATGGTTAAAGCACTACGCAATTAATACCTATCACCTTAGCTTATTAAGCACCTACATTACTATACAGGTGAAATGGTCCCAATCTCCCATCCCATCATCATAATCAAATAACCATAACATCATTTCCAATGTTAAGCCCCCCCTCTTAACATCCACAACCTCCAAGGTCATCATACTCTAATCATGAATAAGTCCAAGCCGCTCTTGACCATGAGCACGGCTGTCATGACAGTTTTTGACTCTGCAGAGTTTACACCACTGTACCCACATGTAGTGATTTCATCCCCCGTTGCCTGGTGGACTAAAAGAACCTCCATTATGCCAGTGGCTACGAACCACATTCACACTTCCCAGGTGTGTAGCCAGGAGATCACTACGAAGCCTTTACAAAGGGATTCCCGACGAGCGTGGGCCCACTGAGGTTTCACCCCTAACAGCATACAAGAGGCTCCAACCCCGCTGCGGTGGCCCCCTCTTAAGCCTTGCGGTTCATATGGTAGTCCAGCTGACACCTATTCCCCGCACCATCCAACACACTCATACTACGCCGGGGATACACCTAATTAATTGGCCAAGCTGCCCCATCTCAGCATGTGGTTGGCACGGTAAAGCCAGGTTACATGCTCCATGAACCGGTCCTTAGGATCCAGGCAAGTACTAAACACAAACCCAAGTTTCGTGCACCCAGCACCAACTCAATCATCCAACTTGCCTCAATCCCTACCTCTACATAACTCATAATATCTCATTCAAGAATAAGGTAAACAAGTTGATGATATCATATCCCACTTATCCCATTCTAAGCATTGCTAAGCATAAGTAATATGAATGAATGATATAATAAAGCAAATCCCAACCCAAGCTTCAAGGAAAACAAGGTAATGCAATTCTAGGGAAACTTCCTAGGATGGGTTTCATATTTCAATTGACAATGCAAATAATTCTATCTACACATCCTAGTATAGGAACAAAGTGGTCAAGGAAACTTGCCTTCTTCCTGCTGCTCTGGGAATGGAAAGTCTTGTTCTTGGAAGGGAAGAACTTGCTCTGGGGCAGGTTCTACTCATACCATCACACATAGCAAAAGAAAACAACAATCCATAAGACATAATTCACACTTTCACTTCAGACAAACCACACATTCACACCTATGAAAGTCATTCACACTTCTAAGTGTTGTGGTTACTCTATGTGTGTTGATTTTTGGCCTACATGCACTTTTAAAAATATGTATATTATTTCTAACTTTTGTATTCAGATTTCTGTTTGCACACTATATATGAATTTCCAATTTAAACAAATTCTTTAATACCCTCTTTAGCTACCAAGTTTGCATGGAAGGTAATTTACTACTCCAAATGGGTTTTCAGATCTTCTACCAAATCCTAAACTGAAATCTTTGGATTTGGAAACTTCATTTATCATTTTCTAGTTATGCATACCTAGTTGCTATATTTTCAGATTTATTTCCTATGCCTAAATGTGCACTTTATTATAAAAATAGTAAGACACCTCATCTAAACAGAATAGGTTCTGATATAAAATATTAAGTAATATATTTTTGAACTTCTCCTCTGAAGTGAACTAATTTAAATCTATTTTACTGATTTTCAAAATTATTTATTAACCTAAAAATGTGTTCCTAGAACTAATAAACATGAACACACCCAAACAGATTTCATTTCAGCCTAAAATTTATTTTTAGTTCATTCTAAAGTTTTCCAAATGTTAGTAGAGTTTAAACTTGAATTTACAATGTGTTTGTATTTCCTTTTAAATTTAAATCCTAGTCATTTCTAAATTGAATATCATATAGGGTTAAAAAGGAAAGTTCACCCTACTACAGGGTCTAATTTGTTATTTTAAGAATTTCCAGGGGCCTAACTATGCATAACAGAGGGGTTTTGCAAATTTTTATTAAGTCCAGGGGCTAAAACTGATTTTTAATTGAATTTAGATGAATTTCTGAAGTTCCAGGGGCTAGATCAGAAGTTTCCGGGGCTAGCTCGTATTTTCCGAGATCCCCAGGGGGTAGCGCGTAAGAATCCCGGCCTTTATAATGCGGGGCCGACGTGGACCGTCCGATTTAAAACAGACGGCTCAGATTAGATCGCCGAACCGGTACGCGCGGATTTTAATTCCACCGTGCGATTTAAAATAGACGGCGCACAAGCGGCCACGTCGCTCTGACCGAGCGCGGGCGGCGCTGCCCGGCGGCGCACGGCGGCGGGAGGCAGCGATCTAGCTGGAAAACTTCGGATCTTCATCTATTCTTCCTAAAACTGGGATTTCATGGCATAGATCGGTAGAGGGGAGATCGGGGATCTCACCTCGGGGTTTTTCTTGAGCTCGGAGGTCCTGGAAGGCGGTCGGCGACGAGGTCCGAGGTGAATTCACGGCGATGCTCGTCAGCGCTGTGTCTGAAGCGCAAACCACCGAGTTTTCTGCACCTGCGTGATTCCACGTAGGCGGTGGAACACGATCGGCGCGTTAGATCAGAGAACCCGAGCAAATATCGAGAGAAAACGGTGATCGGAGCTTCGGTTCTCACCGGGAGGAAAAACAGCCGATCGCGTGCGAAAAACGGGACGATGCCGGTGTTTATATAGCCGGGGGAGGGCGGCGTTTGGTTGGGATCGAGCTGGAGTCGTCCAGAACCGAAATTCGGCTGGGATACGCGGGTATCCGGGGTGGTTTCGATTCGAGGGAGAGAGAAGTCCCGGGTCGGCCGAGCGTGTGCGCGAGGAGGAAGACGACGGCGGGCCTCACATGTCAGTGAGAGGAAAACGGGGCGCGTGGCAGCGGGCTGGCGCGGGGGCGAGGTGGGCCGGCTGGTGGGTTTCAGCCCACTGGTCGGGGGGTTTTGTTTTTTCTTTTTCTTTTTCTTTTTCTTTTCTGTTTTGAGTTGAATTTGATTTCCAATTTGAATTTGAATTTCTGCACCACATGCAATACGTCCAAAAATTTCTAAATTCCCCTCTTAACAGGTTTTGGGGTGTTACAGCTCTACCCCCCTTAAAAGAAATCTCGTCCTCGAGATTGGTGGTTCTAAGAAAACAATTCCAGAAACTGTGCCTTAAGCTCGTCTTCTCGCTCCCATGTGACTTCCTCTTCCGAGTGATGCTTCCACTGCACCTTGCACATCCGGATTCTTTTATTTCTTGTGAGGCGTTCTATTGTCTCCAAAACCTTGACCGGTTGCTCGTCATAAGACAGATCCTCGTCTACGTCAACCTCATTCATGGGTAACATCTCTTCAGGTGTCCTCAGACATTTCTTGAGCTGTGACACATGGAATACATCGTGCACATCCGATAGGTGAGCCGGCAGTTCTAGTTGATATGCCACGTCGCCTTTCCTCTCCAGAACTTGAAAGGGTCTGATGTATCGAGGTGATAACTTCCCTTTCACCTTGAACCGACGAAGTCCTCGGATAGGGGACACCTTGAGGTAGACATAGTCCCCCACGTTGAAAACGAGCTCTCTTCTCCGAACATCGGAATAGCTCTTTTGTCGTGTCTGTGCTATCCTCGAGTTGTTGCGAATTTCCCTCACTTTCGCCTCGGCTTCTTGTAGTACTTCGGGTCCAAACACTTTACTTTCCCCCGTTTGGTTCCAAAATAGGAAAGTTCTGCACCTCCTCCCATACAAAACCTCAAATCGTGACATCTTCATACTAGCCTGATAGCTGTTGTTATAGGAGAACTCCGCATATGGTAAGTTCTTATCCCAACTCCGATTGTTTTTGAGTGCACACGCTCTCAGCATGTCCTCAAGGATCTGATTTGTTCTTCTCTTCATAGCGGATAAGTAATCCCAGATAGGTGTTCTCGATCCGTCTGCCCGTCAGTTTGGGGATGATAGGCAGAACTAAAATTCAGATGGGTTCCCATGGTTTCATGTAGCTTCTGCCAAAACCTTGAGGTGAACTGTGTCCCTCGATCTGACACTATCTTCTTTGGCACTCCATGGTAACACACGATCCTTGACATGTACAACTCTGCCAATTTGGATCCGCTGTAGCTTTCTTTCACAGGGATGAAATGAGCTACCTTGGTTAGCCTATCGATGATGACCCATATCGAATCATATCCTGATTGGGTCCTAGGCAATCCCACTATGAAATCCATCCCGATTTCTTCCCATTTCCATTTAGGCACTTTGAGTGGTTGCAATAATCCAGCGGGTCGTTGATGTTCTGCTTTCACCCACTGACATGTGTCACATAGGGCAACATGTTCCGCGACATCTCGCTTCATGCCATACCACAAATACCTGCTCTTGAGGTCATGGTACATCTTTGTACTCCCAGGATGAATGGAATAGTCGGAATCATGAGCCTCCTTCAAAATCAATTCACGGATCTCCTTTACCTCAGGCACACAGATTCTTTCCCCGTGCCACACCGTACCTTGTTCATCCTCTCTGAAACAAGGGGCTCTATTATCCTTGATGAGTTGTCGGATTTCTCGTATCTTCTCATCATTCTTTTGACCATCGTGTATGTCTCGCTCTAATGTGGAGTCCACTTCCATGACGATGGCTTCACCACTATTCACCAGGCATAGATTGAGTCTCATAACATCGTCCTTCAATTCTGCAGGCATGTCCTTTAAGCTCAACCTATTGACCTGCACTTTCCGGCATAAAGCATCTGCCACGACGTTCGCTTTCCCAGGATGATAGTTGATGCCCACATCAAAGTCATTGATTAGCTCTAACCATCTCCTTTGTCTGAGGTTGAGATCTGGCTGTGTGAAAATGTACTTTAAGCTCTTATAATCCGTATATATCTCTGTCCTCATCCCCATCAAGTAGTGCCGCCAAATTTTCAAAGTGTGTACCACTGCGGCTAGTTCTAGGTCATGTGTAGGATAGTTCTTCTCGTGTTTCCGGAGCTGCCGAGATGCATAAGCCACGACATGCCCTTCTTGCATGAGAACACATCCCAACCCGTTTCCAGAGGCATCGCGGTACACCGAAAAGTTCTTCTGCATATCTAGCATAACTAGCACTGGGGCTGTTGTCAATCTTTTCTTTAGCTCCTGAAAACTCGTCTCGCACTGCGGCGTCCATGTGAATGTGATTCCTTTCTCCAACAGTTTGGTGAGGGGTCTCGAGATCTTGGAGAATCCCTAAATAAACCGTCGATAATATCCAGCCAATCCTAAGAAGCTTTGAACTTCCCCGACATTCTCAGGGGTCTTCCACTTCTGTACATCCTCGATCTTGGCAGGATCTACGGAGATTCCTCCCTCCGAGATTATATGTCCTAAAAAGGGAACTCTCTTCAGCCAAAACTAACACTTGCTCAACTTGGCATATAGTTGGTGTTCTCTCTGCTTCTGCAACACCAACCTTAGATGTTTCTCATGTTCTTCTTCATCTTTGGAGAAGACAAGAATGTCATATATGAAAACCACCACAAATTTGTCCAGATATTCCATGAATACCTTGTTGATGAGATACATGAAGTATGCCGGGGCATTAGTTAGCCCGAAAGGCATGATGGTGTATTCATACAGTCCGTACCGAGATATGAAAGCTGTCTTTGGAATATCCGTTTGCCTTACCTTAAGTTGGTGGTATCCCGACCTGAGATCAATTTTTGAGAACACACAAGCTCCCCTCAACTGATCAAATAAGTCTTCAATGCGGGGTAATGGGTACTTGTTCTTGATGGTTACTTTATTCAAAGCACGGTAGTCTACACATAACCTTTGGGTCCCGTCCTTCTTGGGCACAAATATCACTGGAGCTCCCCATGGTGAGGAACTAGGGCGAATATACCCCTTCTCCGTCAATTCTCTCAAATGATCCTTGAGTTCTCCCAGCTGCTTGGAGTCCATCCGATAAGGTCTCTTATTATCGGAGCTGTTCCAGGTACTAGCTCAATTGCGAATTCCACTTCGCGATCAGGAGGCATACCTGGCAACTCCTCCAGAAAAAACGTCTGGATACTCCCTGATAATCCTGATCTCCTCCGCTTTCACCTCAACTTGATTTAACTTAATGTCCCTCCTAGGCTATTGTATTGTTATAAACTTTACTCTTGTGCCACTAGGGTGAGCTAGTTCCACCGTTCTTGTCGAACAATGGATGATTCCTTTATGTTTGGTCAAACAATCCATACCTAAAATAATATCTATCCCTTGTGAATCTATCACTATGAGGTTGGCAGTAAATACTACCCCATTAATGTCTAGATTCACCTTGGGACACACTTGTCTTGTCCTTATTTCTCCACCTGGAGAGTTTACTGCTAGCATATGGTTCATTTGTATTGTTGCTAGATCATGCTTCTTAACAAACCCTTGGGCAATGAACGAGTGGGTAGCACCAGAATCGAACAACAGGGTTGCAATGTGTAAATTGGCAGGAAACTTACAAACTACCACGTCGGGTGCCTCTTGCGCTTCTTCCATGGTCACGTGGTTCACCCGTCCTCGCATCACATTCTGCTGTTGCGGCTGCACGGGCTTCTTCTTTGGGCACTTATGGGCGTAGTGCCCCACTTCACCACAGTTAAAGCATTGCACCCCGACCATAGATGCCTGACCTTTGTTGTCTTGGGGTTGGTTCGGGGGTCCTTGTACTGCTGGTCGAGGTTGATATGCGGGGCGAGGCTGCTGTACAAACTGACATTGTGGTGGTGCTGGTTCTGCCGGAGGCCTGAAGTTCAGGTTGTACCCTCTCGGTGCTGAGTAGGGTACCGCAGCACGGCTCGTCTGCCCTGCGGATTGCTGCATCAGACGTGGGCGGGTGTTGCTACCCGAGGCTTGGTGTGACCATCCGGCCTTCCTCTTGTTTTCAGTTTCCAAGGCCTTCAGCTTCCTTTCCACAGCAAATGCTCTGTCCACCATCTTTTGGAAACTTTCGTACTCGTTGGAGGACATTGCACACTGCATTTCTGTTGTAAGTCCTTCCACGAAGCAATCCTGTTTCTGCTCATCAGTCTCTATGTCCCGTGGTGCATAACGGGATAGTTGGGTGAATTTAGTGAGGTATTCCCTCACCGTCATGTTTCCTTTCTTTAGCCCCAAGAACTCCTATCTCTTATTTTTATGTTCACCCCTTGGTATGTAATGGTTGTGGAAGCTACGCTTGAACTCTTCCCAAGTGATAATCTCGGGGTCATGATGGGCGGCCACGTAAGCGGTCCACCAATCGGCAGCGGGTCCATGCAATTGGTGAGAAGCAAACAGCACCCTCTCATACCCTTGGTTGTATGATCCTCATCTTGCTCTCAATGGTCTTTAGCCAGTCATCTGCCTCCAGGGGTTCAGCAGCACTTGCAAACTTTGGAGTTTGAGTTCCTAGAAACTCACTCAACCTTGGTTGGCGTGGTGCAGCTTGTGGGGGTGGAGCTTGGTGCAAGTTGGCCACCACCTGAGTCAGGTTCTGGATGAGCTGATTTTGATTCTCAAGCATTTGGTGGATGGGATCAACTCCTTCACGGCGACCACCCCTGTCTTGGCCTCCAGAAAGATGAGGGTTGCCGGCCTCATCGTTGTTGTTGGCGGGGTTGGCACCACGACCCTTTCCTCTTCCGGCCATCTATCATGATCAACAAAATGTCAATTTAAAGCATTACATATTATCTTACCAATTTTACTTGTTTACACTTTGAAATGTTGGGGCCTTGTTGTATTTATATTTTCTGAGGGTTCATGTCTCACGCAAAAATAAATGCACTATTACTTTCATAGGGGTTCACACATCAAAGCAAAGCAACCTGAAGACGAGGTTGTGGACAATTGCTCATGGCTTCCACAACTCACGTCACACACCACACATTAACACACCATTATCTAAGGTATTGACTCGCCTACTCGATAACCTACTGAACTATGGGTAAGTACTCTACACGACTCGTATCACTGAGCTGGCTCCTCGGGATCTTCCTCATTATTGCGGCTGCCTTCTGACTCCGCTTAGGGTGGGGAGGCTGCTGGTGGAGAAGTGCGGCGACGCCTACTCGCCCGGCGATCTTGGGAGTCAGGAGTCCATGTGTCATTCATGGTGACACACAGTTCATTCCCATCTCCTCTTTCTCTCGCCCTCAAGCTGGCTCGAAGCAACGCCTTAGTCTCCTTCAGGGTGTCGCGTACATCCTGAAGCTCCTGCTGACACTCCTACAGTCGAGTGCTGAGCATAGCAGCATCCTCCAAGCATAGGTCCATGTGCTCATGGGAAGTCCCCTTCTGCACTGGCGGGTACTTGTACTCCGTCGTACCACTCTCACGCTGGAGAACATACATGTACTCAGTCCTGTCCAGGTGGCGACGATTGATGTGACTCTGGCAGGTGATTGCCTCCCAGGTGACATCCTTCTCCGCATCGACCTGTGTCGCTCGACTAGCTAGAGAGCGGTGGATCTTGAGCAGCTGATTTTCATGGATAATCCTCATTTCTGAACTCCATTCTTCCCGCTTCTCACGGATGGTCCGGGTGGAGCTATAGTGTATGATTAGCTTGCCCGTATTGCCGGTGGCTTGGAGCATGCGTCGAAGACGGCGCAACAAGCCTCCTACAGCCAATCCGTAGGAGAGGTACGTCACCGGACGATTCTCATCTCTCAAAGCAAGGGCAACTACCGGAACTCTCCCTCCGGTGGACTTGCGAGCTGTGCGAATCATGCGAACCATCTAAAATATAAAGCATTTAAACTTAAGTTAGATAGAATTTTAAACAAAAATCCAAATTTTGAATATAAGTTGGGATAAGATGAAGAAATGACCCCATTAAATAACACTTTTCAACCCACACCTTGTAAAATAGTTTTTTTTTATAAAATAGGGTCCTTAAATACGTCCATTTTTACCTAGGTCCACATTCCTACGGGCAACCTTGGCTCTGATACCACTTCTGTCACACCCGGTTTCTCCGAAGAACAACCGAGTGAATATCACATGTATGCCAGGATCATTTTCTCATACATGTGATGACAAATAGTGAAGCATCATTTATTACAAGCCAGCTGTCGAATATAAATGTCTTACAAAGTATACGTCTCGATGGACGATAATAAGTTCATAACACGTAAACAAAATAGCAGCGGAATATTATTCTTGTGGGCTCCATCACAGGAGTTGCCCGGGGCACTCCATGAACCTAGAATCCTTCTTCGGGTCCGAAGTCTTGGTCATTGAACACCACATCATTCTCTTGACCTGAGCAGCAATATAAACCAACAAATATGCAAGTTTGAACACCGATGGTACTCAGCAAGTGTGGGAAAGTTATATCATGTATGGCTAGAACAAGGAGAGGTTGAACTCATGGTTAAAGCACTACGCAATTAATACCTATCACCTTAGCTTATTAAGCACCTACATTACTACACAGGTGAAATGGTCCCAATCTCCCATCCCATCATCATAATCAAATAACCATAACATCATTTCCAATGTTAAGCCCCCTTCCCCCAGCCCCCCGTTTAACATCCACAACCTCCAAGGTCATCATACTCTAATCATGAATAAGTCCAAGCCGCTCTTGACCGTGAGCATGGCTGTCATGACAGTTTTTGACTCTGCAGAGTTTGCACCACTGTACCCACATGTAGTGATTTCATCCCCCGTTGCCGGGTGGACTAAAAGAACCTCCATTATGCCAGTGGCTACGAACCACATTCACACTTCCCCGGTGTGTAGCCAGGAGATCACTACGAAGCCTTTACAAAGGGATTCCCGACGAGCGTGGGCCCACTGAGGTTTCACCCCTAACAGCATACAAGAGGCTCCAACCCCACTGCAGTGGCCCCCTCTTGAGCCTTGCGGTTCATATGGAGTCCAGCTGACACCTATTCCCCGCACCATCCAACACACCCATACTACGCAGGGGATACACCTAATTAATTGGCCAAGCTGCCCCATCTCAGCATGTGGTTGGCACGGTAAAGCCAGGTTACATGCTCCATGAACCGGTCCTTAGGATCCAGGCAAGTACTAAACACAAACCCGAGTTTCGTGCACCCAGCACCAACCCAATCATCCAACTTGCCTCAATCCCTACTTCTACATAACTCATAATATCTCATTCAAGAATAAGGTAAACAAGTTGATGATATCATATCCCACTTATCCCATTATGAGCATTGCTAAGCATAAGTAATATGAATGAATGACATAATAAAGCAAATCCCAACCCAAGCTTCAAGGAAAACAAGGTAATGCAATTCTAGGGAAACTTCCTAGCATGGGTTTCATATTTCAATTGACAATGCAAATAATTCTATCTACACATCCTAGTATAGGAACAAAGTGGTCAAGGACACTTGCCTTCTTCCTGCCGCTCTGGGAATGGAAAGTCTTGTTCTTGGAAGGGAAAAACTTGCTCTGGGGCAGGTTCTACTCATACCATCACACATAGCAAAAGAAAACAACAATCCATAAGACATAGTTCACACTTTCACTTCATACAAACCACACATTCACACCTATGAAAGTCATTCACACTTCTAAGGTTTATGGTTACTCTATGTGTGTTGATTTTTGGCCTACATGCACTTTTAAACATATTTATATTATTTCTAACTTTTGTATTCAGATTTCTGTTTGCACACTATATATGAATTTCCAATTTAAACAAATTCTTTAATACCCTCTTTAGCTACCAAGTTTGCATGGAAGGTAATTTCCTACTCCAAATGTGTTTTCAGATCTTCTACCAAATCCTAAACTGAAATATTTGGATTTGGAAACTTCGTTTATCATTTTCTAGTTATGCATACCTAGTTGCTATATTTTCAGATTTATTTCCTATGCCTAAATGTGCCACTTTATTATGAAAATAGTAAGACACCTCATCTAAACAGAATAGGTTCTGATATAAAATATTAAGTAATATATTTTTGAACTTCTCCTCTGATGTGAACTAATTTAAATCTATTTTACCCATTTTCAAAATTATTTATTAACCTAAAAATGTGTTCCTAGAACTAATAAACATGAACACACCCAAACAGATTTCATTTCAGCCTAAAATTTATTTTTAGTTCATTCTAAAGTTTTCCAAGTGTTAGTAGAGTTTAAACTTGAATTTACAATGTGTTTGTATTTCCTTTTAAATTTAAATCCTAGTCACACATTCAAATTTCTAAATTGAATATCATATAGGGTTAAAAATGTAAGTTCACCCTACTACAAGGTCTAATTTATTATTTTATGAATTTCTAGGGGCCTAACTATGCATAACAGAGGGGTTTTGCAAATTTTTATTAAGTCCAGGGGCTAAAACTGATTTTTAATTGAATTTACATGAATTTCTGAAGTTCCAGGGGCTAGATCAGAAGTTTCCGTGGCTAGCTCGCATTTTCTGAGATCCCCAGGGGGTAGCGCGTAAGAATCCCGGCCTTTATAATGCGGGGCCGACGTGGACCGTCCGATTTAAAACAGACGGCTCAGATTAGATCGCCGAACCGGTACGCGCGGGTTTTAATTCCACCGTGCAATTTAAAATAGACGGCGCACAAGCGGCCACGTCGCTCTGACCGAGCGCGGGCGGCGCTGCCCGGCGGCGCACGGCGGCGGGAGGCGGCGATCTCGCCGGAAAACTTCGGATCTTCATCTATTCTTCCTAAAACTGGGATTTCATGGCATAGATCGGTAGAGGGGAGATCGGGGATCTCACCTCGGGGTTTTTCTTGAGCTCGGAGGTCCTGGAAGGCGGTCGGCGACGAGGTCCGAGGTGAATTCATGGCGATGCTCGTCGGCGCTTTGTCTGAAGCGCAAACCACCGAGTTTTCTGCACCTGCGTGATTCCCCGGAGGCGGTGGAACACGATCGGTGCGTTAGATCAGAGAACCCGAGCAAAGATCGAGAGAAAACGGTGATCGGAGCTTCGGTTCTCACTGGGAGGAAAAACATCCGATCGCGGGCGAAAAACGGGACGATGCCGGTGTTTATATAGCCGGGGGAGGGCGGCATTCGGTTGGGATCGAGCTGGAGTCGTCCAGAACCGAAATTCGGCTGGGATACGCGGGTATTCAGGGTGGTTTCGATTCGGGGGAGAGAGAAGTCCCGGGTCGGCCGAGCGCGCACGCGAGGAGGAAGACGACGGCGGGCCCCACATGTCAGTGAGAGGAAAACGGGGCGCGCGGCTGCGGGCTGGCGCGAGGGCGAGGTGGGCAGGCTGGTGGGTTTCGGCCCACTGGCCGGGGGGTTTTGTTTTTTTCTTTTTCTTTTTCTTTTCTGTTTTGAGTTGAATTTGAATTTCAATTTGAATTTGAATTTCTGCACCACATGCGATACGTCCAAAAATTTTTAAATTCCCCTCTTAACAGGTTTTGGGGTGTTACAAATATTGCTGTTATGATATAATTGTATTGTTACATGTGTGCCACCAAATATTGCTCACTAAATTTCATATTCGTGAACTGTTAACTTGTGGCTAAAAGATGAACTAAGGAGGAACTTGTAGTCGTGTCCGTTTTGCTGCAATTGACCGTCCCATGTTCATTGTACACTACATGTAGAGTTTAATGCCTAGGTTAGTCGGTTAAGTCTTGTTTTGCCATCGTGCTCATGGTTGCTGCTTAAGTGTTTTTCAGGTGAAGAGCCACCCACGGACTCGGGTTACGAGTCCACCGGTGAGGGTTACCCTCCGTCGTGGACCACAGCTGAGTGAGCGCCTTACACGCCGCGCTAAGCTAAGGAGTTCAGCTAGTGTGGGTTGCCCTAGGGCTGGGCAACTGACTTTTGCTAGATAGGCGGGCGTGAGTTGTACAAATTAAACTTCCGCTGTGTAATATGAACCCTAGTTTGTAACGGAGTATTGTACCAGTTTGTATTGTTTCAGTTGGTTTTCTATGTAATACAATGTATCCTTATGATGTGTGCTGCCGGGTGTCGCATCGTGCGGCACCACCCTCTGCGATCCTGGATGAGCGGATTCTGGTCCGCCACAGGATGGTATCAGAGCTGCGTTGGGGATAGCACATTAATTAAGGACTGTATTACGGGAAAACTTAGGGTTACGGTGATGATTCGCTAGTTTTCCCAAATAAGGACTATATTAGCATAGTTATTTAAAGTGGCAAGACTAACATATGTGTTATAGTTCTGAATTTTAATTATGTAATGACGTACCTACGCTCAGGTAAGAATGGTAAGGAAGGCCACCGAAAGCGGTTCAATTTCGGTTAGCTCCGCTGACGAGGAACGTGGTTCAGGGATATGTCTCACAGCTTGGTGTGAGCCGTCAATATGAAACTCTTGGACTCTTCATGTTCCGGAGTTCATATGAAACGCTGATCCCTAGCGTGCATTAGGCAAGTAAGTGGAGACCCCATCGCGTGGTCAGTAAAGCGAGAGTGTGTTGGTCTGGAAATAGCCCATGGGGACATACGCAGCGCTTGCCATCGGCGTGCCCTACAGGGCAGTAGGTGATATCTGTTGGGGTGATAAAATTCCCAACCGTGACGACCTGTTCGCGCTCTACTCGGGTTCCCCGTCGTGTGGTGTTAAAACACGATCACGTGCCTTGAGACGTGGCTTAACTCAAGGACGGCCATATGGCAATGATACGGGTGTTTGTATTTACTTTCAAATATGATCCTGCCTGAAATGGAAATAACCTTTGAGTGCACCATTATTGTGTGGTCTTCTGCAGGTACTAACCACGTATGTATCCCGTGTAGTGCACGTGTGCGAGAGACCGTTTAGTGCCACATTTGAGACGTATATGCCGGTATAATCCGGTTAGGATTTTCTTTTGTGAGGAACGTAGTACCGACATATCATAGGCATATGCATGAAAATAATGATAACAAGGAATTAAAATCACTAAGTTTCAACATTTAGGACCCTGGTTGGGTAGGGAAATTCAATAGTGGATCAGTGTAGCTCCAAGGTATTGAAAAACAGAGTGCTCTGTTTTGGGCAGCAAGTTTGCTGAACTTTGACAGAGCATAAATCACAGATTATTTGGCCAATGGAGGTGTGGGAATAAGTTCTGAAAAGGTGTTTAAGTAATCTACAACTTTGTTGTAGACTCCCAGAGCTGAATCACACCTTAAGCTGGCCGAAATTTCACAGGATTGTGAACTGTCCAGAAGCAGGACAGAGTCAATAACATCCTCTGGACTGTTCTGTTTTTCAAGCATAACTTCCAGTAGAAAAAACAAAAATTTTCATATCATACATATTTAGAAAGAATAGGAGACGTGTTACATCTTTGTAATTCAAAGTTTCTGAAATTTCAGCACAGAATTCAGTGGAAAACAGAGTTGGAACAGCAACTTCCCAAAGGAGGTGCTGTTGAAATTCTTCCAGAAATTCTGTTTGCTTTGAATTACCATAACTTTTAAACCAGAGCTGATCTGAGGGCAAATAAATACTCGTTGGAAATATACGGAAGTTAACTTTAATGTTGGTAATCAACTCGAGTCATGAAAATGCCCAGAACCAGATCAGAATCTGGGATATGTAGAAACTGGTCATTCTGACTAAGAGATGACAGTTGAACTCATTTGAGAGATTGTTGTACCCCAGGGGGTTTAAATACTTCCCATGATGTAGAACATACTCATGAGTGGCTGTCTTCAACTAGTGAAAGATTTGAGTATATGTCTTACTCAAGTTTCTTTTGCTAGAGACCATGTTTGTGTCGTATTGAAGATAAAAGGGTAGTATACGTGATGACAAAGCGATTTTTACGTCTCGTAGTGACCAAACCTAGTTGCGATGAATTTCCAAAGAGGAAACCCGTCAAATTGGATTTAACTAGCTTGTATCTGGTCTGGTAATGGTGTAGCTTGTGTGAAGTTATTACATTATCTGTATACGAGATGCATCACATGTTTTACTGTCATTATGTTTATGCCCATTTTATTGTACTGCACGAAATATGTTGCGGGATTGATGTTTATTGTCGTATGGTTGCAGATGGTTCGCACTCGGACCATGCATGAGATTGGTGGCTCTAGCCAGCAGGGGGGTGATGACTCCCAGCCACCTGCCTACGACAGCACCCCGCAGCAACAACCACCACCGCCGCCTCCGCTTACGCTAGCGGATGTGATTGCGGCACTGGTGGGTGGTCGTGAGGAGCGGACCGACCTGCTCCGCACGATTGTGCAGAATACGTCCCAGGCGGGGGGGAGGGGGGGGGAGGGCGTCAAGAGAGGGTGCCTCGTGAGCCCCATCATGTGATGTACTTGGACTTCATGAGTACGCACCCTCCTGTGTTCACTGAAGCAGCAGAACCCCTGGAGGCTGGGAACTGGCTGCGGACAATTGAGTCCAAGTTCGGGCTGCTCCAATGTACGGATCCGCAAAAGACTCTGTTCGCGGTGCAACAGATTCACGGTGCTGCTGGTGCGTGGTGGGCGAATTATGTTGCCTCACGTCCGGATGGCCATGCTGTGGAGTGGGAAGAATTCCGGGAGGCGTTCCGCGCCTACCATATCCCTCCCGGGATAATGAAGAGGAAGTTCCAAGATTCTTGGAGCTGAAGCAGGGCGGGAGGAGTGCCCATGACTACTCCCGTGCCTTCAACCATCTGGCGCAATATGCGTCGGACTACGTCTCCACCGTGGAGAAGAAGCGGGAGCACTTCTATCAGGGGTTACACCCCGAGATGAAGACGCATCTCGTACAATGCAATCGCGGCACGTTCAATGATCTATTCAACGCCGCAATCATGCAAGAAGATGCTCAGCGGGAGTTGGCGGCTGAGCAGCGGAAGCGCAGCACTCCACCCAGCAGTGGGGGTGGCGATCCCCAGAAGTACCGCATGGTGTATCGGACACCATCCAGACAGCAGTGGCATCCGCCGGTGCGACCGCAGCAGTTCGGGGGTCGTTCTTTCCAGTCACCCCCGTTCCGACCGCTGATGCCACCACCGCGACTGCAACAGCAGCAGCAGACGACACCCGGGCGTTTCCACCGCCACAACATGCCCCCGGTTTCTGTCCGCCGATCAGCGGACCACCCCGCTACACTTGTTTTACGTGTGGCCAGACGGGCCATTTCGTGAAGGACTGTCCCCAGGGGCAGCAGAGCAGCGGGCAAGCCCAGTTCCAGGGCGGTGCTCGAGGCCGACCTCCGGTCAAGAAGGTTGGTCAGCGGACTGGGGGCGTTCACAACATCAACAATGAGGACGCCACAGAGGGAGACAACATGCTGGCAGGTACATTCACTCTCAGCGATCAAGCAATCATCATATTATTTGATTCGGGTGCAACCCACAACTTCATAAGTGCATCATATGTTGTTAAGCATCAACTGGAAGCCTTTCCCACCGAGTGCTCTTATATGATCTGCTCACCGGGAGGAAAGATTTCAGCAACTATGATGAGTCCAAAAGCACCTCTGTGCTTAGGTGGGAAGATATATCCCACCACTATGATTATTCTTGAGGGACCGAAGATTCATGCAATCTTAGGGATGTCATGGCTATGCTACCATGGCGCTGTCCTGGAAACATTATAACGGACGGTTCACCTCAACTCCCCACTACACCGTCCGCAGTCCGTCCTATTAGACAATCCAGTCCGAGAAGTTTCAGCAATCAATAATACTGAAGCTCTCAAGTTAGAGGACATCCCCGTAGTCCGGGAATAATCCGACGTGTTTCCGGATGATCTTCCGGGCATGCCACCTGAGCGGGATGTCGAGTTCAAGATTGAGCTTGCACCCGGGACTACGCCCATATCACGGAGGCCATACAAAATGGCTCCGAACGAGCTGGCTGAATTGAAAGAGCAGCTCGATGATCTGTTGAGTAAAGGTTTCATTAGGCCGAGTTCCTCGCCTTGGTGATGCTCGGCGCTGTTCATAAAAAAGAAGGATGAAACCTTGAGGCTGTATGTGGATTACCGGCCGCTCAACGCCGTCACCATCAAGAACAAATACCCACTGCCCCGCATTGACATCCTGTTTGATCAGCTGGTGGGTGCAAGTGTGTTCTCCAAGATGGACCTTCGCTCTGGATATCATCAAATAAAGATCTGGGCGGAGGATATCCTGAAGACGGCTTTCTCGACGAGATATATCTCGTCATGTCTTTTGGTCTCACTAATGCTCCAGCCCATTTCATGTATCTCATGAGCTCGGTGTTCATGCCGGAGCTGGACATGTTCGTGGTGGTATTCATTGATGATATCTTGGTTTACTCCAAGACAGAAGCAGAACATACTGAACACTTGAGGATCGTTCTTCAACGATTGCGAGACCACAAGCTTTACGCCAAGTTCAGCAAATGTGAGTTTTGGATCAGCCAAGTGCCCTTTTTGGGACATATTATCTCAGCAGAAGTCATTGCGATTGACCCAAGCAAAATTGAGCAAGTGCTGAAATGGAAAGCTCCCACTTCAGTCCATGAAGTCAGAAGCTTCCTCGGTTTAGCTGGAGAGTATCGGAGATTCATTCCAAGCTTCTCCAAACTCGCTAAGCCGATGACAGAATTGCTGAAGAAGGGAACAAAATATGTTTGGAACACGGCGTGTGAAGGAGCGTTCCAAGCATTAGTGAAGCATCTCACAACAGCCCCGGTCTTAGCTCAACCGGATACAACCAAGCCCTTCAAGGTGTATTGCGATGCGTCTGCTATTGGGCTCGGCTGCGTGTTGATGCAGGAAGGACGTGTGGTCGCATATGGCTCACTCCAACTTCGGAACCATGAGCAGCATTAGCCAAATCATGATCTTGAGCTTGCTGCTGTGGTGTTGGCGCTGAAAATGTGGAGGCACTATCTCCTGGGGAATTTGGTGCATCTCTACACCGACCACAAGAGCTTGAAGTACATCTTCACCAAAAAGGAGCTGAATATGAGGCAAAGGAGGTGGATAGAATTAATCAAAGATTATGAGATTGAGATTCATTACCACCCCGGCAAGGGGAATGTGGTTGCCGACACGCTGAGTCGGAAATCACATGTCCATAACCTCACCATTACAGCGGTGGAAGAGGAAGAGCCGAGTTTATACTTGGTTCCTTATGGATCACTCAATAACCTTATGCTCATCCCTACCATTAGGGAGGACATCATAGCAGCTCAAAAGGTTGATAAGGGCATGGCACATCTCCATAGACGGATAGACAATGGTGAAATCAAATGTTTCCAGAAAGATGTTGAGGGGACGCTATGGTTCAATGAACGCATAGTCGTACCCCAGATATGGAGCTTAGGAAAAAGATTCTTGATGGAGATCACTTGTCTAAATACTCCATTCATCTGGGCAGCAACAAAATGTACCAAGATTTTAAAAAGAAAGTTTGGTATACACAGATGAAGTGGCAAGTGGCGAAGTACATATCCGAGTGTGATACGTGTAGACGAGTGAAAGCTGATCATATGAGAAAATCAGGGCTGCTGCAACCCCTGAAAATTCCAGCATGGAAATGGGAGGATGTGAGCATGGACTTCATTTTGGGATTACCCCTAACTTCCAACAAGCTTGATTCCATTTGGGTGATCGTTGACCGGTTAACCAAGTTGGCTCACTTCATTCCCGTGCATACACATTTCCATGCCAACAGATTTGCGGAGTTATATATTGCAAGAATCCTATGCTTGCATGGGGTACCCAAGATCATAGTCTCAGACCGAGGGGCACTATTTGTATCTTGTTTCTGGGAGCAGTTGCACGCTGCTTTGGGTACTAAGCTGATTAGAAGCTCCACCTATCATCCTCAGACAGATGGCCAAACAGAGAGAGTAAACCAAGTACTGGAAGACATGTTGAGAGCATGTGCCATCCACCACGGTAGGAACTGGGATAATCACCTACCGTTGGCGGAATTCTCGTACAATAATGGATATCAAGCGAGTATCAAGATGGCACCCTATGAAGCTCTCTACGGTCGCAAGTGCCGCACCCCATTGAACTGGTGCGAGTCCGGCGAAAGGGTCACATTCGGGGTTGATGTGGTGAACGACGCCGAAGAGCGCGTTCGGATGATTCAAGCCAACTTGAAGACCGCTCAATCCCGGCAGAAAAGCTACACTGATAAGAGGCATAGGCCGCTGCACTTTTACGTCGGGGAACACGTGTATCTCCGTGTATCTCCGATGAAAGGGGTGCACAGGTTCGGCGTGAAGGGGAAACTCGCTCCCCGATTCATTGGACCCTATGCCATCACTGAGAAGTGTGGACCACTGGCGTATAGACTGGAACTACCGGCTTGTCTTGCTGGTATTCACGATGTTTTCCATGTTTCACAACTGCAAAAATGTCTGAAGTATACCGCCACTGTTCCCACCGAAGACATCGGCGAGCTGCAACCGGATCTGACGCATGATGAATATCCAGTGGCAATTATTGATGAGAAGACCCGGACCACGCGTAGCCAAACGTTGTGGTTCTACAAGATACTCTGGAGTAACCACACTGCTGAAGAAGCGACGTGGGAGAGCGAGGAATTCCTTCGCTCAAACTACCCGGATTTCATGGCGTCTCATCACGGATAATCTCTTCTTACATCGTCGTCTTTTCCTTTATAATCTCGGGACGAGATTCTTTTAAGAGGGGGAGGGATGTAAAATCCCAAGAAAAGGGACTTGCAAAATTTTTCATCACCTCACAACACCACAGCTTTTGTTGTGGATATCTTGTGAAGAATTGCGAAGAGCAAGTAACCTCCATCAAAAGGGTGATTAGAGGGCAAAGCCCTAACTTTCACAAAGTAGGATTTCTACACATGAACATGAGAGTTTAAGCTCACCCCTAGAACTTAAATAGTCTTGGTATGGTTCGGGAAACATTTCATGCCAATCCAACACTTTTTGAGGCACTTTTGGAGGCATTTGAAAAAGAGGCCAATTCGAATGTAAATTCAAATTGCAGCAACTTTATCACTTGGACTCAAAAGTTGGCTTCATATTCAAACTCAGCACATTTTTCTGAGTTAGTCCACCAATTTTCATCCCCATTGGAGTTCATCTTGTCGGGAGCTAAATTTGCAATAATTCAAAACAGAATTTGAATTTCAGTTTAAATGTGAAGCAAATTTAGCCAAACAAATTTCAAATTTGGGAAACCAAATTCAAACTGTGACTTGGTGATTAAGTCTCAAATTCAATTGTAAGTAGCTGGGGATATTTTCATCAAAAACAGAGATGAAAAATTAGGAGACTATTAGAGGGGAAGGGCCCACATGTCAGCTGCACACATGAATTTCTCAGTCGGTTCTCTTCAGCCGGTGTTTGCTTCGCGCGTAAGTCACCGGGGAGGGAGCGATGGCCACCGGGGCATCGAAGAGCAGCTTCTGGACTGAAATTTCGCACACGTAACACTGCCGTGGAGCAACTCAAACATTCCACCTCAGTCTCCTCCCCGTTTTCCCCAAGAGAAGCACGCCCGAGCCGATATTTTCTTGCCGCCCGACCACCCTTCGGACCTGATCGCCGCACGGCACCCCTAGTACATCCCGTGACCACCGGTGACCGTGAGAGCGTGCGCAAGACTCCACTGGACCTCACCGAGCTGCCAAGCCGGTCCATCACCCTCTGTGTGTGGCGCACAGCAAGAATTTTCGTCGGAAGTTCCGGTTTGAGCCGCCGCTGGGCCTCCTCGACGTCCCGGCGATACAGAGCATTTCACACCGAGTGTTGAACAGCAAAAAGGTGCGCCTACTCCTCCTCTTCACGCTGCGGAGAACCCTAGTCTATTCCTCCACGTGAGCCACGGGAATTTTTAAAATACCGACGACATGTTCATAGGCCGTGGGGGTAGATTTTTCCAAAATTCGTAATCCATATGGGTTCTCTGGCCATTCTGATCATAGGGTAGGCTACAGGCCTCCGTGTGAGTCGCTGAGGCCAGAAAGAAATGAGAATCGTTGAGCCACAACGGTGTTCTTCAAGTTTTATCCTCTGCCGCTGGTTTTCCACCTAGGGCGCACGGTGACAAGGTGTTTGGAGGCGTTTCCAAGCCCTTTGGCGTACATGACGTCCTTTGCCATGAGCCACTGATGCTCTAGAACGAAGAAGCCACGAGTTTGAGTCGGTAGAGGGGACGGCCAACGTCGCCAGACTTGATCCGAAACCGCCGCCCGTCGCCCGACCATTGCGGACCTCTAGAGCTCACACCGACCCCAAAAACGGCTTCCCCGACCTTCAAAACCCTATGCAGCGAAAATTAGGCCGGAAGATGACCTAGGAGCGAGGGGCCGAGGGGGAGAAGAAGCTGCCGGTGAGGAGAGCGCGCGCGCGGGGAGAAGCGAGCTGGAGGTTGAAGAAGAGGTGCCGGTCCCACCTGTCAGCCACCCAACGTTTGAACTGAGATCCTCTGTGGCTGCTGATCTTTTGTGGCTACACCGTTGGAACTCAGTAACCCCGTGTGTTCTCAGTTTTCACTGGCTGAGATTTAAAGCGTGGGCCCAAGTCCTTTTCCAATAGCAAAACAATTCCAGTTTCAGCTCAAACTTTAGAAATCCATAACCTTGTTTAGGAAGCTCCAAATTCAATGAACCAAATTTTACTGAACTCAGAATTTTGAGTACTTTCCAGCAACACAAAATTCAGCTCATGAATCTTAATAGTTTTCCAGAATTAAATCCCTAAAATTTAAACTGTTAGAAATTTTATCTGGAGAACCACTTTATGAAAAATTTTGAAATTTGGCTGGGAGGTTCATTGAAAATCCTGGAGCCACAGTAAAAGTTTCAGACTCATCCAAGTTCATTTGGTCCCCCTAATGGGGTGATTAAGTGAACTGCCCTGAGAAAATAGAAAAATGTACAGAAACATTTTTCAGATTTTCTCAAATCATGTTTAGGCTTAAATTCCTCTAGAATTCCTCAAATGACATGAAACCAATTCCATTAGAATCATCTCAAATTCTAGTTTCCAGGAAATAAGGGTTGGAGCCATGAAAACCCCTGGAATCCCTTAGAGGCTCCAATATTGACCAAATATGTTTTTATTTGTACAAGGATAAAATGAACTTTGTTTCAAATGAAACTTGGTCAGTACTCTGGTTAGGACCCCACCAAGTTAACATAAAAATTTCAGAACCAAAGGGGAGATCTAGCTAGAGTTATAGTAATTGCTTATTCAATTCTAAACATTGCATGTAAATTGACATATAGCTTATTGTTAACGTGTAGTCGCTGAAGGCGAGGAGACTCCGGAAGTGCTCGACTTCCTTCTTCCAGACAGAGCTCTAACAACTGACCAGCAGCAACAAGGCAAGCCCCGGTTTGCATTAACCGAATTTATAAAGTTTTGCTTTGTTTACATACTTAGTGTGAGGTGTATATATGTGCATTAGGTGTAGGATGGTTGAGACCCCAAATGCATAGCCAGATTTTCCTATAAGAGTGAGGGTAGTATCTAAGACCTCGAGTAGGCAGGCTAGGCTTAATGATTCCTAGAACTTTGGTACAAGTCGAGTAGTTGGAATCTACTCGCGAGTTTAGGCTTGGGACACACGGGATTGCTTCGAGTGATGTGAGACCACTTTAGTAATGAAAATGAGACTAGGCAGGGGCTAGGGCGCAGCAAGAGGAAGTCTTGTGTGCGCAGCCCTGTCCGTGTCGATTGAGGACCGATCCGTGTGTGGCCCACGCTGATCAAGTTTGAACGTACCGAAGGCATATCGGATATATGGGACCCGGTAAACCGATGTATCCTAAACCTCCGGGCGTCGAGGCATAACGCACCGATTTATAGGTGTAGGTTGAGGGCAGCAAGGTGGAAATCTGCTAACAGGCATAGAGAGATGCTCCGTGAAGGGAACCTCCTGCCCGTTCCGGTGCGACCGGTTCGACGTTTGGACTGTTGGGTGAAAGGTTGTCCAGTACGACATCGAGTGAGCGTGCTGTGCAGCTCCACGGTTGGGCGTACGTGACGTGCTCTTCGGGTATCCCTGCAGGTGTATATCGAGTCGATTCGCCGTCCCTCGCAGTGAAGAGTACCACTTGGTCACTGAGTCGTGACGTAGGCTAATGTATGAAATGTGAAGATTCAATATTGCTTTTATGATATAATTGTATTGTTACATGTGTGCCACCAAATATTGCTCACTAAATTTCATATTCTTGAACTGTTAACTTGTGGCTACAAGATGAACTAAGGAGGAACTTGTAGGCGTGTCTGTTTTGCTGCAATTTGACCGTCCCATGTTCATTGTACACTACATGTAGAGTTTCATGCCTAGGTGAGTCGGTTAAGTCTTGTTTAGCCATCGTGTTCATGATTGCTGCTTAAGTGTTTTTCAGGTGAAGAGCCACCCACGGACTCGGGTTACGAGTCCAAAACGGCGAGGGTTACCGTCCGTCAGGGACCACGGCCGAGTGGGAGCCGTACACGCCATGCTGAGCTGAGGAGTGCAGCTAGTGTGGGTTGCCCTAGGGCTGGGCAACCGACTTTTGCTAGATAGGCGGGCGTGAGTTGTACAAATTAACGCTGTGTAATATGAACCCTAGTTTGTAATGGAGTATTGTACCAGTTTGTACAGTTTCAGTTGGTTATCTATGTAATACAATGTATCCTTATGATGTGTGCTGTCGAGTGTCGCATAGTGCGGCACCACCCTCTGCGAACCTGGATGAGCGGATTCCGGTCCGCCACAATTGAGACGTATATGCCGGTATAATCCGGTTAGGATTTTCCTTTTTGTGAGGAACGTAGTACCCACATGATTCTTATGGTGCATCGACACCGTACTACATTTAATAAACTCTTCCCTATGAAGAAATTATTAATGAACTAAATTTCAACTAAAAATTGAAGTTTAAAATAAATATTAGTTACTGAACTCTTATTTTGAGCTAAGATTAAAATGAGAGAATGACTAGGCTTCAAAGTTTTCAGAAACAGAGTGCTCTGTTTCTGGCAGGAATTCTTGCTCGATTTAACAGAGCATACCTCTGAGTATATCTAACCAATTAAGGTGTATGATACAGTTCTGGAAATATTTTAAAGTTCTCTACAACTCCATTGTAGACCCCCAGAGCCAAATCACAAGTTAAGTTGGTGAAAAGTCAAGTTGAAGGCAAACTGCCCAGAACCAGGACAGCAGCAAAACCTCTCTGGACCTTTCTGTTTTTAAGCCATAACTTCTTGTAGAAAAATCCTTAAGGAGCCTATGATACACCATTGGAAAGGTTATGAAATGTGCAACATTGTTGTAGTTCAAAGTTTGTTCAGATTCTTATTGTATTTGCATAAACAACTGTGATAAAGTGGCCACATACAAAGGAGATGCTGGAAAATTTTATCCAGGAATTCTGTCAAATTTGGAAAACTATAACTTTTGATCCAGAAACGATCTAGGGGCATATGAATAAGAATTGGAAATATACTGAAGTTTACTAAAACATTGGTATTGAACTCAAGTCAAGAATCGCTAGTTAACTTGAGTAAATTTTGGAGTTTGTGTGAACTGATCAGGGTAGTCCAGCTGATTAGTTTATCATACTTAAGATTTGTCTAAACATGAATGTGGTTATGCTTTCATAAAGTTCATGACATGTTCATGTTTTTCTTATATTTACTTACTACTGAGATTGAATTTTGATTGACTCAAAATTTTGTTTCGTGCGGTATGGTACACGCACATTCTCAAATGGAGCTTGGAGGTTCAAGTCGAGGTGGGAATGACTCGACTTCATCACAAGAGCCATCGCCAACCGGATTGGCAGAAATTATGGCAAAGATGAATGAAACTCTCCAAACTCTAGTTCAGCAAGGAATAAATAGAGAAGCTCAACATCACATACCAACCCCGAGTACTTATCTGGATGTATTGGCGACACAACCGCCGGTATTCTACGAAGCGGCTGACCATTGTGAAGCAAATTACTGGTTACGTGTCATTGAGTCCATGTTTGGGTTGATTCAATGTGATGACTTCCAGAAGACTCTATTTGCCGCTCAGTCCAGACAAAAGAGCTATGTGGATAAGAGACGTCATCCTCTGGAATTTCAAGTTGGAGACCACGTATATCTCCGCGTATCTCCTATGAAGGGCATTCACCGATTCAGAGTGAAAGGAAAATTAGCTCCGCGTTTTATCGGTCCCTTCATCATCATCGAAAGGTGTGGACCCGTGGCATACCGTCTGGAGTTACCGGCAGCCTTAGCCGGAGTTCATAATATATTCCACATATCTCAGTTGAGGAAGTGTTTGAAAGTTCCAACGGAGATTCTCACAGAAGGCATAGAAGATTTGAAGCCGGAACTTACTTATGTTGAGCACCCAACCCGGATAATTGATGAAAAGACTTGCGATACAAGAAACCGGACGCTGCGATTTTTCAAAGTGCTTTGGGAAAATCACACGTCCGAGGAAGCTACATTGAAAAGCGAGGCATATTTACAACTCAATCAACCGGAGCTATTAGAGGCTTATGTATAATAGTCGTCCTCCCCAAATTGTTCTTAATCATGAATCTCGGGACAAGATTGTTTTTAAGGGGGGAGGAATGTAAAAGTCCCAAAACATGTAAATGGAAAACTCTAGTGGCTAATAAAGTTGACTTTAAATTCAAGAAATGGGACTTGCAAAAACTTTTGTTTAAACATGTAATTGTTGTCATGTGCAAGGGGACTTTAAATTCAGTTTGAACTAAATGGTTCACATCAAGGAAAAGGAGGCCATTTCCAAAAAGGAAATTCAAACTGTTGGCTGAAAATTTGTATTTGCAGTGGCCAACTAAAAGATCAGAGGGCATAATCAAATTCTTTAGGTTTGAAATATTGAGAATGCAAATTTTGAGAAAGTTTGGAGTTGCTTTGATATGAATATCAAAGGAGCTTATGAATTTCTTTGAAGTTTGAATTCAAATTTGAAACTGAGGTAAAACTTATCAATTTGCCAAATGGCCTTTGAATTTGAGTTCCTCATGGTTGAAGTGTGCACTATGCCAAATTGGCAATATTTTGGGTGGAGAGAAAAGCAGTGGCACCCACCTGTCATTGAGAGGGGAAGACTTACAACTGAAGGAAATCTTCTCTGTCTCTGGGTTTCCACTCGAAGTCGCCGTGCAACAAGGGAACTTCACCGAGCAGGTCGCTGCGGCCACCTCCCAGCTGCTTGACCAGCGCTGGAGAACTGCTCGTGGGTCTTCTGCACCCTTGGCGTGATCTTTTCTTCGCTGGACCGAGCTGCTCGTGTTTCATTTCCTCCTCGCAACCAATCACAGCTGAGCTCACCGCCGCCTCGGTTCCAACCGGGAACGCTTCGATCCCAAGCACACAGGACCCCTCTGAACCGCAAAACGGCAAGGATTGATCGTCCTTCACCTCCTCAGCGCGACAAACCAGCAACTCCCGGCGTTCTCCACACTAGAACAGCTTTCCCGGGCGGCTACCTAAAACAACCGAGAACCGAGCTCACATAGACATCCTCACACGAGGGAATTCACTCTCGACCAAAGGCACTCAAGGACGCACCGACTACCCGCGCTGCTCCTCGCCGAGTTTCAGCTCAAGCCGAGGATCATCGAGCTCCAGTTCGGAGTTTTTCTTCCGGCGCGTGCTAACCTGACTTCCGGTACGAAATCGTTGAATTAAACCTCCATTCTCGTTTTTAGGTCCCTAAATCTGGCGCACGAGAACTAGACTAGCTAGGCATCGTTTCCCCTACGCAACCCTAGCTTGAGAACACATGAAGACGACGAATTTCAAGGTTTCCCGAGAGCAAACGTCGCCGCACCTCAGTGGCGCAGGGTGAGAACCTATGTAGAGGCCTTCCTGAGCTTTGTGGCATTCATGCCGCTATTCTATAGGATCCATGGATGCTCTAGGGCCAAGTATCACCACGGTTCGAAGGGAAGAGAGGTCAGACCGTGGCGCCGAAGCTTCACCGAAGCCTTTGCACGCCGCCGACCTGGTTCCGTGCTTCGAGAGCTTGTGCCGACACTGTAGATCACTTTCCCATTCCCAAAAACCCCTGGGCGGTGAGTACCGGGCCGAGAGGCAGCCAGGAGGCCGAAATCCGGCGATCTCCGGCGAGCCCGGCTGCGTGCAGGCGCGGGAGGCTGAAGGTTGAAGAAGGGTACCCAGGCCCAGCCGTCAGCGAGATGGATTTGAAAACTCATATCTTCTGTGGCCTCGGATCGGGCTGTGGCTGCGCGGGAGGGGTTCTGTGGCCCCGTGTGTCTTATCCCAGCGAGTGACATGTGGTCCCCTGGACCCACACGCAGGATCTGAACAATTCCCGGTTTATTTGAATTCCTCAAATTTAGTTCAAACTTTAGAACCTCATAACTTTTGCTGGGAAGCTCCAAATTTAGTGATTAAAATTGGATTGGATTCAGATTGAAAAACTCTATCCAAATATGCAACCCAATTTGTAAGAAAATCAATAATAAATTCTGGAGAATTATTTAAATTCTTTCAGCAAAAGAATTGTAGAGGGAGTTTGGTTGGTCCAAAAATCCTCAAATTTTGCCAGAATATTCTTTAGGATGTTAGTAAACTCCTGTAAAGGTTTCAGCTCATTTGGAGTTGATTTAGTTAGGATAATTCGGATTTCAATTTTCTGTGTTCAAATGAATACAGAAACAATTTCATATAATTTGCGAAACTTTGAAATTCAGTTCTGGGCAGTCCTTAGCTCCACAAATCCTAGGAAAATTCATGAAGGCTCCCTGAGAAATTTTTGAAATTGTGGTTACTTGAATTTGCATGAAAATGCACTTTTTATTCAGAATTAATTCATTTTTTCTAAATGCTTAGGGAATTGTTCTGAGTGATCTACTCATTGAAAAACTCTAAATTTTGGTCCAGATTACTTTCTTGTGACAAGGAACTCACAAGAAAATTTTCTGCTCCATTGGAGCTTTGGATCATTACTGTCCTCTTTAACCTCTTAGATGAGTAACACACAAGTGATAAAATGCACTTATCACATGATAATGTTGCTTAACCCAAACCCAAACCACTAGCACCAGTGTCATTTTAGATTCTTAAACAGAGTTCCAGTTTTAAACTTGTCTTTAGAACTTGTTAGCAAAAGATTTACAATTAAACATATATGCATATTCATAACGTGTAGTGATTAAACGTGGAAAAGTGGAGGAGAAGTGATGCTTCGATCAAGGAGCAAGAAGGGCAGTGATTAAGCTTCAAGTCATCAGCAACTAACTTCATAATTATCTGACTTTATTCACCTGCAAAACCAAGGCAAACTCCGGTTTGCATTTAAGTTGTTTTATAAAGTTTTACTTTGTTCACTACTATGGGTTAAAGTTTGTATGTGCATTAGGTCAGGAATGTTTTATACTCGAAATGCATGACCAAATGAACCCTGGAGTCAAGGGTAGAATATAGTTTCCCGCAGTAGAAGGTTGCCGTGCTAAATAGGGTATGACATCCGGTAGAAGTCGAGTAGATGGAATCTACTCGCGAGCTATAGTCGGAATTACATGGGTGTAGTTGAAAAAGGTAAACTAAAGTTTATATTTCTAAAGATGAGACCGGGCAGGAGGGTTAGGCAGCGACAAGACGAGGTCTTGGTCGAGTAGCTCTGCCTGTGTCGGTTAAGGACTGATGCGTGTGCCGCATCCATGAGTAAGTATTGAGTTGTGTACCGGATGCTTACTGCTATATGGGACCAAGGAAACCGATGTACCAGGTTAACTGGATTGTAGAGGCATACCACATCGTCTCGTTAGACCTATGAGCCCGAGACGGCGTGATCGGTTCTACAGTCGAGTGTCCTGCGAATGTTTGCCACATGCAACGTAATGAAGGACGCCAGATTTTGGTCTTCAGAGGCGGGCTTATGTGTCGAGCTATCCGGGCAGTGTTTGATTCAAATCACCATCCCTCGCGGTTATGAGTACCGCATGCTCACATGTTGTGACATAGTAATCAAGTTGTGTGGAAACAGTTTGCAAATTTTAATTGCTGCTATGATAATTGGAATTGCATGAAAACCATGTATGAAGTAGTGATAGAGTGAATTAAAGTTATTTTCCACCTTGGGACAAGTAACATTGGAATGAATCATTTCTTGTTTGATTGTGGAGTTCCAATGTTGCTGGGTGCAAGGTCACTACTGTGATGGCTAAAATCTGAAAGTTAAGGATGAACTCGTAGGTGAGTCTTTTTTCAACTTACATGTTTAGGTCTTAAGTTACTTTCATGTAGAGTTGCATGCCTTAGAAGAGGCGGTTAAGCCTTGCTGAGCCTATGTGCTCACTCTTGCTATATGAGTGGTTCTGCAGGTTAATATCAACGCATATAAAGAAGGTTGTCCGGTGAGACTCGGAGACTTCCGAGTCATGTTACACATGGAGAACCTAGCCGCTTCCATGTCTTGGTGTTACTAGCAAGAGGAGTCCGCGGGCTGGGCCTCTTATCGGGTGCTCATTAGTTATTCGACGTGAGCTGTTTATAGACTTCCGCTGTAGCTATTTTATTTAAATTATTTGCAAAGAACACTTGTAAGCTTCCGCTTTTGATTTATGTAGTACAGTTTTTCCTTATATGTATGTGCTGTTGGGTGCCGCATAACACGGCACCAACCAATGCGATTCTTGGGCGAGTAGCTCGACCCCGTGACACGGGCCGGGGTCCCTCACAATGGGCATGGAATCAGGGAGATCTAGGCAAGCTGGGTTCGCGAATGTTGCTGGATGAAATGGTGGTACTTACCGTAGATCTAAGGACCGGTTCATGCGAGAATATGCCAGGAAAACAGTGCCACCACAAGGCCAAGTATGGGTGTGGCTTATCTGATTAATTAGGTGTGTTGCTAGCTTGTTATGGACCGTGGACATCGCGGGAATGGGAGTCGAGGAGGACTACTCTGAGAACTGCATGGCACAAGAGGGGGCCCATGGGTGGGAGAATGGTGATTGAAGCCTGCCGGTGAAACCTCAGTGGGTCCGTACATCTAGTAGCCCCTTTGAAAAGGCTATTTTGTGATCTCTTGGCCATACACCAATGGTTGTGTACTGGTATAATGGAGGTTCTGCAGTCGCCGACGGGTGACGAAATCACAAACTTGTGGGTAAAGTGGTGCCACCTCTGCAGAGTGTAAAACTATCATGATAGCCGTGCTTCCTGTCACAAGCACATGGCCAACTTCCATGATTAGAGGGAAAACTTGGGATGATTATTAGGTATGGTTATGGTATGGTCATTTGGATTGGTTTTGGGACTGTTTCGAGCCATGACAATGAGTTTGGCCTTGATTATATGAATATGAGATGGTTATGAGTGTTTATTAGCATGAGATGAACATGAGAAAGATTAATGGCTGGATGAGACTTGAGAAATGGTGAATTATGATGAGAGAATGTTGCTGAATTAATTGATTATGATGGGAAAAATTTTCACCTAGAAATAGTTGTTGTTTTTATCATGTTTGTGAAATAAAATTTGCTTGCTGCAATGAGCCTTTCTTATTTCCTACCTTGTTGTAAGCTACATGTCATACTTTTCCCGCACATGCTGAGTACGACATGTACTACCCTTTCATTACCACATAAACATCAGCTACAGGAGATGAGTACTTCGAGGACCACGTGGAGTACTAGGCGTGCGAACTACCGTCAACATGCCTGTGGAGTTGAAGATTGGAGCCTGCTATTTAGTTATTTCCGCTGTCGCTAGAGTCCTCCGCAGCAAGAATAAGTTAGAGATTCATGAGTGAGACATTGAGTCATTGTAATAAAGTACTTAAATCCTATTTATTCGTGGTTATATTCTGAATTCAGTTGGTGGATTACACGTGTATGTGTGATGAACATCCTGGGCACACATATGCATTCACTTGGTTCTATTTTCGGAACCGGGTGTCACAGATTGGTATCAGAGACACGTTGACCGTAGGACGCAAGACTAGGTAGAATGGACACTCTAAAACACATAGGAACACCCCTCTAAACTTCTATTTTCAGAAATTGCTTGCTGCTGCACTTTACTTGTCAATTCAGCCACCACAAAGTGCTATTTTCAGCCCCTCTTTTCTCTTCTTTTGGACATCAACACTTTTGCTTTCCTGCTCCATAACTTCTGAAGTTTTGGAGTTATTTCTTCCTTCTCTAAAGTTTCTCATGTCTTATTTATAGATGCCGGTGATCAGGAGCACGACATACATAAGTACTCATCCACCACCACGTGGGAGTGCACTTAACCCCATTGAGGTGTCCGATGGACCATATTGGGAGGAGGTGAAGATGGAACCTCATGATGAAGATGAAGTCAACAGCTCTATGTATGAGGAAGAGGATCCGGAAGAGGTGGAACCATTCGAAAACGACATCGAGGATGATCCACAAGAACGGCATTGGTACGCACCTCAGGAGGAGTTTCACGCGGGCTTACACCCCGTGGAGCCTCATGAAGCTATGACGGGAGGAGATGAACCCGAGGAGGAGCCACCCCTTGCTGAGACCAATAATGAAAGTGATGAATGGGCCAACCATTCAGTTCAAGAATTTCGGTCTGACGGAATGGAAGGAGGACACATATCTAGGTAGCTCAAAGAATTTCTGGATTGCTGCAGCCTATACCCGGAATATCTCCTCAAGAAAGTCCTTCGTCTCGGATATGAAGAGTGGAAGGCTGAAGTAACCATCCTATCTAATGTTAGGGTTGTCACTCGGACTTCGCACTCACATGGAGAGCTACAAGGACAGAAGCTATTGATGATGCTGCATGGGATGCACTCACTGGACTGTGCTATGCCTTCTGTGGGCAGCATGAGGACACCACTGTTTAGCTGCACCCGTATCGGAAGAGTGGTACAAGGGAGATCCTTGGACCCCATGGAGGAGCTCTTTCCAACCATCAAGTTGCTGAGAAGTCTCAGAGGCTGCTTGTGGAGTTAGGAAACCGCTATGCAAGCGCACAAGAAGATATTCGTTACCTCCGCAAGAAGTTGTACGTGCTGAAAAAACAGGAGGAGACTTGTGCCAACGCGGGAACAAATGGAGCACCAGCATCATCTATCCCTACATGGACTGCCGACTCACCATGGCATGCGCCCATGTATGGACCACCCCCGTCACACAGTGAGAACAACACCGTTTCTCACGATTAACTTTAGGTTTCCATTGAATAAAGCTGTAATAGGAACGTTTAGATCGTAGTAGCTTGAATAAGAGTGGTGTGCTGAAATTTTTGTGATGATTGAATGGTTTGTGTGCTGATGTGAGTTGTTGTACGCTTCGGCGGATGTCCACATCCACACATAGTAGAGATATGTGAGATGCTTTGGCACTTGTTCACATCCTCATATAGGTTCATACACCTTGATGCATATAGTTGGGAAATCACTTCTTTCAATTCTGAATTCTATTCTGGTAGTAAGAATTAAAATAAGGGGGCTAGACTTTCTCGCCAACCTTATTGTCTTGGATTCCCAAGGGATTGACATAATACTTGGAATGAACTGGTTAAGCAAGCACAACGGAGTGATTCAATGTGCTCAGAGGATCATGCAGTTGACAAGTGAGCACGGTACTCGTATTGAGTTTGAGGCAGCCCAACCGGCAACCGAGATGGCAGCACTGAACCACGTCGAAGAAGCGACATTGGAAAGCATACCGGTGGTTTGAGAATATTCAGATGTGTTCCCGGAAGAACTTCCAGGTATGCCACCTGACCGGGACATTGAATTGTCCATTGATTTAGTACCTGGAACTGCACCTATAGCAAAGAGGCCGTATAGGATGCCCGCTAATGGACTAGTGGAGTTCAAGGAGCAAATTCAGGAGCAGCTAGAAAAGGGTTTTATACGCCCAAGCTCGTCACCATGGGGAGCCCCCGTGCTCTTCGTAGACAAGAAGGATGGGACCCAAAGGATGTGTGTGGATTATAGGTCTCAATGAGGTGACGATCGCTGCCCCGTATAGATGTGACACCCGGTTCTGAAAACAGAACCAAGTTAATGCATATGTGTGCCCAGGATGTTCATCACACATACACATGTAATCCACAAACTGAATTCAGAATATAACCACTAATAAATAGTATTTAAGTACTTTATTACATTGACTCATTGTCTCACATAAATATCTAACTTATTCTTGCAGCGGAAGTCTCTAAACGACAGCGGAAATAACTAAGCAGCAGGCTCCATCTTCAACTCCACAGGCATGTTGACAGTAGTTCGCACGCCTAGTACTCCACATGGTCTTCGAAGTACTCTTCTCCTGTTGCTGATGTTTATGTGATAATGCAAGGGTGAGTACATGCCGTACTCAGCAAGTGTGGGAAAAGTATGACATGTAACTTACAACAAGGTAGGAATAAAAAGGGCTCATTGCGGCAAGCAAACTTTATTTCACAACATGATAAAAACAGCAACTATGTCTAAGTGATATTTATCCCAACATGACCAAGTAATTCCGCATCAGTTTCTACATCATAATGCGCCACGTTTCCAGCGGTGCCGGACCTCACCCCCTCCGCAGGGGTGAGCTCCGAGGGCGCCACATGTCCAGCGGTGCCGGACCTCACCCCCTCCGCAGGGGTGAGCTCCGAGGGCGCCACGTGTACAGCGGGGCCGTGAAAAAGTGTTGACAGCGCACTTCGGCAAATTGGAATTGGCTCATTTCAGCAATCTTTTCCCATTCCCCACCATTTTTATGATTCTTTCTCCATTTATACCGTTCTTTTCTCCATTTCTACTTCTTTTATAATATTTCTCTATATGAAAAATGTATGCAATGCATGGAAATAAATTCGAGGGTGTTACAAACCTACCCTCCTCAAACTGAATCTCGCCCTCGAGATTCGATAGAGTAGAGAATAGATGAGGGAATGATGCCTTGAGGTCTTCCTCACGCTCCCATGTAGTTTTGTCTTCCGTGTGATGGCTCCACTATACCTTGCACTAACGGATCACTTTGTTCCTCGTGACCCTTTCCTTCACGTCTAAAATTTGGACGGGGTGCTCCACATAGGTCAGATCCTCTTGAAGCTCGAGCTCATCAATCGGTACTTGTTCTTCTGGTACTCTCAAGCACTTCTTGAGTTGAGATACGTGAAACACGTCGTGTACGTTGGAGAGGTGCGTTGGCAGCTCTAGTTCATAGGCTACTTCTCCTCGCTTGCACAAAATCTTAAATGGCTCGATGTAGCGAGGTGCTAATTTGCCCTTGACGTTGAACCGTCGTTGGCCTCGGATAGGCGATACCTTAAGGTACCCGAAGTATCCTACTTCGAAGGTTAATCTTCTTCGCCTATTGTCCGCATAACCTTTTTGTCGTGACTGAGCAGCCTTCAAATTTCCTCGTAACGTTTGGACTTGCTTTTCAGCGTCTTGCAGCACATCGGGTCCAAACACTTGGCTCTCTCCGGTCTCATTCCAGAACAGCGGCGTTCTACACCGTCTACCATACAAGGCTTCAAAAGGTGACATCTTCAAGATGACTTGATAGCTGTTGTTGTATGAGAATTCAGCATACGGAAAGCTCCTATCCCTACTGCGCCCATGTTTCAAAGCGCAAGCTCTCAACATTTCTTCCAAAATTTGATTTGTCCTCTCAGTTTGCCCGTCAGTTTGCGGGTGATAAGCGGAGCTGAAATTCAGCCGTATACCAATGGCTTCATGCAGCTTCTTCCAGAACCTAGAGGTAAATTGAGAACCCCGATCTGAAACTATCCTCTTCGGAACTCCATGGCGACACACGATTTGCTCCATATACAGCTCGTCTAGTTCTGCGACGCGGTACGTGGTTCTAACAGGAAGGAAATGGGCTGTTTTCATCAATCGGTCCACAATAACCCAAATGGAGTCGTAACCCGACCGAGTACGCGGCAATCCGACAATGAAATCCATGCTGATGTCTTCCCACTTCCACTCGTGTACCTTCAATGGCTGCAACAGTCCAGCGGGTCTTTGATATTCGGCCTTCATCCATTGGCACGTGTCGCATAAGGCAACATATTCAGCTATGTCCCTTTTCATACCACCCCACCAATAGCAAGTTTTCAGGTCCTTGTACATCTTTGTACAGCCGGGATGTATGGAATAAGGTGAGTCATGTGCCTCCTTTAATATCGTGTCGCAGATGTGCTTCACGTTAGGCACACAAACCATTTTCCCTAACAAAAGCGTGCCCTTCTCGTCTTCCTTGAAATCCTTTTCTATGCCTTGTCGGATTCTTTCCTTGATTTCCTTGATTTCCTCATCCGTTGCTTGGCCATCTCGTATCTCTTGTTCTAGCGAAGAGTTGAGTTCTATCACTTCCATCTCATTCAAGAACCCGAGATGTAACCGTTCGAACTCCTTGCACAGCTCGGGCTGTAGCTCCCGAAACGTGAGTTGGTGACATGCTCCCTTTCGGCTCAACGCATCAGCTACTACATTAGCCTTTCTGGGGTGATAATTGATTCCAACATCATAATCCTTGATGAGTTCCAACCATCGACGTTGCCTCAAATTCAGATCCGTTTGCGTGAATATGTACTTGAGGCTTTTGTGATCTGTATAGATCTCACATCAGTGGCCAAAGATATTGTGGGGACCACACCGTGGTTCACCCACTCCAGGATCGCATAGGGTGGTGCTGTGCGATGCGGCACCCAACAGCACACACGAAAAGAATTAAGAACAACATACAAACTTTTATTTGATATAAAACAGCAGAAGTATTTTACAAAAAATTAATTAATAGCCAAAGTAGTATTTACAGCTAAACTCTCAGCCTAGCTATGCAAAAGTGCAGCCGTCCAGCCCGGGGACGCTACACACTAGCAGCAGTCCAACGAAGATCATGGCGGCGTGCAGGGCTCCATCTCGGCCGTGTACCCTGACGGGGGCATCGCCTCATCCTCGGAACCCTCCTCATAGCTCTCACCTGCATACAGCTCAAATATTGCAACCATGAGCACGAGGGCTCAGCAAGGCTTAACCGACAACCCTAAGCATGGAACTCTACATGCAAGGATGTGTAAGATAGGAAAAAGGAACTTGCAATAAAGACACGCCTACATATTTGTAACACCCCAAAATTTGCAAAAGGAGGGAATTTAAAAATTTTTGGACATATTGCATGGGGTGCAGAACTTCAAATTCAAACTGTAATTCAAATTCAAATCAGAACAGAAAAGAAAAGGAAAAAGAAAAAGAAAAAACCCCCAACCGGCCAGTGGGCTGAAAGCCGCCAGCCGGCCCACTATTCCACCCCTCCCCCCCCCCCGCGCCCCAGCCCACAACCGCGCGCCCTCTCTTCCTCTCACTGACACACGGGCCCCGCGTGTCATCTCCTACCTCCCGCGCACCCCCAACGGCCAGACTCTTCCCCGCGCCCGATCGCAACGAACTCCGGAAACCCGCGCCCCCAGCCCGAATTCTGGTCCCGGACGTCTCCAACTCGATCCCAACAGACCGCCGCTGTCCCTCGGCTATATAAACGCCAACAATCGCCATGTTTCCCCCCCCCCCCCCGATCGGCCGTTTTTCTCTCCGGTGAGAACCCAAGATTTAATCCCCGTTTTCTTTCGATCATTGCTCGGATTATCTGATCTAACGCGCTGATCGTTCTACACCGCCCCCAGGGAGCCCTGCACGTGAAGGAAGCGACAAGTTTCGCGCCCTAGCATCTGTTCCGACGTGCACCGAAGATCGTCGCCATTGAAGCTCGCCGCCGACCGACTTCCAGGACCTCCGAGTGCTATAAAACCCCTCGGTGTGCGTCCCCTACCCCTCCGCAGCCGATCCATGCAAAAAGATGCGAGTTCTAACGTGTAGCGGCAAAAGCCCAGGCTGCGCCGGCGAGATCGCCACCCCCCCCCCCCCCCCGCCGCCGCGCGCCTCCGCGTGCGTGGGCTGGCTCCGGCCAGGGCGACGTGGCCCCTTGAGGGCCGTCTATTTTAAATCGCACAGTAGAATTAAAACCCGCGCGTACCGGTTCGATGATCTAATCTGAGCCGTCCACTTTAAATCGGACGGTCCACATCAGCCCCGCGTTATAAAGTCCGGGATTCTTACGCGCTACCCCCTAGGGATCTCGGAAAACATGAGCTAGCCCTAGAAACTTCTGATCTAGCCCCTGGAACTTCAGAAATTCGTGTAAATTCATTTAAAAATCAGTTTTAGCCCCTGGACTTAATAAAAATTAGGAAAACCCCTCTGTTATGTGTAGTTAGACCCCTGGAAATTTATGAAATAGGAAATTAGACCCTGCAGTAGGGTAGACTTACCTTTTTAACCCTATATGATATTAAATTTAGAAGTTTGAATATGTGACTAGGATTTAAATTTAACAGGTAAGGCAAAAACATGTGCAAATTCAAATTTAAACACTCCTAGCACTTGGAAAACTTTAGAATGAGTTAAAAATAGATTTTAGGCTGAAATGAAATCTGTCTAAATGTTGTTCATATTTATTAGTACTAGAAACACATTTTTAGGCTAGGAAATAATTCTGAAAACTGATAAAATAAATTTAAATTAGTTCACATCAGGGGAGAAGTTCAAAAATATATTATTTAATATTTTAGATCAGAACCTATTCTGTTTAGATGATATGTTCTACTATTTAATATTAAAACTCACTTTTAGGCATAGAAAATAAATCTAAAAAATATAGGAAAATAGGTATGCATAATTAGAAAAATGATAAATGAAGTCTCCAAATCCAAAAACTTCAGTTTAGGATTTGGTAGAAGATCTGAAAACCTATTTGGAGTAGGAAATTACCTTTCATGCAAACTTGGTAGCTAAGAAGTGTATTAATCAAATATAAAGAATTTGTTCAAATTAGAAACTCATATATAGAGTGCAAACAGAAATCTGAATACAAAAGTTAGAAATCATATACATATGTTTAAAAGTGCATGTAGGGCAAAAATCAACACATGTAGAGTAACCACAACACTTAGAAATGTGAATGACTTTCATAGGTATGTGTGAGTGGTTTGTATGAAGTGAAAGTGTGAACTATGTCTTATGGATTGTTGTTTTCTTTTGCTATGTGTATTGGCATGAGTAGAACCTGCCCCAGAGCAAGTTCTCCCCTTCCAAAACCAAGACTTTCCATTCCCAGAGCAGCAGGAAGAAGGCAAGTGTCCTTGACCACTTTGATCCTATGCTAGGATGTGTAGATAGAATTATTTGCATTGTCAATTGAAATATGAAACCCATGCTAGGAAGTTTCCCTAGAATTGCATTACCTTATTTCCTTGTAGCTTGGGTTGGGATTTATTTTATCATGTCATTTATTTATATGCTTATGCTTAGCCATGCTTAGGATGGGATAATTGGGATATGAGATCATCAATTTATTTACCTTACTCTTGAATGAGATATTATGAGTTATGTAGAGGTAGGGATCGAGGCAAGTTGGATGATTTGGTTGGTGCTGGGTGCACGAGACTCGGGTTTGTGTTTAGTACTTGCCTGGATCCTAAGGACCGGTTCATGGAGCATGTAACCTGGCTTTACCGTGCCAACCACATGCTGAGATGGGGCAGCTTGGCCAATTAATTAGGTGTATCCCCGGCGTAGTATGGGTGTGTTGGATGGTGCGGGGAATAGGTGTCAGCTGGACTACCATATGAACCGCAAGGCTCAAGAGGGGGCCACTGCAGTGGGGTTGGAGCCTCTTGTATGCTGTTAGGGGTGAAACCTCAGTGGGCCCATGCTCGTCGGGAATCCCTTTGTAAAGGCTTCGTAGTGATCTCCTGGCTACACACCTGGGAAGTGTGAATGTGGTTCGTAGCCACTGGCATAATAGAGGTTCTTTTAGTCCACCCGGCAACGGGGTATGAAATCACTACATGTGGGTACAGTGGTGCAAACTCTGCAGAGTCAAAACTGTCATGCAGCCGTGCTCACGGTCAAGAGCGGCTTGGACTTATTCATGATTAGAGGATGATGGCTTTGAAAGTTAAGGATGTTAAGCGGGGAGCTTAACATTGGAATTGATGTTATGGTTATTTGATTTCAATGATGGGTTGGGAGAATGGGGACCATTTCACCTGTGTAGTAATGTAGGTGCTTAATAAGCTAAGGTGATAGGTATTAATTGTGTAGTGCTTTAACCATGAGTTCAACCTCTCCTTGTTCTAGCCATGCATGACATAACTTTCCCACACTTGTTGAGTACCAACAGTACTCAACCTTGCATATTTGTTGGATTAAATTGCTGCTCAGGTCAAGGGGATGATGTGGCGTTCAATGACCAATTCTTCGGAACCCGAAGAAGGATTCTAGGTGCATGGAGTCCCCCGGGCAACGCCTGTGACGGAGCCCACAAGATTTATATTCCGCTGCTATTTTATTTACATGTTATGAACTTATTATCGTCCATCGAGACGTATGTTTTGTAAGACATATTTATATTCGACACCTGGCTTGTAATAAATGATGCTTCACTATTTGTCATCGCATGTATGAGAAAATGATCCTGGCATACATGTGATATTCACTCGGTTGTTCTTCGGAGAAACTGGGTGTGACAGAAGTGGTATCAGAGCCAAGGTTGCCCGTAGGAACGTGGACCTAGGTAGAAATGGACGTATTTAAGGAACCTATTGTCACACCCGGTTTCTCCAAAGAACAACCGAGTGAATATCACATGTATGCGAGGATCATTTTCTCATACATGTGATGACAAATAGTGAAGCATCATTTATTACAAGCCAGGTGTCGAATATAAATAAGTCTTACATAGCATTATGTCTTGATGGACCATAATAAGTTCATAACATGTAAATAAAATAGCAGCGGAATATTATTCTTGTGGGCTCCGTCACAGGAGTTGCCCGAGGGACTCCATGAACCTAGAATCCTTCTTCGGGTCCGAAGTCTTGGTCATTGAACACCACATCATTCTCTTGACCTGAGCAGCAATATAAACCAACAAATATGCAAGTTTGAGTACCGTTGGTACTCAGCAAGTGGGGGAAGGTTATGTCATGCATGGCTAGAACAAGGAGAGGTTGAACTCATGGTTAAAGCACTACGCAATTAATACCTACCACCTTAGCTTATTAAGCACCTACATTACTACATAGGTGAAATGGTCCCAATCTCCCAACCCATCATCATGATCAAATAACCATAACATCATTTCCAATGTTAAGCTCCCCGCTTAACATCCACAACTTCCAAAGTCATCATCCTCTAATCATGAATAAGTCCAAGCCGCTCTTGACCGTGAGCACGGCTGTCATGACAGTTTTGACTCTGCAAAGTTTGCACCACTGTACCCACATGTAGTGATTTCATCCCCCGTTGCCGGGTGGACTAAAAGAACCTCCATTATGCTAGTGGCCACGAACCACATTCACACTTCCCAGGTGTGTACCCAGGAGATCACTACGAAGCCTTTACAAAGGGATTCCCGACTAGCGTGGGCCCACTGAGGTTTCACCCCTAACAGCATACAAGAGGCTCCAACCCCGCTGCAGTGGCCCCCTCTTGAGCCTTGCGGTTCATATGGTAGTCCAGCTGACACCTATTCCCCGCACCATCCAACACACCCATACTACGCCGGGGATACACCTAATTAATTGGCCAAGCAGCCCATCTCAGCATGTGGTTGGCACGGTAAAGCCAGGTTACATGCTCCATGAACCGGTCCTTAGGATCCAGGCAAGTACTAAACACAAACCCGAGTCTCGTGCAACCAGCACCAACCAAATCATCCAACTTGCCTTCATCCCTATCTCTACATAACTCATAATACCTCATTCAACAGTAAGGTAAACAAGTTGATGATCTCATATCCCACTTATCCCATTCTAAGCATGGCTAAGCATAAGTAATATGAATGAATGACATAATAAAGTAAACCCAACCCAAGCTACAAGGAAACAAGATAATGCAATTCTAGGGAAACTTCCTAGCATGGGTGTCATATTTCAATTGACAATGCAAATAATTCTATCTAGACATCCTAGTATAGGATCAAAGTGGTCAAGGACACTTGCCTTCTTCCTGCTGCTCTGAGAATGGAAAGTCTTGGTCTTGGAAGGGAAGAACTTGCTCTAGGGCAGGTCCTACTCATGCCAATACACATAGCAAAAGAAAACACAATCCATAAGACATAGTTCACACTTTCACTTCATGCAAAACACACATACATACCTATGAAAGTCATTAACATTTCTAAGTGTTGGGGTTACTCTACATGTGTTGATTTTTGGCCTACATGCACTTTTAAACATATGTATATGATTTCTAACTTTTGTATTCAGATTTTATTTGCACACTATATATATGAATTTCAATTCTCAATAAATTCTTTATATTCAATTAACACACTCTTTAGCTACCAAGTTTGCATGGAAGGTAATTTCCTATTCCAAGTGGGTTTTTAAACCTTCTACCAAATCCCAAACTGAAGTCTTTGGATTTGGAGACTTCATTTATCATTTTCTAATTATGCATACATATTTTTCCTTTATTTTCCAGATTTATTTTCTATGCCTAAAAGTGAGTTTTAAATACTAAATAGTAGGGCATAACATCTAAACAGAATAGGTTCTGATCTAATATATTAAATATTATGTTTTTGAACTTCTCCTCTGATGTGAACTAATTTAAATTTATTTTACCAATTTTCAGAATTATTTATTAACCTAAAAATGTGTTCCTAGAACTAATAAATTTGAACAACACCCAAACAGATTTCATTTCAGCCTAAATTTATTTTTAGTTCATTCTAAAGTTTTCCAAGTGTTAGTAGAGTTTAAACGTAAATTATCACATGTGTTTGTTTTTCCTTTTAAATTTTAAATCCTAATCACATATTCAAATTCCTAAATTTAATATCATATAGGGTTAAAAAGGTAAACTCACCCCACTACAGGGTCTATTATATTATTTCATAAATTTCCAGGGGTCTAACTACACATAACAGAGGTGTTTTCCTAATTTTTATTAAGTCCAGGGGCTAAAACTGATTTTTAATTGAATTTACATGAATTTCTGAAGTTCTAGGGGCTAGATCAGAAGATTCCGGGGCTAGCTCGTATTTTCCGAGATCCCCAGAGGGTAGCGCGTAAAAATCCCGGCCTTTATAATGCGGGGCTGATGTGGACCGTCCGATTTTAAACAGACGGCTCAGAATAGATCGCCGAACCGGTACGCGCGGGTTTTAATTCTGCCGTGCGATTTAAAATAGACAGCGCATAAGCGGCCCCGTCGCTCTGACCGAGCGCGGGCGGCGTTGCCCGACGGCGCGAGGCGGCGGGAGGCGTCGATCTCGCCGGAAAACTTCGGATCTTCGTCTATTCTTCCTAAAACTGGGATTTCATGGCATAGATCGGTAGAGGGGAGGTCGGGGATCTCACCTCGGGGTTTTTCTTGAGCTCGGAGGTCCTGGAAGGCGGTCGGCGACGAGGTCCGAGATGGAATCGCTGTGGTGCTCGTCGGAGTTGTGCCTAGAGCGCAAACCACCGAGTCTTCTGCACCTGCATGACTCCCCGGAGGCAGTGGAACACGTTCGGCGCGTTAGATCGGAAAATCCGAACAAAGATCGAGACAAAACGGTGATCGGAGCTTCGGTTCTCACCGGGAGGAAAAACAGCCGATCGTGGGTGAAAAACGGGGCGATGCCAGCGTTTTTATAGATGAGGGAGGGCGGCGTGTCTGTTTGGATCGAGCCGTAGTCGTCCGGGACCGGGAGTCGGGCTGGGGACGCGGATTTCCGGAGTCGGTTGCGATCGGGCGCGCGCGGAGGAGTCCGGCTGTTGGCGCGAGCGGGAGGTGAGGGATGACACGCGGGTCCCGCGTGTCAGGGAGAGAGAGAGGGGAGCGCACGGCTGCGGGCTGGCGCGGGGGTGGGTGGGCCGGCTGGTGGGTTTCGGCCCACTGGCCGGGGGTTTTGTTTTTTTCTTTTTCTTTTTCGTTTTCTTTACTGTTTTGAGTTGAATTTGAATTCCAATTTGAATTTGAATTTCTGCACCACATGCAGTACGTCCAAAAATTTTTAAATTCCCCTCTTAACAGGTTTTGGGGTGTTACACCTATTTTCTTAAAAAACTATTTTATAAAGGTGTGGGTTGAAAGTGTTTTTTAATGGGGTCACTTTATTCATCTTACCCCAACTTTTATTCAAAATACAATTTTTTTGTTTAACTCTTATCTAACTTAATTTTAAATGCTTTATGTTTTAGATGGTTCGCATGGTCCGCACCGCTCGCAAGTCCACCAGAGGGAGAGTTCCTGTAGTTGCCCTTGCCCTTAGAGAGGAGAACCGTCTAGTGACGTACCACTCCTACGGGTTCGTGGTAGGAGGCTTGTTGCGCCGCCTTCGGTGTATGCTCCACGCTGCCGGCAATACGGGCAAGCTAATCATACACTACAGCTCCACCCGGACCATCTGTGAGAAGCGGGAAGAATGGAGTTCAGAAATAAGGATTATCCATGAAAATCAGCTGCTCAAGATCCACCGCTCTTCAGCTTGTCGAGCGACACAGGTTGATGTCGAGAAGGATGTCACCTGGGAGGCCATCACCTGCCAGAGTTACATCTACTGTCGCCACCTGGACAGAACTGAGTACATGTATGTCCTCCAGCGTGAGAGTGGTACAGCGGAGTACAAGTACCCGCCAGTGCAGCAGGGGACTTCCCATGAGCACATGGACCTGTGCTTGGATGTCACACCCGGTTTTTCCGAAGAACAACCAAGTGAATATCACATGTATGCCAGGATCATTTTCTCATACATGTGATGACAAATAGTGAAGCATCATTTATTACAAGCCAGGTGTCGAATATAAATAAGTCTTACATCGCAAATGTCTCGATGGACAATAATAAGTTCATCACAAATAAATAAACTAGCAGCGGAATATTATTCTTAAGGCCTCCGTCACAGGCGTTGCCCGGGGGTCTCCATGAACCTAGAAACCTTCTTCGGGTCCAAAGTCTTGGTCATTATACACCACCTCATTATCTTGACCTGAGCAGCAATATAAACCAACAAAATATGCAAGGTTGAGTACCAACGGTACTCAGCAAGTGCGGGAAAATTATATCATGCATGGCTGGAACAAGGAGAGGTTGAACTCATGGTTAAAGCACTACGCAATTAATATCTATCACCTTAGCTTATTAGGCACCTACATTACTAAACAAGTGAAATGGTTCCAATCTCCCATCCCATAATCATAATCCAATAACCATAACATCATTTCCAATGTTAAGCTCCCAGCTTAACATCCACAACTTCCAAAACCATCACTCCTCTAATCATGAATAAGTCCAAGCCGCTCTTGACCGTGAGCACGGCTGTCATGACAGTTTTGACTCTGCAGAGTTTGTACCACTGTACCCACATGTAGTGATTTCATCCCCTGTTGCCGGGTGGACTAAAAGAACCTCCATTATGCCATTGGCTACGAACCACATTCACACTTCCCAGGTGTGTAGCCAAGAGATCACTACGAAGCCTTTACAAAGGGATTCCCGACGAGCGTGAGCCCACTGAGGTTTCACCCCTAACAGCATACAAGAGGCTCCAACCCAGCTGCAGTGGCCCCCTCTTGAGCCTTGCGGTTCATATGGTAGTCCAGCTGACACCTATGCCCCGCACCATCCAACACACCCATACTACGCCGGGGATACACCTAATTAATTGGCCAAGCTGCCCCATCTCAGCATGTGGTTGGCACGGTAAAACCAGGTTACATGCTCCATGAACCGGTCCTTAGGATCCAGGCAAGTACTAAACACAAACCCGAGTCTCGTGCACCCAGCACACAACCAAAACATCCAACATGCCTTGATCCCTACCTCTACAGAACTCACAATATCTCATTCAAGAGTATGGTAAAATAAACTGATGATCTCATATCCCAAATATCCCATTCTAAGCATTGCTAAGCATATGCATAATAATAAATGATATGATAAAATAAATCCCAACCCAAGCTACAAGGAAACAAGGTAATGCAATTCTAGGGAAACTTCCTAGCATGGGTTTCATATTTCATTTCACAATGCAAGTAATTCTAGCTACAAATCGTAGCATAGGATCAAAGTGGTCAATGACACTTGCCTCCTTCTTGCTGCTCTTGAAATGGGTAGTCCTGATCTTGGAAAGAAACAACTTGCTCTTGAGCAGGTTCTATATCATACCATCACACATAGCAAAAGAAAACCAACAATCCATAAGACATGGTTCACACTTCCACTTCATACAAACCACACATTCATATTTATGAAAGTCATTCTCATTTCTATGTGTTGTGGTTACTCTATGTGTGTTGATTTGTGGCTTGCATGCACTTTTGATCATATGTATATGATTCCTACTTTTGTGTTCACATTTATACTTACATACTATATATATATATATATGAGTTTCCAATTTAAATAAATTCCTTATATTCAATTACTACACTTTTTAGCTACCTAGTATGCATGAAAGGTATTTTCCTTCTCCATATGTGTCATCATAATTTCTACCAACCCTAAACTGAATTCTTTAGATTTTAGAAACTCCATTTATCATTTATTAGTTGCTATATTTTCAGATTTATTTCCTATGCCTAAATGTGAACTTTATTATGAAAATAACAAGACACATCATCTAAACAGAATAGGTTCTGATCTAAAATATATATTTTTGACCTTTTCCTCTGATGTAAACAATTTTACATTTATTTTCCCTATTTTCAGAACTATTCTTTACTAAAAAATGTGTCCCTAAAACTAATAAATGTGAATAATAAATTAAACAGATTCCTTTCAGCCCAAAATATATTTTTATCTCACTCCAAAGTTTTCTAAGTACTGAGAAAGTTTTTAATTTAATTTTAACAATATGTTTGTTCCACTTTTTAAATTTTAAATACTAGCCACATATTCAATTTCCTAAATTAAATATCAAACAGGGTTAAAAATGTAAACTCACCCCACTACAGGGTCTATAATATTATTTTCAGAATTTCCAGGGGTCTAGCTACACTTATCAGAGGAGTTTTTCCTAATTTTTATTAAGTCCAGGGGCTAAAACTGATTTTTAAATGAATTTACATGATTTTCTGAAGTTCCAGGTGCTAGATCAGAAGTTTCCGTGGCTAGCTCTTATTTCCCGAGAACCCCAGGGGGTAGCACGTAAGATTTCCATTCTTTATAACGCGGGGCTGACGTGGACCGTCCGATTTTAAACCGATGGCTGAGATTATAACGTCGAACCGGTACGCGGGGATTTAAACCCTACCGTGCGATTTAAAATAAACGGCACACAAGCGGCCACGTCGCTCTGATCGAACGCGAGCGGCGCTGCCGGCGGCGCACGGCGGCGGGAAGCGGCGATCTCGCCGGAAACTTTCGGATCTTCGGGAATTCTTCCTAGAACTGTGATTTTATGGCATAGATCGGTAGAGGGGAGGTCGGGGATCTCACCTCGGGGGTTTTCTTGAGCTCGGAGATCCTGGAAGGTGATCGGCGACGAGGTCCGAGGTGAATTCACGGCGAGGCTCGTCGGCGCTGTGTTTACACCGCAAGTCACCGAGTTTTCTGCACCTGCAAGGTTCCCCGGAGGCGGTGGATCAAGACTAGCGAGTTAGATCGGAATTTCCGAGCTTAGATCGGTCAGAATTTGCCGGAGAAGTCTCGGTTCTCACCGGAGTAAAAACAGCCGATCGCGTGGGAAAAACAGAACGAGGCCGGGGTTTTTATAGACGAGGGAGGGCGGCGGGGTGGTTTAGATCGTGTTTGCTTCACCCCCGAGCGAAATTCGGCTGTGATCCGCAGCAATTCCGATCGGTTTGGATTCGGGTGAGAGAGAGTCCAGCGCGGGCGCGAGGTGGAAGACGATCTGGTGGGTCCCGCCTGTCAGCGGAAGGAAGCGGCGTGCGCGGCCGTGGCCTGGCTCCGGCGCTGGTTGGGCCAGCTGGTGGGTTTCGGCCCACTGGCCGGTTTTTTTCTGTTTTCTCTTTTTCTTTTTCTATTTCTTTTCTGATTTGAGTTTAATTTGAATTCCAGTTTGAATTTGAATTTTTGCAAAACATGCAACACGTCCAAAAATTTTTAAATTCCCCTCTTAACATGATTTAGGGTTTTAAATCAAAATTTTGGGGTGTTACAGATCTACCCCCCTTAAAAGAAATCTCGTCCTCGAGATTGGTGGTTCTAAGAAAACAATTCCGGAAATTGTGCCTTGAGCTCATCTTCCCGCTCCCAGGTGGCTTCCTCTTCTGAGTGATGCTTCCACTGCACCTTGCACATCCGGATTCTTTTATTTCTGGTGAGGCATTCCATTGTCTCCAAAATCTTGTATGGTTGCTTGGCATAAGACAAATCCTCAGCTATGTTCACTTCATTCATGGGTAACACCTATTCAGGCGTCCTCAGGCATTTCTTGAGTTGTGACACATGGAATACATCATGCACATCTAATAGACGAGTCGGTAATTCTAGTTGATACGCCACTTCTCCTTTCCTCTCCAAAACTTGAAAGGGTCCGATGTATCGAGGTGACAACTTCCCTTTCACCTTGAACCGACGAAGTCCTCTGATAGGGGACACCTTGAGATAGACATAGTCTCCCACGTTGAAAACGAGCTCTCTTCTTCGTACATCAGCATAACTCTTTTGGCGTGTCTGTGCTATCCTCAAATTGTTGCGAATTTCCCTTACCTTCGCCTCGGCTTCTTGTAGTACTTCTGGACCAAACACTTTACTTTCCCCCGTTTGGTTCCAAAATAGGGGAGTTCTGCACTTCCTCCCGTACAAGGCTTCAAACGGTGACATCTTCATACTAGCTTGATAGCTGTTGTTATAGGAAAACTCTGCATACGGTAAGTTCTTGTCCCAACTCCTATTGTTTTTGAGTGCACATGCCCTTAGCATATCTTCAAGGATCTGATTGGTTCTTTCCATCTGCCCATCAGTTTGGGGATGATAGGTAGAACTAAAGTTCAGATGGGTTCCCATGGTTTCGTGCAACTTCTGCCAGAACCTTGAGGTGAACTGTGTCCCTCGATCCGACACAATCTTCTTTGGCACTCCATGGTAACACACGATCCTTGACATGTACAGCTCTGCCAATTTGGATCCGCTGTAGCTTTCTTTCACGGGGATGAAATGAGCTACCTTGGTGAGCCTATCAATGATGACCCATATCGAATCATATCATGATTGGGTTCTAGGCAATCCCACGATGAAATCCATGCTGATTTCTTCCCATTTCCATTCAGGCACTTTGAGTGGTTGCAATAATCCCGCGGGTCGTTGATGTTCTGCTTTCACCAACTGACATGTGTCACATAGGGCAGCATGTTCCGCGACATCTCACTTCATACCATACCACCAATACCTGCTCTTAAGGTCCTGATACATTTTTGTACTCCCAGGATGAATGGAATAGTCAGAATCATGAGCCTCCTTCAAAATCAATTCACGGATCTCCTTTACTTCAGGCACACAGATCCTTTTCCCGTGCCACACCGTACCTTGTTCATCCTCTCTGAAACCAGGAGCTTTATTTTCCTTGATGAGTTGCCTGATTTCTTGTATCTTCTCATCATTCTTTTGACCCTCGCGTATGTCTCGCTCTAGTGTGGAGTCCACTTCCATGGCGATGGCTTCACCACTATTTACTAGACATAGATTGAGCCTTATAACCTCGTCCTTCAATTCTACAGGCATGTCCTTCAAGCTCAACTTATTGACCTGCACTTTCCGACTCAAAGCATCAGCCACGACGTTTGCCTTCCCAGGATGATAGTTGATGCCCACATCAAAGTCATTGATTAGCTCTAACCATCTCCTTTGTCTGAGGTTGAGATCTGGCTGTGTGAAAATGTACTTCAAACTCTTATGATCCGTATATATCTCTGTCCACCATCTTTTGGAAGCTTTCATACTCATTTGAGGACATTGCACACTGCATCTCTGCGGTAAGTCCCTCCACGAAACAATCTTGTTTCTGCTCATCAGTCTATATGTCCCGTGGGGCATAACGGGATAGTTGAGTAAATTTAGTGAGGTATTCCCTCACCGTCATGTTCCCCTGCTGCAGTCCCAAAAACTCCTTCCTCTTGTTTTTGAGTTCATCTCTTGGGACGTAGTGGTTGCGGAAGCTACACTTGAACTCTTCCCAAGTGAAGTTCTCAGGGTCATGATGGGCAGCCACATAGGCGGTCCACCAATCAGCAGCAGGTCCATGCAATTGATGAGAGGCAAACATTACCCTCTCATACCCTTGGCACTGGATGATCCTCATCTTGCTTTCAATGGTCTTTAGCCAATCATCTGCCTCCAGAGGTTCAGCAGCACTTGCAAACTTTGGAGGTTGGGTTCCTAGAAACTCACTCAACCTTGGTTGGCGTGGTGCAGCTTGTGGAGGTGGAACTTGATGCAAGTTGGCCACCACTTGAGTCAAGTTCTGGATGAGCTGATTTTGATTCTCCAGCATTTGGTGGAGGGGATCAACTCCTTCACGGCGACCACCCCGGTCCTGGCCTCCAGAAAGATGAGGGTTGCATGCCTCATCGTTGTTGTTGGTGGGGTTGGCAGCACGCCCTTTTCCTCTTTCGGCCATCTGGCAGAATCAACCAATGTTAATTTGAAAGCATTTAGTATCATCTTACTACTTTCATTTGTTTGTACTTTGAAGTGTTGAGGCTTTGTTATACTTTTCTGAGGGTTCATTTCTCACACCAAAAATAAATGCAATATTATTTCATGTGGGTTCACACACCAAAGCAAAGCAATCTAAAGACGAGGCTGTGGACAATTGCTCATGGCTTCCACAACTCACGTCACACACCAAGCATTAACACACCATTAACTTAACTTAACGACTCGACTATGCGACATCTTGCTAGCTATGGGAAGGATTCTACACTACTCGTTTTCTTGAGCAGGCTCCTCGGGATCTTCCTCATCATTTCGGCTTCCTTCTGACTCTGCTTTGGGTGGGGAGGCTGTTGGTGGAGAAGTGCGACGACGCCTAATCGCCCGGCGATCTGGGGAGTCAGGAGTCCATGTATCATTCGCGGTGACACATAGTTCATTCCCATCTCCTCTTTCTCTCGCCCTTAAGCAGGCTCGCAGCAATGCCTCCGTTTCCTTCAGGGTGTCCCGAACTTCCTGAAGCTCTTGCTGACACTCTTGCAGTCGAGTGCTGAGCATAGAAGCATCCTCCAAGCACAAGTCCATGAGCTCATGGGAAGTCCCCTGCTGAACCGGCGGGTACTTGTACTCCGTGGTACCACTCTCACGTTGGAGGACATACATGTACTCAGTTTTGTCCAAGTGGCGACGATAAATGTGACTCTGGCAGGTGATGGCCTCCCAGGTGACATCTTTCTCCGCATCGACCTGTGTCGCTCGAAAAGCTGGAGAGTGGTGAATCTTAAGCAGCTGATTTTCGTGTATAATCCTCATCTCTGAGCTCCATTCTTCCCTCTTCTCACGGATGGTCCTGGTGGAGTTATAGTGGATGATTAGCTTGCCCGTGTTGCCAGCGGCTTCGAGCATACGCTGAAGACGGCGTAATAAGCCTCCTACTGCCAATCCGTAGGAAAGGTACGTCACCGGACGGCTCTCCTCTCTTTCGGCATAGGCAACTATGGGAACTCTCCCTCCTGTGGACTTGCGAGCGGTGTGAATCATGCGAACCATCTAAAACAAAAAGAATTTAAAATTAGGTTAGATAAACTCTCAAACAAAAATCCTATTTTGAATGAAAGTTGGGGTAAGATGAAGAAAGTGACTCCATTAAATAACACTTTTCAACACACACCTTGTAAAATAGTTTTTAAGAAAATAGGGCCCTTAAATACGTCTATTTCTACCTAGGTCCACGTTCCTACGGGCAACCTTGGCTCTGATACCACTTCTGTCACACCCGGTTTTTCCGAAGAACAACCAAGTGAATATCACATGTATGCCAGGATCATTTTCTCATACATGTGATGAAAAATAGTGAAGCATCATTTATTACAAGCCAGGTGTCGAATATAAATAAGTCTTACATCGCAAATGTCTCGATGGACAATAATAAGTTCATCACAAGTAAATAAACTAGCAGCGGAATATTATTCTTGAGGGCTCCGTCACAGGCGTTGCCCGGGGGTCTCCATGAACCTAGAAACCTTCTTCAGGTCCAAAGTCTTGGTCATTATACACCACCTCATTATCTTGACCTGAGCAGCAATATAAACCAACAAAATATGCAAGGTTGAGTACCAATGGTACTCAGCAAGTGTGGGAAAATTATATCATGCATGGCTGGAACAAGGAGAGGTTGAACTCATGGTTAAAGCACTACACAATTAATACCTATCACCTTAGCTTATTAGGCACCTACATTACTACACAAGTGAAATGGTCCCAATCTCCCATCCCATCATCATAATCCAATAACCATAACATCGTTTCCAATGTTAAGCTCCCCGCTTAACATCCACAACTTCCAAAACCATCACTCCTCTAATCATGAATAAGTCCAAGCCGCTCTTGACAGTGAGCACGGCTGTCATGACAGTTTTGACTCTGCAGAGTTTGTACCACTGTACCCACATGTAGTGATTTCATCCCCCGTTGCCGGGTGGACTAAAAGAACCTCCATTATGCCAGTGGCTACGAACCACATTCACACTTCCCAGGTGTGTAGCCAGGAGATCACTACGAAGCCTTTACAAAGGGATTCTCGACGAGCGTGGGCCCACTGAGGTTTCACCCCTAACAGCATACAAGAGGCTCGAACCCCGCTGCAGTGGCCCCCTCTTGAGCCTTGCGGTTCATATGGTAGTCCAGCTGACACCTATTCCCCGCACCATCCAACACACCCATACTACGCCGGGGATACACCTAATTAATTGGCCAAGCTGCCCCATCTCAGCATGTGGTTGGCACGGTAAAGCCAGGTTACATGCTCGATGAACCGGTCCTTAGGATCCAGGCAAGTACTAAACACAGACCCGAGTCTCGTGCACCCAGCACACAACAAAAACATCAAACTTGCCTTGATCCCTACCTCTACATAACTCACAATATCTCATTCAAGAGTATGGTAAAATAAACTGATGATCTCATATCCCAAATATCCCATTCTAAGAATGGCTAAGCATATGCATAATAATAAATGACATGATAAAATAAATCCCAACCCAAGCTACAAGGAAACAAGGTAATGCAATTCTAGGGAAACTTCCTAGCATGGGTTTCATATTTCATTTGACAATGCAAATAATTCTAGCTACAAATCCTAGCATAGTATCAAAGTGGTCAAGGACACTTGCCTCCTTCTTGCTGCTCTTGAAATGGGTAGTCCTGATCTTGGAAAGGAACAACTTGCTCTTGAGCAGGTTCTATATCATACCATCACACATAGCAAAAGAAAAACAACAATCCATAAGACATGGTTCACACTTCCACTTCATACAAACCACACATTCATATTTATGAAAGTCATTCTCATTTCTATGTGTTGTGGTTACTCTATGTGTGTTGATTTGTGGCTTGCATGCACTTTTGATCATATGTATATGATTCCTACTTTTGTGTTCACATTTATACTTACATACTATATATATATGAGTTTCCAATTTAAATAAATTCCTTATATTCAATTACTACACTTTTTAGCTACCTAGAATGCATGAAAGGTATTTTCCTTCTCCATATGTGTCTTCATAATTTCTACCAACCCTAAACTGAATTCTTTAGATTTTAGAAACTCCATTTATAATTTATTAGTTGCTATATTTTCAGATTTATTTCCTATGCCTAAATGTGAACTTTATTATGAAAATAACAAGACACATCATCTAAACAGAATAGGTTCTGATCTAAAATATATATTTTTGACCTTTTCCTCTGATGTAAACTATTTTACATTTATTTTCCCTATTTTCAGAACTATTCTTTACTAAAAATGTGTCCCTAAAACTAATAAATGTGAATAATAAATTAAACAGATTCCTTTCAGCCCAAAATATATTTTTATCTCACTCCAAAGTTTTCTAAGTACTGAGAAAGTTTTTAATTTAATTTTAACAATATGTTTGTCCCACTTTTTAAATTTTAAATACTAGCCACATATTCAATTTCCAAAATTAAATATCAAACAGGGTTAAAAAGGTAAACTCACCCCACTACAGGGTCTATAATATTATTTTCAGAATTTCCAGGTGTCTAGCTACACTTATCAGAGGAGTTTTTCCTAATTTTTATTAAGTCCAGGGGCTAAAACTGATTTTTAAATGAATTTACATGATTTTCTGAAGTTCCAGGAGCTAGATCAGAAGTTTTCGGGGCTAGCTCTTATTTGCCCAGAACCCCAGGGGGTAGCACGTAAGATTTCCAGTCTTTATAACGCGGGGCTGATGTGGACCGTCCGATTTTAAACCGACGGCTGAGATTATAACGTCGAACCGGTACGCAGGGATTTAAACCCTACCGTGCGATTTAAAATAAACGGCGCACAAGCGGCCACGTCACTCTGATCGAACGCGGGCGGCGCTGCCGGCGGCGCACGGCGGCGGGAAGCGGCAATCTCGCCGGAAACTTTCGGATCTTCGGGAATTCTTCCTAGAACTGTGATTTTATGGCATAGATCGGTAGAAGGGAGGTCGGGGATCTCACCTTGGGGGTTTTCTTGAGCTCGGAGGTCCTGGAAGGTGATCGGCGACGAGGTCCGAGGTGAATTCACGGCGAGGCTCGTCGGCGCTGTGTTTACACCGCAAGTCACCGAGTTTTCTGCACCTGCAAGGTTCCCCGGAGGCGGTGGATCAAGACTAGCGAGTTAGATCGGAATTTCCGAGCTTAGATCGGTCAGAATTCGCCGGAGAAGTCTCGGTTCTCACCGGAGTAAAAACAGCCGATCACGTGGGAAAAACAGAACGAGGCCGGGGTTTTTATAGACGGGGGAGGGCGGCGGGGTGGTTTAGATCGTGTTTGCTTCACCCCCGAGCGAAATTCGGCTGTGATCCGCAGCAATTCCGATCGGTTTGGATTCGGATGAGAGAGAGTCCGGCGCGGGCGCTGGTTGGGCCGGCTGGTCGGTTTCGGCCCACTGGCCGGTTTTTTTCTGTTTTCTCTTTTTCTTTTTCTATTTCTTTTCTGATTTGAGTTTAATTTGAATTCCAGTTTGAATTTGAATTTTTGCAAAACATGCAACACGTCCAAAAATTTTTAAATTCCCCTCTTAACATGATTTAGGGTTTTAAATCAAAATTTTGGGGTGTTACATTGGAGGATGCTGCTATGCTCAGCACTCGACTGCAGGAGTGTCAGCAGGAGATTCAGGATGTTCGTGACACCATGAAGGAGACTGAGGCATTGCTTCGAGCCAGCTTGAGGGCGAGAGAAAGAGGAGATGGGAATGAACTGTGTGTCACCGTGAATGACACATGGACTCCTGACTCCCCAGACCGCCGGGCGAGCAGGCGTCGCCGCACTTCTCTACCAGCAGCTTCCCCACCCAAAGCGGAGTCAGAGGGCAGCCGCAATAATGAGGAAGACCCCGAGGAGCCAGCTCAGTGATACGAGTCGTGTAGAGTCCTTTCCCTTAGTTCAGCATGTTACCGAGTAGTCAAGTCAATACCTTAGTTAATAGTGTGTTAATGTTTGGTGTGTGACGTTAGTTGTGGAAGCCATGGGCATTTGTCCACAACCTCATCTTTAGTTTGTTTTGCTTTGATGTGTGAACCCCTATGAATTAAGAGTGCATTTATTTTCGCATGAGACGTGAAACCCTCAGAAAATGTAAATATAAAAGGCCTCAAAAGTTTAAGTTTAAACAAGCAAAATTGGGAAGTTAATACGTAATGCTTTAAATTGACATTGGGTTGATCATGATAGATGGCCAGAATAGGAAAGGGTCGTGGTGCCAACCCCGCCAACAACAACGATGAGACCGGGAACCCTCATCTTTCTGGAGGACAGGACAGGGGTGGTCACCGTGAAGGAGCTGATCCTATCCACCAGATGCTTGAAAATCAGAATCAGCTCATCCAGAGCCTAACTCAAGTGGTGGCCAACTTGCACCAAGCTCCACCCCCACAAGCTACACCACGCCAACCAAGGTTTAGTGAGTTTCTATGGACTCAACCTCCAAAGTTTGCATGTTCTGCTGAACCTCTAGAGGCAGATGACTGGCTAAAGACCATTTAGAGCAAGATGAGGATCATACAATGCCAAGGGTATGAGAGGGTGCTGTTTGCCTCTCACCAATTGCATGGACCCGCTGCTGATTGGTGGACCGCTTACGTGGCAGCCCATCATGACCCTGAGAACATCACTTGGGAAGAGTTCAAGTGCAGTTTCCGCAACCATTACATAGCAAGGGGTGAACTCAAAAACAAGAGAAAGGAGTTCTTGGGGCTGCAGCAAGGAAACATGCTGTGAGGGAGTACCTCACTAAATTCACCCAACTATACCGTTATGCACCACGGGACATCGAGACTGATGAGCAGAAACAGGACTGCTTTGTGGAAGGACTTACTGCGGAAATGCAGTGTGCAATGTCCTCCAACGAGTATGAAAGCTTCCAAAAGATGGTAGACAGAGCATTTATCGTGGAGAGGAATCTGAAGGCCTTGGAAAATGAAAACAAGAGGAAGGTGGGATGGTCACACCAAGCCTCGGGTAGCAACACATGCCCACGTCTGATGCAGCAACCCGCATGGCAGACGAGTCGTGTTGTGGTACCCTACTCAGCACCCAGAGGGTACAACCCGAATTTCAGGCCTCCATCAGCGCCAGCACAGCCGCAGCGACAGTTTGTACAGCAGCCTCGTCCCACATATCAACCTCGACCAGCAGTGCAAGGACCACAGAATCAGCCCCAAGACAACAAAGATCAGGCACCTAAGGTTGGGGTGCAATGCTTCAACTGTGGTGAAGTGGGGCACTACGCTCATAAGTGCCCAAAGAAGAAGCCCATGCAGCCGCAACAGTAGAATGTGATGCGAGGACGGGTGAACCACGTGACCATGGAGGAGGCGCAAGAGGCACCTGACGTGGTAATTGGTAAGTTTCCTGCCAATTTATACATTGCAACCCTGTTGTTTGATTCTGGAGCTACCCACTCGTTCATTGCTCAAGGGTTTGTTAAGAGGCATGATCTAGCAACAACACAAATGAACCATATGCTAGCAGTGAACTCTCCAGGGGGAGAGATAAGGACAAGACTAGTGTGTCCCAAGGTGAATCTAGACATTAATGGGGTAGTATTTACTGCAAACCTCATAGTGATAGACTCACAAGGGATAGATATTATTTTGGGTATGGATTGGTTGACCAAACACAAAGCAATAATCCATTGTTCGACAAGAACGGTGGAACTAACTCACCCTAGTTGCACAAGAGTAAAGTTCATAACCATACAAGAGCCTAGGAGGGACATTAAACTCAATCATGTTGAGATGGAAGTGGAGGAGATCAGGATCATCAGGAAATATCCCGATGTTTTTCTGGAGGAGTTGCCAGGTATGCACCCCGATCTTGAAGTGGAATTCTCGATTGAGCTAGTGCCTTGAACAGCTCCGATATACAAGAGGCCCTATCGGATGGACTCCAAACAGCTAGAAGAACTCAAGGAACATTTGAGAGAATTGACAGAGAAGGGGTACATTCGTCCTAGTTCCTCACCATGGGGAGCTCCAGTGATATTTGTGCCCAAGAAGGACGGGACCCAAAGGTTATGCGTAGACTACCGTGCGTTGAATGAAGTAACCATCAAGAACAAGTACCCATTACCCCGCATTGAAGACTTGTTCGATCAGTTGAGGGGAGCTTGTGTGTTCTCGGAAATTGATCTCAGGTCGGGATACCACCAACTTAAGATAAGGCAAACTGATATTCCAAAGACAGCTTTTGTATCTCGGTACGGACTGTATGAATACACCGTCATGCCTTTTGGGCTATCTATTGCCCCGGCATACTTCATGTATCTTATGAGCAAGGTATTCATGGAATATCTGGACAAATTTGTGGTGGTTTTCATTGATGACATTCTCGTCTTCTCCAAAGATGAAGAAGAACATGAGGGACATCTAAGGTTGGTGTTGCAAAAACTGAGAGAACACCAACTATATGCCAAGCTGAGCAAGTGTGAATTTTGGTTGAAGAGAGTGCCCTTCTTAGGACATATAATCTCGGAGGGAGGAATCTCCGTAGATCCCGCCAAGATCGAGGATGTACAGAAATGGAAGACCCCTGAGAATGTCGGGGAAGTTCGAAGCTTCTTAGGATTGGCTGGGTATTATCGATGGTTTATCGAGGGTTTCTCCAAGATTTCGAGACCCCTCACCAAATTGTTGGAGAAGGGAATCACATTCACATGGACACCGCAGTGCGAGATGAGTTTTAAGGAACTGAAGAAAAGATTGACAACAGCCCCATTGCTAGTTATGCCAGATATGCAGAAGAACTTTTCGGTGTACTGCGATGCCTCTGGAAACGGGTTGGGATGTGTTCTCATGCAAGAGGGGCATGTCGTGGCATATGCATCCCGGCAGCTCCGAAAACACGAGACGAACTATCCTACACATGACCTAGAGCTAGCTGCAGTGGTACACACGTTGAAGATTTGGCGTCATTACTTGATGGGGAACAGGACAGAGATATATACGGATCATAAGAGCTTAAAGTATATTTTCACACAGCCAGATCTCAACCTCAGACAAAGGATATGGTTAGAGATAATCAATGACTTTGATGTGGGCATCAACTATCATCCTGGGAAAGCGAACGTCGTGGCAGATGCTTTAAGCCAGAAGGTGCAGGTCAATAGATTTAGCTTAAAGGACATGCCTACAGAATTGAAGGAAGAGGTTATAAAACTCAACCTATGTCTGGTGAATAGTGGTGAAGCCATTGCCATGGATGTGGACTCCACATTAGAGTAAGACATACGCAATGGTCAGATGAATGACGAGAAGATACAAGAAATTAGAGAACTCATCAAGGATAATAAAGCCCCTGGGTTCAGAGAGGATGAACAAGGTACGGTGTGGCACGGGAAAAGAATCTGTGTGCCTGAGGTGAAGGAGATCCATGAATTGATTTTGAAGGAAGCTCATGATTCCCACTATTCCATTCATCCTGGGAGTACAAAGATGTATCATGACTTCAAGAGCAGGTATTGGTGGTATGGCATGAAGCGAGATGTCGCGGAACATGTTGCCCTATGTGACACATGTCAGTCGGTGAAAGCAGAACATCAACGACCCGCGGGATTATTGCAACCACTCAAAGTGCCTGAATGGAAATGGGAAAAAATCGGTATGGATTTCATAGTGGGACTACCCAGGACCCAATCGGGATATGATCCGATATGGGTCATCATCGACAGGCTAACCAAGGTAGCTCATTTCATACCCGTGAAAGAAAGCTACAGCGGATCCAAATTGGCAGAATTATACATGTCAAGGATCGTGTGTTTCCATGGAGTGCCAAAGAAGATAGTGTCAGATCAAAAGACACAGTTCACCTCAAGGTTCTGGCAGAAGTTACATGAAACCATGGGAACCCATCTAAATTTCAGTTCTGCCTATCACCCCCAGACTGACGGGCAGACGGAAAGAACCAATCAGATCCTTGAGGATATGCTGAGAGCGTGTGCGCTCAAGAACAATAGGAGTTGGGATAAGAACTTACCGTATGCGGAGTTCTCCTATAACAACAGCTACCAGGCTAGTATGAAGATGTCACCATTTGAGGCTTTGCACGGGAGGAAGTGCAGAACTCCACTATTTTGGAACCAAACAGGGGAAAGTAAAGTGTTTGGGCCCGAGGTACTACAATAAGCCGAGGCGAAAGTGAGGGAAATCCGCAACAACTTGAGGATAGCACAGACACGACAAAAGAGCTATGCCGATGTACGGAGAAGAGAGCTCGTTTTCAACGTGGGGGACTATGTCTATCTCAAGGTGTCCCCTATCCGAGGACTTCGTCGGTTCAAGGTGAAAGGGAAATTATCACCTCGATAAATCGGACCCTTTCAGGTTCTGGAGAGGAAAGGCGAAGTGGCATATCAACTAGAACTACCGGCTCGCCTATCGGATGTGCATGACGTATTCCATGTGTCACAGCTCAAGAAATGTCTGAGGACGCCTGAAGAGATGTTACCCGTGAATGAGGTTGACGTAGGAGAGGATCTGTCCTATGCCGAGCAACCGGTCAAGGTTTTGGAGACAATGGAATGCCTCACGAGAAATAAAAGAATCCGGATGTGCAAGGTGCAGTGGAAGCATCACTTGGAAGAGGAGGCCACATGGGAGCGAGAAGACGAGCTTAGGGCACAATTTCTGGAATTGTTTTCCTAGAACCACCAATCTCGAGGACGAGATTTCTTTTAAGGGGGGTAGGGCTGTAGCACCCCAAAATCTGCAAAAGGAGGGAATTTAAAATTTTTTGGACATATTGCATGGTGTGCAGAACTTCAAATTCAAACTGGAATTCAAATTCAATTCAGAACAGAAAATAAAAGGAAAAAGAAAAAGAAACCCCACCCAACCGGCCAGTGGGCCGAAAGCCGCCAGCCGGCCCACTATTCCCCCCCCCCCCCGCGCGCCATCCCACAACCACGCGCCCTCTCATCCTCTCACTGAGACGCGGGGCCCGCGTGTCATCTCCTACCTCCCGCGCGCCCCCAACGGCCGGACTCTTCCCCCCGCCCGATAGCAACGAACTCCGCAAACCCGCGCCTGTAAGGGCCTCAGTTTTTGACACCAAATTTGAAGTGTTCATCACCACACCACACACCTCATTTGAGGAAAGATGATGAACACAAATGAAGAGCAAGTAACCACCATCAACATGCTCATTAGAGAACAAACTCACACATTGCAAAAGTGGTATTTCCCACATGTGATATAGGTGGGCGGGACATATGAAAACTCCTACACTTTGCTAAGGATGTCCATGCCAAGTTTCACCCAAACTCCATTCCGTTTTGAGGTCATTTTAGGTATAGTTAGAAAGAGGGCAGTTTGAAACCATATTCAAATTCAAACTGTTTTTATCCCATGAATTTAAAAGTGGGAGGCATATTCTTATTCAGCACATTTTTGTGAGCTCACACACCAATTTTCACTCCATTTGGAGTTGATCTTGACATGAGCTAACTGGGACAAATTCAAACTTTATTTGAATTCAAAACTGAACTTGTGCTGAAATTCACTCAAACCAAACCCAATTTGAATTCTATTCAATTCAAATGGCTCAGGGGTGAATAGTTTGAATCACCAGGGGTATTATGGGGCTCACTGTTTACAACAGTGATTAGGAGTAAATTTCAGAGATTAAAACTCCGGGTGGGACCCACATGTCATAGAGGGAAGAAGATGAAACTTGCACCGAAAGTCAGAGTCTCGGTGGGAAATTCCACCGAGCATCTGTCGGCTGTGCCGCCGAGCAGCTACCGGCGCCACCAGCTGCTTCCCCTCTCAGCGCGCTGGCGCCCAGGGCGGCTTGCTCGCGCCCCCATGCGACCGGCACCGCCTCAGACAAGCAGAAGTCGGCCGGCTTTATCTTCTCGCGGGCAAACCCGAGCAGCGGCATTGTTTCTCGCCGCAGCTCTCTGCTCAATCGGGAAAACCAGCAGAACAAACTCCTCCTTCGTTCCTGAGCTGCTAGACAGCCACCTGAGGTCGCACTCCACCTCCCCAACGCCAGAAACCCCGAGCTCCAACCTCCTTTGCCCGAAAACGATAGCCACCGCGGCGACCTAGCCTCAGCAGAGAGTCAGGCGCCTGTGGGCAGCGTTCCACAGGCGTTTTCACGGTCCAGCGAGAGCGGCAACAGGAGCGCGCGACCACCGTGCTGCTCTCCTCCATGTTTGGAAGCCAACCGTGAAGAATCCGCAGAGAATTTCTAGTTTTTGCTCCGGCGACCGTAACACGAGCTTCAGGTACGGTTTCTTTAAATTCTCGCTCTATGATCTTTCGGAGGTCATTAAATCTTGCACATAGACGCTAGACTAGCCGGCGATCAAGTTCTTTTCTGCATCCGTAGCGTGAGACTATCTAGGAGTGACAAATTTCGAGCTCGATCGAGGGTGGTCATGGCGGGCACGATCGGTCACACGGTGCCGACTGACTTGCCGCCATCCCTGGACCCTTTTAACACCTTGTTGAGCTTCCTAGAGGTACACTGATGCTGTAGGGCCATTTGTTCGAGGTGTTGGCGGGTTTAAAAACCACGGTCGACGGTGCCAAACCTCAACCGAGGCCGCGGCACATCGCCGAGCTATTTCCGGTCACCCCCAGCCCGACCTGACACCACCGACGTGTTCCTCGACGTCGACAACCCCCTGGTGGCGAGTTTCAGACCATGGGAGGTCCGGCAGCGGCGAGCCGGCGAGCCCTGAGTCTGCTCCGGCGAGGTCGGCGGCGCGGACGCGAGAGAACGGCAGGAGGAAGACGAAGCCGGCTGACCCACGTGTCAGCGGCTGAAGAATTTAAATCGGGATCGGGTGTGGCCGGGGATCGGCTGTGCTGGCGCGCAAATACCCTGTGAGCTCCGGTGTGCCGGACACCTCCGCGCTCGATACGTGTGGTATCCCTGGTGTGCCGGACACCCCCGTACTCGACACGTGTCCCCGCGGGCCCCGAGAGTTTAAACTTTTCCCCGATTTTCAGAATTCTTCCAAACTTCAAATCCTCATAACTTTGGCTAGAAAGCTCCAAATCGAGTGAACCAAATTTTGCTGGATTCAGATCTCTGAGTACTTTCCAGCAAATCATGTTTCACTTCATGAAATTCCTTATTTCTCCAGAATTAATTCCTCAAATTTTAAACTGTTAGGAATTTTAACTGGAGGATCCCTTGGAGGAAAATCCTTAAATTTTGCTGGGATGTTCATCAAAATATCCCCGAACTACCATAAAAATTTCAGACCCATTAGAGCTCATTTAATCCACCTAATGGTGTGATTAGTGAAACTGTTCCAGAGAAAATAGAAAATGTTCAGAAACATTTTCAGAATTTTCTCTGAAATTGTTTAGCTCATATCTTTAGTTAGGAACTTCCAAATTAAGTGAGACCAACTCTATTAGAACCCTCTGAAAATCTAGTTTTCAGAAAGTCATAGTTTGTTTCATGAAAATCCTTATAACACCCTAAAAGCCTTCAATTAAGGTCAAGTACATAATTAATTGTGGAGGGCTCAAATGAGCTTTGCTGCAACTAAAACTTGACCAAGTCTCTATTTAGGTTATAAGCAAGCCACAGTAAAAGTTTCACAGTCATAGAGTCTGTCTAGTGGGACTTATAAGCTTCACAAATTTAAAACTTAATACACACACATTTAAATTGATACATATGTTTCTTCTAACATGTAGTCGCTAAGGTCGAGGAGGAACCCGAAGTCCTAGACTTTGTTACTCCGGAGGAACAGTTAGCCTACGACCATGAGCAGCAAGGCAAGCTCCGGTTTGCATTAACCTTTTTACAAATTGTTATTGTTTTGAGCACATACTTGTTTACTTTATTCTTTGCATTAGAGTCTTGTTTGGAAACCCAATTGCATAGCCAAGAACACCATGGGTTGGGTTTAGGATTGCAAACTCTGTTAGCTACTGCATTGCTATGATAGAGTAGGATTCGGTACAAGTCGAGTAGTTGGAACTACTCGCGAGCATAGACTAGAGGCACTCGACTCGGGTAGTGTTAGCACATGAAACACATGGCAAGAAAATGAGACCAAGCGGAGAGTAAGGGCAGCAGGACTTTGGGGCCTGTGTGCTGTAGCTCCGCTTGTGTCGATTGAGGACCGAGCCGTGTGCGGGCCTGTTGAACAAGCTAGAACAGTACCGAAGACCTACCGGCTATATGGGAACCGGGAAACTGATGTAACTCGGGTAGCTGGGTATTGAGGCATTGCCCGTCGTTCAGAGGGTAGGTTGAGAGATCGAGGTGTAAATCGGCTGGCGGCACTGAGATGCGCGTGCAGAGATCTCTTGCTCGGGACGATGGGACCGGTTCAATATTTGGCTAACGGGTGAAAGGTGGTTGCGTATGGCGTCCGTGATGGTTGTTGTAGGCAACATCGAGTACGGGCGTACGTGACGGGTTGTTCGGGTAACCCTGCAGGTGTAAATCGATTATAATCGCCGTCCCTCGTGGTCAGTGAGTACCACTTGTTCACTGTACCGTGACATAGAAAGAACAGGCTAGTCACATGATAAAATGTTGCTGAGTGAATTATGGACATTGATTGTTAATGATATGCTGTAGTTTAGAGCTAACTAAAGTTCACATCAACTTTGGGCAAAGTACATGACAGAAATGCGTTTCTTGTTTGATTGCGGCTCTCTCATGTGCCTTAGCGTAAGGTTCTCCACAACCTGCTGCTAAAACTTGAAAGTAAGGTCCTACTAATTAGGCGAGTCCTTGCAAATGATTTTTACCTCATGTAACCCATCACCCCTCATGTAGAAGTTCCATGTTTAGGTGAGACGGGTCAGACTTGCTGAGCCTTCGTGCTCACTGCTTGTGTTTGAAGCTTTTGCAGGGTTCTATGAGGAAGGGACTCCCGAGGAAGAGACGGAACCCCAGGAGGGGAACTCTGTCGAGTGGGAGTCGTGCACGCCGCAGAGTTAGTGTGTGTTTGTGCTAGCAAGGACACGTTCAAGGGCTGAATGTGCACTTGATGCGTAGTCTACGCCTGTGAGTGTAGACTGAACTTATTTTGATGTAAACATGTTCATAAACTTGTTTATGTAATAAAATTTCGCTTCCGCTTTGTACCTTTGACGTGTGTTATCCGGTGCTGTGCAATGCAGCACCCCTCAGCGTGATCCTGGCTCGACAGGACCAATGGGGTCGTGTCAGCGCTGGTATCAGAGCTCGCTTGAGGTTTAACGCACTACAAAGGTCATCTTTTTCAAAAATCCAGTGAGGAACGAGTTAGTAGCCCGTATAAGGATGTTATTAGTATATAGAAAGTGGCATACTACCTTATTTGTTTGTGTCGGAAAATCGTGTATCTCGGGACGTTTATGTCTTGGTGGGTACACGTAAGCGCTGTCCACCAGTGCGCACAAGCTGAAAGGTGGAGCCCCACGGGTGGCAGATAACCCGACCCGCTTTGATATCCTCTACGACTCTTCATGTCGTTTGGGGTATTCGAGCAACGTCTGTCCCTGGCGTGCGTGGTGCAACTTGGGAGACCCCGTTACGTGGTCTGAAACGTGAACACGTAACTCAAGGCGTGTTTGGCTTGAGAACATCCGGGCGAGTGATGACGGCCGGGTGTACGAACTGTATGGATTCCGGGCTCGGTGTGCAGCCGAGTCTGACGATTGCTTGAGTTTCTGCAGGTAGCCTGACCACGAAACGGTAGACGTGTAGCATCCGTGTGTGAGTGACGTTTAGTGCCACTGAAATAACGAAGCCGGCTAAGTCCGGTATAGGTTTTTCTTTGTGAGGACGTAGTACCGACATAATCTGGTGACGTATTGCCGTCACACCCCATTAAATGAACAACTTCATTTAAAACTTAAAGATTTTGATCTAAAGTCGTAAAACTTGATGAAACTCCTTCCCTTGAACAGGATATTCAAAGTTAACATGTTTCAACTTATAGGTTGTTAAGGACAGAGCACTCTGTTTTCAGCTGAAATTAAGGCTGAAGTTAACCAGAGGTTAGAGGTTGAGTTCTTTCGAGATTGGGGTCGTATGATACATTTCTGGAAAGCTTTGGAAGAGCTTTACCACTCTTCTGTTGTGGTACAGAGGTTTTTCATCCCTTAACCACTCGAAAAATGCAGTAGAGTTGAAACTGTCCAGAAAACAGGACAGAGTAAAGACTCTCTGTAGACTCTCTGTAAATTAAGCATAACTTCCTGCATAAAAATCCAAAATAGAAAATGAGGTAGTTCTGGAAATCTTATGAGATGGGTTACAACTTTGTAACAGGTAGATTTGTCAGATTTAGAACAGAATTAACTGGAATTCTTGGATTTAATCAGTACCTAAAGCAGGGAGGTGCTGTCCAATTTTCTTCAGAAATTCTGTTAACTTTGACATCTCATAACTTTTAAACCAGGACAGATCTTAGGCCAAGCAAATACTTTCTGGAAAGCTATTGAAGTTAGCTTTAACTTTGATGTTGAGCTCCAGAATTTGTTTTGCTTTTAACATGGCCTAAATCAGGTTGAAATGGAAACTGGTCAGGGCTGTCATGAGAACAGCAGATCAGCAGTCAAATTTGTTTAAAATTTGAACTGTGTTTCCAAGTTTTATGGGTTCAATGACATGTCTTATGTTATAAATCAGTGGATTACTGTTTAAATAGATATTTGACATTTCTCAAATATATTTTTACAGATGACAGCAGATAAGCAATCGGAGAACGGATGGGTGTTGTCCCACTGTTCTCACCGTAGCGGCTACCCGGAAGCATTGTGGCAAATGCTCCAATATTTCGGGTACAACCAGATGCCGCAATACTTCGCCAAGGAAGAAGGCGAAGAGGGAAACAAGACGTGGGCGATCCATGTCGATGTCCCTGCAGGACCTACACCCCGCGGTTGGGTACCGTTCACCGTCACAGTGAGAGGAAGACAACCGGAAGGGATGTGGCAAGTGGCAGCCCGTGACACCATGTCACGTTTCTGCCAACTACACGTGCAGGCTATGGAGGGCACTCCATACGGGCTCGTTCCGGTGGAGGGACGGGCTCAGCATGTGTGGGAAGAGAGGTACCTGGAGGCAACGGACCCAAGTTGCCCAAGGTACAACCCCACGGAGGCAAACCTTAGCCTCCAGATGAGGGCGGGAAACGCCGTGATGGACAGCCAGGCTGTTCATACGGAGCATCTCGCCACGAAGCTCAAGGAGTGCACGAGCCGTGGAGACCATTTCGAGAGTTCTCACAGTGCACTTCGCAATGTGCTCCTTCCGACGATCAAGCGACTGAATGAACAACACAATCAGTTGCACCGTCTGAAGAAGGCGAAGAGAAAAAGCCGTGTCGACATCGCGGCATTGCAAGAACTGGTACAGAACCTGACCCAGCAGAATGAGGACCTTGCTCAAGAGCGAGATGACGCTATTGAGGAAGGGCAAGGCTGGGGAGAAGATTACAACCAAGCCATGGACGAGGTGCATGCATTGCAGAACCTCGTGCCTCCGGTATTGGGCATACCGGTGGTCCTGGGCCTTCCAGCAATGGGAGAACCCGGGATGGGAGAAGAGGTGGTAGATCCAGAGCCACCAGCAGAGGTACCGGGGGAGGACGACCCACAGGAGGTCGAGTTCTACTCCGAGTAGGGGGTTACAGTTGCCATGTAAGGCAGCCAGGGTAGTGTAGCCCAAATTTTGTAATCGGTGACATGTCGTGTAGACAGTAGCGTATGTATAGGTAGTGACGACATGAGCACGACTTCTCGGAGACCCGAGAATAATGTATCTTGTATAAAGTTTATGCTTTATCAATATATGTAAATGTTGTGCAAATCAATCATGTATCACTTCAATACCTACTGTTGCTTATGGAATTTTAAGTAAGACATGTGCTAATTGCTGCTGTGTTGAATTTCAGAATGACGCGTACTCGTGCCAACCCTGATGTTGGGGGTACTAGCCAAGGGGGAGAGACCTCCCAACATCCTCCTGAGGACTCCTCGGGACAGCAGCAGCAACAGCAGCAACAGCAACAGCAAACACCGCCACCGCCACTGCCAACGGTTACATTGGCCGACATCGTAGCGGCAATGGCGGGTTCACATCAGCAGCAGACGGAGTTGCTGCAAACGCTTATCGCCAATACGTCTCGCCCAGAGAGACGTCAAGATCGTGAGGAGCGCCAACAGAGCTCCTACTCCGACTTCCTGGCTACTCATCCCCCGGTATTCTCAAGGGCGGATGAACCACTTGACGCGTACAACTGGCTCCGCGCCATAGAGATGAAGTTCGGGCTGCTCCAGATAAGCGAGCAGCGCAAGACTCAGTTCGCGGTCCAGCAGCTCCAAGGATCCACGAGCGCGTGGTGGGCCAACTTCTGTGCTTCACAGCCCGCCGACCGAGTGATGACCTGGACGGAGTTTCGGACGGCCTTCAGGGCCTATCATATATCGCCAGGTTTAATGAAGAGGAAGACGCAGGAGTTCTTGCACCTGCAACAAGGGAGCCGGAACGCGCTGGAATACTCCAGGGCGTTTAACGATCTCGCGCTATATGCGTCGTATCATGCAGATACCGACGAGAAGCGGCGGGACCACTTTTACCAGGGGCTTAACCCGCTCCTGAAGGACAAATTGGCGATGTTCAATCGCGGCAGCCTCAACGACATCATTGATGCTGCGATTGTTCAGGAGGACTCCGGCAAGGAGTTGGCGGCGGCAGAGCGAAAGCGAAGCGCGCCGCAGAGCAGCGGAGTAGGAGGCGGTCCTTCTCAGAAGTTTCGGATGGTGAATCGCCCACCATCAGGTCCACGCTGGCAGCCACCACCGCGGTCGATGCCGTTCCGCAGTCGGCCGTACTCTTCACCTGCATTCAGGCCGGCACTGCCAGTACCACCTCCGCAACAACAACAGCAGCGGGCGATGCCGCGTGCGTATGCACCTCAGCAGCGCATGCCGGGCTTTCGTCCCCTGAGCACTACAACAGCGGCCACATGTTACAAGTGTGGTCGTCCAGGACACTTCGCAAGCAGTTGCCCGGAGAGGCAAGGCGGTGGAGTGGCACCGCAGTTTCCGGGGAGGAATCAACCCCGGAACCCTACTAATGCGCGGCGGGCAAACCCTAGGCCCGGCACCGTCCACCAGCTTGCCATAGAGGACGTGCCGGAGGGCGAGCCAATCCTTGCGGGTATGTTCCAACTCCACCAGCATCCCGCTATAGCACTGTTTGATTCAGGCGCCATGCATAATTTTATTAGCCAAGCTTTCATTGCTAAACACAGCTTGGCAATACTACCCACTGATAGTCCATATTTAATTTGTTCACCGGGTGGGAAGATTTCAGCAAGCGTAATGGTCTCCAAAGCACCATTATGCTTAGCGGGTAGAGTGTACCCCACGTCTCTCATTATCTTAGAGGGACAGAAGGTCGATGTCATCCTAGAGATGTCGTGGTTAACCCGCCATGGAGCTGTTTTAGACACCGTCCTTCGAGTCGTGCACTTAAACTCAGAAGTGCACGGGTCTCACTCATTATTTCTGGACAGTCCAGAAATAAAACTTCCAAGTGTCTATCAGTCCACAACTATCAGATTGGAAGATATTCCAGTAGTCCAAGAGTTCCCTGACGTATTCCCGGATGATTTGCCGGGGATGCCACCCGATAGAGAGGTGGAGTTCAAGATTGAACTTGTACCGGGAACCATGCCAATATCCCGAAGGCCGTACAAGATGGCGCCCAAGGAGTTGGCTGAACTGAAGACTCAGCTCACGGACCTTCTGGAGAAGGGTTTTATTAGGCCGAGCTCCTCACCATGGGGATGTTCGGCATTGTTTGTGAAGAAGAAGGATGAGACGTTACGGCTTTGCGTGGACTATCGTCCATTAAATGCCGTAACCATCAAGAACAAGTACCCATTGCCACGGATCGACATGTTGTTTGATCAGTTGGTCAAAGCAAATATCTTTTCCAAGATGGACTTAAGATCCGGGTACCATCAGATTAAGATAAGGGCTGAGGACATCCCGAAGACGGCTTTCTCGACGAGGTACGGACTTTATGTGTACCTGGTCATGTCCTTCAGCCTCACCAATGCTCCAGCTCACTTCATGTACTTGATGAACTCGGTATTCATGCCGGAGTTGGACAAGTTTGTCGTGGTCTTCATCGACGACATCCTGGTGTATAGAAGTCGGAGGAAGATCACAAGAAGCATCTGCGTATAGTCTTGCAACGGCTGCGGGACCACAATTTATACGCGAAATTCAGCAAATGTGAGTTTTGGATATCGCAAGTGCCTTTTCTCGGGCATATCATCTCAGCGGAGGGTATCGCTGTAGACCCGAGCAAGATCACTCAAGTGCTGAATTGGAAATCCCCGAGAACTGTTCACGAGGTACGGAGTTTCCTCGGACTCGCGGGATATTATCGGAGGTTCATTCCGAACTTCTCGAAGATTGCCAAGCCAATGACAGAGCTGCTGAAGAGGGCTACCAAATATGTTTGGAGTCCAACATGTGAAGCAGCATTCAAGGCTTTACTCAAGCACCTGATATCAGCACCGGTTTTGTCGCAGCCAGACACAACAAAACCGTTCGATGTGTACTTCGATGCATCCGGCATTGGGCTCGGATGTGTGCTGATGCAAGATCGAAGAGTGGTCGCGTATGGATCACGGCAGCTTAGAAACCATGAGCAGAATTATCCAACTCATGACTTGGAGCTCGCTGCCGTGGTACTTGCACTAAAAATGTGGAGGCACTACCTACTCGGTAACCTCGTACATTTATATACCGACCACAAAAGCCTCAAGTACATATTCACTCAGAAGGAGCTGAACATGAGGCAACGAAGATGGTTAGAACTGATAAAGGATTACGAGATAGAGATCCATTATCATCCGGGCAAGGCAAACGTAGTGGCAGATGCGCTGAGCCGCAAGTCACACGTCAACAATCTGACCATCACACCGTTGGAAGAGAGCGAACCACTACTACATGTGATTCCACACGGAGCTCTCTACAACCTAGCTTTGATCCCCACCATCCGTGAAGAGATAGCGGCAGCCCAGAAGAATGACAAGGGCATGTCACATTTGCGGAGACGTGTAGACAGTGGGGAACTGAAATGTTTCCGGAAGGACGGAGATGGCGTCCTATGGTCCAAGGACCGGATCGTCGTACCCCGTAACCCGGAATTACGGAAGAAAATCTTTGATGAGGCTCACTTGTCAAAGTTTTCTATTCACCCCGGCAGCAACAATATGTATCAAGAACTCAGAAGCAAGTTATGGTGGACACGGATGAAGTGTGAGACTGCAAAATACGTGTCCGAGTGTCATACATGCCGAAGGGTGAAGGCAGACCACATGCGAAAACCGGGACTGCTACAACCACTTGGCATTCCTGCCTGGAAGTGGGAGGATGTGAGCATGGAATTCATCGTCGGTTTACCCACCACCTTGCTGAAACATGATTCTGTGTGGGTGATCGTCGATCGGCTCACCAAAGTTGCCCATTTCATCCCGGTCAACACCAACTACAACGCCAAGAAGTACGCTGAACTGTACATCTCACGGATCCTATGCTTGTACGGCGTACCCCTTACCATCATATCGGACCGGGGCACTTTATTTGTGTCCCGTTTTTGGGAGCAGCTGCACGCTGCCTTGGGGACGAAGCTGATCCATAGTTCAGCATACCACCCGCAGACGGATGGACAAACGGAGCGGGTAAATCAGATTTTAGAACACATGCTACGAGCTTGCGCTATCAACCACGGCAAGAATTGGGATGATCGTTTGCCGTTAGCCGAGTTCTCGTACAACAATGGGTACCAAGCCAGCATCAAGATGGCGCCCTATGAGGCGCTATACGGGAGGAAATGCCGCACACCATTGAATTGGTGTGAGTCTGGTGAAAGGGTTACCTTCGGGATTGACCTTGTCAAAGGGAAGGTTCGACTGATTCAAGCGAACCTAAAAGCCGCCCAATCCCGTCAGATACAGTATGCGGACCGGAGAAGGCGCCCGTTACAATTTGAAGTTGGAGATCACGTATACCTACGGGTGTCTCCGATGAAGGGCGTAAACAGATTTGGGGTGAGAGGAAAGTTGGCACCCCGATTAATCGGTCCATTCCAGACTACCGAAAGATGTGGATCAGTGGCATACCGGCTGAAATTACCAGAAGCACTTTCCGGTGTGCACGGCGTCTTTCACATTTCCCAGCTGAGGAAGTGTCTCAAGCTATCAACTACCGTTCAGCTGGAGGATATTGAAGAACTGCAACCGGATCTCACCTATCGGGAGGAACCGGTGCAGATTATCGATGAAAAGGCCCGAACCACACGCAACTGTACATTGTGGTTCTACAAGGTTCTATGGAGTAATCACTCCATGGACGAAGCGACATGGGAGAGCGAAGAATTTCTTCGCGCTAACTACCCCAACTTTTTCACGTCGCATATCCGGTAATTTTCCACCGTCCTCTCTCTCATTTTCACCTTATAATCTCGGGACGAGATTCTTTTAAGGGGGGGGAATGTAAGGGCCTCAGTTTTTGACACCAAATTTGAAGTGTTCATCACCACACCACACACCTCATTTGAGGAAAGATGATGAACACAAATGAAGATCAAGTAACCACCATCAACATGCTCATTAGAGAACAAACTCACACATTGCAAAAGTGGTATTTCCCACATGTGATATAGGTGGGACGGACATATGAAAACTCCTACACTTTGCTAAGGATGTCCATGCCAAGTTTCACCCAAATTCCAAACCTTTTTGAGGTCATTTTGGGTATAGTTAGAAAGAGGGCAGTTTGAAACCATATTCAAATTCAAACTGTTTTTATCCCATGAATTCAAAAGTGGGAGGCATATTCTTATTCAGCACATTTTTGTGACCTCACACACCAATTTTCACTCCATTTGGAGTTGATCTTGACATGAGCTAAGTGGGACAAATTCAAACTTTATTTGAATTCAAAACTGAACTTGTGCTGAAATTCACTCAAACCAAACCCAATTTGAATTCTATTCAATTCAAATGGCTCAGGGGTGAATAATTTGGATCACCAGGGGTATTATGGGGCTCACTGTTTACAACAGTGATTAGGAGTAAATTTCAGAGGTTAAAACCCTGGGTGGGACCCACATGTCATACAGGGAAGAAGGAGAAACTTGCACCCAAAGTCAGAGTCTCGGTGGGAAATTCCACCGTGCAGCTGTCGGCTGTGCCACTGAGCAGCTACCGGCGCCACCAGCTGCTTCCCCTCTCCGCGCGCTGGCGCCCAGGGTGGCTTGCTCGTGCCCCCATGCGACCGGCACCGCCTCAGCCGAGCAGAAGTCGGCCAGCTTTATCTTCTCGCAGGCAAACCCGAGCAGCGGCATTGTTTCTCGCCGCAGCTCTCTGCTCAATCGGGAAAACCAGCAGAACAATCTCCTCCTTCGTTCCTGAGCTGCTAGACAGCCACCTGAGGTCGCACTCCACCTCCCCAATGCCAGAAACCCCGAGCTCCGACCTCCTTTGCCCGAAAACGATCGCCACCGCGGCGACCTAGCCTCAGCCGAGAGTCAGGCGCCCGTGGGCAGCGTTCCATAGGCGTTTTCACAGTCCAGCGAGAGAGGCAACAGGAGCGCGCGACCACCGTGCTGCTCTCCTCCAAGTTTGGAAGCCAACCGTGAAGAATCCGCAGAGAATTTCTAGTTTTTGCTCCGGCGACCGTAACCCGAGCTTCCGGGACGGTTTCTTTAAATTCTCGCTCTATGATCTTTCGGAGGTCATTAAATCTTGCACATAGATGCTGGACTAGCCGGCGATCAAGTTCTTTTCTGCATCCGTAGCGTGAGACTGTCTAGGAGTGACGAATTTCGAGCTCGATCGAGGGCGGTCATGGCGGGCACGATCGGTCACACGGTGCCGACCGACTTGCCGCCATCCCTGGACCCTTTTAACACCTTGTCGAGCTTCCTAGAGGTACACTGATGCTGTAGGGACGTCTGTTCGAGGTGTTGGCGGGTTTAGAAACCACGGTCGACGGTGCCGAACCTCAACTGAGGCCGCGGCACGTCGCCGAGCTATTTCCGGTCACCCGTAGCCCGACTTGACACCACCGACGTGTTCCTCGACGTCGACAACCACCTGGCGGCGAGTTTCAGACCATGGGAGGTCCGGCAGCGGAGAGACGGCGAGCCCCGAGTCTGCTCCGGCGAGGTCGGCGGCGCGGACGCGAGAGAACGGCGGGAGGAAGACGAAGCCGGGTGACCCACGTGTCAGCGGCTGAAGAATTTAAATCGGAATCGGGTGTGGCCGGGGATCGGCTGTGCTGGCGCGCAAATACCCTGTGAGCTCCGGTGTGCCGGACACCTCCGCGCTCGACACGTGTGGTATCCCCGGTGTGCCGGACACCCCCACGCTCGACACGTGTCCCCGCGGGCCCCGAGAGTTTAAACTTTTCCCCGATTTTCAGAATTCTTCCAAACTTCAAATCCTCATAACTTTGGCTAGAAAGCTCCAAATCGAGTGAACCAAATTTTGCTGGATTCATCTCTCTGAGTACATTCCAGCAAATCAAGTTTCACTTCATGAAATTCCTTATTTCTCCAGAATTAATTCCTCAAATTTTAAAATGTTATGAATTTTAACTGGAGGATCCCTTGGAGGAAAATTCTGACATTTTGCTGGGATGTTCACCAAAATATCCCCGAACTACCATAAACATTTCAGACCCATTAGAGCTCATTTAATCCACCTAATGGTGTGATTAGTGAAACTGTTCCAGAGAAAATAGAAAATGTTCAGAAACATTTTCAGAATTTTCTCTGAAATTGTTTAGCTCATATCTTTAGTTAGGAACTTCCAAATTAAGTGAGACCAACTCCATTAGAACCCTCTGAAAATCTAGTTTTCAGAAAGTCATAGTTTGTTTCATGAAAATCCTTAGAACACCCTAAAAGCCTTCAATTAAGGTCAAGTACATATTTAATTGTGGAGGGCTCAAATGAGCTTTGCTGCAACTAAAACTTGACCAAGTCTCTATTTAGGTTGTAACCAAGCCACAGTAAATGTTTCACAGTCATAGAGTCTGTCTAGTGGGACTTATAAGCTTCACAAGTTTAAAACTTAATACAAACACATTTAAATTGATACATATGTTTCTTCTAACATGTAGTCACTAAGGTCGAGGAGGAACCCGAAGTCCTAGACTTCGTTACTCCGGAGGAACAGTTAGCCTACAACCAAGAGCAGCAAGGCAAGCTCTGGTTTGCATTAACCTTTTTACAAATTGTTATTGTTTTGAGCACATACTTGTTTACTTTATTCTTTGCATTAGAGTCTTGTTTGGAAACCCAATTGCATAGCCAAGAACACCATGGGTTGGGTTTAGGATTGCAAACTCCGTTAGCTACTGCATTGCTATGATAGAGTAGGATTCGGTACAAGTCGAGTAGTTGGAACTACTCGCGAGCATAGGCTAGAGGCACTCGACTCGGGTAGTGTTAGCACATGAAACACATGGCAAGAAAATGAGACCAAGCGGAGAGTAAGGGCAGCAGGACTTTGGGGCCTGTGGTGCTGTAGCTCCGCTTGTGTCGATTGAGGACCGAGCCTTGTGCGGGCCTGTTGAACAAGCTAGAACAGTACCGAAGATCTACCGGCTATATGGGAACCGGGAAACTGATGTAACTCGGGTAGCTGGGTATTGAGGCATTGCCCGTCGTTCAGAGGGTAGGTTGAGAGCTCGAGGTGTAAATCGGCTGGCGGCACTGAGATGTGCGTGTAGAGACCTCTTGCTCGGGACGATGGGACCGGTTCAATATTTGGCTAACGGGTGAAAGGTGGTTGCGTACGGCGTCCGTGATGGTTGTTGTAGGCAACATCGAGTACGGGCGTACGTGACGGGTTGTTCAGGTAACCCTGCAGGTGTAAATCGATTATAATCGCCGTCCCTCGCGGTCAGTGAGTACCACTTGTTCACTGTACCGTTACGTAGAAAGAACAGGCTAGTCACATGATAAAATGTTGCTGAGTGAATTATGGACATTGATTGTTAATGATATGCTGTAGTTTAGAGCTAAGTTCACTTCAACTTTGGGCAAAGTACATGAGAGAAATGCGTTTCTTGTTTGATTGCGGCTCTCTCATGTGCCTTAGCGTAAGGTTCTCCACAACCTGCTGCTAAAACTTGAAAGTAAGGTCCTACTAATTAGGCGAGTCCTTGCAAATGATTTTTACCTCATGTAACCCATCACCCCTCATGTAGAAGTTCCATGTTTAGGTGAGACGGGTCAGACTTGCTGAGCCTTCGTGCTCACTTCTTGTGTTTGAAGCTTTTGCAGGGTTCTATGAGGAAGGGACTCCCGAGGAAGAGACGGAACCCCAGGAGGGGAACTCCGTCGAGTGGGAGTCGTGCACGCCGCAGAGTTAGTGTGTGTGTGCTAGCAAGGACACGTTCAAGGGCTGAACGTGCACTTGATGCGTAGTCTACGCCCGTGAGTGTAGACTGAACTTATTTTGATGTAAACATGTTCATAAACTTGTTTATGTAATAAAATTTCACTTCCGCTTTGTACCTTTGACGTGTGTTATTCGGTGCTGTGCAACGCAGCACCCCTCAGCGTGATCCTGGCTTGACAGGACCAATGGGGTCGTGTCAGCGCCCCCATCCCGAATTCTGGTCCCGGACGTCTCCAACTCGATCCCAACAGACCGCCGCCCTCCATTGCCTATATAAACGCCGACAATCGCCCTGTTCCCCCCCCCCCCGATCGGCCGTTCTTCTCTCCGGTGAGAACCGAAGATTTAATCCCCGTTTTCTTTTGATCATTGCTCGGATTATCTGATCTAACGCGCTGATCGTGCTCCACCGCCCCCAGAGAGCCCTGCACGTGAAGGAAGCGACAAGTTTCGCGCCCTAGCATCTGTTCTGACATGCACCGAAGATCGTCGCCGTTGAAGCTCGCCGCCGACCGACTTCCAGGACCTCCGAGTGCTGTAAAACCCCTCGGTGAGCGTCCCCTACCCCTCCGGAGCCGATCCATGCAAAAATATGCGAGTTCTCACATGTAGCGGCAAAAGCCGAGGCTGCGCCGGCGAGATCGCCACCCCCCCCCCCACCCCCGCGCCGCCGCGCGCGCGGGCTGGCTCCGGCCAGGGCGACGTGGCCCCTTGAGGGCCGTCTATTTTAAAGCGCACGGTAGAATTAAAACCCGTGCGTACCGGTTCGATGATCTAATCTGAGCCGTCCACTTTAAATCGGACAGTCCACATCAGCCCTGCGTTATAAAGGCCGGGATTCTTACGCGCTACCCCCTGGGGATCTCGGAAAATACGAGCTAGCGCCAAAAACCTCTGATCTAGCCCCTGGAACTTCAGAAATTCTTGTAAATTCATTTAAAAATCAGTTTTAGCCCCTGGACTTAATAAAAATTAGGAAAACCCCTCTGTTATGTGTAGTTAGACCACTGGAAATTTATGAAATAGCAAATTAGACCCTGCAGTAGGGTAGACTTACCTTTTTAACCCTATATGATATTAAATTTAGAAGTTTGAATATGTGACTAGGATTTAAATTCAAAAGGTAAGGCAAACACATGTGCAAATTCAAATTTAAACTCTCCTAGCACTTGGAAAACTTTAGAATGAGTTAAAAATAGATTTTAGGCTGAAATAAAATCTGTCTAAATGTTGTTCATATTTATTAGTTCTAGAAACACATTTTTAGGCTAGGAAATAATTCTGAAAACTGATAAAACAAATTTAAATTAGTTCACATCAGGGGAGAAGTTCAAAAATATATTAGTTAATATTTTAGATCAGAACCTATTCTGTTTAGATGATATGTTCTACTATTTAATATTAAAACTCACTTTTAGGCATAGAAAATAAATCTGAAAAATATAGGAAAATAGGTATGCATAATTAGAAAATGATAAATGAAGTCTCCAAATCCAAAAACTTCAGTTTAGGAGTTGGTAGAAGATCTGAAAACCTATTTGGAGTAGTAAATTACCTTTCATGCAAACTTGGTAGCTAAGAAGTGTATTAATCAAATATAAAGAATTTGTTCAAATTAGAAACTCATATATAGTGTGCAAACAGAAATCTGAATACAAAAGTTAGAAATCATATACATATGTTTAAAAGTGCATGTAGGCCAAAAATCATCACATGTAGAGTAACCACAACACTTAGAAATGTGAATGACTTTCATAGGTATGTATGTGTGGTTTGTATGAAGTGAAAGTGTGAACTATGTCTTATGGATTGTTGTTTTCTTTTTCTATGTGTATTGGCATGAGTAGAACCTGCCCCAGAGCAAGTTCTCCCCTTCCAAGACCAAGACTTTCCATTCCTAGAGCAGCAGGAAGAAGGCAAGTGTCCTTGACCACTTTGATCCTTTGCTAGGATGTGTAGATAGAATTATTTGCATTGTCAATTGAAATATGAAACCCATGCTAGGAAGTTTCCCTAGAATTGCATTACCTTATTTCCTTGTAGCTTGGGTTGGGATTTATTTTATCATGTCATTTATTTATATTCTTATGCTTAGCCATGCTTAGAATGGGATAATTGGGATATGAGATCATCAATTTATTTACCTTACTCTTGAATGAGATATTATGAGTTATGTAGAGGTAGGGATCGAGGCAAGTTGGATGATATGGTTGGTGCTGGGTGCACGAGACTCGGGTTTGTGTTTAGTACTTGACTGGATCCTAAGGACCGGTTCATGGAGCATGTAACCTGGCTTTACCGTGCCAACCACATGCTGAGATGGGGCAGCTTGGCCAATTAATTAGGTGTATCCCCGGCGTAGTATGGGTGTGTTGGATGGTGCGGGGAATAGGTGTCAGCTGGACTACCATATGAACGGCAAGGCTCAAGAGGGGGCCACTGCAGCGGGGTTGTGACACGACCCCACGGTCCTGTCGAGCCAGGATCACGCTGAGGGGTGCTGCGTTGCACAGCACCATATAACACACGTCAAAGGTACAAAGCGGAAGCAAAATTTTATTACATAAACAAGTTATGAACATGTTTACATCAAAATAAGTTCAGTCTACACTCGCGGGCGTAGACTAAGCATCAAGTGCACGTTCAGCCCTTGAAGGTGTCCTTGCTAGCACACACGCACACTAACTCTGCGGCGTGCACGACTCCCACTCGACGGGGTTCCCCTCCTGGGGTTCCGTCTCCTCTTCGGGAGTCCCTTCCTCATAGAACCCTGCAAAAGCTTCAAACACAAGCAGTGAGCACGAAGGCTCAGCAAGTCTGACCCGTCTCACCTAAACATGGAACTTCTACATGAGGGTAATGGGTTACATGAGGTAAAAATCAGTTGCAAGGACTCGCCTAATTAGTAGAACCTTACTTTCATGTTTTAGCAGCAGGTTGTGGAGAACCTTACGCTAAGGCACATGAGAGAGCCGCAATCAAACAAGAAACACATTTCTCTCATGTACTTTGCCCAAAGTTGAAAAGAACTTTAGTTAGCTCTAAGCTACAGCATATCATTAACAATCAATGTCCAGCTTTCAATCAGCAACATTTTAACATGTAACTAGCCTGTTCTTTCTAAGTCACGGTACAGTGAACAAGTGGTACTCACTGACCGTGAGGGACGGCGATTATAATCGATATACACCTGCAGGGTTACCCGAACAACCCGTCACGTACGCCCGTACTCGATGTTTCCTACAACAACCATCACGGACGCCGTACGCGACTACCTTTCACCCGTTAGCCAAATGTTGAACCGGTCCAATCGTCCCGAGCAAGAGGTCTCTGCACGCGCATCTCAGTGCCGCCAGCCGATTTACACCTCGAGCTCTCAACCTACCCTCTGAACGACCAGCTATGCCTCAACACCCAGCTACCCGAGTTACATCAGTTTCCCGGTTCCCATATAGCCGGTAGGTCTTCGGTACTGTTCTAGCTTGTTCAACAGGCCCGCACATGGCTCGGTCCTCAATCGACACAAGTGGAGCTACAGCACACAGGCCCCAAAGTCCTGCTGCCCTTAACCTCCACTTGGTCTCATCTTCTTGCCATGTATTTCATGTGCTATCACTACCCGAGTCAAGTGCCTCTAGCCTATGCTCGCGAGTAGTTCCAACTACTCGACTTGTACCGAATCCTACTCTATCTTAGCAATACAGTGGCTAACGAGGTTTTCAATCCTAAACCCAACCCATGGTTTTCTTGGCTATGCAGTTGGGTTTCCAATCAAGACTCTAATGCAAAGAATACCAACAATATTCAAAGATGTGCTCAAAACAATAAACATTTGTAAAAAGGTTAATGCAAACCGGAGCTTGCCTTGCTGCTCTTGGTCGTAGGCTAGCTGTTCCTCCGGAGTAACGAAGTCTAGGACTTCAGGTTCCTCCTCGACCTTAGTGACTACATGATAAGGGCAATATATGTATCAATTTAAATGCATTTGTATTAACTTTGAAGTCGTGAAGTCTATAACCCTTGCTAGACAGACCCAATGACTGTGAAACTTTTACTGGGGCCTGGTTACAACCTATACAGAGATTAGGTCAAGTTTTAGTTGCAGTAAAGCTCATTTGAGCCCTCCACAATTAATTATGTCCTTGACCTTAATTGGAACTCTTAGGGTGTTCTAGGAATTTTCATGAAACAAACTATGACTTTCTGAAAACTAGATTTTCAGAGGGTCCTAATGGAGTTGGTCTCACTTAATTTGGAAGTTCCTAACTAAAGATATGAGCTAAACAATTTCAGAGAAAATTCTGAAAATGTTTCTGAACATTTTCTATTTTCTCTGGAACACTTTCACTAATCACACCAATAGGTGGGTTAAATGAGCTCCAATGGGTCTGAAATTTTTATGGTAGTTCAGGGATATTTTGGTGATCGTCCCAGCAAAATTTCAGGATTTTCCTCCACAGGATTCTCTAGTTAAAATTCCAAACAGTTTAAACTTTGAGGAATTAATTCTGGAAAAATAAGGAATTTCATGAAGTGAAACTTGATTTGCTGGAAAGTGCTCAGAGAGCTGAATCCAGCAAAATTTGGTTCACTAAATTTGGAGCTTTCTAGCCAATGTTATGAGGATTTGAAGTTTGGAGGAAATCTGAAAATCGGGGAAAAGTTTAAACTCGCGCGTGGGACCAGGGGACACGCGTCGCACGCCGAGGTGACAGCACACCGCGGCCCACAAGGATTTTGCGCGCCAGCACACCCGATCCCGGCCGCAGCCGGATCCCGATTCAAAATATCTCCCGCTGACAGCTGGGGTCCACCCCCTTCTTCAACCTCGCGACGCCCGCGCTCCGCCGCCGAGGGACCTTGTAAAGGTCCCAAAATTATGAATACAAAGAAACACTTGTTTGCAAAGTTTTGTTTCATGTGTATGAAATTTGGGACTTGTTAAAACTTTTTCTCACATGTGATAACACACATGAGGGCTTTCTTCACACAAGTCAAATGTTCATTTGAGAACTTGGAACCCTAGAGGGGTCTAAAACAAGGATGGGAAGTTCCCATATGTGTGAGAAAACAAAAATCAGATTTGGAACAATTTGTTCAAACAAAAGTTCAAATGAGAAAAACACAATGGAATTCAAAACTGTTGTGCTAAAAATCTCATTTGCAGCAGCCAAAATAAAAATCAGATTTCATATTTGAATTCCTTGAGTCCAAATTAGGGGGTGTGCAAAGTTTCATGATTTATGGAAATAGTTTGCAGCCCATTTTGCAAAATGGACATTAAAAGACAAAGAATTCAAATGCATGTTTGAATTTGGATGAAACTTGACCAATTATCCAAATGCATACCAGATTTGAATTCCCACAATTGAATTCACTCAACATTCAAACTTGGGAGATATTTGGAGAGAGGATAAGGAGGACTGATCAGTGGGTCCCACATGTCATTGTGTGAACTGAAAGCTTGCAAAATATCTCAGTGTTGGGTCTCTGTTTTGCCTCCCCGGGTGATCGACACCGAGGGCAGCACCGGTCGACACCGGGCAGCGCCGAGCCACCACCTGCTTCACCGGTGGGCGCCTGGTGAGCTGCTTTCTTCTTCTTATCACCTCGGCCGTGTCCTCTTACCACAGCCCCGAGGAACCACTCCGTTTCTTCTCCCCTCGCGCCCTTAACAGCACCAACGCCGCCGCCGTCGTTTGCTCGACAGCCGGCTCAAACAGGCGCGAACAACAGCTGGTCAATAGCCAGATAGCACCGGCGCAGCTCCCTATCCCTCCTCAACGCGTCCCCGACCGATGATCGGTTCTCCTACCCCGGGTACACCACGGCCGTGCGGCGGCCGAACAAGGATCGATTGGGAGGCGTCCGTGGACAGCTCAATCTGGTGAGTATCACGACCAAGTGCCGGCGCCTCTGGACGCGCCAAGGCACCATGCTGCTCCCCTCCAAAGATCAGACCGTGCCATGCATCACCGGGAGGGAATTTGGAAAAATTGCTCCGGCGTACTCCCTCTGACCTTCCGGCACGGTAATCCCGAATTCCTCTTCAATTCTCGATATTTGTTCATCACAGTTTGCACGAAGGGTCCAAAGTAGTAGGCGATCCTTTGCTCTTCACGTTTCTAGCCTCAAACTGCACCTAGAGCGAGTATTTCAGGATTTTCTACCGGCAACCGAACCGGGGGACCGCGGTCGCACGGTGAAAGCAGATTTACCATGGTTCCCGAATGTTTTTGAGGCTAGGACGAGCTTCCCCATCGTTCACTGGTGCTGTAGCACCATTTTGTCGAACTGTTGGTGCACTAGGATGGCCGGCCGACGTCGCCGATGAAGTACCGGGCTGCCGCAGCGTCGCTAGCTACCATAGAGGTTTTGTCGGCTCGGGGAAACCTTACCATCATGCTCAGCAGGGCAGGTTAGGCTCTGGCGGCGAGCAAGGGCTCGAGCAGAGGCCGGGAGATCGAGTTCCGGCGATCTCCGGCGCGGGCACCCTGAGCGCGGGAACTGACCCGAGGTAGAAGAAGGGGTCAGCGGTCCCAGTCGTCAGCGAGAGAGAGTTTAAAACCCTGATCCTCTGTGGCTGTGGGATCCCGTGTGACTGCACAGAGGAATATGTGTGGCCCCGTGTGCCTTTGATTCTGTAAGTGACACGTAGCCGGACCCACCGTCAGCGTTTAAACATTTCTGGAATTTCCAGTTTCCAGTTCAATCTTTGAAGAGCCATAACTTTGTGTGGGGATGTCCAAAAATTGTGAAACAAATTTTGTTGGATTCCTCTCAATAAGCACTATCCAGGGGTGCAGGCCAATAATTATGAAAATCCCTGGATTTGGCTCCTTAATTCATATAAAGAAAATTTTGTAGGATTTATTCCAGGAGTTCTATGTAGTGGAAAATTCCCAAATTTGGGCAGGAGGGTCTCCCAAAAATACTTGAACTCCAGTAAAAATTTCAGATGCAGTGGACCTCATTTGCTTGGTCAAATGTGGTGTTAATTCCTTATGTCTCTGAAAATTTGAAAATAGAACAGAGCTCATTTTCAGATCTTCCTAATTCATGTAAAGCTCATAGCTTTTTGTAGAAACCTCCAAATTTAGTGATTCAAATTGGGTTAGATTCAGATTGACAAACTCTATCCAATTATGCAACCCAATTTGTATGAAAGTCTTTATTTAATACTGGAAAATTCTTTAAAGCTTTTCAGCAAAAGAATTTTAGAGGGAGTTTGGTTTATCCAAAAATCTTCAAATTTCGCCAGAATATTCTCTAGGGTGTTATTAGACTCCTGTAAAAGTTTCAGCTCATTTGGAGTTGAATTGATCAGGGTAATTCAGATTGTAATTCCTGTATTCAAATGAATACAGAAACATTTTCAGAGAATTTTCCAAAACTTGTAAATTCAGTTCTGGGAAATTCCTAGCTCCAAGAATCCTAGGAAAATTCATGTAGACTCTATAAACTATAATTGCAATTGTGGTTCACTGAGTTTGACATGAACATGGATTTTACCTCAGGATTAATTCATCTTTGACTAAACACTTAGAGAATTATTCTGAATAAACCATTCCATGAAATGTGCTAAAGTTTTGTCCAGAGGACTTTCTTGGGACAAGGAACTCACATGAAAATTCTCAGCTCCATTAGAGCTCTGGATCACCACTGTCATGTGTGATGTCTTAAGGTGATCAACACTTAAGTGGGAAGAAGCACTCAACACTTGATCTTAGTGTTTAAGCCCAACCCAAACCACTAGCACCAGTGTCATTTTAAATTCTAAACAAACTTCCAGTTTTAAAATGGTCATTTGATCTTATGAGCAAAAGCTTTTCAATTAAATACATATGCATGATCATATAGTGTAGCATATACGTGAAGAAGGTGAGAAGAACTTGAGGTGAAGATCAAGGAGGGAGGAAATCAAGTGATCAAGCTCCAAGTGATCGTCACTAACTGATTGTAACAGTAGTCACCTGCAAAACAGGCAAGCCCCGGTTTGCATTTGAACCGTTTTATAAAGCATTTTCAATTGTAGAGATCATAGCTTTGCATCGTTGATTGCATTACGTCTAGATGATATTGAAAACCCCACTTGCATGACCAGAAACACCTAAGAGAGGAAGGGTAGAATAGCAACTCCTCGAAGGAATTTGGCTACGCTAATGTTAGTAGGAAAGGCCCGGTAGAAGACGAGTTGTTGGAATCTACTCGCGAGTTTAGGGCTGGTTTACTCGGGACGGGTCCGAATTAGAAAAGATGAGGAAAGTTCACACTTAAGAAATGGAGACCGGGCAGGGATGTTTAGATGCAACAGGTTGCAGGTCGTGCATGCATAGCCCTGCCTGTGTCGGTTAAGGCCCGTCCGTGCTTGGCCCTGTTGGACAAGTTTGAGTTGTGTACCGGGCACATACTGGCTATATGGGACCCAGGAAACCGATGTACCTTGGGAGATCCATAGTGGAACTTTTCCAACTGCCTTAGGCTTTCGGCGTCAGGGTAGCAGGAGGTACCTCGCTCAAGAACATACCACAGCGGGTATGTACCTTGAGGGAGCTTGCGTACTCGGGGCAGTTGGACTGCGTCCAATGTGGAAGATCTTGGGAAAGGTGGCCGCGTACAACGTCAGTCGAGGTTGCTGCCGGCAACTCGGAGTACGGGTGTACGTGTCGTGTAGTCCGGACGTGTACTGATTCGAATCACCGTCGCTCGCGGTCATATGAGCATACTTGTCCACTGCGTCTTGACGTAGTAAGAACTGAACTGGTTATTCTTTTGAACTTGATAAGGCTGTGCTATAACTTGTATTGCAACCATGATTGAATTAGAGATAGGCTCATTAAACTTTACTTTCACTTTGTGCAAGGAGCATCGTAACAAAGCGTTTCTTGTTTGATTGTGGAGTTGCGATGCTTTTTGGCTCAAGGTCTGCACAATGAGGCTAAAAACCTGAAAGTTAAGGATCAACTTTAGGCGAGTCCTTTATGCAAATGTAGCCGACCCAATTGCAACCGTCGTGCATGTAGAGTTTCTTGTTTAGGAGAGACGGGTCAGACATGCTGAGCCTATGTGCTCACGCTTGCTATATAAGTGGTTTTGCAGGTTAACAACGATGCTGAAAGAAGGTTGTCCGGTGTGACTCGGGGACTCCCGAGTCAGGTAACACATGGAGAACCCAGCTGCTGCTGCTTGTCTTCGTGTTGCTAGCGAGAGGAGTCCGCGGACTGGACTTCATCTCGAGTGCTCTTAGTTATTCGACGTGAGTTGATATAGACTTCCGCTGTAGTTACTTGATGTAAAGTATTTACAAAGCAAAACTTGTAAGCTTCCACTATTGTTTTATGTAATACATTGTTCCTCATATGTGTGCTGTTGGGTGCCGCACAACACGGCACCACCCAATGCGATTCCCGGGCGAGTGGCCTGTCTCGGTTGACGGGTCCGCCTCAGCTGGTATCAGAGCCGCATTGGTAATAGCACACGGAATAAGGATGGTATTACGAAAAAAATTTAGGTTACGGTGAGGATACGGTACTAGGCCCACATAAGGATTACTATTAGCTTAATATAAAGGTGGCAACCTAACTTATTTGTTATGTCAGAAAATCGTGCATCTCGGGACGATTTATGTCTTGGGGGGTGCACGTAAGCGCTGTCCACCAGTGCGCACAAGCTGAAGGGTGGAGCCCCACGGGTGGCAGGTAACCCGATCCGCTTTAGTATCCTCTACGACTCCTCATGTCGTTTGGGGTACTCGGGCAACGTCTGTCCCAGGCGTGCGTGGTGCAATTTGGGAAACCCCGTCACGTGGTTAGTAACGTGAACACGTAGCTCAAGGCGTGTTTGGCTTGAGAACACCTGTGCGAGTGATGACGGATGGGTGTAAGAACTGTATGGATACCGGGTTCGGTGTGCAGCCGGACCTGATGATTGATTGTGACATATGCAGGATTAACCACGAAACCGTAGTACGAATAGTACACGTTTGCGAGTGACCGTTTTAGTGCCACCTAAGATACGTTTATGCCGGTATAATCCGGTTAGGATTTTCTTTTGGTGAGGCTACGTAGTACCGACATGCTTCTTACGGTGCATCGACGCCGTACTAAACTTTATAACTCCTTTCCTTGAAGAAATGACTCATGAACTAACTTTCAACTAAAAATGGAAGTTTGAAACAAATATTAGTTACTGAACTCTTATTTTGAGCTAAGATTCAAATGAGAGGAAGACTAGGCTTCAAAGATTTCAAAAACAGAGTGCTCTGTTTCCAGCAGAAATTTGTGCTGGACTTCAACAGAGCATAAATCTGGGTAGCTTGACCCAATTAAGGTGTATTATACAGTCCTGGAAAGATTTTCAAGTAATCTACAACTTCTTTGTAGACCTCCAGAGCTAAATCACATGCTAAATGGGTAGAAAGTTCAGAGTAAGGTAAACTGTCCAGAACCAGGACAGCAACAAAACCTCTCTGGACCTTTCTGTTTTTAAGCCATAACCTTCTGTAGAGAAACCCTTAAGAAGCTTATGATACACCATCGGATAGGTTATGAAATGTGCAACATTGTTGTAGTTCAAAGTTTGTTCAGGTTCTTATTGTATTTACATATACAACTGTGATAAAATCAGCCAAGTACACAGGAGGTGCTGGCAAATTTTATCCAGGAATTCTGTCAACTTTGGAAAATCATAACTTTTAATCCGGAGATGATCTGGGGGCATATGAGTACTCGTTGGAAAGACACTGAAGTTAAATTTAACTTTGGTATTCAACTTGAGTTATGAAAATGCTCTTAACTAGATCAAAATCTGGAGATAGTGCATAAAGGTCTGTCCTGTACAGATAGGCTGGATAGTTATGCCTACTAAGGAGTTTGTAAACATGAATTTTGTTACTGCTTTCATAAAGTTTTGACATAATCATGTTTCCATTAGTCTCACATACTGCTGAGTTCTTGTTTAACTCATCTCAACTACATTTTGCAGTATGGTTCGTACTCGCTCTAGGAGTAGGGCCGGAAGTTCTCGTCGAGATGGTGATGCTTCTATTCCACCGTCGGAACCACCATCCACGGGATGGATGGATCTTATGACTCGAGTTGTCAAGTCTAATCAAGAGAACGCTAGGCTACTCCAAGAAGCAACGCAAGAACACACACGCTTACTCCAAGCTTTGGTACAGCAAGGCATACTCCAAAACACGCAACGAGTCGTTCCACCTCGGAACGCTTATCTGGATTTCTTGGCGACTCAACCGCCAATTTTTACTGAAGCCACCGAACCTGTGGAAGCAGATCAATGGCTTCGTGTCATGGAGTCCAAATTTGGAGTATTCAAGTGTGATGAATACCAAAAGACAAAGTTTGCCGCTCAGCAACTCCATGGGGCCGCCGGAAACTGGTGGGTGGATCATATTACCACCATTCCGGAGGACCATCAAGTGACATGGTGGGAGTTTTGTGAAGCCTTTCGTACACATTACATACCATTAGGTATTGTCAAGGCAAAGCGGGAGGAATTTTTGGGCTTGAAGCAAGGGGGCATGAGTATCCTCGAGTATGTCAGAAGATTTAATCTTTTGGCCCAATATGCTCCCGAGTATGTGGCGATAGAAGAGGCACGGTGTGACCTATTCTTCCATGGCCTGAGTGCCATATTACAGGAAAAGCTGGCCGTACACAATAACGGCAGTTACACCGATATGGTCGATGCGGCTTTCATTCAAGAGAAGCCGACACTTAAGTGGCAAGCGGAGAAGAGAAAGATGAGTGAGATCGAGCAGGCTACCACAAGTTATGTGCCTCAGAAGTACCGTTTGGTGTATCAAACGCCACCCGGTGAAAGATGGAGGCCACCTGTACGATGAACTCCTCAGAGATTGATTGCTGGTCAAGTTCTACAACTTGCGCCACCTCCACAGCTGCAGCATCAGACGGTGGTTTGTGCTCCATCGCTGCAGCCATATGTACCTAGCAGTCCACCGCAAGTCAACGAAGAACCGGAGAGGCATCCGTGTATTACTTGTGGGCGTAAGGGCCATTATGCTAGGCAATGTTCGGAGGGAATTCAAGGATGCGGGTCATCATATTTACAACAATACGACTCGTATCTTAATCTGCAGATAGGAGGGCAGATAAGGGGCAATATTCACTATATGGTGATTGATGATGTTCCGGAGGGAGAAGCCGCTTTAGCAGGGATGTTTTCTCTGAATCAGCTACCGGTTTTAGTTCTCTTTGATTCTGGTGCCACACATAACTTCATTAGCCAATCTTTTGTGGCTCAACATCAGCTCCAAACAGTTTATACAAAGAGGCAATACCTCATATCTTCGGCCGGGGGAAGCAGTACCGCAAGTGAGGTTGTCTCCAGAGCACCTCTTTGTTTGGGGGGTAAAATATACCCTACGACTCTCATTATTCTTGAGGGTCTGAAGATCGACATCATTTTGGGGATGTCGTGGTTGAATTATCACAGAGCAGTTCTTAACATCAGCTCTAGGACCATTGAGCTCAACTCCCCACAGCACGGTCTTCATATATTAATTCTAGGCGCCAGACGGCAGCAGATTGCCACAGTGAACCACACGGAAGTTGTCAAGATAGTGGACATTCCGGTGGTACGTGAGTATCTGGATGTGTTTCCCGAAGACTTACCGGGCATGCCGCCCGAACGAGACGTTGAGTTCAAGATTGAACTTATACCGGGAACAACACCGATATCACGAAGGCCGTACAAGATGGCACCCAATGAACTGGCAGAATTGAAGACACAGCCGAATGACCTAATGAGCAAAGGCTTTATACGACCGAGTTCGTCACCTTGGGGTTGTTCAGCATTGTTTGTCAAGAAGAAGGACGAAACACTATGGCTTTGTGTTGATTATCGTCCTTTGAACGCCGTTACCATCAAGAACAAGTATCCACTACCTCGCATTGATATGCTCTTCGATCAATTAGTGGGTGCGAAGATATTTTCAAAGATGGATCTTCGGTCCGGATATCACCAGATTAAAATCCGGGCAGAAGATATTCCGAAGACGGCATTCTCAACGAGATACGGGCTGTATGAATATCTCGTTATGTCTTTTGGTTTGACCAACGCCCCGGCACACTTTATGTACCTGATGAATTCAGTGTTCAAGCTGGAGTTGGATAAATTCGTCGTTGTCTTCATCGACGATATCTTGGTGTACTCCAAGTCAGAGGAAGAACATGCTGAACATCTGCATATTGTGCTACAAAGATTGCGAGATCATCAGCTCTATGCAAAATTCAGCAAGTGTGAATTCTGGATTAATCAAGTACCTTTTCTCGGACATATCATTTCAGCGGAGGGCATCGCTGTAGATCCGAGTAAGATTATCCAAGTGCAGAAATGGGAGTCACCAAAGTCAGTACATGAAATCCGAAGCTTCCTCGGTTTAGCGGGTTACTACCGGGGAATTATTCCGAGTTTTTCCAAGATTGCTAAACCGATGACGGAATTATTAAAGAAGAATACCAGATTTGTATGGGGTGCTGCGTGTGATCAAGCTTTCAAGACTTTAGTGAATCATCTCACAACAGCCCCAGTTCTTGCTCCAGCCGGATACGACAAAGCCATTCGACGTTTATTGCGATGCATCTGGCATCGGTCTTGGCTGCGTGCTGATGCAAGAAAGACGAGTGGTCGCTTATGGATCTCGTCAACTCAGAACTCACGAGCAGCATTATCCAACTCATGATCTTGAGTTAGCTGCCGTGGTCCTTGTTTTGAAGATGTGGAGGCATTACTTGCTCGGAAATCTTGTACACCTCTACATCGACCACAAGAGCTTGAAGTACATCTTCACTCAGAAAGAACTGAACATGAGGCAACGAAGATGGCTAGAGCTCATTAAGGACTATGAACTTGAGATTCATTATCATCCAGGAAAGGCGAATGTGGTCGCCGATGCGCTCAGTCGTAAGGCGCATATTCATCACCTGACTATTGCCGAAATGGATGATGAAGAACCAAGCCTCCGTGTCATCCCATATGGAGCTCTCTATAATCTCGCTCTCATTCCTACTATCCGAGAGGAGATCGTGGAAGCTCAACGAAAAGACAAGGGTATGTCTCACATACGGCGGAGGATAGACAACGGAGAAATGAAGTGCTTCCAGAAGGACGATGAAGGTACTTTGTGGTTCAACGACCGGATTGTAGTACCCCGGGATATGGGACTACGGAAGAAAATTTTGGATGAAGCTCATTTGTCCAAATTTTCCATTCATCTGGGCAGTAATAAAATGTACCAAGATCTCCGGAAGAAGTTTTGGTGGACACGTATGAAACGTGAAGTTGCAAAGTACGTTTCAGAGTGTGATACGTGTCGAAGAGTCAAGGCCGACCATATGAAGAAGTCAGGCCTGTTGCAGCCATTGCAAGTACCGGCATGGAAGTGGGAAGACTTGAGTATGGACTTCATCGTCGGGTTGCCGATGACCTCCCACAACCATGATTCGATTTGGGTAATTGTGGATCGATTAACCAAATCAGCACATTTCATCCCTGTGCATACTAGGTACAACGCAAAGCAGTATGCGGAGCTGTACATAGCACGGATCTTGTGCCCACATGGAGTTCCCCGCACCATTGTGTCAGATAGAGGATCGCTGTTCGTAGCCCGTTTCTGGGAACAGCTACACGCCTCCTTGGAGACAAAGTTGATTAGAAGCTCTGCATATCACCCTCAAACCGATGGGCAAACTGAGAGGGTGAATCAAATACAGGAAGATATGCTAAGGGCGTGTGCCATCCACCACGGTAAGAGCTGGGATGATCACTTACCGCTGGCGGAGTTCTCGTACAACAACGGATATCAGACGAGCATTAAAATGGCACCATATGAAGCTCTATACGGCCGGAAGTGCCGTACACCATTGAATTGGTGTGAATCCGGTGAACGCGTAATGTTCGGGGTTGATCTTGTCAATGAAGCCGAAGAGAAAGTTCGGATAATACAAGAGAACCTCAAAGCTGCCCAATCTCGTCAAAAGAGCTACGCGGACCAGAGACATCGACCACTGCATTTCGAAGTCGGAGAGCACGTGTATCTTCGTGTGTCTCCGATGAAGGGGATTCATCGGTTCGGTGTCAAGGGGAAACTTGCTCCCCGATTCACCGGTCCGTTTACTATCACGGAGAAGTGTGGAACTGTAGCCTACCGGCTGGAACTACCGGCAAGCCTTGCCGGTATTCACGACATATTTCACGTGTCCCAGCTGCGGAAGTGTCTCAAGTTTACCGCTGCCATCCGCACTGAAGGCATTGACGAGTTGAAGCCGGATCTCACCTATGTTGAGCAACCTGTACAGATTATCGACGAAAAGACCCGGACCACTAGGAACCGGACTTTGAAATTTTACAAAGTCCTGTGGAGTAATCATACCCTGGAAGAGGCGACGTGGGAAACCGAAGATTACATCCATAAGAATTATCCGGAGCTTTTGTCATAAACCTTGTAATTACCTCCCACCTCGTTCCTCTTTTGAATCTCGGGACGAGATTCCTTTTAACGGGGGAGGAATGTAAAGGTCCCAAAATTATGAATACAAAGAAACACTTGTTTGCAAAGTTTTGTTTCATGTGTATGAAATATGGGACTTGTTAAAACTTTTTCCCACATGTGATAACGCACATGAGGGCTTTCTTCACACAAGTCAAATGTTCATTTGAGAACTTGGAACCCTAGAGGGGTCTAAAACAAGGATGGGAAGTTCCCATATGTGTGAGAAAACAAAAATCAGATTTGGAACAAATTGTTCAAACAAAAGTTCAAATGAGAAAAACACAATGGAATTCAAAACTGTTGTGCTAAAAATCTCATTTGCAGCAGCCAAAATAAAAATCAGATTTCATATTTGAATTCCTTGAGTCCAAATTAGGGGGTGTGCAAAGTTTCATGATTTATGGAAATAGTTTGCAACCCATTTTGCAAAATGGACTTTAAAAGACAAAGAATTCAAATGCATGTTTGAATTTGGATGAAACTTGACCAATTATCCAAATGCATACCAGATTTGAATTCCCACAATTGATTTCACTCAACATTCAAACTTGGGAGATATTTGGAGAGAGGATAAGGAGGACTGATCAGTGGGTCCCACATGTCATTGTGTGAACTGAAAACTTGCAAAAGATCTCAGTGTTGGGTCTCTGTTTTGCCTCCCCGGGTGATCGACACCGAGGGCAGCACCGGTCGACACCGGGCAGCGCCGAGCCACCACCTGCTTCACCGGTGGGCGCCTGGCGAGCTGCTTTCTTCTTCTTATCACCTCGGCCGTGTCCTCTTACCACAGCCCCGAGGAACCACTCCGTTTCTTCTCCCCTCGCGCCCTGAACAGCACCAACGCCGCCACCGTCGTTTGCTCGACAGCCGGCTCAAACAGGCGCGAACAACAGCTGGCCAATAGCCAGATAGCACCGGCGCAGCTCCCTCTCCCTCCTCAACGCATCCCCGACCGATGATCGGCTCTCCTACCCCGGGTACACCACGGCCGTGCGGCGGCCGAACAAGGATCGATTGGGAGGCGTCCGTGGACAGCTCAATCTGGTGAGTATCACGACCAAGTGCCGGCGCCTCTGGACGCGCCAAGGCACCATGCTGCTCCCCTCCAAAGATCATACCGTGCCATGCATCACCGGGAGGGAATTTGGAAACATTGCTCCGGCGTACTCCCTCTGACCTTCCGGCACGGTAATCCCGAATTCCTCTTCAATTCTCGATATTTGTTCATCACAGTTTGCACGAAGGGTCCAAAGTAGTAGGCGATCCTTTGCTCTTCACGTTTCTAGCCTCAAACTGCACCTAGAGCGAGTATTTCAGGATTTTCTACCGGCAACCGAACCGGGGGACCGCGGTCGCACGGTGAAAGCAGATTTACCATGGTTCCCGAATGTTTTTGAGGCTAGGACGAGCTTCCCCATCGTTCACTGGTGCTGTAGCACCATTTTGTCGAACTGTTGGTGCACTAGGATGGGCGGCCGACGTCGCCGATGAAGTACCGGGCTGCCGCAGCGTCGCTAGCTACCATAGAGGTTTTGCCGGCTCGGGGAAACCTTACCATCATGCTCAGCAGGGCATGTTAGGCTCTGGCGGCGAGCAAGGGCTCGAGCAGAGGCCGGGAGATCGAGTTCCGGCGATCTCCGGCGCGGGCACCCTGAGCGCGGGAACTGACCCGAGGTAGAAGAAGGGGTCAGCGGGCCCAGTCGTCAGCGAGAGAGAGTTTAAAACCCTGATCCTCTGTGGCTGTGGGATCCCGTGTGACTGCACAGAGGAATATGTGTGGCCCCGTGTGCCTTTGATTCTGTAAGTGACACGTAGCCGGACCCACCGTCAGCGTTTAAACATTTCTGGAATTTCCAGTTTCCAGTTCAATCATTGAAGAGCCATAACTTTGTGTGGTGATGTCCAAAAATTGTGAAACAAATTTTGTTGGATTCCTCTCAAAAAGCACTATCCAGGGGTGCAGGCCAATAATTATGAAAATCCCTGGATTTGGCTCCTTAATTCATATAAGGAAAATCTTGTAGGATTTATTCCAGGAGTTCTATGTAGTGGAAAATTCCCAAATTTGGGCAGGAGGGTCTCCCAAAAATACTTGAACTCCAGTAAAAATTTCAGATGCAGTGGACCTCATTTGCTTGGTCAAATGTGGTGTTAATTCCTTATGTCTCTGAAAATTTGAAAATAGAACAGAGCTCATTTTCAGATCTTCCTAATTCATGTAAAGCTCATAGATTTTTGTAGAAACCTCCAAATTTAGTGATTCAAATTGGGTTAGATTCAGATTGACAAACTCTATCCAATAATGCAACCCAATTTGTATGAAAGTCTTTATTTAATTCTGGAAAATTCTTTAAAGCTTTTCAGCAAAAGAATTTTAGAGGGAGTTTGGTTTATCCAAAAATCCTCAAATTTTGCCAGAATATTCTCTAGGGTGTTATTAGACTCCTGTAAAAGTTTCAGCTCATTTGGAGTTGAATTGATCAGGGTAATTCAGATTCTAAGTTCCTGTATTCAAATGAATACAGAAACATTTTCAGAGAATTTTCCAAATCTTGTAAATTCAGTTCTGGGAAATTCCTAGCTCCAAAAATCCTAGGAAAATTCATGTAGACTCTATAAACTATAATTGAAATTGTGGTTCCCTGAGTTTGACATGAACATGGATTTTACCTCAGGATTAATTCATTTTTGACTAAACACTTAGAGAATTATTCTGAATAAACCATTCCATGAAATGTGCTAAATTTTGGTCCAGAGGACTTTCTTGGGACAAGGAAATCACATGAAAATTCTCAGATCAATTAGAGCTCTGGATCACCACTGTCATGTGTGATCTCTTAAGGTGATCAACACTTAAGTTGGAAGAAGCACTCAACACTTGATCTTAGTGTTTAAGCCCAACCCAAACCACTAGCACCAGTGTCATTTTAAATTCTAAACAAAGTTCCAGTTTTAAAATGGTCATTTGATCTTATGAGCAAAAGCTTTTCAATTAAATACATATGCATGATCATATCGTGTAGCATATACGTGAAGAAGGTGAGAAGAACTTGAGGTGAAGATCAAGGAGGGAGGAAATCAAGTGATCAAGCTCCAAGTGATCGTCACTAACTGATTGTAACAGTAGTCACCTGCAAAACAGGCAAGCCCCGGTTTGCATTTGAACCGTTTTATAAAGCATTTTCAATTGTAGAGATCATAGCTTTGCATCGTTGATTGCATTACGTCTAGATGATATTGAAAACCCCACTTGCATGACCAGAAACACCTAAGAGAGGAAGGGTAGAATAGCAACTCCTCGAAGGAATTTGGCTACGCTAATGTTAGTAGGAAAGGTCCGGTAGAAGATGAGTAGTTGGAATCTACTCGCGAGTTTAGGGCTGGTTTACTCGGGACGGGTCCGAATTAGAAAAGATGAGGAAAGTTCACACTTAAGAAATGGAGACCGGGCAGGGAGGTTTAGATGCAGCAGGTTGCAGGCCGTGCGTGCATAGCCCTGCCTGTGTCGGTTAAGGCCCGTCCATGCTTGGCCCTGTTGGACAAGTTTGAGTTGTGTACCGGGCACATACTGGCTATATGGGACCCAGGAAACCGATGTACCTTGGGAGATCCATAGTGGAACTTCTCTAACTGCCTTAGGCTTTCGGCGTCAGGGTAGCAGGAGGTACCTCGCTTAAGAACATACCACAGCGGGTATGTACCTTGAGGGAGCTTGCATACTCGGGGCAGTTGGACTGCGTCCAATGTGGAAGATCTTGGGAAAGGTGGCCGCGTACAACGTCAGTCGAGGTTGCTGCCGGCAACTCGGAGTACGGGTGTACGTGTCGTGTAGTCCGGGCGTGTACTGATTCGAATCACCGTCGCTCGCGGTCATATGAGCATACTTGCCCACTGCGTCTTGATGTAGTAAGAACTGAACTGGTTATTCTTTCGAACTTGATAAGGCTGTGCTATAACTTGTATTGCAACCATGATTGAATTAGAGATAGGCTCATTAAACTTTACTTTCACTTTGTGCAAGGAGCATCGTAACAAAGCGTTTCTTTTTTGATTGTGGAGTTGTGATGCTTTTCGGCTCAAGGTCTGCACAATGAGGCTAAAAACCTGAAAGTTAAGGATCAACTTTAGGCGAGTCCTTTATGCAAATGTAGCCGACCCAATTGCAACCGTCGTGCATGTAGAGTTTCTTGTTTAGGAGAGACGGGTCAGACTTGCTGAGCCTATGTGCTCACGCTTGCTATATAAGTGGTTTTGCAGGTTAACAACGATGCTGAAAGAAGGTTGTCCGGTGTGACTCGGGGACTCCCGAGTCAGGTAACACATGGAGAACCCAGCCGCTGCTGCTTGTCTTCGTGTTGCTAGCGAGAGGAGTCCGCGGGCTGGACTTCATCTCGAGTGCTCTTAGTTATTCGACGTGAGTTGATATAGACTTCCGCTGTAGTTACTTGATGTAAAGTATTTACAAAGCAAAACTTGTAAGCTTCCGCTATTGTTTTATGTAATACATTGTTCCTCATATGTGTGCTGTTGGGTGCCGCACAACACGGCACCACCCAATGCGATTCCCGGGCGAGTGGCCTGTCTCGGTTGACGGGTCCGCCTCAGACCTCGCCGGAGAGCTCGCAGCCGGCTTCTGTACAGCTCCAAACTTCTCGATTCTGGCCGCCCCTGCCTACTTTTACTCGGGGAACAGGATTCTAGGGTCAGCTGCTCATGACAATGGCCGGAGCATGGTCGGCGACGAGCCGCCACCTCGGAACGACTTCGGCCATGTCGGCTGACTTCTCTAGCACCTCAGCTACTTGGGAAACCGGTCGGGGAGCACCAGTGGACCTCAGAGAAGGTCGACATGAGCTCGAGACAGCTCGGGGAAGGCCCGAAATAGGTCTTCACCGTGCGCCCGATGCCACCCGTTCATTCCGCCATTGGTAGACCTCAAATTACGCCGGGTACAGAGGTTCTCCGGCCCAGAGTTGTGAAGGCAACTTGTGCGTTACCGTGTCTAGCTCGTGTGAGAGCGGCTTGAGGCCCTCTAATCCTTTCTAGAGCACGAATTAAACAGAATCGTAACCCAAAGGTCGTTCTGCACACAGAAAGGGGAAAAGTGGAAATTCGCCGCCGGTGAGCAACCACTCGAGCTGTGGCTCGGGGATGAGCAGCACCGGTCACCAGCGCGTCCAAGGGTGCCTTGGCTCGGGCGTGACAACGCCCTGGTTGGTCTGTCCACGAGAGCCCGGGGTGCGGCGGTTCCAACTCCCGAATTTGATCTTTCGGCACAGCCGATATCAATCGGTTTCAACTGAATTCTAGCAACGGGGAGGACGGAGGAAGGTCTCTAGTACATTGCTGGGGCTTTGGAGTGGACGGAGGGAGCTGCGATCGGTGTTCTCCGATTGATTCCGAGCTGCGGAAAATTTCGGCTGGCGCTGAGTTCTTGCGGGAAAGAACGGCGATGCCTCGGCCGAGGAGGGGGGCAGGCGCCTTAAGAAGGCTCTGCACCGCCTCGCGCCCGCGCGTGGGCAAGCAGCTGCTGGCGCGACCGCTGCCCTCGGTGGCGATCACCGCTGTGGCTCGGCGACCCGAGTGAGAAAAGTCTGAATGAACACAAATGAAGTTTGAATTTGTCCCACTTAGCTCATGCCAAGATCAACTCCAAATGGAGTGAAAATTGGTGTGTGGGCTCACAAAAATGTGCTGAGTAAGAATATGCCTCCCACTTTTAAATTCATGGGATAAAAACAGTTTGAATTTGAATATGGTTTCAAACTGCCCTCTTCCTAACTATACCAAAAATGACCTCAAAAAGGTTTTGAATTTGGGTGAAACTTGGCATGGACATCCTTAGTAAAGTGTAGGAGTTTTCATATGTCCAGCCCATCTATATCACATGTGGGAAATACCACTTTTGCAATATGTGAGTTTGTTTTCTAATGAGCATGTTGATAATTGTTACTTGCTCTTCATTTGTGTTCATGATCCTTCCTCAAATGAGGTGTGTGGTGTGGTGATGAACACTGCAAATGTGTGTCAAAAACTGAGGCCCTTACATTCCTCCCCTGTTAAAAGAATCTCGTCCTGAGATTATAAAGTGAAAATGAGAGAGAGGACGGTGGAAAATTACAGGATATGCGACGTGAAAAATTTGGGGTAGTTAGTGCGAAGGAATTCTTCGCTCTCCCATGTCGCTTCGTCCATGGAGTGATTACTCCATAGAACCTTGTAGAACCACAATGTACGGTTGCGTGTGCTTCGGGCCTTTTCATCAATAATCTGCACCGGTTCCTCCTGATAGGTGAGATCCGGTTGCAGTTCTTCAATGTCTTCCAGCTGAACAGTCGTTGATAGCTTGAGACACTTCCTCAGCTGGGAAATGTGAAAGACGTTGTGCACACCGGAAAGTGCTTCTGGTAATGTCAGCCGGTATGCCACTGACCCACATCTTTCGGTAATCTGGAATGGACCGATGAATCGGGGTGCCAACTTTCCTCTCACCCCAAATCTGTTTACGCCCTTCATTGGAGACACCCGTAGATATACGTGATCTCCAACTTCGAATTGTAATGAGCGCCTTCTCCAGTCCGCATATTGTTTCTGACGGGATTGAGCGGCTTTTAGGTTCGCTTGAATCAGTCGAACCTTTTCTTCCGTGTTGTTGACAAGGTCAATCCCGAAGGTAACCCTTTCGCCAGACTCACACCAGTTCAATGGTGTACGGCATTTCCTACCGTATAGCGCCTCGTAAGGTGCCATCTTGATGCTGGCTTGGTACCCATTATTGTACGAGAACTCAGCTAACGGCAAGTGATCATCCCAATTCTTGCCGTAGTCGATAGCGCAAGCTTGTAGCATGTCTTCTAAGATTTGATTTACCCGCTCCGTTTGCCCATCCGTCTGCGGGTGGTAGGCTGAACTACGGATCAGCTTCTTCCCCAAGGCAGCGTGCAGCTGCTCCCAAAAACGGGACACAAATAAAGTGCCCCGATCCGATATGATGGTACGGGGTACGCCGTACAAGCATAGGATCCGTGAGATGTACAGTTCAGCGTACTTCTTGGCGTTGTAGTTAGTGTTGACCGGGATGAAATGGGCAACTTTGGTGAGCCGATCGACGATCACCCACACGGAATCATGTTTCTGTAAGGTGGTGGGTAAACCGATGATGAAATCCATGCTCACGTCCTCCCACTTCCAGGCAGGGATGCCCAGTGGTTGTAGCAGTCCCGGTTTTCGCATGTGGTCTTCCTTCACCCTTCGACATGTATCACACTCGGACACGTATTTTGCAGTCTCTCGCTTCATCCGTGTCCACCAAAACTTGCTTCTGAGTTCTTGATACATCTTGTTGCTGCCGGGGTGAATAGAGAACTTTGACAAGTGAGCCTCATCAAATATCTTCTTCCGCAGTTCCGGGTTTTGGGGTACGACGATCCGGTCCTTGAACCATAGGACGCCGTCTTCGTCCTTCCAGAAACATTTCAACTCCCCACTGTCTACACGTCTCCGCAAATGTGACATGCCCTTGTTATTCTTCTGGGATGCCGCTATCTCTTCACGGATGGTGGGGATTAAAGCTAGGTTGTAGAGAGCTCCGTGTGGAATCACATGTAGTGGTGGTTCACTCTCTTCCAACGGTGTGATGGTCAGATTATTGACGTGTGACTTGCAGCTCAGCGCATCTGCCACTACGTTTGCCTTGCCCGGATGATAATGGATCTCTATCTCGTAATCCTTTATCAGTTCTAACCATCTTCGTTGCCTCATGTTCAGTTCCTTCTGAGTGAATATGTACTTGAGGCTTTTGTGGTCGGTATATAAATGTACGAGGTTACCGAGTAGGTAGTGCCTCCACATTTTTAGTGCAAGTACCACGGCAGCGAGCTCCAAATCGTGAGTTGGATAATTTTGCTCATGGTTTCTAAGCTGCCGTGACCCATACGCGACCACCCTTCGGTCTTGCATCAGCACACATCCGAGCCCAATGCCGGATGCATCGCAGTACACATCAAACGGTTTTGTTGTGTCTGGCTGCGCCAAAACTGGTGCTGATGTCAGGTGCTTGACTAAAGCCTTGAATGCTGCTTCGCATGCTGGACTCCAAACATATTTGGTAGCCTTCTTTAGCAGCTCTGTCATTGGCTTGGCAATTTTTGAGAAGTTCGGAATGAATCTCCGATAATATCCCGCGAGTCCGAGGAAACTCCGTACCTCGTGAACAGTTCTCGGGGATTTCCAATTCAGCACTTGAGTGATCTTGCTCGGGTCCACAGCGATACCCTCCGCTGAGATGATATGCCCGAGGAAAGGCACTTGCGATATCCAAAACTCGCATTTGCTGAATTTTGCGTATAACTTGTGATCCCGCAGCCGTTGTAAGACTATACACAGATGTTTCTTGTGATCTTCCTCTGACTTGGAATATACCAGGATGTCGTCGATGAAGGCCATGACAAACTTGTCCAGCTCCGGCATGAATACCGAGTTCATTAAGTACATGAAGTGAGCCGGAGCATTGGTGAGGCCGAAGGACATGACCAGGTACTCATAAAGTCCGTACCTCGTCGAGAAAGCCGTCTTCGGAATGTCCTCAGCCCTTATCTTAATCTGATGGTACCCGGATCTTAAATCCATCTTGGAAAAGATCTTTGCTTCGACCAACTGATCAAATAACATGTTGATCCGTGGCAACGGGTACTTGTTCTTGATGGTTACGGCATTTAATGGATGATAGTCCACGCAAAGCCGCAACGTCTCATCCTTCTTCTGGACAAATAATGCCGAACAGTCCCATGGCGAGGAGCTTGGCCTAATAAAACCCTTCTCCAGAAGGTCCGTGAGCTGAGTCTTCAGTTCAGCCAACTCCTTGGGCGCCATCTTGTACGGCCTTCGGGATATTGGCGTGGTTCCCGGTGCAAGTTCAATCTTGAACTCTACCTCTCTATTAGGCGGCATCCCCGGCAAATCGTCCGGGAATACATCAGGGAACTCTCGGGCCAACGGAATTTCTTCCAATCTGATGGTTGTGGCTTGATAGACACTTGGAAGTTTTATTTCTGGACTGTCCAGAAATAATGAGTGAGACTCGTGCACTTCTGAGTTCAAGTGCACGACTCGGAGGACGGTGTCTAAAACAGCGCCATGGCGGGTTAACCACGACATCCCTAAGATGACATCGACCTTTTGTCCCTCTAAAATTATGAGAGACGTAGGGTAAACTCTACCCTCTAAGCACAATGGCGCTTTTGGGACCATCATGCTTGCTGAAATTTTCCCACCCGGTGAACAGATCACATAAGGACTATCGGTGGGTAGTATTTGCAAGCTATAGTTATCAGTGAAAGCTTGGCTAATGAAGCTATGTGTGGCGCCTGAATCAAATAGTACTATAGCGGGATGCTGGTGGAGTTGGAACATACCCGCAAGGATTGGCTCGCCCTCCGGCACGTCCTCAATGGCGAGCTGGTGGATGGTGCCGGGCCTAGGGTTTGCCCGCTGCGCATTAGTAGGGTTCCGGGGTTGATTCCTCCCCGGAAACTGTGGTGCCACTCCGCCGCCTTGCCTCTCCGGGCAACTGCTCGCGAAGTGTCCTGGACGACTACACTTGTAACATGTGGCCACTGCCGGTGTAGTGCTCGGGGAACGAAAGCCCGGCATGCGTTGCTGAGGTGCAAACACACGCGGCATCGCCTGCTGCTGCTGTTGTGGTTGCGGTGGTGCTGGCAGTGCCGGCCGGAATGCCGGTGAAGAGTACGGCCGGCCGCGGAACGGCATCGACCGCTGTGGTGGTTGCCAGCGTGGACCTGATGGTGGGCGATTCACCATCCGAAACTTCTGAGAAGGACCGCCTCCTTCTCCGCTGCTTTGCGGCGCGCTTCGCTTTCGCTCTGCCGCCGCCAACTCCTTGCCGGAGTCCTCCTGAACAATCGCAGCATCAATGATGTCGTTGAGGCTGCCGCGATTGAACATCGCCAACTTGTCCTTCAGGAGCGGGTTAAGCCCCTGGTAAAAATGGTCCCGCCGCTTCTCGTCGGTATCAGCATGATACGACGCATATAGCGCGAGATCGTTAAACGCCCTGGAGTATTCCAGCGCGTTCCGGCTCCCTTGTTGCAGGTGTAAGAACTCCTGCGTCTTCCTCTTCATTAAACCTGGCGGTATATGATAGGCCCTGAAGGCCGTCCGGAACTCCGTCCAGGTCATCACTCGGTCGGTGGGCTGTGAAGCACAGAAGTTGGCCCACCACGCGCTCGCGGATCCATGGAGCTGCTGGACCGCGAACTGAGTCTTGCGCTGCTCGCTGAGCTGGAGCAGCCCGAACTTCATCTCTATGGCGCGGAGCCAGTTGTCCGCGTCAAGTGGTTCATCCGCCCTTGAGAATACCGGGGGATGAGTAGCCAGGAAGTCGGAGTAGGAGCTCTGTTGGCGCTCCTCACGATCTTGACGTCTCTCTGGGCGAGACGTATTGGCGATAAGCATTTGCAGCAACTCCGTGTGCTGCTGATGTGAACCCGCCATTGCCGCGACGATGTCGGCCAATGTAACCGTTGGCAGTGGCGGTGGCGGTGTTTGCTGTTGCTGTTGCTGCTGCTGTCCCGAGGAGTCCTCGGGAGGTGGCTGGGAGGTCTCTCCCCCTTGACTGGTACCCCCAACGTCAGGGTTGGCACGAGTCCGCGTCATTCTGAAATTCAAAACAGCAGCAATTAGCACATGTCTTACTTAAAATTCCATAAGCAACAGTAGGTATTGAAGTGACACATGATTAGTTTGCACAACATTCACATATATTGATAAAGCATAAACTTTATACAAGATACATTATTCTCGGGTCTCCGAGAAGTCGTGCTCATGTCGTCACTACCTATACATACGCTACTGTCTACACGACATGTCACCGATTACAAAAGTTGGGTTACGCTACCCTGGCTGCCCTACTTGGCAACCGTAACCCCCTACTCGGAGTAGAACTCGACCTCCTGTGGGTCGTCCTCCTCCGGTACCTCTGCTGGTGGCTCTGGATCTACCACCTCTTCTCCCATTCCGGGTTCTCCCATTGCTGGAAGACCCAAGACCACCGGTACGCCTAACACCGGAGGTACGAGGTCCTGCAATGCATGCACCTCGTCCATAGCCTGGTTGTAGTCCTCTTCCCAGCCTTGTCCTTCCTCAATAGCGTTGTCCCGCTCTTGAGCAAGGTCCTCATTCTGCTGGGTTAGGGTCTGCACCAGTTCTTGTAACGCCGCGATGTCAACACAGCTCTTCTTCTTTGCCTTCTTCAGACGACACAACTGATTGTGTTGTTCATTCAATCGCTTGATCGTCGGAAGGAGCACATTGCGGAGTGCGCTGTGGGCACTCTCAAAATGGTCTCCACGGCTCGTGCTCTCTTTGAGCTGCGTGGCGAGATGCTCCGTATGAACAGCTTGGCTGTCCATCACGGCGTTTCCCGCCCTCATCTGGAGGCTGAGATTTGCCTCCGCGGGGTTGTACATTGGGCAACTTGGATCCGTTGCTTCCAGGTACCTCTCTTCCCACACATGCTGAGCTCGTCCCTCCACCGGAATGAGCGCGTATGGAGTACCCTCCATAGCTTGCACGTGTAGTTGGCAGAAACGTGACATAGTGTCACGGGCTGCCACTTGCCACATACCTTCCGGTTGTCTTCCTCTCACCGTGACGGTTAATGGCACCCAACCGGATGGCGTAGGTCCTGCAGGAACCTCGACATGGATCGTCCACGTCTTGTTCTCCTCTTAGCCTTCTTCCTTGGCGAAGTATTGCGGCATCTGATTGTACCCGAAATATTGGAGCATTTGCCACAATGCTTCCGGGTAGCCGTTACGGTGAGAACAGTGGGACATCACCCACCCGTTCTCCAGTTGCTTATCTGCTGTCATCTGTAAAAATATATTTGAGAAATGTCAAATAATTATTTAAACAGTAAACCGCTGAGTTATAACATAAAACATGTCATTGAACCCAAAAAATTTGGAAACATAGTTCAAATTTTAAACAAATTTGACTGCTGATCTGCTGTTCCCATGACAGCCCTGACCAGTTTCCATTTCAACCTGATTTAGGCTATGTTGAAAGCAAAACCAATTCTGGAGCTCAACATCAAAGTTAAAGCTAACTTCAATAGCTTTCCAGAAAGAATTTGGTTGGCCCAAGGTCTGTCTTGGTTCAAAAGTTATGAGATGTCAAATTTAACGTAATTTCTGGAAACAATTGGACAGCACCTCCCTGCCTTAGGTACTGATTTGATCCAAGAATCCCAGTTACATCTGTTCCTAATCTGACAAACTTTTTGTTACAAAGTTGTAACCCATCTCATAAGCTTTCCAGAACTACCTCATTTTCTATTTTTGGATTTTTATGCAGGAAGTTATGCTTAATGTACAGAGAGTCTACAGAGAGTCTTTACTCTGTCCTGTTTTCTGGACAGTTTCAACTCTACTGCGTTTTTCGAGTGGTTAAGGGATGAAACACCTCTGTACCTCAACAGAAAAGTTGTAAAGCTCTTCCAAAGCTTTCCAGAAATGTATCATACAACCCCAACCTCGAAAGAACTCAACCTCTAACCTCTGATTAACTTCAGCCTTGATTCAGCTAAAAACAGAGTGCTCTGTCCTTAACAACCTATAAGTTGAAAACTTGTTAACTTTGAATATCCTGTTCAAGGGAAGGAGTTACATCAAGTTTTACTACTTTGGATCAAAACCTTCAAGTTTTTAAATGAAGTTGTTCATTTAATGGGGTGTGACGTCGATGCGTCACCAGATTATGTCGGTACTACGTCCTCACAAAGGAAAAACCTATACCGGGCTTAGCCGGCTTCGTTAACTCAGTGGCACTAAACGTCACTCGCACACGGATGCTACACGTCTACCGTTTTGTGGTCAGGCTACCTGCAGAAACTCAAGCAATCATCGGACTCGACTGCACACCAAGCCCGGAATCCATACGGTTCGTACACCCGGCCGTCATCACTCGCCCAGATGTTCTCAAGCCAAACACGCCTTGAGTTACGTGTTCACGTTTCAGACCACATGACGGGGTCTCCCAAGTTGCACCACGCAAGCCAGGGACAGACGTTGCTCGAATACCCCAAACGACATGAAGAGTCGTAGAGGATATCAAAGCGAGTCGGGTTACCTGCCACCCGTGGGGCTCCACCCTTCAGCTTGTGCGCACTGGTGGACAGCGCTTACGTGTACCCCCCAAGACATAAACGTCCCGAGATACACGATTTTCTGACATAACAAATAGGTTAATATGCCACTTTCTATAGGCTAATAACATCCTTATACAGGCTACTAACTCGTTCCTCACTGGATTTTTGAAAAAGAAGACCTTTGTACTGTGTTAAACCTCAAGCGAGCTCTGATACCAGCGCTGACACGACCCCACGGTCCTGTCGAGCCAGGATCACGCTGAGGGGTGCTGCGTTGCACAGCACCGTATAACACACGTCAAAGGTACAAAGCGGAAGCAAAATTTTATTACATAAACAAGTTATGAACATGTTTACATCAAAATAAGTTCAGTCTACACTCGCGGGCGTAGACTAAGCATCAAGTGCACGTTCAGCCCTTGAACGTGTCCTTGCTAGCACACACGCACACTAAATCTGCGGCGTGCACGACTCCCACTCGACGGGGTTCCCCTCCTGGGGTTCCGTCTCCTCTTCGGGAGTCCCTTCCTCATAGAACCCTGCAAAAGCTTCAAACACAAGCAGTGAGCACGAAGGCTCAGCAAGTCTGACCCGTCTCACCTAAACATGGAACTTCTACATGAGTGTAATGGGTTACATGAGGTAAAAATCAGTTGCAAGGACTCGCCTAATTAGTAGAACCTTACTTTCAAGTTTTAGCAGCAGGTTGTGGAGAACCTTACGCTAAGGCACATGAGAGAGCCGCAATTAAACAAGAAACGCATTTCTCTCATGTACTTTGCCCAAAGTTGAAAAGAACTTTAGTTAGCTCTAAGTTACAGCATATCATTAACAATCAATGTCCAGCTTTCAATCAGCAACATTTTAACATGTAACTAGCCTGTTCTTTCTACGTCACGGTACAGTGAACAAGTGGTACTCACTGACCGCGAGGGACGGCGATTATAATCGAATTACACCTGCAGGGTTACCCGAACAACCCGTCACGTACGCCCGTACTCGATGTTGCCTACAACAACCATCACGGACGCCGTACGCGACTACCTTTCACCCGTTAGCCAAATGTTGAACCGGTCCAATCGTCCCGAGCAAGAGGTCTCTGCACACGCATCTCAGTGCCGCCAGCCGATTTAGACCTCGAGCTCTCAACCTACCCTCTGAACGACCAGCTATGCCTCAACACCCAGCTACCCGAGTTACATCAGTTTCCCGGTTCCCATATAGCCGGTAGGTCTTCGGTACTGTTCTAGCTTGTTCAACAGGCCCGCACACGGCACGGTCCTCAATCGACACAAGTGGAGCTACAGCACGCAGGCCCCAAAGTCCTGCTGCCCTTAACCTCTGCTTGGTCTCATCTTCTTGCCATGCGTTTCATGTGCTATCACTACCCGAGTCGAGTGCCTCTAGCCTATGCTCGCGAGTAGTTCCAACTACTCGACTTGTACCGAATCTTACTCTATCTTAGCAATGCAGTGGCTAACAAGGTTTTCAATCCTAAACCCAACCCATGGTTTTCTTAGCTATGCAGTTGGGTTTCCAATCAAGACTCTAATGCAAAGAATCACAACAATATTCAAAGACGTGCTCAAAACAATAAACATTTGTAAAAAGGTTAATGCAAACCGGAGCTTGCCTTGCTGCTCTTGGTCGTAGGCTAGCTGTTCCTCCGGAGTAACGAAGTCTAGGACTTCGGGTTCCTCCTCCACCTTAGCGACTACATGATAAGGGCAATATATGTATCAATTTAAATGCATTTGTATTAACTTTGAAGTCGTGAAGTCTATAACCCTTGATAGACAGACCCAATGACTGTGAAACTTTTACTGGGGCCTGGTTACAACCTATACAGAGATTTGGTCAAGTTTTAGTTGCAGTAAAGCTCATTTGAGCCCTCCACAATTAATTATGTCCTTGAACATAATTGGAACTCTTAGGGTGTTCTAGGAATTTTCATGAAACAAACTATGACTTTATGAAAACTAGATTTTCAGAGGGACCTAATGGAGTTGGTCTTACTTAATTTGGAAGTTCCTAACTAAAGATATGAGCTAAACAATTTCAGAGAAAATTCTGAAAATGTTTCTGAACATTTTCTATTTTCTCTGGAACAGTTTCACTAATCAGACCATTAGGTGGGTTAAATAAGCTCCAATGGGTCTGAAATTTTTATGGTAGTTCAGGGATATTTTGGTGATCATCCCAGCAAAATTTCAGAATTTTCCACCACAGGATTCTCCAGTTAAAATTCCAAACAATTTAAACTTTGAGGAATTAATTCTGGAAAAATAAGGAATTTCATGAAGTGAAACATGATTTGCTGGAAAGTACTCAGAGAGCTGAATCCAGCAAAATTTGGTGCACTAAATTTGGAGCTTTCTAGCCAAAGTTATGAGGATTTGAAGTTTGGAGGAAATATGAAAATTGGGGAAAAGTTTAAACTCGCGTGTGGGACCAGGGGACACGCGTCGCACGCCGAGGCGACAGCACACCGCGGCCCACAAGGATTTTGCGCGCCAGCACACCCGATCCCGGCCGCAGCCGGATCCCGATTCAAAATATCTCCCGCTGACAGCTGGGGTCCACCCCCTTCTTCAACCTCGCGACGCCCGCGCTCCGCCGCCGAGGGACCTCGCTGGAGAGCTCGCCGCCGGCTTCTGTACAGCTCCAAACTTCTCGATTCTGGCCGCCCCTGCCTACTTTTACTCGGGGAACAGGATTCTAGGGTCAGCTTCTCATGACAATGGCCGGAGCATGGTCGGCGACGAGCCGCCACCTCGGAACGACTTCGGCCATGTCGGCTGACTTCTCTAGCACCTCAGCTACTTGGGAAACCGGTCGGGGAGCACCAGTGGACCTCAGAGAAGGTCGACATGAGCTCGAGGCAGCTCGGGGAAGGCCCGAAATAGGTCCTCACCGTGCGCCCGATGCCGCCCGTTCATTCCGCCATTGGTAGACCTCAAATTCCGCCGGGTACAGAGGTTCTCCGGCCCAGAGTTGTGAAGGCAACTTGTGCGTTACATTGTCTAGCTCGTGTGAAAGCGGCTTGAGGCCCTCTAATCCTTTCTAGAGCACGAATTAAACAGAATCGTACCCGAAGGTCGTTCTGCACACAGAAAGGGGAAAAGTGGAAATTTGCCGCCGGTGAGCAACCACTCGAGCTGTGGCTCGGGGATGAGCAGCACAGGTCACCAGCGCGTCCAAGGGTGCCTTGGCTTGGGCGTGACAACGCCCTGGTTGGGCTGTCCACGAGAGCCCGGGGTGCGGTGGTTCCAAGTCCCGAATTTGATCTTTCGGCACAGCCGATATCAATCGGTTTCAACTGAATTCTAGCAACGGGGAGGACAGAGGAAGGTCTCTAGTACCTTGCTGGGGCTCTGGAGTGGACGGAGGGAGCTGCGATCGGCGTTCTCCGATCGTTTCCGAGCTGCGGAAATGACACGACCCCAAGGTCCTGTCGAGCCAGGATCACGCTGAGGGGTGCTGCGTTGCACAGCACCGTATAACACATGTCAAAGGTACAAAGCGGAAGCGGAAATTTTATTACATAAACAAGTTTATGAACATGTTTACATCAAAATAAGTTTAGTCCACACTCGCGGGCGTAGACTATGCATCAAGTGCACGTTCAGCCCTCGAACGTGTCCTTGCTAGCACACACGCACACTAACTCTGCGGCGTGCACGACTCCCACTCGACGGGGTTCCCCTCCTGGGGTTCCGTCTCCTCTTCAGGAGTCCCTTCCTCATAGAACCCTGCAAAAGCTTCAAACACAAGCAGTGAGCACGAAGGCTCAGCAAGTCTGACCCGTCTCACCTAAACATGGAACTTCTACATGAGGGCAATGGGTTACATGAGGTAAAAATCATTTGCAAGGACTCGCCTAATTAGTAGAACCTTACTTTCATGTTTTAGCAGCAGGTTGTGGAGAACCTTACGCTAAGGTACATGAGAGAGCCGCAATCAAACAAGAAACGCATTTCTCTCATGTACTTTGCCCAAAGTTGAAATGAACTTTAGTTAGCTCTAAACTACAGCAAGTCATTAGCAATCAAGTCCATCTTTCAATCAGCAACATTTTAACATGTAACTAGCCTGTTCTTTCTACGTCACGGTACAGTGAACAAGTGGTACTCACTGACCGCGAGGGACGGCGATTATAATCGATTTACACCTGCAGGGTTACCCGAACAACCCGTCACGTACGCCCGCACTCGATGTTGCCTACAACAACCATCATGGACGCCGTACGCAACTACCTTTCACCCGTTAGCCAAATATTGAACCGGTCCCATCGTCCCGAGCAAGAGATCTCTGCACGCATATCTCCGTGCCGCCAGCCGATTTACACCTCGAGCTCTCAACCTACCCTCTGAACGACGGGCAATGCCTCAATACCCAGCTACCCGAGTTACATCAGTTTCCCGGTTCCCATATAGCCGGTAGGTCTTCGGTACTGTTCTAGCTTGTTCAACAGGCCCGCACACGGCTCGGTCCTCAATCGACACAAGCGGAGCTACAGCACACAGGCCCCAAAGTCCTGCTGCCCTTACCCTCCGCTCGGTCTCATTATCTTGCCATGTGTATCATGTGCTATCTCTACCCGAGCGATGTGCCTCTAGCCTATTCTCGCGAGTAGTTCCAACTACTCGACTTGTACCGAATCCTACTCTATCCTAGCAATGCAGTAGCTAACGGGGTTTGCAATCCTAAACCCAACCCATGGTTCTCTTGGCTATGCAGTGGGGCTTCCAATCAAGACTCCAATGCACAGAATAAAGTAAACAAGTATGTGCTCAAAACAATAAAAATTTGTAAAAATGGTTAATGCAAACCGGAGCTTGCCTTGCTGCTCTTGGTCGTAGGCTAGCTGTTCCTCCGGAGTAACGAAGTCTAGGACTTCGGGTTCCTCCTCGACCTTAGCGACTACATGATATAAGAAACATATGTATCAATTTAAATGCATTTGTATTAACTTTGAAGCTGTGAAGTCTATAACCCTTGCTAGACAGACCTAAAGACTGTGAAACTTTTACTGTGGCTTGGTTACAACCTAAACAGGGACTTGGTCAAGTTTTAGTTGCAGCAAAGCTCAATTGATCCCTCCACAATTAATTATGTCCTTGACCTTAATTAAAGGCTTTTAGGGTGTTCTAAGGATTTTCATGAAACAAACTATGTCTTTCTGAAAACTAGATTTTCAGAGGGTCTAATGGAGTTGGTCTCACTTAATTTGGAAGTCTCTAACTAAAGATATGAGCTAAACAATTTCAGAGAAAATTTTGAAAATGTTTCTGAACATTTTCTATTTTCTCTGGAACAGTTTCACTAATCACACCATTAGGTGGACTAAATGAGCTCAAATGGATCTGAAATTTTTATGGTAGTTCAAGGATATTTTGGTGAACATCTCAGCAAAATTTCAGGATTTTCCTCCAAAGGATTTTCCAGTTAAAATTCCTAACATTTTAAACTTTGAGGAATTAATTCTGGAAAATTAAGGGTTTTCATGAAGTGATACTTGATTTGCTGGAACGTACTCAGAGAGCTGAATCCAGCAAAATTTGGTTCACCCAATTTGGAGCTTTCTAGCCAGAGTTATGAGGATTTGAAGTTTGAAGGAAATCTGAAAATCGGGAAAAAGTTTAAACTCGCGCGTGGGCCCAGGGGACACGCATCGCACGCCTAGGCGATGGCACACCGCGGCCCACAAGGGTTTTGCGCGCCAGCACACCCGATCCCGGCCGCAGCCGGATCCCGATTCAAAATATCTCCCGCTGACAGCTGGGGTCCACCCCCTTCTTCAACCTCGCGACACCCGCGCCCCGCCGCCGAGGGATCTCGCCGGAGAGCTCGCCGCCGGCTGCTGTACAGCTCTAAACTTCTCGATTCTGGCCGCCCCTGCCTACTTTTACTCGGGGAACCTGATTCTAGGGTCAGCTGCTCATGACAATGGCCGGAGCATGGTCGGCGACGAGCCGCCACCTCTGAATGACTTCGGCCATGTCGGCTGACTTCGCTAACACCTCAGCTACTGGGGAAATCGGTCGGGGAGCATCAGTGGACCTCAGAGAAGGTCGACATGAGCTCGAGGCAGCTCGGGGAAGGCCCGAAATAGGTCCTCACCATGCGCCCGATGCCGCCCGTTCGTTCCGCCATTAGTAGACCTCAAACGCCGGGCACAGAGGTCCTCCGGCCCAGAGTTGTGAAGGCAACTTGTGCGTTACCGTGTCTAGCTCGTGTGAGAGCGGCCTGAGGCCCTCTAATCCTTTCTAGAGCATGAATTAAACAGAATCGTACCCGAAGGTCGTTCTGCACACAGAAAGGGGAAAAGTGGAAATTCGCCGCCGGTGAGCAACCACTCGAGCTGTGGCTCGGGGATGAGCAGCACCGGTCACCCGCGCGTCCAAGGGTGCCTTGGCTCGGGCGTGACAATGCCCTGGTTGGGCTGTCCACGAGAGCCCGAGGTGTGGCGGTTCTAAGTTCCGATTTTGATCTTTCGGCACAGCCGATATCACTCGGCTTCAACCGAATTCTAGCAACGGGGAGGATGGAGGAAGGTCTCTAGTACCTTGCTGGGGCTCTGGAGGGGAAGGAGGGAGCTGCGATCGGCGTTCTCCGATCAAGTCTGAGCTGCGGAAGTTTTCGGCCGGCGCTGAGTTCTTGCGGGGAAGAACGGTGGTGCCTCGGCCGAGGAGGGGGCAGGCGCCTTAAGAAGGCTCTGCACCGCCTCATGCCCGCGCGTGGGCAAGCAGCTGGTGGCGCGGCGGCTGGCCTCGGTGGCGATAACCGCTGCGGCTCGGCGACCCGAGTGAGAAAGTCTCAGTCGGTTTGATCTGAGCAGTGGCTGACATGTGGGTCCCACCTCCAGTTTTAACCTCTGAAATTTACTCCTAATCACTGTTGTAAACAGTGAACCCCATACTACCCTTGGCATTTCAAATTATTCACCCATGAGCCATTTGAATTGATCAAAGCTCAAATGAGGTTTGGTTTGAATGAATTTCAGCACAAGTTCAGTTTGAAATTCAAATAAAGTTTGAATTTCTCCCGCTTAGCTCATGTCAAGATCAACTCCAAATGGAGTGAAAATTGGTGTGTGAGCTCACAAAAATGTGCTGAGTAAGAATATGCCCCCCACTTTTAAATTCATTGGATAAAAACAGTTTGAATTTGAATATAGTTTCAAACTGCCCTCTTCCTAACTATACCCAAACTGACCTCAAAAAGGTTTTGAATTTGGGTGAAACTTGGCATGGACATCCTTAGTAAAGTGTAGGAGTTTTCATATGTCCAGCCCATCTATATCACATGTGGGAAATACCACTTTTGCAATGTGTAAGTTTGTTCTCTAATGAGCATGTTGATAATTGTTACTTGCTCTTCATTTGTGTTCATCATTCTTCCTCAAATGAGGTGTGTGGTGTGGTGATGAACACTGCAAATGTGTGTCAAAAACTGAGGCCCTTACATTCCTCCCCCCTTAAAATAATCTCGTCCCGAGATTATAAGGTGAAAATGAGAGAGAAGACGGTGGAAAATTACCGGATATGCGACGTGAAAAAGTCGGGGTAGTTAGTGCGAAGGAATTCTTCGCTCTCCCATGTCCCTTCGTCCATGGAGTGATTACTCCATAGAACCTTGTAGAACCACAACGTACGGTTGCGTGTGGTTCGGGCCTTTTCATCAATAATCTGCACCGGTTCCTCCCGATAGGTGAGATCCGGTTGCAGTTCTTCAATGTCTTCCAGCTGAACGGTAGTTGATAGCTTGAGACACTTCCTCAGCTGGGAAATGTGAAAGACGTCGTGCACACCGGAAAGTGCTTCTGGTAATTTCAGCCGGTATGCCACCGATCCACATCTTTCGGTAATCTGGAATGGACCGATGAATCGGGGTGCCAACTTTCCTCTCACCCCAAATCTGTTTACGCCCTTCATTGGAGACACCCGTAGATATACGTGATCTCCAACTTCGAATTGTAATGGGCGCCTTCTCCGGTCCGCATACTGTTTCTGACGGGATTGAGCGGCTTTTAGGTTCGCTTGAATTAGTCGAACCTTTTCTTCCGCGTTGTTGACAAGGTCAATCCCGAAGGTAACCCTTTCGCCAGACTCACACCAGTTCAATGGTGTGCGGCATTTTCTCCCGTATAGCGCCTCGTAGGGCGCCATCTTGATGCTGGCTTGGTACCCATTGTTGTACGAGAACTCGGCTAACGGCAAGTGATCATCCCAATTCTTGCCGTGGTCGATAGCGCAAGCTCGTAGCATGTCTTCTAAAATTTTGTTTACCCGCTCCGTTTGCCCATCCGTCTGCGGGTGGTAGGCTGAACTACGGATCAGCTTCGTCCCCAAGGCAGCGTGTAGCTGCTCCCAAAAATGGGACACAAATAAAGTGCCCCGATCCGATATGATAGTACGGGGTATGCCGTACAAGCATAGGATCCGTGAGATGTACAGTTCAGCGTACTTCTTGGCGTTGTAGTTGGTGTTGACCGGGATAAAATGGGCAACTTTGGTGAGCCGATCGACGATCACCCACACAGAATCATGTTTCTGCAAGGTGGTGGGTAAACCGACGACGAAATCCATGCTCACATCCTCCCACTTCCAGGCAGGAATGCCCAGTGGTTGCAGCAGTCCCGGTTTCCGCATGTGGTCTGCCTTCACCCTTCGACATGTATCACACTCGGACACGTATTTTGCAGTCTCTCGCTTCATCCGTGTCCACCAAAACTTTCTTCCGAGTTCTTGATACATTTTGTTGCTGCCGGGGTGAATAGAAAATTTTGATAAGTGAGCCTCATCAAATATTTTCTTCCGTAACTCCGGGTTTCGGGGTACGACGATCCGGTCCTTGAACCATAGGACGTCGTCTCCGTCCTTCCGGAAACATTTCAACTCCCCACTGTCTACACGTCTCCGTAAATGTGACATGCCCTTGTCATTCTTCTGGGCTGCCGCTATCTCTTCACGGATGGTGGGGATCAAAGCTAGGTTGTAGAGAGCTCCGTGTGGAATCACATGTAGTGGTGGTTCGCTCTCTTCCAACGGTGTGATGGTCAGATTATTGACGTGTGACTTGCGGCTCAGCGCATCTGCCACAACGTTTGCCTTGCCCGGATGATAATGGATCTCTATCTCGTAATCCTTTATCAGTTCTAACCATCTTCGTTGCCTCATGTTCAGCTCCTTCTGAGTGAATATGTACTTGAGGCTTTTGTGGTCGGTGTATAAATGTACGAGGTTACCGAGTAGGTAGTGCCTCCACATTTTTAGTGCAAGTACCACAGCAGCGAGCTCCAAGTCGTGAGTTGGATAATTTTGCTCATGGTTCCTAAGCTGCCGTGATCCATACGCGACCACTCTCCGGTCTGGCATCAACACACATCCGAGCCCAATGCCGGATGCATCGCAGTACACATCGAACGGTTTTGTTGTGTCTGGCTGCGCCAAAATCGGTGCTGATGTCAGGTGCTTGACTAAAGCCTTCAATGCTGCTTCACATGCTGGACTCCAAACATATTTGGTAGCCTTCTTCAGCAGCTCTGTCATTGGCTTGGCAATCTTCGAGAAGTTCGGAATGAACCTCCGATAATATCCCGCGAGTCCGAGGAAACTCCGTACCTCATGAACAGTTCTCGGGGATTTCCAATTCAGCACTTGCGTGATCTTGCTCGGGTCCACAGCGATACCTTCCGCTGAGATGATATGCCCGAGGAAAGGCACCTGCGATATCCAAAACTCGCATTTGCTGAATTTTGCGTATAACTTGTGATCTCGCAGCCGTTGCAAGACTATACGCAGATGTTTCTTGTGATCTTCCTCCGACTTGGAATATACCAGGATGTCGTCGATGAAGACCACGACAAACTTGTCCAGCTCCGGCATGAATACCGAGTTCATTAAGTACATGAAGTGAGCTGGAGCATTGGTGAGGCCGAAGGACATGACCAGGTACTCATAAAGTCCGTACCTTGTCGAAAAAGCTGTCTTTGGAATGTCCTCCGCCCTTATCTTAATCTGATGGTACCCGGATCTTAAATCCATCTTGAAAAAGAACTTTGCTTCGACCAACTGATCAAACAACATGTCAATCCGTGGCAACGGGTACTTGTTTTTGATGGTTACGGCATTTAATGGACGGTAGTCCACGCAAAGCCGCAACGTTTCATCCTTTTTCTTGACAAATAATGCCGAACAGCCCCATGGCGAGGAGCTCGGCCTAATAAAACCCTTCTCCAGAAGATCCGTGAGCTGAGTCTTCAGTTCAGCCAACTCCTTGGGCGCCATTTGTACGGCCTTCGGGATATTGGCATGGTTCCCGGTGCAAGTTCAATCTTGAACTCCACCTCTCTATCGGGCGGCATCCCCGGCAAATCATCCGGGAATACGTCAGGGAACTCTCGGACTACTGGAATATCTTCCAATCTGATGGTTGTGGACTGATAGACACTTGGAAGTTTTATTTCTGGACTGTCCAGAAATAATGAGTGAGACTCGTGCACTTCTGAGTTTAAGTGCACGACTCGAAGGACGGTGTCTAAAACAGCGCCGTGGCGGGTTAACCACGACATCCCTAGGATGACATCGACCTTCTGTCCCTCTAAGATAATGAGAGATGTGGGGTACACTCTACCCGCTAAGCATAATGGTGCTTTGGAGACCATTACGCTTGCTGAAATCTTCCCACCCGGTGAACAAATTAAATATGGACTATCGGTGGGTAGTATTGGCACATTGTGTTTAGCAATGAAAGCTTGGCTAATAAAATTATGCGTGGCGCCTGAATCAAACAGTACTATAGCGGGATGCTGGTGGAGTTTGAACATACCCGCAAGGATTGGCTCGCCCTCCGGCACGTCCTCAATGGCAAGTTGGTGGACAGTGCCGGGCCTAGGGTTTGCCCGCCGCGCATTAGTAGGGTTCCGGGGTTGATTCCTCCCCGGAAACTGTGGTGCCACTCCGCCGCCTTGCCTCTCCGGGCAACTGCTCGCGAAGTGCCCTGGACGACCACACATGTAACATGTGGACGCTGCTGGTGGAGTGCTCGGTGGACGAAAGCCCGGCATGCGTTGCTGAGGTGCAAACGCACGCGGCATCGCCCGCTGCTGTTGTTGTTGTGGTGGTGGTGCTGGCAGTGCCGGCCGGAATGCCGGTGAAGAGTACGGCCGACTGCGGAACGGCATCGACCGCTGTGGTGGCTGCCAGCGTGAACCTGATGGTGGGCGACTCACCATCCGAAACTTCTGAGAAGGACCGCCTCCTTCTCCGCTGCTCTGCGGCGCGCTTCGCTTTCTCTCCGCCGCCGCTAACTCCTTGCCGGAGTCTTCCTGAACAATCGCAGCATCAATGATGTCGTTGAGGCTGCCGCGATTGAACATCGCCAATTTGTCCTTCAGGAGCGGGTTAAGCCCCTGGTAGAAGTGGTCTCGCCGCTTCTCGTCGGTATCAGCATGATACGACGCATATAGCGCGAGATCGTTAAACGCCCTGGAGTATTCCAGCGCGTTCCGGCTCCCTTGTTGCAGGTGTAAGAACTCCTGCGTCTTCCTCTTCATCAGACCTGGCGGTATATGATAGGCCCTGAAGACCGTCCGAAACTCCGCCCAGGTCATCACTCGGTCGGTGGACTGTGAAGCACAGAAGTTGGCCCACCACGCGCTCGCGGATCCTTGGAGCTGCTGGACTGCGAACTGAGTCTTGCGCTGCTCACTGATTTGGAGCAGCCCGAACTTCATCTCTATGGCGCGGAGCCAGTTGTCTGCGTCAAGTGGTTCATCCGCCCTTGAGAATACAGGGGGATGAGTCGCTAGGAAGTCGGAGTAGGAGCTCTGTTGGCGCTCCTCACGATCTTGACGTCTCTCTGGGCGAGACGTATTGGCGATGAGAGTCTGCAGCAACTCTGTGTGCTGCTGATGCGAGCCCGCCATTGCCGCGACAATGTCGGCCAATGTAACCGTTGGCAATGGCGGTGGCGGTGTTTGCTGTTGCCGTTGCTGCTGCTGTTCCCATGACAGCCCTGACCAGTTTCCATTTCAACCTGATTTAGGCCATGTTAACAGCAAAACTAATTCTGGAGCTCAACATCAAAGTTAAAGCTAACTTTAATAGCTTTCCAGAAAGTGTTTTCTTGGCCTCACATCTGTCCTGGTTCAAAAGTTATGAGATGTCAAAGTTAACAGAATTTCTGGAATCAATTGGACAGCACCTCCCTGCTTTAGGTACTGAATTGACCCAAGAATCCCAGTTAATTATGTTCCTAATATGACAAAACTTTCTGTTACAAAGTTGTAACCCATCTCATAAGCTTTCCAGAACTACCTCATTTTCTATTTTTGGATTTTTAGGCAGGAAGTTATGCTTAATTTACAGAGAGTTTACAAAGAGTCTTTGCTCTGCCCTGTTTTCTGGACAGTTTCAACTCTACTGCATTTTTCGAATTGGTTAAGAGATGAAACACCTCTGGACCTAAACAGAAGAGTTGTAAAGCTCTTCCGATGCTTTCCAGAACTATATCATACGACCCCAACCTCGAAAGAACTCAACCTCTAACCTCTGATTAACTTCAGCCTTGATTCAGCTAAAAACAGAGTGCTCTGTCCTTAACAGCCTATAAGTTGAAAACTTGTTAACTTTGAATATCTTGTTCAAGGGAAGAAGTTACATCAAGTTTTACTACTTTGGATCAAAACCTTCAAGTTTTTAAATGAACTTGTTCATTTAGTTGGGTGTGACGTCGATGCGTCACCAGATTATGTCGGTACTACGTCCTCACGAAGGAAAAACCTATACCGGACTTAGCCGGCTTCGTTATTTCAGTGGCACTAAACGTCACTTGCACACGGATGCTACACGTCTACCGTTTCGTGTTCAGGCTACCTGCAGACACCCAAACAATCATCGGACTCGGCTGCACACCGAGCCCGGAATCCATACAGTTAGTACACCCGGCCGTCATCACTCGCCCGGATGTTCTCAAGCCAAACACGCCTTGAGTTACGTGTTCACGTTTTAGACCACGTGACGGGGTCTCCCAAGTTGCACCACGCACGCCAGGGACAGACGTTGCTCGAATACCCCAAACGACATGAAGAGTCGTAGAGGATATCAAAGCGGGTCGGGTTACCTGCCACCCGTGGGGCTCCACCCTTCAGCTTGTGCGCACTGGTGGACAGCGCTCACGTGCACCCCCTAGGACATGCACGTCCCGAGATGCACGATTTTCCGACATAATCAAATAGTTAATATGCCACTTTCTATAGGCTAATAACATCCTTATACGGGCTACTAACTCGTTCCTCACTGGATTTTTGAAAAAGAAGACCTTTGTACTGTGTTAAACCTCAAGCGAGCTCTGATACCACGCTGACACGACCCCAAGGTCCTGTCGAGCCAGGATCACGCTGAGGGGTGCTGCGTTGCACAGCACCGTATAACACACGTCAAAGGTACAAAGCGGAAGCGGAAATTTTATTACATAAACAAGTTTATGAACATGTTTACATCAAAATAAGTTTAGTCCACACTCGCGGGCGTAGACTATGCATCAAGTGCACGTTCAGCCCTCGAACGTGTCCTTGCTAGCACACACGCACACTAACTCTGCGGCGTGCACGACTCCCACTCGACGGGGTTCTCCTGCTGGGGTTCCGTCTCCTCTTCAGGAGTCCCTTCCTCATAGAACCCTGCAAAAGCTTCAAACACAAGCAGTGAGCACGAAGGCTCAGCAAGTCTGACCCGTCTCACCTAAACATGGAACTTCTACATGAGGGCAATGGGTTACATGAGGTAAAAATCATTTGCAAGGACTCGCCTAATTAGTAGAACCTTACTTTCAAGTTTTAGCAGCAGGTTGTGGAGAACCTTACGCTAAGGTACATGAGAGAGCCGCAATCAAACAAGAAACGCATTTCTCTCATGTACTTTGCCCAAAGTTGAAATGAACTTTAGTTAGCTCTAAACTACAGCAAGACATTAGCAATCAAGTCCATCTTTCAATCAGCAACATTTTAACATGTAACTAGCCTGTTCTTTCTACGTCACGGTACAGTGAACAAGTGGTACTCACTGACCGCGAGGGACGGCGATTATAATCGATTTACACCTGCAGGGTTACCCGAACAACCCGTCATGTACGCCCGCACTCGATGTTGCCTACAACAACCATCACGGACGCCGTACGCAACTACCTTTCACCCGTTAGCCAAATATTGAACAGGTCCCATCGTCCCGAGCAAGAGGTCTCTGCACGCGCATCTCCGTGCCGCCAGCCGATTTACACCTCGAGCTCTCAACCTACCCTCTGAACGACGGGCAATGCCTGTATACCCAGCTACCCGAGTTACATCAGTTTCCCGGTTCCCATATAGCCGGTAGGTCTTCGGTACTGTTCTAGCTTGTTCAACAGGCCCGCACACGGCTCGGTCCTCAATCGACACAAGCGGAGCTACAGCACACAGGCCCCAAAGTCCTGCTGCCCTTACCCTCCGCTCGGTCTCATTATCTTGCCATGTGTATCATGTGCTATCTCTACCCGAGCGATGTGCCTCTAGCCTATTCTCGCGAGTAGTTCCAACTACTCGACTTGTACCGAATCCTACTCTATCCTAGCAATGCAGTAGCTAACGGGGTTTGCAATCCTAAACCCAACCCATGGTTCTCTTGGCTATGCAGTGGGGCTTCCAATCAAGACTCCAATGCACAGAATAAAGTAAACAAGTATGTGCTCAAAACAATAAAAATTTGTAAAAATGGTTAATGCAAACCGGAGCTTGCCTTGCTGCTCTTGGTCGTAGGCTAGCTGTTCCTCCGGAGTAACGAAGTCTAGGACTTCGGGTTCCTCCTCGACCTTAGCGACTACATGATATAAGAAACATATGTATCAATTTAAATGCATTTGTATTAACTTTGAAGCTGTGAAGTCTATAACCCTTGCTAGACAGACCTAAAGACTGTGAAACTTTTACTGTGGCTTGGTTACAACCTAAACAGGGACTTGGTCAAGTTTTAGTTGCAGCAAAGCTCAATTGATCCCTCCACAATTAATTATGTCCTTGACCTTAATTAAAGGCTTTTAGGGTGTTCTAAGGATTTTCATGAAACAAACTATGTCTTTCTGAAAACTAGATTTTCAGAGGGTTCTAATGGAGTTGGTCTCACTTAATTTGGAAGTCTCTAACTAAAGATATGAGCTAAACAATTTCAGAGAAAATTCTGAAAATGTTTCTGAACATTTTCTATTTTCTCTGGAACAGTTTCACTAATCACACCATTAGGTGGATTAAATGAGCTCAAATGGATCTGAAATTTTTATGGTAGTTCAAGGATATTTTGGTGAACATCTCAGCAAAATTTCAGGATTTTCCTCCAAAAGGATTCTCCAGTTAAAATTCCTAACATTTTAAATTTGAGGAATTAATTCTGGAAAATTAAGGGTTTTCATGAAGTGAAACTTGATTTTCTGGAAAGTACTCAGAGAGCTGAATCCAGCAAAATTTGGTTCACCCAATTTGGAGCTTTCTAGCCAGAGTTATGAGGATTTGAAGTTTGAAGGAAATCTGAAAATCGGGAAAAAGTTTAAACTCGCGCGTGGGCCCAGGGGATACGCGTCGCACGCCTAGGCGATGGCACACCGCGGCCCACAAGGGTTTTGCGCGCCAGCACACCCGATCCCGGCCGCAGCCGGATCCCGATTCAAAATATCTCCCGCTGACAGCTGGGGTCCACCCCCTTCTTCAACCTCGCGACACCCTCGCCCCGCCGCCGAAGGATCTCGCCGGAGAGCTCGCCGGCGGCTGCTGTACAGCTCTAAACTTCTCGATTCTGGCCGCCCCTGCCTACTTTTACTCGGGGAACCTGATTCTAGGGTCAGCTGCTCATGACAATGGCCGGAGCATGGTCGGCGACGAGCCGCCACCTCGGAATGACTTCGGCCATGTCGGCTGACTTCGCTAACACCTCAGCTACTGGGGAAATCGGTCGGGGAGCATCAGTGGACCTCAGAGAAGGTCGACATGAGCTCGAGGCAGCTCGGGGAAGGCCCAAAATAGGTCCTCACCGTGCGCCCGATGCCGCCCGTTCGTTCCGCCATTAGTAGACCTCAAATTACGCCGGGCACAGAGGTCCTCCGGCCCAGAGTTGTGAAGGCAACTTGTGCGTTACCGTGTCTAGCTCGTGTGAGAGCGGCCTGAGGCCCTCTAATCCTTTCTAGAGCATGAATTAAACAGAATCGTACCCGAAGGTCGTTCTGCACACAGAAAGGGGAAAAGTGGAAATTCGCCGCCGGTGAGCAACCACTCGAGCTGTGGCCCGGGGATGAGCAGCACCGGTCACCCGCGCGTCCAAGGGTGCCTTGGCTCGGGCGTGACAATGCCCTGGTTGGGCTGTCCACGAGAGCCCGAGGTGTGGCGGTTCTAAGTTCCGATTTTGATCTTTCGGCACAGCCGATATCACTCGGCTTCAACCGAATTCTAGCAACGGGGAGGATGGAGGAAGGTCTCTAGTACCTTGCTGGGGCTCTGGAGGGGAAGGAGGGAGCTGCGATCGGCGTTCTCCGATCAAGTCTGAGCTGCGGAAGTTTTCGGCCGGCGCTGAGTTCTTGCGGGGAAGAACGGTGGTGCCTCGGCCGAGGAGGGGGCAGGCGCCTTAAGAAGGCTCTGCACCGCCTCATGCCCGCGCGTGGGCAAGCAGCTGGTGGCGCGGCGGCTGGCCTCGGTGGCGATCACCGCTGCGGCTCGGCGACCCGAGTGAGAAAGTCTCAGTCGGTTTGATCTGAGCAGTGGCTGACATGTGGGTCCCACCTCCAGTTTTAACCTCTGAAATTTACTCCTAATCACTGTTGTAAACAGTGAACCCCATACTACCCTTGGCATTTCAAATTATTCACCCATGAGCCATTTGAATTGATCAAAGCTCAAATGAGGTTTGGTTTGAATGAATTTCAGCACAAGTTCAGTTTGAAATTCAAATAAAGTTTGAATTTCTCCCACTTAGCTCATGTCAAGATCAACTCCAAATGGAGTGAAAATTGGTGTGTGAGCTCACAAAAATGTGCTGAGTAAGAATATGCCCCCCACTTTTAAATTCATTGGATAAAAACAGTTTGAATTTGAATATGGTTTCAAACTGCCCTCTTCCTAACTATACCCAAACTGACCTCAAAAAGGTTTTGAATTTGGGTGAAACTTGGCATGGACATCCTTAGTAAAGTGTAGGAGTTTTCATATGTCCAGCCCATCTATATCACATGTGGGAAATACCACTTTTGCAATGTGTAAGTTTGTTCTCTAATGAGCATGTTGATAATTGTTACTTGCTCTTCATTTGTGTTCATCATTCTTCCTCAAATGAGGTGTGTGGTGTGGTGATGAACACTGCAAATGTGTGTCAAAAACTGAGGCCCTTACAGGAAAATTTCGGCCGGCGCTGAGTTCTTGCGGGGAAGAACGGCGATGCCTCGGCCGAGGAGGGGGGCAGGCGCCTTAAGAAGGCTCTGCACCGCCTCGCGCCCGCGCGTGGGCAAGCAGCTGCTGGCGCGGCGGCTGCCCTCGGTGGCGATCACCGCTGCGGCTCGGCGACCCGAGTGAGAAAAGTCTCAGTCGGTTTGATCTGAGCAGTGGCTGACATGTGGGACCCACTTCCAGTTTTAACCTCTGAAATTTACTCCTAATCACTGTTGTAAACAGTGATCCCCATAGTACCCCTGGTAATTCAAATTATCCACCCATGAACCATTTGAATTGATCAAAGTTCAGTTTGGGTTTGGTTTGAGTGAATTTCAGCACAAGTGCAGTTTTGAATTCAAATGAAGTTTGAATTTGTCCCACTTAGCTCATGTCAAGATCAACTCCAAATTGAGTGAAAATTGGTGTGTGGGCTCACAAAAATGTGCTGAGTAAGAATATGCCTCCCACTTTTAAATTCATGGGATAAAAACAGTTTAAATTTGAATATGGTTTCAAACTGCCCTCTTCCTAACTATACCCAAAATGACCTCAAAAAGGTTTTGAATTTGGGTGAAACTTGGCATGGACATCCTTAGTAAAGTGTAGGAGTTTTCATATGTCCAGCCCATCTATATCACATGTGGGAAATACCACTTTTGCAATATGTGAGTTTGTTTTCTAATGAGCATGTTGATAATTGTTACTTGCTCTTCATTTGTGTTCATGATCCTTCCTCAAATGAGGTGTGTGGTGTGGTGATGGACACTGCAAATGTGTGTCAAAAACTGAGGCCCTTACAGGTTGGAGCCTCTTGTATGCTGTTAGGGGTGAAACCTCAGTGGGCCCACACTCGTTGGGAATCTCTTTGTAAAGGCTTCGTAGTGATCTCCTGGCTACACACCTGGGAAGTGTGAATGTGATTCGTAGCCACTGGCATAATGGAGGTTCTTTTAGTCTACCGGGCAACGGGGGATGAAATCACTACATGTGGGTACAGTGGTGCAAACTCTGCAGAGTCAAAACTGTCATGACAGCCATGCTCACGGTCAAGAGTGGCTTGGACTTATTCATGATTAGAGGATGATGTCTTTGGAAGTTAAGGATGTTACATGGGGAGCTTAACATTGGAATTGATGTTATGGTTATTTGATTTCGATGATGGGTTGGGAGAATGGGGACCATTTCACCTTTGTAGTAATGTAGGTGCTTAATAAGCTAAGGTGATAGGTATTAATTGCGTAGTGCTTTAACCATGAGTTCAACCTCTCCTTGTTCTTGCCATGCATGACATAACTTTCCCACACTTGCTGAGTACCAACGGTACACAACCTTGCATATTTGTTGGATTAAATTGCTGCTCAGGTCAATGGGATGATGTGGCGTTCAATGACCAAGACTTCGGACCCGAAGAAGGATTCTAGGTGCATGGAGTCCTCCGGGCAACGCCTGTGACGGAGCCCACAAGATTTATATTCCGCTGCTATTTTATTTACATGTTATGAACTTATTATCGCCCATAGAGACGTATGTTTTGTAAGACATATTTATATTCGACACCTGGCTTGTAATAAATGATGCTTCACTATTTGTCATCACATGTATGAGAAAATGATCCTGGCATACATGTGATATTCCCTCGGTTGTTCTTCGGAGAAACCGGGTGGTGATGCCGAAAGCGGAAAATAAACATTATTAGCTCTACATCTACAGCAGACATGGTTTCCAAAACATAAATATTTCATCACAGCATATTATCATTCCTCTGGCTTATTTTTCTTCTTACTACGTCACAGAACAGTGAACAAGCGGTACTCAAATAACCGTGAGGGACGGTGATTGCAATCAGGAGACACCCGGACAACACGTTGCATACACCCACTTTCAGAAGCGTGATTCCACACCCCTTCCTACTCTGTTGTATGCAACAACCTTTCAAAGGCAACCCAAATGCCGAACCGGTCCATCCGTAACGGGCAGGAGGTCCCCACGTGGAGCGTGACTGTGTCCACCGGCAGATTTACACCTTGCTACCCTCAACCCACTCCTATTTACGGTTAGGTAAGCCTCGACACCCAGGTTAACCAATTACATCGGTTTCCTGCTTATGTTAGTATGCCATCCTGTACTGTTTGATACTTGTTCAGCAGGCCCGCACACGACTCGGTCCTCAATCGACACCAACAGGGCTACGCACGTGAGACCTCCGCTCACTGCTTCCTATCCCCCTGCTGGGTCTCATTTTCTCCACTCTTAAGCCATTTTCTATTCTGACCAAACCGTGTGATAAACCTTACCTCGCAATAGATTCCAACTACTCGACTTCTACCGAGATCCTAAGCATATTAGCAGGGCCTTGTCTACTCGTTGGGTCTGTAAGCTATCCAACCCTTCATAGGATTTAAAAGGTTATGCAAGTGGGGTTTCAATCACCTTAACTCTAATGCAAACATTCACCCTAGACATAAGTGATACACATAAAGAATCTAGAAAAGTATTTAAATGCAAACCGGGGCTTGACTGGTTGCGAGTCAAAGGAGAAGTTAGCGTCGGGTGGCAGGACGTCCAAAGGCTCCGGCGTATCCTCAACTTCGGCCACTAAATGAAATGTAGCAAAATATTTGTATAAGTGTTAAGGACTACTAAGAATTAAACTTCTATTTATAGCGACTGCTCTTTAGGATCCTTAACTGACTTTGGGATTTTAACAGTAGAGACTAGACTCTCTATGGATGATCTGAGCAAAATTTGGAGAAATGTCATTGCACATTGTGGTCTCCAAAATTCCCACAAGCACAAGGCTTCTCTGAATTTTGAGCCCAAATCAGGAGCTTTGACATAGCTAAAAGTAGAAGAACCGATTAGGGTAAGTCTCCATGGTTCTAACAAAATTTGTTTCACCATTTTTGGTGCTACCAACAGAGAGATATGAATTTTTGAAGTTGGACAGGAGTTCTGAAAAGTTTCTGTTTAAATTTGAATTTTTAAATAAAGGCTGAACATTGGAAGGTAATTTAGCCTAGCAAATGAAGTCCAATGAAGCTCAAATTTTTACTGGGGATCCTTTACTATGAAAAGGATTTTCTGCCCAAATTTGGTAATGTTTCATAAATAATTGCTCCTGAAATAAATCTCCAAAGGATTTATTATAAAAAATTCTACAGAAATTCCTGGGTATTTTAATTGCAAGCAATTTATTCCTCTGTGAAGTACTCCTCATGAGGATTCCAACAAAATTTGTCTCACTAATTTTGGAGCTTTCTACCCAAAGTTATGTATTTTTCAAGTTTCACTAACTTTCTGTTTGAATTGTACAGAGCACTCAACGTGGGGCCCACTCGTCAGGTCTTTCTTCAGCCTCCCGCCAGAGAACATGCGTGCACACAGCACCGATCGTGGCGTGGCTCGTTCTCCCTCATTTCTCCACCAAATTAGCTCCGGTTTCGCCCTACATGATCCTTGGAACATGGCGCAGCTGCCGGGCAAGGTTTCCCCGCATGAAAATGGCCGAAAACAGGTCAGTACCGGCGGGGCGGCTCGGGAGCTCGGCATCAACGCGTTCTGGCATGTCTGAAGCTTCTCCCGACAAGCTACATTGCCCTAAAGCATCACCAGTGATCGGGAAATATGGAACGCATGCCAAACCTTGCAGCAAACGGACGGAAAATGGGGTTCACCGGAGGACCGACCCGTTTTTGCCGCCGCCGGCAATTTCTCGTCGCCTGGGGCGTGTGGTGGATGGTTTGCTGCGGTATTTGGCGTGGGAGGGAGCTAGGATGGTGTGGTGCTATGGCTTGAACCGAAGAACAAATGATCATGCGTGTTGGACGAATTTCCAGTTTTGGTTTTGATCGGTTCTTCACGTGTACCGGCGCCAAAACCCAAATTCCGGCGAGCCAGCGATGGGGAAGGGCAAGGGGACTGTGGTAGCATGATCTACACACCTTGGCGCACCTTAGAGAGGTGTTGGTCGTGCGGGAGAGGCGCTGGAACAGCCGGAAGGCGAGGTGCAGCGATGGTGTGACGTGCTCTGTTTCCTCCCAGTGAAGAACAGGTCGGGCACTGCGAGGGAAGCTCGGGGAGATCGTCTAGGAGGCGCCGGCGCATCTTGTGGGCGACTTAGCTAGGTGCTCATGTCGCTGGAAACTGATAGGCGCTGAGGAACTGAGGCAGCGGTGTAGCTCGGGTTGCAGCCGTGCGCTTGAGTACGGAGGAATAGGAAGGTTGCGGTGCAACGTGGGGAAGAAGGAACCGGCACTCGGCTGCCGCTTTGAACGCCCACGCGCGTGGACCGACTTCAGAAGCAGCGCGCGAAGACCCTCGGTGGAGAACGTCGGGCGACGGGTTTAACCGAGAGCTGGCGCTCTGTGATAACCCGGGAAACAGAGAGAGAGGGAAAAAGTGAACTTGTGAGGCTGACTGTTGGGCCCACCATTTTATTTTCTTAATCCAATTAACCCCCAGCTACTCACAATTCAATGCCTTGCTTCACCCCAAAGTTAAGGTTTGAATTTGCTTAATTCAAATGGTTGGAATTCTGGTGTGAAGTTTGAATTGTATTTGATCATTTCAATTTGAATGACATTTGAATTCTCCCTTTTGCCTTGCTACAAAAACATAGCACACCAAGTCCAAAGTTTCTAAATGTTGGCATGGCTGATAATTCAAATGTTGAGAACACATTTGTGGAACCAAATTTTCAAATTGAGGGAGTTGGAATTTGAAACTGAATTTGAAATTCAGATTAGAGGGCTTCTCCTTTTAATCCCAAACAAATATTGAAACTCCTCCAAATGAGCTGAAATTTGGAAGGGTGATTATTTGGACTATGAAGATCCAAGTTATGAATTTAAATCTCCATGATTGGAAGTTTTTGGGAAGTCTAAATCCTCACTTTGAACTTGACACCGTTATAATCCAAAGTTTCAATTCCCATCATTTTTCCTAAGTGTACATGAGCTGAAAATTCTTGCCACCACTTTGTGGGGATTTTACATCCCTCCCCCCTTAAAAAGAATCTCGTCCGAGATTCCAAAAGAAATGCGAAGTGGGGAAAGTTTACCGGGTATATGATGATAGCAAGTCTGGATAATTCGCTTGTAGATAGTCCTCGCTTTCCCATGTCTCCTCATCAGCGGTATGGTTACTCCACAAGACCTTGTAGAACCATAAGGTCTGTTTTCTCGTGGCGCGAGTCTTTTCATCGATAATCCGGATTGGATACTCCGTGTATGTGAGGTCCGGTTGAAGAACTTCTATGTCTTCAGTGCGGATTTTAGCTGAGGGTTTGAGGCACTTCCTCAGCTTAGAGATGTGGAAGACACTGTGAATCCCTGCGACCGACGCCGGTAAATCCAAGCGATAGGCCACGGGTCTGCATCTTTCAATGACGGCGAACGAACCAATGAAAACCACGGTGCAAGGTTACCCTTCACTCCGAAACGATGGACTCCCTTCATCGGAGACACACGGACATAAACATGGTTCCCAATGTCGAAGTGGAGAGGGCGGCGTCTTTTGTCGGCATAGCTCTTCTGACAAGATTGAGCAGCCTTGAGATTGGCTTGTATTACTCGCACTCGTTCTTCAGCTTCATTCAAAAGTTCAATGCCGTAGATAACTCGCTCGCCGGACTCGCACCAGTTGAGAGGTGTGTGGAATATCCGGCCGTAGAGAGCTTCATACGGCGCCATCTTGATGCTAGCTTGATAGCCATTGTTGTAAGAAAACTCCGCCAACGGCAAATGATCATCCCAATTCTTGCCGTGGTGGATGGCACAAGCGCGTAGCATGTCTTCCAGCACTTGGTTCACCTGTTCAGTTTGACCATCCGTCTGCGGGTGATACGCGGAGCTCCGGATCAGTTTGGCCCCCAATGACGCGTGCAGCTGTTCCCAAAACCGAGCGACAAACAGCACACCGCGATCCGAAATAATGGAGCGGGGAGCACCGCGCAAGCATATAATTCTTGCAATATAAAGCTCCACATATTGCTTGGCCACGTAACTTGTATGTACGGGAATGAAATGAGCTGACTTGGTTAGTCGATCGACTATCACCCTGTGACGCCCTCAAGTCTGTGGAAAACCACGGAATCAAGAACTAATGCATATGTGTGCCCAGGATGTTTATCACATATATACATATATTCCACAAACTGAATTCAGAATATATATAACCACGAATAGCAGAGTTTATTACAATGTCTCATGAGTCTTGGACTCATGCTTACAGCGGAAGTCTTATTCTATGCAGCGGAAGTCTTTATTCTAATGCAGAAGCAAAAACTAATGCGGAAGCAAAACTAAGCAGTAGTGGCTCCATCTCTACTCCCTCCACAGGCAAGGTTGAGAACAGATCACACGCCATATTGCTTCACTTGATCTTCATAGTAGGCTTCTCCTGCTGCTGCTGATGAAGTAATAATGCAAGTTTGAGTACAATGATGTACTCAGCAAGTGCGGGAAAACACATGATATGCAGCTCATAAACAAGGTAGGCATAAAAGGCTTAATTGCAGAAAAGCAGATTTGTGAAACCATGATAAAACAGCAACTTAACTTTAGATGTAATCCCAGCATGTATTAAATTAACAACATACCTCCATCACTTCCCGTGTTCCATCCGAACATTAACCAATCCTTTATTCATACTCACGAATACCTCCTCGTATTCGCTACCATCTCATCTCATAAAACAACCTCGTCTCACACCGAGACCAATCTCATGTCATGTCCCAACAGTCATGCAACCATCTCATCACCCAGACTTAACAGTCCCAAACCCAAACCATAACCAAACCAATACTCATAACCAAGAACCTTTCCAATAACCATCCCAATAACCATCCCAATATCCATCCCAACTAATCATGGCAGTTTAGCCAGGTGCTCGTGACCGTAAGCTCAGCTATCATGATAGTTTTAGACTCTGCAGAGTTTGCACCTCTTTACCCACAAGTTCGTGATTTCGTCACCCGTCGGCGACTGCAGAATCTCCATTATACCAGTACACAACCATCGGTGTATGGTCAAGAGATCACAAAATAGCCTTTACAAAGGGGTTACTAGATGTATGGACTCACTAAGGTTTCACCAGCAGGCTGGAATCTCCAATTCTCCCACACACGGGCCCCCTCTTGTGCCATGCAGTTCCCAGGGCAGTCCTCACTCGACTCCCATTCCCCGCGCCTTCCACAGTCCATAACACTCTAGCAACTTACCTAATTACTCAGCTAAGCCGCACCCATACTTGGCCTTGTGGTGGCACTGTTATCCTGGCATGTGCATGCTTGAACCGGTCCTTAGATCTACGGCAAGTAAAACCACCATCTCATGCTACCTCATTCACAAACCCAGTCTTGCCTAGATCTCCCTCCGATCCATGTCCATTATTAACATCAGTTTCTCATTACGAGTGCAGTTCGCTAGACACATCTACCTAGCTTCCCAATCCCATGGACTCAGCGAAGCATAAAGCAAAAACCATACCCAACTCATAAACTTCTCAGGCGACAAGGGTGGTTTAACTCAGCACACACACCGTTTCACAAAACAAAATAGTTTCCCAAAACATAGGATCAATATGGTCAAGGAGCACTTGCCTTTTTCTTGCGGTTCCAGTTGTTCTTGAATCTCAAAACCTGGTTGCCGTAGTTCGTCGTAGACAGCTCCTTGAGCTTGTCCTACTAGGTAGGATCACGTGCATACAGGACTCACAGCAATCAATATTTATGCACAAACCTTAAAGTAGATGCGATGATGCATATGCATGCTATCTCATGATTAGTTTTATTATATTGATCTGTACGTGTTCTTGCATGGCCTTGTATGGACAGAGGTGTTCGGATCAAAGGTGGACGTGGCGATGATCTTGTCTTTAGATCAAACTGATCATCAAGTGATCTGCCCACGAGAAAGCTTCTGTTCGAAAGGAATTGAAGAACAGATGCAAAGAGATGAACACAATGATGTCGTAAGGTGGTATTGAAATCCTACCTCACGTTCTTCTTGGCTTCGAGGTCCTCCTCAGACCGCTCGGTTCTTCTCCGATGATCTCCCTTGTTGCGCTTCGGCGATGGTTTGCTCGGCGGGTTAGGGCTAGGGCTCTAAGTCGTTGGCTCAGGAGTTGAAAGAGAAGTTTGTGGTTTCGGCCAGAGGTTTTGGGTTCTATTTATAATCGAGAAGAGAATAGTCCTAATCTGATTGTATTCCGAATAAGAGTCTTATTCAGATCTTTGTTGGATACTAATCGTCTTATCTTTAGTAACATCATGGAATTTAGATCGGTTTCTGTTGCGTACCGGTATCTTTACGCGTAAAAACCGCTCCAGAACTCGTTACCTCCGCGATGATGAGCTCCGGAAGCTCCACGTGTCCTCCGGGGCCTGGTCTCTTCTTTTCCGCAGAGACAAGCTCCGGTTGTGCCGCGTGTCAATCGAGCAAGACCTCCCTCTTCTTCGGAGGTGAGCTCCGCGCTTGCCACGTGTTGGCGCCGGTCTTCCCTCTCTTCTTTCCTCAGGGATGGCTCCGAGGTCGACACATGTCCAGCAGCGAAAGACGTCCCAGAGATAAGCTCCGGTGACGACGTGTGTCCAATAGAACAGGACCTCTCGGAGTTGGGCTCCGAGATCGACACGTATCCCGCGCGACTGGTCCTCTGATTTCCGCGAGGACTAGCTCCGAGGATGACACGTGTCTTGCAGAAATGCCTTTTCTTCTTCCGCAGAGGCTAGCTCTGTGGGCAACACGTGTCCCACAGGATCGGACCTCTCCCCTTTGCGGAGACGAGCCCCTGCTACGTAGCCAGCTTGGCGACGGCCTCTCCCCGCTTTGCAGGGATGAGCTCCGAACACGCCACGTGACCTGCTGGCCGCTGAAGTTGCCTTCGGCGCTTTCTGAGGGCTTTATTGGCTATTCTTTTGATAATTCTCTCTGTTCCCATTTTTCATTAAAATGTTTTCTCTTCATAGAACATGAACATATGCTGACACCCGAGGCGAGGGTGTCACAAATCTACCCCCCTTAAATTGAATCTCGCCCTCGAGATTCGTTAGTAGGAAATAGATGGGGGAATTCCGCCTTGATATCCTCTTCACGCTCCCATGTGGCCTCAGCTTCGGTGTGATGGTTCCATTGTACCTTGCACCATCGAATCACCTTGTTTCGGGTGACCCTTTCCTTTACGTCCAAGATTTGGACAGGGTGTTCTGCGTAAGTCAGGACCTCTTGAAGTTCAAGCTCTCCCATTGACACTTGTTCCTCTGGTATTCTCAAGCACTTCCTGAGCTGGGATACATGAAACACATCATGTACGTCGGAGAGGTGGTTTGGGAGCTCTAGTTGATAGGCTACTTCTCCTCGCTTGTCCAAAATCTTAAATGGTCCGATGTAGCGAGGTGCTAGCTTGCCTTTGACGTTGAAGCGTCGTTGGCCTCGGACAAGCGATACTTTAAGGTATACGAAGTCTCCTACTTCAAAGGTCAACTTCCTAGGCCTATTGTCCGCATAGCCTTTCTGTCGTGACTGAGCAGCCTTTAAGTTCTCCCGTATCGTTTGGACCTGCTTTTCAGCTTCTTGTAGTACTTCGGGTCCAAACACCTGGTTCTCTCCAGTCTCATTCCAGAACAGTGGCGTTCTACACCGTCTACCATATAAGGCTTCGAAAGGCGACATTTTTAAGCTAGCTTGATAGCTGTTGTTATAGGAGAATTCAGCATAAGGTAAACTCCTATCCCAACTAATGTAACACCCCAAAAATCTTGTTAAGAACCTAAATCATGTTAAGAGGGAAATTTAAAATTTTTTGGACGTGTTGCATGTTTTGGAAAAATTCAAATTCAAACTGGAATTCAAATTAAACTCAAAACAGAAAAGAAATAGAAAAAGAAAAAGGAAAACAGAAAAAAAACCGGCCAGTGGGCCGAAACCCACCAGCCGGCCCAACCAGCGCCCGCGTCGCTTCCTCCCACTGACAGGCGGGGCCCGCCAGTTCATCGTCTACCTCGCGCCAGCGCCGGACTCTCTCACCCGAATGGAAACCGATTGGGAATTCTCGCGTATCCCAGCCGAATTTCGCTCGGGGGCGACGCAAACTCGATCTAAACCACCCCGCCGCCCTCCCCCGTCTATAAAAACCCCGGCCTCGTTCTGTTTTTCCCACGCGATATGCTGTTTTTCCTCCGGTGAGAACCCGAGCCTTCTCCGGCGAATTCTGGCCGATCTACGCTCGGAAATTCCGATCTAACTCGCTGGTCTTGATCCACCGCCTCCGGGGAACCTTGCAGGTGCAGAAAACTCGGTGACTTGCGGTGTAAACACAGCGCCGATGAGCCTCGCCGTGAATTCACCTGGGACCTCGTCGCCGATCACCTTCCAGGACCTCCGAGCTCAAGAAAACCCCCGAGGTGAGATCCCCGACCTCTCCTCCACCGGTCTATGCCATAATATCACAGTTCTAGGAAGAATTCTTAAATATCCGAAAGTCTCCGGCGAGATCGCCGCTTCCCGCCGCCGTGCGCCGCCGGCAGCGCCGCCCGCGCTCGATCAGAGCGACGTGGCCGCTTGTGCGCCGTTTGTTTTAAATCGCGCGGTAGGGTTTAAATCCCCGCGTACCGGTTCGACGTTATAATCTCAGCCGTCGGTTTAAAATCGGACGGTCCACGTCAGCCCCGCGTTATAAAGACTGGAAATCTTACGTGCTACCCCCTGGGGTTCTCGAGAAATAGGAGCTAGCCCCGGAAACTTCTGATCTAGCCCCTGGAACTTCAGAAAATCATGTAAATTCATTTAAAAATCAGTTTTAGCCCCTGGACTTAATAAAAATTAGGAAAAACTCCTCTGATAAGTGTAGCTAGACCCCTCGAAATTCTGAAAATAATATTATAGACCCTGTAGTGGGGTGAGTTTACCTTTTTAGCCCTGTTTAATATTTAATTTGGGAAATTGAATATGTGGTTAGTGTTTAAAATTTAAAAAGTGGGACAAACATATTGTCAAAATTAAATTAAAAACTTTCTCAGTATTTAGAAAACTTTGGAGTGAGATAAGAACATATTTTGGGCTGAAGTGAAGCTCTTTAATTTATTATTCACATTTAGGGACACATTTTAAGTAAAGAATAGTTCTAGAAAAAAGGGAAAATAATTGTAAAATAGTTTACATCAGAGGAAAAGGTCAAAAATATATTAGCAAATATTTTAGATCAGAACCTATTCTGTTTAGATGATGTGTCTTGTTATTTTTATAATAAAGTTCACACTTAGGCATAGGAAATAAATCTGAAAATATAGCAACTAATAAATGATAAATGGAGTTTCTAAAATCCAAAGAATTCAGTTTAGGGTTGGTAGAAATTATGAAGACACATATGGAGAAGGAAAATACCTTTCATGCATACTTGATAGCTAAAAGGTGTAGTAATTGAATATAAGGAATTTATTTAAATTCGAAACTCATATATATAGTATGTAAGTATAAATGTGAACACAAAAGTAGGAATCATATACACATGACTAAAAGTGCATGCAAGCCACAAATCAACACACATGGAGTAACCACAACACATATAATGGTGAATGACTTTCATAAATATGAATGTGTGGTTTGTATGAAGTGGAAGTGTGAACTATGTCTTATGGATTGTTGTTTTTCTTTAGTTATGTGTGATGGTATGATGTAGAACCTGCTCAAGAGCAAGTTATTCCTTTCCAAGATCAGGACTACCCATTTCAAGAGCAGCAGGAAGGAGGCAAGTGTCCTTGACGACTTTGATCCTATGTTAGGATGTGTAGCTAGAGTTATTTGCATTGTCAATTAAAATATGAAACCCATGCTAGGAAGTTTCCCTAGAATTGCATTAACTTGTTTCCTTGTAGCTTGGGTTGGGATTTATTTTATCATGTCACTTATTATTATGCATATGCTTAGCCATGCTTAGAATGGGATGTTTGGGATATGAGATCATCAGTTTATTTTACCATACTCTTGAATGAGATATTGTGAGTTATGTAGACGTAGGGATCAAGGCAAGTTGGATGTTTTGGTTGTGTGCTGGGTGCACGAGACTCGGGTTTGTGTTTAGTACTTGCCTGGATCCTAAGGACCGGTTCATGGAGCATGTAACCTGGCTTTACCGTGCCAACCACATGCTGAGATGGGGCAGCTTGGCCAATTAATTAGGTGTATCCCCGGTGTAGTATGGGTGTGTTGGATGGTGCGGGGAATAGGTGTCAGCTGGACTACCATATGAACCGCAAGTCTCAAGAGGGTGCCACTGCAGCGGGGTTGGAGCCTCTTGTATGCTGTTAGGGGTGAAACCTCAGTGGGCCCACGCTCGTCGGGAATCCCTTTGTAAAGGCTTCGTAGTGATCTCCTGGCTACACACCTGGGAAGTGTGAATGTGGTTCGTAGCCACTGGCATAATGGAGGTTCTTTTAGTCCACCCGGCAACGGGGGATGGAATCACTACATGTGGGTACAGTGGTGCAAACTCTGCAGAGTCAAAACTTTCATGACAGCCGTTGTCACACCCGGTTTTTCCGAAGAAACAACCAAGTGAATATCACATGTATGCCAGGATCATTTTCTCATACATGTGATGACAAATAGTGAAGCATCATTTATTACAAGCCAGGTGTCGAATATAAATAAGTCTTACATCGCAAATGTCTCAATGGACACTAATGCTTCATCACAAGTAAATAAACTAGCAGCGGAATATTATTCATTAGGGCTCCATCACAGGCGTTGCCCGGGGGTCTTCATGAACCTAAAAACCTTCCTCAGGAACAAAATCTTGGTCATTATACACCACCTCATTATCTTGACCTGAACAGCAATATAAACCAACAAATATGCAAGGTTGAGTACCAATGGTACTCAGCAAGTGTGGGAAAATTATATCATGCATGGCTAGAACAAGGAGAGGTTGAACTCATGGTTAAAGCACTACGCAATTAATACCTATCGCCTTAGCTTATTAAGCACCTACATTACTACACAAGTGAAATGGTCTCAATTTCCCATCCCATCATCATAATCCAATAACCATAACATCATTTCCAATGCTAAGCTCCCCGCTTAACTTCCAAAACCATCAATCCTCTAATCATGAATAAGTCCAGGCCGCTCTTGACCGTGAGCACGGCTGTCAAGACAGTTTTGACTCTGCAGAGTTTGTACCACTGTACCCACATGTAGTGATTTCATCCCCCGTTGCCGGGTGGACTAAAAGAACCTCCATTATGCCAGTGGCTACGATCCACATTCACACTTCCCAGGTGTGTAGCCAGGAGATCACTACGAAGCCTTTACAAAGGGATTCCCGACGAGCATGGGCCCACTGAGGTTTCACCCCTAACAGCATACAAGAGGCTCCAACCCCGCTGCAGTGGCCCCCTCTTGAGCCTTGCGGTTTATAAGGTAGTCCAGCTGACACCTATTCCCCGCACCATCCAACACACCCATACTACGCCGGGGATACACCTAATTAATTGGCCAAGCTGCCCCATCTCAGCATGTGGTTGGCACTGTAAAGCCAGGTTACATGCTCCATGAACCGGTCCTTAGGATCCAGGCAAGTACTAAACACAAACCCAAGTCTCGTGCACCCAGCACACAACCAAAACATCCAACTTGCCTTGATCCCTACCTCTACATAACTCTCAATAGCTCATTCAAGAGTATGGTATAATAAACTGATGATCTCATATTCCCAAATATCCCATTCTAAGCATGGCTAAGCATATGCATATAAATAAATGACATGACAAAATAAATCCCAACCAAGCTACAAGGAAACAAGGTAATGCAATTCTAGGGAAACTTCTTAGCTTGGGTTTCATATTTCATTTGACAATGCAAATAATTCTAGCTACACATCCTAGCATAGGATCAAAGTGGTCAAGGACACTTGCCTCCTTCTTGCTGCTCTTGAAATGGGTAGTCCTGGTCTTGGAAAGGATTAACTTGCTCTTGAGCAGGTTCTACATCACACCATCACACATAGCAAAAAGGAAAAACAACAATCCATAAGACATAGTTCACACTTCCACTTCATACAAACCACACATTCATATTTATGAAATTCATTCACCATTATATGTGTTGTGGTTACTTTGTGTGTTGATCTGTGGCTTGCATACACTTTTATTTATATGTGTATGATTCCTACTTTGGTGTTCATATTTATAATTACATACTATATATATATTTGTGTGTGTGTTTCAGTTTTGAATAAATTCCTTATATTAAACTACCAAGTATGTATGAAAAGTATTTTCTTCTCCACATGTGCCTTCATAATTTTCTATCAACCCTAAACTGAACTCTTTGTATTTTAAAAACTCCACTTATCATTTACTAGTTGCTATATTTTCAGATTTATATTCCTATGCATAATTGTGTATTTTATTATGAAATTAGTACTACACATCATTTAAACAGTATAGGTTTTGGTCCTAAATAATTTAGTAACATATTTTGACCTTGGCCTCTGATGTAAACTATTTCATAATTATTTTCCCTATTTTTCTATAGCTATTCTTTACTTAAAAAAATGTGTCCCTATACTAAATAATATGAATAATAAATGAAACAGATTCATTTCAGCCCAAAATATATTTTTATCTCACTCCAAAGTTTTCTAAGTACTGAGAAAGTTTTTAATTAATTTTGACCATTATGTTTGTCCCACTTTTTAATTTTTAAACACTAGTTACATATTCAATTTTCTAAATTAAATACTAAACAGGGCTAAAATAATGAACTCACCTCATTACAGGGTCTATAATATTATTTTCATAATTTCCAGGGGTCTAGCTACACTTATCAGAGGTGTTTTTCCTAATTTCTATTAAGTCCAGGGGCTAAAACTGATTTTTAAATGAATTTACATGATTTTCTGGAGTTCCAGGGGCTAGATCAGAAGTTTCCGGGGCTAGCTCTTATTTCCCGAGAACCCCAGGGGGTAGCACGTAAGAATTCCAGTCTTTATAACGCGGGGCTGACGTGGACCGTCTGATTTTAAACCGACGGCTGAGATTATAACATCGAACCGGTACGCGGGGTTTTAAAGTCTACCGTGCGATTTAAAATAAACGACGCACAAGCGGCCACGTCGCTCTGATCGAGCGCGGGCGGCGCTGCCGGCGGCGCACGGCGGCGGGAAGCGGCGATCTCGCCGGAAAGTTTCGGATCCTCGAGAATTCTGCCTAAAACTGTGATCTCATGGCATAGATCGGTAGAGGGGAGGTCAGGGATCTCACCTCGGGGGTTTTCTCGAGCTCGGGGGTCCTGGAAAGTGCTCGGCGGCGAGGTCCGAGGCAAAACCACGGCGAAGCTCATCGGCGCTGGGTTTACACCGTAACTCTCCGAGTTTTCTGCACCTGCAAAGCTCCCCGGAGGCGGTGGATCAAGACCAGCGAGTTAGATCAGAATTTCCGAGCTTAGATCGGCCAGAATTCACCGGCGAAGTCTCGGTGCTCACCGGAGTAAAAATCGGCGATCGCGTGGGAAAAACCGATCGGGTCTGGGGTTTTTATAGCCGGGGGAGGGCGGGGGGTCTGTTGCGATCGAGTTTGAGTCATTTGGGACCAGAATTCGGACGGCGGGACGCGGAACTCCGGTCGGTTGCGATCGCGCGCGCGGGAGAGAGTCCGGGGTCGCGGGGTTAGGGATGACAGGCGGGTCCCACCCGTCTGTGAGAGACAGCACGGCGCGCGCGGGGGCGGGCTGGCGCGGGGAAAACTGGGCCGGCTGGCGGGTTTCGGCCCACTGGCCGGTTTTTTCCCATTTTCTCTTTTTCTTTTTCCATTTCTTTTCTGTTTTGAGTCTAATTTGAATTCCAGTTTGAATTTGAATTTTTGCAAAACATGCAACACGTCCAAAAATTTTTAAATTCCCCTCTGAACATGGTTTAGGGTTTTGAATCAAAATTTGGGGTGTTACAGCTCTACCCCCCCTTAAAAGAAATCTCGTCCTCGAGATTGGTGTTTCTAAGAAAACAATTCCGGAAATTGTGCCTTAAGCTCATCTTCCCGTTCCCAGGAGGCTTCCTCTTCTGAGTGATGCTTCCACTGCACCTTGCACATCCGGATTCTCTTGTTTCTGGTGAGGCGTTCCATTGTCTCCAAAATCTTGTATGGTTGCTCGGCATAAGACAAATCTTCAGCTACATCCACTTCATTCATGGGTAACACCTCTTCAGGCGTCCTCAGGCATTTCTTGAGTTGTGACACATGGAATACATCGTGCACGTCCGATAGATGAACCGGTAACTCTAGTTGGTACGCCACTTCGCCTTTTCTTTCCAAAACTTGAAAGAGTCCGATGTACCGAGGTGACAACTTCCCTTTCACCTTGAACCGACGAAGTCCTCTGATAGGGGACACCTTGAGATAAACATCGTCTCCCACGTTGAAAACGAGTTCTCTTCTTCGTACATCAACATAACTCTTCTGGCGGGTTTGTGCTATCCTCAAGTTGTTGCGAATCTCCATCACCTTCGCCTCGGCTTCTTGTAGCACTTCTGGACCAAACACTTTACTTTCTCCTGTTTGGTTCCAAAATAGGGGAGTTCTGCACTTCCTTCCATACAAAGCTTCAAACGGTGACATCTTCATACTAGCTTGATAACTGTTGTTATAGGAAAACTCCGCATACGGTAAGTTCTTGTTCCAACTCCTATTGTTTTTGAGTGCACATGCCCTTAACATATCCTCAAGGATCTGATTGGTTCTCTCCGTCTGCCCGTCAGTTTGGGGATGATAGGCAGAACTGAAGTTCAGATGGGTTCCCATGGTTTCATGCAACTTATGCCAAAACCTCGAGGTGAACTGTGTCCCTCGGTCCGACACTATCTTCTTTGGCACTCCATGGTAACACACAATCCTTGACATGTACAATTCTGCCAATTTGGATCCGCTGTAGTTTTCTTTCACAGGGATGAAATGAGCTACCTTGGTTAGCCTATCAATAATGACCCATATTGAATCATACCCGGATTGGGTCCTAGGCAAACCCATGCTGATTTCTTCCCATTTCCATTCAGGCACTTTGAGTGGTTGCAATAATCCCGCGGGTCGTTGATGTTCTGCTTTCACCAACTGACATGTGTCACATAGGGCCACATGATCCGCGACATCTCGCTTCATGCCATACCACCAATACCTGCTTTTGAGGTCCTGGTACATCTTCGTACTCCCAGGATGAATGGAATAGTCGGAATCATGAGCCTCCTTCAAAATTAATTCACGGATCTCCTTTACTTCTGGCACACAGATCCTTTTCCCGTGCCACACTGTTCCTTGTTCATCCTCTCTAAAACCAGGAGCTTTATTTTCCTTGATGAGCTGTCTGATCTCTTGTATCTTCTCATCATTCTTTTGGCCCTCGCGTATGTCTCGCTCAAGTGTGGAGTCCACTTCCATGGCGATGGCTTCACCACTATTTACTAGACATAGATTGAGCCTTATAACCTCGTCCTTCAATTCTGCAGGCATATCCTTCAAGCTCAACTTATTGACCTGCACTTTCCGACTCAAAGCATCGGCCACGACGTTTGCTTTCCCGGGATGATAGTTGATGCCCACATCAAAGTCATTGACTAGCTCTAACCATCTCCTTTGTCTGAGGTTGAGATCTGGCTGTGTGAATATGTACTTCAAACTCTTATGATCCGTATATATCTCTGTCCTCTTCCCCATCAAATAGTGCCGCCAAATTTTCAACGCGTGTACCACCGCAGCTAGTTCTAGGTCATGTGTAGGATAGTTCTTCTCGTGCTTCCGAAGCTGCCGGGATGCATATGCCACGACATGTCCTTCTTGCATGAGAACACATCCCAACCCATTCCCAGAGGCATCGCAGTACACTGTGAAATTCTTCTGCATATCTGGCATAACCAACACTGGGGCTGTTGTCAATCTCTTCTTTAGCTCCTGAAAGCTCGTATCGCACTGTGGCGTCCAGGTGAATGTGATTCCCTTTTCCAACAGTTTGGTGAGAGGTCTCGAGATCTTGGAGAATCCCTCAATAAACCGTCGATAGTATCCAGCCAATCCCAAAAAGCTTCGAACTTCCCCGACATTTTCAGGGGTTTTCCACTTCTGGATATCTTCGATTTTGGCGGGATCTATGGAGATTCCTCCCTCCGAGATTATATGTCCTAAAAAGGGAACTCTCTTCAGCCAGAACTCACACTTGCTCAACTTGGCATATAGTTGGTGTTCTCTCAGCCTCTGCAACACCAACCTTAGATGTCTCTCATGTTCTTCTTCATCTTTGGAGAAGACGAGAATATCATCTATGAAAACCACCACAAATTTGTCCAAATATTCCATGAATACCTTGTTCATGAGGTACATGAAATATGCCGGGGCATTGGTTAGCCCGAAAGGCATGACAGTGTATTCATACAGTCCGTACCGAGATACGAAAGCTGTCTTGGGAATATCAGATTGCCTTATCTTGAGTTGGTGGTATCCCGACCTGAGATCAATTTTCGAGAACACACAAGCTCCCCTCAACTGATCAAACAAGTCTTCAATGCGGGGTAATGGGTACTTGTTCTTGATGGTTACCTCATTCAAGGCACGGTAATCCACGCATAACCTTTGGGTTCCATCTTTCTTAGGCACAAATATCACCGGAGCTCCCCATGGTGAGGAACTAGGGCGAATATACCCCTTCTCCGTCAATTCTCTCAAATGATCCTTGAGCTCTTCTAGCTGCTTGGAGTCCATTCGATAAGGTCTCTTGTATATCGGGGCTGTTCCCGGCACTAGCTCAATTGCGAACTCCACGTCACGGTCGGGAGGCATACCTGGCAACTCCTCCAGAAAAACATCTGGATATTCCCTGATAGTCCTGATTTCCTCAACTTTCACCTCCACTTGATTTAATTTGATGTCCCTCCTCGGCTCGTATATTGTTATGAACTTTACTCTGGTGCCACTGGGGTGAGTTAATTCCACCGTTCTGGTCGAACAATGGATGATTCCTTTATGTTTGGTCAACCAATCCATACCCAAAATAATATCTATCCCTTGTGAATCTATCACTATGAGGTTAGCCGTAAATACTACCCCATTAATGTCTAGGTTCACTTTGGGACACACTTGTCTTGTCCTTATTTCTCCACCTGGAGAGTTTACGGCTAGCATATGGTTCATTTGTGTGGTTGCTAGGTCATGCTTCTTAACAAACCCTTGAGCAATGAACGAGTGGGTAGCACCAGAATCAAACAACAGAGTTGCAAGGTGTAAATTGGCAGGAAACTTACCAACTACCACGTCGGGTGCCTCTTGTGCTTCCTCCATAGTGACGTGGTTCACCCGTCCTCTCATTACATTCTGCTGCTGTGGCTGCGTAGGCTTCTTCTTTGGGCATTTATGGGCGTAGTGCCCCACTTCACCACAGCTAAAACATTGCACCCCAATCTTAGATGCCTGGCCCTTGTTGTCTTGGGGTTGGTTTGGGGGTCCTTGCACTGCTGGTCGAGGTGGATATGCGGGGCGAGGCTGCTGCACAAACTGACGTTGTGGCTGTGCTGGTGCTGCAGGAGGCCTGTAGTTTGGGTTGTACCCTCTTGGCGCTGAATAGGGTACCGCAGCACGGCTCGTCTGCCCCGTAGGTTGCTGCATCATATGTGGGCGGGTGTTGCTCACTGAGGCTTGATGTGACCACCCAGCCTTCCTCTTATTCTCATTTTCCAGGGCCTTTAGCTTCCTTTCTACCACAAATGCTCTATCCACCATCTTTTGAAAGCTTTCATACTCATTTGAAGACATTGCACACTGCATTTCTGCGGTAAGCCCTTCCACGAAACAATCTTGTTTCTGCTCATCAGTCTCTATGTCTCGTGGAGCATAACGGGATAGTTGAGTAAATTTAGTGAGGTATTCCCTCACCGTCATGTTTCCCTGCTGCAGTCCCAAAAACTCCTTCCTCTTGTTTTTGAGTTCACCTCTTGGGATGTAATGGTTGAGGAAGCTACGCTTGAACTCTTCCCAAGTGATGTTCTCAGGGTCATGATGGGCGGCCACGTAGGCGGTCAACCAATCAGCAGCAGGTCCATGCAATTGATGAGAGGCAAACAGCACCCTCTCATACCCTTGGCATTGTATTATCCTCATCTTACTTTCAATGGTCTTCAGCCAATCATCTGCCTCCAGAGGTTCAGCAGCACTTGCAAACTTTGGAGGTTGAGTTCCTAGAAACTCACTCAACCTTGGTTGGCGTGGTGCAGCTTGTGTAGGTGGAACTTGATGCAAGTTAGCCACCACTTGAGTCAAGTTCTGGATGAGCTGATTTTGATTCTCCAGCATTTGGTGGAGAGGATCAACTTCTTCGCGGCGACCACCCCGGTCCTGGCCTCCAGAAAGATGAGGGTTGCATGCCTCATCATTGTTGTTGGCGGGGTTGGCAGCACGTCCTTTTCCTCTTCCGGCCATCTGGCAGAATCAACAAATGTTAATTTGATACCATTTAGTATCATCTCACTACTTTCACTTGTTGGTACTTTGAGGGGTTGAGGCTTTGTTAAAATTTTACGAGGGTTCATATCTCACACCAAATAAATGCACTATTATTTCATGTGGGTTCACACACCAAAGCAAAACAATCTGAAGACGAGGCTGTGAACAATTGCTCATGGCTTCCACAACTCACGTCACACACCAAGCATTATCACACCATTAACTACGTAGCGACTCGACTATTCGACCTCTTGCTAGCTAGGGGAAAGACTCTACACTACTCGTCCTCTTGAGCTGGCTCCTCGGGATCTTCCTCCTCATTTCGGGTACCTTCCGACTCTGCTTTGGGTGGGGAGGCTGCTGGTGGAGAAGTGCGACGACGCCTGATCGCTCGGCGATCCGGGGAGTCAGGAGTCCATGGATCACTCACGGTGACACACAGTTCATTCCCATCTCCTCTTTCTCTCGCCTTTAAACAAGCTCGCAGCAACGCCTCCGTTTCCTTCAGGGTGTCTCGGACATCCTGAAGCTCTTGTTGACACTCCTGCAGTCGAGTGCTGAGCATGGCAGCATCCTCCAAGCACAAGTCCATGTGCTCATGGGAAGTCCCTTGCTGCACCGGTGGGTACTTGTACTCCGTGGTACCACTCTCACGTTGGAGGACATACATGTACTCAGTTTTGTCCAAGTGGCGACGATAGATGTGACTCTGGCAGGTGATGGCCTCCCAGGTGACATCTTTCTCCGCGTCAACTTGTGTTGCTCGACAAGCTGGAGAGTGGTGAATCTTAAGCAGCTGATTCTCGTGTATAATCCTCATCTCCAAACTCCATTCTTCCCTCTTCTCACGGATGGTCCTGGTGGAGTTATAGTGGATGATTAGCTTGCCCGTATTGCCTGCGGCTTCGAGCATACGCCGAAGACGGCGCAACAAGTCTCCTACTGCCAATCCGTAGGAAAAGTACGTCACTGGACGACTCTCCTCTCTTTCGGCAAGGGCAACCACGGGAACTCTCCCTCCTGTGGACTTGCGAGCGGTGCGAATCATGCGAACCATCTAAAACAAAAAGGATTTAGAATTAGGTTAGATAAAATTTCAAACAAAAATCCTATTTTGAATGGAAGTTGGGGTAAGATGAAGAAAATAACTCTTTAAATAATATTTTTCAACCCTCACCTTGGAAAATAGTTTTTAAGAAAATAGGGCCCTTAAATACGTCCATTTCTACCTAGGTCCACGTTCCTACGGGCAACCTTGGCTCTGATACCACCTCTGTCACACCCCGTTTTTCCGAAGAAACAACCAAGTGAATATCACAAGTATGCCAGGATCATTTTCTCATACATGTGATGACAAATAGTGAAGCATCATTTATTACAAGCCAGGTGTCGAATATAAATAAGTCTTACATCGCAAATGTCTCAATGGACACTAATGCTTCATCACAAGTAAATAAACTAGCAGCGGAATATTATTCATTAGGGCTCCATCACAGGCGTTGCCCGGGGGTCTTCATGAACCTAAAAACCTTCCTCAGGTCCAAAATCTTGGTCATTATACACCACCTCATTATCTTGACCTGAACAGCAATATAAACCAACAAATATGCAAGGTTGAGTACCAATGGTACTCAGCAAGTGTGGGAAAATTATATCATGCATGGCTAGAACAAGGAGAGGTTGAACTCATGGTTAAAGCACTACGCAATTAATACCTATCACCTTAGCTTATTAAGCACCTACATTACTACACAAGTGAAATGGTCTCAATTTCCCATCCCATCATCATAATCCAATAACCATAACATCATTTCCAATGCTAAGCTCCCCGCTTAACTTCCAAAACCATCAATCCTCTAATCATGAATAAGTCCAGGCCGCTCTTGACCGTGAGCACGGCTGTCAAGAGAGTTTTGACTCTGCAGAGTTTGTACCACTGTACCCACATGTAGTGATTTCATCCCCCGTTGCCGGGTGGACTAAAAGAACCTCCATTATGCCAGTGGCTACGATCCACATTCACACTTCCCAGGTGTGTAGCCAGGAGATCACTACGAAGCCTTTACAAAGGGATTCCCGACGAGCGTGGGCCCACTGAGGTTTCACCCCTAACAGCATACAAGAGGCTCCAACCCTGCTGCAGTGGCCCCCTCTTGAGCCTTGCGGTTTATAAGGTAGTCCAGCTGACACCTATTCCCCGCACCATCCAACACACCCATACTACGCCGGGGATACACCTAATTAATTGGCCAAGCTGCCCCATCTCAGCATGTGGTTGGCACGGTAAAGCCAGGTTACATGCTCCACGAACCGGTCCTTAGGATCCAGGCAAGTACTAAACACAAACCCAAGTCTCGTGCACCCAGCACACAACCAAAACATCCAACTTGCCTTGATCCCTACCTCTACATAACTCTCAATAGCTCATTCAAGAGTATGGTATAATAAACTGATGATCTCATATTCCCAAATATCCCATTCTAAGCATGGCTAAGCATATGCATATAAATAAATGACATGACAAAATAAATCCCAACCAAGCTACAAGGAAACAAGGTAATGCAATTCTAGGGAAACTTCTTAGCATGGGTTTCATATTTCATTTGACAATGCAAATAATTCTAGCTACACATCCTAGCATAGGATCAAAGTGGTCAAGGACACTTGCCTCCTTCTTGCTGCTCTTGAAATGGGTAGTCCTGGTCTTGGAAAGGATTAACTTGCTCTTGAGCAGGTTCTACATCACACCATCACACATAGCAAAAAGGAAAAACAACAATCCATAAGACATAGTTCACACTTCCACTTCATACAAACCACACATTCATATTTATGAAATTCATTCACCATTATATGTGTTGTGGTTACTTTGTGTGTTGATCTGTGGCTTGCATACACTTTTATTTATATGTGTATGATTCCTACTTTGGTGTTCATATTTATAATTACATACTATATATATATGTGTGTGTTTCAGTTTTGAATAAATTCCTTATATTAAACTACCAAGTATGTATGAAAAGTATTTTCTTCTCCACATGTGCCTTCATAATTTTCTATCAACCCTAAACTGAACTCTTTGTATTTTAAAAACTCCACTTATCATTTACTAGTTGCTATATTTTCAGATTTATATTCCTATGCATAATTGTGTATTTTATTATAAAATTAGTACTACACATCATTTAAACAGTATAGGTTTTGGTCCTAAATAATTTAGTAACATATTTTGACCTTGGCCTCTGATGTAAACTATTTCATAATTATTTTCCCTATTTTTCTATAGCTATTCTTTACTTAAAAAAATGTGTCCCTATACTAAATAATGTGAATAATAAATGAAACAGATTCATTTCAGCCCAAAATATATTTTTATCTCACTCCAAAGTTTTCTAAGTACTGAGAAAGTTTTTAATTAATTTTGACCATTATGTTTGTCCCACTTTTTAATTTTTAAACACTAGTTACATATTCAATTTTCTAAATTAAATACTAAACAGGGCTAAAATAATGAACTCACCTCATTACAGGGTCTATAATATTATTTTCATAATTTCCAGGGGTCTAGCTACACTTATCAGAGGTGTTTTTCCTAATTTCTATTAAGTCCAGGGGCTAAAACTGATTTTTAAATGAATTTACATGATTTTCTGGAGTTCCAGGGGCTAGATCAGAAGTTTCCGGGGCTAGCTCTTATTTCCCGAGAACCCCAGGGGGTAGCACGTAAGAATTCCAGTCTTTATAATGCGGGGCTGACGTGGACCGTCTGATTTTAAACCGACGGCTGAGATTATAACATCGAACCGGTACGCGGGGTTTTAAAGTCTACCGTGCGATTTAAAATAAACGGCGCACAAGCGGCCACGTCGCTCTGATCGAGCGCGGGCGGCGCTGCCGGCGGCGCACGGCGGCGGGAAGCGGCGATCTCGCCGGAAAGTTTCGGATCCTCGAGAATTCTGCCTAAAACTGTGATCTCATGGCATAGATCGGTAGAGGGGAGGTCAGGGATCTCACCTCGGGGGTTTTCTCGAGCTCGGGGGTCCTGGAAAGTGCTCGGCGGCGAGGTCCGAGGCAAAACCACGGCGAAGCTCATTGGCGCTGGGTTTACACCGTAACTCTCCGAGTTTTCTGCACCTGCAAAGCTCCCCGGAGGCGGTGGATCAAGACCAGCGAGTTAGATCAGAATTTCCGAGCTTAGATCGGCCAGAATTCACCGGCGAAGTCTCGGTGCTCACCGGAGTAAAAATCGGCGATCGCGTGGGAAAAACCGATCGGGTCTGGGGTTTTTATAGCCGGGGGAGGGCGGTGGGTCTGTTGCGATCGAGTTTGAGTCGTTTGGGACCAGAATTCGGACGGCGGGACGTGGAACTCCGGTCGGTTGCGATCGCGCGCGCGGGAGAGAGTCCGGGGTCGCGGGGTTAGGGATGACAGGCGGGTCCCACCCGTCTGTGAGAGACAGCGCGGCGCGCGCGGGGGCGGGCTGGCGCGGGGAAAACTGGGCCGGCTGGCGGGTTTCGGCCCACTGGCCGGTTTTTTCCCGTTTTCTCTTTTTCTTTTTCCATTTCTTTTCTGTTTTGAGTCTAATTTGAATTCCAGTTTGAATTTGAATTTTTGCAAAACATGCAACACGTCCAAAAATTTTTAAATTCCCCTCTGAACATGGTTTAGGGTTTTGAATCAAAATTTGGGGTGTTACAGCCGTGCTCACGGTCAAGAGCGGCTTGGACTTATTCATGATTAGAGGATTGATGGTTTTGGAAGTTGTGGATGTTAAGCTGGGAGCTTAACATCGGAATTGATGCTATGGTTATTGGATTATGATGATGGGATGGGAGATTGGGACCATTTCACCTGTGTAGTAATGTAGGTGCTTAATAAGCTAAGGTGATAGGTATTACTTGCGTAGTGCTATAACCATGAGTTCAACCTCCCCTTGTTATAGCCATGCATGACATAACTTTCCCACACTTGCTGAGTACCATCGGTACTCAACCTTGCATATTTTGTTGGTTTATATTGCTGCTCGGGTCAAGATAATGAGGTGGTGTATAATGACCAAGACTTTGGACCCGAAGAAGGTTTCTAGGTTCATGGAGACCCCCGGGCAACGCCTGCAATGGAGCCCACAAGAATAATATTCCGCTGCTAGTTTATTTACTTGTGATGAACTTATTATTGTCCATCGAGACATTTGCGATGTAAGACTTATTTATATTCGACACCTGGCTTGTAATAAATGATGCTTCACTATTTGTCATCACATGTATGAGAAAATGATCCTGGCATACATGTGATATTCACTTGGTTGTTCTTCGGAAAAACCGGGTGTGACAACTACGCCCACGTTTCAAGGCGCAAGCTCTCAACATGTCCTCCAAAATTTGGTTTGTCCTTTCTGTTTGTCCATCTGTTTGTGGGTGGTAGGCGGAGCTAAAATCCAGTCGTGTACCCATGGCTTTCTGTAGCTTCCTCCAGAATCTAGAGGTAAACTGAGAACCTCGATCTAAAACTATCCTCTTCGGAACTCTGTGACGGCACACGATCCGCTCCATGTACAACTCTGCCAATTGTGCAACGTTGTAACTGGCCTTTACAGGGAGAAAAATGGGCGGTTTTCGTTAATCGGTCCACAATGATCCAGATGGAGTCGTATCCCGACTGAGTACGTGGCAATCCGATGATGAAATCCATACTAATATCCTCCCACTTCCATTCAGGTATCTTCAAGGGTTGTAACAATCCAGTGGGTTTTTGATGTTCGGCCTTCACCCGTTGGCATGTGTCGCATAGGGCAACGTATTCGGCTATATCCCTCTTCATACCATCCCACCAATAACAAGTTTTCAAGTCCTTGTACATTTTGGTGCTTCCTGGATGTATGGAATAGGGTGAATCATGTGCCTCCTTCAATATCATGTCACGGAGGTGTCTTAGGTTCGGCACACAAATCCTTTTTCCTAGCCAAAGCGTACCCTTTTCATCCTCCTTGAAGTCCTTCTCTATTCCTTGTCGGATTCTTTCCTTGATCTCCTTGATCTCCTCGTACGTTGCTTGGCCCTCTCTTATTTCTTGCTCCAATGGGGAGTGGATCTCCATTATCTCCACGTTATTCAAGAATCCGAGGTGTAACCGTTCGAACTCCTTCCGTAGTTCGGGTGGTAGCTCCCGAACCGTGAGTTGGTGACATGCTCCCTTTCTGCTCAATGCGTCCACTACTACATTGGCCCTCCCGGGGTGGTAGTTGATTCCCACATCATAATCCTTGATGAGTTCTAACCATCGACGTTGCCTAAAATTCAAGTCCGTTTGTGTAAATATGTACTTGAGGCTTTTATGATCCGTATAGATCTCACGTCGATGTCCAAGGATATAATGTCTCCAAATCTTCAATGCATGCACCACTGCTGCTACCTCCAAGTCATGCGTAGGATAGTTAAGAACATGCTTCTTTAATTGTCGTGAGGCATAGGCTACCACTTGTCCTTCCTGCATGAGTACACATCCAAGCCCTTGTCTGGATGCGTGACAATATATGTCAAAGCTCTTGCTTACGTCTGGCAATACCAGAACTGGTGTTGTGGTTAGCCTTTTCTTGAGTTCCTCAAAACTTTCTTGGCAGGCTTGAGTCCATTGAAAGACTTTTCCCTTCATTAGCAATTCCGTCATAGGTTTTGCTATCTTAGAGAAGTCTTTAATGAAGCGCCGATAGTATCCTGCCATCCCAAGGAAACTCTGAATATCCCTCACGCTCTTCGGTTGGTCCCACTTCAGAACATCTCTCACCTTTCCTAGATCAACTGATACCCCTTCCTTGGAGATAATATGGCCTAGGAAAGATATTTCCTTTAGCCAAAAATGACACTTGTTGAGCTTGGCATACAATTGATGCGCACGCAACTTCTACAAGGTCAATCTCAGATGTTCTTCATGCTCCTCCTCACTTTGAATACACCATAATGTCATCGATGAAAACCACAACGAACTTGTCCAAGTATTCCATGAAAAACTTGTTCATAAGGTACATGAAGTATGCGGGTGCATCTGTTAATCCAAAAGACATGACGGTATATTCATACGAACCATACCGTGTCCGAAAGGCTGTCTTAGGTATATCGGAGGGCTTAATCTTCAGCTGGAAATATCCCGACCGAAGATCAATCTTGGAGAACACTCGGGCTCCGTTCATTTGATCAAACAGGTCCTCTATACGGGGCAGAGGGTATTTATTCTTGATTGTCACCTCGTTGAGAGACCTGTAGTCCACGCACATTCTTTGGGTTCCATCCTTCTTGTCCACGAAGGGTACCGGAGCTCCCCATGGTGACGAGCTTGGACGGATAAAACCCTTCTCCATCTGTTCTTGAATTTGCTTCTTGAGTTCAACTAGCTCGTTGACGGGCATCCTATATGGTCTCTTAGCTATAGGTGCAGTTCCGGGTACCAAATCTATGGCAAACTCGATGTCCCGGTCAGGTGGCTTTCCTGAAAGCTCTTTTGGGAACACGTCCGAAAATTCCTGAACCACTGAAATGCTGTCCAATGTTGTTCCTTTGACGTGGTTCAAATTTGCCCGTTCGGTTGTTTGCTGGGCTGACTCAAACTCGACACGAATACCGTGTTCGTTTGTCAACTGCACGCTCCTTTCAGCACATTGGATTACTCCATTGTGCTTGCTTAACCAATCCATTCCGAGTATGATGTCAATCCCGTGGGAGTCCAAGACAATAAGGTTGGCAAGGAAGTCAACCCCCCTTATTTTAAGGCTTACTTTAGGACATACTATATTAGTCCTCATTTCTCCTCCGGGAGAATTAACTAACATAGCACATTCTAAGTGGGATACGGGTAGATGATGTTTGGCAACATATTTGGATGATATGAAGGAATGCGATGCTCCGGAATCAAATAAAATGGTGGCTGGGTTGGAGTTGGCAAGGAACATACCAATTGCGACGTCCTCAGCCTGTTGTGCTTCCTCAGCAGTGACATGGTTTACGTGGCCACGAGCATAGTTCTGTGGTCCACGGTTCCCTTGGTTGTCCCCTCCGTTTGGTCGCTGGTTCTGCTTGGGCAGGTTACCTTGCTGTCCAGGGCCTCTCCTCGGGCACTGGTTAGCGAAGTGGCCTACTTCCCCGCATGCAAAGCATGCCCTGTTGCCTACGGCAGCAGGTACGTTGGGGCGGGGGTTTTGAACAGGGGCGCCATTGTTAGGTCGGGGCGCAGGAGGCATGGGCACACGAGGTGCCGGTGCAACGAATTGTTGCTGTGGTGGCTGACCAGGGCGGTACGCAGGAGTGGTCGATCCATACTGCGGGGCAGGGGGCATGTACCTAGGTCATACGTTGCTCCCTTGGGGCTGGTATGGCATCTTCCTCTTGCACTCTCGCTCGATCTCTCGGATCTTGTTTTCAACTACTACGGCCTTGTCAACCAGCTTCTGGAAGCTTACGTAGTCATTGTTGAGGAGCTGAACCTGGATCTCATTGTTCAACCCTCTCATGAACAGGTACTGCTTCCTCTGATCTGAGTTGACATCTTTGGGGGCATACCAGGACAGTTGTATGAACTTGTTGAGATACTCGTTCACACTCTTCTGTCCTTGGCAGAGACCTTCAAACTCCTGCCTCTTGAGCATCATTACACAAGCAGGGATGTAGTGAGAGCGGAAACTTTCCTTGAACTCATTCCAAGTGATTGTCTCCGGGTTGCCATGGGCGTTGCTCAAGGCATCCCACCAGTCAGCAGCGGCTCCCGTAAGTTGGTGCAATTCGAAGAGAACCTTCTCTCGGTCATTGCACTGAACAATGGCAAGCTTTTTCTCCATGGATTTTAACCAATCAACGGCCTCCATGGGATCACCAGCTTGAGCTAAGGTGGGTGGTCGAGTCCTCATGAAATCTCCCAACCTGTTATGAGCCGGTGGTGGTGGTGGCGGTGGTGCCGGAACGGGGTTTTGGTTGGCCTGCAACTGACCCAAAGTTTGGATCATGGTTTGCATAAGCTGGTTTTGCATGGCCATCAACCTTTCCAGATGGTTTTCGCCAGCTCCTGGGTTAGCAGGAACTTCATCATGGTCATCCTCCTGGACATTCCTTCGGCCGGCGTTTCCTCTCACCATCTGTGAGAGAGAACGAAATAGAATAGAAGGTTAGAAGGTTAGGTAGGTCCCTTCAACTATATGCATCAAGGTGAGTTGGACTATATATATTAGCCCTTATGAGGATGTGATCAAGTGCCGAAGCATTTCACACCTCTTTCTTCTTACGTATGGATATGGACAACGTTTTTGAGACGTCCCACAACTCACACTAAGCACACAATCACAAATAATCATCACCAGGGCCCACACAACTCCTATTCAAGGATGGTTCCCTATGTCAAGGTGGGTTTAAAGGCCAATCTAAGCTATTCACCTTAGGATGCTTCCTTTGGTCAGCGTGGCTTAGCTACCTGTGACTCCTAATTAGGGGTGTAACTCGCTGTTAACCCGTGGCTCTAATATCAATCTAAGGTTTCTATCTAGTCGTGTAACCTACTGTCAACCTGTGGCTCTGATACCAATCTGTGACGCCCTCAATTCTATGGAAAACCACGGAATCAAGAACTAATGCATATGTGTGCCCAGGATGTTCATCACACATATACATATATTCCACAAACTGAATTCAGAATATATATAACCACGAATAACAGGGTTTATTACAATGTCTCATGAGTCTTGGACTCATGCTTACAGTGGAAGTCTAATTTCCATGCAGCGGAAGTCTTTATTCTAATGCGGAAGCAAAAACTAATGTGGAAGCAAAACTAAGCAGTAGTGGCTCCATCTCTACTCCCTCCACAGGCAAGGTTGAGAACAGATCACACGCCATATTGCTTCACTTGATCTTCATAGTAGGCTTCTCCTGCTGCTGATGATGAAGTAATAATGCAAGTTTGAGTACAATGATGTACTCAGCAAGTGCGGGAAAACACATGATATGCAGCTCATAAACAAGGTAGGCATAAAAGGCTTAATTGCAGAAAAGCAGATTTGTGAAACCATGATAAAACAGCAACTTAACTTTAGATGTAATCCAAGCATGTATTAAATTACCAACATACCTCCATCACTTCCCGTGTTCCATCCGAACATTAACCAATCCTTTATTCATACTCACGAATACCTCCTCGTATTCGCTACCATCTCATCTCATAAAACAACCTCATCTCACACCGAGACCAATCTCATGTCATGTCCCAACAGTCATGCAACCATCTCATCACCCAGACTTAACAGTCCCAAACCCAAACCATAACCAAACCAACACTCATAACCATCCCAAGAATCATCCCAATATCCATCCCAACTAATCATGGCAATTTAGCCAGGTGCTCGTGACCGTAATCTCGGCTATCATGATAGTTTTAGACTCTGCAGAGTTTGCACCTCTTTACCCACAAGTTCGTGATTTCGTCACCCATCGGTGACTGCAGAACCTCCATTATACCAGTACACAACCGTCGGTGTATGATCAAGAGATAACAAAATAGCCTTTACAAAGGGTTTACTAGATGTATGGACTCACTAAGGTTTCACCGGCAGGCTAGAATCTCCAATTCTCCCACCCACGGGCCCCCTCTTGTGCCATGCAGTTCCCAGGGCAGTCCTCACTCGACTCCCATTCCCCGCTCCTTCCACAGTCCATAACACTCTAGCAACTTACCTAACTCAGCTAAGCCGCACCCGTACTTGGCCTTGTGGTGGCACTGTTATCCTGGCATGTGCATGCATGAACCGGTCCTTAGATCTACGACAAGTAAAACCACCATCTCATGCTACCTCATTCACAAACCCAGTCTTGCCTAGATCTCCCTCCGATCCATGTCCATTATAAACATCAGATTCTCATTACGAGTGCAGTTAGCTAGACACATCTACCTCGCTTCCCAATCCCATGGACTCAGCGAAGCATAAAGCAAAAACCATACCCGACTCATAAACTTCCCAGGCGACAAGGGTGGTTTAACCAAAACTAGTAAACTCCTATAAAAGGGTTTCCCATCATGTTTGACTCAGCACACACACCTTTTCGCAAAACAAAATAGTTTCCCAAAACATAGGATCAATATGGTCAAGGAGCACTTGCCTTTTTCTTGCGGTTCTGGTTGTTCTTGAATCTCAAAACCTGGTTGCTGTAGTTCGTCGTAGACAGCTCCCTGAGCTTGTCCTGCTAGGTAGGATCACGTGCATACAGGATTCACAGCAATCAATATTTATGCACAAACCATAAACTAGATGCGATGATGCATATGCATGCTATCACATGATTAGTTTTATTAGATTGATCTGTACGTGTTCTTGCATGGCCTCCTATGGACAGAGGTGTTCGGATCAAAGGTGGACGTGGCGATGATCTTGTCTTTAGATCAAACTGATCATCAAGTGATCTGCCCACGAGAAAGCTTCTGTTCGAAAGGAATTGAAGAACAGATGCAAAGAGATGAACACAATGATATCGTAAGGTGGTATTGAAATCCTACTCACGTTCTTCTTGGCTTCGAGGTCGTCCTCAGACCGCTCGGTTCTTCTCCGATGATCTCCCTTGTTGCGCTTTGGTGATGGTTTGCTCAGCGAGTTAGGGCTAGGGCTCTAAGTCGTCGGCTCAGGAGTTGAAAGAGAAGTTTGTGGTTTCGGCCAGAGGTTTTGGGTTCTATTTATAATCGAGAAGAGAAGAGTCCTAATCTGATTGTATTCCGAATAAGAGTCTTATTCAGATCTTTGTTGGATCCTAATCGTCTTATCTTTAGTAACATCGTGGAATTTAGATCGGTTTCTGTTGCGTACCGGTATCTTTACGCGTAAAAACGGCTCCAGAACTCGTTACCTCCGCGATGATGAGCTCCGGAAGCTCTACGTGTCCTCCGGGGCCTGGTCTCTTCTTTTCCGCAGAGACGAGCTCCGGTTGTGCCATGTGTCAATCGAGCGAGACCTCCCTCTTCTTCGGAGGTGAGCTCCGCGCTCGCCATGTGTTGGCGCCGGTCTTCCCTATCTTCTTTCCTCAGGGACGGCTCCGAGGTCGACACGTGTCCAGCAGCAAAAGACCTCCAGGAGATAAGCTCCGGTGACAACGCGTGTCAAATAGAACAGGACCTCTCGGAGGTGGGCTCCGAGATCGACACGTATCCCGCGCGACTGGTCCTCTGATTTCCGCGAGGACTAGCTCCGAGGATGACACGTGTCTTGCGGAAATGCCTTTGCTTCTTCCGCAGAGGCTAGCTCTGTGGGCAACACGTGTCCCACAGGATCCGACCAATCCCCTTTGCGGAGACGAGCCCCTGCTACGTAGCCAGCTTGGCGACGGCCTCTCCCCGCTTTGCAGATATGAGCTCCGAACACGCCACGTGGCCTGCTGGCCGCGGAAGTTGCCTTCGGCGCTTTCTGAGGGCTTTATTGGCTATTCTTTTGATAATTCTCTATGTTCCCATTTTTCATTAAAATGTTTCCTCTTCATAGAACATGAACATATGCTGACACCCGAGGCGAGGGTGTCACACACCCAAATCGAGTCATGCTTGTGAGACGTGAGAGGTAATCCGAATATGAAGTCCATGCTGATATCCTCCCACTTCCACGCCGGAATGTTCAATGGCTGCAGTTGTCCGGCTTTACGCATATGGTCGGCTTTCACTCGCCGACACGTATCACATTCAGATACGTACTTTGCGATTTCTCTTTTCGTCCGTGTCCACCAAAATCTGGTTTTCAGATCCTGGTACATTTTGTTGCTGCCCGGATGAATAGAATACTTGGAGAAATGTGCTTCGTCCAAGATTTTCTTCCGAAGCTTCATGTCACGGGGTACCACTATACAGTCTTTAAACCATAGTGTATCGTTATCATCTCTTCGGAAGCATTTCATTTCGCCATTCTTCATCCTTCTCTGAATGTTCGACATTCCCACGTCTTTCTTCTGCGCTTCCATAATGTCCTCTCTTATAGTAGGGATGAGAGCAAGATTATATAATGCCCCATATGGAACCAAGTACAGACTCGGCTCCTCTTCAAGTGGGGGAATAGACAGATTGTTGACATGAGATTTGTGGCTTAAGGCGTCGGCAACCACGTTTGCCTTTTCTGGGATGGTAGTGAATATCGATCTTATAGTCTTTGATCAGTTCTAGCCATCTCCGTTCCCGCATATTCAACTCCTTTTGAGTGAATATATATTTCAAACTCTTGTGGTCGGTGTAGAGATGCACTAAGTTCCCGAGAAAATAGTGCCTCCACATTTTCAAGGCCAACACCACAGCAGCGAGCTCAAGATCATGCGTCGAATAGTGCTGCTCGTGATTACGAAGTTGACGTGAGCCATAGGCGACCACTCTTCCTCCTTGCATCAATACACAGCCAAGCCCGACGTCAGATGCATCACAATATACATCGAAGGGCTTGGATGTATCTGGTTGAGCTAACACTGGGGCTGTTGTAAGATGCTTCACTAATGCTTCGAAAGCTTCTTCACAAGCTGAGTTCCAAACATATATGATCCCCTTCTTCAACAGTTCAGTCATCGGCTTAGCAAGCTTGGAGAAGTTCGGTATGAATCTCCGATAATATCCTGCTAACCCGAGGAAACTCCTGACTTCATGGACTGATGTGGGGGATTTCCATTTCAGCACTTGTTCGATTTTGCTTGGATCAACTGCAATGCCTTCTGCAGAAATAATATGACCAAGAAATGGTACTTGGCTGATCCAAAACTCACACTTGCTGAACTTTTCGTAAAGCTTATGGTCTCGCAATCGTTGAAGCACGATATGCAAGTGTTTGGCGTGTTCTTCTTCGGACTTGGAGTAGACCAAGATGTCGTCTATGAACGCCACCACAAACTTGTCCAACTCCGGCATGAACACTGAGTTCATGAGATACATGAAGTGTGCTGGGGCGTTGGTGAGACCAAAAAACATGACGAGGTATTCATACAACCCGTATCTCGTAGAGAAGGCCGTCTTCGGAATATCCTCCGCTCGGATCTTGATTTGATGATATCCGGAGCGAAGATCCATATTTGGAAATACACTCGCACCCACAAGTTGATCGAATAATATATCGATGCGGGGCAGTGGATATTCATTCTTAATGGTGACGGTGTTGAGAGGTCGGTAGTCCACACACAACCTCAAGGTTTCATCCTTCTACTTCACAAACAGCGTCGAGCATCCCCATGGCGAGGAACTCGGTCGAATGAAACCCTTCTTCATTAAATCATTGAGCTGCTCCTTCAGTTCAGCCAGGTCAGTCGGAGCCATCTTGTACGGTCTCCGCGATATCGGCGTCATTCCGGGTACGAGTTCAATCTTGAACTCAAAATCTCTTTCTGGTGGCATGACCAGAAGATCATCCAGAAAGACATCTGGGTATTCACGGACCACACGAATATCCTCAACTTTTGTGGCTTCCGTGTTATATGTGGTTGGAGCTTCTTGAACCGAACGGTCAAGAATAAGAACATGTGGTTCATGAAGTGGAGAGTTTAAACGACCCACACATGGAACGATGTCAAGAACAGCACCATGGTGATCTAGCCATGACATTTCTAAAATGACATCAAGTTTCTGACTCTCTAACATGATTAGAGAAGTCAGATAAATATTTCCACCCAACTGCGATGGTGCTCTAAAGACCATCCTATCAGCTGTTATTTTCCCACCCGGAGAACATATCAAGTATGAATTATTTGTGGGAATGATAGGCAATTGATATTTAATAACATAAGACTGACTTATGAAATTATGGGTGGCACCGGAGTCAAAAAGTATGACTGCGGGATGATCTAAGTAAGAAAACGTACCCGCGAGGACGGGTTCGCCTTCCAGCACGTCTTCGATGGCTAAGTGGTAGACATTGCCGGGTTTTGGTGCTGGTTTCTTGGGCTGGTTGCGGGGCTGATTAGCACCCTGATACGGTGCTGCAACCCTGCCCTGTCGCGGCTCGGGGCAGTCCCTTGAAATATGCCCGACACGGCCACACGTGAAGCACTTGTAAGGTGTCGGGGTCCCGCCGACTTGAGGACGGAATCCCGGTGCACACTGTTGAAACTGAGGCGCACGCAGGACCATCCTTTGCTGCTGCTGTTGCTGTGGTGGATACGTCAGTCAGAAGCCCGGCGCATTATATTGCCGACCACGAAACTGAGGCGGTCGCGCCGGTGGCTGCCATCTCTGACCGGGTGGTGAGCGATACACCACGCAGTATTTTTGTGGCGTCCCACCACTGCTGCTCGTCAGCGCGCTGCATTTCCTCTTATCAGAACCGCGCTCACGCTGAGCATTCTCTTGTAGAATCATGGCATTAACAAGGTCGTTGAATGTACCGCGATTGCTTTGGGCGAGATGGACCTTCATCTTTGAATTCAGGCCCCGGAAGAATGCATTGCGCTTGTCTTCCTCCGTTCTCACAAATCCTGGCACATACTGCACCAGTCGGTTGAATAACCTGGAGTACTCATGAGCACTCCTCTCGCCTTGTCATAGCGCCAGGAACTCCTGGAGCTTCCTTTCCATAACCCCGGGAGGTATGTGATTGGCGCGGAACGCCTCCTGGAACTCCATCCATGTGACGGCATGGCCAGCAGGTAAGGAGGCGGTGTAGTTCGCCTACCATGTGCCGGCTTCGCCTTGAAGCTGTTGCGCTGCATACAGAACCTTCTGGTGTTCGGTGCATCGTATCAGCCGAACTTCGCCTCCAGAGTGCGGATAAAGCTGTCCGCCTCCAAAGGCTCTTCGGCCTCCGTGAAGCCCGGTGGATGGGTCGCCAGGAATTCTGAATATGAACTTTGTTGGGGCTGGCGTTGCCCATTGTCTTAGCGTCCTCCCTGATGGGACGCATTCTGCTGGACTAGCATCCGCAGCAACTATGTTTGCTCATTGCGCGAGCCGAGCACTGCGACGAGAACCTCCGCAAGATTTCTTGGAAGTTCTGGCGGTGGAGGAGGTGGTTGCTGCTGCGTCGTGGTTTGCTCCGGAGGTGGAGACTCATCACCACGAACCTGACTCGGACCTCCCTCCTCTTGCGTAGATCGTGTACGCACCATTCTTCATTCACATCATTCAAACGATCAGCACATGTTGGTTTATTGTATCCAGTTTATACAATAGTAGTGCGAGAATGGAATAAATACTGTGCATAGCAATCACAAATATGGATAAAATATAAACTTTATACAACATATACATCCCTGGACCATGTCACACGATCGAGTTCCAAAGTATTTGAACTTTATAGGTTAAAAGTTCATTTCGACCATCGTAGGTTGCCACGGGATGTTAAGTGTGTCAGCATGCGTAATTCCTCACTATTGTACTGGACTCAAACATGCACTAGCTCGAATTGATATGTCAAATGCATAAACTTTTCGACTCCACTTTCTGTTTCACAACAGCTGCTGGAGATCAAAAGGTAAAACTAAATGTTTTGGTTGAAAAACTTCAACATGTTGTTCTGTCCAGTTTCTGGTCCAGCAGACCAGTTGGAGGAATTTAACTGTTTTGGCCACCTTGGAGGCAAAATCTGGACTAGAGTTCAACAACAAAGTTGTAGTAGACTCGACAAGGAATCCAGATTGTATTTATTTGTGTGACACCCTCATTTTTGGTTTCTGCATGTATTCATGTTTCATGAAGAGAAAACATTTTAAAGGAAGTAGGAACAGAGAAAGAATTAAAAGGATAGCCAAAAAGAACAAGAATCCAGTTCACAGAGAGCGCCGAAGACAACTTCCGCGGCTCGCTGGCCACGTCGCGTGTTCGGAGCTCATCCCTGCGAAGTATGGAGAGGTCTGCCACTAAAATGGCTACGTGGCAGGCTCGGGGCTCATCTCCACAAGGGGGGAGAGGTCCGACCCTGTGGGACACGTGTTGCCCCCGGAGCTAGCCTCTACGGAGAAGCGAAGGCAGTTCCGCAGGACACATGTCACCTTCGTAGCTAGTCACCACAGAAATCAGAGGACCAGTCGCGCGGGATACGTGTCGACCTCGGAGCTCACCTCCGAGAGGTCCGGTCATATTGGACATGTGTTGCCACCGGAGCTTATCTCCGAGAGGTCAGTCACTGTTGGACACGTGTCAACTGCAGAGCTCATCTATGAGCAGAAAGTGAGATCCGGAATGGATACGTGACACACCTGGAGCCACCTCCGAAGAGAGGGAAGGTCCGGCACTGACACGCGGCATGTGCGGAGCCACCTCCGAATAGAGTGGAGGTCCCGACCGCCAGGATACGTGGCGCACGCGGAGCTCACCTCTGAAGGAGAGGGAGGTCTCGCTCGCTTGACACGCGGCACAACCGGAGCTCGTCTCTGCGGAAAAGGGGAGACCAGGCCCTAGTGGACACGTGGAACTTCTAGGGCTCATCACCGTGGAGGTAACGAGTTCTGGAGCGGTTTTTAGATTCTGTACGCGTAGAAATATCGATATGGAGAAGAAACCGACCTGAATTCCACAATGTTACCGCACCAAATCAAATAAAGATAAGTTGTTAAGATTCAACGACAATCAGAATAGGACTCTTATTCGGAATACAATCAGAATAAGACTCTTCTTCTCCCGATTATAAATAGAACCCAGAACCTTTGGCCGAAACCACAAACTTCTTTTCCAACTCCTAAGCCGATGACTTAGACCCCTAGCCCCAACTCACCGAGTAAGCCCATCACCGGAGTTCAATCGAGAAGGATCGCTGGAAGGGAGCCCAACGATCTGTCTGATCAGAGAAGGACCCCGAGACCAAGAAGAACGTAAGGTAGGTCTCCAATACCACCTTACGACATCGTCGTGTTTTCTTTGCATCTGTTCTTCGATTCCTTTCGAACAGAAGCTTTCTCGTGGACAGATCACATGTTGATCGGGTTGATCTAAAGACAAGGTCATCGCCACGTCCACATTTGATCCAAACAACTCTGTTCATAGTAAAATCCATGCAAACTATGCAAGTACACGTACAAACTGATCTAAAAAAACTGATTATAGGATAGCATGCATATGCATCATCGCATCTAGTTAATGTTTATGCATGATAGTGATTGCTGTGAATCATGTATGTGCGTGATCCTGTATAGAGGGACAAGCTCAGGGAGCTGTCTACGACGAGCTGCAACAACATGGTTTCGAGATCCAAGAGCAACTGGAACCGCAAGAACAAGGCAAGTGGCCCTTGACCATATTGATCCTATGTTTTGGGAAAACTGTTTTGTTTTGTGAAAAGGTGTGTGTGCTGAGTCAAACATGATGGGAAACCTTTTTATAGGAGTTTACTAGTTTTGGTTAAACCACCCTTGTCGCCAGGGAAGTTTATGAGTCGGGTATGGTTTTTGTTTTAAGCTTCGCTGAGTCCACGGGAATTGGGAAGCGAGATAGATGTGTCTAGCTAACTGCACTCGTAATGATAATGAGAAAACTGATGTTATTAATGAACATGGATCGGAGGGAGATCTAGGCAAGACAGGGTTCGTGAATGAGGTAGCATGAGATGGTGGTTTACTTGCCGTAGATCTAAGGACCGGTTCATGCGAGCACATGCCAGGATAACAGTGCCACCACAAGGCCAAGTATGGGTGCGGCTTAGCTGACTAATTAGGTAAGCTGCTAGATTGTTATGGACTGTGGAAGGCACGGGGAATGGGAGTCATGTGAGGACTGCCCTGGGAACTGCATGGCACAATAGGGGGCCCGTGGGTGGGAGAATTGGAGATTCTAGCCTGCCTGTAACACCTTAGTGAGTCCATACATCTAGTAGCCCCTTCGTAAAGGCTATTTTGTGATCTCTTGGCCATACACCGACGGTTGTGTACTGGTATAATGGAGGTTCTGCAGTCGCCGACGGGTGACGAAATCACAAACTTGTGAGTAAAGAGGTGCAAACTCTGCAGAGTCTAAAACTATCATGATAGCCGAGCTTACGTTCACGAGCGCCTGGCCAACTTCCATGATTAGTTGGGATGGTTATTGGTTTGGTTTTGGTTTGGTTTTCGGGACTGTTAAATCCGGGTGATAAGATGGGTTGCATGACTGTTGAGTCATGGCAACAAGGTTGGTCTCGGTGGGAGACGAAGTTGTTTATGAGATGAAATGGTAGCGAATACGAGATGGTATTCGTGAGATGGTAGCGAATACGAGGAGGTATTCGTGAACAAGAATGAGGTTGATTGATGTTTGGTTGTGACATGGAAGGTAATGAACATAATGGAGGTATGATTGGTATTTCAATACATGTTGGGATTACATTCACTTAAAGATGAGTTGCTATTTTATCATGGTTTTTGATTAATAACTTTGCTTTCTGCTATGAGCCTTTTTATACCTACCTTGTTATGAGCTGCATATAATATTTTCCCGCACTTGCTGAGTACATCATTCTACTCAAACTTGCATTATTGTTTCATCATCAGCAACAGGAGAAGATTACTATGAAGACCAAATGGAGCATTAGGAGTGTAATCTGTTCTCAACCTTGACTGTGGGGATGGAGTAGAGATGGAGCCGCTACTGCTTAGATTGCTTCCGCACCAGTTAGAAGACTTCTGCTGCATAGAAATAAGACTTCCGCTGTTAAACTAAGACTTCCGCTTTGAGCATGAGTCCAAGACTCATGAAATATTGTAATGAACTCTGTTATCCGTGGTTATATATATTCTGAATTCAGTTTGTGGAACATAAGTGTATGTGTGATGAACATCCTGGGCACACATATGCATCAGTTCTCGGTTCCATGGTTTTCCACCGAATTGAGGGCGTCACAGATTGGTATCAGAGCCACGGTTGACGGTGGGTTACACGCCTAAATAGGAAACACAGATTAGAATCAAAAGCTACGGGTTGACAGTAGGATTACACACTTAGATAGGTCACAAATTGGTATCAGACACAGATTGGTAGCTAAGCCACGCTGACCATAGGATGCACGCCTAGGATGCATAGATTGGCTTTGAAACTACCTTTACATATGATACAAGCCTAGGAAAGGCCATAGTTGGATCACAGATTGGCCACACCCTAAGCCATATAGGACCCCCACTGAACAAGCCTTGAATAGGAGTTGTGTGAGCCCTTGTGATGATTGTTTGTGATTATGTGCTTAGTGTGAGTTGTGGGACGTCTCAAAACGTTGTCCATATCCACACATAAGTAGAAAGATGTGTAAGATGCCTCGGCACTTGTTCACATCCTCATATGGGCTAATATATAGTCCAACTTACCTTGATGCATATAGTTGAGGGGATCTACCTAACCTTCTAACCTTCTATTCTATTTCGTTCTCTCTCACAGATGGTGAGAGGAAACGCCAGCCGAAGGAACGTCTGTGGCAACCAAGAGGATGGCCACGATGAAGTTCCTGTTAACCCCGGAGCTGGTGAGAACCACCTGGAACGTTTGATGGCCATGCAGAACCAACTTATGCAAACCATGATCCAAACTTTGGGTCAGTTGCAGGCCAACAACAACAATCCCGTTCCGGCACCACCGCCACCACCACCGCCGGCTCATAACAGACTGGGTGAGTTCATGAGGACTCGACCACCCACCTTTGCTCAAGCTAACGACCCCATGGAGGCCGACGACTGGTTGAAATCCATGGAGAAGAAGCTTGCCATAGTGCAGTCCAATGACCGGGAGAAGGTTCTTTTTTGCGTCGCACTAACTTATGGGAGCTGCCGCTGACTGGTGGGATGCCCTATGCAACGCTCATGTCGACCCGGAGACGATAATTTGGACTGAGTTCAAGGAGAGTTTCCACTCTCATTACATCCCTGCTGGTGTAATGATGCTCAAGAGACAGGAGTTTGAAGGTCTCCGCGAAGGACAGAGAAGCGTTGTCGAAGTGTGCGATCGACACTTCCCCCGGGCCTGCACTGGGCAGCCCGCGGAGGTTCTTTTTTCGGCGGGGCTAGTCTCCTAGCGGAAAGCTTGCGCGGATGGACGAGTTAGCGAGAGCTTGACACGGCGAGTTTTACGTGGTTCAGGCCGCCGGAGCGTAAAACCCTACGTCCACGGCGAGCTATGGAGCTCGCTGTATTGCTTGCTGCTCAGGGCCGGAGGCCTGAGCTTGGGGGTGAGTTACAGCTTGTGAGTGTATGGCTAGCGTATGAGTTGCAAAGTGCGAACCCTTGCTATCGACGCCTGCCCGAGCCTTTTATAGTCCAAGACTCGGGCGGCTTACAAGGGGAGCCAGGACCCGACAGGTGGTCCCGGGAAGATTGCTTGTTATCTACCGTATCTGTAGTTGCGCCGGTAGTTGCCTCTGGTCGAAGGCTCCTGAGTCTTCATCTTTCTGCCCTGCCCATGCCGCATGCTAGTCGTAGTGGTTGATGACGGCGCAGGCGGCATGGGATGTCTTGTCGCGGCGTTTATTAGCTGGCAGGTCCTGACACCGCGCGCCAGTCTGTGATGTAACTGGGCGCAACGGCACCTGACAGACGCGTGCTCCGTGTTTCCGTGTCTTGGGAAGACGCGGGCCTTGAATACCTTGTACGGGCAAGGTGTGGGGCACCTTTACGCCCGCCGCCTACCGCTCAGGGGCAGGCAGCACCGTTCTTCCGGCCACGTGGCGGGTCCGGAGCCCTTCTCTGAGGTGAGAAGGGTCTGGCCTGCGTGGCACATGGAGCCTCCGGACCTCTCCCCGCGGAGGGGGAGGTCCAACCTCTGTATGCCACGTGACGGGCCCGGAGCTCTCCTCTGCGGAGAGGGTGGCCCGGCCCTGCTGGACGCGTGGCGTCTTCGGACCTCTCTCCCGCGGAGGGGGAGGTCCGGCTTCTGTATGCCACGTGGCGGGCCCGGAGCTCTCCTCTGAGGAGAGGGAGGTCCGGCCCCGCCGGATGCGTGGCGCCTTCGGAGCTCTCCCTGCGGAGAAGTGTGAGTACCTTAGGCATTTTACCCTGTGCGCGGGGGTACCCCATATCTCAGGTACCGACAGTGGCCCCCGGGCCCATCTCGGGGGAGATAGCGAGCCCGAGGTGGGACCTCCGTCTCTTCCGATCCGCGCACTTCCTCTAAGTCCCGAATTGATCGCTGCCGGAGCACGAACGGCCGCGGGGTCGTGAGAGCATGCGCTCACTTGATGATTGCTTTTACTGCGGCGGTTCCCAAGGCTGCCACTTCTGCACGTTGCGGCGCTTTCTTCAGGAACCGCCGAAGTGCCTTGCCGGCTCATCTTCTCAGGAGGCTGACTCCTTGACCCCACTGCTTTAGTTAAGCGGTTTGGGCCCACCCGTCATCGGCATTCGGTCTAGGAACCGAAGCGGTTGCCGGTGCGGGATATTCAAAGAGTTCCGAATCGCTTGGAATTGCACCGGGAAGCTTTTTAGAGGGGGTCTCACCCCCATTGCAGCTTCCCTTCGCACTTCTCAGCATTTCTTCTCGGACTCTTGTGTTTTTGAGTTCTCCCTTGCCATGGCTTCCAACCCGCTGCCAGAGAAGAAACGCGCTCGATCTCCTCCAGCAACGGCGTCGGTGCCAAGTCGGGATTCTGGGGTGCCTGACACTCCCTCCGGTGGCGACTCGAAGAGGCCCCGGGTTTATGCGCTGGGGGAAGCCTCTGGGGCGTCCCCTGTTCCGCCAGTCCAAGCGACTGCGGAGCGGTCGTCGGCGACGGTTGCGGGCTCTGGAAATCCTCCCCTGGCTCGGAAGTCGGGGTTTAGAGCCCGCTGGAGTGTCCGCGCTTCCCGGCCTTCCCCGTCTTGCGGGGAATCTGTGCCGATGCGCTCGGAGCCAGGGGCAACTGCCGCGGCCCCCAGGCCAGCGCGGACTTCTCCTGTTCCGGTGTGCCCGGACTCCGCGGCGGTGTCGTCTCTTCCTGCCGAGACGGCGACCGCGGCCCCCGAGCCAGCACAGGTTGATCCTGCACTAGGCGGTCTGGCTTCTTCTCCAGCACCGCCTTCCCCGGCTCGTCCCTCTCCTCAGGTCAAGGAGCCAGAAGCTGAAAAGAGCCCGGCTGGCCTAGCTGCCAGAGCCGCGGAGCTAGCTTCTCCTGATCGGCGTCTCGTCTCGGATGCTGGTGCGTCGGCTCTTCCTGAGGACGAGGTAATGGAGGAGGTCGGAGGGACTGCCCCAGCCTCTGTTGCTCCATTGCCTCTGGCGGATGCCTTCGCACTTGCCGAGTCGAGCGTCCGGCAGGTCTTGGCTGCGCTAGGGCGCGAGCGGGAGGAGTACACGATTGAACGGGACCGCCTCCTCATCTGGGGGAACCTTTTGCGAGAGAGGACCGCGAAGGTTAAGAGCGAGCTCGACTCCAGGCGGGAGTTGCTCGACTTCAGGGAAGCGCTCGTCGACCGGATGAAGCGGGCTGTTGACCGCATGGACACCCAGTCGCGGCGGATCAACAGGGAGGCCCTGGAGGCACACGCCCGGGCCGAAGAGAGCCTCTCTGCTGCTGTGGAAATACGGCAGCGGTTGGAGCGCCGTGAACTCGCCGTTGAGGAGCGGGAGCGTTCCGTGGCAGCTGAGGCAGAGAGGGTCGCCACGCAGCTGGCCGCGGACGAGGATGACCTCCGAGCTCAGATGGAGGAGCTGGAGATTCTGAAGGCAGACCTTGACTTGAGGGAGGAACAGGTCTCCCATGATCGCCGGGCGGTCTTGGACCGGGAGTTGACTGCCGGCTTCAAGGCCGCTGAGTTGGAGCGGCTAGCCGAGACTTTCCACCTTCGGGAGAGTTCCCTGGCGGCCAAGGAGAAGGAATTCTCCGAGAGGAGCCTGGAGGCTCTGCAGGCGGCCCGCCGCGAGGTGGAGGAGCTCTCAGCCTTACGGTCCTCCGAGGCCCTTGCGGTCTCAAGCTTCGTGGATCGAGCGGGGTCCGCCCTAATCCCTCTTGGCTTCAGTCCGGTGAGGGCCGCAGCTCCCGCATTGAAGGTGGCAGAGGTGATCCCTGCCTTGGAGTCGATCGGCGCCAATCTGGACAGACTCGACTCGGTGGTCGCCAGCGAGCTTTAGGCCGAGGGCCGCGGCTTAGCTTTAGAGGTCGCCTCGCATGTGCTGGCATGCTTCAAGAGCCGCGACCCCTCTTTTTCGCTAGAGCCAGCGAGAGAGGGCCCAGCCGCGGAGCGGGAGGAAGCTGCCAGGTCTGAAGTTGAGGATGTGGCCGCCTTGTAGCCGCAAGGTTCTGGCGAGAGCCGGGAGGTCCTTAGGACCTGTTTCTCCCTTTTTTATCGAGTTTGTAGTCCAGCTCATGGAGCCTTGTTTAATTTGACTCTCTTGGATACTTGTGTCTGTGATGCTTTTCCTCTCCTTCTTGGCTTTGCCTGGCTGAGTCCTTAGCTCCGCAAGGTACTCAGAGGCCATTTCCAATCTCGGAGCTTCACACAGACACCTTCCCCGGGTCCTACCGTGTTAGGGGCCCCCGGAGGTCTCCGAACCTCGCCCTATGGGGGGCTCCAAATCTGCCTGCCACGTGGCGGGTCCGGAGCTCCTCCTCAAGAGACGGGAGCTCCGGCCATGTTGGACACGTAGGGCTTTCGGAGCCCTCCCACTGAGGGGAGGGGAGGTCCGGTTCCTGCCTGCCACGTGGCGAGCCCGGAGCCCTCCTCAAGGAAGGAGAGAGTTCCGGGCCCGCTGGACACGTGGGGCCCCCGGGCCCCACCCCTGCTGGAGGGGCAGGTCCCGGTCCTTCCAGTCCCAGGCCGGAGTAGCTGGTAGCTCCTTTCCCCCCGCTTCATGCAGTCCCTGTTGCCGTAACCTGGAGGTCCTGCACACAGGCAGAGGAAACGTAATTCTCCTCGGGGGGTCCTCCCCTCCTGTCTCCTAGTCTTATTCGTCTTATGGTCCTGACCCGCTATACGGGGCTTGGGCAATTCTGTGCACGAGGCGCCGAAGCTCCGGCTCCCTCCGAGGTCCGGGTATGGCCGTCCGATCCCTAGTACCGGGCCATGCGCTGGGGAAGCAGAGTGCACGCGCTTTGGGTTCATGACCAGGCAAAGCGGACGTACTCCCCTGGACCTCCGGAGGGCAGGATGCGCATGCTTTGGGCTCTGGGCCGGCTAAGCTGGATACGCACCCTGGACCCCCCATGCACAACGCTGGCCTTTCCTGGAGGTGACCAACTGGCACCGCAACACCTGACTGGGGGAGGCCCGAGAGACTCACTCGGCCATCGGCAGGTGCCTCAAGCGCAGCCGCCTTCGGTAGGATAGCAAATGCCGACTATGGATGAGCGCAGGAGAGGGGGAGCTAGATGTACGATGAACATACAGAGATAGTGCGATCATAAAAATTAATGCATAATTTAAATGAGCACATGAGAGAGAGCTAAGTAGAACAGGTCTCTGTATTCGTACCCATAGGTGGAATTCTGGCTGTACATGGGGGCAATGTTACGCCTCGTCTACAAGGGAAGCAAGACTCTACGCGCTTAGGGTCGGAACCAGGCTAAACTGGACGTAGTCCTGTACCGTCCCTTGAGACTTAGCTACCCCAAGCTCTGTTCCTAAATTCTATGGGGTCTATTACAGAAGTGAATAACCCCGTTCTACCGATGCTCAGTAAGTAGGACTTACAGTGTTGCTTCATGGCAAGGATTTTTTGGGAATGGATCCCACTCTCGGTTGAAAGGCATGTGTACCTGGGGCGGCAGCTTTCATGATTCGGAAGGGACCTTCCCTGCTGGGGGAGAGCTTATGGGTCCTTCTTGGAATATAGCACGCCGCTCCACCAGGTTGCCCTCTTGCGGGCCCCCGTCGCGTTTGGTTCTTTGGCGGTAGTGCTTAGAGCATTAGCCGAGACCGTGCGTTGTGGGGTGTTCCCTGCAAGCCGAGTCTTGTCGAGGTTGTTATCTTCACGCTGGATCAGGCCCTGCGCGGCTTCTCTCGGGGGCCCCCGGGGAGTTCTCCCCTTCTGGCTAAGGCCTTCAAGGGGTAGGTGAACCCGGGCTCACCTTGGATGACCTAAGGCGTCTTCCCCTTCTGGCAAGGCCTTCAAGGGGTTGATGGACCTTAGGCGGCTCCCGAGAGGTATGTTCGAGGCATGGAGGCGTGCTGTAGTTGGCTAACGCCCAGGCCCATCGCCGTCGGAACTGGAGTCCTCACCGCCATGCACTGTCTTTATGACACGCTGAGGCTCCTGGAACCCCACCTGGTGGGCAGCGGTGACTGGGGCGCCGGCCTCCTGTTTGCCATCCCTCTGAGGGTAGGGCGGTGCTTCAGCCCTCTGCTGTCTTCCTTTGCGGAAGCGCTCTGCGAGCCTCTGGATCTCCCAGCACTCGGCAGCAGTATGGTTGCAGGTGCCGTGCACGGGGCATAGCCCGCCTTGGTCACTGTCTGGGGCCGGTGACTGCCGCTGCCTTTTGTCAGGGCGTGGCCCCCGAGCTCCACTGGTCGTCACAGCTGCGGCGACGGGGGCCGTGAATGGTGACTTCATCTTGCCACCCCCCGGTTCATGGTCTTCTTGCCACCCCCATAGGCAGCAGCACCGGACCCGGGCTGCCCTCCTGACTCGGAGGTCGGTAGTGCGTGCCAGTTCCGCCCTTCAGCTGCTCTGGCGCACTTGTCCGCCAGGCTGAAGAGCTCCGAGACGTCGCGGACCTCTCTGGTCGCGAGCTTCTCGAGCATTTTCTCGTCCCGGACACCCTGTCGGAACGCCACCACCACAGAGGCGCTTTGGATATGTGGGATGGTGTTGCGCACCTGAGAGAACCGCTGGATGAAAGAGCGCAGCGACTCCCCAGGTTGTTGTTTGACGGCGTGGAGGTCGAGCTCCGTGCCGGGATGGGTGTAGGAGCTGCCGAAGTTGGCGACGAACTGCCGGCAGAGCTCACCCCAGGAGGTTATGGACCCCTGAGGTAGATTCATGAGCCAAGACCGGGCTGGGCCGGTCAAGGCGACGGGGAAGTAGTTGGCCATGACAGCCTCGTCCCCTCCTGCAGCAAGTACGGCGGTGGAGTAGATCTGGAGGAACTCTGCTGGGTTGACGCTGCCGTCATACTTCTCGAGCAGGTGCGGGCGAAACTTGCGTGGCCACCTTGCGAAGCGAAGGTGGGGTGCAAGGGCCGCACATCCTGCACCTGCTTCTGCAGGTACTGGCGCTGCGAACATGTGGTTCGCACCTGGCACCGCGTATCCCGGCATGGGCAAGGCTGCACCATACACCGGGGCCGCTACTTGCGGCGCATATGGTTGTGGCATATGCTGCGCAGAATATGCCTGAGGCGGGGCTCGCATGGCGAAGACCTGCCCTTCTGGTTGTGTCGAGGCCGACGACATGCTGTCGCCTGCCTCATGGCTGCGACGCCTTTCTCGGCGTCGCTCGAGGTACACCCGGGCGTCCTGCCCCAAGTGGCACCGTTCCAGTTCCCTTCGCAGGTCCGTCGACAGGAGCCTGGAGGAGCTGGAATCCGCCGTTAGCCCGTCAACCGTGGGTGTGCGCGTCAGCGACACAGCCGGTTGCCCTGGGCGTCGTCCTCGCCGAAACCGAGGGTTCGCGGCGGCGACGACGAGGTGGTCCACCTCGCGGACCCATTGCTGGGTCGCTGAATGGGGCGCATCCCCCGCAGGCGGGTTGCGCAGCAGCGCTCTTGCTGCAGCTAGCGCACCTCCATGGTGTATGCTCAGCGCTGCAGAAGACCTCATGCTGGTCAGAGCCTGCATAGCCGGAGTCGGCGTTGCGGAGTCGGCTGCTGGCTGCCCGCTTGTGCCGACACACTCCGTCCTGAGTGTGTCAACATGTACTCCCCAGTGGTCACGGTTCGCCGTGAACGCGGAGGGGGAGAGTTTGCCGTTGAAGGAAGCTTGGTCATCTTTGTCGGTGGAAACTCGTCGCGCTAGGGGAAAAGCCCCCTACCTGGCGCGCCAAATGTCGAAGTGTGCGATCGACACTTCCCCCGGGCCTGCACTGGGCAGCCCGCGGAGGTTCTTTTTTCGGCGGGGCTAGTCTCCTAGCGGAAAGCTTGCGCGGATGGACGAGTTAGCGAGAGCTTGACACGGCGAGTTTTACGTGGTTCAGGCCGCCGGAGCGTAAAACCCTACGTCCACGGCGAGCTATGGAGCTCGCTGTATTTCTTGCTGCTCAGGGCCGGAGGCCTGAGCTTGGGGGTGAGTTACAGCTTGTGAGTGTATGGCTAGCGTATGAGTTGCAAAGTGCGAACCCTTGCTATCGACGCCTGCCCGAGCCTTTTATAGTCCAAGACTCGAGCGGCTTACAAGGGGAGCCGGGACCCGACAGGTGGTCCCGGGAAGATTGCTTGTTATCTACCGTATCTGTAGTTGCACCGGTAGTTGCCTCTGGTCGAAGGCTCCTGAGTCTTCATCTTGCCGCCCTGCCCATGCCGCATGCTAGTCGTAGTGGTTGATGACGGCGCAGGCGGCATGGGATGTCTTGTCGCGGCGTTTATTAGCTGGCAGGTCCTGACACCGCACGCCAGTCTGTGATGTGACTGGGCGCAACGGCACCTGACAGACGCGTGCTCCCCGTTTCCGTGTCTTGGGAAGACGCGGGCCTTGAATACCTTGTACGGGCAAGGTGTGGGGCGCCTTTACGCCCGCCGCCTACCGCTCGGGGGCAGGCAGCACCGTTCTTCCTGCCACGTGGCTGGTCCGGAGCCCTTCTCTGAGGTGAGAAGGGTCCGGCCTGCGGGGCATGTGGAGCCTCCGTACCTCTCCCCGCGGAGGGGGAGATCCAACCTCTGTATGCCACGTGGCGGGCCCGGAGCTCTCCTCTGCGGAGAGGGAGGCCCGGCCCCGCTGGACGCGTGGCGTCTTCGGACCTCTCTCCCGCGGAGGGGGAGGTCCGGCTTCTGTATGCCACGTGGCGGGCCCGGAGCTCTCCTCTGAGGAGAGGGAGGTCCGGCCCCGCCGGACGCGTGGCGCCTTCGGAGCTCTCCCTGCGGAGAAGGGTGAGTACCTTAGGCATTTTACCCTGTGCGTGGGGGTACCCCATATCTCAGGTACCGACAAGCGTGAATGAGTATCTCAACAAGTTCACACAACTGTCCCGGTATGCCCCCGAAGATGTCAACTCAGACCAGAGGAAGCAATATCTGTTCATGAGAGGGTTGAACAATGAGCTTCAGGTTCAGCTCCTCAACAATGACTACGCAAGCTTGCAGAAGCTGGTTGATAAGGCTATAGTAGTCGAAAGCAAGATCTGAGAGATCGAGCGAGAGTGCAATAGGAAGATGCCATACCAGCCTCAAGGGAGCAACGTACGACCTCGGTACATGCCCCAGCGCACCGCAGTATGGATTGACCGCTCCTGCATACCACCCTAGTCAGCCACCACAGCAACGACCTGTTGCACAAGCACCTCTTGTGCCCTCGCCTCCTGTGCCCCGACCCAACATGGGAGCTCCTGTTCAAAACCCCCGCCCAATGTACCTGCTGCCGTAGGCAACAGGGCATGCTTTGCATGCGGGGAAACAGGACACTTCGCGAGCCAGTGCCCGAGGAGAGGCCCTGGACAACTAGGCAACGTGCCCAAGCAGAACACGCGACCAAACGGAGGGGACAATCAAGGAAACCGAGGACAGCTGAACTATGCTCACGGCAACGTGAACCATGTCTCTGCTGAGGAAGCACAACAGGCTAAGGACGTCGTAATTGGTATGTTCCTTGCCAACTCCAACCCAGCCACCATCTTATTTTATTCTGGAGCATCACATTCCTTCATATCATCCAAGTATGTTGCCAAGCATAACCTACCCATATCACACCTAAAATGTGCTATGTTAGTTAATTCTCGAGGTGGAGAGATGAGGACTAATATAGTATGTCCGAAAGTAAGCCTTAAAATAGGGGGGGTAGACTTCCTTGCCAACCTCATTGTCTTGGATTCCCAAGGGCTTGACATAATACTCGGGATGGATTGGTTAAGCAAGCACAACGGGGTAATCCAATATGATGAAAGAAGCGTGCAGTTGACAAATGAGCACGGTATTCGTGTCGAGTTTGAGTCAGCCTAACATACAACCAAAAGTGCAATTTTGAACCACGTCGAAGGAGCAACATTGGACAGCATTCCAGTGGTTTAAGAATTCTCGGACGTGTTTCCAGAGGAGCTTCCAGGTATGCCCCCTGATCAGGCCATTGATTTGGTACCCGGAACTGCACCCATAGCAAAGAGACCCTATAGGATGCCCGTCAATGAACTAGTAGAACTCAAGAAGCAAATTCAAGAGCAGTTGGAGAAGGGTTTTATACGTCCAAGCTCGTCACCATGGGGAGCTCCTGTGCTCTTCGTAGACAAGAAGGATGGAACCCAAAGGATGTGCGTGGACTATAGGTCTCTCAACGAGGTGACAATCAAGAACAAATACCCTCTGCCCCGTATAGAGGAACTATTTGACCAAATGAAAGGAGCCCGAGTGTTTTCCAAGATTGATCTTCTGTCGGGATACTTCCAGCTGAAGATTAAGCCCTCCGATATATCCAAGACTGCCTTTCGAACACGGTATGGTTCGTATGAATATACCGTCATGTCTTTTGGGTTAACAAATGCACCTGCATACTTCATGTACCTCATGAACAAGATTTCATGGAGTACATGGATAAGTTCGTCGTGGTTTTCATCGACGACATTATGGTGTATTCAAAAAGTGAGGAGGAGCATGAAGAACATTTGAAATTGACCTTGCAGAAAATGCGTGAGCATCAATTGTATGCCAAGCTTAACAAGTGTTAATTTTGGCTAAAGGAAATATCGTTCCTAGGCCACATTATCTCCGAGGAAGGAGTATCGGTTGATCCCAGAAAAGTGGGAGATGTTCTGAAGTGGAACCAACCGCAAAACATGAGAGATATTTGGAGTTTTCTTGGGATGGCCGGATGTAAGCAAGAGCTTTGACATATATTGTGACGGATCAAGACAAGGGCTCGGATGTGTGCTCATGCAAAAAGGACAAGTGGTAGCCTGTGCCTCACGACAATTAAAGAAGTACGAGCTTAATTATCCTACACATGACTCGGAGCTAGCAGCAGTAGTGCATGCATTGAAGATTTGGAGACATTTTATCCTTGGTCATCGATGTGAGATCTATACGGATCATAAAAGCCTCAAGTACATATTCACACAAACGGAATTGAATTTGAGGCAACGTCGATGGTTGGAACTCATCAAGGATTACGATGTTGGAATCAACTACCACCCTGGAAGGGCCAATGTAGTAGCTGATGCATTGAGCCGGAAGGGAGCATGTCACCAACTCACGGTTCGGGAGCTACCACCCGAACTACGTAAGGAGTTCGAACGGTTACACCTCGGATTCTTGAACAAGATGGAAGTGATGGAACTCCACTCTTCATTGGAGCAAGAGATAAGCGATGGCCAAGAAACAGATGAGGAGATCAAGGAGATCAAGGAAAGGATCTGACAAGGAATGGAGAGCGGTTTCAAGGAAGATGAGAAGGGGATGCTTTGGCTAGGAAAAAGGATTTGTGTGCCTAACGTGAAGCACATCCGCGACATGATATTAAAAGAGGCACATGATTCACCCTATTCCATATATTCTGGAAGTACCAAAATGTACAAGGACTTGAAGACTTGTTATTGGTGGGATGGTATGAAAAGGGACATAGCCGAATACGTTGCCCTATGCGACACATGCCAACGGGTGAAGGCCGAACATCAAAGACCCGCTGGATTGTTGAAACCCTTGAAGGTACCCGAGTGGAAGTGGGAGGACATCAGTATGGATTTCATCATCGGATTGCCACATACTCAGTGGGGTTATGACTCTATCTGGGTTATCGTGGACCGATTGACAAAAACCGCCCATTTTCTCCCTGTAAGGGCCAAGTACAATGTTGCACAACTAGCCGAGTTGTACATGGAGCAGATCGTGTGCCGTCATGGAGTCCCGAGGAGGGTAGTCTCAGATCGAGGTTCTCAGTTTACCTCTAGGTTTTGGAGGAAGCTGCAGAAAGCTATGGGTACACGACCGGATTTTAGTTCCGCCTATCGCCCACAAACCGATGGACAAACCGAAAGGACAAACCAAATTTTGGAAGACATGTTGAGAGCTCGCGCCTTGAAACGTGGGTGTAGTTGGGATAGGAGTTTACCGTACACCGAATTGTCCTATAACAACAGCTATCAAGCTAGCTTGAATATGTCGCCTTTCGAAGCATTGTACGGTAGACGGTGTAGAACACCGCTGTTTTGGAACGAAACCGGAGAGAACCAGGTGTTTGGACCCAAAGTGCTACAAGAAGCTGAAAAGCAAGTCCAAACGATACGGGAGAACTTAAAGGCTGCTCAGTCACGACAGAAAGGCTATGCGGACAATAGGACAAGGAAGTTGACTTTCAAAGTAGGAGACTTTGTATACCTTAAGGTATCGCCTATCCGTGGCCAACGATGTTTCAACGTCAAAGGCAAGCTAGCACCTCACTACATCGGACCATTTAAGATTTTGGACAAGCGAGGAGAAGTAGCCTATAAACTAGAGCTCCCAACATATCTCTCCGACGTACATGACGTGTTTCATGTATCCTAGCTCAGGAAGTGCTTGAGAGTACCAGAGGAGCAAATACCAACGGAAGAGCTTGAACTTCAAGAAGACCTGACTTATACGGAGCACCCTGACCGAATTTTGGACGTAAAGGAAAGGGTCACCAGGAACAAAGTGATCCGATGGTGCAAGGTACAATGGAGCTATCACACCGAAGCTGAAGTTACATGGGAGCGTGAAGAAGACATCAAGGCAGAATTTCCTTATTTATTCTCTACCAACGAATCTTGAGGGCGAGATTCAATTTAAGGGGGGTAGATTTGTGACACCCTCATTTTTTGTTTCTGCATGTATTCATGTTTCATGAAAAGAAAACATTTTAAAGGAAGTAGGAACAGAGAAAGAATTAAAAGGATAGCCAAAAAGAACAAGAATCCAGTTCACAGAGAGCGCCGAAGACAACTTCCACGGCCCGCTGGCCACGTGGAGTGTTCGGAGCTCATCCCTGCAAAGTGGGGAGAGGTCCGCCGCTAAAATGGCTACGTGGAAGGCTCGGGGCTCATATCCGTAAGGGGGGAGTGGTCCGACCCTGTAGGACACGTGTTGCCCCCGGAGCTAGCCTCTGCGGAGAAGCGAAGGCAGTTCCGCAGGACATATGTCACCTTCGGAGCTAGTCACCCCGGAAATCAGAGGACCAGTCGCGCGGGATACGTGTCGACTTCGGAGCTCACCTCCAAGAGGTCTGGTCCTATTGGACACGTGTCACCACCGGAGCTTATCTCCGTGAGGTCCGACACTGTTGGACACGTGTCAACTTTGGAGCTCGTCTATGAGCAGAAAGGGAGATCCGGAATAGATACGTGACACACCCGGAGCCACCTCCAAAGAGAGGGAAGGTCCGGCACTGACACGTGCCGTGTGCGGAGCCACCTCCGAATAGAGAGGATGTCCCTACCACCAGGATATGTGGTGCACGCGGAGCTCACCTCCGAAGGAGAGGGAGGTCTCGCTCGCTTGACACGCAGCACAACCGGAGCTCGTCTCTGCGGAAAAGGAGAGACCAGGCCCCGGTGGACACGTGGAACTTCCGGAGCTCATCACCGCGGAGGTAACGAGTTCTGGAGCGGTTTTTGGATTCTGTACGCGTAGAAATATCGATACGGAGAAGAAACCGACCTGAATTCCACAATGTTACCGCACCAAATCAACTAAAGACAAGTTGTTAAGATTCAACGACAATCTGAATAGGACTCTTATTCAGAATACAATAAGATTAGGAGTCTTCTTCTCCCGATTATAAATAGAACCCAGAACCTTTGGCCAAAACCACAAACTTCTATTCCAACTCCTAAGCCGATGACTTAGAGCCCTAGCCCCAACTCGCCGAGTAAGCCCATCGCCGGAGTTCAGTCGAGAAGGATCACCAGAAGGGAGCCCAACGATCTGTCTGATCAGAGAAGGACCACGAGACCAAGAAAACGTAAGGTAGGTCTCCAGTACCACCTTACGACACCGTCGTGTTTTTTTTTTGCATCTGTTCTTCGATTCCTTTCGAACAGAAGCTTTCTCGTGGACAGATCACTTGTTGATCGGGTTGATCTAAAGACAAGGTCATCGCCACGTCCACATTTGATCCGAACAACTCTGTTCATAGTAAAATCTATGCAAACTATGCAAGTACACGTACAAACTGATCTGATAAAACTGATTATAGGATAGCATGCATATGCAGCATCGCATCTAGTTGAAGTTTATGCAGGATATTGATTTCTGTGAATCTTGTATGTGCGTGATCCTATATAGAGGGACAAGCTCAGGGAGCTGTCTACGACGAGCTTCAACAACAAGGTTTCGAGATCCAAGAGTAACCGGAACCGCAAGATCAAGACAAGTGCCCCTTGACCATATTGATCCTATGTTTTGGGAAAATTGTTTTGTTTTGCGAAAAGGTGTGTGTGCTGAGTCAAACATGATGGGAAACCTTTTTATAGGAGTTTACTAGTTTTGGTTAAACCACCCTTGTCGCTAGGGAAGTTTATGAGTCGGGTATTGTTTTTGTTTTAAGCTTCGCTGAGTCCATGGGAATTGGGAAGCGAGATAGATGTCACACCCGGTTATTCCGAAGAACAACCAAGTGAATATCACATGTATGCCAGGATCATTTTCTCATACATGTGATGACAAATAGTGATTAGCACATGTCTTACTTAAAATTCCATAAGCAACAGTAGGTATTGAAGTGACACATGATTAATTTGCACAACGTTCACATATATTGATAAAGCATAAACTTTATACAAGATACATTATTCTCGGATCTCTGAGAAGTCGTGCTCATGTCGTCACTACCTATACATACGCTACTGTCTACACGACATGTCACCGATTACAAAAGTTGGGTTACGCTACCCTGGCTGCCCTACTTGGCAACCGTAACCCCCTACTCGGAGTAGAACTCGACCTCCTGGGGGTCGTCCTCCTCCGGTACCTCTTCTGGTGGCTCTGGGTCTACCACCTCTTCTCCCATCCCGGGTTCTCCCATTGCTGGAAGACCCAAGACTACCGTTACGCCTAACACCGGGGGCACGAGGTCCTGCAAAGCATGCACCTCGTCCATAGCTTGGTTGTAGTCCTCTTCCCAGCCTTGTCCTTCCTCCATAGCATCGTCCCGCTCTTGAGCAAGGTCCTCATTCTGCTGGTTTAGGGTCTGCACCAGCTCTTGCAACGCCGCGATGTCAACACGGCTCTTCTTCCTTTCCTTCTTCAGACGACGCAACTGATTGTGTTGTTCATTCAGTCGCTTGATCGTCGGAAGGAGCACATTGCGGAGTGCGTTGTGAGCACTCTTGAAATGATCTCCACGGCTTGTGCTCTCCTTGAGCTTTGTGGCGAGATGCTCCATATGAACAGCTTGGCTGTCCATCACGGCGTTTCCCGCCCTCATCTGGAGGCTGAGATTTGCCTCCACGGGGTTGTACCTTGGGCAACTCGGGTCCGTTGCTTCCCGGTACCTCTCTTCCCACACATGCTGGGCTCGTCCCTCCACAGGAACGAGTGCGTATGGAGTGCCCTCCATAGCCTGCACGTGCAGTTGGCAGAAACGTGACATAGTGTCACGGGCTTCCACTTGCCACATCCCTTCCGGTTGTCTTCCTCTCACCGTGACGGTGAATGGCACCCAACCGGGTGGCATAGGTCCTGCAGGAACCTCGACATGGATCGTCCACGTCTTGATCCCCTCCTCGCCTTCTTCCTTGGTGAAGTACTGCGGCATCTGACTATACCCGAAATATTGGAGCATTTGCCACAATGCTTCCGGGTAGCCGCTACGGTCAGAACAGTGGGAAGCCACCCACCCGTTTTCCAACTGTTTATCTGCTGCCATCTGTAAAAATATATTTGAGAATTGTCAAATATTTATTTAAACAGTAAACCCCTGAGTTATAACATAAAACATGTCATTGAACCCATAAAACTTGGAAACATAGTTCAAATTTTTAAACAAATTTGACTGCTGATCTGCTGTTCCCATGACAGCTCTGACCAGTTTCCATTTCAACCTGATTTAGGCCATGTTAAAAGCAAAACCAGTTCTGGAGGTCAACATCAAAGTTGAAGCTAACTTCAATAGCTTTCCAGACAGTATTTGCTTGGCCTATGATCTGTCCTGGTTCAAAGGTTATGAGATGTCAAAATTAACAGAATTTCTGGAAACAATTGGACAGCACCTCCCTGCCTTAGGTACTGATTTGATCCAAGAATCCCAGTTACTTCTGTTCTTAATCTGACAAAACTTTCTGTTACAAAGTTGTAACCCATCTCATAAGCTTTCCAGAACTACCTCATTTTCTATTTTTGGATTTTTATGCAGGATGTTATGCTTAATTTACAGAGAGTCTACAGAGAGTCTTTACTCTGTCCTGTTTTCTGGACAGTTTCAACTCTACTGCATTTTTCGAGTGGTTAAGGGATGAAACACCTCTGGACCTCAACAGAAAAGTTGTAAAGTTCTTCCAAATATTTCCAGAAATGTATCATACGACCTCAACCTCGAAAGAACTCAACCTCTAACCTCTGATTAACTCCAGCCTTGATTCAGCTGAAAACAGAGTGCTCTGTCCTTAACAACCTATAAGTTGAAAACTTGTTAACTTTGAATATCCTGTCCAAGGGGAGTAGTTACATCAAGTTTTACTACTTTGGATCAAAACCTTCAAGTTTTTAAATGAAGTTGTTCATTTAGTTGGGGTGTGACGTCGATGCGTCACCAGATCATGTCGGTACTACGTCCTCACATAGGAAAAACCTGTACCGGACTTAGCCGGCTTCGTTAATTTAGTGGCACTAAACGTCACTGGCACACGGATGCTACACGTCTACCGTTTCATGGTCAGGCTACCTGCAGAAACTCAAACAATCATCAGACTCGGCTGCACACCGAGCCCGGGATCCATACAGTTGGTACACCCGGCCGTCATCACTCGCCCGGATGTTCTCAAGCCAAACACGCCTTGAGTTACGTGTTCACGTTTCAGAACACGTGACGGGGTCTCCCAAGTTGCACCACGCACGCCAGGGACAGACGTTGCTCGAATACCCCAAACGACATGAAGAGTCGTAGAGGATATGAAAGCGGGTCGCGTTACCTGCCACCCGTGGGGCTCCACCCTTCAGCTTGTGCGCACTGGCGGACAGCGCTTACGTGCACCCCCCAAGACATGAACGTCCCGAGATGCACGATTTTCCGACATAACAAATAGGTTAATATGCCACTTTCTATATACTAATAACATCCTTATACGGGCTACTAACTCGTTCCTCACTGGATTTTTGAAAAAGAAGACCTTTGTACTGTGTTAAACCTCAAGCGAGCTCTGATACCAACGCTGACACGACCCCATTTGGTCCTGTCGAGCCAGGATCACGCTGAGGGGTGCTGCGTTGCACAGCACCGTATAACACACGTCAAAGGTACAAAGCGGAAGCGGAAATTTTATTACATAAATAAGTTTATGAACATGTTTACAGCAAAATAAGTTCAGTCTACACTCACGGGCGTAGACTAAGCATCAAGTGCACGTTCAGCCCTCGAACGTGTCCTTGCTAGCACACACGCACACTAACTCTGCGGCGTGCACGACTCCCACTCGACGGGGTTCCCCTCCTGGGGTTTCGTCTCCTCTTCGGGAGTCCCTTCCTCATAGAACCCTGCAAAAGCTTCAAACACAAGCAGTGAGCACGAAGGCTCAGCAAGTCTGACCCGTCTCACCTAAACATGGAACTTCTACATGAGGGTAATGGGTTACATGAGGTAAAAATTAGTTTCAAGGACTCGCCTAATTAGTAGAACCTTACTTTCAAGTTTTAGCAGCAGGTTGTGGAGAACCTTATGCTAAGGCACATGAGAGAGCCGCAATCAAACAAGAAACGCATTTCTCTCATGTACTTTGCCCAAAGTTGAAAAGAACTTTAGTTAGCTCTAAGCTACAGCATATCATTAACAATCAATGTCCAGCTTTCAATCAGCAACATTTTAATATGTGACTAGCCTGTTCTTTCTACGTCACGGTACAGTGAACAAGTGGTACTCACTGACCGCGAGGGACGGCGATTATAATCGATTTACACCTGCAGGGTTACCCGAACAACACGTCACGTACGCCCGTACTCGATGTTGCCTACAACAACCATCACGGACGCCGTACGCGACTACCTTTCTCCCGTTAGCCAAATGTTGAACCGGTCCAATCGTCCCGAGCAAGAGGTCTCTGCACGCGCATCCCAGTGCCGCCAGCCGATTTACACCTCGAGCTCTCAACCTACCCTCTGAACGACCAGCTATGCCTCAACACCCAGCTACCCGAGTTACATCAGTTTCCCGGTTCCCATATAGCCGGTAGGTCTTCGGTACTGTTCTAGCTTGTTCAACAGGCCCGCACACGGCTCGGTCCTCAATCGACACAAGCGGAGCTACAGCACACAGGCCCCAAAGTCCTGCTGCCCTTAACCTCCGCTTGGTCTCATTTTCTTGCCATGTGTTTCATGTGCTATCACTACCCGAGTCGAGTGCCTCTAGCCTATGCTCGCGAGTAGTTCCAACTACTCGACTTGTACCGAATCCTACTCTATCTTAGCAATGCACTGGCTAACGAGGTTTTCAATCCTAACCCCAACCCATGGTTTTCTTGGCTATGCAGTTGGGTTTCCAATCAAGACTCTAATGCAAAGAATCACAACAATATTCAAAGATATGCTCAAAACAATAAACATTTGTAAAAAGGTTAATGCAAACTGGAGCTTGCCTTGCTGCTCTTGGTCGTAGGCTAGCTGTTCCTCCAGTGTAACGAAGTCTAGGACTTCGGGTTCCTCCTCGACCTTAGCGACTACATGATAAGAGCAATATATGTATCAAATTAAATGCATTTGTATTAACTTTGAAGTTGTGAAGTCTATAACCCTTGCTAGACAGACCTAATGACTGTGAAACTTTTACTGTGGTTTGGTTACAACCTAAACAGAGACTTGGTCAAGTTTTAGTTGCAGCAAAGCTCAATTGAGCCCTCCACAATTAATTATGTCCTTGACCTTAATTAAAGGCTTTTAGGGTGTTCTAAGGATTTTCATGAAACAAACTATGACTTTCTGAAAACTAGATTTTCAGAGGGTTCTAATGGATTTGGTCTCACTTAATTTGGGGGTTCCTAACTAAAGATATGAGCTAAACAATTTCAGAGAAAATTCTGAAAATGTTTCTGAACATTTTCTATTTTCTCTGGAACAGTTTCACTAATCACACCATTAGGTGGATTAAATGAGCTCAAATGGACTTGAAATTTTTATGGTAGTTCAGGGATACTTTGGTGAACATCCCAGCAAAATTTCAGGATTTTCTTCCAAAGGATTCTCCAGTTAAAATTCCTAACAGTTTAAACTTTGAGGAATTAATTTTGGAGAAATAAGGAATTTCATGAAGTGAAACTTGATTTTCTGGAAAGTACTCAGAGAGCTGAATCCAGCAAAATTTGGTTCACTCAATTTGGAGCTTTCTAGCCAAGGTTATGAGGATTTGAATTTTTGAAGGAAATCTGAAAATCGGGGAAAAGTTTAAACTCGCGCGTGGGCCCAGGGGACACGCGTCGCATGCCGAGGCGACAGCACACCGTGGCCCACAAAGAGTTTGCGCGCCAGCACACCCGATCCTGGCCGCAGCCGGATCCCGATTCAAAATATCGGCCGCTGACAGCTGGGGTCCACCCCCTTCTTCAACCTCGCGACACCCGCGCCCCGCCGCCGAGGGATCTCGCCGGAGAGCTCGCCGCCGGCCGCTGTACAGCTCCAAACTTCTCGATTCTGGCCGCCCCTGCCTACTTTTACTCGGGGAACAGGATTCTAGGGTCAGCTGCTCATGACAATGGCCGGAGCATGGTCGGCGACGAGCCGCCACCTCGGAATGACTTCGGCCATGTCGGCTGACTCCTCTAGCACCTCAGCTACTTGGGAAATCGGTCGGGGAGCATCATTGGACCTCAGAGAAGGTCGACATGAGCTCGAGGCAGCTCGGGGAAGGCCCGAAATAGGTCCTCACCGTGCGCCCGATGCCGCCCGTTCGTTCCGCCATTAGTAGACCTCAAATTACGCTGGGCACAGAGGTTCTCCGGCCCAGAGTTGTGAAGGCAACTTGTGCGTTACCGTGCCTAGATCGTGTGAGTGCGGCTTGAGGCCCTCTAATCCTTTCTAGAGCACGAATTAAACAGAATCGTACCCGAAGGTCGTTCTGCACACAGAAAGGGGAAAAGTGGAAATTCGCCGCCTGTGAGCAACCACTCGAGCTGTGGCTCGGGGATGAGCAGCACCGGTCACCCGCGCGTACAAGGGTGCCTTGGCTCGGGCGTGACAACGCCCTGGTTGGGCTGTCCACGAGAGCCCGGGGTGCGGCGGTTCCAAGTCCCGAATTTGATCTTTCGGCACAGCCGATATCAATCGGTTTCAACTGAATTCTAGCAACGGGGAGGGCGGAGGAAGGTCTCTAGTACCTTACTGGGGCTCTGGAGTGAATGGAGGGAGCTGCGATCGGCGTTCTCCGATCGATTCCGAGCTGCGGAAAACTGTCGGCCGGCGCTGAGTTCTTGCGGGGAAGAACGACGGTGCCTCTGCCGTGGAGGGGGCAGGCGCCTTAAGAAGCCTCTGCACCGCCTTGCGCACGCGCGTGGGCAAGCAGCGGCTGGCGCGGCGGCTGCCCTCGGTGGCGATCACCGCTGCGGCTCGGCGACCCGAGTGAAAAAGTCTCAGTCGGTTTGATCTGAGCAGTGGCTGACATGTGGGTCCCACCTCCAGTTTTAACCTCTGAAATTTACTCCTAATCACTGTTGTAAACAGTGAACCCCATACTACCCTTGGAAATTCAAATTATTCACCCATGAGCCATTTGAATTGATCAAAGTTCAAATGAGGTTTGGTTTGAATGAATTTCAGCACAAGTTCAGTTTGAAATTCAAATAAAGTTTGAATTTCTCCCACTTAGCTCATGTCAAGATCAACTCCAAATGGAGTGAAAATTGGTGTGTGAGCTCACAAAAATGTGCTGAGTAAGAATATGCCTTCCACTTTTAAATTCATGGGATAAAAACAGTTTGAATTTGAATATGGTTTCAAACTGCCCTCTTCCTAACTATACCCAAACTGACCTCAAAAAGGTTTTGAATTTGGGTGAAACTTGGCATGGACATCCTTAGTAAAGTGTAGGAGTTTTCATATGTCCAGCCCATCTATATCACATGTGGGAAATACCACTTTTGCAATGTGTGAGTTTGTTCTCTAATGAGCATGTTGATAATTGTTACTTGCTCTTCATTTGTGTTCATCATCCTTCCTCAAATGAGGTGTGTGGTGTGGTGATGAACACTGCAAATGTGTGTCAAAAACTGAGGCCCTTACAGTAGCTTTCTTTCACGGGGATGAAATGAGCTACCTTGGTTAGCCTGTCAATGATGACCCATATCGAATCATATCCTGATTGGGTCCTAGGCAATCCCACGATGAAATCCATGCTGATTTCTTCCCATTTCCATTCAGGCACTTTGAGTGGTTGCAATAATCCCGCGGGTCGTTGATGTTCTGCTTTCACCAACTGACATGTGTCACATAGGGCAACATGTTCCGCGACATCTCGCTTCATGCCATACCACCAATACCTGCTCTTGAGGTCCTGGTACATTTTCGTACTCCCAGGATGAATGGAATAGTCAGAATCATGAGCCTCCTTCAAAATCAATTCAGGATCTCCTTTACTTCTGGCACACAGATTCTTTTCCCGTGCAATACCGTTCCTTGTTCATCCTCTCTAAAACCCAGAGCTTTATTTTCCTTGATGAGTTGTCTGATCTCTTGTATCTTCTCATCATTCTTTTGACCCTCGCGTATGTCTCGCTCTAGTGTGGAGTCCACTTCCATGGCGATGGCTTCACCACTATTTACTAGAAATAGATTGAGCCTTATAACCTCGTCCTTCAATTCTGCAGGCATGTCCTTCAAGCTCAACTTATTGACCTGCACTTTCCGACTCAAAGCATCGGCCACGACGTTTGCTTTCCCGGGATGATAGTTGATGCCCACATCAAAGTCATTGATTAGCTCTAACCATCTCCTTTGTCTGAGGTTGAGATCTGGCTGTGTGAATATGTACTTCAAACTCTTATGATCCGTATATATCTCGGTCCTCTTCCCCATCAAATAGTGCCGCCAAATTTTCAACGCGTGTACCACTGCGGCTAGTTCTAAGTCATGTGTAGGATAGTTTTTCTCGTGCTTCCGAAGCTGCCGGGATGCATATGCCACGACATGCCCTTCTTGCATGAGAACACATCCCAACCCGTTTCTAGAGGCATCGCAGTACACTGTGAACTTCTTCTGCATATCTGGCATAACCAACACTGGGGCTGTTGTCAATCTTTTCTTTAGCTCCTGAAAACTCGTCTCGCACTGTGGCATCCATGTGAATGTGATTCCCTTCTCCAACAGTTTAATGAGAGGTCTCGAGATCTTGGAGAATCCCTCAATAAACCGTCGATAGTATCCAGCCAATCCTAAAAAGCTTCAAACTTCCCCGACATTTTCAGGGGTCTTCCACTTCTGTATATCCTCGATTTTGGTGGGATCTACGGAGATTCCTCCCTCCGAGATTATATGTCCTAAGAAGGGAACTCTCTTCAGCCAAAACTCAAACTTGCTCAACTTGGCATATAGTTGGTGTTCCCTCAGCCTCTGCAACACCAACCTTAGATGTTTCTCATGTTGTTCTTCATCTTTGGAGAAGACGAGAATGTCATCTATGAAAACCACCACAAATTTGTCCAGATATTCCATGAATACCTTGTTCATGAGATACATAAAGTACGCCGGGGCATTAGTTAGCCCGAAAGGCATGACAGTGTATTCATACAGTCCGTACTGAGATACGAAAGCTGTCCTGGGAATATCATATTGCCTTATCTTGAGTTGGTGGTATCCCGTCCTGAGATCAATTTTCGAGAACACACAAGCTCCCCTCAACTGATCAAACAAGTCTTCAATGCGGGGTAATGGGTACTTGTTCTTGATGGTTACCTCATTCAAGGCACGGTAATCCATGCATAACCTTTGGGTTCCGTCCTTCTTGGGCACAAATATCACTGGAGCTCCCCATGGTGAGGAACTAGGGCGAATATACCCCTTCTCCGTCAATTCTCTCAAATGATCCTTGAGTTCTTCTAGCTGCTTGGAGTCCATCCGATAAGGTCTTTTGTAAATCGGGGCTGTTCCAGGTACTAGCTCAATTGCGAATTCCACTTCACGATCGGGAGGCATACCTGGCAACTCCTTCGGAAAAACATCTGGATATTCCCTGATGGTCCTGATTTCCTCAACATTCACCTCAACTTGATTTAATTTAATGTCCCTCCTAGGCTCGTGTATTGTTATGAACTTTACTCTTGTGCCACTAGGGTGAGTTAGTTCCACCGTTCTGGTTGAACAATGGATGATTCCTTTATGTTTTGTCAACCAATCCATACCCAAGATAATATCTATCCCTTGTGAATCTATTACTATGAGGTTAGCAGTAAATACCACCCCATTAATGTCTAGGTTCACTTTGGGACACACTTGTCTTGTCCTTATTTCTCCACCTGGAGAGTTTACTGCTAGCATATGGTTCATTTGTGTTGTTGCTAGGTCATGCTTCTTAACAAACCCTTGAGCAATGAACGAGTGGGTAGCACCAGAATCAAACAGCAGGGTTGCAAGGTGTAAATTGGCAGGAAACTTACCAACTACCACGTCTGGTGCCTCTTGCGCTTCCTCCATAGTGATGTGGTTCACCCGTCCTCTCATTACATTCTGCTGTTGTGGCTGCGTGGGCTTCTTCTTTGGGCACTTATGGGCGTAGTGCCCCACTTCTCCGCAGCTGAAACGTTGCACCCCAACATTAGGTGGCTGGCCTTTGTTGTCTTGGGGTTGGTTTGGAGGTCCCTGTACGGCTGGTCGAGGTGGATATGCAGGGCGAGGCTGCTGTACAAACTGACGTTGTGGCTGTGCTGGTGCTGCGGGAGGCCTGTAGTTCGGGTTGTACCATCTTGGTGCTGAGTAGGGTACCGCAGACGGTTCGTCTGCCCTGTAGGTTGTTGCATCAGACGTGGGCGGGTGTTGCCCCCTGAGGCTTGATGTGACCACCCGGCCTTCCTCTTATTCTCATTTTCCAAGGCCTTTAGCTTCCTTTCTACCACAAATACTCTGTCCACCATCTTTTGGAAGCTTTCATACTCATTTGAGGACATTGCACACTGCATTTCTGCAGTAAGTCCCTCCACGAAACAATCTTGTTTCTGCTCATCAGTCTCTATGTCCCGTGGGGCATAACGGGATAGTTGAATAAATTTAGTGAGGTATTCCCTCACCGTCATGTTCCCCTGCTGCAGTCCCAAAAACTCCTTCCTCTTGTTTTTGAGTTCACCCCTTGGTATGTAATGGTTGCGGAAGCTACGCTTGAACTCTTCCCAGGTGATGTTCTCAGGGTCATGATGGGCGGCCACGTAGGCGGTCCACCAATCAGCAGCAGGTCCATGCAATTGATGAGAGGCAAACAGCACCCTCTCATACCCTTGGCACTGTATGATCCTCATCTTGCTCTCAATGGTCTTTAGCCAATCATCTGCCTCCAGAGGTTCAGCAGCACTTGCAAACTTTGGAGGTTGAGTTCCTAGAAACTCACTCAACCTTGGTTGGCGTGGTGCAGCTTGTGGAGGTGGAACTTGATGCAAGTTGGCCACCACTTGAGTCAAGTTCTGGATGAGCTGATTCTGATTCTCCAGCATTTGGTGGAGGGGATCAACTCCTTCACGGTGACCACCCCTGTCTTGGCCTCCAGAAAGATGAGGGTTGCATGCCTCATTGTGGTTGTTGGCGGGGTTGGCAGCACGACCTTTTCCTCTTTCGGCCATCTAGCATGATCAAACAAATGTTAATTTAAAGCATTAAGTATCATCTTACTACTTTCACTCGTTTGTACTTTGAGGTGTTGAGGCTTTGTTATACTTTTCTGAGGGTTCATGTCTCACACAAAAATAAATGAACTATTATTTCATGTGGGTTCACACACCAAAGCAAAACAATCTGAAGACGAGGCTGTGGACAATTGCTCATGGCTTCCACAACTCACGTCACACACCAAGCACTAATGCACCATTAACTAAGATAACGACTCGACTACTCGACATCCTGCTAAACTAAGGGAAGGACTCTACACTACTCATATTCACTGAGCTGGCTCCTCGGGATCTTCCTCATTATTGCGGCTTCCTTCTGACTCTGCTTTGGGTGGGGAGGCTGCTGGTGGAGAAGTGCGACGACGGCTGATCGCCTGGCGATCTGCGGAGTCAGGAGTACATGTATCATTCACGGTGACACACAGTTCATTCCCATCTCCTCTTTCTCTCGCCCTCAAGCAGGCTCGCAGCAATGCCTCCGTTTCCTTCAGGGTGTCCCGGACATCTTGAAGCTCTTGTTGACACTCCTGCAGTCGAGTGCTGAGCATAGCAGCATCCTCCAAGCACAAGTCCATGTGCTCATGGGAAGTCCCTTGCTGCACCGGCGGGTACTTGTACTCCGTGGTACCACTCTCACGCTGGAGGACATACATGTACTCAGTCCTGTCCAGGTGGCGACGATAGATGTGACTCTGGCAGGTGATGGCCTCCCAGGTGACATCCTTCTCCGCATCGACCTGTGTCGCTCTACAAGCTGGAGAGCGGTGGATTTTCAGCAGCCGATTTTTGTGTATAATCCTCATCTCTGAACTCCATTCTTCCCTCTTCTCACAGATGGTCCTGGTGGAGTTATAGTGGATGATCAGCTTGCCCGTATTGCCGGCGGCTTCGAGCATACACCGAAGACGGCGCAACAAGCCTCCTACTGCCAACCCATAGGAAAGGTACGTCACCGGACGGCTCTCCTCTCTCTCGGCAAGGGCAACTACGGGAACTCTCCCTCCTGTGGACTTGCGAGCGGTGTGAATCATGCGAACCATCTAAAACAAAAAGCATTTAAACTTAGGTTAGATAAACTTTTAAACAAAAATCCTATTTTGAATGAAAATTGGGGTAAGATGAAGAAAGTGACTCATTAAATGACACTTTTCAACACACACCATGTAAAAATAGTTTTTAAGAAAATAGGACACTTAAATACGTCCATTTCTACCTAGGTCCACGTTCCTACGGGCAACCTTGGCTCTGATACCACTTTCTGTCACACCCGGTTATTCCGAAGAACAACCAAGTGAATATCACATGTATGCCAGGATCATTTTCTCATACATGTGATGACAAATAGTGAAGCATCATTTATTACAAGCCAGGTGTCGAATATAAATAAGTCTTACATAGCAAATGTCTCGTTGGACAATAAAAAGTTCATCACGAGTAAATAAACTAGCAGCGGAATAATTATTCTCGTGGGCTCCGTCACAGGCGTTGCCCGGGGGTCTCCATGAACCTAGAAATCTTCTTCGGCTCCAAAGTCTTGGTCATTCTACACCACCTCATTATCTTGACCTGAGCAGCAATATAAACCAACAAAATATGCAAGGTTGAGTACCAATGGTACTCAGCAAGTGTGGGAAAATTATATCATGCATGGCCAGAACAAGGAGAGGTTGAACTCATGGTTAAAGCACTACGCAATTAATAACTATCACCATAGCTTATTAAGCACCTACATTACTACACAGGTGAAATGGTCCCAATCTCCCATCCCATCATCAAAATCCAATAACCATAACATCATTTCCAATGTTAAGCTCCCCGCTTAACATCCACAACTTCCAAAACCATCAATCCTCTAATCATGAATAAGTCCAAGCCGCTCTTGACCGTGAGCACGGCTGTCATGACAGTTTTGACTCTGCAGAGTTTGCACCACTGTACCCACATGTAGTGATTTCATCCCCCGTTGCCGGGTGGACTAAAAGAACCTCCATTATGCCAGTGGCTACGAACCACATTCACACTTCCCAGGTGTGTAGCCAGGAGATCACTACGAAGCCTTTACAAAGTGATTCCCGACGAGCGTGGGCCCACTGAGGTTTCACCCCTAACAGCATACAAGAGGATCCAACCCCGCTGCAGTGGCCCCCTCTTGAGCCTTGCGGTTCATATGGTAGTCCAGCTGACACCTACTCCCCGCACCATCCAACACACCCATACTACGCCGGGGATACACCTAATTAATTGGCCAAGCTGCCCCATCTCAGCATGTGGTTGGCACTGTAAAGCCAGGTTACATGCTCCATGAACCGGTCCTTAGGATCCAGGCAAGTACCAAACACAAACCCGAGTCTCGTGCACCCAGCACACAACCAAAACATCCAACTTGCCTTGATCCCTACCTCTACATAACTCACAATATCTCATTCAAGAGTATGGTAAAATAAACTGATGATCTCATATCCCAAATATCCCATTCTAAGCATGGCTAAGCATATGCATAATAATAAATGACATGATAAAATAAATCCCAACCCAAGCTACAAGGAAACAAGGTGATGCAATTCTAGGGAAACTTCCTAGCATGGGTTTCATATTTAACTTGACAATGCAAATAATTCTAACTACACATCCTAGTATAGGATCAAAGTGGTCAAGGACACTTGCCTCCTTCCTGCTGCTCTTGAAATGGGTAGTCCTGATCTTGGAAAGGAAAAACTTGCTCTGGAGCAGGTTCTACATCATACCATCACACATAGCAAAAGAAAAACAACAATCCATAAGACATAGTTCACACTTCCACTTCATACAAACCACACATTCACATTTATGAAAGTCATTCACAATTATAGGTGTTGTGGTTACTCTATGTGTGTTTATTTGTGGCTTACATGCACTTTTAATCATGTGTATATGATTCTTACTTTTGTATTCACATTTATGCTTGCATACTTTATACATGAGTTTCCAATTTAAGTAATTTTCCTTATATTCAATTACTACACCTTTTTGCTACCAAGTATGCATGAAATGTATTTTCCTTCCCCATATGTGTCTACAGAGTTTCTACCAACCCTAAACTGAATTCTTTGGATTTTAGAAACTCCATTTATCATTTACTAGTTGCTATATTTTCAGATTTAATTCCTATGCCTAAATGTGAACTTTATTATGAAAATAACAAGACACATCATCTAAACATAATAGGTTCTGATCTAAAATATTTACTAATATATTTTAGACCTTTTTCTCTGATGTAAACTATTTTACAATTATTTTCCCTATTTTCCAGAACTATTCTTTACTTAAAAAATGTGTCCCTAAATGTGAATAATAAATTAAACAGATTCATTTCAGCCCAAAATATATTTTTATCTCACTCCAAAGTTTTCTAAATACTGAGAAAGTTTTTAATTTAATTTTGACAATGTGTTTGTCCCACTTTTTAAATTTTAAACACTAGCCACATATTCAATTTCCCAAATTCAATATTAAACAGGGCTAAAAAGGTAAACTCACCCCACTACAGGCTCTATACTATTATTTTAAGAATTCTCAGGGGTCTAGCTACTCAGAACAGAGGAGTTTTTCCTAATTTTTATTAAGTCCAGGGGCTAAAACTGATTTTTAAATGAATTTACATGATTTTCTGAAGTTCCAGGGGCTAGATCAGAAGTTTCCGGGGCTAGCTCTTATTTCCCGAGAACCCCAGGGGGTAGCACGTAAGATTTCCAGTCTTTATAACGCGGGGCTGACGTGGACCGTCCGATTTCAAACCGACGGCTGAGATTATAACGTCGAACCGGTACGTGGGGATTTAAACCCTACCGTGCGATTTAAAATAAACGGCGCACAAGCGGCCACGTCGCTCTGATCGAGCGCGGGCGGCGCTGCCGGCGGCGCACGGCGGCGGGAAGCGGCGATCTCGCCGGAGACTTTCGGATCTTCGAGAATTCTTCCTAGAACTGTGATCTTATGGCATAGATCGATAGAGGGGAGGTCGGGGATCTCACCTCGGGGGTTTTCTTGAGCTCGGAGGTCCTGGAAGGCGGTCGGCGACGAGGTCCGAGGTGAATTCACGGCGAGGCTCGTCGGCGCTGTGTTTACACCGCAAGGTTCCCCGGAGGCGGTGGATCAAGACCAGCGAGTTAGATCGGAATTTCCGAGCTTAGATCGGCTAGAATTCGCCGGAGAAGGTTCGGGTTCTCACCGGAGGAAAAACAGCAGATCGCGTGGAAAAACAGAACGAGGCCGGGGTTTTTATAGACGGGGGAGGGCGGCGGGGTGGTTTAGATCGAGTTCGCGTCGCCCCCGAGCGAAATTTGGCTGAGATTCACAGAAATCTGGATCGGTTTGGATTCAGGGTGAGAGAGTCCGGCGCTGGCGCGAGGTAGACGAAGAACTGGCGGGCCCCGCCTGTCAGTGGGAGGAAAGGGGCGCACGCAGCTGCGGGCTGGCGCGGGTTCTGGTTGGGCCGGCTGGTGGGTTGCGGCCCACTGGCTGGTTTTTTTTCTGTTTTCTTTTTTTCTTTTTCTATTTCTTTTCTGATTTGAGTTTAATTTGAATTCCAGTTTGAATTCGAATTTTTGCACAACATGCAACACGTCCAAAAATTTTTAAATTCCCCTCTTAACATGATTTAGTGTCTTAACAAGATTTTTTTGGGGTGTTAGAATATATGTGTCTAGCTAACTGCACTCATAATGATAATGAGAAAACTGATGTTATTAATGAACATGGATCGGAGGGAGATCTAGGCAAGACTGGGTGGTTTACTTGCCGTAGATCTAAGGACTAGTTCATGCGAACACATGCCAGGATAACAGTGCCACCACAAGGTCATGTATGGGTGCGGCTTAGCTGACTAATTAGGTAAGTTGTTAGATTGTTATGGACTGTGAAAGGCGCGCAGAATGGGAGTCGAGTGAGGACTGCCCGGGAAACTGCATGGCACAAGAGGGGCCCCGTGGGTGGGAGAATTGGAGATTCTAGCCTGCCGGTGAAACCTTAGTGAGTCCATACATCTAGTAGCCCCTTTGTAAAATCTATTTTGTGATCTCTTGGCCATACACTGACGGTTGTGTACTGGTATAATGGAGGTTCTGCAGACGACGAAGGGTGACGAGATCACAAACTTGTGGGTAAAGAGGTGCAAACTCTGCAGAGTCTAAAACAATCATGATAGCCGAGCTTACGGTCACGAGCGCCTGGCCAACTACCACGATTAGTTGGGATGGTTATTGGTTTGGTTTTCGGGACTGTTGAGTCCGGGTGATAAGATGGGTTGCATGACTGTTGAGTCATGGCAACAAGGTTGGTCTCGGTGGGAGACGAAGTTGTTTATGAGATGAAATGGTAGCGAATACGAGATGGTATTCGTGAGATGGTAGCGAATACGAGGAGGTATTCATGAACAAGAATGAGGTTGATTGATGCCTGGTTGTGACATGGAAGGTAATGAACATAATGGAGGTATGATTGGTATTTTAATACATGTTGGGATTACATTCACTTAAAGATGAGTTGCTGTTTTATCGTGGTTTTTGATAAATAACTTTGCTTTTTGCAATGAGCCTTTTTAAACCTACCTTGTTATGAGCTGCATATCATATTTTCCCGCACTTGCTGAGTACATCATTGTACTCAAACTTGCATTATTATTTCATCATCAGCAACAGGAGAAGATTACTATGAAGACCAAATGGAGCATTAGGCGTGTAATCTGTTCTCAACCTTGCCTGTGGGGATGGAGTAGAGATGGAGCCGCTACTGCTTAGATTGCTTCCGCACTAGTTAGAAGACTTCCGCTGCATAGAAATAAGACTTCCGCTGTTAAACTAAGACTTCCGCTGTGAGCATGAGTCCAAGACTCATGAAACATTTTCATAAACTCTGTTTTTCGTGGTTATATATATTCTGAATCCAGTTTGTGTAACATGTGTGTATGTGTGATGAACATCCTGGGCACACATATGCATCAGTTCTCGGTTCTGTGGTTTTCCACAGAATTGAGGGCGTCACAATTTGCCTCTCTGGCCTTCCTAATTTAGGAGTTATGACCTCTACAAGTTGACTGAATTTTCTTAGGAATTTTGACAGCATCTCCTTTGCAAGTTGCTGTTCTGTTCACAAAATTCCAGTTATTTCTGCCCTCAATCTAGGAAAACACTGAACTACAAAGTTATAGCACATTTCCTATACTTTCCAACGATGTCTTGCTTGACCCTTAGAAATTTTTCTACAGAAAGTTGTGGTTGAAATAAGAAAATTCCAGAGAGCATTTTGGTCTGCCCTGTTTCTTGACAGTACCTACTCATCTGAGATTTTCATCCCTTTGGAAGGAGATTTTGTTCTGGAACTCTACAGAAAAGTTGTAGAGGACTTCAAACCCTTTCCAGAATGGTATCCCACACCTCCATTGTAAAAGCACAAGAAAAGGGACTTGGAAAAAACTTTTCATCACCTCACAACACCACACTTTTTATTATGGATTTCTTAGGAAAAATTGTGAAGAGCATGTAACCTCCATCAAAAGAGTGATTAGAGGGGAAAGCCTTCACTTTCACAAAGTAGGATTTCTACACATGAACATGAGAGGTTGAGCTCACCCCTAGGACTTAAAAAGTCTTGGGAAGGTTCAGGCCAAGTTTCATGTAAATCCAACAACTTTTGAGGCACTTTTGGAGGTATTTTAAAAAGAGGCCAATTTGAATGTAAATTCAAATTGCAGCAACTTTCATCAATCAAATTCAAAAGTTAGCTTCATATTCAAACTCAGCATATTTTTCTGAGTAAGCCCACCAATTTTCATCATCATTGGAGTTCATCTTGTCAAGAGCTAAATTTGCAATAATTCAAAATCAAATTTGAATTTCAGTCTAAACATGAAGCAAGTTTAGCCAAACAAAGTCAAATTTGGGAAACCAAATTTAAACTATGACTTGGTGATTAAGTCTCACATTTAATTGTGAGTAGCTGGGGATATTTTCAGCAAAAACAGAGATGAAAAATAGAAAATACATTAGGGGGGAGAGGAGGGCCCACTAGTCAGCAGGCTTAAGGCCGAAGGCAGCTCGGGCGAGTCATCCGGAAGCTGGCGATTAGCGCTCGACACCTCCTGCTCCCGCGTCCGAGTGAACGGGGCCACTGCACGGTGAAAACCGCGAGTCAACACGCCAGCGCGACGCCCACTCAGTTGTTCTCACGGTGCCCCGGCCGACCGACGTTCTCCCACCCACCGCCGCCTCAGCTCGCAAGCGTTTTCATCGCCGCTCTCTGGTCGCCGGCGTCCGACCAGCACAGGTGCTCTCGTGCCCGACAATCAACACAAGAAAGGACCGCCTTGAGGTGCTGATCCTTCTGGTCCCAACCGTTCTTCATTTCGTGTACTGTCGGGGGAGGATTTCGCCGGGGAGTCTAGGTAGTCCTAAGACCGAGCCACCACCAAATCCAAAAATTCACGGGTATTGGCTCATCACCGGGCATACCGAGCTACACACAGGATCTACACCCTGCCACGACCACCTAGGAAAAAAACCAGCAAGAACCATGGGTTAGGGTTACGGTTCTTTGAAGTTTTCGGAGCACAGCCGATATCGGGCCTAGGCCGACGATGAGGTCCTAGTTCCGGCCATTTCCATGGACAACCGAGCTCGTATTCGTGCTCAGCATGCCACGGAAGAGCTGTAGAAGCAAACCGCTTGAGAAATAAGGCCCTGGGTAGCCCAGGCGACATCGCCGGAGTAGAGAGAAGCTCTGTCACCTCCGCGGGCATAGTTCCGGCCGCTGCCGAGCTCCGGTGAGGGCACCAGCGTGTTCTCCGAGTCGACTTAGGCACAGGCGGCAAGTTTCATCGAAGGTCGGGTGGTGAAACGCCCGGCGGCGAGCGCTCCGGCGAAGCGCCGCCGCGGGAGCTGCGGGACAGCGCGAGGTAGACGAAGAGGGGGCCGGGTCCACCGGTCAGCCTCTGATCTCGCGCGGGGATCTGTTTGCGGCCGGGATTCGATGCAGCAGCGAGGGAAAAACCCCGTGGTCCGCGGTGTGGCCGCATTCTGAGTGGGCCGGCTCGAGGAGTGGGCCCCACCAACAGGAGTTTAAACATTTTGGGGGATTTTCCAGTTTAGTTCAACTTCAAATGCATAGAACTTTTGCTAGGAAGCTCCAAATCCAATGAAACAAATTTTGCTGAACTCAGGATTCTGAGTACTTTCCAGCAATACCAATTTCAGCCCATGAAACTTAATAGTTTTCCAGAATTAAATCCCTAAACTTTAAACTGTGGGGAATTTTATCTGGCGAATTACTTTATGAAAAATGCTAAATTTTGGCTGAGAGGTTCATTGGAAAATACTTGAGTCACAGTAAAATTTTCAGACTCCTCCAAGTTCATTTAGCTCCCCTAATTGGTTGATTAAGAGAACTCCCCTGAGAAAATAGAAAAATGTACAGAAACATTTTTCATATTTTCTCCAAATCTTATTTAGGGCATAACTTTCAGTATATTTCTTCAAATGACATGAAACCAATTCCATTAGAACCATCTTAAATTCTAGTTTCCAGAAAGTAATGGTTGGAGCCATGAAAACCCCTGGAATTACTTAGAGGCTCAAATACTGACCAAATGGGCTTTTATTTGTACAAGGTTCAAACGAACTTTGTTTCAAATGAAACTTGGTCAAGACTCTGATTAGGACCCTAACAAGCCACCATAAAAATTTCAGAACCAAAGGGGAGGGCTAGCTAGAGTTATTAGTAATTAAGTATTCAAGTTTACACATTGCATTTAAATTGACATGTAGTATTTCATTAACGTGTAGTCGCTGAAGGCGAAGAGACTCCGGAAGTGCTGGACTTCCTCCTTCCGGAAGAAGAACTAACCCCTGACCACCAGCAACAAGGCAAGCCCCGGTTTTGCATTAAGCCTTTTATAAAGTTTTATTTTGTTTACATACGTAGTGTGAAGTGTTTATGTGCATTAGGTGTAGGATGGCTGAAAACCCCACTTGCATGACCATAAATTTTCCATCAGAGTGAGGGTAGTGTCTAAGACCTCGAGTAGACAGGCTATGCTTAATGTTTCATAGGACTTTGGTACCTGTCGAGTAGTTGGAATCTACTCGCGAGTTTAGGCTTGGGACACACGGGTTCGGTTGAGTGATGTGAGATCACTTTAGTAATAAAAATGAGACTAGGCAGGGGCTAGGGCGCAGCAAGAGGAAGTCTTGTGTGCGCAGCCCTGTCCGTGTCGATTGAGGACCGACTCTGTGTGGCCCTTCTGAACAAGTATTGAACGTACCGAAGGCATATCGGATATATGGGCTCCGATAAACCGATGTAGCCTAAACCTCCGGGCGTCGAGGCATAACGCACCGATTTATAGGTGTAGGCTGAGGGCAGCAAGGTGGAAATCCGCCAACGGGCATCGAGAGATGCTCCATGTGGGGAACCTCCTGCTCGTTTCGGTGCGACCGGTTCGATGTTTGGGCTGTTGGGTGAAAGGTTGTCCCGTACGACATCGAGTGGGCGTGCTGTGCAGCTCCATGGGTGGGCGTACGTGACATGCTCTTTGGGTTTCCTTGCAGGTGTATATCGAGTCGATTCACCGTCCCTCACGGTGACGAGTACCACTTGTTCACTGCATCGTAACGTAGATAATTTATGGAATGTTGTGATTCAATACTGCTGTTATGATATAATTGTATTGATACATGTGTGCCACCAAATATTGCTTACTAAATTTCAGATTTCCGAACTGTTAACTTGTGGCTAAAAGATGAACTAAGGATGAACTTGTAGGCGTGTCCATTGATGCACTGTTACTATCCTATGTCCATTGTACCCCTCATGTAGAGTTCCATGCTTAGGTGAGTTGGTTAAGTCTTGTTGAGCCATCGTGCTCATGGTTTCTGCTTAAGTGTTTTTCAGGTGAGGAGCCACCCACGGACTCGGATTACGAGTCCACTGGCGAGGGTCCCCCTCCGTCGGGGACCACGGCTGAGTGGGAGCAGTACACGCTGCGCTGAGCTGAGGAGTGCAGCTAATGTTGGTTGCCCTAGGGCGGGGCAACCGACTTTTGCTAGATAGGCGGGCGTGAGTTGTATAAAAGAAACTTCCGTTGTGTAATAAGACAATAGTTTGTAACTGAAGGTTGTACCTGTTTGTACAATTCAGTTGTTTTTTCCCATGTAATATATTGTGTCCTTATGACGTGTGCTGTCGGGTGTCGCATCATGCGTCACCACCCTCTGCGATCCTGGATGAGCGGATCCCGGTCCGCCACATCCATTGTTTCAACCAATCCTAAGTTATACCCTGTTTAAGTTCAGCAAAATTTCTGCCGAAACAGGGGAGGTCGTTCCTAAGTCTTAGAGACAGAATCTATACTCCCAATTGACTCTCAGTTCAATATGGGAGTTCAATAACCCCTAAATTGAATCCTAAACTTCATTTTGACTCTTTTCTTTCAAAATATCCTTTCATGCAGTCTTGGTACTACGTTTCCTCACCAAAGAAAAAAAAAATCCTAAGCCAGTATTCCGGCATATACGTGTCAAATGGTGGAACTAAGAACGTCACTCACAAACGGTTTCTAAACGTTATGCACTGACATGGTTAATGTACCTGCAGAAGATCACACAATAATGGTGCACCCAAAGGTTTTAACATTCCAGGCAGTTCCATATCATAATAAAAACATATGGTCCGTATCATTGCCATACGAATCGTCCTTGAGTCAAGCCACGTATCAAGGTACATGGTCGTGTTTTCACACCACACAACGGGGAACACGAGTAGAGCGCGAACGGGTCGCCACGGTTGGGAATTTTATCAACCCAACGGATACCACCTACTGCCTCATGACCGTTGAGGAACGCCTATGGCGAGTTCTGAGTATGGCTCTTTGAACATTGAACGTTCAAGAGTTGCATACTATCGTGTTGCTACCACACAATGGGGTATTCTCACTTTTGCCTGAGGCACGCTGGAGATCAGTGTTTTCATATGCTCTCAGAACCATGAGAAGGTTCAGAGACTCATATTAACTACCGTGCCAAGCCACGGTATAACCTTCCATACCATTACTCGTATGGCGAGTTACCGCAATTGATCCGCCTGCGGTGGCGTACCTTACCTCTTACCTGACGTCGGAGCGTCATTACAGAATATATAACATATAAGTTAGCTTTTTTCACCATCATATCTAGTACTATCATAGACCTTATGTGGGCTTAATGACTAATCCTCACTCGACTACTACTAAAATTTCAAAATAGGTTCTTTTCGAGCGTGCTATTCCCAATGCGGCTCTGATACCACGCCTGTGGGTTACCACCCCGTGGTTCACCCACTCCAGGATCGCATAGGGTGGTATCGTGCAATGCGGCAACCAACAGCACACACGAAAAGAATTAAGAACAACATACAAACTTTTATTTGATATAAAACAGCGGAAGTCTTTTACAAAAACTTAATTAACAGTGGAAGTAGTATTTACAGCTAAACTCCCAGCCTAGCTATGCAAAAGTGCAGCCGTCCAGCCTGGGGATGCTACACACTAGCAGCAGTCAAACGAATATCATGGCGGCGTGCAGGGCTCCATCTCGGCCGTGTACCCTGACGGGGGCATCGCCTTGCAAGGGCCTCAGTTTTTGACACCTAGTTGAAGTGTTCATCACCCCACACACACACACCTCATTTGAGGAAAGATGATGAACACAAATGAAGAGCAAGTAACCACCATCAACATGCTCATTAGAGAACAAACTCACATATTGCAAAAGTGGTATTTCCCACATGTGATATAGGTGGGCTGGACATATGAAAACTCCTACACATTGCTAAGGATGTCCATGCCAAGTTTCACCCAAATTCAAAACCTTTTTGAGGTCATTTTGGGTATAGATAGAAAGAGGGCAGTTTGAAACCACATTCAAATTCAAAACTGTTTTTATCCCATGAATTTAAAAGTGGGAGGCATATTCTTACTCAGCACATTTTTGTGAGCCCAAACACCAATTTTCACCCCATTTGGAGTTGATCTTGACATGAGCTAAGTGGGACAAATTCAAACTTTATTTGAATTCAAAACTGAACTTGTGCTGAAATTCACTCAAACCATACCCAATTTGAATCCTATTCAATTCAAATTGCTCAGGGGTGAATAATTTGAATCACCAGGGATATTATGGGGCTCACTGTTTACAACAGTAATTAGGAGTAAATTTCAGAGGTTAAAACCCCGGGTGGGACCCACATGTCATAGAGGGAAGAAGGAGAAACTTGCACCCAAAGTCAGAGTCTCGGTGGGAAATTCCACCGAGCAGCTGTCGGCTGTGCCACCGAGCAGCTACCGGCGCCACCAGCTGCTTCCCTCTCCACCGCTGGCGCCCAGGGCGGCTTGCTCGCGCCCCCATGCGACCGGCACAGCCTCAGCCGAGCAGGAGTCGGCCGGCTTTATCTTCTCGCGGGCAAACCCGAGCAGCGGCATTGTTTCTCGCCGCCGCTCTCTGCTCAATCGGGAAAACCAGCAGAACAATCTCCTCCTTCGTTCCTGAGCTACTAGACAGCCACCTGAGGTCGCACTCCACCTCCCCAACGCCAGAAACCCCGAGCTCCGACAGCCTTTGCCCAAAAACGATCGCCACCGCGGCGACCTAGCCTCAGCCGAGAGTCAGGCACCCGTGGGCAGCGTTCCACAGGCGTTTTCATGGTCCAGCGAGAGAGGAAACAGGAGCACGCGACCACCGTGCTGCTCTCCTCCAAGTTTGGAAGCCAACCGCGAAGAATCCGCAGAGAATTTCCTGTTTTTGCTCTGGCGACCATAAACCGAGCTTCCGGTACGGTTTCTTTAAATTCTCGCTGTATGATCTTTCGGAGGTCATCAAATCTTGCACATAGACGCTGGACTAGCTGACGATCAAGTTCTTTTCTGCATCCGTAGCGTGAAACTGTCTAGGAGTGACGAATTTCGAGCTCGATCGAGGGCGGTCATGGCGGGCACGATCGGTCACACGGTGCCGACCGACTTGCCGCCGTCCCTGAACCCTTTTGACACCTTTTCGAGCTTCCTAGAGGTACACTGATTCTGTAGGGCTGTTTGTTCGAGGTATTGGCGGGTTTGGAAACCACGGTCGACGGTGCCGAACCTCAACCGAGGCCGCGACACGTCGCCGAGCTATTTCTGGTCACCCCCAGACCGACCTGACACCACCGACGTGTTCCTCGACGTCGACAACCCCCTGGCGGTGAGTTTCAGACCATGGGAGGTCCGGCAGCGGCGAGCCGGCGAGCTCCGAGACTGCTCCGGCGAGGTCGGCGGCGCGGCGCGAGAGAACGGCGGGAGGAAGACGAAGCCGGCTGACCCACGTGTCAGCGGCTGAAGAATTTAAATCGGGATCAGGTGTGACCGGGGATCGGCTGTGCTGGCGCGCAAATACCCTGTGAGCTCCGGTGTGCCGGACACCTCCACGCTCGACACGTGTCCCCGCGGGCCCCGAGAGTTTAAACTTTTCCCCGATTTTCAGAATTCTTCCAAATTTCAAATCCTCATAACTTTGGCTAGAAAGCTCCAAATCGAGTGAACCAAATTTTGTTGGATTCAGCTCTCTGAGCACTTTTCAGCAAATCAAGGTTCACTTCATGAAAACCCTTAATTCTCCAGAATTAATTCCTCAAAATCTAAACTGTTGGGAATTTTAACTGGAGAATCCTTCGGAGGAAAATCCTGAAATTTTGCTGGGATGTTCACCAAAATATCCCTGAACTACCATAAAAATTTCAGACCCATTGGAGCTCATTTAATCAACCTAATGCTGTGATTAGTGAAACTGTTCCAGAGAAAATAGAAAATATTCAGAAACATTTTCAGAATTTTCTCTGAAATTGGTTAGCTCATATCTTTAGCTAGGGACCTTCAAATCAAGTGAGACCAACTCCATTAGAACCCTCTGAAAATCTAGTTTTCAGAAAGTTATAGTTTGTTTCATGAAAATCCTTAGAGCACCCTAAGAGTTCCAATTAAGGTCAAGGACATAATTAATTGTGGAGGGCTCAAATGAGCTTTGCTGCAACTAAAACTTGACCAAGTCTCTGCTTAGGTTGTAACCAAGCCACAGTAAAAGTTTCACAGTCCTAGAGTCTGTCTAGTGGGACTTATAAGCTTCACAAGTTTAAAACTTAATACAAACACATTTAAATTGATACATATGTTTCTTCTAACATGTAGTCGCTAAGGTCGAGGAGGAACCCGAAGTCCTAGGCTTCGTTACTCCGGAGGAGCAGTTAGCCTATGACCAAGAGCAGCAAGGCAAGCTACGGTTTGCATTAACCGTTTACAAATTTTTATTGTTTTGAGCACTTACTTGAGTATTATGATTCTTTGCATTAGAGTCTTGTTTTGAAACCCAATTGCATAGCCAAGAACACCATGGATTGGGTTTAGGATTGCAAACCCCGTTAGCTACTGCAATGCTAAGATAGTGTAGGATTCGGTACAAGTCGAGTAGTTGGAACTACTCGCGAGCATAGGCTAGAGGCACTCGACTCGGGTAGTGATAGCACATGAAACACATGACAAGAAAATGAGACCAAGCGGAGGGTAAGGGCAGCAGGACTTTGGGGCCTGTGTGCTGTAGCTCCGCTTGTGTCGATTGAGGACCGAGCCGTGTGCGGGCCTGCTGAACAAGCTAGAACAGTACCGAAGACATACCGGCTATATGGGAACCGGGAAACTGATGTAACTCGGGTAGCTGGGTATTGAGGCATTGCCCGTCGTTCAGAGGGTAGGTTGAGAGCTTGAGGTGTAAATCGGCTGGCGGCACTGAGATGCGCGTGCAGAGACCTCTTGCTCGGGACGATGGGACCGGTTCAATATTTGGCTGACGGGCTAAAGGTGGTTGCGCACGGCGTCCGTGATGGTTGTTGTAGGCAAGATCGAGTACGGGCGTACGTGATGGGTTGTTCGGGTAACCCTGTAGGTGTAAATCGATTATAATCGCCGTCCCTCGCGGTCAGTGAGTACCACTTGTTCACTGTACCGTGACGTAGAAAGAACAGGCTAGTTGCATGTTAAAATGTTGCTGATCGAAAGATGGACTTGATTGCTAATGATTTGCTGTAGTCTAGAGCTAACTAAAGTTCTTTCAAATTTGGGCAAAGTACATGAGAGAAATGCGTTTCTTTTTGATTGCGGCTCTCTCATGTGCCTTAGCGTAAGGTTCTCCACAACCTGCTGCTAAAACTTGAAAGTAAGGTTCCACTAATTAGGCGAGTCCTTTGCAATGATTTTTACCTCATGTAACCCATTACCCCTCATGTAGAAGTTCCATGTTTAGGTGAGACGGGTCAGACTTGCTAAGACTTCGTGCTCACTGCTTGTGTTTGAAGCTTTTGCAGGGTTCTATGAGGAAGGGACTCCGAGGAGGAGATGGAACCCCAGGAGGGGAACCCCGTCGAGTGGGAGTCGTGCACGCCGCAGAGTTAGTGTGCGTGTGTGCTAGCAAGGACACGTTCAAGGGCTGAACGTGGACTTGATGCGTAGTCTACGCCCGTGAGTGTAGACTGGACTTATTTTGATGTAAACATGTTCATAGACTTGTTTATGTAATAAAATTTCGCTTCCGCTTTGTACCTTTGACGTGTGTTATCCGGTGCTGTGCAACGCAGCACCCCTCAGCGTGATCCTGGCTCGACAAGACCGTGGGGTCGTGTCAGCGTTGGTATCCGAGCCCGCTTGAGGTTTAACACAGTACAAAGGTCATATTTTTCCAAAAATCCAGTGAGGAACGAGTTAGTAGACCGTATAAGGATGTTATTAGCATATAGAAAGTGGTATATTAACCTATTTGTTTATGTCGGAAAATCGTGTATCTCGGGACGTTTATGTCTTGGGGGGTACACGTAAGCGCTGTCCACCAGTGTGCACAAGCTGAAGGGTGGAGCCCCACGGATGGCAGGTAACCCGACCCGCTTTGATATCCTCTACGACTCTTCATGTCATTTGGGGTATTCGAGCAACGTCTGTCCCTGGCGTGTTGGTGCAACTTGGGAGACCCCGTCACGTGATCTGAAACGTGAACACGTAACTCAAGGCGTGTTTGGCTTGAGAACATCCGGGCGAGTGATGACGGCCGGGTGTACGAACTGTATGGATTCCGGGCTCGGTGTGCAGCCGAGTCTGACGATTGCTTGAGTTTCTGCAGGTAGCCTGACCACAAAACGGTAGACATGTAGCATCCGTGTGCGAGTGACGTTTAGTGCCACTGAAATAACGAAGCCGGCTAAGTTCGGTATAGGTTTTTCTTTGTGAGGACGTAGTACCGACATAATCTGGTGACGCATCGACGTCACACCCCATTAAATGAACAACTTCATGTAAAACTTCAAGGTTTTGATCTAAAGTAGTAAAACTTGATGTAACTCCTTCCCTTGAACAGGATATTCAAAGTTAACAAGCTTTCAACTTATAGGTTGTTAAGGACAGAGCACTCTGTTTTCAGCTGAATCAAGGCTGAAGTTAATCACGGGTTAGAGGTTGAATTCTTTCGAGGTTGGGGTTATATGATACATTTCTGGAAAGCTTTGGAAGAGCTTTACAACTTTTCTGTTGAGGTTCAGAGGTGTTTCATCCCTTAACCACTCGAAAAATGCAGTAGAGTTGAAACTGTCCAGAAAACAGGACAGAGTAAAGACTCTCTGTAGACTCTCTGTAAATTAAGCATAACTTCCTGCATAAAAATCCGAAAATAGAAAATGATGTAGTTCTGGAAAGTTTATGAGATAGGTTACAACGTTGTAACAGAAAGTTTTGTCAGACTAGGAACAGGATTAACTGGGATTCTTGGATCAAATCAGTACCTAAAGCAGGGGGGTGCTGTCCAATTTTCCCCAGAAATTCTGTTAAATTTGACATCCCATAACTTTTGAACCAGGACAGATCTTAGGCCAAGCAAATACTTTCTGGAAAGCTATTGAAGTTAGCTTTAACTTTGATGTTGAGCTCCAGAATTGGTTTTGCATTCAACATGGCCTAAATCAGGTTGAAATGGAAACTGGTCAGGGCTGTCATGGGAACAGCAGATCAGCAGTCAAATTTGTTTAAAAATTTGAACTATGTTTCCAAGTTTATGGGTTCAATGACCTGTCTTATGTTATAACTCAATGGTTTACTGTTTAAATAAATATTTGACATTTGTCAAATATATTTTTACAGATGACAGCAGATAAACAATTGGAGAACGGGTGGGTGGTTTCCCACTGTTCTCACCGTAGCGGCTACCCGGAAGCATTGTGGCAAATGCTCCAATATTTCGGGTACAATCAGATGCCGCAATACTTCGCCAAGGAAGAAGGCGAAGAGGGGAACAAGACGTGAGCGATCCATGTCGAAGTCCCTGCAGGACCTACACCCACCGGTTGGGTGCCGTTCACCGTCACGGTGAGAGGAAGACAACCGGAAGGGATGTGGCAAGTGGCAGCCCGTGACACCATGTCACGTTTCAGCCAACTACACGTGCAGGCTATGGAGAGCACTCCATACGCGCTCGTTCCGGTGGAGGGACAGGCTCAGCATGTGTGGGAAGAGAGGTACCTGGAGGCAACGGACCCGAGTTGCCCAAGGTACAACCCCGCGGAGGCAAACCTTAGCCTCCAGATGAGGGCGGGAAACGCCGTGATGGACAGCCAAGCTGTCCATACGGAGCATCTCGCCACAAAGCTCAAGGAGAGCACAAGCCGTGGAGATCATTTCGAGAGTGCTCACAGCGCACTCCGCAATGTGCTCCTTCCGACGATCAAGCGACTGAATGAACATCATAATCAGTTGCATCGTCTGAAGAAGGCGAAGAGAAAAAGCCGTGTCGACATCGCGGCGTTACAAGAACTGGTACAAAATCTGACACAGCAGAACGAGGAACTTACTCAAGAGTGGGACGACGCTATTGAGGAAGGGCAAGGCTGGGAACAAGATTATAACCAGGCTATGGACGAGGTGCATGCTTTGCAGGACCTCGTACCTCCGGTGTTAGGCGTACCGGTGGTCTTGGGTCTTCAGCAATGGGAGAACCCGGGATGGGAGAAGAGGTGGTAGATCCAGAGCCACCAGCAGAGGTACCAGAGGAGGACGACCCACAGGAGGTCGAGTTCTACTCTGAGTAGGGGGTTACAGTTGCCATGTAGGGCAGCCAGGGTAGTGTAACCCAACTTTTGTAATCGGTGACATGTCGTGTAGACAGTAGCGTATGTATAGGTAGTGACGACATGAGCACGACTTCTCGGAGACCCGAGAATAATGTATCTTGTATAAAGTTTATGCTTTATCAATATATGTGAATGTTGTGCAAATCAATCATGTATCACTTCAATACCTACTGTTGCTTATGAAATTTTAAGTAAGACATGTGCTAATTGCTGCTGTGTTGAATTTCAGAATGACGCGTACTCGTGCCAACCCTGATGTTGGGGGTACTAGCCAAGGGGGAGAGACCTCCCAACCACCTCCCGAGGACTCCTCGGGACAGCAGCAGCAACAGAAACAGCAAACACCGCCACCGCCACTGCCAACAGTTACATTGGCCGACATCGTCGCGGCAATGGCGGGTTCACATCAGCAGCACAAGGAGTTGCTGCAAACTCTTATTGCCAATACGTCTCGCCCAGAGAGACGTCAAGATCATGAGGAGCGTCAACAGAGCTCCTACTCCGACATCCTGGCGACTCATCCCCCTGTATTTTCAAGGGCGGATGAACCTCTTGACGCGGACAACTGGCTCCGCACGATAGAGATGAAGTTCGGGCTGCTCCAGATAAGCGAGCAGCGCAAGACTCAGTTCGCGGTCCAGCAGCTCCATGGATCCACGAGCGCGTGGTGGGTCAACTTCCGTGCTTCGCAGCCCACTGACCGAGTGATGACCTGGACGGAGTTCCGGACGGCCTTCAGGGCCTATCATATACCGCCAGGATTAATGAAGAGGAAGACGCAGGAGTTCCTGCACCTGCAGCAAGGGAGCCGGAACGCGCTGGAATATTCCAGGGCATTCAACGATCTCGCGCTCTACGCGTCGTATCACGCAGATACGGACGAGAAGCGGCGGGACCACTTTTACCAGGGGCTTAACCCGCTCCTAAAGGACAAGTTGGCGAGGTTCAATTGCGGCAGCCTCAACGATATTATTGATGCTGCGATTGTTCAGGAGGACTCCGGCAAGGAGTTGGCGGCGGCAGAGCGAAAGCGAAGCGCGCCGCAGAGCAGGGGAGAAGGAGGCGGTCCTTCTCAGAAGTTTCGGATGGTGAATCGCCCACCATCAGGTCCACGCTGGCAGCCACCACAGCGGTCGATGCCATTCCGCAGTCGGCCGTACTCGTCACCGGCATTCAGGCCGGCACTGCCAGTACCACCGCAACAACAACAGCAGCAGCGGGCGATGCCGCGTGCGTTTGCACCTCAGCAACGCATGCCGGGCTTTCGTCCACCGAGCACTCCACCAGCAGCGGCCACATGTTACAAGTGTGGTCGTCCAGGACACTTCGCAAGCAGTTGCCCGGAGAGGCAAGGCAGCGGAGTGGCACCGCAGTTTCCGGGGAGGAATCAACCCCGGAACCCTACTAATGCGCGGCGGGCAAACACTAGGCCCGGCACCATCCACCAGCTTGCCATTGAGGACGTGCCGGAGGGCGAGCCAATCCTTGCGGGTATGCTCCAACTCCACCAGCATCCCGCTATAGTACTGTTTGATTCAGGCGCTACACATAATTTTATTAGCCAAGCTTTCATTGCTAAACACAGCTTGCCAATACTACCCACCGATAGTCCATATTTAATTTGTTCACCGGGTGTGAAGATTTCAGCAAGCGTAATGGTTTCCAAAGCACCATTATGCTTAGCGGGTAGAGTGTACCCCACGTCTCTCATTATCCTAGAGGGACAGAAGGTCGATGTCATCCTAGGGATGTCGTGGTTAACCCGCCACGGCGCTGTTTTAGACACCGTCCTTCGAGTCGTGCACTTAAACTCAGAAGTGCACGGGTCTCACTCATTATTTCTGGACTGTCCAGAAATAAAACTTCCAAGTGTCTATCAAGCCACAACTATCAGATTGGAAGATATTTCAGTGGTCCGAGAGTTCCCTGACGTATTCCCGGATGATTTACCGGGAATGCCGCCCGATAGAGAGGTGGAGTTCAAGATTGAACTTGCACCGGGAACCATGCCAATATCCCGAAGGCCGTACAAGATGGTGCCCAAGGAGTTGGCTGAACTGAAGACTCAGCTCACGGACCTTCTGGAGAAGGGTTTTATTAGGCCGAGTTCCTCACCATGGCGTTGTTCGGCATTATTTGTCAAGAAGAAGGATGAGACGTTGCGGCTTTGCGTGGACTATCGTCCATTAAATGCCGTAACCATCAAGAACAAGTACCCGTTGCCACGGATCGACATTTTGTTTGATCAGTTCGTCGAAGCAAAGATCTTTTCCAAGATGGATTTAAGATCCGGGTACCATCAGATTAAGATACGGGCTGAGGACATTCCAAAGACGGCTTTCTCGACGAGGTACGGACTTTATGAGTACCTGGTCATGTCCTTCGGCCTCACCAATGCTCCAGCTCACTTCATGTACTTGATGAACTCAGTATTCATGCCGGAGCTGGACATGTTTGTCGTGGTCTTCATCGACGACATCCTGGTATATTCCAAGTTGGAGGAATATCACAAGAAGCATCTGCGTATAGTCTTGCAACGGCTGCGGGATCACAAGTTATACGCAAAATTCAGCAAATGCGAGTTTTGGATATCGCAAGTGCCTTTCCACGGGCATATCATCTCAGCGGAGGGTATCGCTGTGGACCCGAGCAAGATCACTCAAGTGCTGAATTGGAAATCCCCGAGAACTGTTCACGAGGTGCGGAGTTTCCTCGGACTCGCGGGATATTATCGGAGGTTCATTCCGAACTTCTCGAAGATTGCCAAGACAATGACAGAGCTGCTGAAGAAGGCTACCAAATATGTTTGGAGTCCAACATGTGAAGCAGCATTCAAGGCTTTAATTAAGCACCTGACGTCAGCACCGGTTTTGGCGCAGCCAGACACAACAAAACCGTTCGATGTGTACTGCGATGCATCCGGCATTGGGCTCGGATGTGCGCTGATGCAAGACCGAAGAGTGGTCGCGTATGGATCACGACAGCTTAGAAACCATGAGAAAAATTATCCAACTCACGACTTGGAGCTCGCTGCCGTGGTACTCGCACTCAAAATGTGGAGGCACTACCTACTCGGTAACCTCGTACATTTATATACCGACCACAAAAGCCTCAAGTATATATTCACTCAGAAGGAGCTGAACATGAGGCAACGAAGATGGTTAGAACTGATAAAGGATTACGAAATAGAGATCCATTATCATCCGGGCAAGGCAAACGTAGTGGCAGATGCGCTGAGCCGCAAATCACACGTCAATAATCTGACCATCACACCGTTGGAAGAGAGGAACCACCACTACATGTGATTCCACACGGAGCTCTCTACAACCTAGCTTTGATCCCCACCATCAGTGAAGAGATAGTGGCAGCCCAGAAGAATGACAAGGGCATGTCACATTTGCGGAGACATGTAGATAGTGGGGAGCTGAAATGTATCAAGAACTCAGAAGCCCGGAGTTACGGAAGAAAATCTTTGATGAGGCTCACTTATCAAAGTTTTCTATTCACCCCGGCAGCAACAAAATGTATCAAGAACTCAGAAGCAAGTTTTGGTGGACACGGATGAAGCGAGAGACTGCAAAATACGTGTCCGAGTGAGATACATGTCGAAGGGTGAAGGCAGACCACATGCGGAAACCGGGACTGCTGCAACCACCGGGCATTCCTGCCTGGAAGTGGGAGGACGTGAGCATGGACTTTATTTTCGTTTTACCCACCACCTTGCAGAAACATGATTCTGTGTGGGTGATCGTCGATCGGCTCACCAAAGTTGCCCATTTCATCCCGGTCAACACCAACTACAACGCCAAGAAATAAGCTGAACTGTACATCTCACGGATCCTATGCTTGTACGGCGTACCCCGTACTATCATATCGGATCGGGGCACTTTATTTGTGTCCCGTTTTTGGGAGCAGCTGCACGCTGCCTTGGGGACGAAACTGATCCGTAGTTCAGCGTACCACCCGCAGACGGATGGCCAAACCGAGCGGGTAAATCAGATTTTAGAAGACATGCTACGAGCTTGCGCTATCAACCACGGCAATAATTGGGATGATCACTTGTTGTTAGCCGAGTTCTCGTACAATAATGGGTACCAAGCCAGCATCAAGATGGCACCTTACGAGGCGCTATACGGGCGGAAATGCCGCACACCACTGAATTGGTGTGAATCTGGCGAAAGAGTTACCTTCGGGATTGACCTCGTCAACAACGCGGAAGAAAAGGTTCGACTGATTCAGGCGAACCTAAAAGCCGCTCAATCCCGTCAGAAACAGTATGCGGACCGGAGAAGGCGCCCATTACAATTGAAGTTGGAGATCACGTATATCTACGGGTGTCTCCAATGAAGGGCGTAAACAGATTTGGGGTGAGAGGGAAGTTGGCACCCCGATTCATCGGTCCATTCCAGATTACCGAAAGATGTGGATCAGTGGCATACCGGCTGAATGTACCAGAAGCACTTTCCGGTGTGCACGACATCTTTCACATTGCCCAGCTGAGGAAGTGTCTTAAGCTATCAACTACCGTTCAGCTGGAGGATATTGAAGAACTGCAACCGGATCTCACCTATCGGGAAGAACCGGTGCAGATTATTGATGAAAAGGCCCAAACCACACGCAACCTTACTTTGTGGTTCTACAAGGTTCTATAAAGTAATCACTCCATGGACGAAGCGACATGGGAGAGTGAAGAGTTTCTTCGCGCTAACTACCCCGACTTTTTCACGTCGCATATCCGGTAATTTCCCACTGTCCTCTCTCTCATTTTCACCTTATAATCTCGGGACGAGATTCTTTTAAGGGGGGAGGAATGTAAGGGCCTCAGTTTTTGACACCTAGTTGAAGTGTTCATCACCCCACACACACACACCTCATTTGAGGAAAGATGATGAACACAAATGAAGAGCAAGTAACCACCATCAACATGCTCATTAGAGAACAAACTCACATATTGCAAAAGTGGTATTTCCCACATGTGATATAGGTGGGCTGGACATATGAAAACTCCTACACATTGCTAAGGATGTCCATGCCAAGTTTCACCCAAATTCAAAACTTTTTGAGGTCATTTTGGGTATAGATAGAAAGAGGGCAGTTTGAAACCACATTCAAATTCAAAACTGTTTTTGTCCCATGAATATAAAAGTGGGAGGCATATTCTTACTCAGCACATTTTTGTGAGCCCACACACCAATTTTCACTCCATTTGGAGTTGATCTTGACATGAGCTAAGTGGGACAAATTCAAACTTTATTTGAATTCAAAACTGAACTTGTGCTGAAATTCACTCAAACCAAACCCAATTTGAATCCTATTCAATTCAAATGGCTCAGGGGTGAATAATTTGAATCACCAGGGGTATTATGGGGCTCACTGTTTACAACAGTGATTAGGAGTAAATTTCAGAGGTTAAAACCCCGGGTGGGACCCACATGTCATAGAGGGAAGAAGGAGAAACTTGCACCCAAAGTCAGAGTCTCGGTGGGAAATTCCACCGAGCAGCTGTCGGCTGTGCCACCGAGCAGCTACCGGCTCCACCAGCTGCTTCCCTCTCCGCGCGCTGGCGCCCAGGGCGGCTTGCTCGCGCCCCCATGCGACCGGCACCGCCTCAGCCGAGCAGGAGTCGGCCGGCTTTATCTTCTCGCGGGCAAACCCGAGCAGCGGCATTGTTTCTCGCCACCGCTCTCTGCTCAATCGGGAAAACCAGCAGAACAATGTCCTCCTTCGTTCCTGAGCTACTAGACAGCCACCTGATGTCGCACTCCACCTCCCCAACGCCAGAAACCGCGAGCTCCGACCTCCTTTGCCCAAAAACGATCGCCACCGCGGCGACCTAGCCTCAGCCGAGAGTCAGGCGCCCGTGGGCAGCGTTCCACAGTCTTTTTCACGGTCCAGCGAGAGAGGCAACAGGAGCGCGCGACCACCGTGCTGCTCTCCTCCAAGTTTGGAAGCCAACCGCGAAGAATCCGCAGAGAATTTCCAGTTTTTGCTCCGGCGACCGTACACCGAGCTTCCGGTACGGTTTCTTTAAATTCTCGCTCTATGATCTTTCGGAGGACATCAAATCTTGCACATAGACGCTGGACTAGCCGGCAATCAAGTTCTTTTCTGCATCCGTAGCGTGAAACTGTCTAGGAGTGACGAATTTCAAGCTCGATCGAGGGCGGTCATGGCGGGCACGATCGGTCACACGGTGCCGACCGACTTGCCGCCATCCCTGAACCCTTTTGACACCTTGTCGAGCTTCCTAGAGGTACACTGATGCTGTAGGGCCGTTTGTTCGAGGTATTGGCGGGTTTGGAAACCACGGTCGACGGTGCCGAACCTCAACCGAGGCCGCGACACGTCGCCGAGCTATTTCCGGTCACCCCCAGCTCGACCTGACACCACCGACGTGTTCCTCGACGTCGACAACCCCCTGGCGGCGAGTTTCAGACCATGGGAGGTCCGGCAGCGTCGAGCCGGCGAGCTCCGAGTCTGCTCCGGCGAGGTCGGCGGCGCGGGCGCGAGAGAACGGCGGGAGGAAGACGAAGCCGGCTGACCCACGTGTCAGCGGCTGAAGAATTTAAATCGGGATCGGGTGTGGCCGGGGATCGGCTGTGCTGGCACGCAAATACCCTGTGAGCTCGGGTGTGCCGGACACCTCCGCGCTCGACACGTGTCCCCGCGGGCCCCGAGAGTTTAAACGTTTCCCCGATTTTCAGAATTCTTCCAAACTTCAAATCCTCATAACTTTGGCTAGAAAGCTCCAAATCGAGTGAACCAAATTTTATTGGATTCAGCTCTCTGAGCAATTTTCAGCAAATCAAGTTTCACTTCATGAAAACCCTTAATTCTCCAGAATTAATTCCTCAAAATCTAAACTGTTGGGAATTTTAACTGGAGAATCCTTTGGAGGAAAATCCTGAAATTTTGCTGGGATGTTCACCAAAATATCCCTGAACTACCATAAAAATTTCAGACCCATTGGAGCTCATTTAATCTACCTAATGGTGTGATTAGTGAAACTGTTCCAGAGAAAATAGAAAATATTCAGAAACATTTTCAGAATTTTCTCTGAAATTGGTTAGCTCATATCTTTAGCTAGGGACCTTCAAATTAAGTGAGACCAACTCCATTAGAACCCTATGAAAATCTAGTTTGTTTCATGAAAATCCTTAGAGCACCCTAAGAGTTCCAATTAAGGTCAAGGACATAATTAATTGTCGAGGGCTCAAATGAGCTTTGCTGCAACTAAAACTTTACCAAGTCTCTGTTTAGGTTGTAACCAAGCCACAGTAAAAGTTTCACAGTCCTAGAGTCTGTCTAGTGGGACTTATAAGCTTCACAAGTTTAAAACTTAATACAAACACATTTAAATTGATACATATGTTTCTTCTAACATGTAGTCGTTAAAGTCGAGGAGGAACCCGAAGTCCTAGACTTCGTTACTCCGGGGGAGCAGTTAGCCTACGACCAAGAGCAGCAAGGCAAGCTCCGTTGCATTAACCGTTTACAAATTTTTATTGTTTTGAGCACTTACTTGAGTATTATGATTCTTTGCATTAGAGTCTTGTTTGGAAACCCAATTGCATAGCCAAGAACACCATGGGTTGGGTTTAGGATTGCAAACCCCGTTAGCTACTGCAATGCTAAGATAGTGTAGGATTCGGTACAAGTCGAGTAGTTGGAACTACTCGCGAGCATAGGCTAGAGGCACTCGACTCGGGTAGTGATAGCACATGAAACACATGGCAAGAAAATGAGACCAAGCGGAGGGTAAGGGCAGCAGGACTTTGGGGCCTGTGTGCTGTAGCTCCGCTTGTGTCGATTGAGGACCGAGCCGTGTGCGGGCCTGTTGAACAAGCTAGAACAGTACCGAAGACCTACCGGCTATATGGAAACCGGGAAACTGATGTAACTCGGGTAGCTGGGTATTGAGGCATTGCCCGTCGTTCAGAGGGTAGGTTGAGAGCTTGAGGTGTAAATCGGCTGGGGGCACTGAGATGCGCGTGCAGAGACCTCTTGCTCGGGACGATGGGACCGGTTCAATATTTGGCTGACGGGCGAAAGGTTGTTGCATACGGCGTCCGTGATGGTTGTTGTAGGCAACATCGAGTACGGGCGTACGTGACGGGTTGTTCGGGTAACCCTGCAGGTGTAAATTGATTATAATCGCCGTCCCTCGCGGTCAGTGAGTACCACTTGTTCACTGTACCGTGACGTAGAAAGAACAGGCTAGTTGCATGTTAAAATGTTGCTGATTGAAATATGGACTTGTTTGCTAATGATTTGCTGTAGTCTAGAGCTAACTAAAGTTCTTTCAACTTTGGGCAAAGTACATGAGAGAAATGCGTTTCTTGTTTGATTGCGGCTCTCTCATGAGCCTTAGCATAAGGTTCTCCACAACCTGCTGTAAGGTTCCACTAATTAGGCGAGTCCTTTGCAATGATTTTTACCTCATGTAACCCATTACCCCTCATGTAGAAGTTCCATGTTTAGGTGAGACGGGTCAGACTTGCTGAGCCTTCGTGCTCACTGCTTGTGTTTGAAGCTTTTGCAGGGTTCTATGAGGAAGGGACTCCCGAGGAGGAGACGGAACCCTATGAGGGGAACCCCGTCGAGTGGGAGTCGTGCACGCCGTAGAGTTAGTGTGCGTGTGTGCTAGCAAGGACACGTTCAAGGGCTGAACGTGGACTTGATGCGTATTCTACGCCCGTGAGTGTAGACTGGACTTATTTTGATGTAAACATGTTCATAGACTTGTTTATGTAATAAAATTTCGCTTCCGCTTTGTACCTTTGACGTGTGTTATCCGGTGCTGTGCAACGCAGCACCCCTCAGCGTGATCCTGGCTCGACAAGACCGTGGGGTCGTGTCACGCCTCATCCTCGGAACCCTCCTCATAGCTCTCACCTACATACAGCTCAAATATTGCAACCGTGAGCACGAGGGCTCAGCAAGGATTAACCGACAACCCTAAGCATGGAACTGTACATGCAAGGATGTGTAAGATAGAAAAAAAGGACTTGCAATAAAGACACGCCTACATGTTGATCCTTACTTTCAGTTTTATAGCAACAGATTCATGTATCCTAGGCAGCCCTCACATCGGAAGTCCACAATCAAACAAGAAACACTTTCCTCCGATGTGGTGATGCCCAAAGCGGAAAATAAACTTAATTAGCTCTACATGTACAGCATACATGGTTTCCAAAACATCAATATTTCATCACAGCATATTATCATTCCTCTGGCTTATTTTTCTTCTTACTACGTCAAAGAACAGTGAACAAGCGGTACTCAAATAACCGCGAGGGACGGTGATTGCAATCAGGAGACACCCGGACAACACGTTGCATACACCCACATTCAGAAGTGTGATTCCACACCCCTTCCTACTCTGTTGTATGCAACAACCTTTCAAAGGCAACCCAAATGCCGAACTGGTCCATCCGTAACGGGCAGAAGGTCCCCGCATGGAGCGTGACGGTGCCCACCGGCAGATTTACACCTTGCTACCCTCAACCCACTCCTATTTACGGTTGGGTAAGCCTCGACACACAGGTTAACCAATTACATCGGTTTCCTGCTTATGTCAGTATGCCATCCGGTACTATTGGATACTTGTTCAGCAGGCCCGCACACGACTCGGTCCAAATTTGATGGAAATTTTGGTTTTTGGTAAAAAAAGCAAACGCTAAAACCTTTGGATTTTATTGGAAAATTTGACGTTTTCCGAAATGTTCCAAAATTTAGGTATGTCAAGGTAACACGTATCTGACAAAGAAATGAAGCTTCACGGGCGAGAAAAACGAATTTACGGTGAGTTTTGATGGAAATTGCCATTTTTGGTAAGAAACAAAGGCTGTCATCTATGGATTCTTTTTGGAAAAGATTGATATTTCGTGAAATGCTTCAAATTTACGTATGACAAGGTAACACATATCTGGCAAAGATAAGAAGCTTCACGGGCAAGAAAAACGAATTTACGATGAGTTTTGATAGAAATTGCAGTTTTTGGGAAAAAGCAAAGGCTAACCACTTTGGACTTTTTTTAGGAAAATTTGATGTTTTCCAAAATATTTCAAAATTTAGGCATGACAAGATAACACGTATATGACAAAGAAAAGAAGGTTCATGAGTGAGAAAATTGAATTTACGGCGAGTTTTGATGGAAATTACCGTTTTTGGTAAAAAGCAAAGGCTAACCCCTTTGGATAATTGTGGAAATTTTGATGTTTTCCGAAATTTTTAAAAATTTAGGTTTTCACAAGGTAACATGTATCTCACAAAGAAAAGAATCTTCACGAGCGAGAAAAACAAACTTATGGCGAGTTTTGATGGAAATTGCCGTTTTTGGTAAAAAACAAAGGCTGAAATCTTTGGATTTTTTGAAAAAAATTGATGTTTCCCGAAATCCTTCAAAATTTAGGTATGACGAGGTAACACGTATCTGACAAAGAAAAGAAGCTTCACGGGTGAAAAAAATAAACTTACGACAATATTTGCTGGAAATTGCGGTTTTTGGTAAAAAACAAAATTTTTAGAGTAGAGACTAGACTCTCTAAGGATGATCTGAGCAAAATTTGGAGAAATGTCATTGCACATTGTGGTCTCCAAAATTCCCACAAGCACAAGGCTTCTCTAAATTTTGAGCTCAAATCAGGAGCTTTGACATAGCTAAAAGTAGAAGAACTGATTAGGGTATGTCTCCATGGTTCTAACAAAACTTGTTTCACCATTTTTGGTGCTACCAATAGAGACATATGAATTTTTGAAGTTGGACAGGAGTTCTGAAAAGTTTCTGTTTAAATTTGAATTTTCAAATAAAGGCTGAACTTTGGAAGGCAATTTAGCCTAGCAAATGAACTCCAATGAAGCTCAAATTTTTACTGGGGATCAGTTACTATGAAAAGGATTTGCTGCCCAAATTTGGGAATGTTTCATAAAGAATTGCGCCTGAAATAAATCTCCTGGGCATTTTCGTAGCAAGCAATTTGTTCCTCTGTGAAGTAGTCCTCATGAGGATTCCAACAAAATTTGTCTCACTAATTTTGGAGCTTTCTACCCAAAGGTATGTATTTTTCAAGTTTCACTAACTTTCTGTTTGAATTGTACAGAGCACTCAACATGGGGCCCACTCGTCAGGTCTTTCTTCAACCTCCCGCCAGAGAACGCGCATGCACACCAGCACAGATCGTGGCGTGGCTCGTTCTCCCTCATTTCTCCACCAAATTAGCTCCGGTTTCGCCCTACATGATCCTTGGAACATAGCGCAGCTGCCGGGCAAGGTTTCCCCGCACGAAAACGGCCGAAAACAGGTCGACACCGTCGGGGCGGCTCGGGAGCTCGGCATCAACGCGTTCTGGTGTGTCCAAAGCTTCTCCCGGCAAGATACGTTGCCCTAAAGCATCACCAGTGATCGGGGAGAATGGAACGCATGCCAAACCTTGCAGCAAACGGCCGGAAAATGGGGTTCACCAGAGGACCGACCCGTTTTTGCCGCTGCCGGCGATTTCTCGTCGCCTGGGGCGTGTGGTGGATGGTTTGCTGCGGTATTTGGCGTGGGAGGGCGCTAGGATGGTGTGATGATATGGCCTGAACCGAAGAACAAATGATCATGCGTGTTGGACGAATTTCCAGTTTTGGTTTTGATCGGTTCTTCACTTGTACCGGCGCCAAAACCCAAATTCCGGCGAGCCGGCGATGGGGAAGGGCAAGGGGACTGCGGTAGCATGGTCTACACACCTTGGCGCACCTTAGGGAGGTGTTGGTCGTGCGGGAGAGGCGCTGGAACGGCCGGAAGGCGAGGTGCAGCGATGGTGCGACGTGCTCTGTTTCCTCCCGGTGAAGAACAGGTCGGGTACTGCGAGGGAAGCTCGGGGATGTACTGAGGAGCGGTGGAGATCATCTAGGAGGCGCCGGCACAGCTTTTGGGTGACTTAGCTAGGTGCTCGCGTCGCTGGAAACTGATTGGCGCTGAGGAACTGAGGCAGTGGTGTAGCTCGGGTTGCAGCCGTGCACTCGAGTAGGGAGGGCTAGGTAGGTTGCGGTGCAACGTGGGGAAGAAGGAACCGGCACTCGGCTGCCACTTTGAACGCCCACGCGTGTGGACCGACTTCGAAAGCAGCGCGCAAAGCACCTCAGTAGAAAACGTCGGGCGATGGGTTTAACCGAGAGCTGGCGCTCCGTGATCACCCTGGAAACAGAGAGAGAGAGGAAAAAGTGAACTTGTGAGGTTGACTGTTGGGCCCACCATTTTATTTTCTTAATCCAATTTTCCCCTCAGCTACTCACAATTTAATGCCTTGCTTCACCCCAAAGTTAAGGTTTGAATTTGCTGAATTCAAATGGTTTGAATTCTGGTGTGAAGTTTGAATTGTATTTGATCATTTGAATTTGAATGACATTTGAATTCTCCCTTTTGCCTTGCTCCAAAAACATAGCACACCAAGTCTAAAGTTTCTAAATTTTGGCATGGCTGCTAATTCAAATGTGGAGAACACATTTGTGGAACCAAATTTGCAAATTGAGGGAGTTGGAATTTGAAACTGAATTTGAAATTCAGATTAGAGGGCTTCTCCTTTTAATCCCAAACAAATATTGGAACTCCTCCAAATGAGCTGAAATTTGGAAGGGTGATTATTTGGACTATGAAGATCCAAGTTATGAATTTAAATCTCCATGTTTGGAAGTTTTTGGGAAGTCTAAATCCTCACTTTGAACTTACACCGTTGTAATTCAAAGTTTCAATTCCCCTCATTTTTCCTAAGTGTACATGAGCTGAAAATTATTGCCACCACTTTGTGGGGATTTTACAGATATAATGCCTCCAAATCTTCAAGGCATGTACCATGGCTGCAATTTCCAAGTCATGCGTGGGGTAATTCAGCTCGTGTTTCTTTAGTTGCCTCGACGCATAGGCTACCACTTGTCCTTCTTGCATGAGCACACATCCAAGCCCTTGTCTTGATGCGTCACAATATATATCGAAACTCTTGCTCACGTCCGACAATACTAAAACCGGCGCTGTGGTTAGTCTTTTATTGAGCTCCTCAAAGCTTTCTTGGCACACTGGATGCTTTTCCCTTCATTAGCAATTCAGTCATAGGCTTCGCTATTTTGGAGAAATCCTTGATGAACCATTGGTAGTATCTAGCCATCCCAAAAAAACTCCGAATATCTCTCACATTCTGTGGTTGGTTCCACTTCAGAACATCTCTCACTTTTCCGGGATCAACTGATACTCCTCTCTCGGAGATGATGTGGCCTAGGAACGATATCTCCTTTAGCCAAAATTGACACTTGCTGAACTTGGCATACAATTGATTCTCTCGCTGTTTCTGCAATGTCAATCTCAAATGTTCTTCCTCGCTTTTTGAATACACCATGATATCGTCGATGAAAACCACAACGAACTTGTCCAAGTACTCCATGAAGACCTTATTCATGGGGTACATAAAGTATGCGGGTGCATTCGTTAACCCAAAAGACATAACGGTATATTCATACGAACCATACCGTGTTCGAAATGCAGTCTTGGTTATGTCCGAGGGCTTAATCTTCAGCTGGAAGTATCCCGACCGAAGATCAATCTTGGAGAAAATTCGGGCACCTTTCATTTGGTCAAATAGGTCCTCTATACGGGGCAGCGGGTATTTATTCTTGATAGTCACCTCATTGAGAGACCTATAATCCACACACATCCTTTGGGTCCCAACCTTCTTGTCTACAAAGAGCACGGGGGCTCCCCACGGTGACGAGCTTGGGCGTATAAAACCCTTTTCTAGCTGCTCCTGAATTTGCTTCTTAAGTTCCACTAGTTCATTAGCGGGCATCCTATATGGCCTTTTCGCTATAGGTGCAGTTCCAGGTACTAAATCAATGGTAAATTCAATGTCTCTGTTAGGTGGCATACCAGGAAGTTCTTACGGGAACACATCTGAAAATTCTTGAACCACCGGAATGCTTTCCAATGTTGCTTCTTTGACATAGTTCAACGCTGCCTTCTCGGTTTCCGGTTTGGCTGACTCGAACTCAACGAGTACCGTGCTCTTTTGTCAACTGCACGCTCCTCTCAGCACATTGAATTACTCCGTTGTGCTTGCTTAACCAATCCATTCCAAGTATTATATCAATCCCTTGGGAATCCAAGACAATGAGGTTGGCGATAAAGTCTACCCCCCTTATTTTAAGGTTGATTTTCGGACATACTATATTAGTCCTCAGCTCTCCACCGGGAGAATTAACCAACATAGTGTGTTTCATGTGTGATATGGGCAGATTATACTTGGCAACATACTTGGATGATATGAATGAATGTGATGCTCCGGAATCAAATACAACAGTGGCTGGGTTGGAGATGGCACGGAACATACCAATCATGACGTCCTCAGCTTGTTGCGCTTCCTCAGCGGATACATGATTCACGTTGCCACGAGTGTAGTTCTTCTGCCCACGGTTACCTTGCGTAGCTCCTCCATTCGGCCGTGGGTTCTGTTTTGGTGCGTTGGTCGGATGTCCAAGGCCTTTCTTCGGGCATTGACTTGCAAAGTGTCCCCCCTCTCCTCATGAAAAGCATGCTTTGTTGCCCAAAACAGCAGGAACATTGGGGCGAGGCTGGTTTTGAGCATAGGCGACCATGTTGGGACGGGGCGCAGGAGGCAAAGGCATACGAGGTGCTTGCATAACAGGACGTTGCTTCGGTGGTCGATTAGGGTGAGGTGGGTTTGCAGGGCGGAAAGTAGAAGTGGACGAGCCATACTATGGTGCAGCTGGTGGCATCAAACGGGGACGTACATTTCTCCCTTGTGGCTGGTATGGCATCTTCCTCTTGCCCTCTTTCTCAATATCACGGATATTGCTCTCAACCACTATAGCTTTGTCAACGAGCTTCTGGAAGTTTGCATATTCATTGTTGAGCAGTTGTACTTGGATCTCATTGTTCAATCCTCTCATGAACAAGTATTGCTTCCTTTGATCCGAGTTGACGTCTTCGGGAGCATACCTTGACAGCTGCGTGAACTTGTTGAGGTACTCATTCACGCTCTTCTTTCCTTGACGGAGACCTTCGAACTCTTGCCTTTTAAGCATTATGACCCCAGCAGGGACGTAATGAGAGCGGAAGATCTCTTTGAATTCATCCCAAGTGATTGTCTCCTGGTTGACATGAGCATTGCAGAGAGCGTCCCACCAGTCAGCGGCTGCTCCCATTAGTTGGTGCGATACGAAGAGAACTTTCTCCTGATTATTGCACTGAACAATAGCAAGCTTCTTTTCCATGGATTTCAACCAATCATCAGCCTCCATGGGATCATTAGCTTGTGAAAAAGTAGGCGGTCGAGTCCTCATGAACTCTCCCAATCTGTTGTCAGCCGGCGGTGGTGGTGGTGGTGGCGGTGGGGGTGCAGGAACTGGGTCAGGATTGTTGTTGTTGTTAGCTTGCAGCAGTCCCAAAGTTTGTATCATAGTTTGAATGAGCTGGTTCTGCATATCCATCAACCGTTCAAGGTTGTTTGCATCAGCCCCGGGGTTAGCATTATCAGGAACTTCAACGTTGCCATCCTCTTGTGGTTCAGGGTTGCCACGAACGTTCCTCCTTTGATGGCTGGCGTTTTCCCTCACCATCTGTGAGAGAGAGTTGAGTAGAATAGAAAATAGAAGTTTAGATTGATCCCCCACCAACTATATACATCAAGGTGTATGAACTAAATATCTTCCTTTATTAATTTCAGCCTATATAAGGATGTGAACACATGCCGAAGCATCTCACATCTCTCCACTATGCGTGGATGTGGACATTCGCCGAAGCGTCCCACAACTCACACCAGCACACAAACACAACCAATCATCACAAAAGTTCAACACACCACTCCTATTCACGCTACTACGATTTAAACGTTCCTATTACAGCTTATTCAATGGGAGTCCTAAACTTAATGACGTGAATTGGTGCTGTTCCCGCCGTGTGAGGGGGGTGGTCCATACATGGGCGCGTGCCATGGTGAGTCAGCAGTCCATGCAGAGTTAGAAGGCGCTGGTGCTCCATTCGCTCCAACGTTGGCGCAAGCCTCCTCTTGTTTCTCCAGCAAATACAGCTTCTTGCGGAGGTAACAGATCTCTTCTTGTGCGCTTGCGTAGTGGTTTCCTAACTCCACGAGCAACCTTTGTGACTTGTCAGAAGCTTGTGGGTTGGAAAGGGCGGTTACATGGGATCCAATGATCTCCCTTGTGCCACTCTTCTGACACGGGTGCACCTCAAAAGTGGTACCCTCAAGCTGCTCATGGAAGGCGTAGCACAGTCCGGTGAGTGCTTCCCATGCAGCGTCATCAATAACTTCTGCCCTTGTAGCTCTCCACGTGGGTGTGAAGTGCAGAGTGACAACCCTACCATTATATAGGATGGTTATGTCAGCCTTCCACTCTTCATGTCCGAGACGAGGGGCTTTCTTGAGGAGATACTCCGGGTATAAGCTGCAGCAATCTAGAAATTCTTTGAGCTCCCTGGATGTGTGTTCTCCTTCCATTCCATCGGACCGAAATTCTTGATCTGAATGATTGGCCCATTTGTCACCTTCATTATTGGTCTCATCAAGGGGTGGCTCCTCCTCGGGTTCATCTTCTCCCGTCATAGCTTCATGAGGCTCCACGGGGTGTAAGCCCACGTGAAACTCCTCCTGAGGTGCGTACCAATGCCGTTCTTGTGGATCATCTTCCTCATGCATATATCTATTGACTTCATCTTCATCATGAGGTTCCGTATTCACCTCCTCTGAATATGGTCCATCGGACACCTCAATGGGGTTAAGTGCACTCCCACGTGGTGGTGAACGAGTACTTATGCGTGTCATGCTCCTGATCACCGGCATCTATAAATAGGACATGAGAAACTTTAGAGAAGGAAGAAAATAGCTCCAAAACTTCAGAATCTATGAAGCAAGAAAGCAAAAGTGTTGCTGTCCAAAAGAAGGGAAAAGGAGGGGCTGAAAATAACACTTTGTGGTGGCTGAATTGACAAGTAAAGCGCAGCAGCAAGCAATTTTCGAAAATAGAAGTTTAGAGGTGTGGAACTATGTGTTTAGAGTGTCCATTCTACCTAGGCTTGCGTCCTATGGTAAACATGGCTCTGATGCCAATCTGTGACACCCGGTTCAGAAAATAGAACCAAGTGAATCCATATGTGTGCCCAGGATGTTCATCACACATACACATGTAATCAACAAACTGAATTCAGAATATAATAACGAATAAATACGGTTTAAGTACTTTATTACATTGACTCATTGTCTCACTCATAAATCTCTAACTTATTCTTGCAGCGGAAGTCTCTAAATGACAGCGGAAATAACTAAGCAGCAGGCTCCATCTTCAACTCCACAGGCATGTTGACGGTAGTTCGCACGCCTAGTACTCCACATAGTCTTCGAAGTACTCTTCTCCTGTTGCTGATGTTTATGTTATAATGCAAGGGTGAGTACATATCTTTCTCAGCAAGTGCGGGAAAAGTATGACATGTAGCTTACAACAAGGTAGGAATAAAAAGGGCTCATTGTAGGAAGCAAATTTTATTTCACAACATGATAAAAACAGCAACAATGTCTAAGTGATATTTATCCCAACATGACCAAGTAATTCAGCATCAATTTCTCCATCATAATTCACCATTTATCAAGTCTCAACCATCCATTAATCTTTCTCAAATTCATCTCATACTCATAAACATTCATAACCGTCTCATATTCGTATAACCGAAACCAAACTCAATGTCATGACTCAAAACAGTCCCAAAACCAATCCTAATGACCATACCATAACCATACCGAACATCCATCCCATGTTTTCCCTCTAATCATGTGAGTTGGCCAGGTGCTTGTGACTGGAAGCACGGCTATCATGATAGTTTTACACTCTGCAGAGGTGACACCACTTGACTCACAAGTTTATGATTTCGTCACGCGTTGGTGACTGCAAAACCTCCATTATACCAGTACACAACCGTCGGTGTATGGCCAAGAGATCACAAAATAGACTTTACAAAGGGGCTACTAGATGTATGGACTCACTAAGGTTTCACCGGCAGGCTCAAATCACCATTCTCCCACCCACGGGCCCCCTCTTGTGCCATGCAGTTCCCAGGGAAGTCCCTCTCGACTCCCATTCCCCGCACCATCCACGGTCCATAACAAGCTAGCAAAACACACCTAATTAGTCAGCTAAGCCACACCCATATTTGGCCTTGTGGTAGCACTGTTTTCCTGGCATGTGCTGGCATGAACCGGTCCTTAGATCTACGCAAGTAAACTACCATCTCATTCAGCAACATCCACGAACCAATCTTGCCTAGACCTCCCCGATTACATGCTCATTAACATCATCAAGTTCTCATCATCATTATTCATATGAGTTCAGTAGCTAACAACGTTTTAATTTAGCTTCCCGTATCCCATAAACTAAGCGAAGCAAAAAGGAAAAACGATCATACCCGACTCATAAACTTTAACGGTGACAAGGATGGTTAACAAAACTAGTAAACTCCTATAAAGGGCATCCCATCAAGTTGACTCAAGCATACGAGTTTTCGCAAAGAAAACAGTTTTAAAACATGGGATCAATATGGTCAAGGGGCACTTGCCTTGCTCCCGTGGCTCTTGTAGCTCAAGCGTCTCGAAGTCTTGGTGCTGTAGTTCTTCGTAGATGGCTTCCTAAGCTTGTCCTTCTACTCACAACTATGCACATACAAAATTTACAGCAATCAAACATCATGCACAAACTTTACTCAAGATGCAATGATGTAGATGAATGCAAATCCTATGGTACTGTTTTATTAAACCAGTTTGTTCGTGTTCTTGCATGTTTTAATGGGCTTTTCATGGGGTTTTATGATGAACAAGGGTGTAGTGATCAAGGGTGGACGTGGTATTGATCTTGACAAAAGATCTAGATCAATTCCACCGTCAAAAAACGATCAAAACATGATTTGTCCACGCGAAAAAAGTTTCTGTTCGAAGGGAGCAAAGAAAACGGATGTGTAGTAACAGCGACAACGTCGTAAGGTGGGTAACGAAGATCTACCTCACTTCCCTTTGGTTGCAGGGTCTTCCTCCTAGCAATGGCAGTAGTGGGGAATTTTTCTATGGAGTATTAGGGCAGGAAAGATCGTCGGCTCTTTTCCGACGTCGGCGAGGCGTGACGGGGCTCGTCGGCGGGCTCACCGGTGGAGCTTACCAGCGACTGAACTCCGGCGAGTGGGGTCCAACTCGTCGAGTTGGGGGCTAGGGCCTCCAAGTCGCCGACTTGGGAGGGGGAAAAAAGAAAGGGGTTGCAGCCATGGGGGGTTTGGATTCTATTTATAAGGGGAAAAAGAGGAGTCCTACTCCAATTGGAGCTCAAATAAGAGTCCCACTCAACTTTGGATCTCAACAAACTTATCTTTTCAATTAGGTGCGGCAGCCTTGGGGATTTTATCCCCCCAAATGTGGGGAAATTTTTGGGAAATTGTGTCGGTACCCCTAGTACCGGGTACCGCCGCGCACAGGAGAAAAACCGCCTAAGGACCTCGCCCCCTCCGCCAGGGTGAACTCTGAAGGCGCCACGTGTCCAGCGGGGCCGAGCCTCCCCTCTCCTCAGAGACGAGCTCGGGACCTGCCACGCGGCCAGCAGAGCCGGGCCTCGCCCCCTCTGCAGGAGCGAGCTCCGAGGGTGCCACGTGTCCAGCGGGGCCGGGCCACACTTCTCCTCAGAGGTGAGCCCCGGGCCTGCCACGTGGCCAGCAGTGCCGGACCCCACCCCCTCCACAGGGATGAGCTCCGAGGGCGCCACGTGTCCAGCAGGGCCGGGCCTCCCCTCTCCTCAGAGGTGAGCCCGGGCCTGCCACGCGGCCAGCAGAGCAGGGCCTCGCCCCCTCCGAAGGGGCGAGCTCCGAGGGCGCCATGTGTCCAGCGGTGCCGGACCTCACCCCCTCCGCAGGGGTGAGCTCCGAGGGCGCCACGTGTCCAGCAGTGCCGGACCTCACCCCCTCCGTAGGGGTGAGCTCCGAGGGCGCCACGTGTCCAGCGGTGCCGGACATCACCCCCTCCGCCGGGGTGAGCTCCGAGGGCGTCACGTGTCCATCGGTGCCGGACCTCACCGCCTCCAAGGGGGTGAGCTCGGAGGGCGCCACGTGTCCAGCGGTGCCGGACCTCACCCACTCCGCAGTGGTGAGCTCCGAGGGCGCCATGCTTCCAGCGGGGCCAGGAAAAAGTGTCGACAGCGCACTTCGGCAATTTGGAATTGGCTCATTTCAGCTATCTTTTTTCCATTCCCCACCGTTTTTATGATCCTTTCTCCATTTATACCTTCTTTTCTCCATTTCTACTTCTTTTATAATGTTTCTCTATATGAAAAATGTATGCAATTCATGGAAATGAATTTGAGGGTGTTACAATAGAGGACCTGTTCGACCAAATGAAAGGTGCCCGAATTTTCTCCAAGATTGATCTTCAGTCGGGATACTTCCAGCTGAAGATTAAGCCCCCCGACATACCCAAGACTGCATTTCAAACACGTTATGGTTCGTATGAATATACTGTTATGTCTTTTGGGTTAAGGAATGCACCAGCATACTTTATGTACCTCATGAATAAGTTCTTCATGGAGTACTTGGACAAGTTCATCATGGTTTTCATCGATGATATCATGGTTTATTTGAAAAGCGAGGAAGAACATGAAGAACACTTGAGGTTGACATTGCAGAAACTGCGAGAGCATCAATTGTGTGCCAAGTTCAGCAAGTGTCAATTTTGGCTAAAGGAGATATTGTTTCTAGGCCACATCATCTCTGAGGGAGGAGTATCGGTTGATCCTGGAAAAGTGGGAGATGTTCTGAAGTGGAACCAACCACAGAATGTGAGAGATATTCGGAGTTTCCTTGGGATGGCTGGATACTACCGCCGGTTCATCAAGGATTTCTCCAAAATAGCGAAGCCTATGACTGAATTGCTAATGAAGGGGAAACCATTTCAGTGGACACCAGCGTGCCAAGAAAGTTTTGAGGAGCTCAATAAGAGACTAACAACAGCGCCGGTTTTGGTATTGCCAGACGTGAGCAAGAGCTTTTACATATATTATGACACATCAAGACAAGGGCTTGGATGTGTGCTCATGCAAGAAGGACAAGTGGTAGCCTATGCATCGAGACAACTAAAGAAACATGAGCTGAATTACCCCACACACGACTTGGAACTTGTAGCCGTGGTACATGCCTTGAAGATTTGGAGGCAATATATCCTTGGCCACCGATGTGAGATCTATAAGGATCACAAAAGTATCAAGTATATATTCACGCAAACGGATCTGAATTTGAGGCTACGTCGATGGTTGGAACTCATCAAGGACTATGATGTTGGAATCAACTATCACCCCGGAAAGGCCAATGTAGTAGCTCATGCGTTGAGCCAAAAGGGAGCATGTTACCAACTCACGGTCCGGGAGCTGCCACCCGAGCTGCGCAAAGAGTTCGAACGGTTACATCTCTGGGTTCTTGAACGAGATGGAGGTGATAGAACTGAACTCATTGCTGGAACAAGAGATACGAGATGGCCAAGCAACGGATGAGGAAATCAAGGAAATCAAGGAAAGAATCCGACAAGGCATAGAAAAGGATCTTAGGGAAGACGAGAAAGGCACGCTTTGGTTAGGGAAAAGGATTTGTGTGCCTAACGTGAAGCACATCCGTGACACGATATTAAAGGAGGCACATGACTCACCTTATTCCATACATCCCGAATGTACAAAGATGTACAAGGACCTGAAAACTTGCTATTAGTGGGATGGTATAAAAAGGGACATAGCTGAATATGTTGCCTTATGCGATACGTGGCAACGGGTGAAGGCCAAACATCAAAGACCCGCTGGACTTTTGCAGCCATTGAAAGTACTCGAGTGGAAGTGGGAAGACATCAGCATGGATTTCATCGTCGGATTGCCACGTACTCAATTGGGTTACGAGTATATTTGGGTTATCGTGGACCGATTGACGAAAACAGCCCATTTCCTTCGTGTTAGAACCAAGTACAGTGTTGCACAACTTGCCGAGCTGTATATGGAGCAAATTGTGTGTCGCCATGGAGTTACGAAGAGGATTGTTTCAGATCGGGGTTCTCAATTTACCTCTAGGTTCTGGAAGAAGCTGCATGAAGCCATTGGTACACGACTGAATTTCAGCTCCGCTTATCACCCGCAAACCGACTGGCAAACCGAGAGGACAAACAAAATTTTGGAAGACATGTTGAGAGCTTGCGCCTTGAAACATGGGCATAGTTGGGATAGGAGCTTGCCGTATGCTGAATTCTCGTACAACAATAGCTATCAAGCCAGCTTGAAAATGTCACCTTTCGAAGCATTGTATGGTAGACGGTGTAGAACGCCACTGTTCTTGAATGAGACCAGAGAAAGCCAAGTGTTTGGACCCGAAGTTCTGCAAGTCGCCGAAAAACAAGTCCAAATGATACAAGAAAACTTGAAGGCCGCTCAGTCATGACAAAAAGGTTATGCAGACAATAGGCGAAGAATATTGACCTTCGAAGTGGGAGACTTCATGTATCTTAAGGTATCGCCTATCCGAGGCCAATGATGGTTCAATGTCAAAGGCAAGTTAGCACATCGCTACATTGGGCCATTCAAGATTTTGGGCAAGCAAGGAGAAGTATCCTATCAACTAGAGCTGCCAACGCACCTCTCCGACGTGCACGGCATGTTTCACGTATCCCAACAAGAAGTGCTTGAGAGTACCGAAAGAACAAGTACCGATGGATGAGCTCAACTTCAAGAGGATCTGACCTACGCGGAGCACCCGGTTAAAATTTTGGACTTGAAGGAAAGGGTCACGAGGAACAAAGTGATCCGTTGGTGCAAGGTACAATGGAGCTATCACACGGAATCTGAAACCACATGGGAGCGTGAGGAAGATCTCAAGGCAGAATTCCCTCATCTATTATCCACTCTATTGAATCTCGAGGACGAGATTCAGTTTAAGGGGGTAGGTTTGTAACACCCTCAAATTCATTTCCATGCATTGCATACATTTTTCATGTAGAGAAGCATTATAAAAGAAGTAGAAATGGAGAAAGAACCCTAGAAATGGAGAAAGAACTATGGAAATGGAGAAAGAACCATCGAAATGGAGGAAGGAACCATGGAAATGGAGAAAGAACCATAGAAATGGAGGAAGGAACCATAGAAATTGAGGAAAAACAACAGAAAAGGAGAAGGGAATATAGAAATGGAGAATGGGGCATAGAAATGGAGAAGGGCAATGTAGAAATGGAGAATGGGACATAGAAATGGAGAGGGGAATGGGGAAATGGAGAATGGGACATAGAAATGGAGAGGGAAATGTAGAAATGGAGAATGGGACACAGAAATGGAGAGGGGAATGTAGAAATGGAGCAAGTGACATAGAAATGGTGAGGAATGGGAAAAAGATAGCTGAAATGAGCTATTCCCAAATTTCCCCCAAAATTTCGAAATTCCCCAATTCCCAAAAGGGGAATTTTCCCCACATTTTGGGGATAAAATCCCCAAGGCTGCCGCACCACAAGAGATATGTTTGTTAAGATCCAAAAAAAATTTAATATGACTCTTATTTGAGCTCCAATTGGAGTAGGACTCTCCCTTTTTCCCCCTTATAAATATAACCCCCACCCCCTGGCAGAAATCCTCTCTATTTTGGACGTCCCCCCTGCTGCCAAGCCCCCTTCCTTGCTGCCAAGTCGCCAAGTCCCCCCCCCCTTGCTGGAATTTGGCCGCCGTCTAGCCCCGTCACGCCTTGCCGACGCCGGAGAAGAAGCCCGACGATCTGTCCTACCCTAATCTTCCATAGAAAAATCCCCGCTGCTGCCATTGCTAGGAGGAAGGCCCTGTCACCAAAAGAAAGGGAGGTAGGTCTTCATTACCCATCTTACGACACCGCTGCTGTTTCTACGCATCCGTTTTCTTCGCCCCCATTAAGCAGAAACTTTTACGTGTCGACAGATCACGTTTTGATCAGTTTTGACGGTGGAATTGACCTAGATCTTGAGTCAAGATCATCACCATGTCTACACTTGATCCATACACCCTTGTTCATCATAAAATCCCATGAAAGCCCGTTAAAACATGCAAGAACACATACAAACTGGTTTAATAAAGCATCACCATAGGGTTTGCATTCATCTACCACATTGCATCTTGAGTAAAGTTTGTGCATGATGTTTGATTGCTGTAAATTTTGTACGTGCATGGTCGTGAGTAGAAGGACAAGCTCACGAAGCCACCTACGAGGATCTACAGCACTAACACTTCGAGATGCTCGAACAGTAAGAACCACGGGAGCAAGGCAAGTGCCCCTTGACCATATTGATCCCATGTTTTTAAACTGTTTTGTTTGCGAAAACTCGTATGCTTGAGTCAACTTGATGGGACACCCTTTTATTGGAGTTTACTAGTTCTGTTAACCATTCTTGTCGCTGGGAGAGTTGATGGGTGGGGTATGGTTGTTTTTCCTTTTTGCTTCGCTTAATTCACGGGATACGGGAAGCTGAAATAAAACATGTCTAGCTACTGCACTCATATGAATAATGATGATGGGATCTTGATGATGTTAATGGGCATGGAATCGAGGAGATCTAGGCAAACTGGGTTCGTGAATGTTGCTAGATGAGATGGTGGTACTTGCTTGTAACACCCCAAAATCCTGTCAAGAGGGGAATTTAAAAATTTTTAGACGTGTTGCATGTGCTGCAAAAATTTAAATTCAAACTGGAGTTCAAATTAAACTCAAAACAGAAATGAAAAAGAAAAAGAAAAAAACAAATCTTCCCGGCCAGTGGGCCGAAACCCACCAGCCGGCCCACCCAACTCCCGCGCCAGCCCGCTGCCGCGCGCCCGCGCCCCCTCTCGCAGACAGGCGGGACCCACCTGTCATCCCTAACCCCCGATCATCCGAAACCTGGACTGTTCCCCGCGCGCGCGCGATCGTAACCGACCGGAAGAACGCGCGTTCCCAGCCGACTCCCGGTCCCAGAAGACTTCAGCTCGATCTAAACCACCCCGCCGCCCTCCCCCGTCTATAAAAACCCGATCCGCCGATTTTCCTCCCGGTGAGAACCTGAGCTTCTCTGGCGAATTCTGCTCGATCTACGCTCGGGAATTCTGATCTAACTCGCTGGTCTTGATCCACCCCCTCCGGGGAACCTCGCAGGTGCAGAAAACTCGGTGGTTTGCGGTTCATACACAGCGCCGACGAGCCTCGCCGTGAATTCACCTCGGACCTCGTCGCCGATCGCTTTCCAGGACCTCCGAGCTTAAGAAAAACCCCGAGGTGAGATTCCCGACCTCCCCTCCACCGATCTATGCCATAAAATCACAGTTTTAGGAAGAATTGACGAAGATCCGAAACTCTCCGGCGAGATCGCCGCCTCCTGCCGGCGTGCGCCGCCGGGCAGTGCCGCCCGCGCTCGATCAGTGCGACGTGGCCGCTTCTGCGCCGTCTATTTTAAATCGCACGGTAGAATTTAAATCCCCGCATACCGGTTCGACGTTATAATCTTAGCCATCCGTTTTAAATCAGACGGTCCACGTCAGCCCAGCGTTATAAAGATTGGAATTCTTACGCGCTACCCCCTGGGGTTCTCGGAAAATAAGAGCTAGCCCCGGAAACTTCTGATCTAGCCCCTGGAACTTTAGAAAATCATGTAAATTCATTTAAAAATCAGTTTTAGCCCCTGGACTTAATAAAAATTAGGAAAAACCCTCTGTTAAGTGTAGTTAGACCCCTGGAAATTCTTAAAATAATATAATGGACCCTGTAGTGGGGTGAGTTTACCTTTTTAACCCTATTTGATATTAAAGTTAGGAATTTGAATATGTGGCTAGTATTTAAAATTTAAAAGGTGGGACAAACATATTGTCAAATTCAAATTAAAAACTTTCCCAATACTTAGAAAACCTTGGAGTGAGATAAAAATAGATTTTTGGTTGAAATGAATCTGTTTAATTGATTATTCACATTTATTAGTTATAGGGACACATTTTTAAGCAGAGAATAATTCTGAAAATTAGTAAAATAAATGTAAAATAGTTTACATCAGAGGAGAAGTTTAAAAATATATTATTATATATTTTGGACCCAAAACCTATTCTGTTCAGATGAAGTGTCTTACTATTTTTATAATAAAGTTCGCATTTAGGCATAGGAAATAAATCTGAAAATATAGCAAGCTAAGGATAAATAACTAGAAAATGATAAATGAAGTTTCCAAAATCCAAAGAATTCAGTTTAGGGTTGGTAGAAGGTCTGAAGACACATATGAAGTAGGAAAATACCTTTCATGCATACTTGGTAGCTAAAAGATGTAGAAATTGAATATAAGGAATTTATTTAAATTGGAAACTCATATATATAGTATGCAAGCATAAATATGAATACAAAAGTAGAAATCATATACCCATGTTTAAAAGTGCATGTAAGCCAAAATCAACACACATAGAGTAACCACAACACATAGAATTGTGAATGGCTTTCATAAATGTGAATGTATGGTTTGTATGAAGTGGAAGTGTGAGCTATGTCTTATGACTTGTTGTTTTCTTTTGCTATGTGTGATGGTATTAGTAGAACCTGCTCCAGAGCGAGTTCTCCCTTTCCAAGATCAGGACTACCCATTCCAAGAGCAGTAGGAAGGAGGCAAGTGTCCTTGACCGCTTTGATCCTATGCTAGGATGTGTAGATAGAATTATTTGCATTGTCAATGGAAATATGAAACCCATGCTAGGAAGTTTCCCTAGAATTGCATTATCTTGTTTCCTTGTAGCTGGGGATTGGGATTTATTTTATCATGTCATTTATTTACATACTTATGCTTAGCCATGCTTAGAATGGGATATTTGGGATATGGGATCATCAGTTTATTTTACCATACTCTTGAATGAGATATTATGAGTTATGTAGAGGTAGGGATCAAGGCAAGTTGGATGTTTTGGTTGGTGCTGGGTGCACGAGACTCGGGTTTGTGTTTAGTACTTGCCTGGATCCTAAGGACCGGTTCATGGAGCATGTAACCTGGCTTTACCGTGCCAACCACATTGTGAGATGGGGCAGCTTGGCCAATTAATTAGGTGTATCCCCAGCGTAGTATGGGTGTGTTGGATGGTGCGGGGAATAGGTGTCAGCTGGACTACCATATGAACCGCAAGCCTCAAGAGGGGGCCACTGCAGCGGGGTTGGAGCCTCTTGTATGCTGTTAGGGGTGAAACCTCAGTGGACCCACACTCGTCGGGAATCCCTTTGTAAAGGCTTCGTAGTGATCTCCTGGCTACACACCTGGGAAGTGTGAATGTGGTTCGTAGCCACAGGCATAATGGAGGTTCTTTTAGTCCACCCGGCAACGGGGGATGAAATCACTACATGTGGGTACAGTGGTACAAACTCTGCAGAGTCAAAACTGTCATGACAGCCGTGCTCACGGTCAAGAGCGGCTTGGACTTATTCATGATTAGAGGATGAGGACCTTGGAGGTTGTGGATGTTAAGCGGAGAGCTTAAATTGGAAATGATGTTATGGTTATTTGATGATGGGATGGGAGATTGGGACCATTTCATCTGTGTAGTAATGTAGGTGCTTAATAAGCTAAGGTGATAGGTATTAATTGCGTAGTGCTTTAACACTGAGTTCAACCTCCCCTTGTTCTAGCCATGCATGACATAACTTTCCCACACTTGCTGAGTACCATCGGTACTCAACCTTGCATATTTGTTGGTTTATATTGCTGCTCAGGTAAAGATAATGAAGTGGTGTATAATGACCAAGACTTTGGACCCGAAGAAGGTTTCTAGGTTCATGGAGTCCCCCGGGCAACGCTTGTGACGGAGCCCAGAAGAATAATTATTCCGCTGCTAGTTTATTTACTTGTGATGAACTTATTATTGTCCATCGAGACATTTGCTATGTAAGACTTATTTATATTTGACACCTGGCTTGTAATAAATGATGCTTCACTATTTGTCATCACATGTATGAGAAAATGATCCTGGCATACATTTGATATTCACTCGGTTGTTCTTCGGAGAACCCGGGTGTGACATTGCTGTAGATGTAAGGACCGGTTCATGCAAGAATATGCCAGGAAAACAATGCCACCACAAGGCCAAATATGGGTGCGGCTTAGCTGATTAATTAGGTGTGTTTCTAGCTTGTTATGGACCGTGGATGGCGTCTTATTCAAAAACTCAATCATCACATCCCCTCTCTCCCACTTCACACTCAGAACGCACTGTTCTTATAGAGAGAAAGGCGCTTTCCCATCTTCTTAACCCGAAATGAAATGGCTGAGGAGAAGAAGGTTCCTTTTGGGCGGGGAATGGGAGTCGAGGAGGACTGCTCTGGCAACTGCATGGCACAAGAGGGGGCCCGTGGGTGGGAGAATGGTGATTCGAGCCTGCCGGTGAAACCTCAGTGGGTTCGTACATCTAGGAGCCCCTTTGTAAAGGCTATTTTGTGATCTCTTGGCCATACACCGAAGGTAGTGTACTGGTATAATGGAGGTTCTGCAGTCACCGACGGGTGATGAAATCACGAACTTGTGGGTAAAGTGGTGCCACCTCTGCAGAGTGTAAAACTATCATGATAGCTGTAACACCCCAAAATTTTGTTAAGACCCTCAATCATGTTAAGAGGGGAATTTAAAAATTTTTGGACGTGTTGCATGTTTTGCAAAAATTCAAATTCAAACTAGAATTCAAATTAAACTCAAATCAGAAAAGAAATAGAAAAAGAAAAAGAGAAAACAGAAAAAAACCGGCCAGTGGGCCGCAACCCACCAGCCGGCCCAACCAGCGCCCGCGCCAGCCCGCAGCCACGCGCGCCGCTTTCCCCCACTGACAGGCGGGGCCCGCCAGTTCATCGTCTACCTCGCGCCAGCGCCGGACTCTCTCACCCAAATCGAAACCGATCGGGAATTCTCGCGTATTCCAGCCGAATTCCGTTCGGGGGCGACGCAAACTCGATCTAAACCACCGCGCCGCCCTCCCCCGTCTATAAAAACCGCGGCCTCGTTCTGTTTTTCCCACGCGATCCGCTGATATTCCTCCGGTGAGAACGGAGACTTCTCCGGCGAATTCTGGCCGATCTAAGCTCGGAAATTCCGATCTTACTCGCTGGTCTTGATCCACCGCCTCCGGGGAACCTTGCAGGTGCAGAAAACTCGGTGACTTGCGGTGTAAACACAGCGCCGGCGAGCCTCACCGTGAATTCACCTCGGACCTCGTCGCCGATCACCTTCCAGGACCTCCGAGCTCAAGAAAACCCCCGAGGTGAGATCCCCGACCTCCCCTCCACCGATCTATGCCATAAAATCACAGTTCTAGGAAGAATTCTCGAATATCCGAAAGTCTCCGGCGAGATCGCCGCTTCCCGCCACCGTGCGCCGCCGGCAGCGCCGCCCGCGCTCGATCAGAGCGACGTGGCCGCTTGTGCGCCGTCTATTTTAAATCGCACGGTAGGGTTTAAATCCCCGCGTACCGGTTCGGCGTTATAATCTCAGCCGTCGGTTTAAAATCGGACGGTCCATGTCAGCCCCGCGTTATAAAGACTGGAAATCTTACGTGCTACCCCCTGGGGTTCTCGGTTAATAAGAGCTATCCCCGGAAACTTCTGATCTAGCCCCTGGAACTTCAGAAAATCATGTAAATTCATTTAAAAATCAGTTTTAGCCCCTGGACTTAATAAAAATTAGGAAAAACTCCTCTGATAAGTGTAGCTAGACCCCTGGAAATTCTGAAAATAATATTATAGACCCTGTAGTGGGGTGAGTTTACCTTTTTAGCCCTGTTTAGTATTTAATTTAGGAAATTGAATATGTGGCTAGTGTTTAAAAATTAAAAAGTGGGACAAACTTATTGTCAAAATTTAATTAAAGACTTTCTCAGTATTTAGGAAACTTTGGAGTTAGATAAAAACATATTTTGGGCTGAATTGAATCTGTTTAATTTACTATTCACATTTAGAGACACATTTTTAAGTAAAGAATAGTTCTAGGAAATAGGGAAAATAATTGTGAAATAGTTTACATCAGAGGCAAAGGTCAAAATATGTTATTAAATTATTTAGGACCAGAACCTATTCTTTTTAGATGATGTGTCTTGTTATTTTCATAATAAAGTACACATTTATGCATAGGAAAATAAATTTGAAAATATAGCAACTAGTAAATGATAAATGGAGTTTCTAAAATCCAAAAGAATTCAGTTTAGGGTTGGTAGAAATTCTGAAGACACATATGGAGAAGGAAAATACCTTTCATGCATATTTGATAGCTAAAAGGTGTAGTAATTGAATATAAGGAATTTATTTAAATTGGAAACTCATATATATAGTATGTAAGTATAAATGTGAACACAAAAGTAGGAATCATATACACATGATTAAAAGTGCATGCAAGCCACAAATCAACACACATGGAGTGACCACAACACATATAATGGAGAATGACTTTCATAAATATGAATGTGTGGTTTGTATGAAGAGGAAGTGTGAACTATGTCTTATGGATTGTTGTTTTTCTTTTGTTATGTGTGATGGTATGATGTAGAACCTGCTCAAGAGCAAGTTATTCCTTTCCAAGATCAGGACTACCCATTTCAAGAGCAGCAGGAAGGAGGCAAGTGTCCTTGACCACTTTGATCCTATGCTAGGATGTGTAGATAGAATTATTTGCATTGTCAATGGAAATATGAAACCCATGCTAGGAAGTTTCCCTAGAATTGCATTACCTTGTTTTCCTTGTAGCTTGGGTTGGGATTTATTTTATCATGTCATTTATTATTATGCATATGCTTAGCCATGCTTAGAATGGGATATTTGGGACATGAGATCATCAGTTTATTTTACCATACTCTTGAATGAGATATTCTGAGTTATGTAGAGGTAGGGATAATGGCTAGTTGGATGTTTTGGTTGTCTGCTGGGTGCACGAGATGGATCCTAAGGACCGGTTCATGGAGCATGTAACCTGGCTTTACCGTGCCAACCACATCCTGAGATGGGGCAGCTTGGCCAATTAATTAGGTGTATCCCCGGCGTAGTATGGGTGTGTTGGATGGTGCGGGGAATAGGTGTCAGCTGGACTACCATATGAACCGCAAGGCTCAATAGGGGGCCACTGCAGCGGGGTTGGAGCCTCTTGTATGCTGTTAGGGGTGAAACCTCAGTGGGCCCACACTCGTCGGGAATCCCTTTGTAAAGGATTCGTAGTGATCTCCTGGCTACACACCTCGGAAGTGTGAATGTGGTTCGTAGCCACTAGCATAATGGAGGTTCTTTTAGTCCACCCGGCAACGGGGGATGAAATCACTACATGTGGGTACAGTGGTACAAACTCTGCAGAGTCAAAACTGTCATGACAGCCATGCTCACGGTCAAGAGCGGCTTGGACTTATTCATGATTAGAGGATGGATGGTTTTGAAAGTCGTGGATGTTAAGCGGGGAGCTTAACATTGGGAATGAGGTTATGGTTATTTGATTATGATGATGGGATGGGAGTTTGGGACCATTTCACCTGTGTAGTAATGTAGGTGCTTAATAAGCTAAGGTGATAGGTATTACTTGCATAGTGCTTTAACCATGAGTTCAACCTTCTCTTGTTCTAGCCATGCATGACATAACTTTCCCACACTTGCTGAGTACCATCGGTACTCAACCTTGCATATTTGTTGGTTTATATTGCTGCTCAGGTCAAGATAATGAGGTGGTGTATAATGACCAAGACTTTGGACCCGAAGAAGGTTTCTAGGTTCATGGAGACCCCCGGGCAACGCCTGTGACGGAGCCCTCAAGAATAATATTCCGCTGCTAGTTTATTTACTTGTGATGAACTTATTATTGTCCATCGAGACATTTGCTATGTAAGACTTATTTATATTCGACACCTGGCTTGTAATAAATGATGCTTCACTATTTGTCATCACATGTATGAGAAAATGATCCTGGCATACATGTGATATTCACTTGGTTGTTCTTCGGAAAAACCGGGTGTGACAGAAGTGGTATCAGAGCCAAGGTTGCCCGTAGGAACGTGGACCTAGGTAGAAATGGACGTATTTAAGGGCCCTATTTTCTTAAAAACTATTTTACAAGGTGTGTGTTAAAAAGTGTTATTTGATGAGTCACTTTCTTCATCTTACCCCAACTTTCATTCAAAATAGGATTTTTGTTTAAGAGTTTATCTAACCTAAGTTTAAATTCTTTTTGTTTTAGATGGTTCGCATGATTCGCACCGCTCGCAAGTCCAAAGGAGGGAGAGTTCCCGTAGTTGCCCTTGCCCAAAGAGAGGAGAGTCGTCCGGTGACGTACCTTTCCTACAGATTGGCAGTAGGAGGCTTGTTGCGCTGTCTTCGACATATGCTCGAAGCCGCCGGCAATACGGGCAAGCTAATCATCCACTATAACTCCACCAGGACCATCCGTGAGAAGAGGGAAGAATGGAGTTCAGAGATGAGGATTATACACGAAAATCAGCTGCTCAAGATCCACCACTCTCCAGCTTGTCGAGTGACACAGTTCGATGCGGAGAAGGATGTCACCTGGGAGGCCATCACCTGCCAGAGTCACATCTATCGTCGCCACCTGGAGTACATGTATGTCCTCCAGCGTGAGAGTGGTACAACGGAGTATAAGTACCTGCCAGTGCAGCAAGTGACTTCCCATGAGCACATGGACTTGTGCTTGGAGGATGTTGCTATGCTCAGCACTCGACTGCAAGAGTGTCAGCAAGAGCTTCAGGATGTTCGGGACACCCTGAAGGAAACGGAGGCGTTGCTGCGAGCCTGCCTGAGGGCGAGAGAAAGAGGAGATGGGAATGAACTGTGTGTCACCGCGAATGATACATGGACTCCTGACTCCCCAGATCGTCGGGCGATAAGGCGTCGTCGCACTTCTCCACCAGCAGCCTCCCCACCCAAAGCAGAGTCAGAAGGAAGCCGAAATGATGAGGAAGATCCCGAGGAACCAGCTCAAGAAAACGAGTAGTGTAGAGTCCTTCCCTTAGTTAGCAAGATGTCGAATAGTCGAGTCGTTAAGTTAATGGTGTGTTAATGCTTGGTGTGTGACGTGAGTTGTGGAAGCCATGAGCAATTTTCCACAGCCTCGTCTTTAGATTGTTTCGCTTTGGTGTGAGAACCCACATGAAATAATATTGCATTTATTTTTGTGTGAGAAATGAACCCTCAGAAAAGTATAACAAAGCCTCAACACTTCAAAGTACAAACAAATGAAAGTAGTAAGATGATACTAAATACTTTCAAATTAACATTGGTTGATTCTGCCAGATGGCCGGAAGAGGAAAAGGACGTGCTGCCAACCCCGCCAACAACAACGATGAGGCATGCAACCCTCATCTTTCTGGAGGCCAGGACCGGGGTGGTCGCCGTGAAGGAGTTGATCCCCTCCACCAAATGTTGGAGAATCAAAATCAGCTCATCCAGAACTTCACTCAAGTGGTGGCCAACTTGCATCAAGTTCCACCTCCACAAGCTGCACCACGCCAAACAAGGTTGAGTGAGTTTCTAGGAACTCAACCTCCAAAGTTTGTAAGTGCTGCTGAACCTCTGGAGGCAGATGATTGGCTGAAGACCATTGAAAGTAAGATGAGGATCATACAGTGCCAAGGGTTTGAGAGGGTGCTGTTTGCCTCTCATCAATTGCATGGACCTGCTGCTGATTGGTGGACCGCCTACGTGGCCGCCCATCATGACCCTGAGAACATCACTTGGGAAGAGTTCAAGCGTAGCTTCCGCAACCATTACATCCCAAGAGGTGAACTCAAAAACAAGAGGAAGGAGTTTTTGGGACTGCAGCAGGGAAACATGACGGTGAGGGAATACCTCACTAAATTTACTCAACTATCCCGTTATGCCCCACGGGACATAGAGACTGATGAGCAGAAACAAGATTGTTTCGTGGAGGGACTTACCGCAGAAATGCAGTGTGCAATGTCCTCAAATGAGTATGAAAGCTTCCAAAAGATGGTGGACAGAGCGTTTGTGGTAGAAAGGAAGCTAAAGGCCTTGGAAAATGAGAATAAGAGGAAGGTCGGGTGGTCACATCAAACCTCAGGGAGCAACACCTGCCCACGTCTGATGCAGCAACCTGCAGGGCAGACGAACCGTGCTGCGGTACCCTACTCAGCACCACGAGGGTACAACCCGAACTACAGGCCTCTGGCGGCACCAGCACAGCCGCAACGTCAGTTTGTACAGCAGCCTCGCCCCGCATATCCACCTCGACCAGCAGTGCAAGGACCCCCAAACCAACCCCAAGACAATAAAGGCCAGGCACCTAAGGTTGGGGTGCAATGTTTTAACTGTGGTGAAGTGGGGCACTATGCCCATAAGTGCCCAAGGAAGAAGCCCGCGCAGCCACAACAGCAGAATGTAATGAGAGGACGGGTGAACCGCGTCACTATGGAGGAAGCACAAGAGGCACCCAACGTGGTAGTTGGTAAGTTTCCTGCCAATTTACACCTTGCAACCCTGCTGTTTGATTCTGGTGCTACCCACTCGTTCATTGCCCAAGGGTTTGTTAAGAAGCATGACCTAGCAACAACACAAATGAACCATATGCTAGCCGTAAACTCTCCGGGTGGAGAAATAAGGACAAGACAAGTGTGTCCCAAGGTGAACCTAGACATTAATGGGGTAGTATTTACTGCTAACCTCATAGTGATAGATTTACAAGGGATAGATATTATTTTGGGTATGGATTGGTTGACAAAACATAAAGGAATCATCCATTGTTCGACCAGAACGGTGGAACTAACTCACCCTAGTGGCACAAGAGTAAAGTTCATAACAATACACGAGCCTAGGAGGGACATTAAATTAAATCAAGTTGAGGTGAAAGTTGAGGAAATCAGGACCATCAAGGAATATCCAGATGTTTTTCCGGAGGAGTTGCCAGGTATGCCTCCCGATTGTGAAGTGGAATTCGCAATTGAGCTAGTACCTGGAACAGCCCCGATATACAAGAGACCTTATCGGATGGACTCCAAGCAGCTAGAAGAACTCAAGGATCATTTAAGAGAATTGACGGAGAAGGGGTATATTCGTCCAAGTTCCTCACCATGGGGAGCTCCGGTGATATTTGTGCCCAAGAAGGACGGAACCCAAAGGTTATGCGTGGATTACCGTGCCTTGAATGAAGTAACCATCAAGAACATGTACCCATTACCCTGCATTGAAGACTTGTTTGATCAGTTGAGGGGAGCTTGTGTGTTCTCGAAAATTGACTCAGGTTGGGGTACCACCAACTTAAGATAAGGCAATCTGATATTCCCAAGACAGCTTTCGTATCTCGGTACGGACTGTATGAATACACTGTCATGCCTTTCAAGCTAACTAATGCCCCGGCATACTTCATGTATCTCATGAACAATGTATTCATGGAATATCTGGACAAATTTGTGGTGGTTTTCGCAGATGACATTCTCGTCTTCTCCAAAGATGAAGAAGAACATGAGAAACATCTAAGGTTGGTGTTGCAAAGGCTGAGAGAACACCAACTATATGCCAAGTTGAGCAAGTGTGAGTTTTGGCTGAAGAGAGTTCACTTCTTAGGACATATAATCTCTAAGGGAGGAATCTCCGTGGATCCTGCCAAAATCGAGGATATACAGAAGTGGAAGACCCCTGAAAATGTCGGGGAAGTTCGAAGCTTCTTGGGATTGGTTGGATACTATAGACGGTTTATTGAGGGATTCTCCAAGATCTCGAGACCCCACACCAAACTGTTGGAGAAGGGAATCACATTCACATGGACGCCACAGTGCGAGACAAGTTTTCAGGAGCTAAAGAAAAGATTGACAACAGCCCCGGTGTTGGTTATGCCAGATATGCAGAAGAATTTCACAGTGTACTGTGATGCCTCTGGAAACGGGTTGGGATGTGTTCTCATGCAAGAAGGGCATGTCGTGGCTTATGCATCCCGACAACTCCGGAAGCATGAGAAAAACTATCCTACACATGACCTAGAACTAGCCGCAGTGGTACACGCGTTGAAAATTTGGCGGCACTATTTGATGGGGGAGAGGACCGAGATATATACGGATCATAAGAGTTTGAGGTACATATTCACACAGCCAGACCTCAACCTCAGACAAAGGAGATGGTTAGAGCTAATCAATGACTTTGATGTGGGCATCAACTATCATCCTGGGAAAGCAAACGTCGTGGCCGATGCTTTAAGTCGGAAAGTGCAGGTCAATAAGTTGAGCTTGAAGGACATGCCTACAGAATTGAAGGAAGAGGTTATAAGGCTTAATCTATGCCTGGTAAATAGCGGTGAAGCCATCGCCATGGAAGTGGACTCCACACTCGAGCGAGACATACGCGAGGGTCAAAGGAATGACGAGAAGATACAAGAGATCAGACAACTCATCAAGAAAAATAAAGCTCCTGGTTTTAGAGAAGATGAACAAGGAACGGTGTGGCACGGGAAAAGAATCTGTGTGCCAGAAGTAAAGGAGATCCATGAATTGATTTTGAAGGAGGCTCATGATTCTGACTATTCCATTTATCCTAGGAGTACGAAAATGTACCAGGACCTCAAGAGCAGGTATTGGTGGTATGGCATGAAGCGTGATGTCGCGGAACATGTTGCCCTATGTGACACATGTCAGTTGGTGAAAGCAGAACATCAACGACCCGCGGGATTATTGCAACCACTCAAAGTGCCTGAATGGAAATGGGAAGAAATCAGCATGGATTTCATCGTGGGATTTCCTAGGACCCAATCAGGGTATGATTCAATATGGGTCATCATTGATAGGCTAACTAAGGTAGCTCATTTCATCCCCGTGAAAGAAAGCTACAGCGGATCCAAATTGGCAGAGTTGTACATGTCAAGGATCGTGTGTTACCATGGAGTGCCAAAGAAGATTGTGTCGGATCGAGGGACACAGTTCAGCTCAAGGTTCTGGCAGAAGTTGCATGAAACCATGGGAACACATCTGAACTTTAGTTCTGCCTATCATCCCCAAACTGACGGGCAGACGGAGAGAACCAATCAGATCCTTGAAGATATGCTGAGGGCATGTGCTCTCAAAAACAATTGGAGTTGGGATAAGAACTTACCGTATGCGAAATTCTCCTATAACAACAGCTATCAGGCTAGTATGAAGATGTCACTGTTCAAAGCTTTGTATGGGAGGAAGTGCAGAACTTCCCTGTTTTGGAACCAAATGGGGGAAAGTAAAGTGTTTGGTCCCGAAGTACTACAAGAAGCCAAGGCGAAAGTGAGTGAAATTCGCAACAACTTGAGGATAGCACGGACACGACAAAAGAGCTATGCCGATGTACGGAGAAGAGAGCTCATTTTCAACGTGGGGGACTATGTCTATCTCAAGGTGTCCCCTATCAGAGGACTTCGTCGGTTCAAGGTTAAAGGGAAGTTGTCACCTCGATACATCGGACCCTTTCAAGTTTTGGAGAGGAAAGGCGAAGTGGTGTGTCAACTAGAATTACCGGCTCGTCTATCGGATGTGCACGATGTATTCCATGTGTCACAACTCAAGAAATGCCTGAGGACGCCTGAGGAGGTGCTACCCATGAATGAAGTGGACGTAGCTGAGGATTTGTCTTATGCCGAGCAACCATACAAGATTTTGGAGACAATGGAACGCCTAACCAGAAATAAAAGAATCCGGATGTGCAAGGTGCAGTGGAAGCATCACTCAGAAGAGGAAGCCACCTGGGATCGGGAAGATGAGCTAAAGGCACAATTTCCGGAATTGTTTTCATAGAACCACCAATCTCAAGGACGAGATTTCTTTTAAGGGAGGTAGAGCTGTAACACCCCAAAAATTTGTTAAGACCCTAAATCATGTTAAGAGGGGAATTTAAAATTTTTTGGACGTGTTGCATGTTTTGCATAAATTCAAATTCAAACTGGAATTCAAATTAAACTCAAATCAGAAAAGAAATAGAAAAAGAAAAAGAGAAAACAGAAAAAAACAGGCCAGTGGGCCGCAACCTACCAGCCGGCCCAACCAGCGCCCGCGCCAGCCTGCAGCCGCGCGCGCCGCTTTCCCCCACTGACAGGCGGGGCCCGCCAGTTCATCGTCTACCTCGCGCCAGCGCCGGACTCTCTCATCCGAATCGAAACCGATCGGGAATTCTCGCGTATTCCAGCCGAATTCCGTTCGGGGGCGACGCAAACTCGATCTAAACCACCGCGCCGCCCTTCCCCGTCTATAAAAACCCCGGCCTCGTTCTGTTTTTCCCACGCGATCCGCCGATTTTCTTCCGGTGAGAACCGAGACTTCTCCGGTGAATTCTGGCCGATCTAAGCTCGGAAATTCCGATCTAACTCGCTGGTCTTGATCCACCGCCTCCGGGGAACCTTGCAGGTGCAGAAAACTCGGTGACTTGCGGTGTAAACACAGCGCCGACGAGCCTCGCCGTGAATTCACCTCGGACCTCGTCGCCGATCACCTTCCAGGACCTCCGAGCTCAAGAAAACCCCCGAGGTGAGATCCCCGACCTCCCCTCCACCGATCTATGCCATAAAATCACAGTTCTAGGAAGAATTCTCGAAGATCCGAAAGTCTCCGGCGAGATCGCCGCTTCCCGCCGCCATGCGCCGCCGGCAGCGCCGCCCGCGCTCGATCAGAGCGACGTGGCCGCTTGTGCGCCGTCTATTTTAAATCGCACGGTAGGGTTTAAATCCCCGCGTACCAGTTCGGCGTTATAATCTCAGCCGTCGGTTTAAAATCGGACGGTCCACGTCAGCCCCGCGTTATAAAGACTGGAAATCTTACGTGCTACCCCCTGGGGTTCTCGGGAAATAAGAGCTAGCACCGGAAACATCTGATCTAGCCCCTGGAACTTCAGATGTAAATTCATTTAAAAATCAGTTTTAGCCCCTGGACTTAATAAAAATTAGGAAAAACTCCTCTGATAAGTGTAGCTAGACCCCTGGAAATTCTGAAAATAATATTATAGACCCTGTAGTGGGGTGAGTTTACCTTTTTAGCCCTGTTTAGTATTTAATTTAGGAAATTGAATATGTGGCTAGTGTTTAAAAATTAAAAAGTGGGACAAACATATTGTCAAAATTTAATTAAAGACTTTCTCAGTATTTAGGAAACTTTGGAGTGAGATAAAAACATATTTTGGGCTGAATTGCATCTGTTTAATTTATTATTCACATTTAGAGACACATTTTAAAGTAAAGAATAGTTCTAGGAAATAGGGAAAATAATTGTGAAATAGTTTACATCAGAGGCAAAGGTCAAAATATGTTATTAAATTATTTAGGACCAGAACCTATTCTGTTTAGATGATGTGTCTTGTTATTTTCATAATAAAGTACACATTTATGCATAGGAAAATAAATTTGAAAATATAGCAACTAGTAAATGATAAATGGAGTTTCTAAAATCCAAAAGAATTCAGTTTAGGGTTGGTAGAAATTCTGAAGACACATATGGAGAAGGAAAATACCTTTCATGCATATTTGATAGCTAAAAGGTGTAGTAATTGAATATAAGGAATTTATTTAAATTGGAAACTCATATATATAGTATGTAAGTATAAATGTGAACACAAAAGTAGGAATCATATACACATGATTAAAAGTGCATGCAAGCCACAAATCAACACACATGGAGTGACCACAACACATATAATGGAGAATGACTTTCACAAATATGAATGTGTGGTTTGTATGAAGAGGAAGTGTGAACTATGTCTTATGGATTGTTGTTTTTCTTTTGTTATGTGTGATGGTATGATGTAGAACCTGCTCAAGAGCAAGTTATTCCTTTCCAAGATCAGGTCTACCCATTTCAAGAGCAGCAGGAAGGAGGCAAGTGTCCTTGACCACTTTGATCCTATGCTAGGATGTGTAGATAGAATTATTTGCATTGTCAATGGAAATATGAAACCCATGCTAGGAAGTTTCCCTAGAATTGCATTACCTTGTTTTCCTTGTAGCTTGGGTTGGGATTTATTTTATCATGTCATTTATTATTATGCATATGCATAGCCATGCTTAGAATGGGATATTTGGGACATGAGATCATCTGTTTATTTTACCATACTCTTGAATGAGATATTGTGAGTTATGTAGAGGTAGGGATCAAGGCAAGTTGGATGTTTTGGTTGTGTGCTGGGTGCACGAGACTCGGGTTTGTGTTTAGCACTTGCCTGGATCCTAAGGACCAGTTCATGGAGCATGTAACCTGGCTTTACAGTGCCAACCACATGCTGAGATGGGGCAGCTTGGCCAATTAATTAGGTGTATCCCCGGCGTAGTATGTGTGTGTTGGATGGTGCGGGGAATAGGTGTCAGCTGGACTACCATATGAACCGCAAGGCTCAAGAGGGGGCCACTGCAGCGGGGTTGGAGCCTCTTGTATGCTGTTAGGGGTGAAAACTCAGTGGGCCCACACTCATCGGAAATCCCTTTGTAAAGGCTTCATAGTGATCTCCTGGCTACACACCCGGGAAGTGTGAATGTGGTTCGTAGCCACTGGCATAATGGAGGTTCTTTTAGTCCACCCGGCAACGGGGGATGAAGTCACTACATGTGGGTACAGTGGTATAAACTCTGCAGAGTCAAAACTTTCATGACAGCCCTGCTCATGGTCAAGAGCGGCTTGGACTTATTCATGATTAGAGGATGGATGGTTTTGGAAGTCGTGGATGTTAAGCGGGGAGCTTAACATTGGGAATGAGGTTATGGTTATTTGATTATGATGATGGGATGGGAGTTTGGGACCATTTCACCTGGTGTAGTAATGTAGGTGCTTAATAAGCTAAGGTGATAGGTATTACTTGCATAGTGCTTTAACCATGAGTTCAACCTTCTCTTGTTCTAGCCATGCATGACATAACTTTCCCACACTTGTTGAGTACCATCGGTACTCAACCTTGCATATTTGTTGGTTTATATTGCTGCTCAGGTCAAGATAATGAGGTGGTGTATAATGACCAAGACTTTGGACCCGAAGAAGGTTTCTAGGTTCATGGAGACCCCCGGGCAACGCCTGTGACGGAGCCCTGAAGAATAATATTCCGCTGCTAGTTTATTTACTTGTGATGAACTTATTATTGTCCATCGAGACATTTGCTATGTAAGACATATTTATATTCGACACCTGGCTTGTAATAAATGATGCTTCACTATTTGTCATCACATGTATGAGAAAATGATCCTGGCATACATGTGATATTCACTTGGTTGTTCTTCGGAAAAACCGGGTGTGACAATAGCCGTGCTTCCTGTCGCAAGCACCTGGCGAACATCCATGATTAGATGGAAAACTTGGGATGGTTATTCGGTATGGTTATGGTATGGTCATTGGGATTGGTTTTGGGACTGTTTCGAGTCATGACAATGAGTTTAGCCTTGTTTATATGAATATGAGATGGTTATGAATGTTTATGAGCATGAGATGAACTTGAGAAAGATTAATGGCTGGATGAGACTTGATAAATGGTTAATTATGATGAGAGAATGTTGCTGAATTAATTTATAATGATGGGAAAATTTTTCACCTAGAAATAGTTGTTCTTTATCATGTTTGTGAAATAAAATTTGCTTGCTGCAATGATCCTTTTTTATTTCCTACCTTGTAGTAAGCTACATGTCATACTTTTCCCGCAGTTGCTGAGTACGACATGTACTCACCCTTGCATTACCACATAAACATAAGCTACAGGAGCTGAGTACTTCGAGGACCATGTGGAGTACTAGGCGTGCGAACTACCGTCAACATGCTTGTGGAGTTGAATATTAGAGCCTGCTATTTAGTCATTTCCGCTGTCGTTAGAGCCCTCCGCTGCAAGAATAAGTTAGAGATTCATGAGTGAGACATTGAGTTATTGTAATAAAGTACTTAAACCCTATTTATTCGTGAATATATTCTGAATTCAGTTTGTGGATTACATGTGTATGTGTGATGAACATCCTGGGCACACATATGGATTCACTTGGTTCTATTTTCAGAACCGGGTCTCACAGATTGGCATCAGAGCCATGTTTACCATAGGACGCAAGCCTAGGTAGAATGGACACTCTAAAACACATAGTTCCACACCTCTAAACTGCTATTTTCGAAAATTGTTTGCTGCTGCGCTTTACTTGTCAATTCAGCCACCACAAAGTGCTATTTTCAGCCCCTCTTTTCTCTTCTTTTGTACAGCAACACTTTTGCTTTCCTGCTCCATAACTTCTGAAGTTTTGGAGTTATTTCTTCCTTCTCTAAAGTTTCTCATGTCTTATTTATAGATGCCGGTGATCAGGTGCACGGCACGCATAAGTACTTGTCCACCACCATGTGGGAGTGCACTTAACCCCATTGAGGTGTCCGATGGACCATATTGGGACGAGGGGAATATGGAACCTCATGATGAAGACGAAGTCAATAGCTCTATGCACGAGAAAGAGGATACGCAAGAGGTGGAACCATTCGAAGACGACATGGAGGATGATCCACAAGAACGGTATTGGTACGCACCTCATGTAGAGTTTCTCACGGGCTTACACCCCGTGGAGCCTCATGAAGCTATGACGGGAGGAGATGAACCCGAGGAGGAGCCACCCCTTTCTGAGACCAATAATGAAAGTGATGAATGGGCCAACCATTCAGTTCAAGAATTTCGGTCCGACAGAATGGAAGGAGGACACATATCCAGGGAGCTCAAAGAATTTCTTGATTGCTGCAGCCTATACCCGGAATATCTACTCAATAAAGTCCCTCGTCTCCGACATGAAGAGTAGAAGGCTGAAGTAACCATCCATTCTAACGTTAGGGTTGTCACTCGGACTTCTCACCCACATGGAGAGCTACAAGGGCAGAAGCTATCGATGATGCTGAATGGGATGCACTCACCGGACTGTGCTACGCCTTTGTGGGCAGCTTGAGGACACCACTTTTGAGCTGCACCCGTATCGGAAGAGTGGTACAAGGGAGATCCTTGGACCCCATAGAGGAGCTCTTTGCAACCCACAAGCTGCTGACAAGTCTCAGAGGTAGCTTGTGGAGTTATGAAACCGCTATGCAACTGCACAAGAAGAGATTTGTTACCTCCGCAAGAAGCTGTACTTGCTGGAAAACAGGAGGAGACTTGTGCCAACGCGGGAAGAAATGGAGCACCAGCATCATCTATCCCTACATGGACTGCCGACTCACCATGGCGTGCGCCCATGTATGGACCACCCCCGTCACACAGCGAGAACAGCTTCGTTTCTCACGATTAAGTTTAGGTTTCCATTGAATAAAGCTGTAATAGGAACGTTTAGATCGTAGTAGCTTGAATAAGAGTGGTGTGCTTAAAGTTTTGTGATGATTGCTTGGTTTGTGTGTTGATGTGAGTTGTGGTACGCTTCAGCGGATGTCCACATCCACACAAAGTAGAGAGATGTGAGATGCTTCGGCACGTGTTCACATCCTCATATAGGTTCATACACCTTGATGCATATAGTTGGGTGTAATAGTCCCAAAAATGTATATGAATGAAACCGAGGTTTGAGTTCATATGTGTGGCAAAGACATGAAAAATGGCAGTTGCTAAAACTTTTCTTCTTGCAAAGTGATACATGGATGATTAACCAAAATGAGGCTCACATCTTTATTTGAAAGTGTTGAACCAATAAGGATTTAAACACCCTTTGCATGCAAGTTTAAAAATTAGATTTTAAATTCAAAGTTCACACCAATGGTGGCCAAAACTTTGATTGACCATGCAGCCCAAGAGTAGGAAATTTGGGAAAAAGTGGATGACAAACATTTCATCTTTAGGGTGGCTCCGAAAAGGAATTATGGGAGCATTTTCCAAACCCCAACCAAATTCAAATTTGTCATGCAAATTCAAACTGAATTTGGAGGATTCAAATCCTAGCCCATCTTTCAAACTCAGAGTTCTGGAATTTGGGAGGATTAACTTGAGAAGATATTTTGGGAGGAAATTGTGGGGTGGGACCCACATGTCAATGAGCAAATTTAACTTGCAAAGGAAGCAAATCCTGTCGGTTTTCAGCTCACCGAGAGTTTTCACCATGGCGCCCACCAAGGAGCTTGCCGCGCCACCACCTGCTTCCTCCTCCGAGTGCTGGCGCCCAGGTCGGTTCCACTTGTTTCTTTGATGTGATCCACGCCCCTGACCAAAGGAAAACCCATTTGCCTTCTCCCCCACGCGAGCTGCACCGAGAAGAGCTCCTCTGCCCTTCCGCCTCTCGGTTTGATCGGGAAAACGGCAAAACCATCGTGCTCTCTCCTTCCTGAGCAGCTAGACAGCACCCTGAGCTCAGCCTCCACTCCCCTGATGCCTAAACCACTGAGCTCCGGCCTCCTTTGCCCGAGAACAGCTCCACCGCCGCGACCTAGCTCAAAGCCGACGATTGGCTTCACATGGACAGACCACTACGGTGGTTTTCAAGCTCGATCAAGCACAGCCACGGGAGCGCGCTGTTGTGGTGCTGCTCTCAACAGAAGCTCGAGCCGAACCGTGAAACATCGACGACGAATTTTGGAATTTTGCTCCGGCGAGTTCAACCCGAGCAGCCAGTATGGTTTCGGCAAATGCCCCTTCTCTGCTACTCCATAGGACATCAAATCTTGCACGTAGCAGCTAGAATAGCCAGCGATCAAAATCCCTTTAGCATCCGTTGCATGAAACCGGCTAGGAACAACGGATTTTGAGCTCGATCAGGGGCGTTCATGGCGGACACGATCGGTCGCACGGTGATGACCAACTTGCGGCCGTTACAGAGCCATTTTGTGGCCTTGTCAAGCTTCCTAGATGTGCACTGGTGCTGTAGAGCTAGTCGGTCGAGGTTTTGGCAGGTTAGAACCCACGGCCGACGGCGCCGAACCTCAACCGAGGCCGCCGCACATCGCCGGGGTATTTCCGACCACCGGCAGCCCTAGATAACCCCACAGCTGTGTTCCTCGACGTCGATAACCCTCTGGCGGCGAACTTCAGCTTGTGCGGTGGCCGGCAGAGGCGATCCGGCGAGCACCAGTTTTGCTCCGACGAGGGGAGGCGGCGCGCGCGCTGGGAACCGGCGGGAGGTGGAAGAAAGGGTCGGGCCCAGCTGTCAGCAGCTCAGTTTTAAATCTGGGATCAGCTGTGGCCTGGATCCGGTGTGCTGGCGCGCTGGAGACCTTTGGAACCGGTGTGGCTGCAATTCTACTGGCAGAGATTTAAACAGTGGGTCCAGCTCACTTTTTAGTAAGGAAAATAATTCCAGAGATGGCAACAACTTTGGAAATTCATATCTCTGTGTAGAAACCTCAAATTTGAGTGATTCCTATTGGGTTGGATTCAGTTTGCAGAGATCTATCACAATATGAACTCAGATTTGTATGAAAGTCAATATATAATTCCGGAAAATTCATTGAAAGTTTTGGGAAAAAGAATTATTGAGGGAGTTTGATTTATCCAAAAATCCTCAAATTTTGCCAGAATGTCCTTTAGCATATTGTTGACTTCTAGCAAATTTTCAGCTCATTTGAAGATCATTTGAGAAGGAATTTCTTAAATACAAACTTTGGTGTTTATAAGAGTCCAGAAACATTTTCAGAAAATGTTTTCCACTTGTAAAATCTATACTGGGCAATCCATAGCTCCCAAAATTATAGGAAAATTTAGGAAAGCTCTCCTAGACATACTTGAAATTGTGGGTCACTAAATTGAGCATGAAAATGCACAGTACTCCAGAATTAATTCTTTTAAGTAGGAATGCTTAAAGAATTGTTCTCGGAGAACTACTCAAGTAAAAGGGCTGAATTTTGGACAAAATTACTTTCATGTGACCAAGAACTCACATGTAAATTATCAGCTCAAGATGAGCCCTTGAACTCCTTGTTCTTATTCTCCATACCTATGTATAGGTGGAAATACATGAGAGACATTGTGAGAATTATAGAGAACACAATTTAACTCCACATTAGCTGCAATTTGGCAAGCTAAATACCTAGGTAGTATAGAACCTGCTGTAAAAGTTTTGAAGCCATTGGAGTTCTTGTTCTTCAGTTGCATCCAATTCTTTTCAGCTCATCAATTATGTTCATTAGGGAAAGTAGTTAGTGTATAGATACAACACTAAGATCAATTCAGTTCAGTTCTGTTTCTTTGCACAACAGAGGCTAATCAAGACATTCTTGGCTTTTCCACACCACCTCTGTCCCTAAGAAATCCATTCTATAATTATTTCCATTTCATTCTATAAAAGTTGTGCATATGCATTGCAATAGGAACCACAACGAAGGGGATTCGACGGAGCGATTCATTGAAGTGGATCATACTCTGGAGAATCAAGGATTGATCAACCAAGATCACTAACTGATTATATACGACTACCCTGCAAAACAGGCAAGCTCCGGTTTGCATTTAACAGCTGTTAAGTTTTCATTTTGTATACACTTTCGGTTAAGATATGAATTGTGCAATAGGTCTAGTGTTTGATACTCCTCTTGCATAGCCAAATGACCCATGGAGTATTGGGTAGGTGTCTTTCACCGTGTAGAACTGCCATGCTTAAGAAAGGTTCGGTAGAAGTCGAGTGATGAGATGCTACTCGCATGTTCAAGAACAACAGGGGCATACGGGATTGGTTCATAAATGAATTAGCAAGTTAAAGTTGAGACCGGAAGGTTGTAGGGGCAGCAGGACATAGGGGCCTGGGTGCTATAGACCTGTCCGTGTCGGTCAAGGACCGATTCGTATGCGGCTCTGTTGAACAATTTTGAGTTGTGTACTGGACTCATGCTGGTATTATGGGACCCAGTAAACTGATGTACCTCGGGAAGCTGTCGTTGGGCCTTTTCGGGTCGCCTCAGGCGGACGGCCGGTGTGCAGTATGTGGGGAACATTCTCATGACATCTCATGTCGGCAGGTGCACCATGAGAGTGGCTACTGTACGGGGTGACTTGATCGATTCAACGGGGGTGAAACGGGAGAAAGGCTGCCACGTACGACGTCAGTGATGGTTTCTGTAGGCAACGTCGAGTACGGGCATACGTGTCGTGTAGTCCGGGTGTTATTGATTCGAATCGTTGTCGCTCGCGGAATGGACCGAGCATACTTGTTCTCACAGTCATGACGTAGTAAGAACTTGCATGAGAAAGGAACTAATCGCATTCGTTGAAGTTTATACTATCTTTGAAATGTTTATTTGATGAATAGCTAGCGCAAACTCGATTCTTTTATGCCATAAGCAATTTACATCGGGGGAAGTGATTCTTGTCTGATTGTGGACTCCCGATGTGGCGTGCCCAAGGTTACTTAAAATTGCTGCAGATAATACCTGAAAGTAAGGATTCAGTTTTTAGGCAAGTCTTATTATGCTTCTGGCTATCCTACTTTAGGTTCATAACCTCACATAGAGTTTCATGTTTAGGGTGACGGTTATGTCTTGCTGAGCGTTATGCTCACGGATGCTATCCGAGTTGTTTTGCAGTTTTGACTTCATGCTTATGAAGGGATGCCGATGAGACTCGGGAACCTCCGAGTGGTTACTCAAGAGCATCATCGCCGCTGCAGATTGTTCTTCGTGTTGCTAGTAAGAAACGTCCACGGGCTGGACTGTTTCTTTGTTGCTAAGTCAGAAATGTGTCGTGAGAGTTATAGTCTTCCGCTGTAGCTTATTTAAAATAAGTATTTGTAAAGCACTTTTGTACGCTTCTGCAAATGATTTATGTAATGTGATGTGTTTCATCGACCTGTGTGCTTTTGGGTGCCGTATATCACGGCACCACCCAACAAGGTCCTGTTCGGGGCGTTGTTCATTGGCGTGCAGGCCCTCATAGCGTGGTATCAGATCTGCGTTGGGAATAGCACATGGATTGAGCATCATATTACGTTGAAAACTTAGGATACGGTGAGATAACAGTACTAGGCCCACATAAGGACTACTATTAGCATATTATGAAGGTGGGAACCTAACTTATTTGTTATGTCAGAAAATCGTGCATCTCGGGACGGTTTATGTCATGGGGATTGTATGTAAGCGCTGTCCACCAGTGCGCACAAGCTGAAGGGTGGAGCCCCACGGGTGGCAGGTAACCCGACCCGCTTTAGTATCCTCTACGACTCTTCATGTTGTTTGGGGTATTCGAGCAACGTCATTCCCTAGCATGCTTCAGGCAAGTATGGGAGACCCCGTCACTTTGTCAGTAACGTGAACACGTAGCTCAAGGCATGTTTGGCTTGAGAACACCTGGGCGAGTGACGACGGCCAGGTGTAGGAACTGTATGGATACCGGGTTCGGTGTGCTGCCGAACCTGATGATTGAGTGTGTTTTATGTAGGTACTAACCATGAAAACCTTAGTACGGTTAGAACACATTTGCGTGTGACCGTTTTAGTGCCTCCTAAGGATACGTATATGCCGGTGTAATCCAGTTAGGTTTTCTTTGGTGAGGCAACGTAGTACTGTCATATGTCTTACGGAGCATCGCCACCGTACTACATGGGATAGTCTTCTTTCCTATGGAGAAATCATTCATGAATAACTTTCAAACTAAAAATGGATGTTGGAAAGCACATATTAGTTACTGAGCTCTTCATTTGAACTAAGTTTCAAAGAAGAGAATTGCTAGGCTTCTTTTGATATCAAAAACAGAGTGCTTTGTTCTGGCAGAAAGTTTGCTGGAATTTGACAGAGCATAACTCTGAGTAGATTGACACAATGGAGGTGTATGATACAGTTCTGGAAAGGTTTTTATGTTATCTAAAACTTTTCTGTAGAACTCCAGAGCAGGATCACACGCCAACTTGGTTGAATGTCCAGATGAATGCAAACTGTGCAGAAAACAGAACAGCTGCAACACTCTCTGGATGTTTCTGTAAATTAGACATAATAGTCTGTAGAAAACTCTCCAAGGGTCATATGATAAACCGTTGGAAACATTATGAAATTTGCAACAATTTTGTAGTTCATAGTTTTTTCAGAATTGTAATCCATTTTTATGTAAAACTGTGATGAAAACAGCCACATACAAAGGAGATGCTGGCATATTTTATCCAGCAATTCTGTCAACTTTGAACAACCATAAATTTTGATCCAGAAATGATCTAGGGGAATATGAGTACTCGACGAAAAGATACTGAAGTTAACTTTAACTTTGGTAATCAACTTGAGTTATGAAAATGCTGGTACCTGAATAGAAATTTGGGTTAGGTACAGAAAGGTCTATTTAGTACAGAATAGGGGACTGATTATGTTGGCTTGAGGGGGATGTGTAAACATGAAATTTTGTTATGCTTTCATAAAGTTTTAGCATGTTCATGTTTTACATACTTTCACATACTGCTGAGATCAAGTTTTGACTCCCCTCAAAATTATTCTTTTGCAGTATGGTGCGTACTCATTCTCCGAGTAGAGCTGAAGCTTCCCGCCGAGACGGTGATGACCCGACTCCACCACGGGCACCACCATCAATGGTATGGGCGGATGTCATGGATCAGATGGTCGAGTCAAGTCAAGAGAACACAAGACTACTCCAAGCCTTGGTACAACAGGGCTTACTCCAACATACCCAACGGGTCGTTCCACCTCGGAATGCCTATGTGGACTTCTTGGCGACTCAACCACCAATTTTCACAGAAGCTAATGAACCAGTGGAAGCTGATCAGTGGCTTTGGGTTATGGAATCCAAGTTTGGAGTGTTTGAGTGCGACGAGTATCAGAAGACCTTATTTGCAGCTCAACAGCTCCATGGAGCCGCCGGTAATTGGTGATTCGCTTATCTCGCCACCGTTCCGGAAGGCCATCAAGTGGAATGGACGGAATTTCGTGAAGCATTCCGTGATCGTCACATTCCTATGGGTTTTATCAAGGCCCAGCAGCAAGAATTTAGGAACTTGAAGCAGGGGGACATGAGTGTCCTCGATTATATCAAACGGTTCAACCTTTTGGCACAATATGCTCCTGCTTATGCGATGAGTGAAGCTGCAAGGTGTGACTACTTCTTCCATGGCCTGAGTGCCATATTAAAAGATAGGATAGTCTTATTCAATCAAGTCAATTACACCGAGTTGATCAGTGCTGCTCTTCTGCATGAGTGTCAAGCAGAGAAGAAGGACCGGGATGATGTGCAAGAACACACACCAGTTGTTCCTCGCAAATACCGTGTGGTGTATCACACACCATCCGATGAACTATGGCAAGCGCCAGTAAGTTCAACTCAGCACAGATTTCCTGCTTAAAATCATGTCTTGAAGCAACACCATTGCGGCAGCAACGAATGATACCTGTTACATCATTGCTGCAGCCAAGTACATCAACTTCTCAACCACAAGTCAACGAAGAACCGGGGAAACCTCCGTGTTCTTATTGCCACCGTTCAGGGCATTTTAGGCAAGAATGCCGGGAGAAGTTGCTGAACACCAGAAAACCATCATTATCAGGTGGTATGCCGCAACCTGCTCAAGTGATTATAACAGCATTGCAATCCGGGAGTGTGCAACATCTTGCTATTGAGGATGTCCCGGAGGGAGCACCGGTGTTAGCGGGCATGTTCGCTCTCAAAGACGTGCCTGTGCTTGTACTTTTTGATTCCGGTGCAACCCACAATTTTATCAGAAAATCATGCGTGGATCAGCACCAATTATCTACCAATACTCCAATAACGAGTTATCTTATACGTTCACCGGGAGGGAATATCTCTGCTAATCAGATTGTGTCTTGAGCAGCTTTGTGTTTGAGCGGAAAAATATACCCAACATCGCTGATTACGTCGTATAGGCAGAAGATAGACATAATATTGGAGATGTCTTGGTTAAATAGTCACGGTGCCTTTCTCAATATTGGTAACCGGACTGTCCAGATCACGGACAGCACACGCTGTTTTTAGACAGTGAAGACCCAGATATGGTAGAGGCCTACCACACGGAAGCACTTAAGCTTGATGATATTCCGGTGGTACGTGATTTTCCCGACGTGTTTCCCGATGATTTACCGGGCATGCCGCCCGAACGGACGTCGAGTTCAAGATTGAACTGGCACCGGAAACAACACCTATCTCACGAAGGCCTTACAAGATGGCACCTAACAAGCTAGCGGAGTTGAAGGAGCAACTGAATGAACTCATGAGCAATGGTTTCATACGACCAAGTTCTTCACGTTGGGGTTGCTCTGCGTTGTTCGTTAAGAAGAAGGACGAAACACTTCGGCTATGTGTTGATTATCATTCTCTAAATGCTGTCACGATAAAGAACAAGTATCCTTTGCCCCGCATCGATATATTGTTCGATCAACTTGTGGGTGCAAAGCTATTCTCGAAGATGGATCTTTGGTCGGGATATCATCAAATCAAGATCCGACCGGAGGACATACCAAAGACCGCTTTCTCGACGAGATACAGACTCTATGAGTACCTCGTCATGTCATTTGGGTTAACCAACGCTCCGGCACACTTCATGTACTTTATGAATTCGGTGTTCATGCCGGAGTTAGAAAAGTTCGTCGTGGTGTTCATCGACGACATATTAGTTTACTCCAAATCTGAAGAAGAGCATGCTGAACATTTGCGCATCGTGCTATAACGATTGACGGAGCACAAGTTATATGCCAAGTTCAGCAAGTGCGAATTCAGGATTGATCAGTATTTCAGCAGAGGGCATTGCCGTGGACCCCAGCAAAATTGAACAAGTGCTAAAGTGGAAATCTCCCAAATCGGTCCACGAGGTCTGAAGTTTCCTATGTTTAGCGCGGTATTATCGGAGGTTCATTCCAAGCTTCTCAAAAATTGCTAAACCCATGACGGAGCTGCTGAAGAAGGGCACTAAATACCTGTGGAATGCAGCATGTGAATCCGCATTCAAAACTCTGGTGAAACATCTCACAACAGCTCTAGTTCGTGCTCAGCCGGACACGACGAAGCCATTTGATGTATACTGTGATGCATCCGGTATCGGTCTTGGCTGTGTTTTGATGCAAGACAGGCATGTAGTCGCCTATGGGTCTCATCAACTGCGAAACCATGAGCAGCATTATCCAACTCACTATCTCGAGCTTGCTGCAGTGGTGTTGGCGTTAAAGATGTGGAGGCATTATCTGATTGGTAATCTTGTTCACCTCTACACCAACCATAAAAGCCTGAAGTATATCTTCACGCAGAAGGAGCTGAATATGAGACAACGGAGATGGTTGGAGCTCATCAAAGATTATGAAATTGAGATCCACTACCATCCGGGCAAGGCAAACGTGGTTGTCGACGCACTTTGTTGTAAAGCCCACGTTCACAACTTGGCGATTGCTGAGTTGGAAGCTGAAGAATCAAGTCTCCGTGTCATTCTGTATGGTGTACTTTATAATCTCGCGCTCATTCCAACAATCCATGAAGAGATTGTTTAGGATCAAAGAAGAGACAAAGGTATGTCTCACATACGGAGAAGACTAGACAACGGAGAGGTGAAATGTTTCCGGAAGGATGAAAACGGTACGATATGTTTTAACGACCGTATAGTGGTTCCACACAATATGAAACTCTGGAAGAAGATCTTGGATGAAGTCCACCTGTCGAAGTTTTCCATTCATCCCGGAAGTAACAAGATGTACCAAGATTTGAAACAGAAATTTTGGTGGACGAGGATGAAGAGGGAAATCACTAAATATGTATCTGAATGTGATACGTGTAGACGGGTCAAGACTGATCATATGCAGAAAGCCGGACAGCTACAACCACTGAAGATACCGGCATGGAAATGGGAGGATGTGAGTATGGATTTCATCATCGGATTACCGCTCACATCCCGAAAGCATGACTCGATATGGGTGATCGTCGACCGGTTGACGAAGTCAGCTCATCTCATACTGGTGAACACTCACTTTCGAGCAAGGCAATATGCGGAGTTATATACCTCCATAATTATATGCTCACACGGTGTCCCGAAGACCATCATTTCTGATCGGGGTGCGCTGTTCGTTGCTCGGTTTTGGGAGCAGCTGCGTGCCTCGTTGGGCACCAAGCTGATTAGAAGCTCCGCATATCACCCTCAAACCGATGGACAAACTGAAAGGGTGAACCAGGTGCTGGAAGATATGTTGAGAGCGTGTGCCATCCACCACGGTAAGAATTGGGATGATCACTTACCGTTGGCAGAGTTTTCATACAACAACGGGTATCAAGCGAGTATTAAAATGGCACCGTATGAAGCTCTCTACGGCCGGAAGTGTCGCACACTGCTGAATTGGTGTGAGTCCGGTGAAAGAGTTCTGTTTGGGGTCGATCTTGTGAACGAAGCCGAGGACCGAGTTCGGTTGATAGAAGAGAACTTGAAAGTTGCACAATCCCGACAGAAGAGCTACGCTGATCAAAGGCATCGGCCATTGAATTTTGACGTCGGAGAGCACGTGTATCTTCGTGTATCTCCGATGAAGGGAATTCACCGGTTCGGTGTAAAGGGGAAACTCGCTGCCCGTTTTATAGGTCCTTTTGCTATCACGGAGAAGTGCGGACCCGTAGCCTACCGGCTGGAATTACCGGCAAGTCTAGCGGGTTTTCATGATGTATTTCATGTGTCACAGCTGCGGAAGTGCCTCAAATTCACCGCTGCTGTCTGCACCAAGGAAATCGACAAATTGAAACCAGACCTTACCTACACCGAGCGACCGGTTCAGATTTTGGATGAAAAGACCCGAGTAACCCGGAACCGGACGATCAGATTTTTCAAAATGCTGTGGAGTAATCACACCGTGGAAGAGGCGACATGGGAAAGTGAAGATTACCACCGCACCAACTATCCGGAACTATTAGCTTGGTACAGTTTGTGATTACCTCTCCCGTCTCGTTCTTCTTTTGTAATCTCGGGACGAGATTCTTTTAAGGGGGGAGGAATGTAAAAGTCCCAAAAATGTATATGAATGAAACCGAGGTTTGAGTTCATATGTGTGGCAAAGACATGAAAAATGGGACTTGCTAAAACTTTTCTTCTTGCAAAGTGATACATGGATGATTATCCAAAATGAGGTTTACATCTTTATTAGAAAGTGTTGAACCAATAAGGATTTAAACACCCTTTGCATGCAAGTTTAAAAATTAGATTTTAAATTCAAAGTTCACACCAATGGTGGCCAAAACTTTGATTGACCATGCAGCCCTAGAGTTGGAAATTTGGGAAAAAGTGGATGACAAACTTTTCATCTTTAGGGTGGGCTCCAAAAAGGAATTATGGGAGCATTTTCCAAACCCCAACCAAATTCAAATTTGTCATGCAAATTCAACCTGAATTTGGAGGATTCAAATCCTAGCCCATCTTTCAAACTCAGAGTTCTGGATATTGGGAGGATTAACTTGAGAAGCTATTTTGGGAGGACATTGTGGGGTGGGACCCACATGTCAGTGAGCAAATTTAACTTGCAAATGAAGCAAATCCTCTCTGTTTTCATTTCACCGAGAGTTTTCACCGTGGCGCTACCGAGGAGCTTGCCGCACCACCACCTGCTTCCTCATCCGAGCGCTGGCGCCCAGGTGGGTTCCACTCATTTGTTTGACGTGATCCGTGCCTATGACCGAAGGAAAACCCATTTGCCTTCTCCCCCACGCGAGCTGCACCGAATAGAGCACCTCTGCCCTTCCGCCTCTCGGTTTGATCGGGAAAACGGCAAAACCATCGCGCTCTCTCCTTCCTGAGTGGCTAGACAGCACCCTGAGCTCAGCCTCCACTCCCCTGACGCTAAACCACTGAGCTCCAGCCTCCTTTGCCCGAGAACAGCTCCACCTCCGCAACACAGCTCAAAGCCGACTATTGGCTTCACGTGGACAGACCACTACGGTGGTTTTCAAGCTCGATCAAGCACGACCACGGGAGCACGCTGTGGTGGTGCTGCTCTCAACCGAAGCTCGAGCCGAACCGTGAAACATCGACGACGAATTTTGGAATTTTGCTCCGGCGAGTTCAACCTGAGCAGCCGGTATGGTTTCTGCAAATTCCCCTTCTCTGCTCCTCCATAGGACATCAAATCTTGGACGTAGCAGCTGGACTAGCCGGCGATCAAAATCCCTTTAGCATCCGTTGCATGAAACCAGCTAGGAACAACGGATTTTGAGCTCGATCAGGGGCGTTCATGGCAGACACGATCGGTTGCACGGTGATGACCAACTTGCGGCCGTTACAGAGCCATTTTGAGGCCTTGTCAAGCTTCCTAGATGTGCACTGGTGCTGTAGAGCTTGTCGGTCGAGGTTTTGGTAGGTTAGAACCCACGGCCGACGGCGCCGAACCTCAACCGAGGCCGCCGCACGTCGCCGGGATATTTCCGACCACCGGCAGCCCTAGATAACCCCACAGCCGTGTTCCTCGATGTCGATAACCCTCTGGCGGCGAACTTCAGCTCGTGCGTGGCCGGCAGCGGTGATCCGGCGAGCACCAGTTTTGCTCCGGTGAGGGGAGGCGACGCGCGTGCTGCGAATCGGCGGGAGGTGGAAGAAAGGGTCGGGCCCGGCTGACAGCTGTGGCCCGGATCTGGTGTGCTGGCGCGTTGGAGACCTGTGGACCCGGTGTGGCTGCAATTCTACTGGCTGAGATTTAAACAGTGGGTCCAGCTAAGTTTTTAGTAGGGAAAATAATTCCAGAGATGGCTAGAACTTTGGAAATTCATATCTCTGTGTAGAAACCTCCAATTTGAGTGATTCCAATTGGATTGGACTCAGTTTGCAGAGATCTACCCAAATATGAACTCTGATTTGTATGAAAGTCAATATATAATTCTGGAAAACTCTTTGAAGTTTTTTCTGAAAAAGAATTATTGAGGGAGTTTGGGTCATCCAAAAATCCTCATATTTTGCCAGAATGTCCTTTAGCCTATTGTTGACCTTCTAGAAAATGTTCAGCTCATTTAAAGATCATTTGAGTAGGAATTTTCTAAATACAAACTTCTGTGTTCATAAGAGTCCAGAAACATTTTCAGAAAATGTTTCCCACATGTAAAATCTATTGTGGGCAATCCATAGCTCCAAAAATCATAGGAAAATTTAGGCAAGCTCTATGAGACATACTTGAAATTTTGGTTGACTAAATTGAGCATGAAAATGCACAGTACTATAGAATTAATTCTTTTAAGTAGGAATGGTTAAAAAATTGTTCTGGGAGAACTACTCAAGTAAAAGTGCTGAATTTTGGACCAAATTACTTTCATGTGACCAAGAACTCACATGTAAATTATCAGCTCAAGTTGAGCCCTTGAACTCCCTGTTCTTATTCTCCATACCTATGTATAGGTGGAAATACATGAGAGACATTGTGAGAATTATAGAGAACACAATTTAACTCCACATTAGCTGCAATTTGGCAAGCTAAATCCCTAGGTAGTGTAGAACCTGCTGTAAAAGTTTTGAGGCCATTAGAGTTCTTGTTCTTCAGTTGCATCCAATTCTTTTCGGCTCATCTATTATGTTCGTTAGGGAAAGTAGTTAGTGTATAGCTACAACACTAAGATCAATTCAGTTCAGTTCTGTTTCTTTGCACAACAGAGGCTAATCAAGCCATTCTTGGCTTTTCCACATCACCTCTGTCCCTAAGAAATCCATTCTATAATTCTTTCCATTTCATTCTATAAAAATTGTGCATATGCATTGCAATAGGAACCACAACGAAGGGGATTCAAAGGAGTGATTCATTGAAGTGGATCATACTCCGGAGAATCAAGGGTTGATCAACCAAGATCTCTAACTGATTATATACGACTACCCTGAAAAACAGGCAAGCTCCGGTTTGCATTTAACATCTGTTAATTTTTCATTTTGTATTCACTTTCGGTTAAGATATGAATTGTGCAATAGGTCTAGTGTTTGATACTCCTCTTGCATAGCCAAATGACCCATGGAGTATTGGGAAGGTGTCTTTCACTGTGTAGAACTGCCATGCTTAAGAAAGGTTCGGTAGAAGTCGAGTGGTGAGATGCTACTCGCACGTTCAGGAACAACAGGGGCATACAGGATTGGTTCATAAATGAATTAGCAAGTTAAAGTTGAGACTGGAAGGTTGTAGGGGCAGCAGGACATAGGGGCCTGGGTGCTATAGACCTGTCCATGTCGGTCATGGACCGATCCGTATGCGGCCCTGTTGAACAAGTTTGAGTTGTGTACCAGACTCATGATGGTATTATGGGACCCAGTAAACCGATGTACCTGGGGAAGCTGTCGTTTGGCCTTTTCGGGTCGCCTCTGGCGGACAGCTGGTGTGCAGTATGTGGGGAACATTCTCATGACATCTCATGTCGGCAGGTGCACCATGGGAGTGGCTACTGTACGGGGCGACTTCATCGATTCAACGGGGGTGAAACAGGAGAAAGGCTGCCACGTACGATGTCAGCGATTGTTGCTGTAGGCAACGTCGAATACGGGCGTACGTGTCATGTAGTCCGAGTGTTATTGATTCGAATCACCGTCGCTCGCGGAATGGACCGAGCATACTTGTTGTCACAGTCGTGACGTAGTAAGAACTTACATGAGAAAGGAAAAAATCACATTGGTTGAAGTTTATACTATCTTTGAAATGTTTATTTGATGAATAGCTAGCACAAACTCGATTCTTTTATGGCATGAGCAATTTACATCGGGTGAAAGCGTTTCTTGTCTGATTATGGACTCCCGATGTAACGTGCCCAAGGTTACTTTAAATTGCTGCAGATAATACCTGAAAGTAAGGATTCACTTTTAAGGCAAGTCTTATTATGCTTTTGGCTATTCTACTTTAGGTTCATAACCTCACATAGAGTTTCATGTTTAGGGTGACGGTTAAGTCTTGCTGAGCGTTATGCTCACGGATGCTATCCGAGTTGTTTTTCAGGTTTGACTTCATGCTTATGAAGGGATGCCGATGAGACTCGGGAACCTCTGAGTGGTTACTCAAGAGCATCCTCGCCGCTGCAGATTGTTCTTCGTGTTGCTAGTAAGAAACGTCCGCGGGCTGGACTGTTTCTTTGTTGCTAAGTTAGAAATGAGTCGTGAGAGTTATAGTCTTCCACTGTAGCTTATTTGAAATAAGTATTTGTAAAACACTTTTATACGCTTCTGCAAATAATTTATGTAATGTGATGTGTTTCATCGACCTGTGTGCTGTTGGGTGCCGCATATCACGGCACCAACCAACAAGGTCCAGTTCGGGGCGTTGTTCGTCGGCGTGCGGGCCCTCATATTGGGAAATCACTTCTTTCAATTCTGAATTATTTTCGGTGAGTAAGCATTAAAATAAGGGGGTTAGACTTTCTCTCCAACCTTATTGTCTTGGATTCCCAAGGGATTGACATAATACATGGAATGGACTGGTTAAGCAAGCACAATGGAAGTATTCAATGTGCTCAGAGGATCGTGCAGTTGACAAGTGAGCACGGTACTCGTATTGAGTTTGAGGCAGCCCAACCGGCAACCGAGAAGGCAGCGCTGAACCACGTCAAAGAAGCGACATTTGAAAGCATACCGGTGGTTCGAGAATATTCAGATGTGTTCCCGGAAGAACTTCCATGTATGCCACCTGGCCGGTACATTGAATTTTCCATTGATTTAGTACCTGGAACTGCACCTATAGCAAAGAGTACATATAGGATGCCCGCTAATGAACTAGTGGAGCTAAAGAATAAAATTCAGGAGCATCTAGAAAAGGGTTTTATATGCCCAAGCTCGTAACCATGGGGAGCCCCCGTGCTCTTCGTATACAAGAAGGATGGGACCCAAAGGATGTGTGTGGATTATAGGTCTCTCAATGAGTGACGATCAAGAATAAATACGCGCTGCTCCGTATAGAGGGCCTGTTCGACCAAATGAAAGGTGCCCAAATTTTCTCCAAGATTGATCTTCGGTCGAGATACTTCCAGCTGAAGATTAAGCCCTCCGACATACCCAAGACTGCATTTCAAACACGGTATGGTTCATATGAATATACCGTTATGTCTATTGGGTTAACGAATGCACCCGCATACTTTATGTACCTCATGAATAAGGTCTTCATGGAGTACTTGGACAAGTTCGTCATGGTTTTCATTGATGATATCATGGTGTATTTGAAAAGCGAGGAAGAACATGAAGAACACTTGAGGTTTACGTTGCAGAAACTGCGAGAGCATCAATTGTATGCCAAGTTAAGCAAGTGTCAATTTTGGCTCAAGGAGATATTGTTTCTAGGACACATCATCTCCGAGGGAGGAGTATCGGTTGATCCTGAAAAAGTGGGAGATGTTCTGAAGTGGAACCAACAACAGAATGTGAGAGATATTCAGAGTTTCCTTGGGATGTCTGGATACTACCACCGGTTCATCAAGGATTTCTCCAAAATAGCGAAACCTATGACTGAATTGCTAATGAAGGGGAAAGCATTTCATTGGACACCAGCGTGCCAAGAAAGTTATGAGGAGCTCAAGAAGAGACTAACAACAGCACCGGTTTTGGTATTGCCGGACGTGAGCAAGAGCTTGGACATATATTGTGACGCATCAAGACAAGGGTTTGGATGTGTGCTCATGCAAGAAGGACAAGTGATAGCCTATTTGTCGATAAAACTAAAGAAACATGAGATAAATTACCCCACACACGACTTGGAACTTGCAGCCGTGGTACATGCCTTGAAGATTTAGAGGCATTATATCCTTGGCCACCGATGTGGGATCTATACGGATCACAAAAGCCTCAAGTATATATTCACGCAAACGGATCTGAATTTGAGGCAACGTCGATGGTTGGAACTCATCAAGGATTATGATGTTGGAATCTACTATCACCCCAGAAATGCCAATGTAGTAGCTGATGCGTTGAGCCGAAAGGGAGCATGTCACCAACTCATGGTTCGGGAGCTGTCACCTGAGCTACGCAAGGAGTTCGAACGGTTACATCTCTGGTTCTTGAACGAGATGGAGGTGATAGAACTGAACTCATTGCTGGAACAAGAGATACGAGATGGCCAAGCAACGGATGAGGAAATCAAGGAAAGAATCCGACAAGGCATAGAAAAGGATTTCAAGGAAGACGAGAAAGGCACGCTTTGGTTAGGGAAAAGGATTTTTGTGGCTAACGTGAAGCACATCCGTGACACAATATTAAAGGAGGCACATGACTCACCTTATTCCATATATCCCGACTGTACAAAGATGTACAAGGACCTGAAAACTTGCTATTGGTGGGATGGTATAAAAAGGGACATAGCTGAATATGTTGCCTTATGCAATACGTGCCAATCGGGTGAAGGCCGAACATCAAAGACCCGCTGGACTGTTGCAGCCATTGAAAGTACCAGAGTGGAAGTGGGAAGACATCAGCATGGATTTCATCGTCGGATTGCCACGTACCCAATCGGGTTACGACTCTATTTGGGTTATCATGGACCGGTTGACGAAAACAGCCCATTTCCTTCCTATTAGAACCAAGTACAGTGTTGCACAACTAGCCGAGCTGTATATGGAGCAAATCGTGTGTCGCCATGGAGTTCCAAAGAGGATAGTTTCAGATCGGGGTTCTCAATTTACCTCTAGGTTCTGGAAGAAGCTGCATGAAGCCATGGGTACACGACTGAATTTCAGCTCCGCTTATCACCTGCAAACCGACGGGCAAACTGAGAGGACAAACCAAATTTTGGAAGACATGTTGAGAGCTTGCGACTTGAAACATGGGCGTAGTTGGGATAGGAGCTTGCCGTATGCTGAATTCTCGTACAACAGCAGCTATCAAGCAAGCTTGAAAATGTCACCTTTCGAAGCATTGTATGGTAGACGGTGTAGAACGCTGCTGTTCTGGAATGAGACCGGAGAAAGCCAAGTGTTTGGACCCAAAGTGCTGCAAGACGCCGAAAAACAAGTCCAAACGATACAGGAAAATTTGAAGGCTGCTCAGACACGACAAAAAGGTTATGCGTACAATAGACGAAGAAGATTGACCTTCGAAGTGTTAGACTTCGTGCATCTTAAGGTATCGCCTATCCGAGGCCAATGATGGTTCAACGTCAAAGGCAAGTTAGCACCTCGCTACATCGGGCCATTCAAGATTTTGGGCAAGCGAGGGGAAGTAGCCTATCATCTTGAGCTGCCAACGCACCTCTCCGACGTGCATGACGTGTTTCACGTATCCCAACTCAACAAGTGCTTGAGTGTACCAAAAGAACAAGTACCGATGGATGAGCTCAAACTTCAAGAGGATCTGACCTACGTGGAGCACCCCGTCAAAATTTTGGACGTGAAGGAAAGGGTCACGAGGAACAAAGTGATCCGTTGGTGCAAGGTACAATGGAGCCATCACACGGAATCCGAAACCACATGGGAGCGTGAGGAAGATCTCATGGCAGAATTCCCTCATCTATTCTCCACTCTATTGAATCTCGAGGGCGAGATTCAGTTTAATGGGGGTAGGTTTGTAACACCCTCAAATTCATTTCCATGCATTGCATACATTTTTCTTTTAGAGAAGCATTATAAAAGAAGTAGAAATGGAGAAAGAACCCTAGAAATGGAGAAAGAACTATAGAAATGGAGAAAGAACCATAGAAATGGAGGAAGGAACCATAGAAATTGATAAAGAACCATAGAAATGGAGGAAGAAACCATAGAAATGGAGGAAAAACCACAGAAATGGAGAAGGGAATATAGAAATGGAGAATGGGGCATAGAAATGGAGAAGGGCAATGTAGTAATGGAGAATGGGACATATAAATGGAGAGGAGAATGTAGAAATGGAGAATGGGACATAGAAATGGAGAGTGGAATGTAGAAATGGAGAATGGAACATAGAAATGGAGAGGGGAATTTAGAAACGGAGCAAGTGACATAGAAATGGTGAGGAATGGGAAAAAGATAGCTGAAATGAGACATTCCCAAATTTCCCCCAAAATTTCTTGACACGACCCCACGGTCCTGTCGAGCCAGGATCACGCTGAGGGGTGCTGCGTTGCACAGCACCGTATAACACACGTCAAAGATACAAAGCGGAAGCAAAATTTTATTACATAAACAAGTTATGAACATGTTTACATCAAAATAAGTTCAGTCTACACTCGCGGGCATAGACTAAGCATCAAGTGCACATTCAGCCCTTGAACGTGTCCTTGCTAGCACACACGCACACTAACTCTGCGGCGTGCACGACTCCCACTCGACGGGGTTCCCCTCCTGGGGTTCCGTCTCCTCTTCGGCAGTCTCTTCCTCATAGAACCCTGCAAAAGCTTCAAACACAAGCAGTGAGCACGAAGGTTCAGCAAGTCTGACCCGTCTCACCTAAACATGGAACTTCTAAATGAGGGTAATGGGTTACATGAGGTAAAAATCAGTTGCAAGGACTCGCCTAATTAGTAGAACCTTACTTTCAAGTTTTAGCAGCAGGTTGTGGAGAACCTTACGCTAAGGCACATGAGAGAGCCACAATCAAACAAGAAACGCATTTCTCTCATGTACTTTGCCCAAAGTTGAAAAGAACTTTAGTTAGCTCTAAGCTACAGCATATCATTAACAATCAATGTCCAGTTTTCAATCAGCAACATTTTAACATGTAACTAGCCTGTTCTTTCTACGTCACGGTACAGTGAACAAGTGGTACTAACTGACCGTGAGGGACGGCGATTATAATCGATTTACACCTGCATGGTTGCCCGAACAACCCGTCACGTACGCCCGTACTCGATGTTGCCTACAACAACCATCACGGACGCCGTACGCGACTACCTTTCACCCGTCAGCCAAATGTTGAACCGGTCCAATCGTCCCGAGCAAGAGGTCTCTGCACGCGCATCTCAGTGCCGCCAGCCGATTTAAACCTCGAGCTCTCAACCTACCCTCTGAACAACCAGCGATGCCTCAACACCCAGCTACCCGAGTTACATCAGTTTCCCGGTTCCCATATAGCCGGTAGGTCTTCGGTACTGTTCTAGTTTGTTCAACAGGCCCGCACACGGCTCGGTCCTCAATCAACACAAGTGGAGCTACAGCACACAGGCCCCAAAGTCCTGCTGCCCTTAACCTCCGCTTGGTCTCATCTTCCTGCCATGTGTTTCATGTGCTATCACTACCCGAGTCGAGTGCCCCTAGCCTATGCTCGCGAGTAGTTCCAACTACTCGACTTGTACCGAATCCTACTTTATCTTAGCAATGCAGTGGCTAACGAGGTTTTCAATCCTAACCCCAACCCATGTTTTTCTTGGCTATGCAGTTGGGTTTCCAATCAAGACTCTAATGCAAAGAATCACAACAATATTCAAAGATGTGCTCAAAACAATAAACACTTGTAAAAAGGTTAATGCAAACTGGAGCTTGCCTTGCTGCTCTTGGTCGTAGGCTAGCTGTTCCTCCGGAGTAACGAAGTCTAGGACATCGGGTTCCTCCTCGACCTTAGCGACTACATGATAAGAGCAATATATGTATCAATTTAAATGCATTTGTATTAACTTTGAAGTCGTGAAGTCTATAACCCTTGCTAGACAGACCTCAATGACTGTGTAACTTTTACTGGGGCCTGGTTACAACCTATACAGAGATTTGGTCAAGTTTTAGTTGCAGTAAAGCTCATTTGAGCCCTCCACAATTAATTATGTCCTTGACCTTAATTGGAACGATTAGGGTGTTCTAGGAATTTTCATGAAACAAACTATGACTTTATGAAAACTAGATTTTCAGAGGGTCCTAATGGAGTTGGTCTCACTTAATTTGGAAGTTCCTAACTAAAGATATGAGCTAAACAATTTCAGAGAAAATTCTGAAAATGTTTCTGAACATTTTCTATTTTCTCTGGAACAGTTTCACTAATCACACCATTAGGTGGGTTAAATGAGCTCCAATGGGTCTGAAATTTTTATGGTAGTTCAGGGATATTTTGGTGATCATCCCAGCAAAATTTCAGGATTTTCCTCCACAGGATTCTCCAGTTAAAATTCCAAACAGTTTAAAATTTGAGGAATTACTTCTGGAAAAATAAGGAATTTCATGAAGTGAAACTTGATTTGCTGGAAAGTGCTCAGAGAGCTGAATCCAGCAAAATTTGGTTCACTAAATTTGGAGCTTTCTAGCCAAAGTTATGAGGATTTGAAGTTTGAAGGAAATCTGAAAATCGGGGAAAAGTTTAAACTCGCGCGTGGGCCCAGGGGACACGCGTCGCACGCCGGGGCGACAGCACACTGCGGCCCACAAGGATTTTGCGCGACAGCACACCCGATCCCGGCCGCAGCCGGATCCCGATTCAAAATATCTCCCGCTGACAGCTGGGGTCCACCCCCTTCTTCAACCTCGCGACGCCCGCGCTCCGCCGCCGAGGGACCTCGCCGGAGAGCTCGCCGCCGGCTTCTGTACAGCTCCAAACTTCTTGATTCTGGCCGCCCCTGCCTACTTTTACTCGGGGAACAGGATTCTAGGGTCAGCTGCTCATGACAATGGCCGGAGCATGGTCGGCGACGAGCCGCCACCTCGGAACGACTTCGGCCATGTCGGCTGACTTCTCTAGCACCTCAGCTACTTGGGAAACCGGTCGGGAAGCACCAGTGGACCTCAGAGAAGGTCGACATGAGCTCGAGGCAGCTTGGGGAAGGCCCGACATAGGTCCTCACCGTGCGCCCGATGCCTCCCGTTTACTCCGCCATTGGTAAACCTCGAATTACGCTGGGTACAGAGGTTCTCCGGCCCAGAGTTGTGAAGGCAACTTGTGCGTTACCGTGTCTAGCTCGTGTGAGAGCGGCTTGAGGCCCTCTAATCCTTTCTAGAGCACGAATTAAACAGAATCGTACCCGAAGGTCGTTCTGCACACAGAAAGGGGAAAAGTGGAAATTCGCCGCCGGTGAGCAACCACTCGAGCTGTGGCTCAGGGATGAGCAGCACCGGTCACCAGCGCGTCCAAGGGTGCCTTGGCTCGGGCGTGACAACGCCCTGGTTGGGCTGTCCATGGGAGCCCGGGGTGCGGCGGTTCCAAGTCCCGAATTTGATATTTCGGCACAGCCGATATCAATCGGTTTCAACGGAATTCTAGCAGCGGGGAGGACGGAGGAAGGTCTCTAGTACCCTGCTGGGGCTCTGGAGTGGACGGAGGGAGCTGCGATCGGCGTTCTCCGATCGATTACGAGCTGCGGAAAATTTCGGCCGGCGCTGAGTTCTTGCGGGGAAGAACGGCGATGCCTCGGCCGAGGAGGGGGGCAGGCGCCTTAAGAAGGCTCTGCACCGCCTCGCGCCCGCGCGTGGGCAAGCAGCTGCTGGCGCGGCGGCTGCCCTCAGTGGCGATCACAGCTGCGGCTCAGCGACCCGAGTGAGAAAAGTTTCAGTCGGTTTGATCTGAGCAGTGGCTGACATGTGGGTTCCACTTCCAGTTTTAACCTCTGAAATTTATTCCTAATCACTGTTGTAAACAGTGAACCCCATAGTACCCCTGGTAATTCAAATTATTCACCCATGAACCATTTGAATTGATCAAAGTTCAAATTGGGTTTGGTTTGAGTGAATTTCAGCACAAGTGCAGTTTTGAATTCAAATGAAGTTTGAATTTGTCCCACTTAGCTCATGTCAAGATCAACTCCAAATGGAGTGAAAATTGGTGTGTGGGCTCACAAAAATGTGCTGAGTAAGAATATGCCTCCCACGTTTAAATTCATGGGATAAAAACAGTTTGAATTTGAATATGGTTTCAAACTGCCCACTTCCTAACTATACCCAAAATGACCTCAAAAGGGTTTTGAATTTGGGTGAAACTTGGCATGGACATCCTTAGTAAAGTGTAGGAGTTTTCATATGTCCAGCCCATCTATATCACATATGGGAAATACCACTTTTGCAATATGTGAGCTTGTTTTCTAATGAGCATGTTGATAATTGTTACTTGCTCTTCATTTGTGTTCATGATCCTTCCTCAAATGAGGTGTGTGGTGTGGTGATGAACACTGCAAATGTGTGTCAAAAACTGAGGCCCTTACATTTCTAAATTCCCCAATTACCAAAAAAGGGAATTTTCCCCACATTTTGGGGATAAAATCCCCAAGGCTGCAGCTGTGGCGGACCGGAATCCGCTCATCCAGGATCATAGAGGGTGGTGTCGCACGATGCGATACCCGAAAGCACACATCATAAGAACAACATTGTATTACATAGAAAACCAACTGAATATGTACAAACTAGTACAAGACTTCAGTTACAAACTAGAAATGGGATTACAAAAGCGGAAGCTATGTTTATACAACTCACACCATATACCTAGCAAAAGTCGGTTGCACAGCCCTATGGGCAACCCACACTAGCTGCACTCCTCAGCTCAGCGCGGCGTGTACGGCTCCCACTCAGCCGTGGTCTCTGACGGAGGGTAGCCCTCGCTGGTGGACTCGTAACCCGAGTCCGTGGGATACTCTTCACCAGAAAAACACTTAAGCAGCAACCATGAGCACGATGGCTCAACAAGACATAACCGACTCACCTAGGCATGAAACTCTACATGCAGTTTACAAAAGAACAGGAGATGGTAAATTTCAGCAAACAGACACGCCTACAAGTTCGTCCTTAGTTCATCTTTTAGCCACAAGTTAACAGATCATTAATCTAAAATTTAGTGAGCAATATTTGGTGGCACACATGAAGCAATACAATTATACATATCAGCAGAATTGAGTCATAACATTCCATAATTTATCTACGTCACGACGCATTGAACAAGCGGTACTCATCACCGTGAGGGACGGTGAATCGACTCGATATACACCTGCAGGGATACCTGAATAGCACGTCATGTACGCCCACCCATGGAGCTGCACAGCACGCTCACTCGATGTCGTACGGGACAACGTTTCACCCAATAGCCCAAACGTCGAACCGGTTGCACCAAAACGGACAGGAGGTTCCCTACACGGAGCATCTCTCTATGCCCGTTAGCAGATTTCCACCTTGCTGCCCTCAACCTACACCTATAAATCGGTGTGCTATGCCTCGACGACCGGAGGTTTAGGTTACATCGGTTTATCGGGGCCCATATATCCGATATGCCTTCGATGCATTCAATACATGTTCAGCAGGGCCGCACACAGATCGGTCCTCAATCGACCCGGACAGGGCTGCGCACACAAGACTTCCTCTTGCTGCGCCCTAGCCCCTGCCTAGTCTCATTTTCTTACTAAAGTGATCTCACATCACTCGAACCAATCCCGTGTGTCCCAAGCCTAACTCGCGAGTAGATTCCAACTACTCGACTTGTACCGAAGTTCTATGAATCCTTAAGCATAGCCTGTCTACTCGAGGACTTAGACTCTACTCTCACTTTTATAGGAAAATTCTGGTTATGCACTTGGGTTTCATCCGTCCTGCACCTAATGCACATCCATACCACATACTAAGTATTCATAAAGAAAAACTTTGTAAAATTGGTTATTGTAAACCGGGGCTTGCCTTGTTGCTGCTGGTCAGATGTTAAGGCTTCATCCGGAAGAAGGAAGTCCAGCACTTCCGGAGTTTCCTCACCTTCAGCGACAACACGTAAGCCATATGGTATATGTCAATTTAAGTGCAATGTTTGAAATTGAATATGTAAAGACTATAACTCTAGTTAGCCCTCTCCTTTGGTTCTAAAATTTTTATGGTGGCTTGATAGGGACCTAATCAGAGTCCTGACCAAGTTTCATTTGAAACAAAGTTCATTTGATCCTTGTACAAATAAAAGCCTCTTTGGTCAACATTAGAGCCTCTAAGGAATTCCAAGGGTCTTCATGGCTCCAACCATTACTTTATGGAAACTAAAATTTGAGATGGTTCTAATGGAGTTGGTTTCATGTTATTTGGAGAATTCTAGATGAAGTTATGCCCTAAACAAGATTTGAGAAAATCTGAAAAATGTTTCTGTACATTTGTCTATTTTCTCAGGGCAGTTCACTTAATCACACCATTAGGGGGACTAAATGAACTTGGATGTAAAGGTCTCAAAATTTTGAATACAAAGGGCCTGATGTTTGAATACCATTTGGTTTCAAGTTATGAAATGTCACACCCGGTTTCTCCGAAGAACAACCGAGTGAATATCACATGTATGCAGGATCATTTTCTCATACATGTGATGACAAATAGTGAAGCATCATTTATTACAAGCCAGGTGTCGAATATAAATAAGTCTTACATAGCAAATGTCTCGATGGACAATAATAAGTTCACCACAAGTAAATAAACTAGCAGCGGAATAATTATTCTCGTGGGCTCCATTACAGGCGTTGCCCGGGGGTCTCCATGAACCTAGAAACCTTCTTCAGGTCCAAAGTCTTGGTCATTATACACCACCTCATTATCTTGACCTGAGCAGCAATATAAACCAACAAAATATGCAAGGTTGAGTACCAATGGTACAAAGCAAGTGTGGGAAAATTATATCATGCATGGCTAGAACAAGGAGAGGTTGAACTTATGGTTAAAGCACTACGCAATTAATACCTATCACCTTAGCTTATTAAGCACCTACATTACTACACAGGTGAAATGGTCCCAATCTCCCATCCCATCATCAAAATCCAATAACCATAACATCATTTCCAATGTTAAGCTCCCCGCTTAACATCCACAACATCCAAAAACCATTACTCCTCTAATCATGAATAAGTCCAAGCCGCTCTTGACCGTGAGCAGGGCTGTCATGACAGTTTTGACTCTGCAGAGTTTGCACCACTGTACCCACATGTAGTGATTTCATCCCCCGTTGCCGGGTGGACTAAAAGAACCTCCATTATGCCAGTGGCTACGAACCACATTCACACTTCCCAGGTGTGTAGCCAGGAGATCACTACGAAGCCTTTACAAAGGGATTCCCGGCGAGCATGGGCCCACTGAGGTTTCACCCCTAACAGCATACAAGAGGCTCCAACCCCACTGCAGTGGCCACCTCTTGAGCCTTGCGGTTCATATGGTAGTCCAGCTGACACCTACTCCCTGCACCATCCAACACACCCATACTATGCCGGGGATACACCTAATTAATTGGCCAAGCTGCCCCATCTCAGCATGTGGTTGGCACTGTAAAGCCAGGTTACATGCTCCATGAACCGGTCCTTAGGATCCAGGCAAGTACTAAACACAAACCCGAGTCTCGTGCACCCAGCACACAACCAAAACATCCAACTTGCCTTGATCCCTACCTCTACATAACTCACAATATCTCATTCAAGAGTATGGTAAAATAAACTGATGATCTCATATCCCAAATATCCCATTCTAAGCATGGCTAAGCATATGCATAATTATAAAAGACATGATAAAATAAATCCCAACCCAAGCTACAAGGAAACAAGGTAATGCAATTCTAGGGAAACTTCCTAGCATGGGTTTCATATTTCAATTGACAATGCAAATAATTCTAGCTACACATCCTAGCATAGGATCAAAGTGGTCAAGGACACTTGCCTTCTTCCTGCTGCTCTGGGAATGGATAGTCCTGATCTTGAAAGGGAAGAACTTGCTCTGGGGCAGGTTCTACTCATGCCAACACACATAGAAAAAGAAAACAACAATCCATAAGACATAGTTCACACTTTCACTCCACACATACATACATATGATAGTGATTCACATTTCTAGGTGTTGTGGTTACTCTAGATATGTTGATTTTTAGCCTACATGCACTTTTAAACATATGTATATTATTTCTAACTTTTGTATTCTAATTTCTATTTGCACACTATATATGAATTTCCAATTTAAACAAATTCTTTAACACACTCTTTAGCTACCAAGTTTACATGGAAGGTAATTTCCTACTTCAATTGGGTTTTCAGATCTTCTACCAAATCCTAAACTGAAGTCTTTGGATTTGGAGATTTTATTTATCATTTTCTAGTTATGCATACCTATTTTCCTTATATTTTCCAGATTTATTTCCTAAGCCTAAAAGTGAGTTTTAATATTAAATAGTAGGGCATATCATCTAAACAGAATAGGTTTTGATCTAAAATATTAAATAATATATTTTTGGAACTTCTCCTCTGATGTGGACTAATTTAAATTTATTTTACTAATTTTCAGAATTATTTCTCAACCTAAAAATGTGTCCCTATAACTAATAAATGTGAACAATTAATTAAACAGATTCATTTCAACTTAAAATCTACTTTTAACTCATTCTAAAGTTTTCCAAGTGCTAGGAAAGTTTAAATTTGAATTTACAATGTGTTTGTCTCACCTTTTAAATTTTAAATCCTAATCACATATTCAAATTCCTAAATTTAATACCATATAGGGTTAAAAAGGTAAACTCACCCCACTACAGGGTCTATTATATTATTTCTTAAATTTCCAGGGGTCTAACTGCACATAACAGAGAGGTTTTGCTAATTTTTATTAAGTCCAGGGGCTAAAACTGATTTTTAATTGAATTTACATGAATTTCTGAGGTTCCAGGGGCTAGATCAGAAGTTTCCGGAGCTAGCTCGTGTTTTCCGAGATCCCCAGGGGGTAGCACGTAAGATTTCCAGTCTTTATAACGCGGGGCTGACATGGACCGTCCGATTTTAAACCGACGGCTGAGATTATAACGTCGAACCGGTACGTGGGGATTTAAACCCTACCGTGCGATTTAAAATAAACGGCGCACAAGCGGCCACGTCGCTCTGATCGAGCGCGGGCGGCGCTGCCGGCGGCACACGGCGGCGGGAAGCGGCGATCTCGCCGGAGACTTTCGGATCTTTGAGAATTCTTCCTAGAACTGTGATCTTATGGCATAGATCGGTAGAGGGGAGGTCGGGGATCTCACCTCAGGGGTTTTCTTGAGCTCGAAGGTCCTGGAAGGCGGTCGGCGACGAGGTCCGAGGTGAATTCACGGCGAGGCTCGTCGGCGCTGTGTTTACACCGCAAGTCACCGAGTTTTCTGCACCTGCAAGGTTCCCAGGAGGCGGTGGATCAAGACCAGCGGGTTAGATCGGAATTTCCGAGCTTAGATCGGCTAGAATTCGCCGGAGAAGGCTCGGGTTCTCACCGGAGGAAAAACAGCAGATCGCGTGGAAAAACAGAACGAGGCCGGGGTTTTTATAGACGGGGGAGGGCGGCAGGGTGGTTTAGATCGAGTTCACGTCGCCCCCGAGCGAAATTCGGCTGGGATTCGCAGAAATCCGGATCGGTTTGGATTCGGGGTGAGGGAGTCCGGCGCTGGCGCGAGGTAGACGAAGAACTGGCGGGCCCCGCCTGTCATTGGGAGGAAAGGGGCGCGCGCGGCTGCGGGCTGGCGCGGGTTCTGGTTGGGCCGTCTGGTGGGTTGCGGCCCACTGGCCTGTTTTTTTTTCTGTTTTCTTTTTTTCTTTTTCTATTTCTTTTCTGATTTGAGTTTAATTTGAATTCCAGTTTGAATTTGAATTTTTGCACAACATGCAACACGTCCAAAAATTTTTAAATTCCCCTCTTAACATGATTTAGGGTCTTAACAAGATTTTTGGGGTGTTACAGCTCTACCACCCTTGAAAGAAATCTCGTCCTCGAGATTGGTGGTTCTAAGAAAACAATTCCGGAAATTGTGCCTTTAGCTCATCTTCCCGCTCCCAGGTGGCTTCCTCTTCTGAGTGATGCTTCCACTGCACCTTGCACATCCGGATTCTTTTATTTCTGGTGAGGCGTTCCATTGTCTCCAAAATCTTGTATGGTTGCTCGGCATAAGACAAATTCTAAGCTACGTTCACTTCATTCATGGGTAACACCTCTTCAGGCGTCCTCAGACATTTCTTGAGTTGTGACACATGGAATACATCGTGCACATCCGATAGATGAGCCGGTAACTCTAGTTGATACGCCACTTCGCCTTTCCTTTCCAGAACTTGAAAGGGTCCGATGTATCGAGGTGACAACTTCCCTTTCACCTTGAACCGACGAAGTCCTCTGATAGGGGACACCTTGAGATAGACATAGTCTCCCACGTTGAAAACGAGCTCTCTTCTTCGTACATCGGCATAGCTCTTTTGGCGTGTCTGTGCTATCTTCAAATTGTTGCGAATTTCCCTCACCTTCGCCTCGGCTTCTTGTAGTACTTCTTGACCAAACACTTTACTTTCCCCCGTTTGGTTCCAAAATAGGGGAGTCCTGCACTTCCTCCCGTACAAGGCTTCAAACGGTGACATCTTCATACTAGCTTGATAGCTGTTGTTATAGGAAAACTCCGCATACGGTAAGTTTTTATCCCAACTCCGATTGTTTTTGAGTGCACATGCCCTCAGCATATCTTCAAGAATCTGATTGGTTCTTTCCGTCTGCCCATCAGTTTGGGGATGATAGGCAGAACTAAAGTTCAGATGGGTTCCCATGGTTTCGTGCAACTTCTGCCAGAACCTTGAGGTGAACTGTGTCCCTCGATCCGATACAATCTTCTTTGGCACTCCATGGTAACACACGATCCTTGACATGTACGATTCTGCCAATTTGGATCCGCTGTAGCTTTCTTTCACGGGGATGAAATGAGCTACCTTGGTTAGCCAGTCAATGATGACCCATATCGAATCATATCCTGATTGGGTCCTAGGCAATCCCACGATGAAATCCATGCTGATTTCTTCCCATTTCCATTCAGGCACTTTGAGTGGTTGCAATAATCCCGCGGGTCGTTGATGTTCTGCTTTCACCAACTAACATGTGTCACATAGGGCAACATGTTCCGCGACATCGCGCTTCATGCCATACCACCAATACCTGCTCTTGAGGTCCTGGTACATCTTCGTACTCCCAGGATGAATGGAATAGTCAGAATCATGAGCCTCCTTCAAAATCAATTCACGGATCTCCTTTACTTCTGGCACACAGATTCTTTTCCCGTGCCACACCGTTCCTTGTTCATCCTCTCTAAAACCCGGAGCTTTATTTTCCTTGATGAGTTGTCTGATCTCTTGTATCTTCTCATCATTCTTTTGACCCTCGCGTATGTCTCGCTCTAGTGTGGAGTCCACTTCCATGGCGATGGCTTCCCCACTATTTACTAGACATAGATTGAGCCTTATAACCTCGTCCTTCAATTCTGCAGGCATGTCCTTCAAGCTCAACTTATTGACCTGCACTTTCTGACTCAAAGCATCGGCCACGATGTATGCTTTCTCGGGATGATAGTTGATGCCCACATCAAAGTCATTGATTAGCTCTAACCATCTCCTTTGTCTGAGGTTGAGATCTGGCTGTGTGAATATGTACTTCAAACTCTTATGATCCGTATATATCTCGGTCCTCTTCCCCATCAAATAGTGCCGCCAAATTTTCAACGCGTGTACCACTGCGGCTAGTTCTAAGTCATGTGTAGGATAGTTTTTCTCGTGCTTCCGAAGCTGCCGGGATGCATATGCCACGACATGCCCTTCTTGCATGAGAACACATCCCAACCAGTTTCCAGAGGCATCGCAGTACACTGTGAACTTCTTCTGCATATCTGGCATAACCAACACTGGGGCTATTGTCAATCTTTTCTTTAGCTCCTGAAAACTCGTCTCGCACTGTGGCGTCCATGTGAATGTGATTCCCTTCTCCAACAGTTTGGTGAGAGGTCTCGAGATCTTGGATAATCCCTCAATAAACCGTCGATAGTATCCAGCCAATCCTAAGAAGCTTCGAACTTCCCCGACATTTTCAGGGGTCTTCCACTTCTGTATATCCTCGATTTTGGCGGGATCTACTGAGATTCCTCCCTCCGAGATTATATGTCCTAAGAAGGGAACTCTCTTCAGCCAAATCTCACACTTGCTCAACTTGGCATATAGTTGGTGTTCCCTCAGCCTCTGCAATACCAACCTTAGATGTTTCTCATGTTCTTCATCTTTGGAGAAGACGAGAATGTCATCTATGAAAACCACCACAAATTTGTCCAGATATTCCATGAATACCTTGTTCATGAGATACATAAAGTATGCCGGGGCATTAGTTAGCCCGAAAGGCATGACAGTGTATTCATACAGTCCGTACCGAGATACGAAAGCTGTCTTGGGAATATCAGATTGCCTTATCTTGAGTTGGTGGTATCCCGTCCTGAGATCAATTTCCGAGAACAATACAAGCTCCCCTCAACTGATCAAACAAGTCTTCAATGCGGGGTAATGGGTACTTGTTCTTGATGGTTAACTCATTCAAGGCACGGTAATCCACGCATAACCTTTGGCTTCCGTCCTTCTGGGCACAAATATCACCGGAGCTCCCCATGGTGAGTAACTAGGGCGAATATACCCCTTCTCCGTCAATTCTCTCAAATGATCCTTGAGTTCTTCTAGCTGCTTGGAGTCCATCCGATAAGGTCTTTTGTAAATCGGGGCTGTTCCAGGTACTAGCTCAATTGCGAATTCCACTTCACGATCGGGAGGCATACCTGGCAACTCCTCCGGAAAAACATCTGGATATTCTCTGATGGTCCTGATTTCCTCAACTTTCACCTCAACTTGATTTAATTTAATGTCCCTCCTAGACTCGTGTATTGTTATGAACTTTACTCTTGTGCCAGTAGGGTGAGTTAGTTCCACCGTTCTGGTCGAACAATGGATGATTCCTTTATGTTTTGTCAACCAATCCATACCCAAGATAATATCTATCCCTTGTGAATCTATCACTATGAGGTTAGCAGTAAATACCACCCCATTAATGTCTAGGTTCACTTTGGGACACACTTGTCTTGTCCTTATTTCTCCACCTGGAGAGTTTACGGCTAGCATATGGTTCATTTGTGTTGTTGCTAGGTCATGCTTCTTAACAAACCCTTGAGCAATGAACGAATGGGTAGCACCAGAATCAAACAGCAGGGTTGCAAGGTGTAAATTGGTAGGAAACTTACCAACTACCACGTCCGGTGCCTCTTGCGCTTCCTCCATAGTGACGTGGTTCACCCGTCCTCGCATCACATTCTGCTGTTGTGTCTGTGCGGGCTTCTTCTTTGGGCATTTATTGGCGTAGTGCCCCACTTCACCACAGCTAAAACATTGCACCCCAACCTTAGGTGCCTGACCCTTGTTGTCTTGGGTTTGGTTTGGGGGTCCTTGTACTGCTGGTCGAGGTGGATATGCGGGGCGAGGCTGCTGTACAAACTGACGTTGTGGCTGTGCTGGTGCTGCGGGAGGCCTGTAGTTCGGGTTGTACCCTCTTGGTGCTGAGTAGGGTACCGCAGAATGGTTCGTCTGCCCTGTAGGTTGTTGCATCAGACGTGGGCGGGTGTTGCCCCCTGAGGCTTGATGTGACCACCCGGCCTTCCTCTTATTCTCATTTTCCAAGGCCTTTAGCTTCCTTTATACCACAAATGCTCTGTCCACCATCTTTTGGAAGCTTTCATACTCATTTGAGGACATTGCACACTGCATTTCTGCGGTAAGTCCCTCCATGAAACAATCTTGTTTCTGCTCATCAGTCTCTATGTCCCGTGGGGCATAACGGGATAGTTGAGTAAATTTAGTGAGGTATTCCCTCACCGTCATGTTCCCCTGCTGCAGTCCCAAAAACTCCTTCCTCTTGTTTTTGAGTTCACCTCTTGGGATGTAATGGTTGCGGAAGCTACGTTTGAACTCTTCCCAAGTGATGTTCTCAGGGTCATGATGGGCAGCCACGTAGGCGGTCCACCAATCAGCAGCAGGTCCATGCAATTGATGAGAGGCAAACAGCACCCTCTCATACCCTTGGCACTGGATGATCCTCATCTTGCTTTCAATGGTCTTTAGCCAATCATCTGCCTCCAGAGGTTCAGCAGCACTTGCAAACTTTGGAGGTTGAGTTCCTAGAAACTCACTCAACCTTGGTTGGCGTGGTGCAGCTTGTGGAGGTGGAACTTGATGCAAGTTGGCCACCACTTGAGTCAAGTTCTGGATGAGCTGATTTTGATTCTCCAGCATTTGGTGTAGGGGATCAACTCCTTCACGGCGACCACCCCGGTCCTGGCCTCCAGAAAGATGAGGGTTGCATGCCTCATCGTTGTTGTTGGCGGGGTTGGCAGCACGTCCTTTTCCTCTTCCGGCCATCCGGCAGAATCAACCAATGTTAATTTTGAAAGCATTTAGTATCATCTTACTACTTTCACTTGTTTGTACTTTGAAGTGTTGAGGCTTTGTTATATTTTTTTTCTGAGGGTTCATTTCTCACACAAAAATAAATGCAATATTATTTCATGTGGGTTCACACACCAAAGCAAAAACAATCTAAAGACGAGGCTGTGGAGAATTGCTCATGGCTTCCACCACTCACGTCACACACCAAGCATTAACACACCAGTAACTAACGTAACGACTCGACTACTCGACATCCTTCTAATTTAAGGGAAAGGCTCTACGCTACACATTTTCTTGAGCTGGCTCCTCGGGATCTTCCTCATCATTTCGGCTGCCTTCTGACTCTGCTTTGGGTGGGGAGGCTGCTGGTGGAGAAGTGCGACGACGCCTGATCGCTCGGCGATCTGGGGAGTCAGGAGTCCATGTATCATTCACGGTGACACACAGTTCATTCCCATCTCCTCTTTCTCTCGCCCTCAAGCAGGCTCGCAGCAACGCCTCCGTTTCCTTCAGGGTGTCCCGGACATCTTGAAGCTCTTGTTGACACTCCTGCAGTCGAGTGCTGAGCATAGCAGCATCCTCCAAGCAGAAGTCCATGTGCTCATGGGAAGTCCCTTGCTGCACCGGCGGGTACTTGTACTCCGTGGTACCACTCTCACGCTGGAGGACATACATGTACTCAGTCCTGTCCAGGTGGCGACGATAGATGTGACTCTGGCAGATGATGGCCTCCCAGGTGACATCCTTCTCCGCATCGACCTGTGTCGCTCTACAAGCTGGAGAGCGGTGGATCTTCAGCAGCCGATTTTCGTGTATAATCCTCATCTCTGAACTCCATTCTTCCCTCTTCTCACGGATGGTCCTGGTGGAGTTATAGTGGATGATCAGCTTGCCCGTATTGCCGGCGGCTTCGAGCATACGCCGAAGACGGCGCAACAAGCCTCCTACTGCTAACCAGTAGGAAAGGTACGTCACCGGACGGCTCCCCTCTTTCTCGGCAAGGGCAACTACGGGAACTCTCCCTCCCGTGGACTTGCGAGCGGTGCGAATCATGCGAACCATCTAAAACAAAAAGCATTTAAACTTAGTTTAGATAAACTTTTAAACAAAAATCCTATTTTGAATGAAAATTGGGGTAAGATGAAGAAAGTGACTCATTAAATGACACTTTTCAACACACACCTTGTAAAAATAGTTTTTAAGAAAATAGGACCCTTAAATACGTCCATTTCTACCTAGGTCCACGTTCCTACGGGCAACCTTGGCTCTGATACCACTTTCTGTCACACCCGGTTTCTCCGAAGAACAACCGAGTGAATATCACATGTATGCAGGATCATTTTCTCATACATGTGATGACAAATACTGAAGCATCATTTATTACAAGCCAGGTGTCGAATATAAATAAGTCTTACATAGCAAATGTCTGGATGGACAATAATAAGTTCATCACAAGTAAATAAACTAGCAGCGGAATAATTATTCTCATGGGCTCCATTACAGGCGTTGCACGGGGGTCTCCATGAACCTAGAAACCTTCTTCGGGTCCAAAGTCTTGGTCATTATACACCACCTCATTATCTTGACCTGAGCAGCAATATAAACCAACAAAATATGCAAGGTTGAGTACCAATGGTACTCAGCAAGTGTGGGAAAATTATATCATGCATGGCTAGAACAAGGAGAGGTTGAACTCATGGTTAAAGCACTATGCAATTAATACCTATCACCTTAGCTTATTAAGCACCTACATTACTACACAGGTGAAATGGTCCCAATCTCCCATCCCATCATCAAAATCCAATAACCATAACATCATTTCCAATGTTAAGCTCCCCGCTTAACATCCACAACTTCCAAAAACCATTACTCCTCTAATCATGAATAAGTTCAAGCCGCTCTTGACCGTGAGCATGGCTGTCATGACAGTTTTGACTCTGCAGAGTTTGCACCACTGTACCCACATGTAGTGATTTCATCCCCCGTTGCCGGGTGGACTAAAAGAACCTCCATTATGCCAATGGCTACGAACCACATTCACACTTCCCAGGGGTGTAGCCAGGAGATCACTACGAAGCCTTTACAAAGGGATTCCCGACAGGCATGGGCCCACTGAGGTTTCACCCCTAACAGCATACAAGAGGCTCCAACCCCGCTGCAGTGGCCCCCTCTTGAGCCTTGCGGTTCATATGGTAGTCCAGCTGACACCTACTCCGCGCACCATCCAACACACCCATACTACGCCGGGGATACACCTAATTAATTGGCTAAGCTGCCCATCGCAGCATGTGGTTGGCACTGTAAAGCCAGGTTACATGCTCCATGAACCGGTCCTTAGGATCCAGGCAAGTACTAAACACAAACCCGAGTCTCGTGCACCCAGCACACAACCAAAACATCCAACTTGCCTTGATCCCTACCTCTACATAACTCACAATATCTCATTCAAGAGTATGGTAAAATAAACTGATGATCTCATATCCCAAATATCCCATTCTAAGCATGGCTATGCATATGCATAATAATAAATGACATGATAAAATAAATCCCAACCCAAGCTACAAGGAAACAAGGTAATGCAATTCTAGGGAAACTTCCTAGCATGGGTTTCATATTTCAATTGACAATGCAAATAATTCTAGCTACACATCCTAGCATAGGATCAAAGTGGTCAAGGACACTTGCCTTCTTCCTGCTGCTCTGGGAATGGATAGTCCTGATCTTGAAAGGGAAGAACTTGCTCTGGGGCAGGTTCTACTCATGCCAACACACATAGCAAAAGAAAACAACAATTCATAAGACATAGTTCACACTTTCACTCCACACATACATACATATGATAGTGATTCACATTTCTAAGTGTTGTGGTTACTCTAGATATGTTGATTTTTAGCCTACATGCACTTTTAAACATATGTATATTATTTCTAACTTTTGTATTCTGATTTCTATTTGCACACTATATATGAATTACCAATTTAAACAAATTCTTTAACACACTCTTTAGCTACCAAGTTTACATGGAAGGTAATTTCCTACTTCAATTGGGTTTTCAGATCTTCTACCAAATCCTAAACTGAAGTCTTTGGATTTGGAGATTTTATTTATCATTTTCTAGTTATGCATACCTATTTTCCTTATATTTTCCAGATTTATTTCCTATGCCTAAAAGAGAGTTTTAATGTTAAGTAGTAGGGCATATCATCTAAACAGAATAGGTTTTGATCTAAAATATTAAATAATATATTTTTGGAACTTCTCCTCTGATGTGGACTAATTTAAATTTATTTTACTAATTTTCAGAATTATTTCTCAACCTAAAAATGTGTCCCTATAACTAATAAATGTGAACAATTAATTAAACATATTCATTTCAACTTAAAATCTACTTTTAACTCATTCTAAAGTTTTCCAAGTGCTAGGAGAGTTTAAATTTGAATTTACAATGTGTTTGTCTCACCTTTTAAATTTTAAATCCTAATCACATATTCAAATTCCTAAATTTAATACCATATACGGCTAAAAAGGTAAACTCACCCCACTACAGGGTCTATTATATTATTTCATAAATTTCCAGGGGTCTAACTACACATAACAGAGTGGTTTTGCTAATTTTTATTAAGTACAGGGGCTAAAACTGATTTTTAATTGAATTTACATGAATTTCTGAGGTTCCAGGGGCTAGATCACAAGTTTCCGGGGCTAGCTCGTGTTTTCCGAGATCCCCAGGGGGTAGCACGTAAGATTTCCAGTCTTTATAACGCGGGGCTGACGTGGACCGTCCGATTTTAAACCGACGGCTGAGATTATAACGTCGAACCGGTACGCGGGGATTTAAACCTTACCGTGCGATTTAAAATAAAAGGCGCACAAGCGGCCACGTCGCTCTGATCGAGCGCGGGCGGCGCTGCCGGCGGCGCACGGCGGCGGGAAGCGGCAATCTCGCCGGAGACTTTCGGATCTTCGAGAATTCTTCCTAGAACTGTGATCTTATGGCAAAGATCGGTAGAGGGGAGGTCGGGGATCTCACCTCGGCGGTTTTCTTGAGCTCGGAGGTCCTGGAAGGCGGTCGGCGACGAGGTCCGAGGTGAATTCATGGCGAGGCTCGTCGGCGCTGTGTTTACACCGCAAGTCACCGAGTTTTCTGCACCTGCAAGGTTCCCTGGAGGCGGTGGATCAAGACCAGCGGGTGAGATCGGAATTTCCGAGCTTAGATCGGCTAGAATTCGCCGGAGAAGGCTCGGGTTTTCACCGGAGGAAAAACAGCAGATCGCGTGGAAAAACAGTACGAGGTCGGCGTTTTTATAGACGGGGAAGGGCGGCGGGGTGGTTTAGATCGAGTTCGCGTCGCCCCCGAGCGAAATTCGGCTGGGATTCGCAGAAATCCGGATCGGTTTGGATTCGGGGTGAGAGAGTCCGGCGCTGGCGCGAGGTAGACCAAGAACTGGCGGGGCCCGCCTGTCAGTGGGAGGAAAGGGACGTGCGCGGCTGCGGGCTGGCGCGGGTTCTGGTTGGGCCGGCTGGTGGGTTGCGGCGCACTGGCCGGTTTTTTTTTTTCTGTTTTCTTTTTTTCTTTTTCTATTTCTTTTCTGATTTGAGTTTAATTTGAATTCCAGTTTGAATTTGAATTTTTGCACAACATGCAACACGTCCAAAAATTTTTAAATTCCCCTCTTAACATGATTTAGGGTCTTAACAAGATTTTTGGGGTGTTACATGAAACTTTAGACTTGTTTAATTTTTCCAATGTGATGACACACATGAGTGTCCCACCACTCTAGCCTAGGATCAATTGAGTGTTGGGGGACAAAGTTATTTTCAAACAAATGTGTAAGCTCTCATGTGCAAACGGAAATGGAATTCAGATTTTTTAACTCAAATTTCAAATGAGGGCAACAATAGGAATGCAAACTGTTGTGATCAAAACCTCATTTGCAGCAGCCGAACCAAAGATCAGGTTTCATATTTGAATTTTTTTAGGTCCTATTTAGGGGGTAGGCAAAGTTGTCGAAGTGTTCGGTCGACACTTCCCCCGGGCCTGCACTGGGCAGCCCGCGGAGGTTCTTTTTTCGGTGGGGCTAGTCCCTTGCGGAGAGCTTGCGCGGATGGACGAGTTAGTAAGAGCTTGACACGGTGAGTTTTACGTGGTTCAGGCTGCCGGGTTGACGCTACCGTCGTACTTCTCGGGCAGGTGCGGCCGAAACTTGCGCGGCCACTTCGCGAAGTGAAGGTGGAGCGTGAGGACCGCACACCCTGCTTCTGTCGCCGCAGGTTCTGGTGCCGCGAACGCTCGGTTCGCACTGGGCACAGTGTACCCCGGTATGGGCAAGGCTGCGCCATAGGCCGGGGGCGCCATCTGCAGGACATATGACTTTGGCATATTCTACACGGCGCAGGCCTGGGGCAGAGATCACGTGGCGAAGGTCTGCTCTTCAGGCTGGGTCGAGGCCGACGTCATGCTGTTGTCAGCCTCTTGGTAGCGACGCCTTTCTCGGCGTTGCTCGAGGTATACCCGGGCATCTTGACCCAAGCGACACCGCTCCAGCTCTGTCCTCAGATCCGTCGACAGGAGCCTGGTAGAGCTGGAATCTGCCGTCTGCTCGTCAACCATTGGCGTGCGCATCAGCGACGCTGCCGGTTGGCCAGAGTGTCGTCCCCGCCGAAGTCGAGGGTTTGCGGAGGCGGCGACGAGACGGTCTACCTCGCGAATTGTGCAGTAGTGCTCTTGCTGCAGCTAGCGCACCCCCCCCCCCCGGGTACGCCCAGCGCTACTGAAGACCTGACGCTGGTTGGAGCCTGCATTGCCGGGGTCGGCGCTGCCAGAGCCGGTTGCTGGCTCCCAGCTTGTACCGACACACTCCGTCCTGAGTGTGTTGACATGTACTCCTCCCTGGTCGCGGTTCGCCGCGGAGGCGGGGGAGGAGAGTTTGCCGCTGAAGGAATCTTGGTCATCTTCGTCGGCGGAAACTCGTCGCGCAGGGGAAAAGCCCCCTACCTGGCGTGCCAAATGTCGAAGTGTTCGGTCGACACTTCCCCCCGGCCTGCACTGGGCAGCCCGCGGAGGTTCTTTTTTCGGTGGGGCTAGTCCCTTGCGGAGAGCTTGCACAGATGGACGAGTTAGTAAGAGCTTGACATGGTGAGTTTTACGTCGTTCAGGCCGCCATAGCGTAAAACCCTAGGTCCACGGCGAGCTATGGAGCTCGCTGTATTGCTTGCTGCTCAGAACCGGAGTCCTGAGCTTGGGGGTGAGTTACAGCTTGGGAGTGAACGGCTAGCGTATGAGTTGCAGAGGTGCGAACCCTTGCTATCGTCGCCTAGCCGAGTCTTTTATAGTCCAAGACTCGGGTGGCTTACAAGGGGGCCCGGGACCCGACAGGTGGTCCCAGGGAGATTGTCTGTCATCTACCGTATCTGCAGTTATGCCGGTAGTTGTCTCTGACGAAGGCTTCTGAGTCCTCGTCTTGCAGCCCTGCCCATGCCGCATGCTAGTCGTAGTGGATGATGAAGGCGGGGGCGGCACGGGATGTCTTGTCGCTGCGTTTATTGGCTTGCAGGCTCTGACACTGTGCGCCAGTCTGTGATGCGACTGGGCGCAACGGCACCTGACAGAGGCGTGGTCCGCGTCTCCGCGTCTTGGGAAGACGCGGGCCTTGAATACCTTGTACGGGCAAGGTATGGGGCGTCTTTACGCCCGCTGCCTATCGCTCGGGGGCAGGCAGCGCCGTTCTGCTGGCCACGTGGCGGGCCTGGAGCCCTCCCCAGAGGAAAGGGGGGTCCGGCCCCGCGGGACACGTGGAGCCTTCGGACCTCTCCCCGCGGAGGGGGAGGTTCGGCTTCTGTCGGCCATGTGGCGGGCCCAGAGCTCCTCTCTGAGGAGAGGGAGGTCCGGCCCCGCCGGATACGTGGCACCTTCGGACCTCTCGCCCGCGGAGGGGGAGGTACGGCTTCTGTATGCCATGTGGCGGGCCCGGAGCTCTCCTCTGAGGAGAGGGAGGTCTGGCCCCGCCGGATGCGTGGCGCCTTTGGAGCTCTCCCTGCGGAGAAGGGCGAGTTCCTTAGGAATTTTCCCCTGTGCGCGGGGGTACCCCATATCGCAGGTACCGACAAGAGTCTTATGAATTTTTGGAAGATATTTGCTACCCACTTTCTCCAAATAGACCTAAAGGTACAATGAATTCAAATACATATTTCAACGTGGATGAATTGTGCCCAATTATCCAAAGGCAGTTCAGTTTTCAACTCCACACAATTGAATTTCATCATTGGCAAACTATGGAGATATTTTTGGAGAGTTTGATTTCAACTTACAAAACAAAGTTAAGGAATAGGAATTGCTTGATCATGTGTCACATGAAATAATGAACCCCAAAATGGTCATGTGAGGGAGTTAAAAATCTTCTTTAGCCCATGCTTAACACAGGTTGACATGAGGAAAGAAATTCACTCCACCAATCTCGTTCATGTGCACATCATTTGTGAGTAGAAGATGAGGGAGATTTAAACACAAATTTGAATCGCTTAAAAGGATTCATGATCAGATTTCCTAAATGCATTTGAGTGAATTCACCAATGCATTCCTCAAGTATTCAAGAGTTTAAGTTCCAAGTTTGGAGAATTTTGGAGCTCATCTACCATTTATTCAAAGAAATATTTGTGAGCACATTCAAATTCAAATTTGAATTTGGAAACTGAACCAAATATTCTCAATTTTGAAAAAAGATTTCATATTCAAATTCCTCACATTATGTTTGGCCTATCCTCTGAATGTGGTGAGATTTGGACAACATTTGCATGGGAATCTCAAAGCACAGTGGGGAATTCAAATGAGAGGGGCTGGACCCACATGTCAGTGGCTCTGTGCAGTCTACCGCCTCTGTTTTCCCCTGACGCGCGCGCGCCCGACAGCAGCTGCTCGACCTCGCTCGGTGGCTCGCCATCTCCTGCTCTTCCCAGGCTCGCGTCGCCCTTATCTCTCGCACGGTAGCATAACCGAAGTTCTTCTGCTCCCTCATCGCTCAGCTCTCGGTGTCTCCCGCGTGAGTAACAGCCGGCGCCGCTCTGCTTCTCTCAATCCTACATAGAAACTCGAGTACCTGAGGCTTGAGGTCTCCACAGCAAAGATCATCGCATACTCATGCTCTAGCCGGCTAGCACCTTTCCTCCGCCGTCCCGAGCTCACCGGCGCCTAGAAATAGAAAAGTCTCCGCTGCTCCCGAGTTGAAACTGAAGTAAACCGAACGGGTCACCGTGGGCAGCCCAAACCAGGACTGATCATGCCCAAGCAAACCACCCCATCGGTGCACCTACAAGTCTAGTTGCTCACCTCCGAAGATCAGCCCTAGCCATTGATCACAGAGGGAGAATTTCAGAAATTTCTCCCGGGCGGCAGAAACTGACCTTGAGGTAAGGAATTGCAAAATTCGTCCTCAAATCGTGTTTGTTGTGTTTCAACCTTCACACACAGGATCTTAACTGCCTAGCACACCTCCTCCATCAATTTTAGACCAAGAAATTGAGTGTAGAGCGAGGAATCCGAGTTCCTTTCGAGGCTATACCGCTGGACCATATCGGACGCATGGTGCCGATAGGTTTGGAGCGCTCCCCGGCTTGTTTAGACCTTATGTCGGTCTTCTACATGATCCCCTGGTGCTTTAGAGCCCAAGAACAGACCATTTTGTGGAGAATTCACCTTGCACGACCTAGCCGGAGCCCTAGGGTTTGCTGTTGCCGGTGCGCCCTGTTTTCCGGCGAGTTTCAGCCGCCCGCGACCTCATCAACAGGTTCAGCGTGGGGGAAGATGGGGGGGGGGGGCGGCCAGCAGGGGGACTGCAGGTGACCGGGAAGGTCCTTTCCGGTGACCCTCGCCGGAGGGAGCCGCCACTGCCCTGTTTGGCGCGAGGCTGAAGGTTAGGGATGACAGGTGGGACCCACGGGCAGGTTTTAAACATTTTCAGAATTTCCCATTTTATTTCAAACTTTGGAGAGCCATAACTTTTGTGTAGAAATGTCCAAAAATTGTGAAACAAATTTTTTTGGATTTCTCCCAAAGAGTACTATCCAGAGGTGAAGCCCAGTATTTATGAAAATCCATGGATTTGGCTCATTAATTCATATAACGAAAATCTTGTAGGAATTTTTCCAGGAGTTCTGTCTATTGGAAAATTCCGAAATTTGGGAAGGAGATTCTTCCAAAAACACTTCAACTCCAGTAAATATTTCAGAAGCATTGGACCTCATTTTCTTTGCCAAATGTGGTGTTAATTCCTTATGTCTCTGAAAATTGGAAAAATAGAACAGAGTTCATTTTCAGATTTTCTCCAATTCTTGTAAAGATCATATCTTTGTGTAGGAACCTCCAAATTCAGTGATTCAAATTGGGTTAGACTCAGATTGAAAGACTCTATCCAAATATGCAACCCAATTTGTATGAAAGCCAATAATTAATTCTGGAAAATTCTTTGAAGCTTATCAATAAAAGAATTTCAGAGGGAGTTTGGTTTATCCAAAAATCCTCAAATTTTGCCAGAATAGTCCATTGGATGTTATTGAACTCCTGTAAAAACTTCAGCTCATTTGGAGTTGAATTGTGTGGGAGAATTCATATTTCAATGAACTGCATTCAAATGAATACAGAGACTTTTCAGAAATTGTCCCAGAGTTGGAAAAATCATTTCTGGGCAATTCTTAGCTCCAAAAATACTAGGAAAATTCATGCAGACTATATGAACTATGATTGAAATTATAGTTCACTAAGTTGGGCATGAACATGTGAGTTAATTTAGAATTAATATATTTTTTCGTAATTGCTTAGGGAATTGTTCTGAATAAAACACTCAATGAAAAGTGTTTGTCCAGAACACTTTCATGTGACCAGGAATTAACATGCAAACGTTGAGCTCAAATTGAGCCTTGGATCTTTCTGTCCTTGTTCTCCAATCTTAGGTATATGAGAAAACCATAGGGATTAGTGGGGAAATTATGGGAGACCCAATTTCCTTCAACTTTAGCTGCCAGTTGGCAAGCTAAGTCCCTGTGTAGTGTATGACTTCCTGTAAAAATTTTGAAGTCATTGGAGATCAGGATCTTTAGTTATGTCCAAATCATTAGAGCTCATCTTATAGGTCATTAGAAACTTAGCTAGAGATGTAACGAAACATCTAAGGTAGATTTAGTTCCATTGAGTTCTTTGCACAACAGAGGCAACAACATCATCCTAGGATCTCCACACAGCCTCTGTTCTTAAGAAGTTTTAATCTCTAAAGTCTTTAAATTGCATTATAAAAGATTATGCATATACATGTCGATAGGGTTCACGACGAAGGACTTCGACGGAGTCATCCCCTGACGTGTGGATCTGTTGAGGAAATTCAGAAAGATCAAGGGATCAAAGCTCACTAACTTCTACTATATACTACCCCTGCAAAACAGGCAAGCTTCGGTTTGCATTAACCCTTTTTACAAACTTTTACTGTTTTGAGAACTTACTTTGAGCACCCACTTAATTCTTGCATTAGAGTCTTGTTTGAAACCCAATTGCATAGGCAAGAAAACCCTGGGTTGGGATTAGGTTTGAAAACCCTCGATAGCTACTGCAATGCTAAGATAGTGTAGGATTAGGTACAAGTCGAGTAGTTGGAACTACTCACGAGAATAGGCTAGAGGCACATTGCTTGGGTAAAGATAGCAAATGAAACACATGGCAAGATAAATGAGACCGAGCGAAGAGTAAAGGCAGCAGGACTTTGGGGCCTTGGTGCCATAGCTCCGCTTGTGTCGATTGAGGACCGAGCCATATGTGAGCCTGTTGAACAAGGTAGAACAGTACCGAAGACCTACCGGCTATATGGGAACCAGGAAACCGATGTAACTCGGGTAGCTGGGAATTGAGGTATTGCCTGTCGTTCAGAGGGTAGGTTGAGAGCTCGAGGTGTAAATCGGCTGGCGGCACTGCGGATGCGCGCACAGAGACCTCTTGCTCGGGACAATAGGACCGGTTCAATATTTGGCTGACGGGTGAAAGGTGGTTGCATACGATGTCCATGATGGTTGCTGTAGGCAACATCGAGTACAGGCGTACGTGACGGGTTATTCGGGTAACCCTGCAGGTGTAAATTGATTATAATCACCGTCCCTCGTGGTCAGTGAGTACCACTTGTTCACTTACCGTGACGTAGAAAGAACAGGCTAGATACATGTTAAAATGTTGCTGATTGAAAGATGGACTTTGATTGTTAATGATTTGCTGTAGTTTAGAGCTAATTAAAGTTCCTTTCAACCTTGGGCAAAGTACATGAGAGAAATGTGTTTCTTGTTTGATTGCGGCTCTCACATGTGCCTTAGCATGAGGTTCTCCACAACTTGCTGCTAAAACTTGAAAGTAAGGTTCAAATAAATAGGCGTGTCCTTTTTCAACTTACCTTCCTATTTCATGTTGCAATTCTAGCATATAGAGTTACATGTTTAGGTGAGACGGGTCAGTCTTGCTGAGCCTATGTGCTAACGCTTGCTATTTGAGTGGTTTTGCAGGTTAACCTCGGTGCTTATGAGAAGGTTGTCTGGTGAGACTCGGAGACTTCCGAGTCGTTTAATACGTGGAGAACCCAGCAGCTGCCATATGACTTCGTGTTGCTAGGGAGAAGAGTCCGCGGGCTGGACCCCTTCTCGAGTGCTTAGTAAATATGAAACGTGAGATAGACCAGTCTTCCGCTGTAGTTATTTGATATAAAGTATTTACAAAGAAACATTTGTAAGCTTCCGCTTTTGATATATGTAATACATGTTTTCATATATGTGTGCTGTTGGGTGCCGCGTATCACGGCACCACCCAATGTGATTCCCGGGCGAGTGGCACGACCCCGTGAGTGAACGGGCGGCGTTCGGGCCCTCTCAGCGTGGTATCAGAGCCGCATTGGTAATAGCTCATGGAATAAGGATTATATTACGACAAAAACTTAGGTTACGGTGAGGATACAGTACTATGCCCATATACGGACTACTATTAGCCTAATATGAAGGTGGCAACCTAACTTATTTGCTATGTCAGAAAATCGTGCATCTCGGGACGTTTTATGTCTTGGAGGGTGCATGTAAGCGCTGTCCACCAGTGTGCACAAGCTGAAGGGTGGAGCCCCACGGGTGGCAGGTAACCTGACCCGCTTTAATATCCTCTACGACTCTTCATGTCATTTGGGGTATTCGAGTAACGTCTGTCCCTGGCGTGCTTTGGGCAATTCGGGAGACCCCGTCACATGGTCAGTAACATGAACACGTAGCTCATGGTGTGTTTGGCTTGAGAACATCCCGGCGAGTGATGACGGCCGGGTGTACAAACTGTATGCATACTGGGCTCGGTGTGCAGCCAAGTCTGATGATTGTGTGTATTTTATGCGGGTGATAACCACAAAACCGTAGTCCGAGTAGAACATGTTTGTGAGTGATCGTTTTAGTTCCACCTATGATACTTTTATGCCGTTATAATCCGGTTAGGAATTTTCTTTTGTGAGGCAACGTAGTACCGTCATATGTCCTACGGTGCATCGCCACCGTACTACACTTTATAACTTCTTTCCTATGAAGAAATCAATCATGAATAACTTTAAACTAAAAATGGAAGTTGGAAAACACATATTAGTTAATGAATTCCTCATTTGAACTAAGCTTCAAGGGGGAGAATTGATAGGTTTCTATGTTTCTCACAAACAGAGTGCTCTGTTCTGGCAGAAATTTTTGCTGAACTTTGACAGAGCATAACTCTGAGAATATTGACCCAATGGAGGTGTATGATACAGTTCTGGAAAGTTTTTTAAGTGCTCTACAACTTATTTGTACAATCCAGAGCAAAATTCACACGCCAAATTGGTTGAATGTCCAGTTGAATGCAAACTGTTCAGAAAACAGGACAGATGCAAACCTCCCTGGATGTTTCTGTATAAAACATATAACTTTCTGTAGAAAAATCCCTAAGGGTCATATGATACACCGTTGGAAAGGTTATGAGATAAGCAAAATTGATGTAGTTCAAAGTTTGTTCAGATTCCTATTGTATTTGCATATACAACTGTGATAAAACCAGCCACATACGAAGGAGATGCTAGCAAATTTTATCCAGGAATTCTGTCAAACTTTGAAAAATCATAACTTTTGATCCAGAAGTGATATAGAGGCATGTGAATACTCGTTGGAAAGATATGGAAGTTAACATTAACTTTTGTATACAACTTGAGTTACGAAAATGCTTATATCTGGATCCAAATTTAGATTTAGTGCATAAAGCTCTGTTCTGTACCGAGAAGGAAAATGAGTGATATCGTGAAGGCCAGCACAAGTTATGTGCTCCAACAGTACCGGTTGGTGTTCTGAACCCCATTCGCTGAAATGGAGGCCCCTGTATGATTAACTCCTCAGAAGTTCATTGCTGGTACAGTACCACAACTTGCACCACCTCCAGAGCAGCAGCATCAGACGGTGGTTTGTGCTCAATTGCTGCAGCTATATGTATCTAGCTTCCAACCACAAGTTAGGGAAGAGCCGGAGAGACATCCGTGCTCTACTTGTGGTCGGATGGGCCATTATTCTAGGTATTGTATGGAGGTAATTCAAGGTTGCGGGTCATCATACTTTCAATGTTCAGACTCGTACCGATATCTGCAGAAAAGAGGGCAGATAAGGGGCAACATTTGCTACACAGTAAGTGATGATGTTCCAGAAGGAGAAGCCGCGTTAGCAGAGATGTTTCCCTGAATCAGCTACCAGCATTAATTCTCTTGGGCTCAGGTTCCACACCTAGTTTTGTTAGTCAATCTTTTGTGGCTCAACATCAGCTCCAAACCACTTTTACAAAGAGGCAATACCTCATATCTTCACCGAGGCAGCATTACAAGAAGTGATGTTGTCTTCCGAGCACCTCTTTGTTTGTGGGTTAGATTATAACCCATGAAACTCCTTATTCTTGGGTTCTGAAGATCGACATTATTTTGGGGATGTCGTGGTTGAATTACCACAATGCGGTTTTTAACATTAGTTTTCGAACCGTTAAGCTCAACGCCCCATGACACGGTCTTCATACATTAGTTCTGGGTGCCAATCGGCAACAGATTGCAATATTGAACCACTCGGAAGCTGTTAAGATAGAGGACAGTCCGGTGGTACATGAATTTCAGGATTTGTTTCCCAATTGTTTACTGGGTGTACCGCCCGAACGAGACGTAGAGTTCAAAATAGAACTTGCGCCGGGAACACCACCAAGTTTGCGAAGGCCATACAAAATGGAACCCAATAAATGGGTAGAGTGGAAGACGCCGCTAATGACCTTATGAGCAAAGGTTTTATATGACTGGGTCGTCACCTTGGGGTTATTCAGCATTGTTTGCAAAGGAGAAGCACGGAACACTACAACTTTGTGGTGTGTTCATCTGCTTAACACTGTGATAATCAAGAACAAGTACCCGTTACCACGGATCGACATATTGTTTGATCAGTTTGTCAAAGCACAGATCTTTTCCAAGATGGACTTAACACTACAGGAATCCGGACAATAGACGACGGCCGGAAACCTTCGTCAATAAGGACACTACCGTCGTCAATAAGTTATTGACGACGGTAAAACTTTATAGACGACGGCTTTCGGCTATCGTCAATTATTAGTCGTCAATAAATTTATTGACGACGGTAACCGTCATCAATAATCTTATTGACAACAGCTAAATCTAGCTGTCGTCAATAAACTTATTGACGACAGCTACGATATGAACCGTCGTCAGTTACGATGGCTTATTGTAGACGGTTTCTGGTACCTGGCCGTCGTCAATAACAATGGCTTATTGACGACAGCTAAATCAGGCTGTCGTCAATAAGCTTATTGACGACGGCTAGGATTTCAACCGTCGTCAGTAACCATGGCTTATTGACGACGGTTTACACTAGGCCGTCGTCAATAACAATTGCTTATTGACGACGGTTTCTGGTACCTGGCCATCGTCAATACTAATGGCTTATTGACGACGGCCAAGTACCAGAAACTGTCGTCAATAAGCTTTCCAATTTTTTTAAAAAAATAGAAAATCCTGCCCTGGCTTCGAGGCCAGCCCTGGCTCGATTGCCAGATCACAGGCAATCAAAATATACATCACAGAATTGCATAAAAACATTATACGCACGCCACACTACCCTACGCTACCCCGACCGCTGCCACCGGAGTCCAGGAAGTCGTCGTGCGCTCGTCCAAACGCTGGTTACTGAGGGGATGGAGTTTCCTGAGCCCGCGTCGCCGATCCCTATGATGTACATGTATAGTTAGATAAATTAGAAGTTCACAAATGTGTATATGATTAAATAAACTCATTACAAGTTAAAATTGAGCAAGTTAGCTAGATTTCGGTATGTTTGAGTAAGTTTGCTCATATTTTACTAAGTTTGAGAAGTATGGACTAGTAGTGTTTGTGTTTGAGCTAGTTCAAATAGTTTTGGCTATGTTTGAGTAAGTTTGGTCATATTTGACTATAGTTGAGTAAGTTGTACCATATTTTACTCAGTTTGAGGATGTTTAACTAGTTTTCTCTAAGTTTAAGTAAGTTTGATCAAATTCAACTAAATTTGAGCAAATTTAACTAGTTGCAGCTATTATGAGAAATTTTGTACCTGTGCTCCTGACGTCGGCCCCTGTGGTAGCTGTATCGGTGGCGGCGCCCACTGAGGAAAGACAACGGGCTATCCTGTGGCCATAGCCTGCAAATATGAAGTAAATTATTATACATGTCATTTATATATTAGAAACGTTGAGTACAATGATCTGAACTTACCTGCATGGCAGCTTGCAGCTGTAGCATGTACGAGTGTTGATACTCGTCCCTAGCCCGGAGCTCGGCTGCCTGCCTCTCGTTCGCGAGCCTCAGCGCTTCCTGCGTCCTCTGGAGCTCCTCTTGGACACTCTGGAGCTCCAGATCACGGCTGCCAAGCCTGCTGGATCCACCCTGCGATGAAGAGGCCCTTGAGTAAGACCGCGCCTCCCTCGAGTCTACTACTCCATCGAAGATGGCCAACCTACACAACGAAGTAAGAGTATTAAAGTTTCGTGTCTCGAAGTTAATGAAAGTAAATGAAAAACAACAGAACTCACCGGCCGTGAGTCTACTACTCGTTGTGATGGTCGTTAGCATGTTTTCAGTGAGGTGGACTAAGTGGGCTAGTGGACAGGCCCGCTCCACTTTCAGATTGAGTTAGATTCATATTTCTTCTAGTTCTAAGCATATTACATACTGTCACGGTCCTCCTCGGCCTCGCGGGGGAGAGGCCGGAGGGGGAGGTGGAGAGCGGGGGGAGGGCCGGAGGGGGAGGGGGAGAGCGCGAGGAGGGTATGTAATAACTGACAACTGCACTGATGATGTGAATACACTGTACATACACAGTTAGTGTAGAAGGTGTTGTGCATTCTATACTTTCATTGACAAGGCAACGATACCAACATAAAAAGGTGATATTTCTTCCTAAAGAAACAAATATGGAAAAATGGCAAGTTGTCTCTTGTGAAGATGATATCGAAACTGTTCTAATAAGAATATAATTTTGGGAACCCAATTGCAAATCCTACTAAGGTAAATAATACAAAAAGGCATGATGCATCCGCCAAAGTTAGCGATTGCAATACTCTCGTCCAGTCACTAAACTCTTTGATTGCAATACTCATCCACAACTAAGTATTTGGACATTTCAAACACGCTATGATTTTATATACTTATGTCAATTACGAGCAGTTAAGCAAATACAACCATACAGCAAGCAATAGAACAATAAAACAGGATTGAAAGGTCAACGTTTCTGAAGGCGCATACGAAAAACATAGAAAATGTTTGCACTCGCACTCGCTGGCGGGAATCCACAAAATCTGATCCAATATGTGCCCCAGTAGGAAAATGTACATTCATTCTCAAACTTGGCAATCTTTGATAGACCCGAATTCATAGCAGCGGGGGGAGAGGCCGGAGGGGGAGGGGGAGAGTGGGGGGAGGGCCGGAGGGGGAGGGGGAGAGCGGGGGGAGGGCCGGAGGGGAAGGGGGAGAGCGCGCGGGGGGCTGAATGGAATCCTGTTGTGGTTAATATTAATCTTGATTAGTGTGTATGTGTGTGTTTATTAGTCTGTTGATTAGTGTGCATGGCCAGCAAGAAACTCAAGACAGAAGAGGTTTAGTAGGTGCATGCAGGAAAAGCACTAGCCAAGCACTAGTCGATTAAAGTTGTTGGCTGGATGTGCGCGTGCTCTCTCTATTTTGCAATTCGTCCATGCCGAAAGCAACAACCACGAATCCCAGCAGTTACGAACAGGGGCACATAGGCTTAGACTTGTAAATTCAAGCATGTCACGTCCTTGTAGTTGTCGTCGTCGGAGAAGAACAAGCTGAACCGCTGTTTGTCATGCGCGTCACCGTCATACGATGCGAATACCATACCACTTTTTCGAGTGCCCGGCTAAATGTGTTACTTTTCCTGCTAGCTAGGTATACATGGAGGTCGGTTTCTCCGGACGTACAACCTCCGGACGTAGATGTGGCTACGACACAGAAAGCTCATTGTAATTTATTTTAGTTCATGAAGTTATGGTAGCATCTTACAATTCCTCGCGGAGAGGCCAGACGGGGAGGGGGAGAGCGGGGGGAGGGCCGGAGGGGGAGGGGAAGAGTGGGGGGAGAGGCCGGAGGGGGAGAGCGCGCGGGGGGAGAGGCCGGAGGTGGAGGGGGAGAGCGGGGGGGGGGGGGGCGGAGAGGGAGGGGGAGAGCGGGAGGAGGGCCGGAGGGGGAGGGGGAGAGCGGGGGGAGGTCCGGAGGGGGAGGCAGAGACCGGGGGGAGGGCCGGAGGGGGAGGGGGAGGGGAAGAGCGGGGGTAAGGCCGGAGGGGGAGGGGGGGAGCGGGGGGAGGGCCGGAGGGAGAGGGGGACTTACCTCAGGGGCGGCGGCGGGGACCGGCGTAGGCGGCGGCGGGGACCGGCGGGGAGGGCGGCGGCGACAAGACCTCAGCGCGAGTCGGGAGGCGGCACTGGCAGCCTCCCGGCTCGCGTACGGGTTATATGTCCCGTTATTGACAACGGTGCCTGGTCACCGTCGTCAATAAAAGTTAAAGACGACGGGCACCGTTGTCAATAATTTATTGACGACGTTACTCGTTCAGCTGTCATCAATAACTGTGTTATTGACGACGGTGCTAGGTCACCGTCGTCAATAACTCCTCGGGTGGGCCCGAATTAAGTTAAAGACGACGGGCACCTTCGTCAATGTAACACCCCAAATTTTTTAGTCAAGACTCAAATTTTGATTTAGAACCATAAACCATGTTCAGAGGGGAATTTAGAAATTTTTGGACGTGTTGCATGTTTTGCAAAAATTCAAATTCAAACTGGAATTCAAATTAGACTCAAAACAGAAAAGAAATGGAAAAAGAAAAAGGAAAACCGGAAAAAAACTGGCCAGTGGGCCGAAACCCCAGCCGGCCCAGCAAACCCCGCGCAGCCCGCCCCCGCGCGCGCCGCGCTGCCCCTCGCTGACATGTGGGACCCGCCTGTCATCCCTAACCCCGCGACCCCGGACTCCTCCCCGCGCTGCGCGCGATCGCAACCGATCTGGAAACCGCGTTCCGCAGCCGAATTCTGGAACCTGAGGACTCTAACTCGATCACAACAGAACCACCGCCCTCCCCCGGCTATAAAAGCAACCGATCCGATCAGTTTTTCGCACGCGATCGCCGATTTTCACTCCGGTGAGCACCGAGACTTCGCCGGTGAATTCTGGCCGATCTAAGCTCGGAAACTCTGATCTAACTCGTTAGTCTTGATCCACCGCCTCCGGGGAACTTTGCAGGTGCAGAAAACCCGAAGATATACGGTGCAAATCCAGCTCCGACGAGCTTCGCCGTGGTTTTGCCTCGGACCTCGCCGCAGAGCACTTTCCAGGACCCCCGAGCTCGAGAAAACCCCCGAGGTGAGATCCCTGACCTCCCCTCTACCGATCTAGGCCATAAGATCACAGTTCTAGGCAGAATTCTCGAGGATCCGAAAGTTTCCGGCGAGATCGCCGCTTCCCGCCGCCGTGCGCCGCCGGCAGCGCCGCCCGCGCTCGATCAGAGCGACGTGGCCGCTTGTGCGCCGTTTATTTTAAATCGCACGGTAGACTTTAAAACCCCGCGTACCGGTTCAATGTTATAATCTCAGCCGTCGGTTTAAAATCAGACGGTCCACGTCAGCCCCGCGTTATAAAGACTGGAATTCTTACGTGCTACCCCCTGGGGTTCTCTGGAATTGAGAGCTAGCCCCGGAAACTTCAGATCTAGCCCCTGGAACTCCAGAAAATCATGTAAATTCATTTAAAAATCAGTTTTAGCCCCTGGACTTATTAGAAATTAGGAAAAACACCTCTGACAAGTGTAGCTAGACCCCTGGAAATTATGAAAATAATAGTATAGACCCTGTAATGAGGTGAATTCATTATTTTAGCTCTGTTTAGTATTTAATTTAGAAAATTGAATATGTAACTAGTGTTTAAATATTAAAAAGGGGGACAAACATAATTGTCAAATTTATTAAAAACTTTCTCAGTACTTAGAAAACTTTGGAGTGAGATAAAAATATATTTTTAGGCTGAAATAAATCTGTTTCATCTATTATTCACATTTATTAGTATATGGACACATTTTTAAGTAAAGAATAGTTAAAGAAAAATAGGGAAAATAATTATGAAATAGTATACATCAGAAGCTAAGGTCAAAAAATGATCTTAAATTATTTAGGACCAGAACCTAATCTGTTTAGGTAGTGTGTATTACTAATTTAATAATAAAATGCACAATTATACATAAGAAGATAAATCTGGAAATATAGAAACTAGTAAATGATAAATGGAGTTTCTAAAGTACAAAGAATTCAGTTTAGGGTTGATAGAAATAATGAAGGCACATATGGAGAAGAAAAATACTTTTCATACATACTTGGTAGTTTAATATATAAGGAATTTATTTAAAACTGAAACACACATATATATACATATATGTATATATATATAGTATGTGAGTATAAATATGAACACCAAAGTAGGAATCATACTCATATAAATAAAAGTGTATGCAAGCCCCAAATCAACACACATAAAGTAACCACAACACATATAATGGTAAAGAACTTTCATAAATATGAATGTGTGGTTTGTATGAAGTGGAAGTGTGAACTATGTCTTATGATTGTTGTTTTTCTTTTGCTATGTGTGATGGTATGAAGTAGAACCTGCTCAAGAACAAGTTATTCAATTCCAAGACCAAGACTACCCATTTCAAGAGCAGCAAGAAGGAGGCAAGTGTCCTTGACCACTTTGATCCTATGCTAGGATGTGTAGATAGAATTATTTGCATTGTCAAATGAAATATGAAACCCATGCTAGGAAAGTTTCCCTAGAATTGCATTACCTTGTTTCCTTGTAGCTTGGGTTGGGATTTATTTTACCATGTCATTTATTTCCATGCATATGCTTAGCCATGCTTAGAATGGGGTATTTGGGACATGAAATCATCAGTTTATATTACCATACTCTTGAATGAGATATTGTGAGTTATGTAGAGGTAGGGATCAAGGCAAGTTGGATGTTTTGGTTGTGTGCTGGGTGCACGAGACTTGGGTTTGTGTTTAGTACTTGCCTGGATCCTAAGGACCGGTTCATGGAGCATGTAACCCGGCTTTACAGTGCCAACCACATGCTGAGATGGGGCAGCTTGGCCAATTAATTAGGTGTATCCCCGGCGTAGTATGGGTGTGTTGGATGGTGCGGGGAGTGGGTGTCAGCTGGACTACCATATGAACCGCAAGGCTCAAGAGGGGGCCACTGCAGCGGGGTTGGAGCCTCTTGTATGCTGTTAGGGGTGAAACCTCAGTGGGCCCACGCTCGTCGGGAATCCCTTTGTAAAGGCTTCGTAGTGATCTCTTGGCCACACACCTGGGAAGTGTGAATGTGGTTCGTAGCCACTGGCATAATGGAGGTTCTTTTAGTCCACCCGGCAACGGGGGATGAAATCACTACTTGTGGGTACAGTGGTACAAACTCTGCAGAGTTAAAAACTGTCTTGACAGCCGTGCTCACGGTTAAGAGCGGCCTGGACTTATTAATGATTAGAGAATTGATGGTTTTGGAAGTTAAGCGGGGAGCTTAACATTGGAAATGATGATTATGGTTATTGGTTTATGATGATGGGATGGGAGATTTGGATCATTTCACCTGTGTAGTAATGTAGGTGCTTAATAAGCTAAGGTGATAGGTATTAATTGCGTAGTGCTTTAACCATGAGTTCAACCTCTCCTTGTTCTAGCCATGCATGATATAATTTTCCCACACTTGCTGAGTACCATTGGTACTCAACCTTGCATATTTGTTGGTTTATATTGCTGCTCAGGTCAAGATAATGAGGTGGTGTATAATGACCAAGACTTTGGACCTGAAGAAGGTTTTTAGGTTCATGAAGACCCCCGGGCAACACCTGTGATGGAGCCCTAAAGAATAATATTCCGCTGCTAGTTTATTTACTTGTGATGAACTTATTATTGTCCATCGAGACATTTATTATGTAAGACTTATTTATATTCGACACCTGGCTTGTAATAAATGATGCTTCACTATTTGTCATCACATGTATGAGAAAATGATCCTGGCATACATGTGATATTCACTTGGTTGTTTCTTCGGAAAAACCGGGTGTGACAGAGGTGGTATCAGAGCCAAGGTTGCCCGTAGGAACGTGGACCTAGGTAGAAATGGACGTAATTAAGGGCCCTATTTTCTTAAAAACTATTTTCCAAGGTGTGGGTGAAAAAGTGTTATCAAAAGAGTCATTTTCTTCATCTTACCCCAACTTTCATTCAAAAATAGGATTTTTGTTTGAAATTTTATCTAACCTAATATTAAATTCTTTTGTTTTAGATGGTTCGCATGATTCGCACCGCTCGTAAGTCCACGGGAGGGAGAGTTCCCGTAGTTGCCCTTGCTGAAAGAGAGGAGAGTCGTCCAGTGACGTACCTTTCCTACGGATTGGCAGTGGGAGATTTGTTGCGCCGTCTTCGACGTATGCTCGAAGCCGCCGGCAACACGGGCAAGCTAATCATCCATTATAACTCCACCAGGACCATCCGTGAGAAGAGGGAAGAATGGAGTTCGGAGATGAGGATTATACACGAGAATCAGCTACTTAAGATTCACCACTCTCCAGCTTGTCGAGCAACACAAGTTGACGCGGAGAGAGATGTCACCTGGGAGGCCATCACCTGCCAGAGTCACATCTATCGTCGTCACTTGGACAAAACTGAGTACATGTATGTCCTCCAACGTGAGAGTGGTACCACGGAGTACAAGTACCCACCGGTGCAGCAAGGGACTTCCCATGAGCACATGGACTTGTGCTTAGAGGATGCTGCCATGCTCAGCACTCGACTGCAGGAGTGTCAACAAGAGCTTCAGGATGTCCGAGATACTCTGAAGGAGACGGAGGCATTGCTGCGAGCGTGCTTAAAAGCGAGAGAAAGAGGAGATGGGAATGAACTGTGTGTCACCGTAAGTGATCCATGGACCCCTGACTCCCCGGATCGCCGAGCGATCAGGCGTCGTCGCACTTCTCCACCAGCAGCCTCCCCACCCAAAGCAGAGTCAGAAGGTAGCCGAAATGAGGAGGAAGATCCCGAGGAGCCAGCTCAAGAGGATGAGTAGTGTAGAGTCTTTCCCCTAGCTAGCAAGAGGTCGAGTAGTCGAGTCGTTACGTAGTTAATGGTGTGATGATGCTTGGTGTGTGACGAGAGTTGTGGAAGCCATGAGCAAGTGTCCACAGCCTCGTCTTCAGATTGTTTTGCTTTGGTGTGTGAACCCACAGGAAATAATAGTGCATTTATTGGGTGTGAGATATAAAACCCTCGTAAGATTTAACAAAACTTCAACACTTCAAAGTATAAACAAGTGAAAGTAGTAAGATGATACCAAATGCTTTCAAATTAACATTTGTGATTCTGCCAGATGGCCAGAAGAGGAAGAGGACGTGCTGCCAACCCCGCCAACAACAATGATGAGGCATGCAACTCTCATCTTTCTGGAGGCCAGAACCGGGGTGGTCGCCGTGAAGAAGTTGATCCTCTCCACCAAATGCTGGAGAATCAAAATCAGCTCATCCAGAACTTGACTCAAGTAGTGGCCAACTTGCATCAAGTTCCACCTCCACAAGCTGCACCACGCCAACCAAGGTTGAGTGAGTTTCTAGGAACTCAACCTCCAAAGTTTGCAAGTGCTGCTGAACCTCTGGAGGCAGATGATTGGCTGAAGACCATTGAAAGTAAGATGAGAATCATAGAATGCCAAGGGTATGAGAGGGTGCTGTTTGCCTCTCATCAATTGCAGGGACCTGCTGCTGATTGGTGGACCGCCTACGTGGCCGCCCATCATGACCCTGAGAGCATCACTTGGGAAGAGTTCAAGCGTAGCTTCCGCAACCATTACATCCCAAGAGGTGAACTCAAAAACAAGAGGAAAGAGTTTTTGGGACTGCAGCAGGGAAACATGACGGTGAGGGAATACCTCACTAAATTCACTCAACTATCCCGTTATGCTCCACGAGACATAGAGACAGATGAGCAGAAACAAGATTGTTTCGTGGAAGGACTTACCGCAGAGATGCAGTGTGCAATGTCATCCAATGAGTATGAAAGCTTTCAAAAGATGGTGGACAGAGCATTTGTGGTGGAAAGGAAGCTGAAGGCCCTGGAGAATGAGAATAAGAGGAAGGCTGGGTGGTCACATCAAGCCTCAGGGAGCAACACCCGCCCACGTATGATGCAGCAACCTACGGGGCAGACGAGCCGTGCTGCGGTACCCTATTCAGCACCAAGAGGGTACAACCCAAACTACAGGCCTCCCGCAGCACCAGCACAGCCGCAACGTCAGTTTGTACAACAGCCTCGCCCCGCATATCCACCTCGACCAGCAGTGCAAGGACCCCCAAACCAACCCCAAGACAACAAGAGCCAAGCATCTAAGATTGGGGTGCAATGTTTCAGCTGTGGTGAAGTGGGGCACTACGCCCATAAGTGTCCAAAGAAGAAGCCCACGCAGCCACAGCAGCAGAACGTAATGAGAGGACGGGTGAACCACGTCACTCTGGAGGAAGCACAAGAGGCACCCGACGTGGTAGTTGGTAAGTTTCCTGCCAATTTACACCTTGCAACTCTGCTGTTTGATTCTGGTGCTACCCATTCGTTCATTGCTCAAGGGTTTGTTAAGAAGCATGACCTAGCAACCACACAAATGAACCATATGCTAGCGGTAAATTCTCCAGGTGGAGAAATAAGGACAAGACAAGTGTGTCCCAAAGTGAACCTAGACATTAATGGGGTAGTATTTACCGCTAACCTCATAGTGATCGATTCACAAGGGATAGATATTATTTTGGGTATGGATTGGTTGACCAAACATAAAGGAATCATCCATTGTTCGACCAGAACGGTGGAACTAACTCACCCTAGTGGCACAAGAGTAAAGTTCATAACGATACACGAGCCTAGGAGGGACATTAAGTTAAATCAAGTGGAGGTGAAAGTTGAGGAAATCAGGACTATCAGGGAATATCCAGATGTTTTTCCGGAGGAGTTGCCAGGAATGCCTCCCGACCGTGACGTGGAATTCGCAATCGAGCTAGTACCGGGAACAGCCCCGATATACAAGAGACCTTATCGAATGGACTCCAAGCAGCTAGAAGAGCTCAAGGATCATTTGAGAGAATTGACGGAAAAGGGGTATGTTCGCCCTAGTTCCTCACCATGGGGAGCTCCGGTAATATTTGTGCCTAAGAAAGATGGAACTCAAAGGTTATGCGTGGATTACCGTGCCTTGAATGAGGTGACCATCAAGAACAAGTATCCATTACCCCGTATTGAAGACTTGTTTGATCAGTTGAGGGGAGCTTGCGTGTTCTCGAAAATTGATCTCAGGTCTGGATACCACCAACTCAAGATAAGGCAATCTGATATTCCCAAAACAGCTTTCGTATCTCGGTACGGACTGTATGAATACACTGTCATGCCTTTCGGGCTAACCAATGCCCCGGCATATTTCATGTACCTCATGAACAAGGTATTCATGGAATATCTGGACAAATTTGTGGTAGTTTTCATAGATGATATTCTCGTATTCTCTAAAGATGAAGAAGAACATGAGAAACATCTAAGGTTGGTGTTACAGAGGCTGAGAGAACACCAACTATATGCCAAGTTGAGCAAGTGTGAGTTTTGGCTAAAGAGAGTTCCCTTTTTAGGACATATAATCTCGGAGGGAGGAATCTCCGTAGATCCCGCCAAAATCGAAGATATCCAGAAATGGAAAACCCCTGAAAATGTCGGGGAAGTTCGAAGCTTTTTGGGATTGGCTGGATACTATCGACGGTTTATTGAGGGATTCTCCAAGATCTCGAGACCTCTCACCAAACTGTTGGAAAAGGGAATCACATTCACCTGGACGCCACAGTGCGATACGAGCTTTCAGGAGCTAAAGAAGAGATTGACAACAGCCCCCGTGTTGGTTATGCCAGATATGCAGAAGAATTTCACGGTGTACTGCGATGCCTCTGGAAACGGGTTGGGATGTGTTCTCATGCAAGAGGGACATGTCGTGGCATATGCATCCCGGCAGCTTCGGAAGCACGAGAAGAACTATCCTACACATGACTTAGAACTAGCTGCAGTGGTACACGCGTTGAAAATTTGGCGGCACTATTTGATGGGGAAGAGGACAGAGATATATACGGATCATAAGAGTTTGAAGTACATATTCACACAGCCAGATCTCAACCTTAGACAAAGGAGATGGTTAGAGCTAATCAATGACTTTGATGTAGGCATCAACTATCATCCCGGGAAAGCAAACGTCGTGGCCGATGCCTTGAGTCGGAAAGCGCAGGTCAATAAGTTGAGCTTGAAGGATATGCCTGCAGAATTGAAGGACGAGGTTATAAGGCTCAATCTATGTCTGGTAAATAGTGGTGAAGCCATCGCCATGGAAGTGGACTCCACACTTGAGCGAGACATACGCGAGGGACAAAAGAATGATGAGAAGATACAAGAGATCAGACAGCTCATCAAGGAAAATAAAGCTCCTGGTTTCAGAGAGGATGAACAAGGAACGGTGTGGCACGGGAAAAGGATCTGTGTACCAGAAGTAAAGGAGATTCGTAAATTAATTTTGAAGGAGGCTCACGATTCCGACTATTCCATTCATCCTGGGAGTACGAAGATGTACCAGGACCTTAAGAGCAGGTATTGGTGGTATGGCATGAAGCGAGATGTCGCGGAACATGTTGCCCTATGTGACACATGTCAGTTGGTGAAAGCAGAACATCAACGACCCGCGGGATTGCTGCAACCACTCAAAGTGCCTGAATGGAAGTGGGAAGAGATCAGCATGGATTTTGTCGTGGGATTGCCTAGGACCCAGTCCGGGTATGATTCAATATGGGTTATTATTGATAGGCTAACCAAGGTAGCTCATTTCATCCCTGTGAAAGAAAGCTACAGCGGATCCAAATTGGCAGAATTGTACATGTCAAGGATTGTGTGTTACCATGGAGTGCCGAAGAAGATAGTGTCGGATCGAGGGACGCAGTTCACCTCGAGGTTTTGGCAAAAGTTGCATGAAACCATGGGAACCCATCTGAATTTCAGTTCTGCCTATCATCCCCAAACTGACGGGCAGACGGAGAGAACCAATCAGATTCTTGAAGACATGTTAAGGGCATGTGCGCTCAAAAACAATAGGAGTTGGGACAAGAACTTACCGTATGCGGAGTTTTCTTATAACAACAGTTATCAAGCTAGTATGAAGATGTCACCGTTTGAAGCTTTGTATGGAAGGAAGTGCAGAACTCCCCTATTTTGGAACCAAACAGGAGAAAGTAAAGTGTTTGGTCCCGAAGTGCTACAAGAAGCCGAGGCAAAGGTGAGGGAGATTCGCAACAACTTGAGGATAGCACAGACACGCCAGAAGAGTTATGCTGATGTACGAAGAAGAGAGCTCGTTTTCAACGTGGGAGACTATGTTTATCTCAAGGTGTCCCCTATCAGAGGACTTCGTCGGTTCAAGGTGAAAGGGAAGTTGTCACCTCGATACATCGGACCCTTTCAAGTTTTGGAAAGAAAAGGCGAAGTGGCGTACCAACTAGAGTTGCCGGTTCATCTGTCGGACGTGCACGATGTGTTCCATGTGTCGCAACTCAAGAAATGTCTGAGGACGCCTGAGGAGGTGTTACCCATGAATGAAGTGGATGTAGCTGAGGATTTGTCTTATGCCGAGCAACCATACAAGATTTTGGAGACAATGGAACGACTCACCAGAAATAAGAGAATCAGGATGTGCAAGGTGCAGTGGAAGCATCACTCAGAAGAGGAAGCCACCTGGGAACGGGAAGATGAGCTTAAGGCACAATTTCCGGAATTATTTTCTTAGAAACACCAATCTCGAGGGCGAGATTTCTTTTAAGGGGGGTAGAGCTGTAACACCCCAAATTTTTTAGTCAAGACTCAAATTTTGATTTAGAACCATAAACCATGTTCAGAGGGGAATTTAGAAATTTTTGGACGTGTTGCATGTTTTGCAAAAATTCAAATTCAAACTGGAATTCAAATTAGACTCAAAACAGAAAAGAAATGGAAAAAGAAAAAGGAAAACCGAAAAAAAACTGGCCAGTGGGCCGAAACCCCAGCCGGCCCAGCAAACCCCGCGCAGCCCGCCCCCGCGCGCGCCGCGCTGCCCCTCGCTGACATGTGGGACCCGCCTGTCATCCCTAACCCCGCGACCCCGGACTCCTCCCCGCGCGCGCGCGATCGCAACCGATCTGGAAACCGCGTTCCGCAGCCGAATTCTGGAACCTGAGGACTCTAACTCGATCACAACAGAACCACCGCCCTCCCCCGGCTATAAAAGCAACCGATCCGATCAGTTTTTCGCACGCGATCGCCGATTTTCACTCCGGTGAGCACCGAGACTTCGCCGGTGAATTCTGGCCGATCTAAGCTCGGAAACTCTGATCTAACTCGTTAGTCTTGATCCACCGCCTCCGGGGAACTTTGCAGGTGCAGAAAACCCGAAGATATACGGTGCAAATCCAGCTCCGACGAGCTTCGCCGTGGTTTTGCCTCGGACCTCGCCGCAGAGCACTTTCCAGGACCCCCGAGCTCGAGAAAACCCCCGAGGTGAGATCCCTGACCTCCCCTCTACCGATCTAGGCCATAAGATCACAGTTCTAGGCAGAATTCTCGAGGATCCGAAAGTTTCCGGCGAGATCGCCGCTTCCCGCCGCCGTGCGCCGCCGGCAGCGCCGCCCGCGCTCGATCAGAGCGACGTGGCCGCTTGTGCGCCGTTTATTTTAAATCGCACGGTAGACTTTAAAACCCCGCGTACCGGTTCAATGTTATAATCTCAGCCGTCGGTTTGAAATCAGACGGTCCACGTCAGCCCCGCGTTATAAAGACTGGAATTCTTACGTGCTACCCCCTGGGGTTCTCTAGAATTGAGAGCTAGCCCCGGAAACTTCAGATCTAGCCCCTGGAACTCCAGAAAATCATGTAAATTCATTTAAAAATCAGTTTTAGCCCCTGGACTTATTAGAAATTAGGAAAAACACCTCTGACAAGTGTAGCTAGACCCCTGGAAATTATGAAAATAATATTATAGACCCTGTAATGAGGTGAATTCATTATTTTAGCTCTGTTTAGTATTTAATTTAGAAAATTGAATATGTAACTAGTGTTTAAATATTAAAAAGGGGGACAAACATAATTGTCAAATTTATTAAAAACTTTCTCAGTACTTAGAAAACTTTGGAGTGATATAAAAATATATTTTTAGGCTGAAATAAATCTGTTTCATCTATTATTCACATTTATTAGTATATGGACACATTTTTAAGTAAAGAATAGTTAAAGAAAAATAGGGAAAATAATTATGAAATAGTATACATCAGAAGCTAAGGTCAAAATATGATCTTAAATTATTTAGGACCAGAACCTAATCTGTTTAGGTAGTGTGTATTACTAATTTAATAATAAAATGCACAATTATACATAAGAAGATAAATCTGGAAATATAGAAACTAGTAAATGATAAATGGAGTTTCTAAAGTACAAAGAATTCAGTTTAGGGTTGATAGAAATAATGAAGGCACATATGGAGAAGAAAAATACTTTTCATACATACTTGGTAGTTTAATATATAAGGAATTTATTTAAAACTGAAACACACATATATATACATATATGTATATATATATAGTATGTGAGTATAAATATGAACACCAAAGTAGGAATCATACACATATAAATAAAAGTGTATGCAAGCCCCAAATCAACACACATAAAGTAACCACAACACATATAATGGTAAAGAACTTTCATAAATATGAATGTGTGGTTTGTATGAAGTGGAAGTGTGAACTATGTCTTATGATTGTTGTTTTTCTTTTGCTATGTGTGATGGTATGAAGTAGAACCTGCTCAAGAACAAGTTATTCAATTCCAAGACCAAGACTACCCATTTCAAGAGCAGCAAGAAGGAGGCAAGTGTCCTTGACCACTTTGATCCTATGCTAGGATGTGTAGATAGAATTATTTGCATTGTCAAATGAAATATGAAACCCATGCTAGGAAAGTTTCCCTAGAATTGCATTACCTTGTTTCCTTGTAGCTTGGGTTGGGATTTATTTTACCATGTCATTTATTTCCATGCATATGCTTAGCCATGCTTAGAATGGGGTATTTGGGACATGAAATCATCAGTTTATATTACCATACTCTTGAATGAGATATTGTGAGTTATGTAGAGGTAGGGATCAAGGCAAGTTGGATGTTTTGGTTGTGTGCTGGGTGCACGAGACTTGGGTTTGTGTTTAGTACTTGCCTGGATCCTAAGGACCGGTTCATGGAGCATGTAACCCGGCTTTACAGTGCCAACCACATGCTGAGATGGGGCAGCTTGGCCAATTAATTAGGTGTATCCCCGGCGTAGTATGGGTGTGTTGGATGGTGCGGGGAGTGGGTGTCAGCTGGACTACCATATGAACCGCAAGGCTCAAGAGGGGGCCACTGCAGCGGGGTTGGAGCCTCTTGTATGCTGTTAGGGGTGAAACCTCAGTGGGCCCACGCTCGTCGGGAATCCCTTTGTAAAGGCTTCGTAGTGATCTCTTGGCCACACACCTGGGAAGTGTGAATGTGGTTCGTAGCCACTGGCATAATGGAGGTTCTTTTAGTCCACCCGGCAACGGGGGATGAAATCACTACTTGTGGGTACAGTGGTACAAACTCTGCAGAGTTAAAAACTGTCTTGACAGCCGTGCTCACGGTTAAGAGCGGCCTGGACTTATTCATGATTAGAGAATTGATGGTTTTGGAAGTTAAGCGGGGAGCTTAACATTGGAAATGATGATTATGGTTATTGGTTTATGATGATGGGATGGGAGATTTGGATCATTTCACCTGTGTAGTAATGTAGGTGCTTAATAAGCTAAGGTGATAGGTATTAATTGCGTAGTGCTTTAACCATGAGTTCAACCTCTCCTTGTTCTAGCCATGCATGATATAATTTTCCCACACTTGCTGAGTACCATTGGTACTCAACCTTGCATATTTGTTGGTTTATATTGCTGCTCAGGTCAAGATAATGAGGTGGTGTATAATGACCAAGACTTTGGACCTGAAGAAGGTTTTTAGGTTAATGAAGACCCCCGGGCAACACCTGTGATGGAGCCCTAAAGAATAATATTCCGCTGCTAGTTTATTTACTTGTGATGAACTTATTATTGTCCATCGAGACATTTATTATGTAAGACTTATTTATATTCGACACCTGGCTTGTAATAAATGATGCTTCACTATTTGTCATCACATGTATGAGAAAATGATCCTGGCATACATGTGATATTCACTTGGTTGTTTCTTCGGAAAAACCGGGTGTGACAGTCAATTATTTATTGACGACGGTACTCGTTCAGCTGTCGTCAATAACTGTGTTATTGACGACGGTGCTAGGTCACCGTCGTCAATAACTCCTCGGGTGGGCCCGAATTAAGTTAAACACGACGGGCGCCGTCGTCAATTATTTATTGATGACGGTGCTCGTCTGGCCGTCGTCAATAACAGTGTTATTGACGACGGCTAGACAAAGCCGTCGTCAATAAAATTAAAGACGACGGCCCCGTCGACAATAAATTTGGCCGTCGTCAATGATCATTTTTCCTGTAGTGTAAGATCAGGGTGCCATCAGATTGAGATACGGGCTGAGGATATTCCGAAGACAGCTTTTTGACAAGGTACAGGCTTTATGAGTACCTTGCATGTTCCTTGGTCTCACCAACGCTCCAGCTCAGTCCAGGTACTTCACGAACTCGGAGTTCATGCCGGAGCTGGACAAGTTTGTCGTGGTCTTCATCGACGACCTACTGGTTTATTCCAAGTCGGAGGAAGAACACGAGAAGCACATGTGTATAGTCTTGCAAAGGCTGCGGGATCAAAAGCTTATGCGAAATTCAGCAAGTGCGAATCCTAGATATAGCAAGTACTTTTTCTTGGGCACATTATATCAGTGAAGGGCATCGCTGTAGACCCGAATAAGGTCGCACAAGTGCTACATTGGAAGTCCCCGAGGTTTATTCACGAGGTACGGAGTTTCCTCAGACTCACGGGATATTATCAGAGGTTCATTCTAAACTTCTCGAAGATTGCCAAGCTTATGACAGAGCTGCTGAATAAGGCTACCAAATATGTTTGGAGTCCAACATGTGAAGCAGCGTTCAAGGCTTTAGTGAAGTACCTAACATCAGCACCGGTTTTGGCGCAGCGAGACACAACAAAACCGTTCGATATATACTGCAATGCATCCGGCACTGGGCTCGGATGTGTGCTGATGCAAGACCGGAGGGTGGTCGTGTATGGATCACGGCAGCTCAGAACCATAAGCAAAATTACCCAACTGAAGACCTAGAGCTCGCTGCCGTAGTACTCGCACTCAAGATGTGGAGGCAGTACCTACTTGGTAACCTCGTACTATTACATATACCGACCACAAGAGCCTCAAGTACATATTCACTCAAAAGGAGTGGAACATGAGGCAGCAAATATGGTTGGAGTTGATAAAGGATTACGAAATAGAGATCCATTATCACCCTGGCAAGGCTAACATGGTGGCGAATGCGTGAGTTGCAAGTCACACTTTCATAATCTAACCATCACCCCGTTGGAAGAGAGCGAGCCACCATTACGTGTGGTTCCCATAGAGCTCTCTACAATTTAGCTTTTATCCCCACCATCCATGAAGAAAGGGTGGCATCCCAGAAACATGACAAGGGCATGTCACATTTGCGGAGACGTATAGACAGTTGGGAGCTGAAATGTTTCCGGAAAGACAGAGACAACGCCCTATGGTTCAAGGACCGGATTTTCGTACCCCTTAACCAGGAATTTAGGAAGAAAATTTTTGGACAGGGTTCACTTGTCAAAGTTTTTGTTCACCCCGATTCATCGGTCCATTCCAGGTTTTCGTAAAGATGTGGATCAGTTGCACACCAGCTAGAATTACCAGCGATATTCACCGGTGTGTACGACATCTTCCACATTTCTCAGCTGAGGAAGTGCTTCAAGTGTTTAACCACCATTCAGCTGAGGAATATCGAGGAACTGAAACCAGATCTCACACATCAGGAGGAACTGGTTCAGATCATCGACGTAAAGGGCCGAACCACGCGCGACCGTACGTTGTGGTTCTGTAAAGTTTCATGCAATAGTCATTCCAAGGATGAAGCGACATGGGAGAGAAAAGGATTTCTTCACCCCCAATTATCCCGACTTTTGACGTCACGCATCCTATAAGTTTTCCATCATCCTCTCTCTCATTTCTACCTTATAATCTTGGGACGAGATTCTTTTAAGGGGGAGGAGTGTAAAGGTCCCAAAATTTTGAATACAAAGGGCCTGAAGTTTTAATATCATTTGGTTTCAAGTTATGAAAATTTAGACTTGTTTAAATTTTTCCACATGTGATGACACACATGAGTGTCCCAACACTCTAGCCTAGGATCAATTGATTGTTGGGGGACAAAGTTATTTCAAAACCCATGTGTAAGCTCTCATGTGCAAGGGGAAATGGAATTCATATTTTTAAACTAAAATTTCAAATGAGGGCAACAATAGGAATGCAAACTGTTGTGATCAAAACCTCATATGCAGCAGCAGAACCAAAGATCAGGTTTCATATTTGAATTCTTTAGGTCCTATTTAGGGGGTAGGCAAAGTCTTATGAATTTTGGAAGATATTTGCTACCCATTTTTCCAAATAGACCTAAATGTACAATGAATTCAAATACATACTTGAACTTGGATGAATTGTGCCCAATTATCCAAAGGCAGTTCAGTTTTCAACTACACACAATTGAATTTCATCATTTGCAAACTGTGGAGATATTTAAGGAGAGTTTGATTTCAACTTACAAAACAAAGTTAAGGCATAGGAATTGCTTGATCATGTGTCACATGAAATAATGAACCCCAAAATGGTCATGTGAGAAAGTTAAAAATCTTCTTTATCCCATGCTTAACACAGGTTCACATGAGGAAAGAAATTCACTCCACCAATCTCATTCATGTGCACATCCTTTGTGAGTAGAAGATGAGGGAGATTTAAACATAAATTTGAATTGCTTAAAAGGATTCATGATCAGATTTCCTAAATGCATTTGAGTGAATTCACCAATGCATTCCCCAAGTATTCAAGAGTTTAAGTTCCAAGTTTGGAGAATTTTGGAGCTCATCTACCATTTATTCGAAGAAAAATTTGTGAGCACATTCAAATTCAAATTTGAATTTGGAAACTGAACCAAATGTGCTCAATTTTGAAATCAGATTTCATATTCAAATTCATCACATTATGTTTGGCCAATCCTCCAAATTTTGTAAGATTTGGACAACATTTGTGTGGGAATCCCAAAGCACAGTGGGGAAATCAAATGAGAGGGGCTGGACCCACATGTCAGTGGCTCTGTGCAGTGTACTGCCTCTGTTTTCCCCAGACGCGCGGGCGCTCGACAGCAGCTGCTCGATCTCGCTCGGTGGCTCACCAGCTCCTGCTCTTCCGAGGCTCGCGTCGCCCTTATCTCTCGCACGGTAGAACAACCGAAGTTCTTCTGCTCCCTCATCGCTCAGCTCTCGGTGTCTCCCACGTAACAGCCGGCGCCGCTCTGCTTCTCTCAATCCTACACAGCCACCCGAGTACCTGATGCTTGAGGTCTCCACAGAAAATATCATCGCATACTCATGCTCTAGCTGGCTAGCACCTTTCCTCTGCTGTCCCAAGCTCACCGGCACCTAGAAACAGAAACGTCTCTGCTGCTCCCGAGTTGAAACTGAAGTAAACTGAACTGGTCACCGTGGGCAGCCCAAACCAGGAGTGACCACGCCCAAGCAAGCCACCCCATCGGTGCACCTACAAGTCTACTTGCTCGCCTCCGAAGATCAGCCCTAGCCATTCATCACAGAGGGAGAATTTCAGGATTTTTTCCCGGGCGGCAGAAACTGACCTTGAGTTAAGGAATTGCAAAATTCGTCCTCAAATCGTGTTTGTTGTGTTTCAACCTTCACACACAGGATCTTAACTTCCTAGCACACCTCCTCCATCAATTTTAGACCAGGAAATTGAGTGTAGAGCGAGGAATCCGAGTTCTTTTCGAGAGTATACCGCTGGACCATATCGGGCGCACGGTGCCGATAGGTTTGGAGCGCTCCCCAGCTTGTTTAGATCTCATGTTGGTCTTCTACATGATCCCCTGGTGCTTTAGAGCCCAAGAACCTACCATTTGGTGGAGAATTCACCGTGCACGACCACGCCAGAGCCCTAGGGTTTGCTGTTGCCGATGCGCCCTATTTTCCGGCGAGTTTCAGCCACCCGCGACCTCACCAACAGGTTCAGCGTGGGGGAGAGATGGGGGGGCGGCTAGCAGGGGCACTGCAGGTGGCCAGGAAGGTCCTTTCCTGCGACCCTCACTGGAGGTAGCCACCACTGCCCTGTTTGGTGCAAGGCTGAAGGTTAGGGATGATAGGTGGGACCCACGGGCAGGTTTTAAACATTTTCAGAATTTCCCATTTTAGTTCAAATTTTGGAGAGCCATAACTTTGTGTATGAATGTCCAAAAATTGTGAAAAAAAATTTTGTTGTATTCTGGCCAAAGAGTACTATCCAGGGGTGCAGCCCAATATTTATTAAAATCAATGGATTTGTCTCATTAATTTATATAAAGGAAATATTGTAGGATTTTTTCCAGGAGTTCTGTGTATAGGAAAATTCCCAAATTTGGGAAGGAGATTCTTCCATAAAAACTTGAACTCCAGTAAATATTTCAGAGGCATTAGATCTCATTTGCTTGTCCAAATGTGGTTTTAATTCCTTATGTCTCTGAAAATTGGAAAAATAGAACAGAGTTCATTTTCAGATTTTCCCCAATTCTTGTAAAGATCATATCTTTGTGTAGGAACCTCCAAATTAAGTGATTCAAATTGGGTTAGATTCAGATTGAAAGACTCTATCCAAATATGTAACCCAATTTGTATGAAAGTCAATAACTAATTCTGGAAAATTCTTTGAACCTTATCAGTAAAAGAATTTCAGAGGGAGTTTACTTTATCCAAAAATCCTCAAATTTTGCCAGAATAATCATTAGGATGTTATTGAACTCCTGTAAAAACTTTAGCTCATTTGGAGTTAAATTGTGTGGGAGAATTCAGATTTCAATGTACTGCATTCAAATGAATACAGAGACTTTTCAGAAATTGTCCCAGAGTTGGAAAAATCATTTCAGGGCAATTCTTAGCTCCAAAAATATTAAGAAAATTCATGCAGACTATATGAACTATGATTGAAATTGTAGTTCACTAAGTTGGGCATGAACATGTGATTTAATTTAGATTTAATTTCTTTTTGCTTAATTTCTTAGGGAATTGTTCTGAATAAAAGACTCAATGAAAAATGTTTATTTTTGGTCCAGAACAAACTTTCAGCTCAAATTGAGCCTTGGATCTTCCTGTCCTTGTTCTCCAATCTTAGGTATATGAGAAAACCATAGGGATTAGTGGGGAAATTATGGGAGACCCAATTTCCTTCCACTTTAGCTGCAAGTTGGCAAGCTAAGTCCCTGTGTAGTGTATGACTTACTGTAAAAATTTCAAAGTCATTGGAGATCAGGATCTTTAGTTATATCCAACTCATTGGAGCTCATCTTATAGGTCATTAGAAACTTAGCTAGAGATGTAATGAAACATCTAAGGTAGATTTAGTTCCTTTGAGTTCTTTGCACAACAGAGGCAACAAATCTTCCTAGGATCTCCACACAGCCTCTGTTCTTAAGAAGTTTTAATCTCTAAAGTCTTTAAATTGCATTATAAAAGATTATGCATATACATGTCGATAGGGTTCACAACGAAGGACTTCGACGGAGTCATCCCTTGACGTGTGGATCAGTTGAGGAAATTCAGAAAGATCAAGGGATCAAAGCTCACAAACTTCTACTATATACTACTACCCTGCAGAACAGGCAAGCTCCGGTTTGCATTAACAAACTTTTACTGTTTTGAGAACTTAATTTAAACACCCACTTAATTCTTGCATTAGAGTCTTGTTTGAAACCCAATTGCATAGCCATGAAAACCCTGGGTTGGTATTAGGTTTGAAAACCTCGATAGCTACTGCAATGCTAAGATAGTTTAGGATTTGGTACAAGTCGAGTAGTTGGAACTACTCACGAGAATAGGCTAGAGGCACATTGCTCGGGTAAAGATAGCAAATGAAACACGTGGCAAGAAAAATGAGACCGAGCGGAGAGTAAGGGCAGCAGGACTTTGGGGCCTGGGTGCCATAGCTCCACTAGTGTCGATTGAGGACCGAGCCGTGTGCGGGCCTGTTGAACAAACTAGAACAGTACCGAAGACCTACCGGCTATATGGGAACCGGGAAACCGATGTAACTCTGGTAGATGGGTATTGAGGCATTGCCTGTCGTTTAGAGGGTAGGTTGAGAGCTCGAGGTGTAAATCGGCTGGCGGCACTGCAGATGCGCGCGCAGAGACCTCTTGCTCGGGACGATAGGACTAGTTCAATATTTGGCTGACGGGTGAAAGGTGGTTGCGTACGACGTCCGTGATGCTTGCTGTAGGCAATATCGAATACGGGTGTGCGTGACGGGTTAGTCGTGTAACCCTGCAGGTGTAAATCGATTATAATCACCGTCCCTCGCGGTCAGTGAGTACCACTTGTTCACTGCACCGTGATGTAGAAAGAACAGGCTAGATACATGTTAAAATGTTGCTGATTGAAAGATGGACTTTGATTGTTAATGATTTGTTGTAGTTTAGAGCTAATTAAAGTTCCTTTCAGCCTTGGGCAAAGTACATGAGAGAAATGCGTTTCTTGTTTGATTGCGGCTCTCTCATGTGCCTTAGCGTGAGGTTCTCCACAACTTGCTGCTAAAACTTGAAAGTAAGGTTCAAATAAATAGGCGTGTCCTTTTTCAACTTACCTTCCTATTTCATGTTGCAATTCTAGCAAATAGAGATACATGTTTAGGTGAGACGTGTAAAGGTACCAAAAATATGAATACAAAGAAACACTTATTTGCAAAAGTTTGTTTCATATGTATGAAATTTGGGACTTGTTAAAACTTTTCCACATGTGATAACACACATGAGGGTTTTCTTCACACAAGTTCAAATGTTTATTTGGAAACTTGTAACCCAAGAGAGGTCAAAAACTAAGATGGGAAGTTCCCATGTGTGTGAGAAAAACTAAAGTCAGATTTGGAACAAACTTGTTCAAACTCAAAATTCAAATGAGAGCAACCCAATGGAATTCAAAACTGTTGTGCTGAAAATCTCATTTGCAGCAGTCAACTTTAAAATCAGATTTCATATTTGAATTCCTTGGGTTCAAATTAGGTGGTGTGCAAAGTTTCAAGATTAATGGAAATGATTTGCAACCCATTTTCCAAAATGGACTTTAAATAACAAAGAATTCAAATGCATATTTGAATTTGGATGAAACTTGTCCAATTATCCAAATGCCTCTCAGATTCAAATTCCCACAATTGAATTCCATCAATACTCAAACTTGGGAGATATTTTTGAAGAGATAAGGGGGACTGATTATGTGGGACCCACATGTCATTGAGGGGACTTTATATTGCAAAAGATCTTCAGTACACAGTCTGTATTTGTTTTCCTCCCACGTGAAGCAACTGCAGACCCGATCCTTCTCCGGGCGACACCGAGGGACAGCCGGCAGCCAGCTCCTGCTGAATTCCTTCACGCTGGAGAGCTGCTGGACGTCGGCAGCTACTGCCGCGCTCCCTCTCTCGCCTCTTTACCGAAGCCACGCCGCAGAGACCGCCGCTGAGCTCTAAACCGATCGCACACCGCCTAGCTCACGTGCGAGCCCCGGCTGATCGGACAAACGACACCACCATCGTCCCCACGACCTCCTCGAGCCATCACCCAGTGTGTTCGTGCCATCTACGCCGAGTTAACCCCGTTCCCGCGGCGGCCGTCACACAACGGCGACAACGTGCTCCTGTGGACAGCCTCCTTCAGAGCGTGTCACGACCGAGTGAGGCCTCCGTTGGACGCGCGAGTTCTCCCTGCAGCTTCCACCCGAAGCACAAAGCTTGTCTCTGCCTCTCGACGACGAATTTCGGAAATCTTCTCCGGCCAGGGAAAACTGACCCGCGGGTATGACTCTGCGAAATTCTTGATTTATCTATGATTAGACACCACGAAACTTCGCACACACAGGCTAGACATGTAGGCGCACCGGTTTGCTTTTGAAACCCCGCGTGAAACACACTGTGCACGATGTATTTCTGGTCTTTGCGACGGCGGCTATGGCAGGAAGGTGCGGGTGCATGGTGAACCCTAGCTTGAAGCCATTTCCGAGCCCATTTGTGACCATGCCTAGCTTTTGCTGACCACCACTAGTGCTGTAGAACCTTTCCAGGGAACTTTTGGCGGGCTAAAGCGTCGGGGCGACGTCGCCGGAATCCCCCAGAGCCGCTGCACCGGTGCGGGGTGGTTTAGGAACTTCGCCGGTCTGTAAAAGTCACACCATCGTGTTCCTCGGGTTAAAGTAGGGCCTGGCAGCGAGTAACAGCTCAGGATTTGGTCGGAGTGACGAGAACTGGCAAACTCCGGCGAGCCCGGCGGCGCTATCGCGCGGGAGCGCGAAGTTGAAGACGACCTCGCCGGTCCCGCCTGTCAGCGACTCGGGAGAGGGGGCTGGATATTCTGTGGCACGGGATCGGCTGTAACAGCGCGGGAAATAACCCTGTGACCCCGTGTGGCGCGCTGCCGGTAACTGACACGTGCCTCCTTGGTCCCACAGTCAGGTTTAAACATTTCTCGGATTTATTCAAATTCCTGATTTTTCCCCAAACTTTAAAAGAGCATAACTTTTGCTAAGAACCTCCAAATTTAGTGATTCAAATTGGGTTAGATTCAGATTGACAAACTCTATCCAAATATGCAACCCAATTTGTATGGAAGTCTTTAATTAATTCTATAAAATTCTTTAAAGCTTTTCAGCAAAAGAATTTTAGAGGGAGATTTGTTTATTCAAAAATCCCCAAATTTCGCCAGAAGATTCTCTAGGGTGTTCTTAGGAACCTGTAAAAGTTTCAGCTCATTTGGAGTTGATTTGGTCAGGATAATTCAGATTGTAAGTTACTGTGTTCAAATGAATACAGAAACATTTTCAGAGAATTTCTAAAACTTGTAAATTTAGTTTTGGGAAATTCTTAGCTCCAAATATCCTAGGAAACTTCATGCAAGCTCTATGAACTACAATTGAAATTGTGGTCCACTGATTTTGACATGAACATGGGTGTTACCTCAGAATTAATTCATCTTTGATTAAACACTTAGAGAATTGTTCTGAATAAACCACTCCATGAAAAGTGCTAAATTTTGGTCCAGAGGACCTTCTTGTGACAAGGAACTCACAGGAAAATTCTCAGCTCCATGGGAGCTCTGGATCACCACTGTCATGTGTAAAACCTTAAGGTGATCAACACTTAAGTGGGAGAAGCACTTAACATTTGATCATAATATTTAAACCCAACACAAACCACTAGCACCAGTGTCATTTTAAATTCTTAAACAGAGTTCCAGTTTTAAAAATGTCATTAGATCTTATTAGCAAAAGTTTTCATTTAAATACATATGCATGATCATATCGTGTAGCATATACGTGAAGAAGGTGAGAAGGACTTGAAGTGAAGATCAAGGAGGGAGGAAAACAAGTGATCAAGCTCCAGGTGATCGTAACTAACTGATTGTAACCTTAGTCACCTGCAAAACAGGCAAGCTCCGGTTTGCATTTGAACAGTTTTACAAGCATTTCCATTTTTAGAGATCATAGCTTTGCATCGTTGATTGCATTAAGTCTAGAGGATATTGAAAACCCCACTTGCATGACCAGAAATACCTAAGAGAGAAAGGGTAGAATAGCACCCCCTCGAGTGGATTTGGCTACGCTAAATGTTAGTAGGAAAGGTCCGGTAGAGGTCGAGTAGTTGGAAGCTACTCGCGAGTTTAGGGCTGGTTTACTCGGAACGGGCCCGAATTAGAAAAGATGATGAAAGTTCACACATAAGAAATGGAGACCGGGCAGGGAGGTTTAGATGCAGCAGGTTGCAGGCCGTGCGTGCATAGCCCTGCCTGTGTCGGTTAAGGCCCATCCGTGCTTGGCCCTGTTGGACAAGTTTGAGTTGTGTACCGGGCGCATACTGGCTATATGGGACCCAGGAAACCGATGTACCTTGGGAGATCCATAGTGGTACTTTTCCAACCGCCTTAGGCTTTCGGCGTCAGGGTAGCAGGAGGTAACTCGCTTAAGAACATACCACTGCGGGTATGTACCTTGAGGGAGCTTGCGTACTCGGGGCAGTTGGACTGCGTCCAATGTGGAAGATCTTGGGAAAGGTGACCGCGTACAACGTCAGTCGAGGTTGCTGCCGGCAACTCGGAGTACGGGTGTACGTGTCGTGTAGTCTGGGCGTGTACTGATTCGAATCACCGTCGCTCGCGGTCATATGAGCATACTTGCCCACTGCGTCTTGACGTAGTAACAACTGGAACTGGTTATCTTTGAACTTGATAAGGCTGTGCTGTAACTTGTATTGCAACCATGATTGAATTAGAGATAGGCGTATTAAACTCCACTTTCACTTTGTGCAAGGAGCATCGCAACAAAGCGTTTCTTGTTTGATTGTGGAGTTGCGATGCTTTTCGGCTCAAGGTCTGCATAATGAGGCTTAAAATCTGAAAGTTAAGGATCAACTGTAGGCGAGTCCTTTATGCAAATCTAGCTAACCCAATTGCAACCGTCGTGCATGTAGAGTTTCATGTTTAGGAGAGACGGATAAGTCTTGCTGAGCCAATGTGCTTACGCTTGCTATATAAGTGGTTTTGCAGGTTAACATCGATGCTAAGAAGAAGGTTGTCCGGTGAGACTCGGGGACTTCCGAGTCAGGTAACACATGGAGAACCCAGCCGCTGCTGTTGTCTTCGTGTTGCTAGCGAGAGGAGTCCGCGGACTGGACTTCATTTCGAGTGCTCTTAAGTACTCGACGTGAGTTTTTATAGACTTCCGCTGTAGCTATTTGAGGTAAACTATTTACAGAGAAAAAATTGTAAGCTTCCGCTATTGTTTTATGTAATACATTGTTCCTTGTATGTGTGCTATTGGGTGCCGCACAACACGGCACCACCCAATGCGATTCTCGCGCGAGTGGCCTCTCTCAGTTGGTAGGCCTGCGTCAGCTGGTATCAGAGCCGCATTGGTAATAGCGCACGGAATAAGGAAGGTACTACAACAAAAGTTTAGGTTACGGTGAGGATACGGTACTAGGCCCACATAAGGATTACTATTAGCTTAAATATGAAGGTGGCAAACTAACTTATTTGTTATGTCAGAAAATCGTGCATCTCGGGACGAGTTATGTCTTGGGGGTGCACGTAAGCGCTGTCCACCAGTGCGCACAATCTGAAGGGTGGAGCCCCACGGGTGGCAGGTAACCCGACCCGCTTTAATATCCTCTTTGACTCTTCATGTCGTTTGGGGTATTCGAGCAACATCTGTCCCGGGCATGCATGGTGCAATTTGGGAAACCCCGTCACGTGGTTAGTAACGTGAACACGTAGCTCAAGGCGTGTTTGGCTTGAGAACACCTGTGCGAGTGATGACGTACAGGTGTAAGAACTGTATGGATACCGGGTTCGGTGTGCAGCCGGACCTGACGATTGAGTGTGACTTATGCAGGATTAACCACGAAACCATAGTACGAATAGTACACGTTTGCGAGTGACCGTTTTAGTGCCACCTAATATACATTTATGCCGGTATAATCCGGTTAGGATTTATTTTTGGTGAGGCTACGTAGTACCGACATGCTTCTTAAGGTGCATCGACGCCGTACTAAACATAATAACCCCTTTCCTTTGAAGAAATGACTCATGAACTAACTTTCAAATAAAAATGGAAGTTTGAAACAAATATTAGTTACTGAACTATTATTTTGAGCTAAGATTCAAATGAGAGGGACACTAGGCTTCAAAGATTTTAAAACAGAGTGCTCGGTTCTCGGCAGAAATTCTTGCTGGACTTTAACATAGCATAACTCTGAGGTGTATGATACAGTTCTGGACCCAATAAAGGTGTATGATACAGTTCTGGAAAGATTTTCAAGTGATCTACAACTTATTTGTAGAGCTCCAGAGCAAAATCACACGCTAAATGGGTAGAAAGTTCAGAGGAAGATAAACTGTCCAGAATCAGGATAGCAGCAAAACCTCTCTGGACCTTTTTTTTAAGCCACAACTTTCTTTAGAAAAACCCTTAAGAAGCCTATGATACACCATTGGAAACGTTGTGAAAGGTGCAACATTGTTGTAGTTCAAAGTATGTTCAGTTTCTTATTGTATTTGCATATACAACTGTGATAAAATCAGCCACATATAAAGGAGTTGCTGTCAAATTTTATCCAGGAATTCTGTCAACTTTGGAAAATCATAGCTTTTAATCCAGAGATGATCTGAAGGCATATGAGCACTAGTTGGAAAGATACTGAAGTTATATTTAACTTTGGTATTCGACTTGAGTTATGGAAATGCCCTTAACTAGATCAAAATCTGGAGATAGTGCATAAAGGTCTGTTCTGTACAGATGGACTGGATAGCTATGCCTACTAAGGAGATGTGTAAACATGAATTTGTTACTGCTTTCATAAAGTTTTGACATATTCATGTTTTCATTAGTCTCACATACTGCTGACTTCTTGTTTAACTCTTCTCAACTATATTTTGCAGTATGGTTCGTACTCGCTCTAGGAGTAGGGCCGGGAGTTCTCGCCGAGGCGGTGATGCTTTCATTCCACCGTCAGAACCACCATCCATGGGGTGGATGGACCTTATGACTCGAGTTGTCGAGTCTAATCAAGAGAACGCTAGGCTACTCCATGAAGCAACACAAGAACACACACGCTTACTCCAAGCTTTGGTACAGCAAGGCGTACTCCAGAATACACAACAAGCCGTTCCATCTCGGGACGCTTATCTGAATTTCTTGGCGACTCAACCGCCTATCTTTACTGAAGCCACTGAACCTGTGGAAGCAGATCAATGGCTTCGTGTCATGGAGTCAAAATTCAGAGTGTTCGAGTGTGATGAATACCAGAAGACAAAGTTTGCCGCTCAGCAACTCCATGGAGCCGCCGGAAACTGGTGGGTTGAACATCTTGCCACCATTTCGGAGGACCATCAAGTAGCATGGAGTGAATTTTGTGAAGCCGTTCGTACTCGTTACATACCACTAGGTATTGTCAAGGCAAAGCGGGAGAAATTTTTGGGCTTGAAGCAAGGGGACATGAGTGTCCTCAAGTATATCATAAGGTTTAATCTTTTGGCCCAATATGCTCCCGAATATGTGGCGAAAGAAGAGGCACGGTGTGACCTATTCTTCCATGGCCTGAATGCCATATTACAGGATAAGTTGGCCGCACACAATAACGGCAGTTACACCGACATGGTCGATGCGGCTTCCATTCAGGAGAAAGTGACACTTGAGTGGCAAGCGGAGAAGAGAAAGATGAGTGAGATCGAGCAGGCTAGCACAAGTTATGTGCCTCAAAAGTACCGTTTGGTGTATCAAGCGCCACCTGGTGAAAGATGGAGGCCACCTGTACGATCAACCCCTCAGAGGTTGATTGCTGGTCAAGTTCTACAACTTGCACCACCTCCACAGCAGCAGCATCAGACGGTGGTATGTGCTCCATCGCTGCAGCCATTTGTACCTAGCAGTCCACCGCAAGTCAACGAAGAACCGGAGAGACATCCGTGTTTTACTTGTGGGCGCATGGGCCATTATTCTAGGCAATGTCCGGAGTGAATTCGAGGCTACGGGTCATCATATTTTCAACAATACGACCCGTATCTCAATCTGCAGACATGAGGGCAGATAAGGGGCAACATTCACTATACTGTGATTGATGATGTTCCAGAATGAGAAGCCGCTCTAGCAGGGATCTTTTCTCTGAATCAGCTACCGGTTTTGATTCTCTTTGATTCCGGTGCCACACACAATTTCATTAGCCAATCTTTCATGGCTCAACATCAGCTCCAAACAGTTTATACAAAAAGGAAATACCTCATATCTTCGCCCAGGGGCAGCAGTACCGCAAGCGAGGTTGTTCCCCGAGCTCCTCTTTGTTTGGGGGGTAGAATATGCCCTACCACTCTCATTCTTCTTGATTTCAGAAGATCGACATCATTTTGGGGATGTCATGGTTGAATTGCCACCAGGCGGTTCTTAACATCAGCTCTAGGACCGTTGAGCTCAACTCCCCACAGCACGGTCTTCACATATTAATTCTGGGCGCCAGACGGCAACAGATTGCAACAGTGAACCACACGGAAGCTGTTAAGATAGAGGACATTCCGGTGGTACGTGAGTATCCGGATGTGTTTCCCGAAGATTTACCGGGCATGCCACCCGAACGAGACGTTGAGTTCAAGATTCAACTCATACCGGGAACAACACCGATATCACGAAGGCCGTACAAGATGGCACCCAATGAACTGGCAGAATTGAAGACACAGCTGAATGACCTAATGAGCAAGGGCTTTATACAACAGAGTTCGTCACCTTGGGGTTGTTCAGCGTTGTTTGTCAAAAAGAAGGACAAAACACTACGGCTTTGTGTTGATTATCGTCCTTTGAACGCCGTTACCATCAAGAACAAGTATCCACAACCTCGCATTGATATGCTCTTCGATCAATTAGTGGGTGCGAAGGTATTTTCGAAGATGGATCTTCGGTCCGGATATCACGAGATTAAAATCTGGGCAGAAGATATTCCAAAGACGGCATTCTCAACGAGATACGGGCTGTATGAGTATCTCGTTATGTCTTTTGGTTTGACCAACGCCCCGGCACACTTTATGTATCTAATGAATTCAGTGTTCATGCCGGAGTTGGATAAATTCGTCGTTGTCTTCATCGACGATATTTTAGTGTACTCCAAGTCAGAGGAAGAACATGCTGAACATCTGCATATTGTGCTACAAAGATTGCGAGACCATCAGCTCTATGCAAAATTCAGCAAGTGTGAATTCTGGATTAATCAAGTACCTTTTCTCGGACACATCATTTCAGCGGAGGGCATCGCTGTAGATCCGAGTAAGATTATCCAAGTACAGAAATGGGAGTCACCAAAGTCAGTGCATGAAATCCGAAGCTTCCTCGGTTTAGCGTGTTATTACCGGAGGTTCATTCCGGGTTTCTCCAAGATCGCTAAACCGATGACAGAGTTATTAAAGAAGAATACCAGATTTGTATGGGGTGCTGCGTGTGAACAAGCTTTCAAGACCCTAGTGAAGCATCTCACAACAGCCCCAGTTCTTGCTCAGCCGGATACGACGAAGCCATTCGAAGTATATTGCGATGCATCTGGCATCGGTCTTGGCTGCGTGCTGGTGCAAGAAAGACGAGTGGTCTCTTATGGATCTCGTCAACTCAGAAATCACGAGAAGCATTATCCAACTCATGATCTTGAGTTAGCTGCCGTGGTCCTTGCTTTGAAGATGTGGAGGCATTACTTGCTCGGAAATCTTGTACACCTCTACACCGACCACAAGAGCTTGAAGTACATCTTCACTCAGAAAGAATTGAACATGAGGCAACGAAGATGGCTAGAGCTCATTAAGGACTATGAACTGGAGATTCATTATCATCCAGGAAAGGCGAATGTGGTCGCCGATGCGCTCAGTCGTAAGGCGCATATCCATCACCTAAGTATCGCTGAAATGGATGATGACGAACCAATCCTCCGTGTTATCCCATATGGAGCTCTCTATAATCTCGCTTTTATTCCTACCATCCGAGAGGAGATCATTGAGGCTCAACGAAAAGACAAGGGTATGTCTCACATACGGCGAAGATTAGACAATGGAGAAATGAAGTGCTTCCGGAAGGACGATGAGGGTACTTTGTTGTTTAACGATCGGATTGTAGTACCCCGGGATATGGAACTACAGAAGAAAATTTTGGATGAAGCTCATTTGTCCAAGTTTTCCATTCATCCGGGCATTAATAAAATGTACCAAGACCTCCTGAAGAAGTCTTGGTGGACACGTGTGAAACGTGAAGTTCAAAGTACGTTTCAGAGTGTGATACGTGTCGAAGAGTCAAGGCCGACCACATGAAGAAGTCACGTCTGTTGCAGCCACTACAAGTACCGGCATGGAAGTGGGAAGACTTGAGTATGGACTTCATCGTCGGGTTGCCGATGACCTCCCACAACCATGATTTAATTTGGGTAATCGTGGACCGGTTAACCAAATCAGCACATTTCATCCCTGTGCATACTAGGTAGCTGTAACACCCCAAAACTGTTAAGACGAGAATTTAAAAATTTTTGGACGTATTGCATGTGGTGCAGAAATTTAAATTCAAATTGGAATTCAAATTAAACTCAAAACAGAAAAGAAAAAGAAAAAGAAAAAAACAAACCTCCCCGGCCAGTGGGCCGAAACCCACCAGCCGGCCCACCTCACCCCCGCCCAGCCCGCAGCCGCGCGCCCGCTTCCCTCTCACTGACATGCGGGGCCCGGCTGTCATCCCCGACCTCCCGCTCGCGCCGACCCCGGACTCTTCCGTGCGCACTATCGTAACCAACCCGGATTTCCGCGTCCCTCAGCCCAACTCTCGGTCCCAGAAGACTCAAACTCGATCTAAACAAACCCGCCGCCCTCCCCCGGCTATATAAACACCGGCATCTTCCCGATTTTCACCCACGATCAGCCGTTTTTCCATCCGGTGAGAACCCGAGTTTCTCCGGCCAATTTCGCTCGATCTTCGCTCGGGATTACTGATCTAACGCGCTGATCTTGCTCCACCGCCTCCGGGGAATCACGCAGGTGCAGAAAACTCGGTGGTTTGCGCTTCAAACACAGCGCCGACGAGCCTCGCCGTGAATTCACCTCGGACCTCGTCGCCGAGCGCCTTCCAGGACCTCCGAGCTCAAGAAAACCACCGAGGTGAGATCCCCGACCTCCCCTCTACCGATCTATGCCATGAAATCCCAGTTTTAGGAAGAATTGACAAAGATCCGAAGTTTTCCGGCGAGATCGCCGCCTTCCGCCGCCGCGCGCCACCGGGCAGCGCCGCCCACGCTCGATCAGAGCGACGTGGCCGCTTGTGCGCCGTCTATTTTAAATCGCACGGTAGAATTTAAATCCTCGCGTACCGGTTCGACGTTATAATCTCAGCCGTCTGTGTTAAATCGGACGGTCCACGTCAGCCCCGCGTTATAAAGGCCGGGATTCTTACGCGCTACCCCCTGGGTATCTCGGAAAATACGAGATAGCCCCGGAAACTTCTGATCTAGCCCCTGGAACTTCAGAAATTCATGTAAATTCAATTAAAAATGAGTTTTAGCCCCTGGACTTAATAAAAATTAGGAAAACCCCTCTGTTATGTGTAGATAGACCCCTGGAAATTTATGAAATAATATAATAGACCCTGTAGTGGGGTCAGTTTACTTTTTAAGCTTATATAATATTAAATTTAGGAATTTGAATATGTAATTAAGATTTAAATTTAAAAGGGTGAGGCACACACATTGTAAATTCAAGTTTAAACTCCACTAACAATTGGAAAACTATAGAATGAGCTAAAAATAAATTTTAGGCTGAGATGAAATCTGTTTGGGTGTGTTCATGTTTATTTGATCTAGAAACACATTTTAGGCTAGAAAATAATTCTGAAAATTTGTAAAATAAATGTAAAATAGTTCACATCAGAGGCGAAGTTCAAACATATATTATTTACTATTTTAGATCAGAACCTATTCTGTTTAGATGATGTGTCTTACTATTTTCATAATAAAGTTTACAATTAGGTACACAAAATAAATCTTAAAATATAGGAAAATAGGTATGCATAACTAGAAAATTATAAATGAAATCTTCAAAACCCAAAGATTTCAGTTTAGGATTTGGTAGAAGATCTGAAAACCCATTTGGAGTAGGAAAATACCTTCCATGCATACTTGGTAGCTAAGATGTGTATTAATTGAATATAAGGAATTTGTTTAAATTGGAAATTCATATATAGTGTACAAATATAAATCTGAATACAAAAGTTAGAAATCATATGCACATGTTTAAAAGTGCATGTAAGCCCAAAATCAACACACATAGAGTAACCACAACACATAGAAATGTGAATGACTTTCATAAATGAATGTGTGGTTTGTATGAAGTGAAAGTGTGAACTATATCTTATGGATTGTTGTTTTCTTTTGCTATGTGTGATGGTATGAGCAGAACCTGCTCCAGAGCAAGTTCTACCTTTCCAAGATCAGGACTATCCATTCCCAGAGCAGCAGGAAGAAGGCAAGTGTCCTTGACCACTTTGATCCTATGCTAGGATGTGTAGATAGAATTATTTGCATTGTCAATTAAAATATGAAACCCATGCTAGGAAGTTTCCCTAGAATTGCATTATCTTGTTTCCTTGTAGCTTGGGTTGGGATTTGTTTCATTATGTCATTCATTCGTATTACTTATGCTTAGCCATGCTTAGAATGGGATAATTGGGATATGAGATCATCAAATTGTTTACCTTACTCTTGAATGAGATATTATGAGTTGTGTAGAGGTAGGGATCGAGGCAAGTTGGATGATTTGGTTGGTGCTGGGTGCACGAGACTCGGGTTTGTGTTTAGTACTTGCCTGGATCCTAAGGACCGGTTCATGGAGCATGTAACCTGACTTTACCGTGCCAACCACATGCTGAGATGGGACAGCTTGGCCAATTAATTAGGTGTATCCCCGGCGTAGTATGGGTGTGTTGGATGGTGCGGGGAGTGGGTGTCAGCTGGACTACCATATGAACCGCAAGGCTCAAGAGGGGGCCACTGCAGCGGGGTTGGAGCCTCTTGTATGCTGTTAGGGGTGAAACCTTAGTGGGCCCACGCTCGTTGGGAATCCCTTTGTAAAGGCTTCGTAGTGATCTCCTGGCTACACACTTGGGAAGTGTGAATGTGGTTCGTGGCCACTGGCATAATGGAGGTTCTTTTAGTCCACCCGGCAACGGGGGATGAAATCACTACATGTGGGTACAGTGGTGCAAACTCTGCAGAGTCAAAACTGTCATTACAGCCGTGCTCACGGTCAAGAGCGGCTTGGACTTATTAATAATTAGAGGATGGATGGCTTTGGAAGTTGAGGATGTTAAGCGGGGAGCTTAACATTGGAAATGATGTTATGGTTATTTGATTATGATGATGGGTTGGGAGATTGGGACCATTTCATCTATGTAGTAATGTAGGTGCTTAATAAGCTAAGGTGATAGGTATTAATTGCGTAGTGCTTTAACCATGAGTTCAACCTCTCCTTGTTCTAGCCATGCATGACATAACTTTCCCACACTTGCTGAGTACCATCGGTACTCAACCTTGCATATTTGTTGGTTTATATTGCTGCTCAGGTCAAGAAAATGATGTGGTAATTAATGATCAAGACTTCGGACCCGAAGAATTATTCTAGGTTCATGGAGTCCCCCGGGCAACGCCTGAGACGGAGCTCACAAGAATAATATTCCGCTGCTATTTTATTTACATGTCATGAACTTATTGTCGTCCATCGAGACATATGCTATGTAAGACTTATTTATATTCGACACCTGGCTTGTAATAAATGATGCTTCACTATTTGTCATCACATGTATGAGAAAATGATCCTGGCATGCATGTGATATTCACTCGGTTGTCTTCGGAGAAACCGGGTGTGACAGTACAACGCAAAGCAGTATGCGGAGCTGTACATAGCACGGATCTTGTGCTCACATGGAGTTCCCTGGACCATTGTGTCAGATAGAGGATCACTGTTCATAGCCCATTTCTAGGAGCAGCTACACGCATCCTTGGGGACAAAGTTGATTAGAAGCTCTGCGTATTACCCTCAAACCGATGGGCAAACTGAGAGGGTGAATCAAATACTGGAAGATATGCTAAGAGCATGTGTCATCCACCACTGTAAGAGCTGGGATGATCACTTACCATTGGCGGAGTTCTCGTAAAACAACGGATATCAGACGAGCATCAAAATGGAACCATATGAAGCTCTATAAGGCCGGAAGTGCCGTACACCATTGAATTGGTGCGAATCCGGTGAACGAGTAATGTTCGGGGTTTATCTTGTCAATGAAGCCGAAGAGAGAGTTTGGATAATACAAGAGAACCTCAACGATGCCCAATCTCGTCAAAAGATCTACACGGACCAGAGACGTCGACCGCTGCATTTCGATGTCGGAGAGCACGTGTATCTTCGTGTGTCCCCGATGAAAGGGATTAATCGATTCGGTGTCAAGGGGAAACTTGCTCCCTGATTCATCGATCCGTTTACTATCACGAAGAAGTGAGGAACTGTAGCCTACCGGCTGGAACTACCGGCAAGCCTTGCCGGTATTCACGACATATTTTTTCACGTGTCCCAGCTGCGGAAGTGTCTCAAGTTTACCGCTGCCATCCGTACCGAAGACATCGACGAGTTGAAGCCGGATCTCACCTATGTCGAATAACTTGTACAGATTATCGACGAAAAGTCCCGGACCACCAGGAACCGGACTTTGAAATTTTACAAAGTCCTGTGGAGTAATCATACCCCGGAAGAGGCGACGTGGGAGACCGAAGATTACATCCACAAGAACTGTCCGGAGCTTTTGTCATAAACTTGTAATTACCTCCCGTCTCGTTCTTCTTTTGAATCTCGGGACGAGATTCCTTTTAAGGGGGGAGGAATGTAAAGGTCCCAAAAATATGAATACAAAGAAACACTTATTTGCAAAAGTTGGTTTCATATCTATGAAATTTGGGACTTGTTAAAACTTTTCCACATGTGATAACACACATGAGGGTTTTCTTCACACAAGTTCAAATGTTTATTTGGAAACTTGGAACCCAAGAGGGGTCAAAAACTAAGATGGGATGTTCCCATGTGTGTGAGAAAAACTAAAGTCAGATTTGGAACAAACTTGTTCAAACTCAAAATTCAAATGAGAGCAACACAATGGAATTTAAAACTGTTGTGCTGAAAATCTCATTTGCAGCAGTCAACTTTAAAATCAGATTTCATATTTGAATTCCTTGGGTCCAAATTAGGTGGTGTGCAAAGTTTCAAGATTAATGGAAATGATTTGCAACCCATTTTACAAAATGGACTTTAAATAACAAAGAATTCAAATGCATATTTGAATTTGGATGAAACTTGCCCAATTGTCCAAATGTCTCTCAGATTCAAATTCCCACAATTGAATTCCATCAATACTCAAACTTGGGAGATATTTTAGAAGAGATAAGGGGGACTGATCTGTGGGACCCACATGTCATTGAGGGGACTTTATATTGCAAAAGATCTTCAGTACACAGTCTGTATTTGTTTTCCTCCCGTGCGAAGCAACTGCGAAGGGGGGCCTTGGCGCAGCGGTAAAGCTGTTGCCTTGTGACCATGAGGTCACGGGTTCGAGTCCTGGAAACAGCCTCTTGCAGAAATGCAGGGAAAGGCTGCGTACAAAAGACCCAAGTGGGTCGGACCCTTCCCCGGACCCTGCACAAGCGGGAGCTACATGCACCGGGCTGCCCTTTCTTTTTTTTTTCCATGCGAAGCAACTGCAGACCCGATCCTTCTCCGGGCGACACCGAGGGACAGCCGGCAGCCAGCTCCTGCTGAATTCCTTCACGCTGGAGAGCTGCTGGACGTCGGCAGCTACTGCCGCACTCCCTCTCTCGCCTCTTTACCGAAGCCACGGTGCTGTTCCCTCTCTCCCCACGCGGGAAACGAGTAGAGACCGCCACTGAGCTCTAAACCGATCGCCCACCGCCTAGCTCGCGTGCGAGCCCCGGCTGATCGGCCAAACGACACCACCATCGTCCCCATGACCTCCTCGAGCCATCATCCAGTGTGTTCATGCCATCTACGCCGAGTTAACCCCGTTCCCACGGCGGCCGTCACACAACGACGACAACGTGCTTCCGTGGACAGCCTCCTTCAGAGCATGTCACGACCGAGTGAGGCCACTGTTGGACGTGCGAGTTCTCCCTGCAGCTTCCACCCGAAGCACAAAGCTTGTTTCTGCCTCTCGACGACGAATTTTGGAAATCTTCTCGGGCCGGGGAAAACTGACCCGCGGGTATGACTCTGCAAAATTCTTGATTGATCTATGATTAGACACCATGAAACTTCACACACACAGGCTAGACATGTAGGTGCACCGGTTTGCTTTTGAAACCCCGCGTGAAACACACTGTGCACGACGTATTTCGGATCTTTGCGACGGTGGCTATGGCGGGAAGGTGCGGGTGCACGGTGAACCCTAGCTTGAAGCCATTTCCGAGCCCATTTGCGACCATGCCTAGCTTTGCTGACCTCCACTAGTGCTGTAGAACCTTTCCAGGGAACTTTTGGCGGGCTAAAGCGTCGGGGCGACGTCGCCGGAATCCCCCAGAGCCGCTGCACCGGTGCGGGGTGGTTTAGGAACTTCGCCGGTCTGTAAAAGTCACACCATCGTGTTCCTCGGGTTAAAGTAGGGCCTGGCGGCGAGTAACAGCTCGGGATTCGGTCGGAGTGACGAGAACTGGCGAACTTCGGCGAGCCCGGCGGCAGTATCGCGCGGGAGCGCGAGGTTGAAGACGACCTCGCCGGTCCCGCCTGTCAGCGACTCGGGAGAGGGGGCTGGATATTCTGTGGCACGGGATCGGCTCTAACAGCGCGGGAAATAACCCTGTGACCCCGTGTGGCGCGCTCGCGGTAACTGACACGTGCCCCGTTGGTCCCACAGTCAGGTTTAAACATTTATCGGATTTATTCAAATTCCAGACTTTTCACCAAACTTTAGAAGAGCATAACTTTTGCTAGGAACCACCAAATTTAGTGATTCAAATTGGGTTAGATTCAGAGTGACAAACTCTATCCAAATATGCAACCCAATTTGTATGGAAGTCTTTAATTAATTCTAGAAAATTCTTTAAACCTATTCAGCAAAAGAATTTTAGAGGGAGTTTGGTTTATCCAAAAATACCCAAATTTTTCCAGAACTTTCTTTAGGGTGTTCTTAGACTCCTGTAAAAGTTTCAGCTCATTTGGAGTTGATTTGTACAGAAGAATTCAGATTGTAAGTTACTGTGTTCAAATGAATACAGAAACATTTTCAGAGAATTTCTAAAACTTGTAAATTCAGTTTTGGGAAATTCTTAGCTCCAAAAATCCTAGGAAACATCATGCAAGCTCTATGAAGTACAATTGAAATTGTGGTCCACTGATTTTGACATGAACATGGGTGTTACCTCAGAATTAATTCATCTTTGATTAAACACTTAGAGAATTGTTCTGAATAAACCACTCCATGAAAAGTGCTAAATTTTGGTCCAGAGGACCTTCTTGTGACAAGGAACTCACAGGAAAATTCTGAGCTCCATTGGAGCTCTGGATCACCACTGTCATGTGTAAAACCTTAATGTGATCAACACTTAAGTGGGAGAAGCACTTAACATTTGATCATAATATTTAAACCCAACCCAAACCACTAGCACCAGTGTCATTTTAAATTCTTAAACAGAGTTCCAGTTTTAAAAATGTCATTAGATTTTATTAGCAAAAGTTTTTCATTTAAATACATATGCATGATCATATCTTGTAGCATATACGTGAAGAAGGTGAGAAGGACTTGAAGTGAAGATCAAGGAGGGAGGAAAACAAGTGATCAAGCTCCAAGTGATCGTAACTAACTGATTGTAAACTTAGTCACCTGCAAAAACAGGCAAGCCCCGGTTTGCATTTGAACAGTTTTACAAGCATTTCCATTTTTAGAGATCATAGCTTTGAATCGTTGATTGCATTAAGTCTAGAGGATATTGAAAACCCCACTTGCATGACCAGAAATACCTAAGAGAGAAAGGGTAGAATAGCACCTCCTCGAGTGGATTTGGCTACGCTAAATGTTAGTAGGAAAGGTCCGGTAGAAGTCGAGTAGTTGGAACCTACTCGCGAGTTTAGGGCTGGTTTACTCGGAACGAGCCCGAATTAGAAAAGATGAGGAAAGTTCACACATAAGAAATGGAGACCGGGCAGGGAGGTTTAGATGCAGCAGGTTGCAGGCCGTGCGTGCATAGCCCTGCCTGTGTCGGTTAAGGCCCGTCCGTGCTTGGCCCTGTTGGAAAAGTTTGAGTTGTGTACCAGGCGCATACTGGCTATATGGGACCCAGGAAACCGATGTACCTTGGGAGATCCATAGTGGAACTTTTCCAACCGCCTTAGGCTTTTGGTGTCAGGGTAGCAGGAGGTAACTCGCTTAAGAACATACCACTGCGGGTATGTACCTTGAGGGAGCTTGCGTACTCGGGGCAGTTGGACTGCGTCCAATGTGGAAGATCTTGGGAAAGGTGGCCGCGTACAACGTCAGTCGAGATTGCTGCCAGCAACTCGGAGTATGGTTGTACGTGTCGTGTAGTCTGCGCGTGTACTTATTCGAATCACCGTCGCTCGCGGTCATATGAGCATACATGCCCACTGCGTCTTGACGTAGTAACAACTGGAACTGGTTATCTTTGAACTTGATAAGGCTGTGATGTAACATGTATTGCAACCATGATTGAATTAGAGATAGGCGCATTAAACTCCACTTTCACTTTGTGCAAGAAGCATCGCAACAAAGTTTCTTGTTTGATTGTGGAGTTGCGATGCTTTTCGGCTCAAGGTCTGCACAATGAGGCTTAAAACTGTAGGCGAGTCCTTTATGCAAATCTAGCTAACCCAATTGCAACCGTCGTGCATGTAGAGTTTCATGTTTAGGAGAGACGGATCAGTCTTGCTGAGCCTATGTGCTCACGCTTGCTATATAAGTGGTTTTGAAGGTTAACATCGATGCTAAGAAGAAGGTTGTCCGGTGAGACTCGGGGACTTCCGAGTCAGGTAACATATGGAGAACCCAGCTGCTGCTGTTGTCTTCGTGTTTCTAGCGAGAGGAGTCCGCGGGCTGGACTTCATCTCGAGTGCTCTTAGTTACTCGACGTGAGTTGTTATAGACTTCCGCTGTAGCTATCTGAGGTAAACTATTTACAAAGAAAAACTTGTAAGCTTCCGCTATTGTTTTATGTAATACATTGTTCCTTGTATGTGTGCTGTTGGGTGCCGCACAACACGGCACCACGCAATGCGATTCCCGGGCGAGTGGCCTGTCTCAGTTGGTAGGCCTGCGTCAAGACGGGTCAGTCTTGCTGAGCCTATGTGCTCACGCTTTCTATATGAGTGGTTTTGCAGGTTAACCTTGGTGCTTATGAGAAGGTTGTACGGTGAGACTCGGAGACTTCTGAGTCGTTTAACACGTGGAGAACCCAGCCGCCGCCGTATGACTTCGTGTTGCTAGCGAGAAGAGTCCGCGGGCTGGACCCCTTCTCGAGAGCTTAGTAAATATGAAAGGTGAGATAGACTAATCTTCCGCTGTATTTATTTGATATTAAGTATTTACAAAGAAACATTTGTAAGCTTCTGCTTTTGATATATGTAATACATGTTTCCTTATATGTGTGTTGTTGGGTGCCGCGTATCACGACACCACCCAATGTGATTCCCGGGCGAGTGGCACGACCCCGTGAGTGAACGTGCGGCGTCGGGCGAGTTATATGCATTTGAAGTTTGAACTAAACTAGAAAATTCCAAAAATATTTAAACTCTGCAGGTGGGCCCCACTCTTTGAACCGTCCACTGAGATCGCGGCCACACCGCAGCCCACGGGGCTTTACCCGCACTGCCGCATCAGATCCTGGCCGCAAAGTGGATCCCCGCTGGAAACAGGGACTGACCGGTGGACCCGGCCACCCCTTCGTCTACCTCGCGACAGCCCGCGACTCCCGCGGCGGCGCTTCGCCAGAGAACTCGCCGCCGGCCATTTCGCTGCTCGACCTCCAACGGACTTCGCCGCCTGTGCCTAACTTTGCTCGGGGAACACGTTGGTGCCCTCACCGAAGCTCGGTGATGGCCTGAACCATGCTCGCGACGGTGACAGCGGCGATCCCAACTCCGGCGATGTCGTCTGGGCTGCTCAGGGCCTTATTTTGGGAACGGTTTGCTCCTACAGCTCCGCTGTGGCATGCTAAGCACGGAAATGAACTTAGTTTGCAATGGAAACGGCCGTAGCTAGGACTTCACCGTCGACCTAGGGCTAGCACGGCGGATGCTCGAAAAACTCGAGTAGCCGCGTCAAAACTCGATGGTTTCTGATGGTCTTTGATCCTAGGTGGCCGTAGGGATGTGTAGAACATGTGCTTAGCTTGGTTTACGCGGTGGTTGAACGATCACCACGAATTTCGGATTCTTTGCTAGCTCGGTTCTTTGAACACTGACGACTAAACGTGGAAATTCTCTCCCTACAGGGCATGAAACGAGGTAGGGTTTTCACAGTGAGTTCGAGCAGCCTCCGGCGCGTCTCTTTGCTGTTGATCGTCGGTCACGAGAGTGCTTGGATCGGCGGCGCACCGAGGACCCGAGGAGAGCGGCTGAAAGGCGAACGTTTTCGGTCGAGCGTGTGTGAAAGCCTCCCGGTTGCCGTGTGAGCTGCGAGAGATGGCTTCGTGGGTAGGCAAAAGCGCGGCGTAAGCCTCCAGCACGACACCAGCTCGTCGCGGTGGCCGCTCGGCAGCTGCTGGGTGGCGCCCGCTGCGGTTTCCCGTGGAACAGAGCCCGTGGGCAACTTGATCACGGCATTTGACTGCCAGGTGGGCCCTGCCTTCCCCTAATCCTCTCTTTTGTTATGCAAATATCTCAACTACTCAGACTTGAAAAGGAAACTTAGCCATCAATCCAGAGGAGGAATTTGAATTCATCAGTTTGAAACTGGTTTGGCCAAATTCCCTTCACATTTGAATTTGAAATTACAAATTCAGTTTGAATTATTGCAAATTTGGCTCCTGACAAGATGAAGTCCAATGGGGATGAAAATTGGTGGACTAACTCAGAAAAATGTGCTGAATTTGAATATTAAGTCAACTTTTGAATTCAAGTGATGAAAGTGGCTGCAATTTGAATTTGCATTCAAATTGGCCCCTCTTTCAAATGCCTCCAAAAGTGCCTCAAAAAGTATTGGATTTGCATGAAATTTGGCCTGAGCCTTCCCAAGACTATTTAAGATCTAGGGGTGAGCTCAACATTTCATGTTCATGTGTAGAAATCCCACTTTTTGAAGTTAGGGCTTTCCCCTCTAATCACCCTTTTGATGGTGTTTACTTGCTCTCAATAAGTGTTCATGAGATATCCATTACAAGATCTGTGGTGTTGTGAGGTGATGAATATTTTTTCGCAAGTCACTTTCTTGGGCTTTTACATCCCTCCGCCCTTAAAAGAATCTCGTCCCGAGATTATAAAAGAAGAGACAGCGATGCAATAGAAACTCACCCATGCTGAGAAGCCATAAACTCCGGGTAGTTTGAGCGAAGGAATTCCTCACTCTCCCACGTCGCTTCTTCAGCGGTGTGGTTGCTACACAGTTTCTTGCCACCGGATATTCTGCATACGTCAAATCCGGTTGCAACTCGCCGATGTCTTCGGTGGAAACTGCAGCTGTATACTTCAGACATTTCCGTTGTTGTGAAAGATGGAAAACGTCGTGAACACCAGCGAGAGATGCCGGTAGTTCCAATCTATACGCCACTGGTCCACACTTCTCGGTGATAGCATAGGGTCCAATGAATCGGGGAGCGAGTTTCCCCTTCACGCCGAACTGGTGCACGCCTTTCATCAGAGATACACGTGTTCTCCGGCGTCAAAGTGCAGCCGCCTATGCTTTTTATCAGCATAGCTTTTCTGCCGGGATTAAGTGTTCTTCAAGCTGGCTTGAATCGTCCGAACGCGCTCTTCGGCGTCGTTCACCACATAAACCCCGAATGTGACCCTTTCACCGGATTCGCACCAGTTCAATGGGGTGCGGCATTTTTGACCGTAGAGAGCCTCATAAGGTGCCATATTGATACTTTCTTGATAGCCATTGTTATACGTGAATTCCGCCAACGGTAGATGATCATCCCAGTTTCTACCATGGTGGATGGCACACGCTCTCAACATGCCTTCTATTACTTGGTTCACCCTCTCTGTTTGACCATCTGTCTGAGGGTGATAGGCGGAGCTTCTAATCAGCTTAGTACCCAATGCAGCGTGCAACTGCTTCCAAAAACGAGACACAAATAATGCCCCTCGATCTGAGAGTATGGTCTTGGGTACCCCATGTAAGCATTGAATTCTCGCTATGTACATCTCCGCATATTTGTCGGCATTGTAACGTGTATGTACAGGGATGAAGTGAGCCGACTTGGTTAACCGGTGAACGATTACCCAAATGGAATCATGCTTGTTGGAAATCAGGGGTAATCCCACAATGAAATCCATGCTCACATCTTCCCACTTCCATGCCGTGATTTTCAGGGGTTGCAGCAGCCTTGATTTCCTCATATGATCCGCTTTCACTCGCCTACATGTATCACACTCGGATACCTACTTAGCCACTTCCCGCTTCATCCGTGTCCACCCAAATTTCTTTTTCAAATCTTGGTACATTTTGTTGCTGCCCGGATGAATGGAGTATTTAGACAAGTGAGCTTCATTAAGAATCTTCTTTCTCAGCTCCATATTCCGGGGTACAACTATGCGGTCATTGAACCACAGCATCCTCTTATCATCCTTCCGGAAACATTTGATTTCCCCGTTGTCTATCCGTCTCCGGAGATGTGCCATACCGTTGTCCACTTTCTGAGCTGCAATGATGTTCTCTCTAATGGTAGGGATGAGAGCAATGTTGTAGAGTGATCCATAAGGAACCAAGTATAAACTCGGCTCTTCCTCCTCCACCGGTGTAATGGTGAGGTTATGGACATGTTATTTCCGACTCAGCGCATCAGCAACCACATTCGCTTTGCCGGGGTGGTAATGAATCTCAATCTCACAATCCTTGATTAGTTATAACCACCTACTTTGCCTCATATTCAGCTCCTTCTGGGTGAAGATATACTTCAAGCTCTTGTGGTCGGTGTATGGATGCACCAAATTCCCCAGGAGATAGTGCCTCCACAATTTCAGTGTCAAAATCACAGCAGCAAGCTCAAGATCATGAGTCGGATAATTCTGCTCATGGTTTCAAAGTTGGCGTGAACCATATGCGACCACACGTCCTTTCTGCATCAATACACAGACGAGCCCAATACCAGACGCATCACAATACACGTCGAAGGGCTTGGTCGTATCCGGTTGAGCTAAGACCGGGGCTGTTGTGAGATGCTTCACTAATGCTTGGAACGCTCCTTCACATGCTGTGTCACAAACATATTTTGTTCCCTTCTTCAATAATTCTGTCATCGGCTTAGCAAGCTTGGAGAAGCTTGGAATGAATCTCCGGTAATATCCCGCTAAGCCGAGGAAGCTTCTGACTTCATGGACAGAAGTGGGGGCTTTCCACTTCAGCACTTGTTCAATTTTTCTTGGGTCAACCGCAATGCCTTCCGCTGAGATGATATGTCCCAAAAATGGCACTTGGCTGATCCAAAACTCACATTTGCTGAACTTGGCATATAGCTTATGGTCCCGCAATCGTTGAAGAACGATCCTCAAGTGTTCGGCTTGTTCTGCTTCTATCTTGGAGTAAACCAAGATATCATCAATGAACACCACAACGAACTTGTCCAGTTCCGGCATGAACACCGAGTTCATGAGATACATGAAATGTGCCGGAGCATTAGTGACACTAAAAGACATGACGAGATATTCATATAAGCCATATACTTGTCGAGAAGGCCATTTTCGGGATATCCTCCGTCCGGATTTTTATTTGATGATACCCTGAGCGAAGGTCCATCTTGGAGAACACACTTGCACCCACAAAGCTGATCAAACAGGATGTCAATGCGGGGTAGTGGGTATTTGTTCTTGATGGTGACGGCGTTGAGTGGCCGGTAATCCACACACAGCCTAAAGGTTTCATCCTTCTTCTTGACGAACAGCGCCGAGCATACCCAAGGCGAGGAACTCGGCCTAATGAAACCTTTGCTCAACAGATCATTCAGCCAGCTCGTTCGGAGCCATTTTGTATGGTCTCCGTGAGATAGGAGTAGTCCCAGGTGCAAGTTCAATCTTGAACTCGACATCCCGCTCAGGTGGCATGCTCGGAAGATCATCCAGAAACACTTTGGGGTATTCCCGGACTACGGGGATGTCCTCTAACTTGAGAGCTTCAGTATTATGAATTGCTGAAACTTCCTGGACAGGATTGTCTAATACCATGGAATGCGGACGGTGGAAGGGAGAATTCAACTGAACCGTCCGTGTCCGAGTGTCCAGGACAGCGCCATGGTAGCGTAACCATGACATCCCTAAGATTGCATCAATCTTTTGCCCTGTAATGATTATTAAGGTGGTGGGATATATCTTCCCGCCTAAACACTGAGGTGCTTTTGGAATCATCAGATTTGCTGAAATTTTCCCTCCTGGTGAGCAGATCATATAGGAGCAGTCGGTTGGGAAGACTTGCATCTGATGCTTAGCCACATAGGATGCACTTATGAAACTGTGGGTTGCACCCGAATCAAATAATATGATGATTGCTTGATCATTGAGAGTGAACGTACCTGCCGGCACGTTGTCTCCCTCTGGGGCATCCTCATTGTCGAGGTTGCGAACGCCCCCAGTTCACTGACCAACCTTCTTGACCAGAGGTCGGCCTCGAGCACCGCCCTGGAACTGGGCTTGCCCGCTGCTCTGCTGCCCCTGGGGACAGTCCTTCGAGAAATGGCCCGTCTGGCCACACGTAAAGCAAGTGTAGCGAGGCGGTCCTCCGCTGATCGGTGTACGGAAACACGGGGCGCGTTGTCTAAAAGTCCAAAAAGCGTGAATGCAAAGAAACGGTGGTTTGAGCATCATTGTGTTTCGGGTTCATAAGAATTGGGACTTGATTAAATTTTTCCACATGTGATAACACACATGAGTGACCCATCACTCTACCTTAGGAGCAATTGAGTGTTGGGGAAGAAAGTTAATTTCAAACCCGTGTGTAAGCTCTCATGTGCAAGGGGGAAATGAAATTCAGAGTTTGAACTCAAATTGTTCAACTCAAATTTCAAATGAGGGCAACAAATAGGAATGCAAACTGTTGTGCTCAAAACCTCACTTGCAGCAGCCAAAACCAAAATCAGAGTGCATATTTGAATTCCTTAGGTCCAAATGAGTGTGTAGGCAAAGTTTCATGAATTTTGGAAATGATTTGCTACCCATTTTTCAAATAAAATTTAAATTGCATAGGAATTCAAATTCAAATGTGAATTTGGATGAAACTTGCCCAAATCTTGAAATTCAGTTCGGATTCAAATTTCCAACAATTGAATGGAGTCAGTTTCCAACCTTGAGGAAAATTGAGGCGATAAGGGGGACAGTGGGGCCACATGTCAATGAGATTTAACTTGCACCCAAAGTTACCTCTTCCTGTTCACTGGAAGCAACCGAGGGAACTGCTTTCTTCTCTGTTCAAACTCGAACCAGTTCAGAGGGAGCGCATGCCACCGAGGGGGGGGGGAGTTGCCGCCACCTCCCTGCTGCTTGAGGAGCGCTGGAGAGCAGCTAGGCGCCCTCATCCCCTTTCAGCGTGTATATGTTGCCCACTGAACTGAGCTGCCGTACCCGGTTTCCCCCTCGAGCAAAACAGAACCCCGCTCATGGCCGCCTCGGGCAATCGATCGGGAGCCGGTACACGCAGCTGCACAACACCTCTAGAAACCGCAAAATGGTACTCAGTGATCACCCTCCCTAACCTCGTCACAAAAACGCTCAAATTCCGGGCTCCCCGACCCTGCTCGGGTTGTTCTTCACAGAGGCCGAGTTTACCGTCACTAGGTGCTCACGTGGACAGGGCAACCGAGGGGCTTTCACGCCCTAGCTAGGACACCTAGAGGAGCATCGGAGCTCCCTGCTACTCCTAGCCAACCTTCAACTCAAGCCGTGATCGTCCGAGCAAGAATTTGGTGATTTACTCTCGGCATGTGCAAAGTGACCCCGGGTGAGAAAACCTCAAAATTCGATCGCAATTCACGTTTTTAGGCCACCAAACCATGCTCACGTGAACTAGACTGACTAGCGGTCGATTGTCCCTCACAACCGTAGCTAGAAACCGACGGGGTGTGAGGTATTTCAGGTCTTCCCAAGCTCAACCATCACCACAACTCTCGGGCGCACGTGAAATCATAGTAGCCGTTGTTTCCGCTCTTGTTTGTATCTTTGCCGAGCTTCCCTAGCACCCAAGGATGCTCTAGAGCCAATCACCCAAGCTAGTGGGGCGCTAGGAGCCCCAGCCGACAGCGCCGGACTTCTCCCGAGGCCGCCGCACATCGCCGGCACGTTTCCGGGTATCTCGCGCCCAAGCTGACCCCACCAATCGATTTCCCATAGCTGCAAACCCACAGGCGGCGATCCTCCGTCCAGATGGCAGCCGGGAACGCCCCTCCGGTGAGGCACCGCCTCAGTCCGGCGAGGGGGCGGCGGCGCACGCGAGAGCGTGGGCAGGAGGAAGAAGAAAGGGCCGGGCCCAGCTGTCAGTGACCGCAGTTTAAAATTTTGATCTACTGTGGCCGGGGATCCACTGTGGCTGCGTGCTGGAACCGTGTAGCCCCGTGTGTTCTCGGATTTCATTGGTTGAGAATTAAAATGTGGGCCCAAGTCCTTTTCAATAGCAAAACAATTCCAGTTTTATCTCAAACTTAGGAAATTCATAACTTGGTGTAGGAAACTCCAAAAAATTGGGTGATTCAAATTGGGTTGGATGCATTTTGCAAAGATCTATGCAAATATGAACCCCAATTTGTATTAAAGTCCATATTAAATCCAGAAAATTCTTTGAATATTTTCTGTAAAAGAATTATTGAGGGAGTTTTGTTTATCGTAGGAATTTCCAGAATACAATCTGCTGTACTCAAAATTTTCCAGAAACTTTTCCAGAAAATAGTTTTCCTTCGTAAAATCATTTCTGAGAAATCCTTAGTTCCAAAAATCATAGGAAAATTGAGACATGCTCTATGAGCCATACTTGAAATGTTAGTCAACTTGATTGGGCATGAAAATGAACCTTACTTCAGAATTAATTCCTTGTAGCATAATTGCTTATAGAATTATTCTGGAGGAACTACTCAATGAAAAGTCCTTAATTTTGGTCCAGAACACTTTCATGTGACCAGGAACTCAAATGTAAAGTTTCAGCTCAAATTGAGCTTTAGATCTCCCTGTTCTTGTTCTCCATGCATATGTATGCGAGTAACACATAGAGAATTATGATGGGAATTATGGGAGACACAATTTCCACCCACATTAGTTGCAATTTGGCAAACTAAGTCTCTGTGTAGTATATGAATTCATGTAAAAATTTCGAAGTCATTGGAGATCAGGACCTTTAGTTCCTTCCAAACCATTTCAACTCATGTCACATGTCCATTAGGAACTATAGAACATGTTAATGGAACTTCTTATGGACATGTGGTTTTCCTCTAATTCCTCTGCACAACAGGGACAAGAACTTTATTCTTAGTACTCCAACACATTTCCCTGTTATTAACGAGTCGAGTCTTTATTTCTTTAAATTGCATTATAAGAACATGTGCATATACATATCAATAGGACTTACGTCGGAGGCAATCAATGGAGAAGTTCGTCGGAGTGATTCCATTGAAGGGGATCAATCGATCAAGCCTCGAGGGAGACAAGACTCTAACTGAACTATATACTATTAGACCAGAAGCAACAAGGCAAGCCCCGGTTTGCATTAACCCATTTTATAAAGTTTTGCTTTGTTTACATACTTAGTGTGAGGTATATATATGTGCATTAGGTGTAGGATGGATGAGACCCCAAATGCTTAACCAGATTTTCCTATAAGAGTGAGGGTAGTGTCTAAGACCTCGAGTAGACAGGCTATGCTTAATGATTCCTAGAACTTCGGTACAAGTCGAGTAGTTGCAATCTACTCGTGAGTTTAGGCTTGGGACACACGGGATTGGTTCGAGTGATGTGAGATCACTTTAGTAATGAAAATGAGACTAGGCAGGGGCTAGGTCGCAGCAAGAGGAAGTCCTGTGTGCGCGGCCCTGTCCGTGTCGATTGAGGACCGATCCGTGTGCGGCCCACGCTGATCAAGTTTGAACATACCGAAGGCATATCGGATATATGGGCCCCGATAAAACAATGTAACCTATACTTCCGGCCGTCGAGGCATAACGCACCGATTTATAGGTGTAGGCTGAGGGAAGCAAGGTGGAAATCTGCTAACGGGCATAGAGAGATGCTCCGTGTAGGGAACCTCCTGCCCCTTTTGGTGCAACCGGTTTGAAGTTTGGGATGTTAGGTGAAAGGTTGTTCCGTACGGCATCGAGGGAGCATGCTGTGCAGCTCCACGGATGGGCGTACGTGACGTGCTATTCGGGTATCCCTGCAGGTGTATATTGAGTCGATTCTCCGTCCCTCGTGGTGAAGAGTACCACTTGGTCACTGAGTCGTGACGTAGTGTAATATATGAAATGTGATGATTCAATATTTCTGTTATGATATAATTGTATTGATACATGTGTGCCACCAAATATTGCTCGCTAAATTTCATATTCATGAACTGTTAACTTGTGGCTAAAAGATGAACTAAGTATGAACTTGTAGGCGTGTCCATTTGCTAAAAGTTACCATCCCAGGTTCATGTAAACTGCATGTAGAGTTCCATGCCTAGGGGAGTCGGTTAAGTATTGTTGAGCCATCGTGCTCACGGTTGCTGCTATAAGTGTTTTTCAGGTGAGGAGCATCCCACAGACTCGGGGTACGAGTCCACCAGCGAGGGCTACCATCCGTCAGAGATCACGGCTGAGTGGGAGCCATACACGCCGCGCTCAGCTGAGGAGTGCAGCTAGTGTGGGTTGCCCTAGGGCTGGGCAACCGACTTTTGCTAGGTAGATGGGTGTGAGTTGTACGAACTTAGCTTCCGCTGTTGTAATATAAACACTAGATTGTAACTGAAGTATTGTACTACTTGTACATTTCAGTTGGTTTTCTATGTAATACAATGTGTTCTTATAATGTGTGCTGTCGGGTGTCACATCGTGCGGCACCACCCTCTGCGATCCTGGATGAGCGGATTCCGCTCCGCCACACGTTGTGGCGGTGGAAATGCCAGGGGCACCATCTGCTGCTGCTGTTGCTGTTGCGGTCGCGGTGGTGGAATCGGCGGTCGGAATGGGGATGACTGGAAAGAACGACCCCCGAACTGCTGAGGTAGCGCCGGTGGATGCCACTGTTGACAGGATGGTGTCCGATACACCATGCGCTATTTCTGGGGAGCTCCAACCCTACTGTTGGGTGGAGCGCTGCGCTTTCGCTGCTCAGCCGCCAATTCATGCTGAGCATCTTCTTGCATGATCGCGGTGTTGACTAGATCATTGCATACTGCACTTTCGATTGCATTGAGCGAGATGCGTCTTCATCTCGGGATGTAATCCCTGATAGAAATGCTCTCGCTTCTTCTCCTCGGTTGAGACATAATCTGACGCATACTGCGCCAGATGGTTGAAGGCACGGGAGTAGTCATGGCACTCCTCCAGCCCTGCTTCAGCTCCAAGAACTCTTGGAACTTCCGCTTCATTATCCCGGGAGGGATATGGTAGGCGCGGAATGCCTCCCAGAATTCTTCCCACTCCACGGCATGGCCGGCCGGCAGTGAGGCGACATAGTTCGCCAACCACGGACCAGCGGCACCATGAAGCTGCTGTGCCACGAACAGAGTCTTTTGCCGCTCCGTACATTGGAGCAGCCCGAACTTGGACTCAATTGTCCACAGCCAGTTGTCGGCCTCCAGGGGTTCTGCTGCTTCAGTGAACACCGGAGGGTGCGTACTCATGAAGTCCGAGTACGTCATAACATGGGGCTCACGAGGCACCATCTCTTGACGCCCCCCCCCCCCCCCCCCCCGCCTGGGACATATTTTGCACGATCGTGCGGAGCAGGTCGGTCTGCTCCTCACGATTACCCACCAGGGCCGCGATCACATCCGCTAGTGTAAGCGGAGGCAGCGGTGGTGGTTGTTGCTGCGGGGTGCTGTCGTAGGATGGTGGCTGGGAGTCATCACCCCCCTGCTGGCTAGAGCCACCAATCTCATGCGTGGTCCAAGTGTGAACCATCTGCAATCATACGACAATACAAAAAATCAGTCCCTCAACATACATCATGCAGTCCAATAAAATAGGCGTAAAACATAATGACAGTAAAAAAATGTGATACATCTCGTATACAGATAATGTAATAACTTTGCACAAGCTACCCCATTATCAGACCAAATACAAACTAGTTATATCCAACTTGACGGACATCCTCTTTGGACGTTCATCTCAACTAGGTTTGGTCACTACGAGACATTAATATCGCTTTGTCATCACGTATACTACACTTTTATCTTCAATACGACACAAACATGGTCTCTAGCAAAAGAAACTTGAGTAAGGCATGTACTCAATTCTTTCACTGGTCGAAGATAACCGCTAATGAGTATGTGCTACCCCATTGGAAGTACTCAAACCCTCTTGGGTACAACAATCTCTCAAATGAGTTCAACTGTCATCCCTCTGTCAGAATGACAAGTTTCTACATATCCAGGATTTTTATCTTGTTCTGGGCATTTTCATGACTCAAGCTGAATACCAAAGTTAAATTTAACTTCAGTATCTTTCCAACGAGTATTTATTTTCCCTCAGATAAGCTCTGGTTAAAAAGTTATGATAATTCAGAGTCAACAGAATTTCTGGAAGAATTTCAACAGCACCTCCTTTGGAAGTTGCTGTTTTCAACTCAAAATTTCACTGAATTCCATGCTGCAATTGCAAAAAATTTGAATTACAAAGATATAACACCTCTCCTACCCATTTCAAAAATGTATTATATGAAATTTTAGATATGTCTAAAGGAAGTTATGCTTGAAAAACAGAACGGTCCAGAGAGTGTTTTAAATCTGTCCTGGTTCTGGACAGTTTACATTTCTCTGGGATTTAAGCCATCTTAAGTTGTGATTAAGTTCTGGGAGTCTACAACAAATTTGTAGAGTGCTTAAACAACTATCCATTAATATATCCAATACCTCCATTGGCTAAATAATCTGTGAGTTATGCTCTGTCAAATTTCAGCAGACTTGCTGCCAAAACAGAGCACTCTGTTTTTCAATCCCTTTGAGCTAAACAGATTAGCTATTGAATTTTTCTACCCAACCAGGGTCCTAAATGTTGAAACTTGGTGATTTTAGTTCCTGGTTATCATTATATTTCATGCACATGCTTATGATATGTCGATACTATGTTCCTCACAAAAAGAAAATCCTAACCGGATTATACCGGCATATACGTCTCAATTGTGGCACTAAACGGTCTCTTGCACACGTATACTACACGGGATACATACGTGGTTAGTACCTGCAGAAAAACACCCAATAATGATGCACTCAAAGGTTATTTTCATTTGATGCAGGTCCATATTTGAAAGTAAATACAAACGCCTGTATCATTGCCATACGGCCATCCTTGAGTGAAGCCACGTCTCAAGGTACGTGATCGTGTTTTAACAGCACACGACGGAGAACCCGAGTAGAGCGCGAACGGGTCATCACAGTTGGGAATTTTATCACCACAACAGATACCACCTACTGCCCTGCAGGGCACGCCGATGGCAAGCGCTGTGTATGTCCCCCTGGGCTATTTCCAGACGAACACACTATCTCGTTACTGACCACACGATGGGGTTTCCACTTGCTTGCCTAATGCACGCTAGGGATCAGCGTTTCATATGAACTCAGGAACATGAAAAGTCCAAGAGTTTCACATTAACGTCTCACACCAAGCTGTGAGACCTATCCCTGAACCGCATTCCTCATCAGGGGAGCTAACCGAAATTGAACCGCTTTCGGTGGCGTTTCTTACCATTCATACCTGAGTGTAGGTGCGTCGTTACATAATTAAAATTCAGAATTATAACACATATGTTAGTCTTGCCACTTTAAGTAACTATGCTAATATAGTCCTTACTTGGGCAAACTAGCGAATCCTCACCGTATTCTAAGTTTTCCCATAATACAGTCCATAATACAGTCCCAATGCGGATCTGATACCAGCCTGTGGCAGACCAGAATCCGCTCATCCAGGATCACAGAGGGTGGTGTCGCACGATGCGACACCTGACAGCACACATCATAAGAACAACATTGTATTACATAGAAAACCAACTGAATATGTACAAACTAGTACAAGACTTCAGTTACAAACTAGAAATAGGATTACAAAAGCGGAAGCTATGTTTATACAACTCACACCATCTACCTAGCAAAAGTCGGTTGCCCAGCCCGATGGGCAACCCACACTAGCTGCACTCCTCAGCTCAGCGCGGCGTGTATGGCTCCCACTCAGCCGTGGTCCCCGACGGAGGGTAGCCCTCGCAGTGGGATACTCCTCACCTGAAAAACACTTAAGCAGAAACCATGAGCACGATGGCTCAACAAGACTTAACCGACTCACCTAGGCATGAAACTCTACATGCAGTTTACAAAAAACAGTGGATTGTAAATTTCAGCAAACAGACACGCCTACAAGTTCGTCCTTAGTTCATCTTTTAGCCACAAGTTAACAGTTCAGTAATCTGAAATTTAGTGAGCAATATTTGGTGGCACACATGTAGCAATACAATTATACATATCAGAAGAATTGAATCATAACATTCCATAATTTAACTACATAACGACACAGTGAACAAGCGGTACTCATCACCAAGAGGGACGGCGAATCGTCTCGATATACACCTGCAGGGATACCCGAATAGCACGTCACGTACACCCACCGGTGGAGCTGCACAACACGCTCACTCGATGTGGTACGGGATAACCTTTCACCTAACAGCCCAAACGTCGAACCGGTTGCACCGAAACGGACAGGAGGTTCCCTACACGGAGCATCTCTCTATGCCCGTTAGCAGATTTCCACCTTGCTGCCCTCAACCTACACCAATAAATCGGTGTGTATGCCTGAACGCCCGGAGGTTTAGGTTACATCGGTTTATTGGGGCCCATATATCCGATATGCCTTCGGTACGTTCATACTTGTTCAGCAGGGCCGCACACGGATCGGTCCTCAATCGACCCCGACAGGGCTGCGCACACAAGAGTTCCTCTTGCTGCGCCCTAGCCCCTGCCTAGTCTATTTTCTTACTAAAGTGATCTCACATCACTCGAACAAATCCCGTGTGTCCCAAGCCTAACTCGCGAGTAGATTCCAACTACTCGACTTGTACCGAAGTTCTATGAATCATTAAGCATAGCCTGTCTACTCGAGGACTTAGACTCTACCCTCACTTTTATAGGAAAATTCTGGTTATGAACTTGGGTTTCATCCATCCTACACCTAATGCACATCCATACCACATACTAAGTATTCATAAAGAAAAACTTTGTAAAATTGGTTAATGTAAACCGGGGCTTGCCATGTTGCTGCTGGTCAGATGTTAAGACTTCGTCCGGAAGAAGGATGTCTAGCACTTGCGGAGTTTCCTCGCCTTCAGCGACTACACGTAAGCCATATGCTATATGTCAATTTAAGTGCAATGTTTGAAATTGAATATGTAAAGACTATAACTCTAGTTAGCCCTCCCCTTTGGTTCTGAAATTTTTATGGTTGCTTGATAGGGTCCGAATCAGAGTCCTGACCAAGTTTCATTTGAAACAAAGTTCATTTGAGCCTTGTACAAATAAAAGCCTCTTTGGTCAATATTAGAGCCTCTAAGGAATTCCAGTGGTCTTCATGGCTCCAACCATTACTTTCTGGAAACTAGAATTTGTGATGGTTCTAATTGAGTTGGTTTCATGTCATTTGAAGATTTCTAGATGAAGTTATGCCCTAAACAAGATTTGAGAAAATCTGAAAAATGTTTCTGTACATTTTCTATTTTCTTAGGGCCGTTCACTTAATCACACCATTAGGGAAGTAATGAACTTGGATGGTTCTGAAAATTTTACTGTGACTCAAGAATTTTCCAATGAACCTCTCAGCCAAATTTCAGAATTTTTCATAAAGTAATTCTCCAGATAAAATTCCCCACAGTTTAAAATTTAGTGATTTAATTCTCCAAAACCATTAAGTTTCATGAACTGAAATTTGTGTTGCTGGAAAGTACTCGGAAAGCTGAATTCAGCAAAATTTAGCTCACTGAATTTGGAGTTTCCTAGCAAAAGTTATATGCATTTGAAGTTTGAACTAAACTGGAAAATTCCAAAAATGTTTAAACTCTACGGGCGGGCCCCACTCTTTAAACCGGCCCACTGAGATCGCGGCCACACCGCAGCCCACGGGGTTTTACCCACGGTGCCGCACTAGATCCTGGCTGCAAAGTGGATCCCGCTGGAAACAGGCACTGACCGGTGGACCCGGCCACCCCTTCGTCTACCTCGCGACAGCCCGCGACTCCCGCGGTGGCGGTTCGCCAGAGGACTCGCCGCCGGCCATTTCGCTGCCCGACCTCTGATGGACTTCGCCGCCTGTGCCTAACTTTGCTCGGGGAACACGTTGGTGCCCTAACCAAAGCTTGGCAATGGCCGGAACCACGCTCGCGACGGTGACAGCGGCGATCCCCACTCCGGCGATGTCGTCCGGGCTGCTCAGGGCCTTATTTTGGGAACGGTTTGATCTTACAGCTCCGCTGGCATGCTGAGCACGGAAATGAACTTGGTTTGCCATGGAAACGGCCGAAGCTAGGACTTCACCGTCGACCTAGGGCTAGCACGGTGGATGCTCGAAAAACTCGAGTAGCCGCATCAAAACATGATGGTTTCTGATGGTCTTTGATCCTAGGTGGCCGTAGGGACATGTAGAACATGTGCTTAGCTTGTTACACGGTGATGGACAGATTGCCACAAATTTTGGATTCTTTGCTAGCTCGGTTCTTTGAACACCAAGGACTAAACGTGGAAATTCTCTCCCTACAGGGCATGAAAGGAGGTAGGGTTTTCACTGTGAGTTTTAGCAGCCTCCGGCGCCTCTCTTTGCTGTTGATCGTTGGTCGCGAGAGTGCTCGGATCGGCGTCGCACCGAGGACCCGAGGAGAGCGGCCGAAAGGCAAATGTTTTTGGTCGAGCGTGTGTGAAAGCCAGCCGGTTGCCGTGTGAGCTGCGAGAGATGGCTTCGTGGGTAGGCAAAAGCACGACGCAAGCCTTCAGAATGACACCAGCTCGTCGTGGTGCCTGCTTGGCAGCTGCTGGGTGGCGCCCACTGCGGTTTCCCGTGGAACAGAGCCCGTGGGCAACTTGATCAGGGCATTTAACTGCCAGGTGGGCCCTGCCTTCCCCTAGTCCTATGTCTTGTTGTGCAAATATCTCAACTACTCAGACTTGAAAAGGAAACTTAGCCATCAATCCAGGAGGAATTTGAATTCATCAGTTTGAAACTGGTTCGGCCAAATTCCCTTCACATTTGAATTTGAAATTCCAAATTCAGTTTGAATTATTGCAAATTTGGCTCCCGACAAGATGAAGTCCAATGGGGATGAAAATTGGTAGACTAACTCAGAAAAATGTGCTGAGTTTGAATATTAAGTCAACTTTTGAATTCAAGTGATGAATGTGGCTGCAATTTGAATTTGCATTCAAATTGGCCCCTTTTTCAAATGCCTCCAAAAGTGCCTCAAAAAGTATTGGATTTGCATGAAATTTGGCCTGAGCCTTCCCAAGACTATTTAAGGTCTAGGGGTGAGCTCAACCTTTCATGTTCATGTGTAGAAATCCCACTTTTTGAAGTTAGGGCTTTCCCCTCTAATCACCCTTTTGATGGTGTTTGCTTGCTCTCAACAAGTGTTCATGAAATATCCATCACAAGAGCTGTGGTGTGGTGAGTTGATGAACATTTTTTTGCAAGTCACTTTCTTGGGCTTTTTCAGACGCACCACAAGAGATATGTTTGTTAAGATCCAAAAAAAATTGAATAGGACTCTTATTTGAGCTCCAATTGGAGTAGGACTCTCCCATTTCCCCCCTTATAAATATAACCCCCACCCACTGGCCGAAATCCTCTCTATTTTGGATGCCCCCCCGGATGCCAAGCCCCCTTCCTTGCTGCCAAGTCGCCAAGTTCCCCCCTCTTGCTAGAATTTGGCCGCCGTCGAGCCCCGTCACGCCTCGCCGACGACGGAGAAGAAGCCCGACGATCTTTCCTTCCCTAAATTTCCATAGAAAAATTCCCTGCTGCTGCCATTGCTAGGAGGAAGGCCCTGCCACCAAAAGGAAGTGAGGTAGGTCTTCATTACCCATCTTACGACGTTGCCGCTGTTTCTACGCATCCATTTTCTTCGCCCCCTTCGAGCAGAAACTTTTACGTGTGGACGGATCGCGTTTTGATCGGTGTTTGACGGTGGAATTGATCTACATCTTGAGTCAAGATCATCACCACGTCCACACTTGATTCCTACGCCCTTGTTCATCATAAAACCCCATGAAAGCCCGTTAAAACATGCAAGAACACATACAAACTAGTTGATAAAACAGCACCATAGGGTTTGCATTCATCTACCCCATTGTATCTTGAGTAAAGTTTGTGCATGATGTTTGATTGCTGTAAATTTTGTATGTGCGTGGTCGCGAGTCGAAGGACAAGCTCAAGAAGCCATCTACGAGGATCTACATCACCAAGTGTAAAAGCCCAAGAATGGAATTGCAGAAGTGTTCATTTCATCACCTTACAACACCACAGCTCATTTGGTGGATAGCTCATGAACACTTGTGAAGAGCAAGTAAACACCATCAAGAGGGTGATTAGAGGGGAAAGCCATAACTTAAAAAAAATAGGAGTCATACACATAAACATGAGAGGTTGAGCTTACGCCTAGACCTTTAATATTCTTGGGAAGGCTCAGGCCAACATTCATGCAAGTTCAAGCCTTTTTTAGGCACTTTTGGAGACATTTGAAAAAGGGGCCAATTTGAATGCAAATTCAAATTGCAGACACTTTCATCACTTCAATTCAAAAGTTGACTCCATATTCAAACTCAGCACATTTTTCTGAGTTAGTCCACCAATTCTCATCCCCATTGGAGTTCATCTTGCCGGGAGCTAAATTTGCATAAATTCAAACTGGATTTCAATTTCAAATTCAAATGTGAAGCAAATTCAGCCAAACCAATTTTATTTTGGTGAATTCAAATTTAATCACTGACTTGGTGGCTAAGCTTAACCTTTAAGAGTGAGTAGATGGGATATTCGCAGCAAAATTGGAAAAAAGAGATTTAGAAGGGAGGGGGACCCACTGGTCAGAAGACTTTCCACTGAAGTATTCTGTTTCTTTCACTCGAACACAGGGCACATGCATGCCAGCTCCCGAGCGCCGGCGCCAAACCGGCTCGCCTCTGTGCCACCTCCTGCTATGGGGCTGAGGACGCCGTGTGCAGCACTTGAGGGACATGCCGGTCCACGTGAACCTCCATCACCCTCTCCAGTCTGCCTCGCACACAACAGAAGCAAAACACCTCTCTGGCCGCTCTCCTCGGGTCCTCGGTGCGCCGCCGATCTAAGCGTTCTCGTGACCGACGATCAACAGGAACTAGACGCGCCAGAGGCTGCTCAAACTCACGGTGAAAACCCTACCCCTTTTTGTGCCCTGTCGGGGGAGAATTTCCCTGTTTATTCCTCGAAGTTCAAAGAACCAAGCTAGCCAAGAATCCAAAATTCTTGGTGATCAGTTCACCACCGCGTATGCCAAGCTAACCACATGTTTTACACATCCCCACGGTCACCTGGGATCAAAGACCATCAGAAACCGTCGAGTTTTGGCGCTGTTATTCGAGTTTTTCGAGTATCCTCCGTTTTAGCCCTAGGTCGACAGTTAGGTCCTAGCTCCGGCCGTTTCCATGGCAAACAAAGTTCATTTTTGTGCTCAGCATGCCACCGCAGAGCTGTATGAGCAAACCGATCCAAAAATAGAGCCCTGGGTAGCTCGGGCGACATCACCGGAGTGGGGATCGCCGCTGTCACCGTCGCGAGTGTGGTTCCGGCCATCGCCGAGCTTCGGTAAGTGCACCAACGTGTTCCCTGAGCAAAGTTGGGCACAGGCAGCAAAATCCATCGAAGGTCGTGCGGTAAAATGGCCGCCGGCGAGCTCTCCGGCAAAGCGCCGCCGTAGGGATCGCGGGTTGTCACGAGGAAGACGAAGGGGGGCTGGGTCCACTGGTCAGTCCCTGTTATCCAGCGGGGATCCATTTTGCGGCTGGGATCTGGTGCGGTAGTGCGGGTAAAACCCTGTGGGCTACGGTGTGGCCGCGATCTCAGTGGGCCGGCTTAAAGAGTGGGGCCCAAAACCCGAGTTTAAACATTTCTATGATTTTCAGATTTGGTTCAAACTTCAACTAGCTATAACTTTTGCTAGGAAGCTCCAAATTTAGTGAAACAAATTTCGTTGGATTCATCTTTATGAATACTAGCAAGAAAAACAAGTTTCATCTTATGAAACTTATTCATTTTCCAGAATTAATTCCCTAAATTTTAAAATTTTGAGAATTTTATCTGGAGAATTCCTTTGTGAAAAATTCTGAAATTCGGCTGGGATGTTCACTTGAAAATCCTTGAGTCACAGGAAAAATTTCAGATCCATCCAAGTTAATTAGTCCCCCTAATGGTGTGATTAAGTGAACTGCCCTGAGAAAATGGAAAAATGTACAGAAACATTTTTCAGATTTTCTCAAATCTTGTTTAGGGCATAACTTCATCTAGGATTTTTCAAATGACAGGAAACCAATTCCATTATAACCATCTCAAACTCTAGTTTCCAGAAAGTAATGGTTAGAGCCATGAAAATCCCTGCAAATCCTTATAGGCTCTACTAATGACAAAAGAGGATTTTATTTGTACAGAGCTCAAATGAATGTTGTTTCAAATGAAACTTGGTCAAGACTCTGGTTAGGACCCTACGAAGCCAACATAGAAATTTCAGAGGCAAAGGGGAGGGCTAGCTAGAGTTATGGTATTTACATATTCAGTTCCAAACATTGCATTTAAGTTGACATATAGTATATTGCTTACGTTAGTCGCTAAAGGCGAGGAAACCCCGGAAGTGCTGGACTTTCTCCTTCCGGACGAAGCACTAACCTCTGACCAGCAGCAACAAGGCAAGCCCCGGTTTTCATTAACAAGGTTTACCAAGTTTTGGTTTATGTATACTTAGCATGAGGTATGTATATGAATTAGGTGTAGGAAGGATGAAACCCCAATTGCATAACCAGATTATTCCTACAAGAGTGAGGGTAGTGTCTAAGTCCTCGAGTAGTCAGCCTATGCTTAATGTTCATAGAACTTCGGTACAAGTCAAGTAGTTGGAATCTACTCGCGAGTATAGGTGTTGGGACACACGGGATTGGTTCGAGTGATGTGATATCACTTTAGTAAGAAAATGAGACTAGGCAGGTGCTAGGGCGCAGCAAGAGGAAGTCTTGTGGGCGCTGTAAGAGGAAGTCTTGTGGGCGCAGCACTGTCCGTGTCGATTGAGGACTGATCCATGTGCCGCCCCGCTGAACAAGTATTGAACATACCGAAGGCATATCGGATATATGGGCCCCGATAAACCGATGTAACCTATACCTCTGGGCGTCGAGGCATAACGCACCGATTTATAGGTGTAGGTTGAGGGCAGCAAGGTGGAAATCCACTAACAGGCATATAGAGATGCTCCGTGTAGGGAACCTCCTGTCCATTTAGGTGCGACCGGTTTGACGTTTAGGCTATTTGGTGAAAGGTTGTCCCGTATGACACGGGGTGAGCATGATGTGTGCAGCTCCATGTGTGGGCGTATGTGACGTGCTTTTCGGGAATCCCTGCAGGTGTATATCGAGTCAATTCACTGTCCCTCATGGTTGTGAGGACCGCTTGTTCACTGAGTCATGACGTAGGTTAATATATGAAATGATATGATTCAGTATTGCTGTTATGATTAAATTGTATTGCTACATGTGTGCCACCAAATATTGCTCACTAAATTTCATATTCTATGAAATGTTAACTTGTGGCTAGAAGATGAATTAAGGATGAACTTGTTGGCGTGTCCTTTGCTGCAATGTGCAATCCTATGTTTGTATAACCTTCATGTAGAGTTTCATGTGTAGGTGAGTCGGTTAAGTCTTGCTGAGCCATCGTGCTCATGGTTGCTGCTATGAGTATTTTTCAGGTGATGACTACCCCACGGACTTGGGTTACGAGTCCACCAGCGAGGGCTACCCTCCGTCGGGGACCACGGCTGAGTGGGAGCCGTACACGCCGCGCTGAGCTGAGGAGTGCAGCTAGTGTGGGTTGTCCATAGGGCTGGGCAACTGACTTTTGCTAGATACATGGGCGTGAGTTGTACAAACTTAGCTTCCGCTGTTGTAACTTCCATAATTAGTTTGTAACTGAAGTCTTGTACCACTTTGTACATATTCAGTTGGTTTTATATGTAATACAATGTTATCCTTATGATGTGTTCTGTCGGGTGTCGCATCGTGCGGCACCGCCCTCTGAGATCCTGGGCGTGCGGATTCGGGTCCGCCACAGGCTGGTATCAGAGCTGCATTGGGGATATCACACTAATTAAGGATTGTATTACAGGAAAACTTAGGTTTACGGTGAGGATTCGCTAGTATGCCCAAGTAAGGACTATATTAGCATAGTTAATTAAAGTGGCGTGACTAACATATGTGTTATAATTCTGAATTTTTATTACGTAACGACGCACCTACGCTCAGGTAAGAATGGTAAGGAACGCCACACAAAGCGGTTCAATTTCGGTTAGCTCCCCTGACGAGGAATGTGGTTTAGGGATAGGTCTCACAGATTGGTGTGAGACGTCAATATGAAACTCTTGGACTTTTCATGTTCCTGAGTTCATTTGAAACACTGATCCCTAGCGTGCATTAGGCAAGAAAGTGGAGACCCCATTGTGTGGTCAGTAACATGATAGTGTGTTCTTCTGGAAATAGCCTAGGAGGACATACGCAGCGCTTACCATCGGTGTGCCCTGCAGGGCAGTAGGTGGTATCTGTTGGGGTGATAAAATTCCCAACTGTGACGACCCTTTCGCGCTCTACTCGGGTTCCCCTTCGTGTGGTGTAAGAACACGATCACGTACCTTGAGACGTGGCTTAACTAAAGGACGGCTGTATGGAAATAATACGGGCGTATGTAATTAATTTCAAATATGGACCTGCCTAAAATGAAAACAACCTTTGAGTGCATCATTATTGAGTGTTCTTCTTCAGGTACTAACCACGTATGTAAACCGTGTAGTACACGTGTGTGAGCGACAGTTTAGTGCCACAATTGAGACGTATATGCCGCTTTAATCCGGTTAGGATTTTCCTTTTGTGAGGAACATAGTACCGACATATAAGAGGCATGTGCATTAAAGATAATGGTAACAAGGAACTAAAATAACCAAGTTTCAATATTTAGGACCCTAGTTGTGTAGAAAATTCAATAGTTGTTTAGTTAGTTCAAAATGATTGAAAAACAGAGTGTTCTGTTTTGGCAGCAATTTTGCTGAACTTTAACAGAGCATAAACACAGATTATTTAGCCAATGGAAGTGTGGGATATAGTTCTAGAAAAAGGTTTAAGTATTCTACATCTTTGTTGTAGACATCCAGAGCAGAATCACACCTTAAATTGGATGAAAATCCAGAGGATTGTACACTGTCCAGAACCAGGACAGATTAAAAACACTCTGTGGACTGTTCTGTGTTTCAAGCATAACTTCCTGTGGAAAAATTTAAAATTATCATATGATACATTTTTGGAAAGGGTAGGAGATTTGTCACATCTTTGTAATTCAGAGTTTCTGCACTGGCAGCACGGAATTCAACGGGAATTAGAGTTGAAAACAGCAACTTCCAAAGGAGGTGCTGTTGAAATTCTTCCAGAAATTCTGTTGGCTTCGAATTATCATAAGTTTTTAACCAGAGCTGATCTGAGGGTGAATAAATACTCGTTGGAAAGCTACTGAAGTTAAATTTAACTTTGTTATTCAACTTGAGTTATGAAAATTCCATGTACCAGGTCAAAATCTGGAATATGTAGAAACTGGTTATTCTGGCAGATGAATGACAGTGCACTCAATTGAGAGATTGTTGTACCCTAGGGGTTTAAGTACATCCAAATGAGGTAGAACATACTCATGAGTGGTTATCTTCAACTAGTGAAAGATTTGAGTAGGTTTCTTACTCAAGTTTCTTTTGCTAGAGGCCATGTTTGTGTCGTATTGAAGATAAAAGGGTAGTATACGTGATGACAAAGCGATATTAACGTCTCGTAGTGACCAAACCGAGTTGAGATGAACATCCAAAGAGGAAGTCCGTCAATTTGTATTTCACTATCTGGTGTTTGGTCTGGTAATGGTTTAGCTTGTGCAAAGTTATTACATGATCTATATACGAGATGTATCGCATATTTTACTGTCATTATGTTTTACACCTATTTTATTGGACTGCATGAAGTATGTTGCGGGACTAATTTTTATTGTCGTATGGATGCAGATGGTTCGCACTTGGGCCACGCATGAGGTCGGTGGCTCTAGCCAGCAGGGGGTAATGACTCCCAGCCACCCGCCTGCGACAGTACCCTGCAGCAACAACCACCACCGCCGCCTCCGCTTACACTAGCGGATGTCATCGCGGCCCTGGTGGGTAATCGTGAGGGGCAGACCGATCTGCTCCACACGATCGTGCAAAATACGTCCCAGGAGGGGGGCGTCAAGAGAGGGGGCCTCGTGGGCCCCACACTGTGACGTACTCGGACTTCATGAGTACGCACCCTCCGGTGTTCACCGAAGCGGCAGAACCCCTGGAGGCCGACAACTGGCTGCGGACGATCGAGTCTACGTTCGGGCTGCTCCAATGCACGGAGTGGCAAAAGACTCTCTTCGCGGCGCAGCAGCTTCTCGGTGCCGCTGGTGTGTGGTGGGCGAACTATGTCGCCTCACTGCCGGCTGGCCACGCCGTGGAGTGGGAAGAATTCCGGGAGGCGTTCCGCGCCTACCATATCCCTCCCGGGATAATGAAGAGGAAGTTCCAAGAGTTCTTGGAGCTGAAGTAGGGCGGGAGGAGTGCCCATGACTACTCCCGTGATTTCAACCAACTGGCGCAGTATGCGTCGCATTATGTCTCCACCGAGGAGAAGAAGTGAGAGCATTTCTATCGGGGGTTAAATCCCGAGATGAAGATGCATATCGTACAATGCAATCATGGCACGTTCAACGATCTCGTTAACGCCGCGGTCATGCAAGAACATGCTGAGCGGGAATTGGCGGCTGAGCAGAAAAAGCGCAGTGCTCCACCAAGCAGCGGGGGTGGAGCTCCTCAGAAATACCGCATGGTGTATCGGACACCATCCGATCAGCAGTGGCATCCACCGGCGCGGACTCAGCAGTTTGGGGGTCGTTCTTTCCAGCCACCTCCGTTCCGACCGCCGATGCCACCCCCGCGACCGCAACAGAAGCAGCAGATGGTACCCCGGGTGTTTCCACCGCCACAACGCACCCCGGGTTTCCGTCCGTCGGTCAGCGTAGGACCGCCTCGCTACAACTGCTACACGTGTGGCCAGGCGGGCCATTTCTCGAAGGACTGTCCACAGGGGCAGCAGAGAAGCGGGCAAACCCAATATCAGGGCGGTGCTCGAGGCCGACCTCCGGTCAAGAAGGTTAGTCAGAGAACCGGGGGCGTTCACAACCTCGACAATGAGGACGCCCCGAAGGGAGAAAACGTGCTGGCGGGTACGCTCACTCTCAACAACCAAGCAATCATTATTTTATCCGATTCGGGTGCAGCCCACAGTTTCATAAGTGCATCCTATGTGGCTAAGCATCAAATGCAATTCTTCCCAACCGACTGCTCATATATGATCTGCTCACCGGGAGGGAAGATTTCAGCAAATATGATGATTCCAAAAGCACCTTTGTGCTTAGGTGGGAAGATATATCCTACTACCTTGATAATCCTTACGGGACAGAAGATTGATGTAATCTTAGTGATGTCATGGTTACGCTACCTTGGCACTGTCCTGGAAACTCTATCACGGACGGTTCATTTGAATTCTCCATTCCAGCGTCCTCATTCCATGGTGTTAGACAACCCTGTCCCGGAAGTTTCAGCAACTTATAACACTGAAGCTCTTAAGTTAGGGGACATCCCCGTAGTCCGGGAATACCCCAATGTGTTTCCGGATGATCTTCCGGGCATGCCACCTAAGCGGGATGTAGAGTTCAAGATTGAGATTGCACCCGGGGCTACTCCCATATCACGGAGACCATACAAAATGGCTCCAAACGAGCTGGATGAATTGAAAGAACAGCTCAATGATCTGTTGAGCAAAGGTTTCATTAGACCGAGCTCCTCGCCTTGGGGATGCACGGCGCTGTTCGTAAAGAAGAAGGATGAAACCTTGAGGCTGTGTGTGGATTACCAGCCGCTCAATGCCGTCACCATCAAGAACAAATATCCACTGCCCCGCATTGACATCCTGTTTGATCAGCTTGGGGGTAAAAGTGTGTTCTCCAAGATGGACCTTCGCTCCAGGTATCATAAAATAAAAATCTGGGCGGAGGATATTCCAAAGATGGCATTCTCGACAAGATATGGACTATATGAATATCTCGTCATGTATTTTGGTCTCACTAACGGTCCAGCACATTTCATGTACCTCATGAACTCGGTGTTCATGCCGGAGCTGGACAAGTTCGTTGTGGTGTTCATTGATGATATCTTGGTTTACTCCAAGACAGAAGCAGAACACGCCGAACACTTGAGAATCGTTCTTCAACGACTGCGGAACCATAAGCTCTATGCCAAGTTCAGCAAATGTGCGTTTTGGATCAACCAAGTGCCATTTTTGGGACATATCATCTCAACGGCAGGCATTGCGGTTGACCCAAGCAAAATTGAGCAAGTCCTGAAATGGAAAGCCCCCACTTCTGTCCATGAAGTTGAGAGGACCCCGCCATCCCGATCACGTCACGGGGACGGGGCACCTTGCCCGGGAATCGCATAGGGTGGTGCCGTGTTATGCGGCACCCAACAGCACACATATAAGGAACAATGTATTACATAAATCAAAAGCGGAAGCTTACAATTGTTCTTGGTAAATAATTTACATAAAATAGCTACAGCGGAAGTCTATAAACAGCTCACGTCGAATATCTAAGAAGCACTCCAGAAGAGGTCCAGCCCGCGGACTCCTCTCGCTAGCAACACGAAGACATGGCAGCGGCTAGGTTCTCCAAGTGTGACATGTCTCGGAAGTTCCCGAGTCTCACCGGACAACCTTCTTTACAGCCTCGAGGTTTACCTGCAAAACCACTTATATAGCAAGAGTGAGCACAAAGGATCAGCAAGACTTAACCGTCTCTCCTAAAGCATGAAACTCTACATGAACGTAACCTAAGACTTAAGCCTGTCCTTTGCGAAAAGAGTCGCCTACGAGTTTATCCTTAACATTCAAGTTTTTAGCCATAATAGTAGTGACCTTGCGCCCTGCAACATTGGAACTCCACAATCAAACAAGAAACGCTTCATTCCAATGTTACTTGTCCCAAGGTGGAAAATAACTTTAGTTTTCTCTATCTCTACTTCAAACAGGGTTTTTACGCAACTTAACATAATCATAGCAGCAATTATACTTTTGCAAACTGTTCCCACACAAGTTGATTACTACGTCACAACATGGGAGCAAGCGGTACTCAATAACCGCGAGGGACGGTGATTCGAATCAAACACTACCCGGATAACTCGACACATACGCCCGCCTCTGAAGACCCAACTCTAGCATCCTTCATTACATGTGGCAACCTTTCTCAGTACACTAAACTGTAGAACCAGTCGCGCTGTCTCGGGCTCATAGGTCTAACGAGACGATGTGGTATGCCTCTACAATCCAGTGAACCTGGTACATCGGTTTCCTGGTTCCCATATATCAGTAAGCATCCGGTACACAACTCAATACTTGCTCCTGGACGCGGCACACGCATGGGTCCTTAACCGACACAGGCAGAGCTACTCGACCAAGACCTCGTCTTGTCGCTGGCTAACCGCTCTGCTTGGTCTCATATTTAGAAATGTAAACTTTAGTTTGCTTCCTTTCCCAACCACACTTATGATATTCTAAACTATAGCTCGCGAGTAGATTCGAACTACTCGTCTTCTACCGGATGTCCTAGTCTATTTAGCATGGCCTTATTCTACAGCGATTACACAATGCTACCCTTGACCTCAGGGTTCATGTTTGGTTATGCAAGTGGAGTATAAAACATCCTTGACCTAATGCACATACAAACTTTGACCCATAGTAGTGAACAAATGAAAAACTTTATAAAATAACTTAAATGCAAACCGGGGCTTGCCTTGGTTTTGCAGGTGACTAAAGTCAGATAATATGATGTTAGTTGCTGATGATTTGAATCTCAATCCCTGCCTTCTTGCTCCTTGATTCAAGCTTCACCTTTCCTCCACTCTTCCACGTTTAAACACTACACGTTATGAACATGCATATATATTTAATTGTAAAACTTTTGCTAACAGTTCTAAAGACAAGTTTAAAACTGGAACTCTATTTAAGAATTTAAAATGACACTGGTGCTAGTGGTTTGGGTATGTGTTTAAGCACTATCATCAAGTGAGAAGTGAGGTTCCTCACTTGGGTGGTGATCACCTAATTGGTTGAACAGAACACTACTGATCCAGGACTCCAATGGAGCTGGAAATTTTCTTGTGAGTTCCTTGTCACAAGAAAGTCCTTTGAACCAAAATTCAGAGTATTTTACTGAGTAGACCACTCAGAACAATTTCCTAAGCATCTAGGAGAAAAGGAATTAATTCTGAATAAATTTGCACTTTCATGCAAATTCAAGTTAACTACAATTTCATACATAGCTCAGGGAGCATGTATGAATTTTCCTAGGATTTTTGGAGCTAAGGAATGCCTAGAACTGAATTTCTAAGTTTTGGAAATTCTCTGAAAATGTTTCTGTATTCATTTGAATACGGAAAATTGAAATCAGAATTTCCCTAACTAAATCAACTCCAACTGAGCGGAAACTTTTACAGGTGTCTCCTAACATCCTCAAGAATATCCTGGCAAAATTTGGGGATTTTTAGATAAGCCAAACTCCTTAAAAAATTCTTTTGCTGAAAAGTTTAAATAATTTTCCGGAATTTTATATTGGTTTTCGTGCAAATTGGGCTGCATATTTGGATAGAGCTTTTCCTCATAAATCCAATTCAATTTGAATCACTAAATTTGGAGTTTCCTAGCAAAAGTTATGAGGTTCTAAAGTTTGGGGAAAAATTCTGAAATTGAACTCTGTTCTATTTTCCAATTTTCAGAGACATAAGGAATTAACACCACATTTGGCCAAGCAAATGAGGTCCAATGCTTCTGACAATTTTACTGGAGTTCAAGTGTTTTTGGAGGAATCACCTGCCAAAATTTGGGAATTTTTCAATACACAAAACTCCTGGAAAAATTCCTACAAGATTTTGGTTATATGAATTAATGAGCCGAAACCAGGGATTTTCATAAATATTAGGCTGGACCACTGGATAGTACTCTCTTAGAGCAATCCAACAAAATTTATCTCACTATTTTTGGAGCTTTCTACACAGAGTTATGCATTTTCCAAGTTTGAACAACTCTCTGTTTGTGATTATGTGATATCCTAGCTCCCAGGTTAATAGGATTGATAGAGTACTCATACCACCAAGGTATACCTTCTTTTCCGGAAGCCCACCTGCAAAGAACTCCGGGGATAAGCGTGCTTAGCCCGGAGGAATTTGGGGATGGGTGACCGATCGGAAAGTTTTCCCGGGTGCACACGAGTGAGGACAAAGTGCGCAGAAAAGACGAGTGGTGGTATGTGGGGACAGTCTATGATCCTAGAGAACCATCAGAAATGGTATCAGAGCCGACCCTCGCAGTTTCACGGGTGCCTACGGGTCAGTGACAAGGATACGGTAGCGTACGGGTCAGGGACGCAGGTACGTACGCATGACGCGTGGGTCCTCTGTGTGGGACACGGTACGGTACGTATGCTGCTAACCAGACGTAGGGTATGCATATGACAGTACTGAACGTACGGGCGTGGCTAAGAGGGGACATTCCTGTCTTGGCGTTGACCGACGAGGACGTCGGTCTTCTAAGGGGGGTGGATTGTGTGATATCCTAACTCCCAGGTTAATAGGATTGATAGAGTACTCATACCACCAAGGTATACCTTTTTTTCCGGAAGCCCACCTGCAAAGAACTCTGGGGTTAAGCGTGCTTGGCCCGGAGAAATTTGGGGATGGGTGACCGACCGGGAAGTTTTCCCGGGTGCACACTAGTGAGGACAAAGTGCGCAGAAAAGACGAGTGGTGGTATGTGCGGACAGTCTATGATCCTAGAGAACCATCAGAGAAGTCAGAAGCTTTCTCAGTTTAGCAGGATATTACCGGAGATTCATTTCAAGCTTCTCCAAGCATGCTAAGCCGATGACAGAATTACTAAAAAAGGGAACAAAGTATGTTTGGAACTCAGCATGTGAAGGAGCGTTCCAAGCACTGGTGAAGCATCTCACAACAGCCCCGGTCTTAGCTCAACCGGATACGACCAAGCCATTCGATGTGTATTGTGATGCGTCCGGTATGTGGCTTGGCTGTGTGTTGATGCAAGAAGGATGTGTGGTCGCATATGGCTCACGCCAACTCCAAAACCATGAGCAGCACTATCTGACTTATGATCTTGAGCTCGCTGCTGTGGTTTTGGCGCTGAAAATGTGGAGGCACTATATCGTAGGGAATTTAGTGCATCTCTACACCGACCACAAGAGCTTGAAGTATATTTTCACCTAGAAGGAGCTGAATATGAGGCAAAGGAGGTGGTTAGAACTAATCAAAGATTATGAGATTGAGAATCATTACCACCCCGGCAAGGCGAATGTGATTGCCGAAGCGCTGAGTTGAAAATCACATGTCCATAACCTCACCATTACACCGGTGGAGGAGGAAGAGCCGAGTTTATACTCTGTTCCTTATGGATCACTCTACAACCTTGCCCTCATCCCTACCATTAGGGAGGATATCATTGCAGCTCAGAAAGTTGAAAAGGGCATGGCACATCTCCGGAGATGGATAAACAATGGGGAAATCAGATGTTTCTAGAAAGATGATGAGGGGACGCTGTGGTTCAATGACCGCATAGTCGTACCCCGGGATATGGAGCTGAGGAAGAAGATCCTTGATGAAGCTCACTTGTCTAAATTCTCCATTCATCTGGGCAGCAACAAAATGTACCAAGATTTAAAAGGAAAATTTTGGTGGACACGGATGAAGCGGGATGTGGCTAAATACGTATCTGAGTGTGATACGTGTAGACGAGTGAAAGCGGATCACATGAGAAAATCAGGGCTGTTGCAACCCCTGAAAATTCCAGCATGGAAGCGGGAAGATGTGAGCATGGATTTCATTGTGGGATTACCCCTGACTTCCAACAAGCATGGTTCCATTTGGGTAATCGTTGACCGGCTAACCAAGTCGGCTCACTTCATTCCCGTGCATACGCGTTACCATGCCAATAAATATGTGGAGTTGTACATTGCAAGGATTCTATGCTTACATGGGGTACCCAAGACCACAATCTCAGATGGAGGCGCACTATTTGTTTCTCATTTCTGGGAGCAGTTGCACGCTGCATTGGGTACTAAGCTGATTAGAAGCTCCGCATATCACCCTCAGACAGATGGGTAAACTGAGAGGGTAAACCAAGTATTATAAGACATGTTAAGAGCGTGTGCCATCCACCATGGTAGAAACTGGGATGATCATATACCATTGGCGAAATTCTCGTACAACAAGGGCGATCAAGTGAGTATCAAGATGGCACCATATGAGGCTCTCTACGGTCGCAATGCCGCACCCCATTGAATTGGTGCGAGTCCGGTGAAAGGGTCACGTTCGGGGTTGATGTGGTGAACGACGCTGAAGAGCGCGTTCGGATCATTCAAGCCAACTTGAAGGCCACCCAATGCCGACAGAAAAGTTATGCTGATAAGAGGCATAGGCTGCTACACTTCGATGTCGGGGAACACGTGTACCTCCGTGTATGTCCGATGAAAGGCGTGCACCGATTCGGTGTGAAGCGGAAACTCGCTCCCTGATTTATTGGACCCTATGCTATCATCGAGAAGTGTGGACCAATGGCGTATAGACTAGAACTACGGGCATCTCTCGCTGGCGTTCACGACGTTTTCCATGTTTCACAACTACGGAAACGTCTGAAGTATACGGCTGCCGTTCCCACCGAAGACATTGGCGAGTTGCAACCGGATTTGATGTATGATGAATATCCGATGGCAATTATTGATGAGAAGGTTCGGACCACGCGTAAGCGAACGCTGTGGTTTTACAAGGTACTGTGGAGCAACCACACTGCTGAAGAAGCGAAGTGGGAGAGCGATGAGTTCCTTCGCTCAAACTACCCGGACTTCATGGCGTCTCATCACGGGTAATCTCCTCTTACATCGTCGTCTCTTCTTTTGTAATCTCGGGACGCTATTCTTTTAAGGGGGGAGGGATGTAAAAGCCCAATAATGGACTTGCAAAATTGTTCATTTCATCACCTCACAACACCACAGCTCATTTGGTGGATAGCTCATGAACACTTGTGAAGAGCAAGTAAACACCATCAAGAGGGTGATTAGAGGGGAAAGCCATAACTTCAAAAAAATAGGAGTCATACACATAAACATGAGAGGTTGAGCTTACCCCTAGACCTTAAATATTCTTGGGAAGGCTCAGGCCAAGTTTCATGCAGGTTTAAGCCTTTTTGAGGCACTTCTGGAGACATTTGAAAAAGGGGCTAATTTGAATGCAAATTCAAATTGCAGCCACTTTCATCACTTGAATTCAAAAGTTGACTCCATATTCAAACTCAGCACATTTTTCTGAGTTAGTCCACCAATTTTCATCCCCATTGGAGTTCATCTTGCCGGGAGCTAAATTTGCATTAATTCAAACTGAATTTGAATTTCAAATTCAAATGTGAAGCAGATTCTGCCAAACCAATTTCATTTTAGTGAATTCAAATTTACTCACTGACTTGGTGGCTAAGCTTAAACTTTGAGAGTGAGTAGATGGGATAGTTGCAGCAAAATTGGAAAAAGAGATTTAGAGGGGAGGAGGGCCCACTGGTCAGAAGACTTTCCACTGAAGTCTTCTGTTTCTTTCACTCGAACACAGGGCGTGTGCGTGCCAGCTCCCGAGCGCCGGCGCCCAACCGCCTCGCCTCTGTGCCACCTCCTGCTCTGGGGCTTAGGACGCCGTGTGCAGCACTTGAGGGGCACGCTGGTCCATGTCAACCTCCCACCCTCTCCAGTCTGCCACGCACACCACCGAAGCAAAACACCTCGCCGGCCGCTCTCCTCGGGTCCTCTGTGCGCCACCGATCTAAGCGTTCTCAAAACAATAAAAGTTTGTAAAGAGGTTAATGCAAACAGGAGCTTGCCTTGCTGCTATTGGTCGTAGGCTAGCTGCTCTTCCGGAGTAATGAAGTCTAAGACTTCGGGTTCCTCCTCGACCTTAGCGACTACACGAGATAACAAGTACATGTATTAATTTAAATGCATTTGAATTGAATTTTAAACTTTTGAAAACTATAAGTCTTACTAGACAGACCCAATGACTATGAAACTTTTACTATGGTTTGGTTACAACCTAAAAAGAGACTTGGCCAAGTTTTAGTTGCAGCAAAGCTCATTTGAGCTCTCCACAAATAATTATGTACTTGACTTTAATTGGAGCTATTATGGTGTTCTAGGGATTTTCATGGAGCAAGCTTTGACTTTCTGAAAACTAGATTTTAGAGGGTCCTAATGGAGTTGGTTTCACTTAATTTGAAGGTTCCTAGCTAGAGATATGAGCTACACAATTTCAGAGAAATTCTGAAAATGTTTCTGGACATTTTCTATTTTCTCTGGAACAGTTTTATTAATCACACCATTAGGTGGATCAAGTTAGCTCAAATGGATCTGAAATTTTTATCGCAGCTCAGGGATATTTTGGTGAACATCCCAGAAAAATTTCAGAATTTTACTCCAAAGGATTCTCCAGTTAAAATTCTAAACAGTTTTAATTTTGAAGAATTAATTCTGGAGAAATAAGGATTTTCATGAAGTGAAACTTGGTTTTCTGGAAAGTAATCAAGGAGCTGAATCCAACAAAATTTGGTTCACTCGATTTGGATGTTCCTAGCCAAAGTTATGAGGATTTGAAATTTGAATGAAATCTGAAAATCTGGAAAAGTTAAAATTACTGCACGTGGGACCCGGGGCTACGTGTCGGCTCCTCATCCGATGACACACGGAGGTACAGATTCTTTCGCGCGCGGCCGCACCCGAGCCGTGCCACAGCAGATCCCGGTTTTAAAATATCTACCGCTGACAGCCGGGACCCACCCCTTCGTCTTCCTCCCGCTGGTTCCCAGCGCGCGCCGCACCCCCTCGCCGGAGCAGAACTGATGCTGGCCGGACCACCACTGCCGGCCACCGCACGAGCTAAGACTCACCGGCAGGGGGTTATCGATGCCGAGGAACACGATGGTGAGGTGCTTTGGGACTGCCGATGACCGGAAGGTGGCCGGCGACATGCAGCGGCCTCTGTTGGGGTTCGGCAGCGTCGGCCGGGGGTTCTATCCCACCAAAACCAGTACCGGCGAGCTCTACAGTACCAGTGCACCTCTAGGAATCTCGTCAAGGCCACAAAGGTGTTCAGAAATGGCTGCAAGGTGATCGACACCGTGTGTCCGATCGTGTCCGCCATGAACGCCCATGATCGAGCTCGAAATCTGTTGCTCCTAGCCGGTTTCGTGCAACGGATGCTAAAAGGAAAGTGATCGCCGGCTAGTACAGCGTCTATGTGCCAAGTTTAATGACCAAAGGAGGACCAGAGAGCGGGAATTTGAAGGAACCGTACCGGATGCTCGGGTTGAGGTCGCCGGAGCAAAATCTGGAAATTCCCGGTTGATGCCTCACGGTTTGTTCCAAGAATTGGAGGAGAGCAGCACCCACCTAGCGCGCTCCCGTGGCCTGGATCGTTCGACCGTGAGAACCCCTGTGGAGGGCTGTCCACGATCACCCGATCGTCGGCTGAAGTTTGGTCGCCGCTGTGGCGGTTGTTCCCGGGCAAAGAAGGCCGGAACTTGCTTGTTTCCGGGTCGGGGAGGCGTGTGCGGAGCTCAGGGCGTGGTTTAGCAGCTTGGGGAGGGATGGCACGGTCAGTTTAGCCGGACTCCCGATCGAGCCGAGGAAGCGGAGGAGCGTCGCTCGGTGTTTGCACGCGAGGAGGAAGCAAGCGACGGGTGCTCCGGCAGAGGACTTGGAGCACCTTAAGAAGGGATCAGCACCAATCTGCGTCCGCGCGTGGGCAAGAAGCTGTTAGTGCGGCGGCCTCCCCTCGGTGGCGCCCTCGGAGGAAGTCCGAAGACCCGAGCACTGAAGGTTCAGTCGGTTGAATTTCTTCAGTGGCTGACATGTGAGCCCCCTCTCCCTTTTAACCCCTGAACTTAACTCCCTCTTACTGTTGTAAACAGTAATGCCCATTATACCCATGGTGATTTGAATTATCTACCCCTGAGCCATTTGAATTGATTAGAATTCAAATGGGTTTGGTTTGACTAAATTTCAGCATATATTCAGTTTGAAATTCAATTAAAGTTTGAATTTGCTAATCTTAGCTCATGTCAAGATCAACTCCAAATGGAGTGAAAATTGATGTGTGAGCTCACAAAAATGTGCTGAATAAGAATATGTCTCCCACTTTTGAATTCATGGGCTGAAAACAGTTTGAATTAGAATTTGAGTTGAAACCACACTCTTTCTAGCTATACCCAAAAGGACTTTAAAAAGGTTTTGAATTTGGGTGAAACTTGGCATGGACATTCCTAGCAAGGTGTAGGAGTTTTCATATGCCCAGCCCTGGATGATGCATGTGGGAAATACCACTTCTGGATTGTGTGAGTTTGTTCTCTAATGATCATGTTGATGGTGGTTACTTGCTCTTCAAATGCGTTCATCAACTTTCTTCAAATGAAGTGTGTGTGTGGTGTGATGAGCACCTTGAATATGTGCCAAAAACTTAGTCCCTTACATTCCTCCCCCTTAAAAGAATCTCGTCCCGAGATTATAAGGTGAAAATGAGAGAGAGGATGGTGGAAAAATTACCGGATATGCGACGTGAAAAAGTTTTGGTATTTAGCACGAAGAAATCCTTTGTTCTCCCATGTCGCCTCGTCCACGGAGTGATTACTCCACAGAACTTTGTAGAACCACAATGTACGGTTGCGTGTGGTTCGGGCCTTTTCATCAATAATCTGAACCGGTTCCTCCCGATAGGTGAGATCCGGTTTCAGTTTTTCAATATCCTCCAGCTGAACGGTAGTTGATAGCTTGAGACACTCCTCAGCTGGGAAATTTGAAAGACTTCGTGCACACCGGAAAGTGCTTCTGGTAATTTCAGCCGGTATGCTACTGATCCACATCTTTCAGTAATCTGAAATGGACCGATGAATCGGGGTGCCAATTTTCCTCTCACCCAGAATCTGTTCACTCCCTCCATTGGAGACACACGTAGGTATACGTGATCCCCAGCTTCAAATTGTAGTTGGCGCCTTCTCCGATCCACATATTGTTTCTGTCGGGATTGAGCGGCTTATAGGTTTGCTTGAATCAGCCAAATTTTTTCTTCCGCGTTGTTGACAAGATCAATCCCGAAGGTAACCCTTTCGCCAGACTCACACCAATTCAGTGGTGTGCGGCATTTTCTCCCGTATAGCGCCTCGTAAGGTGCCATCTTGATGCTGGCCTGGTACCCATTGTTGTACGAGAACTCGGCCAACGGCAAGTGATCATCCCAGTTCTTGCCATGGTTGATGGCGCAAGCTCGTAAATATCTTCCAAAATTGATTTACCCGCTCGGTTCACCCATCCGTCTGCGGGTGGTATGCTGAACTACGGATAAGCTTCGTCCCCAACGCAGTGTGTAGCTGCTCCCAAGAACGGGACACAAATAAAGTGCCCCGATCCGATATGATGGTACGGGGTACGCTGTACAAGCATAGGATCCGCGAGATATACAGTTCAGCATACTTTTTGGCGTTGTAGTTTGAGTTGACCAGGATGAAGTGGGAAACTTTGGTGAGCCGGTCGATGATCACCCACAGAGAATCATGCTTCTGAAAAGTGGTGGGTAAACCGACGATGAAGTCCATGCTCACATCCTCCCACTTGCAGGCAGGAAGGCCCAGTGGTTGTTGCAGTCCCGGTTTCCGCATATGATCTGCCTTCACCCTTCGACATGTATCACACTCGGACACGTACTTTGCGATCTCCCGCTTCATCAGTGTCCACCAAAATTTGCTTCTGAGTTCTTGATACATTTTGTTGCTGCCGGGGTGAATAGAAAACTTTGACAAGTGAGCCTCATCAAAAATTTTCTTCCGTAACTCCGGGTTACGGGGTACGACGATCCGGTCCTTGAACCATAGGACACCGTCTCCGTCTTTCCGGAAACATTTCAGCTCCCCACTGTCTATACGTCTCCGCAAATGCGACATGCCCTTGTCATGTTTCTGAGCAGCCGCTATGTCTTCACGGATGGTGTGGATCAAAGCCAAGTTGTGGAGAGCTCCGTGTGGAATCACATGCAGTGGTGGTTCGCTCTCTTCCAACGGTGTGATGGTCAGATTTTTGACGTGTGACTTGCGGCTCAGCGCATCTGCCACCATGTTTGCCTTGCCGGAGTGATAATGGATCTCTATTTCGTAATTCTTTATCAATTCTAACCATCTTTGCTGCCTCATGTTCAGCTCCTTCTGAGTGAATATGTACTTGAGGCTTTTGTGGTCGGTATATAAATGTACGAGGTTACTGAGTAGGTAGTGCCTCCACATTTTCAGTGCAAGTACCACGGCAGCGAGCTCCAAGTCGTGTGTTGGATAATTCTGCTCATGGTTTCTGAGCTGCCGTGATCCATACGATACCACCCTTCGGTCTTGCATCAGCACACATCCGAGTCCAATGCCGGATGCATCGCAGTACACATCGAACGGTTTTGTTGTGTCTGGATGCGCCAAAACCGGTGCTGATGTCAGGTGCTTCACTAATGCCTTGAATGCTGCTTCACATGCTGGACTCCAAACATATTTGGTAGCCTTCTTCAGCAGCTCCGTCATAAGCTTGGCAATCATTGAGAAGTTCGGAAAGAACCTCCGATAATATCCCGCGAGTCCGGGGAAACTCCGTACCTCGTGAACAGTTCTCGGGGATTTCCAATTCAGCACTTGTGTGATCTTGCTCGGGTCTACAGCGATGCCCTCCGCTGAGATGATATGCCCGAGAAAAGGCACTTGCGATATCCAGAACTCGCATTTGCTGAATTTCTCGTATAGCTTGTGATCCCGCAGCCGTTGCAAGACTATATACAGATGATTCTTGTGCTCTTCCTCCCGACTTGGAATATACCAATATGTCGTCGATGAAGACCATGACAAACTTATACAGCTCCGGTATGAATACCGAGTTCATTAAATACATGAAGTGAGCTGGAGCGTTGTTGAGGCCGAAGGACATGACCAGGTACTCATAAAGTCCGTACCTCGTCGAGAAAGTCGTCTTCGTTATGTCCTCAGCGCGTATTTTAATCTGGTGGTACCCAGATCTTAAGTCCATCTTGGAAAAGATCTTTGCTTCGACCAACTGATAAAACAACATGTCGATCCGTGGCAACGGGTACTTATTCTTGATGGTTACGGCGTTTAGTGGACGATAGTCCACGCAAAGCCGCAACATCTCATCCTTCTTCTTTACGAATAATGCCGAACAGCCCCATGGCGAGGAGCTCGGCCTAATAAAACCCTTCTCCAGCAGGTCCGTTAGCTGAGTCTTCAGTTCAGCCAATTTCTTGGGTGCCATCTTGTACGGCCTTCGGGATATTGGCATGGTTCCCGGTGCAAGTTCAATCTTGAACTCCACCTCTCTATCGGGCGGCATCCCTGGTAAACATCCGGGAACACATCAGGGAACTCCCGCACCCCTGGAATGTCTTCCAATCTAATGGTTGTGGATTGATAGACACTTGGAAGTTTTATTTCTGGACTGTCCAGAAATAAGGAGTTAGATACGTGCACTTCTGAGTTCAAGTGCACGATTTGAAGGACGGTGTCTAAAACAGCGCTGTGGCAGGTTAACCACGACATCCCTAAGATGACATCGACCTTCTGTCCCTCTAAAATTATGAGAGATGTGGGGTACACTCTACCCGCTAAGCATAATGGTGCTTTGGAAACCATTACGCTTGCTGAAATCTTTCCACCCGGTGAACAAATCAAATATGGACTATCGGTGGGTAGTATTTGCAAGCTGTGTTTAGCAATGAAAGCTTGGCTAATAAAATTGTGTGTGGCGCCTGAATCAAACAATACTATGGCGGGATGCTGGTGGAGTTGGAACATACCCGCAAGGATTGGCTCACCCTCCGGCAGGTCCTCTATGGCAAGTTGGTGGACGGTGCTGGGCCTAGGGTTTGGCCGCCGCACATTAGTAGGGTTCCAGGGCTGATTCATCCCCGGAAGTTGTGGTGCAACTCCGCCGCCTTGCCTCTCCGGACAACTGCTAGCGAAGTATCCTGGATGACCACATTTGTAGCATGGGGCCGCTGCTTGTCCGGTGCTTGGGGGACGAAAGCCCGGCATGCGCTGCTGAGGTGCATACGCACGCGGCATCGCCCGCTGCTGCTGTTGTTGTCACGGAGGTGGTACTGGCAGTGTCGGCCTGAACGCCGGTGGAGAGTAAGGCTGACTGAGGGATGACATCAACCTCTGTGGTGGCTGCCAGCGTGGACCCCATGGTGGGCGATTCACCATTCGAAATTTCTGAGAAGGACCACCTCCTTCTCCGCTGCTTTGCGGCGCGCTTCGCTTCCTTTCCGCCGCCGCTAACTCCTTGCCGGAGTCCTCCTGAACAATCGCAGCATCAATTATATCATTGAGACTGACGTGATTGAACATCGCCAGTTTGTCCTTCAGGAGCGGATTAAGCCCCTGGTAGAAGTGATCCCGCCGCTTCTCGTCAGTATCGGCGTGATACGAAGCGTAGAGCGCGAGATCGTTGAACGCCCTGGAATATTCCAGTGCGTTTTGGCTCCCTTGTTGCAGGCGTAGGAACTCCTGCGTCTTCCTCTTCATGATACCTGACGGTATGTGATAGGCCCTGAAGGCCGTCTGGAACTCCGCCCAGGTCATAACTCGGTCGGTGGGCTGTGAAGCACAGTAGTTCACCCACCACGCGCTCGAGGATCCCTGGAGCTGTTGGACCGCGAACTGAGTCTTGCGCTACTCATTCACTTGAAGCAGCCCGAACTTCATCTCCATCGTGTGGAGCCAGTTGTCTGCATCGAGGGGTTCATCCGCCCTTGAAAATACCGGGGGATGAGTCGCTAGGAAGTCGGAGTAGGAGCTCTGTTGGCGCTCCTCACGATCATGACGCCTATCTGGTCAAGACGTATTTGCAATAAGAGTTTGCAGCAACTCCGTGTGCTGCTGATGAGAACCCGCCATTGCCGCAACGATGTTGGCCAATGTAACCATTGGTGGTGGTGGTGGCGGTGTTTGTTGTTGCTGTTGCTGCTGCTGCTGTTGCTGTCCCGAGGAGTCCTTGGGAGGCCGTTGGGAGGTCTCTCCCCCTTGACTAGAACCCCCAACGTCCGGGTTGGCACGAGTACGAGTCATTCTGAAATTTAAAACAGCAGCGATCAGCATATGTCATACTTAAAAATTCCATATGAAACAGTAGGTATTTGAAGTTACGCATGAATAATTTGCACAACATTCACATATATTGATAAAGCATAAACTTTATACAAGATACATTATTCTCGGATCTCCGATAAGTCGTGCTCATGTCATCACTAACTATACATACTCTACTGCCTACACGACATGTCACTGGTTACAAAAGTTTGGGTTACACTTCTCTGATTGCCCTTCTTGGCAACGGTAACCTCCTACTCGGAGTAGAACTCGACCACCTGTAGGTCGTCCTCCTCCAGTACCTCTGCTGGTGGCTCCGGATCTACAAACTCCTCTCCCATCTCGGGTTCTCCCATTGCCGGAAGACCCAAGACCACCGGTATGCCCAATACCGGGGGTACGAGGTCCTGCAACGCGTGCACCTCGTCCATGGCCTGGTTGTAGTCTTCTTCCCAGCCTTGCCCTTCCTCAATAGCATCGTCTCGCTCTTGAGTAAGGACATCATTCTGCTGGGTCAGAGCCTGCACCTGTTCTTGCAACACCGCGATGTCAACACGGCTTTTCTTCCGCATATGGAGTGCCTTCCATAGCTCTCACGTGTAGTTGGCAGAAACGCGACATGGTGTCACGGGCTGCCACTTGCCACTTTCCCTCCGGTTGTCTACCTCTCACCGTAACGGTGAACGGCGCCCATCCGGGTGGCGTAGGCCCTGCAGGAACCTCAACATGGATTGTCCACGTCTTGTTCCCCGCCTCGCCTTCTTCCTTGGCGAAGTATTGCGGCATCTTGTTGTACCCGAAATATTGAAGCATCTGCCTCAATGCTTCCGGATAGCCGATGTGGTGAGAACAGTGGGATTCCACCCACCCGTTCTCGAACTGTTTATCCGCTGTCATCTGTAGAAATATATTTGAGGAATGTCAAATATTTATTTGAACACTAAACCATGGAGTTATAACATAAAACATGTCATTAAACCCATAAAACTTGGAAACATAGTTCAAATTTAAACAAATTTGACTGCTGATCTGCTGCCCAACATGACAGCCCTGATCAGTTTCCATTTCAACCTGATTTAGACAATGCTAAGTGCAAAACCAATTCTGGAGCTCAACGTAAAAGTTAAAGCTAACTTCAATAGATTTCCAGAAAGTATTTGCTTGACCTAAGATCTGTCCTGGTTCAAAAGTTATGAGATGCCAAAGTTAACAGAATTTCTGGAGAAAATTGGATAGCACCTCCCTGCCTTAGGAACTGATTTGATCCAAGAATTCCAGTTAATTCTGCTCCCAATAAGACAAAACTTTCTGTTACAAAGTTGTAACCCACCTCATGATATTTCCAGAACTACCTAATTTTCTATTTTTAGATTTTTATGCAGGAAGTTATGCTTAATTTACAGACAGTTACAGAGAGTGTTTGCTCTGCCCGGTTTTCTGGACAGTTTCAACTCCACTGCATTTTTCGATTGGTTAAGGGATGAAACACCTCTGGACCTCAACATAAACGTTGTAAAACTCTTCCAAAGCTTTCCAGAAATGTATCATATGACCCCAACCTCGATATAACTCAACCTATAACTTCTGATTAACTTCAGCCTTAATTCAACTGAAAACAGAGGACCCTATCCTTAGTATCTTATAAGTTGAAAACTGGTTAACTTGAATGTCCTGATTAAGGGAAGGAGTTACATCAAGTTTTAGTGCTCTGGGTTAAAACTTTCAAGTTTTATAATGAAGTTGTTCAGTTAGTGGAGTGTGACGTCGATGCATCACCAGATCATGTCGGTACTACGTCCTCACAAAGAAAAACCTATACCGGACTTAGCCGGCTTCGTTATTTCAGTGGCACTAAGCGTCTCTTGCACACATGCTACACGTCTACCGTTTCATGGTTAGACTACCTGCAGATAACTCACACAATCGTCAGACTTGGCTGCACACCGAGCCCAGTATCCATACTGTTCGTACACCCGGCCGTCATCACTCGCCCGGATGTTCTCAAGCCAAACACGCCTTGAGCTACGTGTTCACATTACTGACCATGTGACTGGGTCTCCCAAATTGCCCGAAGCACACCGGGGACAGAGGTTGCTCGAGTACCCTAAACGACATGAAGAGTCGTAGAGGATACTAAAGCGGGTCGGGTTATCTGCCACCAGTGAAGCTCCACCCTTCAGCTTGTGCAGACTGTTGGACAGCGCTTACGTGCACCCCCCAAGACATAAAGCGTCCTGAGATGCACGATTTTCTGACATAATCAAATAGGTTAGTATGCCACTTTCTATACACTAATAACATCCTTATATGCTACTAACTCGTTCCTCACCGAATTTTTGAAAAAGATGACCTTTTTAGTGCGTTAAACCTCAAGCGAGCTCTGATACCACGCTGACATGACCCCACGGACTTGTCGAGCCAGGATCACGCTGAGGGGTGCTGCGTTGCACAGCACCGAATAACACACATCACAGGTACAAATCGGAAGCAAAGTTTTATTACATAAACGGTTTTATGAACATTTTTACAACAAAATATGTTCAATTTACACTCACGGGCGTAGACTTTGGATCAAGTTCACGTTCAGCCCGTGAACATGTCCTTGCTAGCACGCACACACACTAACACGGCGGCGTGCACGACTCCCACTCGATGGGGTTCCCCTCCTGGGGTTCCGTCTCCTCCTCGGGAGTCCCTTCCTCATAGAACCCTGCCAAAGCTTCAAACACAAGCAGTGAGCATGAAGGCCCAGCAAGACTGACCCGTCTCTCCTATTCATGGAATTTCTACATGAGGGTTGATAGATTATAGGAGGTAAAACAAGTTGCAAGGACTTTCCTAATTAGTGGAACCTTACTTTCAAGTTTTAGCGGCAGGTTGTGGAGAACCTTACGCTAAGGCACATGAGAGAGCCGCAATCAAACAAGAAACACATTTCTCTCATGTACTTTGCCTAAAGTTGAAAAGAACTTTAATTAGCTCTAGGCTACAACAAATCATTAACAATCAAAGTCCATCTTTCAATCAGCAACATTTTAACATATATCTAGCCTGTTCTTTCTACGTCACGGTACAGCGAACAAGTGGTACTCTGACACGACCCCATTGGTCTTGTCGAGCCAGGATCACGCTGAGGGGTGCTGCGTTGCACAGCACCGGATAACACACGTCAAAGGTACAAAGCGGAAGCGGAAATTTTATTACATAAACAAGTTTATGAACATGTTTACATCAAAATAAGTTTGGTCTACACTCACGGGCGTAGACTAAGCATCAAGTGCACGTTCAGCCCTCGAACGTGTCCTTGCTAGCACACACGCACACTAACTCTGCGGCGTGCACGACTCCCACTCGACGGGGTTCCCCTCCTGGGGTTCCGTCTCCTCTTCGGGAGTCCCTTCCTCATAGAACCCTGCAAAAGCTTCAAACACAAGCAGTGAGCACGAAGGCTCAGCAAGTCTGACCCGTCTCACCTAAACATGGAACTTCTACATGAGGGGTGATGGGTACATGAGGAAAAATCATTTGCAAAGGACTCGCCTAATTAGTGGAACCTTACTTTCAGGTTTTAGCAGCAGGTTGTGGAGAACCTTACGCTAAGGCACATCAGAGAGCCGCAATCAAACAAGAAACGCATTTTTCTCATGTACTTTGCCCAAAGTTGAAAAGAACTTTAGTTAGCTCTAAGCTACAGCATATAACAATCAATGTCCAGCTTTCAATCAGCAACATTTTAACATGTGACTAGCCTGTTCTTTCTACGTCACGGTACAGTGAAGAAGTGGTACTCACTGACCGCGAGGGACGGCGGTTATAATCGATTTACACCTGCAGGGTTGCCCGAACAACCCGTCACGTACGCCCGTACTCGATGTTGCCTACAACAACCATCACGGACGCCGTACGCGACTACCTTTCACCCGTTAGCCAAATGTTGAACCGGTCCAATCGTCCCGAGCAAGAGGTCTCTGCACGCGCATCTCAGTGCCACCAGCCGATTTACACCTCGAGCTCTCAACCTACCCTCTGAACGACCAGCTATGCCTCAACACCCAGCTACCCGAGTTACATCAGTTTCCCGGTTCCCATATAGCCGGTAGGTCTTCGGTACTGTTCTAGCTTGTTCAACAGGCCCGCACATGGCTCGGTCCTCAATCGACACAAGCGGAGCTACAGCACACAGGCCCCAAAGTCGTGCTGCCCTTACCCTCCGCTTGGTCTCATTTTCTTGCCATGTGTATCATGTGCTATCTCTACCCGAGCAATGTGCCTCTAGCCTATTCTCGCGAGTAGTTCCAACTACTCGACTTGTACCGAATCCTACTCTATCCTAGCAATGCAGTAGCTAACGGGGTTTGCAATCCTAAACCCAACCCATGGTTCTCTTGGCTATGCAGTGGGGCTTCCAAACAAGACTCTAATGCACAGAATAAAGGAAACAAGTATGTGCTCAAAACAATAAAATTTGTAAAAAGGTTAATGCAAACCGGAGCTTGCCTTGCTGCTCTTGGTCGTAGGCTAGCTGTTCCTCCGGAGTAACGAAGTTTAGGACTTCGGGTTCCTCCTCGACCTTAGCGACTACATGATAAGAGCAATATATGTATCAATTTAAATGCATTTATATTAACTTTGAAGTTGTGAAGTTTATAACCCTTGCTAGACAGACCTAATGACTGTGAAACTTTTACTGTGGCTTGGTTACAACCTAAACAGATACTTGGTCAAGTTTTAGTTGCAGCAAAGCTCATTTGAGCCCTCCACAATTAATTATGTCCTTGACCTTAATTGGAACTCTTAGGGGGTTCTAGGAATTTTCATGAAGCAAACTATGACTTTATGAAAACTAGATTTTCTGAGGGTTCTCATGGAGTTGGTCTCACTTAATTTGAAGGTTCCTAGCTAAAGTTATGAGCTAAACAATTTCAGAGAAAATTCTGAAAATGTTTCTGAACATTTTCTATTTTCTCTGGAACAGTTTCACTAATCACACCATTAGGTGGATCAGATGAACTCAAATGGATCTGCAATTTTTATGGTAGTTCAGGGATATTTTGGTGAACATCCCAGCAAAATTTCAGGATTTTCCTCCAAAGGGTTCTCCAGTTAAAATTCCTAACAGTTTAAACTTTGAGGATTTAATTCTGGAAAATTAAGGGTTTTCATGAAGTGAAACTTGATTTGCTGGAAAGTACTCGGAGAGCTGAATCCAGCAAAATTTGGTTCACTCAATTTGGAGCTTTCTAGCCAAAGTTATGAGGATTTGAAGTTTGAAGGAAATCTGAAAATCGGGGAAAAGTTTAAACTCGCGCGTGGGCCCAGGGGACACGTGTCGCATGCCGAGGCGACAGCACACCGCGGCCCACAAGGATTTTGCGCGCCAGCACACCCGATCTCGGCCGCAGCCGGATCCCGATTCAAAATATCTCCCGCTGACAGCTGGGGTCCACCCCTTATTCAACCTCGCGACGCCCGCGCTCCGCCGCCGAGGGACCTCGCCGGAGAGCTCGCCGCCGGCTTTTGTACAGCTCCAAACTTCTCGATTCTGACCGCCCCTGCCTACTTTTACTCGGGGAACAGGATTCTAGGTTCAGCTGCTCATGACAATGGCCGGAGCATGGTCGGCAACGAGCCGCCACCTCGGAACCACTTCGGCCATGTCGGCTGACTTCTCTAGCACCTCAGCCACTTGGGAAACCGGTCGGGAAGCACCAGTGGACCTTAGAGAAGGTCAACATGCGCTCGAGGCAGCTCGGGGAAGGCCCGAAATAGGTCCTCACCGTGCGCCCGATGTCGCCCGTTCCTTCCGCCATTGGTAGACCTCAAATTACGCCGGGTACAGAGGTTCTCCGGCCCAGAGTTGTGAAGGCAACTTGTGCGTTACCGTGTCTAGCTCGTGTGAGAGCGGCTTGAGGCCCTCTAATCCTTTCTAGAGCACGAATTAAACAGAATCGTACCCGAAGGTCATTCTGCACCATGAAAGGGGAAAAGTGGGAATTCGCCAACGGTGAGCAACCACTCGAGCTGTGGCTCGGGGATGAGCAGCACCGGTCACCGGTGCGTCCAAGGGTGCCTTGGCTCAGGCGTGACAACGCCCTGGTTGGGCTGTCCACGGGAGCCCGAGGTGCGGCGGTTCCAAGTCCCGAATTTGATCTTTTGGCACAGCCGATATCAATCGGTTTCAACCGAATTCTAGCAACGGGGAGGACGGAGGAAGGTCTCTAGTACCTTGCTGGGGCTCTGGAGTGGACGGAGGGGGCTGTGATCGGCGTCTTCCGATCGATTCCGAGCTGCGGAAATTTTCGGCCGGCGCTGAGTTCATGCGGGGAAGAACGGTGGTGCCTCGGCCGAGGAGGGGGGCAGGCGCCTTAAGAAGGCTCTGCACCGCCTCACGCCCGCGCGTGGGCAAGCAGCTGCTGGCGCGGCGGCTGCCCTCGGTGACGATCACCGCTGCGGCTCGGCGACCCGAGTGAAAAAGTCTCAGTCGGTTTGATCTGAGCAGTGGCTGACATGTGGGTCCCACCTCCAGTTTTAACCTCTGAAATTTACTCCTAATCACTGTTGTAAACAGTGAACCCCATACTACCCTTGGCAATTCAAATTATTCACCCATGAACCATTTGAATTGATCAAAGTTCAAATGAGGTTTGGTTTGAATGAATTTCAGCACAAGTTCAGTTTGAAATTCAAATAAAGTTTGAATTTCTCCCACTTAGCTCATGTCAAGATCAACTCCAAATGGAGTGAAAATTGGTGTGTGAGCTCACAAAAATGTGCTGAGTAAGAATATGCCTCCCACTTTTAAATTCATGGGATAAAAACAGTTTGAATTTGAATATGGTTTCAAACTGCCCTCTTCCTAACTATACCCAAAATGACCTCAAAAAGGTTTTGAATTTGGGTGAAACTTGGCATGGACATCCTTAGTAAAGTGTAGGAGTTTTCATAGGTCCAGCCCATCTATATCACATGTGGGAAATACCACTTTTGCAATGTGTGACTTTGTTCTCTAATGAGCATGTTGATAATTGTTACTTGCTCTTCATTTGTGTTCATCATCCTTCCTCAAATGAGGTGTGTGGTGTGGTGATGAACACTGCAAATGTGTGTCAAAAACTGAGGCCCTTACATACTCACTGACCGCGAGGGACGGCAATTATAATTGATTTACACCTGCAGGGTTACCCGAATAACCTGTCACATACGCCCGTACTCGATGTTGCCTACAGCAACCATCACGGACACCGTACGTAACCACCTTTCACCCGTCAGCCAAGTATTGAACCGGTCCTATCGTCCCGAGCAAGAGTTATCTGCACGCGCATCTCAGTGCCGCCAGCCGATTTACACCTCAAGCTCTCAACCTACCCTCTGAACGACAAGCAATGCCTCAATACCCAGCTACCTGAGTTACATCGGTTTCCAGGTTCCCATATAGCCGGTAGCTCTTCGGTACTGTTCTAGCTTGTTCTACAGGCCCGCACACAGCTCGGTCCTCAATCGACACAAGCGGAGCTATAGCACCCAGGCCCCAAAGTCCTGCTGCCCTTACTCTCCGCTCGGTCTCATTTTTCTTGCCATGTGTATCATGTGCTATCTCTACCCGAGTCGAGTGCCTCTAGCCTATCCTCGCGAGTAGTTCCAACTACTCGACTTGTACCGAATCCTACATTATCTTAGCATTGCAGTAGCTAACGGGGTTTTCAATCCTAATCCCAACTCATGGTTTTCTTGGCTATCCATTTGGGTTTTCAAACAAGACTCTCATGCAAGAATTAATGGTACTCAAAGTAAGTTCTCAAAAAAATAAAAGTTTGTAAAGAGGTTAATACAAACCGGAGCTTGCCTTGCTGCTCTTGGTCGTAGGCTAGGTGCTCTTCTCGAGTAACGAAGTCTAAGACTTCGGGTTCCTCCTCGACCTTAGCGACTACATGAGATAACAAGTACATGTATTAATTTAAATGCATTTGAATTGAATTTTAAACTTGTGAAAACTATAAGTCTTACTAGACAGACCCAATGACTCTGAAACTTTCACTATGGTTTGGTTACAACCTAAACAGAGACTTGGCCAAGTTTTAGTTGCAGCGAAGCTCATTTGAGCTCTCCACAAATAATTATGTACTTGACCTTAATTGGAGCTCTTATGGTGTTCTAGGGATTTTCATGGAGCAAGCTATGACTTTCTGGAAACTAGATTTTTAGAGGGTCCTAATGGAGTTGGTTTCACTTAATTTGAAGGTTCCTAGCTAGATATATGAGCTAAACAATTTCAGAGAAATTCGGAAAATGTTTCTGGACATTTTCCATTTTCTCTGGAACAGTTTTATTAATCACACCATTAGGTGGATCAAATTAGCTCAAATGGCCGCTCAGGGATATTTTGGTGAACATCCCAGCAAAATTTCAGAATTTTCCTCCAAAGGATTCTCCAGTTAAAATTCTAAACATTTTAAAATTTGAAGAATTAATTCTGGATAAATAAGGATTTTCATGAAGTGAAACTTTATTTGCTAGAAAGTACTCAAGGAGTTGAATCCAACAAAATTTGGTTCACTCGATTTGGATGTTCCTAGCCAAAGTTATGAGGATTTGAAGTTTGAATGAAATCTGAAAATCAGGAAAAGTTCAAATTACTGCACGTGGGACCCGGGTCTACGTGTCGGCTCCTCATCGGATGACACACGCAGCTACAGATTCTTTCGCACGCAGCCGCACCCGATCCGTGCCCCAGCAGATCCTGGTTTTAAAATATCTGCCGCTGACAGCCGGGACCCACCCCTTCGTCTTCCTCCCGCCGGTTCCCAGAACGCGCGCCGCTCCCCCTCGCCGGAGCAGAACTGATGCTCTCCGGACCGCCGCTGCCAGCCACCGCACGAGCTAAAGACTCGCCGCCAGGGGGTTATCGACGCTGAGGAACACGATGGTGAGGTGCTTTGGGACTGCCGATGACTGGAAGGTGGCCGGCGACGTGCAGCGTCCTCTGTTGGGGTTTGGCATAGTCGGCCGGGGGTTCTGTCCCGCCAAAACCAGTACCGGCGAGCTCTACAGCACCAGTGCACCTCTAGGAATCTCGCCAAGGTCTCAAAGGTGTTCAGAAATGGCTGCAAGGTGGTCGGCACCGTGTGATGGATCGTGTCCGCCATGAACGCCCATGATCGAGCTCGAAATCCGTTGCTCCTAGCCGGTTTCATGCAACGGATACTAAAAGGAAAGGGATCGCCGGCTAGTCCAGCGTCTATGTGCCATGTTTGATGACCGAAGGTGGATCAGAGAGCAGAAATTTGAAGGAACCGTACCGGATGCTCGGGTTGAGGTCGCCGGAGCAAAATCTGGAAATTCCAGGTTGATGCCTCACGGTTTGTTCCAAGAATTGGAGCAGAGCAGCACCCACCTAGCATGCTCCAGTGTCCTAGATCGTTCGACCGTGAGAACCCCTGTGGAGGGCTGTCCACGATCACCCGATTGTCGGCTGAAGTTTGGTCGCCGCTGTGGCGGTCGTTCCCGGGCAAAGAAGGCCGGAACTTGCTTGTTTCCGGGTCGGGGAGGCGTGTGCGGAGCTCAGGGCGTGGTTTAGCAGCTTGGGGAGGGATGGCACGGTCAGTTTGGCCGGACTCCCGATCGAGCCGAGGAAGCTGAGGAGCGTCACTCGGTGTTTGCACGCGAGGAGGAAGCAAGCGACGGGTGCTCCGGCAGAGGACGTGGAGCGCCTTAAGAAGGGATCAGCACCGACCTGCGTCCGCGCGTGGGCAAGCAGCTGGTGGCGCGGCGGCCTCCCCTCGGTGGTGCCCTCGGAGGAAGCCCGAAGACCCGAGCACTGAAGGTTCAGTCGGTTGAATTTCTTCAGTGGCTGACATGTGGGCCCCCTCTCCCTTTTAACCCCTGAACTTAACTCCCTTTTACTGTTGTAAACAGTAATCCCCATTATACCCATGGTGATTTGAATTATCTACCCCTGAGCCATTTGAATTGGTTAGAATTCAAATGGGTATGGTCTGACTAAATTTCAGCATATATTTAGTTTGAAATTCAATTAAAGTTTGAATTTGCTAATCTTAGCTCATGTCAAGATCAACTCCAAATGGAGTGAAAATTGGTGTGTGAGCTCACAAAAATGTGCTGAATAAGAATATGCCTCCCACTTTTGAATTCATGGGCTGAAAACTGTTTGAATTAGAATTTGAGTTCAAACCACCCTCTTTCTAGCTATACCCAAAAGGACTTTAAAAAGGTTTTGAATTTGGGTGAAACTTGGCATGGACATTCCTAGCAAGGTGTAGGAGTTTTCATATGCCCAGCCCCTAGATGATCCATGTGGGAAATGCCACTTTTGCATTGCGTGAGTTTGTTCTCTAATGATCATGTTGAGAGTGGTTACTTGATCTTCAAATGTGTTCATCAACTTTCTTCAAATGAAGTGTGTGTGTGGTGTGTTGAGCACCTTGAGTATGTGCCAAAAACTTAGGCCCTTACATTCCGTGCCCTGTCGGGGGAGAATTTCCCCGTTTATTCCTCAGTGTTCAAAGAACCGAGCTAGCCAAGAATCTAAAATTCATGGTGATCGGTTCACCACCACGTATGCCAAGCTAACCACATGTTCTACACGTCCCCACGGCCACCTAGGATCAAAGACCATCAGAAACCGTTGAGTTTTGGCGCTGTTATTCGAGTTTTTTGAGTATCCGCCGTTTTAGCCCTAGGTCAAGGGTGAGGTCCTAGCTCCGGCCGTTTCCATGGCAAACCAAGTTCATTTTCGTGCTCAGCATGCCACCGCGGAGCTGTAGGAGCAAACCAGTCCAAAAATAGAGCCCTGGTTAGCTCGGGCGACATCACCGGAGTGGGGATCGCCGCTGTCAGCGTCGCGAGCGTGGTTCCGGCCATCACCAAGCTTCGGTAAGTGCACCAACGTGTTCCACGAGCAAAGTTGGGAACAGGCAGCGAAATCCGTCGAATGTCGTGCGGTAAAACAGCCGGCGGCGAGCTCTCCGGTGAAGCGCCGCCGCGGGGATCGCGGGTTGTCGCGAGGAAGACGAAGGGGGGGTCCACCACGGGGATCCGTTTGCGGCTGGGATCTGGTGCGGTAGCGCGGGTAAAACCCCGTGGGCTGCGGTGTGGCCGCGATCTCAGTGGGCCGGCTTAAAGAGTGTGGCCCACAACCCGAGTTTAAACATTTCTATGATTTTCATATTTGGTTCAAACTTCAACTAGCTACAATTTTTGCTAGGAAGCTCCAAATTAAGTGAACCGAATTTTGTTGGATTCATATTTTTGAATACTAACCAGAAAAACAAGTTTCAGCTTATGAAACTTATTATTTTTTCAGAATTAATTCCCTAAAATTTAAACTGTTGAGAATTTTATCTGGAGAATTCCTTTGTGAAAAATTCTGAAATTTGGCTGGGATGTTTATTTAAAAATCCTTGAGTGACAGGAAAAATTTCAGATTCATCCAAGTTCAATTAGTCCCCCTAATGGTGTGATTAAGTGAACTGCCATGAGAAAATGGAAAAATATACAGAAACATTTTTCAGATTTTCTCAAATCTTGTTTAGGGCATAACTTCTTCTAGGATTCTTCAAATGACATGAAACCATTTCCATTAGAACCATATCAAACTCTAGTTTCCAGAAAGTAATGGTTAGAGCCATGAAAATCCTTGGAAATCCTTAGAGGCTCTACTAATGACCAAATAGGATTTTATTTGTACAGATCTTAAATGAACTTTGTTTCAAATGAAACTTGGTCAAGACTCTGGTTAGGACCCTACCAAGCCACCATAAAAATTTCAGAGACAAAGGGGAGGGCTAGCTAGAGTTATGGTATTTACATATTCAGTTCCAAACATTGCATTTAAATTGACATAGAGTATATTGCTTACGTGTAGTCGCTGAAGGCTAGGAAACCTCGAAAGTGCTGGACTTTCTCCTTCCGGACGAAGCACTAACCTCTTACCAGCAGCAACAAGGCAAGAACGGGTTTGCATTGACAAGTTTTACCAAGTTTTGCTTTATGTATACTTAGAATGAGGTATGTATATGCATTAGGTGTAGGATGGATGAAACCCCAATTGCCTAACCAGATTATTCCTACAAGATTGAGGGTAGTGTCTAAGTACTCGAGTAGTCAGGCTATGCTTAATGTTCATAGAACTTCGGTAAAGTCGAGTAGTTGGAATCTACTCGTGAGTATAGGTGTTGGGACACACGGGATTGGTTCGAGTGATGTGAGATCACTTTAGTAAGAAAATGAGACTAGGCAGGGGCTAGGGCGCAGCAATAGAAAGTCTTGCGGGCGCAAGTGGCGGACCGGAATTCGCTCATCCAGGATCACAGAGGGTGGTGCCGCACGATGCGACACCCGACAGCACACATCATAAGAACAACATTGTATTACATAGAAAACCAACTGAATATGTACAAACTAGTAGAAGACTTCAGTTACAAACTTGAAATGGGATTACAAAAGCGGAAACTATGTTTATACAACTCACACCATCTACCTAGCAAAAGTCAGTTACCCAGCCCTATGGGCAACCCACACTAGCTGCACTCCTCAGCTCAGCGCGGCGTGTATGGCTCCCACTCAGCCGTGGTCCCCGACGGAGGGTAGCCCTCACCGGTGGACTCGTAACCCCAGTCCGTGGGATGCTCCTCACCTGAAAAACACATAAGCAGCAACCATGAGCACGATGGCTCAACAAGACTTAACCGACTCACCTAGGCATGAAACTCTATATGCAGTTTACCAAGAACAGGGGATGGTAAATTTCAGCAAATGGACACGCCTACAAGTTCATCCTTAGTTCATCTTTTACCCACAACTTAACAGTTCAGTAATCTGAAATTTAGTGAGCAATATCTGGTGGCACACATGTAGCAAAACAATTATACATATCAGCAGAATTGAATAATAACATTCCATAATTTATCTACGTCACGACGCAGTGAACAAGCGGTACTCATCACCGCGAGGGACGGCGAATCGACTCGATATACACCTGCAGGGATACCCCAATAGCACGTCACGTACGCCCGCCCATAGAGCTTCACAGCATGCTCACTCGATGTCATACGGGACAACCTTTCACCCAGCAGCCCAAATGTCGAACCGGTCGCAACGAAACGGACAGGAGGTTCCCTACATGGAGCATCTCTCTATGCCCGTTAGCAGATTTCCACCTTGCTGCCCTCAACCTATACCTATAAATTGGTGTGCTATGCCTTGATTCCCGGAGGTTTAGGTTACATCGGTTTATCGGGGCCCATATAACCGATATGCCTTCGGTATGTTCATACTTGTTCTGGAGGCCCGCACACTGATTGGTCCTCAATCAACCCAGACAGGGCTGCGCACACAAGACTTCCTCTTGCTGCGCCCTAGCCCCTGCCTAGTCTCATTTTCTTACTAAAGTGATCTCACATCACTCGAACCAATCCCGTGTGTCCCAAGCCTAACTCGCGAGTAGATTTCAACTACTCGACTTGTACTGAAGTTCTATGAATCATTAAGCATAGCCTGTCTACTCGAGCACTTAGACTCTACCCTCACTTTTACAGGAAAATTCTGGTTATGCACTTGGGTTTCATCCATCCTACACCTAATGCACATCCATACCACATACGAAGTATTCATAAAGAAAAACTTTGTAAAATTGGTTAATGTAAACCGGGGCTTGACTTGTTGCTGCTGGTAAGATGTTATGGCTTCATCCGGAAGAAGGAAGTCCAGCACTTCCGAAGTTTCCTCACCTTCAGCGACTACACGTAAGCCATATGCTATATGTCAACTTAAGTGCAATGTTTGAAATTGAATATGTAAAGACTATAACTGTAGTTAGCCCGCCCCTTTGGTTCTGAAATTTTTATGGTGGCTTGATAGGGTTCTAATCAGAGTTCTGACCAAGTTTCGTTTGAAACAAAGTTCATTTGAGCCTTGTCAAATAAAAGCCTCTTTGGTCAATATTAGACCTCTAAAGAATTCCAGGGGTCTTCATGGCTCCAACCATTACTTTCTGGAAACTAGAATTTGAGATGGTTCTAATGGAGTTGGTTTCATGTCATTTGAAGAATTCTAGATGAAGTTATGCCCCAAACAAGATTTGAGAAAATCTGAAAAATGTTTCTGTACATTTTTCTATTTTCTCAGGGCAGTTCAATTAATCACACAATTAGGGGGAATAATGAAGTTCGATGGGTCTGAAAATTTTACTGTGACTCAAGGATTTTCCAATGAACCTCTCAGCCAAATTTCAGATTTTTTCATAAAGTAACTCTCCAGATAAAATTCCCCACAGTTTAAAAATTAGGGATTTAATTCTGGAAAACCATTAAGTTTCATGAGCTGAAATTTGTGTTACTGGAAAGTACTCGGAAAGCTGAATTCAGAAAAATTTATTTCACTGAATTTGGAGCTTCCTAGCAAAAGTTATATGCATTTGAATTTTGAACTAAACTGGAAAATTCCAAAAAGGTTTAAACTCTGCTGGCGGGCCCCACTTTTTAAACCGGCCCACTGAGATCACGGCCACACCGCAGCCCACGGGGTTTTACCTGTGCTGCCGCACCAGATCCTGGCCGCAAAGTGGATCCCCGCTGGAAACAGGGACTGACCGGTGGACCCGGCCACCTCTTCGTCTACCTCGCGACTCCCGCGGCACATCGCCGGAGAACTCGCCGCTGGCCATTTCGCTGCCCGACCTCTGACGGACTTCACCGCCTGCACCTAACTTTGCTCGGGGAACACGTTGGTGCCCTCACCGAAGCTCGGCGATGGCCGGAACCACGCTCGCGACGGTGACAGCGGCGATCCCCACTCCGGCGATGTCGTCCAGGCTGCTCAGGGCCTTATTTTGGGAACGGTTTGCTCCTACAGCTCCACTGTGGCATGCTGAGCATGAAAATGAACTTGGTTTGCCATGGAAACGGCCGGTGCTAGGACTTCACCGTCGACCTAGGGCTAGCACAGCGGATGCTCGAAAAACTCGAGTAGCCACGTCAAAACTCGATGGTTTCTGATGGTCTTTGATCCTAGGTGGCTGTAGGGACGTGTAGAACATGTGCTTATCTTGGTTTACGCGGTGGTGGACCGATCACCACGAATTTTGGATTCTTTGCTAGCTCGGTTCTTTGAACACCGAGGACTAAACGTGGAAATTCTCTCCCTACAGGGCATGAAAGGAGGTAGGGTTTTCACCGTGAGTTCGAGCAGCCTCCGGCGCGTCTCTTTGATGTTGATCGTCGGTCGCGAGAGTGCTCGGATCGGCGGCACACCGAGGACCCAAGGAGAGCGGCCAAAAGGCTAATGTTTTCGGTCGAGCGCTTGTGAAAGCCAGCCGGTTGCCGTGTGAGCTGCGAGAGATGGCTTCGTGGGTAGGCAAAAGCGCGGCGCAAGCCTCCAGCACGACACCAGCTCGTCACGATGGCCGCTCGGCAGCTGCTGGGTGGCGCCCGCTGCGGTTTCCCGTGGAGCAGAGCCCGTGGGCAACTTGATCAGGGCATTAGACTGCCAGGTGGGCCCTGCCTTCCCCTCATCCTCTCTTTTGTTGTGCAAATATCTCAACTACTCAAACTTAAAAAGGAAACTTAGCCACCAATCCAGAGGAGGAATTTGAATTCATCAGTTTGAAACTGGTTCGGCCAAATTCCCTTCACATTTGAATTTGAAATTCAAAATTAAGTTTGAATTATTGCAAATTTGGCTCCCAGCAAGATGAAGTCCAATGGGGATGAAAATTGGTGGACTCACTCAGAAAAATGTGCTGAGTTTGAATATGAAGTCAAAATTTTAATTCAAGTGATGAAAGTGGCTGCAATTTGAATTTGCATTCAAATTGGCCCCTTTTTCAAATGCCTCCAAAAGTGCCTCAAAAAGTATTGGATTTGCATGAAATTTGTCCTGAGCCTTCCCAAGACTATTTAAGGTCTAGGGGTGAGCTCAACCTTTCATGTTCATGTGTAGAAATCCCACTTTTTGAAGTTAGGGCTTTCCCCTCTAATCACCCTTTTGATGGTGTTTACTTGCTCTCAACAAGTGTTCATGAGATATCCATCACAAGAGTTGTGGTGTTGTGAGGTGATGAACATTTTTTCGCAAGTCACTTTCTTGGGCTTTACATCCCTCATCCTTAAAAGAATCTCATCCTGAGATTACAAAAGAAGAGACAGCGATGTAATAGAAACTCACCCATGCTGAAATGCCATAAACTCCGGGTAGTTTGAGCGAAGGAATTCCTCGCTCTCCCACGTCGCTTCTTCAGCGGTGTGGTTGCTCCACAGTATCTTGTAGTGTAAAAGTCCCCAAAACTTGTAAATAGAAAACTTGAGTTATGAATAAAGTTGAGTTTGAATACAAGAAATGGGACTTACAAAAACTTTTATCTACTCATGAAAGTGTTGGCATGTGCAATGGAACTTTGAATTCAGTTTGAATTAAAGAGGTGCACTTCAAAAAGAGGCAGGGCATTTTCAAAAGAGAGAATTCAAACTGTTGTTTGAAAAACTGTATTTGCAATAGCCAACTCAAAGATCAGAGGATATAATTGAATTCCTCAGGTCCAAGTTATGAGGGAGCCAAGTTTTGAGCAAATTTGGTGAGGCTTTGATACGAATATCAAAGGAACTTGTAAAATTCATCCAAATTTGAATTTAAATTTGTAACTGTGGCACAAATTGTCAAATGGAAAATTGACTTTTGAATTTGGATCCCTCACAGCTAAATTGACAAGGTGTCAAAAGATGGAGATCTTTTGGTGCTGAGGGGAGCTGTGGGCCCCAGTTGTCAGTGAGAGGAGAGATCAAAACTTACTGCCTAAGTCTTGCTCTCGGGTAACGCACGAGCTCAATCATCGCACGGGCGCCACCGAGGCTAACCTGAAGCCACCGCTTCACCCGCCCTCGCGCGCTGGCGACCAGCTTACCGCCCTCCCCTGCCTCGGCGTGATCCCTTCTCTCTGAACTGAGCCAACGCTGTTTCTATTCTTCACCTCGCGCTCGATAAACGTCGAGCTCGCCGCCTCCTTGGTTCTTATCGGGGATGCATATAAACACCGTGCACAGCCTCCCTCCGAGCTACTGAACAACACCGCGTGCCCACTCTTCTTCTCCCCGCCACAAAAGCGACCGAGATTGGTCCTCTCTGCCGCAGGGGCGCCGTGTTCGCGTGGCAGCCGAAAGAGAACCGAGGAGAGAGCTCTCGTGGACAGCTGAGTCTAGCGCCTGTCACGACCAAGTGCTGGCGTCCCCGGACGCGCTGTGGCCCCGTGCTGCTCACCTCCAAACCTCAAGCAAATCCGTGAACCACCGAGCGAGATCTCGGGAAAACTTCAATGG